>OX421413.1:22075463-24567215 GCA_949126915.1 Musotima nitidalis
TGACAGTTAGCGGCTTTATAGGTATAGCACGGCAGATTTGATTGTTAACGCATTATAGCATTGCCCCAACTAATATCACTAGCGTTTTATCCTTTGTATCGTGAAGCAAATATACTGACATTAATTAAAAAATCAGAATATCAAGACTTAAGAATCAAATACCATAGCAGTATATAAGATTAATATTTTTTGCAAAATTACGATGATGCATATATTTTTTAAGATTATTGAGTTTTTGCTAAAAATTTACGTGTTACATACGCTTTATTTGTGCGTTATGAGTTAGTTATGTTCTTACTTATGCCAATTTAACTTTTTTTTATTTGACATAGCAAATGTCAATTTTTACTAAGAGATATTGAAACAAGATTAAACCGCTCAACCACAAAATAGCAATGTCATTCAAATAAAATAGCAAAGCTTTCACTAGCACAGTTTGAACACTACTAAAGACCTACGGTAAATGCCTACGTCTTATCTTAGCCCATTTCAAGTCGCCTCACTTTCTCTCACAAACCAAGGAGAAATGGCTTGATTTAATAGACTCCATCGCCTGATATCGTTGATATCAATATGAACACAGGTCTTGATTAAATTATAATATTGCACTCCTTTAGCTTTCCGGGTCTTTCCGTTTTAAAATATGGGTCTTTTTACGATAGTATAGTCTTGTTTTTATATCCTGTACAATGTTAAAACCCACGTTATTGTCAACCTAATAAGTTTTCGAGCTACTGAATGTGAAAAAAGTTTTAAGTCTTCTTAGGGTCTTCCAAAATCTGCACCAAACTGGAAATTACTTGTGATACATTTGTTACTCTCTCAAACAAATAAACATATAAGAGTAATAAATGTATGGCAATGTCAATAATTGTACAAGAACCTTAGTTTATCATTTACTTCTATTATAATAATAATAATAGAAAATAATTCCATTTCCATACTTATATATGTTTATATTTATTCGTAATCTCCTTATCATTTGTGTACTTTATCTGATGCACATCTTGCTTTTATGTACTTAATTTAATTTTTAATTAAGAATAATTTTAGTCATGCTAACAATTCTTTGTATGATCCCTTAAGGATTTAATGATCATTATAGTGAGCCTCTGGAAATGTTAATAGAAGCACGAAATAAATCGGTTAATGAAGGGAATGCAACTCCACTGCCAGCATAAATATTTTTGTATTAATTCCATAGGTATAGGATAATACTGGCTCCAGATTCAGCTACTTAATGGCTTCAAACAATGGCACTGTCAAATACTGCAATAGTCATGAGACTATTACAGTATTTGCTTAAAACAGACGACGGATTTTATTGTTTTTTTAACGTTGAAAGCCCAGCTGCAAGCAAGCTCGACTCGCTTCTCAAATCATGTTTTCATTAATTTTAATTTTATTGATCATGCTGATTGGACTTTTTTTCAATTGTGTGATAGTTACGGTATAAATACTTGTGCAACCTTTGGGTTTAAAATGTGTGAAATAACATATACTGTATTTAATCTGAAACGCCGTAATAAAATCGAGAAAGTTCAAGTGAAAAAGCAATGTTAAAATTACCTGATCTAAACCTCTGTTGTTTTCCAAAATGTCTAAAATTATATAATTTTCTTGCTATGCCACTGTTATTTTTACGTTATTGTTATTTTGTAGAGGAATCTGAGCCCAATACATTTTCTATAGTAATATCGGAATTCATAGCTATAGCTCACTATATAAAGTGTCCTTTAAACCATAATGCACCTCCATATTCTATTTGATATGACATTTCGTACGTAATTTACAATAGTATGTAATTAATGTTAATTATAAAATACATTATTATAGTTAAGATGACAATAGTAAAGCGTTTAATAAGGACTTGAGCTGCCTCTCGCACACATTTAATTTTGTCAAACATTTACTGACTCCAAATATATCAAATGAATAGTACCCCAAAACATCGAAATTAGGGTATATATGTATATCTCTCAAGTATTTTTATGTTTTAAATATTACAGTCATGCTGGGACTGTCCACTCAAGTTCGTATCCGTGTCACCAAGGTCAAAGTGAAATCGTTTCTTGTATGATCATTTCTTTTTCCAGCACCTCACATTACATGAATGATTACGTATTACATCATATTTTTAATACTTGATAAGGCAGTAGTGAAATGATTCTACGGTAAAGACAAAGAACCAAAGAACGGTTCAAAAGTAGCATAAGGTAATCCATATAACATCAAGCGCCAGTGCAATGCCAGTAAAAAATCCGGTATGTCTGTTTCGGAGATGCTGCTTTTTGCCAAAACAAAGATGCAGATAGATTATTTTTTTCAATTACATATGTATAACTTTCATATATATGCAGTTTATAAATTATTTTAACGTAACAAAGAGACACCTAATGTTACAGATAAAACAAAAAGTCTTAACTTTTTTCTTGACTTCGTAAACATAGGCAGCACTTGTGCTCGAACTATTCCGACGTGTGTCGTCAAAGCGATATCTATAGTGCGATATTTGAGCATGCATTGTATGATGCTTCACTTCGGTTCTCTCGTATTTTGTTCATTTGTACATCTTAAATATAACTCCATATTAGATAGATCAGAACTAGCCAGCTATCTAAATGGACTAATGGAATTTTAATATCATTCAGTCGCTATTCATATATTTTTAAGTAAGATCTGTTTTTATAAATATTAGGGCGGAGAAGTTGTTATATCTGTGTTTCACACCTATGTAAGAGGGTAGTATTTCATCGGGTGTATGTCCAAAATAGCATAGAACTGCGGTAAATGGGCAACAGAGTAAATTGTGAATTTATTCTAAAAGAAATATTCTGAGTTTATAGTAATAACTGTAAAGTGTAGCGAGGGGTTATATAGTCCATTTATAAAGCGAACCAGTGAAATAAACCTGCAGTGTAACTGATATATTACCTCAATTAAGTACCTTATATAAAACACGTGCACTTGTGATGTACCAAATAATGGACAAGCATCTTACGCATAATAAGTAATATTTTTCTATTTAATACAGCATAGCCATTGCTCAAAGTGGGGGGGGGGGGGGGTATTCCATTGATTAATCTCTTCATTGGATTAATACTTGAATTCACAAAAAATGGCGTACCCTATTTAGTTATTTGGTTAAAAAAATACAAAGTAACGCATAGAGTCAGCATTTGACACACCCACAGATTCGATAGATTGATTGATTGATGGCACTGCTGTCTATTATTCCAAATAATTGTAAAAGTATGAAAATATTAAAACAATAAAAACAGTCAAATCAAATGTCACATAAATCATTTAACATAATATCTTTTGAAAATTTCAATTGAATACCCTAACCAACCACTGTTTATTATATAGACTGCGCAGTACGATTAAATGCTAGACACTGCTTAGAAACAATCTCCAGTAAGGTTAATATGAACAAAAACCATACATGTAAAATATAGTACCTCACTACTTTAATAAAAGACATCTTTTACAAGATCTGCCTTGCTATTCCCACCTCAATTTTAGAATTACTATAGTAAGTATACGATTCTTTCTAATATTACATTGTTATAAATTTTTGACTTAGTACCTATATTTTACAATTTGACAATTGGTAATAATTACATGAGAGCGATGTGGCGATTATGGGTTCTTATTCTTTATGAAAATGTTCTAAGTATTGATATTAAATTAGTATTTTTATATGTGCGAAATTTCAGTTTTAACCATTATTTTAAATTACATAAGTATTATTTTGTATTACATTCTTTAATTTAGTAATGTAGTAGATATTCAAATTTACATAATAAGAGGATAGTAAATTCTTATAGTTATGTCGTTACTCATTATCGCTCTCAGTAACTTTTATAATAGATTAAATGTGAGATGGTTTTGAAATATATAATTAAGAATTTGTCGTATAACGTTAGTACTTAATTTAGTTCATAAGAATAAAATTAATAGACTTACGAGGCGCAGTGCGCTCTCTAATCATGTAAGACATTCCTTCACTAAATATTGCTGATGTCAGTCGCTTCAAAGTTTTGACATGTGTTTTAAGAACCGTAAGCATTGAAGCTATTGTTTAGCAGCACTGGATGGAGCCCACAGGTACTGTTTCACGTTAATGTTCAAGAAACTTATTAAAAATTGTAAATTAGTGTTGTCGCCTAAATGTTCAATACACATCTCCATATATATCCATTTCAATGAAAATCGATTCTTAACAAAAAATATTTCATTTTCGTGAAACAAACTCCAGGTGATCTCTGCGTATGTACCGAGACTGATTTTTTTACTGTCTTTATTGACTCTTTTTGAAAATATGATTAGATCATTGTCACCAGTAATTAGTCATTAAAAATATCACGTCAGGCAGTAATGAAGTATAAAATTAATATACTGAAGCTATGTGCCCTCAATATACGTGAATTTGTGATTTGGTAATAAACAATTCTTTACACTTAAATATTGTTTTTATTTTTTTCTTAATCAGTGGACAAAATAATGTTTTATTTGTTGACTGGTTACAACTCGCGGCCACCACATGTTTGAAACAACTATTTCACTTTAAAAATAATTACTTCATATTGTAGAGATTTAAAAATATTTACTATTTACTGCATATTATTAGGTCACATTTTTTAAAATAATTTTTATAGTGGGAAGATTGGTTTTCATTTCCCAATTAAAATTAAGCATTTTAATACGAATTATATATTCATTTATTAATATAGTTGTATTAATAATTAAGTTTTGGTTCAATAATAGTTAACTTTTATTATTAGAGAGCAATTCCGCAAGTAGTAAACTGTCATTGTTGATCTTATGATAACATGGCTAAACCGATCACCATAGGGTTTGGATCGGGTAGATATCAGTGCATCAATCAACCACACCAGTGTCGCCGCCGCTTGTAAGTATATTTTTTAATTTTTATTTGTTTTACGTCTGAAACAAAATGCATTTACGCACTGCCTCACGTGGACTCACCACCGACAGACGCGACTGCCAGCAGTAATACTTACTAAAAATCTTCCGACGACGCCCGCCGCTTGTTCAGAAAGAGGCGGGGGCCAGTACCTGGGTTGCAGCGTCTGACACCCCGCCTGCGGCCAACATCTTCCGGACCAAAACCGGGAGGACCTCCCCAGAGAGGCGCAGTGGACGCGCCCCTCCTACCTCCCCGTGCGACCATAGCGTGTGTGGCCGACTTCCCGTAGGGTCCACGGTTAGACAGCAGGGCAAATTTTGCAAATTAAATTTTATGGCAAATTTTTAATTAACAATTTACATTTTAACATACAAATTTTCTTAAAAAGCAAACATGCATAGTGAGTATTTTAGGCGTAATGGCACACACCGAACATAACTGTCGAACGGACTTCTTGGCGGGAAAGTGATTCGTCATGTCTGCAGTTTTGTTTTATTTTCTATAATTTGTGATATTTCGAACGCTAATGTGTAATGACGGTGGATTATTAACCGTTAAGTGTTTGTGAATATACATGAGTGTTGGTAAATCAAACAAAGCAGTGCAACATCACTTTTCATATTTTCTCTCAAGTAGTCCATGTGAGATCTCAGTATAGTCCCACATCTTTACTGAGGACTCAAGGGGCTTAGGGGGGGGTATCTCATTTACCATTTATCATCTTTATCACCTCTCATTCTCATTTACTATGAATTATATATTATTTATATATCACTTACTTGACACTGGCTAAATGTGCTAGACGCACGAAGCCATTATTTAAAATAAATAAAGAAAGACTCCTTGGCGGGAAAGTGATGCGTCAAGTCTGCAGTTTTGTTTTATTTTCTAAAATTTGTAATATTTCTAACATCAATGTGTAATAACGATAGATTATTAACCGTTAAGTGTTTGTGAACGTACGTGAGTATTGGTAAATGAAACAAAACAGTGCAATATCACTTTTCAATGAGTAGTGATAAAGATGGTAAATGAGATGCCCTCCCCCTTAACCCCTTGAGTCCTCTGTAAAGGAGTGGGACTATATTGAGATCTCACATGGATTTCCTGAAAGAATTTGAAAAGTTATGTTGCACTGTTCTGTTTCATTTACCAACACTCATGTACGTTCACTTCACAAACACGAAATGGTCAGTAATCCACCGTTATTTATTACACATCAACGTTCGAAATATCATAAGTTTCAGAAAATAAAACAAACTTGCAGACATGACGCTTCATTTTCCCGCTAAGAAGTATAGTAAAGATGTTAGTAGTTCATACTTAAATAATGTTTAACAAATAACCACAGAATCAGACTTCTTTGCTTTTTACATTTATATACATACAATCACGCCTGTTTCCCCGAAGGGGAAGGCATAGGCATAATATACGCCCACACTTCGCCAATTGTTTTGTTGGTCCCACGTAATAGGTGGCGCAACTATTGCCGCTTACCGGGCACTACTATGTTGGCCAGAGCCTCGTCCGTGGATCGGCAGGTGCACCACTTGCAGGTGAGGTTGGCTTGGGCTCCAAAGATGATGATAGGCACATTTTTTTTCCTTTTTACAGTAATGGCAAAAAACATTTATTATATATAAAAATTAAGAAAAAAGGCAGACAGAAGCCATTAGCATTAATAAGACAGCAATAGCATCTTTGGACTTATTGACAGTTTCGTCTTTAATTAAGTAATTATGACTAATTTATACAGAAGCTTTTACCTTTGAAATGGTACCAAATGGCTAATTGACTAATAACATAACTGTGGCTGCCCATAAGTATTATTGATGCATAGGCTAAACAAACGAATCCGGACTGAGTGTTGTATAATAAATTGAAAATATCTCATTAATTAGTACTAATATCATTACAGAACATTAATATGTTCTACAATAATAAATTTTATATAGTTTAAGAAAGTAACATATTAAGTAGGCTGTATATTTGTAACATATTAAGTAGGCTGTATATTGTGTACCCAAAGTTCGCTGTACGATTGATGAAAAGAAAATGAAAAAAGTTTAGCAATGGTCGTGATGAGAGACGGGGAGTGTGTTGTTTTTATTAGGATTGAATTACAGGTAAGTAAAATAAACAAAGTTTAACTAATGTGTAAAATATTTTCATAAAGGTGACCAATATGAATAATTCATATATGATTTTGCACTTAAATAAAAAAATTAGGAATCCGTTTCGTTACTGATTCTACTTTCAGTAATGGTAGCGAGATTTACTTACCTACCTCCACTCTTAATTCTTGTTCTTTTGTCATGAAGGGCTATTTATTTTCGCCCTACCGTAATCTATGTAGGTGGTACTTGATCGTGAACGCGTTTTTCTTAATCTCTAGTAAGTAGTGCAATTTAAAATCGTAAGCTTTTCTAAATTTACATCGCGTACGTTCACCTAATTGAGTGTAACACTTTTGGTCTAACAACGAAACTCGAAGTGTTTCTAAGCCGAATTTAGCAAGTTTATATTGCTTACAAACTATAGCAGAACGACTTTTCCATGGTAAGTGTATTTACTTATATTTTATTAAAATAATGTGCTAAATTGATTTGTACTGCTAAAAACTAGAGTGGATTCATGCACTTACTCCTACAGTCAAAACTATTTTTTCTGACCAATGTTATCAGATCGATCTAAGTAAACATAATAACAAATTAGTTGAACAAACTCCGTTTTTGGCTGGTGTGCATCATTAAAAGAAAACAATTTTCAAACAAATTTTGTTTTCAATTCCAAAAATTATGTAAAAATTTTTATTACAACCTACAGAATCAGAAAAAAACATACTCTGCACAGCACAAGAAATATGAGGTTCCTTATTTTTTATACTACCCACAGTAATGATTTCATGGTAAAATTATAGCTTTTTATGCCATAATTTAATAACTATAGTAAATATTGTGAGAATTTCTTTAAAATATTGGGTAAGTGAAAACAAAACAAGTTTTTATATAATTTTTTTGTAGTTTCTATATAATTTTTTTGTAGTTTTTATAACCTACTCTGTGATCAGAAAGTGGTCCTAGTTGGCTTCTGTAACTTTAATATTACTTTCACAAAGTGAGTGCTATTTATGTATATCAATAGGTTGTATAACCCATCGAATTAGTTTGATATCAATTAAAAGTAGAGATTTTTCATTGTGTTGGAAAATCTGTTATTTATCGACCTCAATAATTATTTTGTACACATTATAGAAATAAATACCTTAGAGAAAGACCTAATGTTTTTATTTTTCATTTAAAAATAATGATTTTATCTATCAATATATTATACTACAAATTTTAATATATAATTTGCCTGTAAGTTATTTAAACTTACTGTTACAAACATAAGATAAGTTGTGTTAACAAGACATCATCAATTTGATCACAAATTATGGTGGACTTATTTTATTGTCTAGATAATAATTATTTAAAGTCTTCAATTGCACTCTTACTGATTTGTATTGTATTGCGCTAGAGTTTTACAATTAAAAATTTTGAGTGTTTTGATTAGAGTTGTTATTTTCAAGAATGAAGGTCAAACGTTACTTAGATTTTGACAAGATTGAATGAAATTAAATTTGTATCTAATCTTTTTAGAGATAATGAACAAATTAGTGTATGAATTGGTGTGCCTTTGGTCTAATCTGTATAACTATGACTACATTTAAGCTTGTGTATAAATCCCATTTAATTAAAAATATTGTGTCTTATGCATATGAACAAATCTTGGCGATTCTTATAGTCCTTTGTTTGGGTTAAAGTTAAAGACTATTTGTGCTTCTATGTTTGAGAATTATGAAATACAGACAGTTTAAGATAGAAAACAGTAACCATTCTGCAATATATTCTTTTATTTCACCTCTCAAACTTCGATAACAATACTCACCCAAATTATCCAAGAGCTATTAGGCTTAGCCAGCTAGCAATTTGAAATTACCTTTAGAAACAGTCAAAGTAAAATTTTATTAAATACTAGCGGCCGCCCGTGATTTCTTCTGTGTTTCTTCATGTTTTGTTAAAAAAAAAAAGGAGTTCCTGGGCGATTACTGAAATTAGCTTGTAACAACAGCTATTTATTGATGAAAGTCCCGTATGCGTGGTTTTATACCATATTTAATGTGTCACACCTTTCGGGAATGGGATAAAAAGTATCTTATGTCCATTTCCTAGTTCTGAGCTATCTATCTACCCACCAATTTTCAGCCAAATCATTAAAGCTGTCCTTGAGTTAAAATAGTGTAACTAACACGATTTTCTTTAGTAACTAGACTAATTCTCATTATACTTGTTACTTCGCTCTCTGTCACTAGTAGTAGGGTAGAGTTGAGCTGCTGGAAAGTTTAGTTCAGTGTTAAGTATATTTTTTAAATACTCCTGTATAGGCTTTTAAATTCTTAACGCAAAACAGCAGATCACAACATCTTTAACAGACAGTTCAGAAAGCGCAAAGAAGCTCTCCATTCTCCTTTCATCCGACATTTATGTGAAACTGTGATATGATATAAACTGTGTACTGTACTATGCTACTTGAGTTTTATGAAATTTGCATTGCATCTCTCAGCGTATTTTCCCGTAACTACTACCGAGAGTGTATATATAACTGCACTCTCATTTCCTCTTCTAAAAGAAATATTTGTATACATTGTCGAATAACCTTATGGAAACTGTTCTGAAATATGCAAAGTCATTTTGTAACTAATGGGTGTAATTGGTCAATTGCTTTTAAGGAGTTGCTCTACAAATGTGAGTAATTGAATCCAATTAGGGAGTGCTTTATTAACCTTGAATTTATATTTAAAAATTTTCACTTACTAAATTGTCACAATATATGATATGGTATTTATATTCGAGAGCAGAATTCTGTTAAATATATTTAACACCTCCCTCTTCTCTGATTTCGTATGAGCTTTTTCAGCTATTATATTATAGGGAAGAATAGTTTTATAGATTCTGTAACTACTGGACCAATTCGCATAAATTTTTTGGTAATAGAAAGCTACAGTTAAATTAGTAACATAAGCTATAATATAAAACCATTTTAATAGGGATTCCTACGTAAACTGCAATAATAATGTATTAAAAATCATACGTTACAGCGGCGAAGTCGTGTTCGGGAACTAGTAATTATTATAGCTATGTCGAGTCTATGAGGATTTATGATAGTAGTACCTATGGGTGGATAGCTGTTTTCTTATAAAGCAATGAAATGCTACGATACGTTTCGTGTGAACTGCTCAACGCCTTTTTTTTCTTTTTGTTTTATACGTTGGTTACAAAATGTATTTACGCACTGCCTTCCGGCCAAAGGGGGACCGAAAGAGGGTGTGGGCCTCACCACCGGCAGACGAGATCGCCAGCAGTAATACTCACTAAAAATCTTCCGACGACGCCCGCCGCTTGTAAAGAAATAGGCGGGGCCCAAGTACCTAGGTTGCAGAGTCTGACACCCCGTAACGGGGCCAACGTCCCCCGCGCCGAAACCGGGAGGAAATCCTCAAAGAGGCGTAGTGGACGCGCTCCTTCTATTTCTTTGTGCGACCATAGCGTGTGTGGCCGACTTCTCGGAGGATCTATAGGAGGTTGTACAGCAGGGGTCCCCTGTCCCCGCCGCCTAAGACCTTCCTGGCACTGCTTGGTGGGCCCTCCTGGCCCGCCCGCTTCGTCATCCACAGGTCTCTCTTAGTTTCCCCCCCGGTAGTCAGTACTAGGGGCACCCAGAGTCGCCGTTCTCTGGGCGTTAAATTTTCCCTAGCGGCTCTTTTGTCCTACCGGGAGTTAGCCAGCCCCCCACCACGTCAAGGTCAACTACAAATGTAACAATCCACAGAGTCTGTAAGAGAACCATAATATAGTATTTTTAATTGAACATAACGAAAGAAAAACTTATTATAGCGAGGTTTGAACTACGCGCCAACTGATTCTTAGCTGAATAAACGATAGTTTGCAATCACACAAAAACTCTACCAGCTCCACTTTTATATAGAAAAATGCATTGATTTAATACTGTAGCGTTGTGAAGAGTCTAATTTTAGCCTCGATGTATTCGAGTGGGTTTTATAATTAGATGAGTATTTTGATTTGCTACCAAAAACACTATTAAGTCCATCAATAAATAACTGCTTTCCTGAATAATTTATTACGAGTTCATATTAGTATTGATTTATTCATCATGTATTTGCAACAATTGAGTATTTGTAAACAACTTTTAACTAAAATAATATGTAATTGTTTTAATGTTATTGTTCAATTATTCAAACATTTGATTTGGGTAAAATTTTGGTAAATACATATTAAATACTTAACCCACATTTTATACGGGAAAACACAACCAATTAGATTTAACCGATTCATTGCGGATGACGCCTTATGGCGTCATTTATATCTTTTGCGTATGGCGTTTGACGCCAAATGGCATCTCTAAGAATTCCTCTGTAATTCTATGGAATGGCTATTTAGAGAGTCCAAACGAACAGCATTGCCATTATTTGTCACGTAGGTTAAGCCTGTATGAACCGTTCTATGATTTATTGCCAATTTTAAAACTTCAGATGTTGCAAACCTTTTGTAACCAAATTTAATTTCTTTTACCAATGGCGGTCATACGCCACAAGGTTTTTGTTCTTAAAATCAAAGAAGGCGAACTCGATCCTGAACACTTTGAATGCAAGACTTGCTTGCGCCTACACACTTATACACGCCTTCAAAAATATGGATGGCTATTGGGGCAGAATAGTTCACGATTTTCGTTTCACTAAAAACTCAGACGAAGATCTGCATCTACTACGAAGATGCACAGACGACTTCATAAAGTTCGCAGGCATACACTGGATGAAATTTGCATTTAATTATGGTTTTTAGACTTAATAAACTAAATATAGGCATTCCTTTTACACCCTTTCGTAAACCTCTACTAAAAATACACAAAAGGTTTACAACAACTGATCCAATTAAATCACTCACCAGCCATTCCAGCGAAATCACGTAGATAAGTCACTTTCATCATTCATCATCATCATTTCAGCCATTCGAAGTCCACTGCTGAACATAGGCCTCCCCAATTGCTTTCCACGTAGATCGATTCTTTGCCGCCTGCATCCACCGGCTCCCCGCCGCCCTGACCAGATCGTCGGTCCATCGCGTTGGGGGCCGCCCTCTACTACGTTTGCTGATTCGTGGTCGCCATTCAAGAACCTTAACGCCCCATCGGTCGTCGGTTCTTCGAGCTATGTGCCCCGCCCATTGCCACTTCAGCCTGCAAACGCGCTTCGCTATGTCGGTCACTCTGGTTCTCCTACGGATTTCCTCATTTCTGATTCTATCACGTAGGGACACTCCGAGCATAGCTCTCTCCATTGCACGCTGAGCGACTTTGAGCTTCCTTATGAGGCCCATAGTCAGGCACCACGTCTCAGTCCCATACGTCATCGCTGGCAACACACACTGGTCGAAGACTTTCGTCTTGAGACACTGAGGTACTTTGGACGAGAAGATTTTGCGTAGTTTCCCGAACGCAGCCCAACCGAGCTGGATTCGACGACTGACCTCTTTCTCGAAGTTGGACTTACCTAATTGGACTTTTTGTCCCAGGTATACGTACTCGTCGACAACTTCGAGGGCCGAGCTTCCCACTATTACTGGGGTAGGCACAACATGGATATTTGACATGATTTTGGTCTTATCCATGTTCATTTTAAGACCTACCCTTCGGGAAGCTCTGTCGAGGTCTCCGAGCATTGTGCCCAGATCCACAAGCGACTCCGCTATGACCACTATGTCGTCGGCAAATCGAAGGTGAGTCATATACTCGCCATTAATGTTGATGCCGTAGTTTTCCCAGTCCAGTAGCTTGAAAACATCCTCCAGAGCAGCAGTGAACAGTTTCGGTGAAATGACATCACCCTGTCTCACGCCTTTCTGCAAGAGGATAGGATTCGTGCACTGGTCCAGTACTCGTACGGACATGGTGGCGTTTCTGTATAAACTCCTCAGAACTTCGATATACCGATGATCAATGCGGCATCGCTGCAGGGACTGAAACACTGCCCAGCTCTCGATCGAATCAAAGGCTTTCTCATAGTCCACAAACGCTAAGCAAAGTGGCTGGTTATACTCCTTGGTCTTCTGTATAACCTGCCGCAGCGTGTGAATGTGGTCTATGGTTGAAAAGCCTTTTCGGAAACCGGCTTGTTCGGGAGGCTGGAAGTCGTCAAACCTTTGACCGAGACGGTTCGTGATGACCCGTGAAAACAACTTATAGACGTGGCTCAGTAGCGTGATTGGCCTATAATTCTTCAAAAGGGATTTGTCACCTTTCTTGAAGAAAAGGACAACCACACCACTGGACCACGCCTGTGGCGTACGTCCCTCGAGAATGACGGTATTAAAGAGCTTCTGGAGTACCTTAAGTACTGGTGTACCACCCGCTCTCAGAAGCTCTGCTGTCATCCCGTCTTCCCCCGGTGCCTTGTTGTTTTTTAGTTGTTTCAGGGCCATCCTAATCTCATACAGGCTGACGTCCGGGATGTCTTCGGTGGTATGTCGAGTTAGTTTGGCTCTAGGGTCTTTAGCCAAACAAGTAGCGGGATCTTGCGTACTGGTATACAACTGTCCATAAAACCTTTCGATCTCCCTCATAATCTCAGGTCTCGACGTGACTAGACTGCCTTCGTTGGTCTTCAGCTGTGTCAACTGACTCTGACCAATAGACAGATCCCGTGCGAACACTTTTGAACCCCTGTTCCTCTCTATTGCATCTTCAATACAATTTGTATTGAATTTGCGAATATCGAGTCGCAAGGATTTCGAGATCTGTCTATTGATGAGCCGGTAAGAAGACGCTTCCGCTGAAGACTGCAATCGCATGTCTCGTCGCGCTTCCATGAGATTAAGAGTTTGAGTCGACAGTTTATTGGTTTTAGTTTGTCGGGTCTTATAATGTTTGGACCCGACAACGTGGACAGTCTCAACCAGCCCGCCGCTTATATCGTCAACGGTTACGCAGTTCTCCAGACCTGCGAAGCGATTTTGAAGCTCGAGCTGAAAGTTCTCGGGGTTTTGAATATGGGCAGCTGAGGGTCGGAGCGTAGACCTCATCAAACGGGACCTTTCAAGCTTTATATTAATATTCAATGTGCCCCTTACCATTCGGTGATCGCTACCGGTTTTCACCCTGGCGATCACAGAGACATCATTGAATATTTGTCGCTTAGTGGTCATGATGAAGTCTATCTCATTCCTCGTGAAACCATCGGGGCTCAGCCAGGTCCATTTCCTGTGTGGTGGCTTCTTGAAGAAGGAGTTCATCATAAAGAGGCCCTCCTTCTCCATGAAGTCAGCCAACCGCTGTCCCCTATGGTTCCTTCGCCCTATTCCAAATTGCCCCACTTTCTGCTCGTCACCGCTTCGTTGGCCTAGCCTTGCGTTAAAGTCTCCCATAACAACCGTGTAGTGAGTCGGTGAAGTATGAATGGCGGCAGAAATGTCATCATACAATATCTCCACGTCATCGTCAGGGTGTGCCGAGGTCGGTGCGTAAACCTGAATTACCTTCAACGAATACCGTTTGGTGATTCTGAGTATTAGGTACGCTACCCTGGTCGACACACTCCGAATAGACACGACGTTGTTACGGATAGACTTCCGGACGATAAAACCGACACCACCTTGGGACAGGCGATCGCCCTCCCGGTGGTAGAGCAAGTTGCCGGACTTAAGGATTACCGTATCCTCTCCCTGTCTACGGACTTCGGATAACCCGATAATGTCCCAGTGCAACCGCTCTATTTCCTCCTCCAGCTCGTCAATCTTCTCGTCGGTCCTCAGTGTGCGCGTGTTATAAGTTGCCAGGTGCAGAAGTCGTCGTTTTGGGTGGTAGCCGGATCTCTGCCGGTGATTCTTAGCACCCCCTGCCCCGCCGTTACCAAGACCGCTACCGTAATCTGGAATAGCGGGGCCGCCGGGGACTGGGGGCCGTATACGCGTGTGTGCCATTTTCCATTTGGGGGTATTTGCCCATAATCACCACGCTGGGCAGACGGGTTGGTGATCGCAGTTCCAGCCAGTACGCAGGATGACGCTGCTGCCCATCATCCGGTAGCATTTCTCTTCGTCGATTTTTACGACTCCCCATGATATGAGAAGGGGTGACGCTATTCTAGGCCGGCGCCACACGGCCAAGTCACTTTGTAACACTCTAAACTAATTAACAAAACCTTTACGTTTGACATCTGACGCCGGCTGAATGTAAACACACATAAACACTCCAAAATCTTAACAAAAAACAAAATATGTTCAGTCATGGCTAAAGACGCCTAAGGGCGTCACTTTAATGGGGGCGGCTGACGCACAGAGGCGTCACAGAAAATTAGTTAGCCGCCATGGACAAAAGTCCCTAAAAGTGGGATACGTAATGAATCGGTTTATTGAGTAATCAACTAATTCTTATTTTACTTTATTATAAGTAAAATTAATAAAGTTAAAGGGAAACTGAAAAAGTAAACAAACTGGTTATGAATTTTTGAGTTTCCTTAAATCTGGATTTTGTCTTTAACTCGGTAAAGTATATTTTATAATGGCAATATATGGAGTACTGGAAACACATAATTAAACATAACTTAATTTGTCCGTTATTGCTTAGCGCGGTTTTAACGTTGTATGCAAGATTTCAGTTAGTATAGAAAACCCAATTGGTACAACATATTAACCTAGCTGGTTTTGTTTTCCTCTACTGTCGTTAAAATCTGCTGAACTGCACTTTGCGACGGAGTGAGAAGCGACATTGTCAAACCGTCCAAATCAGCATGTTATGTAATCATGGGGGCTGCAGGTAATCCGGCAGTGTCTTTGACCTCTAATTTGTACTAAAATGTCTAATTCACTGTCATAAAACTGAGGTCCAGTCCTAACGAAAATCGAAAATGATAATGGATTTAGGTACGTACGTCAGTACAACCGAGTTTCTGGACCGTGAAAAGCCACAATAGACAAAAGATCCCACTTAGCGGCTTATTCCGCTTTTCCCCGTTGGATGATCCCCATTGATGGGGATTAGTGAACTTTTTGTTCACTATTCCCCGTTGACCCAAAATTTTTATTTAATGGGGATAAGTGAACTAAAAAGTTCAATAATCCCCATTAGGTAGGTACGTTAAAAAAATAAAATATATGATATGAATCATGTTACACTTATTAATTAAAAATATAACTTTCTTATACCTAAAAAAATCACAGATTGTACAATTATTAATTTAAAATAAAAAATATAACTTTCTTATACCTAGTAAAATCACAGATTGTACAATTATTAATTTAAAATAAAAAATATAACTTTCTTATACCTAATAAAGTCACAGATTGTTACAATCATTAATTTAAAATTGTAGCATGAAAATATTTCTTTCTTATACCTTGTAAAATCAAAGATTACAATCACTTAAGTTTTTCTAATTAAGTACGTTAAATAAAAACAATATAAAAATAAAATATATGAGTCATGTACTTTTATTTTTATAAGGTAAGAACAAAATTTTAAATTACCCACATAATAGCAAGGAGTTTAGAAATTACATGCTCAGACAATGGCTACAAGATGATTTTATTAAAACGTGGTGTGTATTTGAACAGACTCATCGCACTTCGAATTTAGTCGAAGCATGGAATAATAAAATAAAAAAGCGTGTGATAATAAAGAAACCCAACATTATGAAGCTCCTCACAGCGTTGGCTGAAGATGCATCGTATTACGAAGTTCTTGCATTGGGGGTTTCTGAAAATAAAGGTATAGCGGAAAAAACAAAAAAAGCATCAATCGCGATAATTATATACAGGAGGTCCAAATGGAACTCATTAATGGTGAAATTACGATTGGGCACTGTTTAGAAAAACTTAAGTGATTGTAATCTTTGATTTTACAAGGTATAAGAAAGAAATATTTTCATGCTTCAATTTTAAATTAATGATTGTAACAATCTGTGACTTTATTAGGTATAAGAAAGTTATATTTTTTATTTTAAATAATAATTGTACAATCTGTGATTTTACTAGGTATAAGAAAGTTATATTTTTTATTTTAAATTAATAATTGTACAATCTGTGATTTTACTAGGTATAAGAAAGTTATATTTTTAATTAATAAGTGTAACATGATTCATATATTTTATTTTTTTAACGTACCTACCTAATGGGGATTATTGAACTTTTTAGTTCACTTATCCCCATTAAATAAAAATTTTGGGTCAACGGGGAATAGTGAACAAAAAGTTCACTAATCCCCATCAATGGGGATCATCCAACGGGGAAAAGCGGAATAAGCCCACTTAGCGACGTGTCATATCGCGATACTGACGCGTGACGTAATACGTAGCTAAGCTTTCCTCAGTCAGCTTTTCCTGCGTCTTTATTACCTTCTACAGGTCCCCAACAACAATAGATAAAATAAATAATAATAATAACAACTCCGAGGATTCTCTGTTAACATTGGTTCAGAGGTAAGGTACGGTACATGAAAAAGTAACAAAGAGGCGGCAACCGCATATGGCATTGCCGTTCTGCTGTTGTGCGCTTGCGGTGCTGTTCATGTATGAAAAAGTATGATCGTCCTTGTGGACTATCGCTCTGCTTCGGCACTGCACCAGGACGATAACAACAATGCGGCATTTGACACATATTAGTCGGAATACAAATTAATAAGAGTGAGTCGATAGAACTAAGTCGTAGAAATAGTTAAAGAATTTAGATGTTGGCCAAAATTCGGAGTGCATGCGACGATCGTGCGTGACCCTATTTCTAATTAAAAGTGTCACAGTCGACGGCTTGTTCACGCACTAGCTGACGTGGTTAGGGCTGTCCCTTAATGTAAAATGATTCTTAATGACTATACTCTATAGACTGGTCTATTATTGTTTAGTAAACATAATAGTCATATTCGGGGCTGAAACTATAACTTTTCGACATATCTATCCATTTTTCAAAATATGACTAGCGGCCAGAATTAGAGACAGCTTCAGCAAATTCAGAGGGTCTCAGGTTCTAGCCCTGGCGATGACTTATCGAACTTATGTGCGTACTTATCGCTTGTTCCGTGCCCGGAAAGCACGTTAAACCGTTGGTCCCGGCTGTCATGAACATGAATGGCAGTCGTTATTAGGAAGTCAGTGCCTTCTAACATTCTTACAGCTGGTTTAACCATGTAATGATGTTTCCCTCTGGGTTGCGGAGGTCAGACGGCAGTCGTTCCATGTAATAACTGTAATTCAGCCAATCTAGTTAAACCAGTGAGCAGACCCTGGGCCCTAAGCCTATCTTCCTTCATCAAGACATTGCGAGTTCTCACACCGCGCACAGAACAAAAGAGTTTTTAGAGCAAGAAAACATAAAATTATTAGACCATCCGCCGTACAGCCCCGACCTGAGCCCTAATGATTTCTATACATTGCCTAAAATAAAGAATAATTTGCGTGGTCAGAGATTTTCATCACCTGAAGAAGCTGTGGACGCCTACAAAACGGCCATTTTGGAGCCCCCTAATTCCGAATGGAATGGTTGCTTCAACGATTGGTTCTATCGTATGGAAAAATGTGTCAAATTTCGCGGAGAATAGGTACTTCGAAAAGCAATAAATAAATATTTAAATAGTAATGCTGTGTAACTTCCTTGATTCCCGAAATTTCCAGTGCCGCCCTCGTATGTTGGGATTTTCGGGTGCAACCGCTTAAATGGTAAAGAAGTTTGATAACGGGAATATATTCCCATTTTCTAACGGTGCAAGGGTGAAGGATCTATTACTGTAGTTAATAATGTTTTTTATTCATTATAATCCATTGATGACAAATTTGTTGTAAAATAGTTGGTATACGAAACACCAAGCTTCAGCTTAGTACAATCTTATTGAGTAGGTCGGAAAATGATAATTAGGGGAGCCTAGGGTGAGGGACAGAATATGTCAGTGTTTGCCCTATATACAATTTAAACTTTTTGTTTTACACTCATTTGAGTGGCTGGCTTTCTTACTTTTGTTGTCGTCACAAGATAGTTTTCGAAAACGATTCCGTAATATAGGTCGTTGAAATGTTGGCACTCGAGCGTTCGGTTCGCGAAGACGCGCCCACATTAGACAGGTGGCTAAACCATAACAAAACCACTCTTATCTAACTGATTTCAAGACTGAATGTTACATTACCGTTAGCTAGTTATTCTAACACAAATAAAAACACTGCGGAAATTCTAGACGTTTCTAGACTCATGATGTTATTCAACGAAACAGGGAGTGTGTGAAAATACTTTGTTTCTGGATTACATACTACTTAATGTCATGCCCATATGTCCTATTTGGGGAGGGCAGAAACCTTGAAACAATAAAGAAAAGAAACAATTTAAACGGGACCTCTATAGCTGAAATAAAGTTTACTTTTATCTTAAAGATCTCTGGATCAAACGTGTCAAATAATAAGAGGAGACTAGCCCTCCAGTCTTTCCCTAGTCGCTTTCTGCGACACTCTCAAGCTTGTAGAATTCATTAGAAACACCACACGGCATTTCTGCTTGGATTCAGGATAGTTCAGCAGTTTGAGATTCATGATTCCAAAAATCAGACTGATACAAAAATATACACGTGAAATGTCCATGTTTATAGGGGTACAAAAGTTGTCGCCTCTACAAAACGAACAGAGAATTTTAGAGTATCTGTATCACATTATAATACCACAAAAATGATGGAACTACCATTACACAGATAAAAAACATAAGTATATAAGCAATAACTTTAAAATGGATTGAACTTAATATTCTTCGCAGTATAGTTGTTTCAAATTTAAAGGGGCTTTTGTTGGATAATTTAGTTTAGTTGCGTGTAACTTCCTCGACTTGAAGGTTCAATTAACGTATGCTTCTTTATTAGTTACGGTTTATGAGACGACAATACAACTTATGTATCAAAATTTTGGGAGATAGAACCTTGCCGAGGATTTTTCCAATATCTTCCCGTATCGTAAAATCGTCTCGAAGTGTAATTTGAAATTACAAAATAACATTTGGAGAGTATTCGGAAATCTGACCATCAAAATATATATTTTTTTAACTATAAGCCAACTTATAGACGCTTGTCTGCAAACCTGAGAGGCAACTCCTGGCTTATAAATGGGGTAATAATAACTGATGAGTAAATAATTGCATACGCCGTAGTTATAAAACGTTATAATGAGCCTCGGATATACAGACTTGACCTCTCGTTGTAATACGAATATACTGTTTAACCGACTTGAAAGAAGAAGGTCTCTATTCGGCTGGATGTCTTTTTTATCATTTCACTGTTATTTCATTAAAAATCGACCAAAAATTAAAGTTTTTAAAGTAAGACGGTATCATCAAAGTATTGTATTAATATGATAAATACTTTCGCAGGTAGACGATGGAACTTGTCAATTATTTGTAGGAAATGGACCGTAAAAGTACTGTTATATTGTTTATACGTGGAATATTAATACCTAGTACAATAATGATTATGATTTGATAGAAAAACAATGATATTTTGCATATATTTTGAGTTGATAGCAGAGTGTCAATAGTCCCGAGGTTTACACCTTAACCTAATCCATTGCACTTACTATGGTAAAAAAGATTTATGCTTACTATAGTAAAAACCATGATGAAAGTATTTTATTACTTATTATTATGAAAGTATTTTAATACATATACTGACTCTTTAGTGCTGACTACCATTTTAAAAATAAATCAAACCACCACTAGGTACTTATCATTCGAGTATGTAAAAGTAAGTAACGTATAAAACGGCTCGTGAAGGCTCCGAAAAAGTTTCTAAAGTAAATTAGGATTGATTTAATTACATATAAATGCAAATGTTAAAATAAATGAGGATGTTTCGTAAGTGCATTCCTAGCGCTAAGTTTAGACGCGTAACGCATTAGCGGAATGATTCACGTAACTCGTGTATATTGCACCTGGGAGTTGCAGTCGTCAAAAACCAGCATTATGACAATATGTTAGTGTTACTTATTATAGATATCTACTGCACACAACAGACACTCCCACCTCCCCGCATATAAGGATACCTTCACCCGCTCCCTGCGTTCAGCCCGCTACTCGTCTGCAGCATTTGTAGTACAAAAAAGTTTCAAAGTCCAATGCTCTTGACAGTAACTAAGATTAAGTTATTTTCCATGACCATAGGAACTACTACATGTTTCTGAATAAATTAATATTTTCTATTAATTACAGCAATTATTTCGTTCCAGGATAAGTATCTTTAAGAACTTGTGTTATGGATACTAAATAACGAATAAACATACATAAATACTTTTTTTTTGTAAATAAATACATTAAGACATAGAAAACACCCAGACCAGAGCAAATTTTCATGTTTATGGAAACAAAGATTTGGCTGTGTATAGGGGGGGAATAGAACCCACGACCTCAGGAGCTGAGCGCGAGTATACATGCAACCACGCCACATCGGTCGTGAAAAATAAAAGAATGAACGTATTAATACCCTGAATTCTTTGTTATAAAAGGTTAATGTTTCCTACTTTTATTGCGATGGAGAGCTACCATAGGTGGTACTTTATCGATTCTCTCTAAAACTAGTTCCCCCTAAGTTAATGTGACTTTCACAAACAAATACTACGTATCAAAACAATAATGATGTTTTAGTAGGTATTCGAAAATACAAAATAACTATAAAATAAAACAAAAAGAGAAGTGTGTTGCGTTTCGGTTACGCAAATGCACTCAATCGGAAAACACGGCAAAATATAACATTCACTAGTATAGTAGATAGTAGATTTCTCGTTGTGCCAATTGTTCACGTACGGTTAATCACACGTCAAGTGAAACAATCAAATTTTCTCAATACATTTAGGCTTTCAGGTCTGGCTCTGTTATTGTGAGTTGTTGAAAATTATTTAGATAAAGTTTAAATGTGACAAATCTTTATGGTGATAAAGCTATTTCTTTACATACATAATATAATTTTACGCTCATCTTACAGCCACAGCAAGTGACAATTTTACGCTCATTATATTCCAATTGTGGCGGGCAAAAACTGCCACAATTATTTTATCGAATTATATATTGTTGTAGCAAAGTTCTATAGCACTGAGATTGATAAAACAAATTTAAAAGCCTATTTTTAAAAGGGCTTTTTTTTGTACAGGGGTCTTACCACCACCTTTGGAGCCCACGCTAACCTCACCTGCAAGTGGTGCATCTGCCGATCAACGGAAGAGGCTCTGGCTGGCACAAAAGTTCCCACAAAGCGGCAATAGGCTCGCCACCTATTACGTGGAACACACTTCGCCAGTTGTGTTGTTACAACAAGCGAAGTGTGGGCATATATTATGCCTCTGCCTACTACTTCGGGGATACAGGCGTAATTGTATTGATTGTATATAATTATGTTATTTTTCGTGAGTGTTGTTACACCTTCATGCAGAAACAGCCCTACTATTTAGAGTGAGATTTGGGAAACAGATTTGAGTTACTCACATAATTTATTCGTAATTTCCACAGAAAAGTTACGTAACAACTTCTTAACCTGAAACAAAATCGAATTGCACGCGTTCGGAAGAATGTATTCCAAAAATATAGAATTATGAGTTAACTAAAATTACATACTTTTGCAAACTAAATGAAAATACCAAAAAACCTTGATCTTATTATCCTTAGATTAAATAATAATGACATTAGTAAAAGAGAAGTTAAAACATGCTACTAATATTTTTTGTTAAAACTACCAAGTCGAAATGAAAGTCAAGTCGAAATATTCTAAAAAAAAATTACTAAAATTTTTGAAATATCCGAATACGTTTACACTTCAAACACTCGGGTGATTGTGGAAGACCGTATCACCGTACTGATTATTGATCCTGTTTAATTCATTATCTATGCATTTTTGTTGAATTTATGCAAATGAAATATTAAAATATCACTTTGTAATCATGCAACACTTTCCCAATGTTAACTTTCGCTTTTTCGTCTCATGCAATTCATTTGTTTTGCAGTGTTTACTTATTTTTTCGATATTTTTTTTTTAAAACAGCATACTCTTTTGCATAGAAACAAGACGCGTGTTTGAACTTACTGACCTAAATGAATAAAAAATATATACAACTTGGTCTGTAGTTAGCACCCGACTGATGCCATCTCGATTAAGCAAAATGTCCTAAATTCAGTCTCATCTGTCAGAGGGATTCAGGCCAGTACTAGCTGCCGCCCACGACTTCGTCCGCGTTACCTACAGATCCATGTATTTTGTTATAAAGTAGTCTTAGTTAGTTCTTATAGCATATGTAAGTGTTACTTTTTTATAAATTTTATAAAAACTTTTAATATGACATTACAAACAAATAAATGAGACAGTTTTATGCATTTCTATATAGATCACAGAAATTGTATTCTAAACAAATATGTATTTGTTTGTCCTAAAAAGAGTTTCTGTCATATAAGAGTGTAATAACAGGTAGGTAACAGAACTTTGTTTTGGAGAAATAAATTTTATTCATAGTTCCATTTCCTAATTTCAGCGGCATTCTCTCTCTCCTCGAAATAGCAGTGATTTATACGCATGCGCAGTCCCATAAGGAACCGGCAACCGTGCGCAGGCGCAACTCGACCTTGCGTGGGAACTATTTGTATAATGCGCGTAAATACGTTCACCACTTCCTATCGTAGTTACTTTGTTAGAAAATCTCATTGAATGATCCCGTTGTGATGACGTTCACTATTGAACAAATGTTTTTTTTAAACAACTTCTAAGTAGGAAGTTTTATAGTTTATAAACCCTATTTTTCTTTTATTTTCATTCATATTACTTTCATCTGAATTAATTTTTTTAAAATAACATAGACTTCTTTCACGTCATCTTTATTAAACAACACAAAAAATAAATGAAAAATAAAATATATAATACCCGGCTTCAAAAATTTACTTTCTCTAAAAACTTTCATTATATAGAAGGTTCTTAATCATGTACAAGTAAGTTTGTTATTTCAAGATTAAATAAATGTTTATATTGCTAAAACTATTTAAAGGAAATAAATGTTTTAAAACTGTTACTATAGTTTGTTAAAAAATTGTTGATAACAACTAAAGAAAATCTTATGTTATAAAATAGCAAACCCAATCCAATAAAAGTGTACATTATATTGGATTGGGACTATCCTACATATTATTTTGAAAACAAGAGAATATTTATTTCTCCTGGGATTATCCTACATGTTATTGTACACACAGGAAGAGTATGAGATAAATATCTTATATTACCGCTGACACTATACAGAGCTCAAATTGTCAAAGATAATACGATGCCAAAGCTGAGCTGTTACATGAGATGTCAATAAATATGAAGCGAATCATATTAACCATCCCACTGTTTGCAAAATAATCTGTAATGAAATACTGTCCGGTGAAGTCGGCAATCCAGATTCGATGTACCAACCACGTGTAGTTATGTTACTTGATACTGACGGTAGAGATAAAAAACACTCAGAAATATTTAGCTATTTTCGCATTTAAGTTTACAAGCCCCGGATATCCAGTAACGATTCAAATTTGATTGTCTTCTTCTTGTTTTATGTTATGGTACACTTACTTACCATTCGTAAAATTATAAATTTCAATCTATATCTTAAAGATTATACTGTTCAAAATATATGCAAAGGTTGGTATTTATATGCAGTTCTTTGATTTAATTTGTTTGTACTGCATATTTAAATTATATTCTGTAAAATTGGCTCATGCTCAAAAGAGGGAAAATTAATGGTCTGAGGTGATGATGATGGAAAAAATTTTAACCGAAATTCGTTGCCTAATACTCATAAAAACATAAAAATTTTATGTATCAATTTTATTTTTTACATCCAAGACACTGTTTTTTAGACATAGGAAAACCTGTCAGGTCTCTTACATTTAGAAAAAAGTGTTAAATATATTTACGAGAATATAAATAATACTACTACTATCGCAATAAAACAGTCTTGTTGTACTATCCTTAACAAGGAATTAATAATCGTGTTGGTTACCACAGAATCTAAGATAGGTTAATTTTTGAAAACTTGTTATATGCTAGTCATTTTAGTTATATAATATAAGTTAGAAATATTACATATATTTCCCCGTGCAAAAGGTATATAAATAATCCTTTGTTTTACCGTCAGTTATGTAAGAAGCTGTAACTAGGAAATAAGTACATAAACGGAAAGGCACCGTCATCGGCGGTCTAGCTAGTACACGTTATATGTTCATCGCAAAAACATTAACACGTGCACTGCACTCAGTGAAGTCAGCTTTATCGCCTGCGGCTTAGTACATTTCGAACGATTTTCAGCAATTGACTTTATTGAAAACATGTTTAAGTACTAATTTATGATTATTACTTTGTTTACGACTGAAACGACCTGTGACTCAATGGCTGGGATAATTTGAGCTTTGAAATAAGGAATGCTTGATGAATGCACACAGAGCTTCTTAAAAGCATGCCTAATTTGATAGGGTTAGTACAGAGTACTTTATAGTCTTGCTGGTTTTATTAAGAAAATCCAAGTCTAAAGTAAATTTGGAAATACTGTTTGTTGAGAGTTTGAATAGCCTTATCATAGCTGACGTTGAAATGATAATCACCAGATGTTGAGTTGGCCTTATAATCCAAAGAAGCGTTTTCAATGAGACCATCCTTTGTTCCCGTGCACTAATACACTATTATAGCGAATGCCCTTGCCAAGTTTCTTCGCAATTGCTTTACTTTTATTACGGAGCGCTCAGGTGTTGCTTCTCACATGTGTCATCGTGGGACAAAACATTTTATCTATGCAGACAGTAAATGCAGAAAAACGTCGCTTCGACCTTGACCACAGTATTAATATATCATTTTCCGATAATTTTATACGTTAATGTAATAACAGGATATAATGTCTCCGTTAAGACGTTAATAAATATATGAATAACTAATTTATAATGCGTTCAACTAATCAAAGCACGCACTGTCTTCGTTTTCTCGTGACTCAATTTTGGGTGGACATGGCGTCCTCCACTAATTTTCGGTTTGCCAAAAACGAGGCTTTCTCCATCTCCTGCAACTTAGTATGCTCTCTTATTCATGACCACAATTAAACCTTGGAATTTTTGGAAATCTAAACCTTGAAAGTAATCAGGACTAGCCCTGAATTTGAGCACTGGTCAAGCCGGTTTAACCAGTTTCTCGTGCAATAATATATGTATACACTGTACAATATATTAATGAAGCTTTGTATCTGTTCCGTTTTCTTACTTGAGTAAGCAATCAATACTCTCAGCGATAAGAGGGCTCATTCCACATTCAGCCAGCTGAGTTATAATAAAAATTGTAATACTTAGTATAATGTCCCCATTCATCCGCGTGTAATTTTTATATCTTTTATTTTGGTGGTGTTAAATGCAACCGGATAAAAAGCGAAATCTTTTTCAGCTGAATGGGAAATTTTGAAAAAAAATACAAATTTCTGCTTAATGGGGCATACTTACGCGGATGAATGGGGAATAAAAATAACGCGGATGAGTTTTGCGGATGAGAGCTCATCTTTTTACAAAATTTAATGACCGTGTTTTTTACGTAAACTGATTGTCATAATTATCCATCACTAGTATCAACGTAAAATTATGATATAGAAAAGAAATCTTACTTAACACTTATAATTCTATATCTACCATTTTTAGAATCACAACATATAATCTATAGTTTTATCACAATAAAGGATATATCTTCCTTTTTTCTACTTGCCCTGCCCAACAGGATCTACGACCTTTATTATTTGAACCACATCATGTAACTGTTTGTGGAATGAAAGAAATATATCGATTACCGAGTGTATTCTCCACGTTAAAACGGCTTATAGAATTTTCTTAAAACTCTACATACTGATAGACCATGACGGCGATCCTAATGGTAATATGGCGTAGGATGATAGTTGACTTTAAATTGAAAACATGTTCTAAGCGGGCGAGGTCGCAATCCCGGCTTATAAGTAATATTATTGTAATTAGTGTACGTGTGTAAGTCATTTCTACTTATCAGTCTAACATTTGTTCTCAATTGTACATAGCCTCCCACTAACGGCTCGACACTGAGCTTGATCGTCAGTTTTTCGCCAGCCGTTTTAAATACGTATGTCGTTGTTGTCATTTACCTATATAATGCAAATTTCTGAAAGACGCTTTGATGTAAAATGTATGGACATATAGTTCGAAAATTTACGTAATATATGAAAACTTACGTAACTAGGCGTCATTTCAATATTAATTAAGTGTTATAACTACTTATAACAATAAAATTATTGTTTTAGAATCTCGGTTTACACACTATTTTATAACAATAGCCAACATAAGAAAATAACAATTAAAATATGAAACATAAGTGTGCAATTGCGTAATTGCACAGCACCAGTTCATACTAATGCAAGCTCTTAGTTACAGTAAGTATATCGCAATGTCTAGAATGAGGTGAATGTTTGTATGTTATTTCTTCCGGAACGGTATGTCGTCCTGGACTTAGACGTCTCATTTTACATTTATCTTGTTGAGTGTCTTTATTTAGCAAATTTACACGTCTCAATTACCGAAAAAAATATATTAGAACTTTGCGAATCTTAGATTTTGTAATGCTATCCGTGGCATTCAAAGTTTGTAATTATTAACAAAGATTCTCAGATGCTATATTTTGTTACAATTACGTTAATGTTCGTTAAGAAAGGACCTAGCTCCTAATGACTAGAATAATTTTATTTCACTCGCTCAGCCTAAACGTGTCGTCAATACATGAAAGTCAAAATATTTTCCCACCAAAATGTTTTACTTAAATAAGACTATATTACGATTAATCCAGTTTATGTCTAGTCAAGTGCCGAATGTTAAATAACTCCGTTCAGCCATACAAGCGTGGTAATCAAACCGTCATTTGAAGAATCTAACAATCTGTTAGAATAAAACGGCCCTTTCCCTGAAGAAATGAAAAAATTGAACTTGTGTTTTGTCCTGGTTATATAAGCCCTGCCTTTTTTAAGGAATAATAATGAATACTGAAAATTTTGATGTCAGTATGTTTTTGCATACAATTACAAAACATAAATCAATATAACAGGATAAACAGAGTCATCTTGTTGCGATATCAGGGTGTCTGACTGACTGTGTCTGGTCAGCGAACGTGCCCCCCGAGATAACGGAGCATTGCCTCCTAAAGGAGACCAGACGTTCCTTATGCCCTATGCACAAGCCAATGCCCTATTAGCACCGCTCTGTCTGCTGGGATCTATAGACTTCGTTAACAAAAGCTCAATTGATTCAAATTTATACTCGTTAATTGAAAATTATTGTCAAAACAAAAGCTAAAATCTTGTATCAAAGTAAAGTTTCCTAGCCTGTAATTTTGTCTGCTTGAACTCATACCTTTGGAGTAAATTTTCTAAAATTCTCAACAGATGCATGCTTCACAACAGTTATCGGTAACTATACCAATATAATAGGTTGGGGAAAAAGTCTTTTCGTATTTTTGTATGAAAAGTCAAGACATTTTTTTCAAAGTTTATTTACATTTATTTACAATATATATGTACCGTTTTGTTGAATAACTTTCTGCCATTTTGTGGGCAGAGACATTATCCCGTTACTGTAGAAACTTTGGGACTTTTGATCAAAAAAACGGGACAAATAGTTTTGGCAGTCCTCTCTTGAGGTCAACCTTACAGAACCTAAAGAATTCTGCAGAGACCGAAACAGGTGAAAATCTGAAGGCGCAAGGTCAGGGCTATATGGTGGATGCACTAGGACCTCCCAGTCGAACTCTCTTAATTTTTGCTGAGTGGCTAAAGATGTGTGTGGTCTAGCGTTATCGTGATGAAAGACCACACCCTTCCTGTTGATCAATTCCGGCCGTTTTCTCTCGACTGCTTCCTTTAATCTCATCAGTTGCTGGCAGTAAAGATCAGAATCGATGGTTTTGCCGGGCGGTAAAAGCTCATAATAAACAATGCCCTTCCAATCCCACCATACACACAGCATCACCTTATTTCGTGTTAGGCCAGGTTTGGCCACAGTCTGTGAAGCCTGGCCAACTTTCGACCACGACCTTTTTCGCACGTTCTTGTCGTACGTGATCCACTTTTCATCGCCAGTTATCAATCTCTTCAAAAACGGCTCGGTTTCATTACGTCTCAATAATGAATCGCAAATGAGTACACGGTTCATTAAGTTTCTTTGAGTGAGCTCGTGTGGCACCCAAATATCGAGCTTTTTTGTATAACCAGCTTTCTTCAAATGGGTCAAAACTGTTTTGTGGTCAATTCCCAGTTCTTCAGCTGCATCGTAACTACTAATATGCCGATATTGCTCCACTCTTTCAAAAATGGCGTCCATTTTATTCGTAACAGGGCGACCAGAGCGAGGTGCATCTTTAACATCAAAATTTCCGGACTGAAAACGTTTGAACCAAATTTGTGCTACTCTTACTGACACTGCATCAGGTCCATAAACATCACAAATTTTTTTCACTGCTTGAGTTGCATTTTTGCCTTTTTTATAATAAAATTTTAAAATGTATCGAATTTCTTCATTAGATTCACTCATTTTAACGGAGAGAAAAACAAATGAAAAATAGCGGAAAACAACTTTTTTTTATTTTTTTCTTTTGTTTATAATGGAACCTTTTTAATGTTACCAAAACCAGCCAGACACAAATAGTACAGTCAAAAAAATTTTATAATAAGTTTATACCTACGTTATGCGAAAAGACTTTTTCCCCGACCTAATACTAATATTAGTCCCATTCTTCCAGTGGTTTCAACTACGCTATTCCAATAATGCCTTTACTTGTGTAGTGAGTGATATACATATCCCGGAGACAGTTGAATGTTTTAAATATCTTTAGGATAGAGGTTTCTGCTTCATTTCTTATTCCTTTTAAGAAACAGGGCTTGGTCCGACAACATTGTCATAGGAATATAAATGAAGGGTTTATATTCTGGAAAACGGTATTATATGGATAATTCAACCCATAATTTATCCGAAAATAGTTCTCGTAAGAAGAATAATAATTAATTTCGCATTTCGGTTTCCGCCAGTCGGTTTCATGCAAAGAAAACAAGAATAAAAAAGTTCTGTTTTTGTGAGGGTGGGTGTGTGACTATCAGCCAGGTTTTATGTGTGCTTTTACAAGATAAACAATTCCGTGTGGATTTGATTCTCACTAAAACTTAGACAATTGAGTTAAATAGCTTATTGCGATGTGTGGTTGGTTGTCTTGTTAGTGGCTTGACGAATGTGATATTAGATCAATGCCTCCGAAGGGACCTCTTTATCGGCATCAGACAATTCATGTGTTCCCCAGCACAGAGTTTCTTTTTGAAATATGTTTTGGTCTAATTCTCAATGTAAATGTTCTTTCTTTTCTCTTTTTCAACTAATGATTTCAGATCAAAAATCCGTAACCGTCAAATGTGGTAATATTAGGTACACTGGTCAAATCTTCATGATAATCTAGTAACATATGGCGTGTAAATATTATCAGAAATTTGTTTACTATATTTATTTATTTTCGCAGTGTTCTGGTATAAGTATTTTTTTCCATGTACCTAGTCTCAATCTGTATAAGTCGAGTATTGCGATAACACTATGTATTTTATAACATTTAATCCTATAGAGAATTCCTTAACTCCCAGTTAACACTACACATGGTTCGCGTTAGTTGCACGATAATCGGAACCTTATATTTTTTAATTTGTTAAAACTTAGATAAGTGACTCCATTTATTTTTACATCTGCTCGCAGACAGATAACTAAATAAGGTATTATTTAATACTAAACTCGTGTGTAAGGCTCAAACGTATTAAGGGAGGGAGGGTTTAATGAAGCTTAAGTTTTGTCTTCGTTTTTTATGAAAATGAATAATGTTTTGTTGATGCTTTAGTAATAATATTATTTATTTAATATATTTATCAAGTAATCGCAACCGTCAACCGTGACATATATTATTTTACCGTAAGTTTTCAAGTGTTAGCTACATTTCGATAGGACATTGCAATATTAATTATCATCAGCAGTCAGCAGATCTTTTCCGCTCTTTATCGAACTCCTTTATATAATACATCAATAAACATATGCTAAAATTCCCTTACGTTGTGTTCAATGACCACTGTATAGGTTAAGAGAAATCGTCTTTTTTTTCTTTGTCGTATGGTATAGTCATAACCGTCAACCACTGTAGGTGGAGTGGAAGGGCGTGTCAGATTACTGATTAAAAACCATCCATGTTCCTTCTTTAGCCTGCTACGCCCCGATGACCCTTTCGAATAGTCCCGCAACCCCAAAGAGAATCAGCCTGTTGTAAAGCATATAAACGATGCGATCAAAGCGACACCGACAGGATTTAATCGTGGAATTTATGTACAATGATCCTCTGACTGGAGTATGGAAACTACTACATAGATATATAGATACAATCGTAGATTATCCAATATCAAATCATCATCAATCATTATGAAAATTATCATGGTAATATAAAATATCGATAGGACTTTAACATAATGACTTTTGGCTTATGATATTTGCATTGGAACGATTTACGTAAATTGAGTTACATGGTAGTTGTAAAGCTAATCAGTTAACATAACGTTTCGCGAAACATCCAAAGTGTTCACAACAGTTATTCCTTAACTATGGGGTGGCCATTTTAATTTGAGTAAAAAGTTAATTATACTAGTAGCAATTAATTGTATAGGTATGTCATAAAGTAGGGAAGGTTTAGAGTGCTCAATTCGCTGTAATGTATTTTTGTTGTTTATAAGATGACTAAGGGTTAACATAGATTTGATTCTGTCAAGAATAGATCTATAAAAATACATTATATAAAACGCCCAACCATGTCATGATCTGGCTAGTTAGATGATCGGGTAAAGACATTTATATAAGTAAACATTTCAGTTGAGTATGTACTTAAAGGTAATCTAGAAAGACCACTTATAACGATAAGGCTTTTACATACCTATAGATGTGTTCAGCACTTGTTTAAAGTATACAGTTTAACATATTTGGTAAGCGCTACTGAGTGAAAAAGCTTAAGTAAAGTTTTGTTCCAGCAAGCGCCATGAACCGCGGGGGGCGAGCCGAGCCCACTCCGCCGGAATGCGCGGCCGCGGCAGAGATGTTCGACCTGTTCTGCTCCGCCGGCACCATGAAGACCATCCTCGGCTGTCACCGCCAGATCTGCCACACCCTCAACCTTAAACCCAACCGACTGCCTGACTTCTACCCTAAGCTTAAGGTACGTTTTGCTAAGCGAATCTCTTGTCACTTTTTACTAGTTTCATTGTATAAGACTGTGGTTACAAAACGGGAGCATTTTCATGTAATATTGATATTGCACATAATATTAACATCACAAATAGGAGAATTGGAGATTGAATCTCTTATGCTTTGACAGCTTAAATAAACATGTAACAATTGTTTAGTAGTATCTTGATTCGATTCAAAACGATTTTTTAAGTAAATTCTTTTACTAACCAGCCCCCATAAATTGCACACATACAAAAAATCACGCCTGTTTCGCTGAAGGGGTTAGGTAGAAAATAAATAAAAAAAATTAAAAAAAACTATACTTTATTGTCCCCAAGATCAACATGATCATTTAGAATCGTCAAATATTCAGACACAAAATTAAAATTCGATATATTTTTTTAACAACAATGAAAGAGATATGAGCTGTACAATAATAAAGAAATAAAAGCAAATGGGTTCTTTGTCAGAATTTGTCAAGGTTTGTCAGTTTATTCGTCTGTTGTGGTTTTTCTCAAGATTTGTCAGTCTGTCTGTGACTCTTATCGGGGGGATCTGTCAGTCAGCCTGTCGTGATTCTAAAGGAGGGAGGGGATTGTCCGTCAGTCAGACAGTCTGTCGGTGACTAACAAGGCTTCCGAAAGGCAACGAGATTGAGAAGGATGCCTCAAGAAACTAGAGAGGCACCTTATACAGCCATACTTCGCCAAATGTGTTCTTTGTCCCACGTAATAGGTGGCGACCCAATTGTCGCTTCCTATTACGTGCACACATCTCAGCCCATTAAAGTCCCATTGTTATACTAAACAACGAAAAAAATTAAGTCCTTTGTATGAATCGTAGCTACGACTTAGGGGGTTAAGTACGGTTATATAGTTGAAAGTCAATCCACTGTGCCTATAGTATACGTTTAAGGGGTACTCACACTTATTTATCTTATACCATAAACAACGTATTGTATGGAAACGCGAACAATTTTCCGCATCTAGTGACTGCACTGTACACTGCAGCCTATGCAGTGTACGTACGTACGATATACGCTGAATAGAGTTGAATATATCCGAAGACAACCCTTAGGCGGATGTCTTAGCCTACAGTGGCTGAAGTCGTAAAATCTGCTTTATTTAAATAATTGTAATCCAGTTCTTCGTTGTTGCTGTCAGTCAAGCAAGCAAAGCCGCGGTCAACCGATAGTATGCATCCATATTTTAATAACAAAACTACATCGTGCAACACTTATCTCGGGTACGCATGTTCGATTCATTTAATCTTTTCTGCATAATTTTACTTACTTATATCATACTGCTTATGAACGTCAATTACGCTTGATAGGAGTAATTAGTTAAATTTGTTTTTACTGATTTAATTGTACCCATTTATTTCACGCCTGTGCGCTATTTCTGTCACTTGATATTAGCGGAAGCAGTGTATTAATTTCCGACTTTTACTAGTTAGGCAGCTAAATAAATAAATAAATAATTTTGTTACAGCATTTCAATTACCATTTATCATCTTTATCACCGCTCATTCTCATTTACTATGATTTATATATTATTAATATATTACTTACTTGACACTGGCTAAATGTTCTAAAAGCACGTAGCCATTATTTAAAAGAAAAAAAATACACTACAGCCTGTATAATCAGAGAAAAGCTTACTGCAGTCGCTGTAATGTTTGTTCTGGCATTGACTTTGACCTTTAACTAAGCTCGTCGATAACTGTACGCAGGCTCAATGTAGCGCTTTACGCTATCTACGTTTGCGAAAAATATTTGTATGTTATTTTCATATTATGTGTTGGTTCACGTAATAAATATCACATTAGCTTACTAATATTACAAATAAGTTGGTTTGTTTTGCTTTGCTTTCACTGCTGAACCAGTTCATATTTATTTATGAAATTAATATATTTTTAAACAAAAATTTATGGAAATAACAAAAATTAGGTATTGCCAAACTGATGATAAATTTGGACTTTTAAGCCCTGACTTATGGAGACATGTATAGATATGGACGGCACCTTAAAGAACTGATGAGGTCTGATTGTGGCGTGCCTGATTAATTCATCATTTATTTATCACAACCGTACTGTTCATCTATGTAAAAAGTTCCAATATGATAGTGGTTCAACTTGAATCAATTGACACGGATGAAGCCAAGAGCATAGATAGTGAAAATCAAACCCTCCCCCTCAATCTCCTTGAGTCCTCAGCAATGATATGGGATTATACTGAGATCCCACATGGACTTCTTGAGAATTTGAAAAGTGATGTTGCACTGTTTTGTTTCATTTACCAACACTCATGTACGTTCACAAACACTTAACGGTTAAGAATACACCGGCATTACACATTATTCGAAATATCACAAATCTTAGGAAATAAAACAAAATTGCAGACAAGACGCTTTACTTTCCGGCCAAGAAGTCCGTAGTATATTTAATCGTGCAACCCAACATATTTTTTTATAAAAATACTTTTCGTGTTTTTTTAAATTATCCTTTTTGCTAAATCTAAAAATTGCTAATTTTTGTTAAATGTTTTACGCAACATAAATTTAAACTAAACAAATTTAGAATTTAAAATGAATTTGTACTTGGAATTTTACCGAATTTCAACGTAGAAACAAAATGTAGCGTTTCCAATGCGGGCAAAGCCGTGGGCGCAGGCTAGTTAATAGTAATGTGCCACTTATTAAAACTGAAGTGATACTACCGCGTAAAGCTTAATATTATTGAGTAAGAGCGTCTTCGCACTGCATTTTATCCCGAATCCATAAACATCTTATGACACATTGTGCGAAAAACTAGATGTGATGCGTCAACTATCTTTAAATATTTGAATAACTACTTTCGGCCGTATTTTGGCGGATTCAGAACTGACTTAGTGCGAAACTGCTCATAAATAACAGTCTTCATTGCCTGTATGCGTCCACTGCTGAACGGCCTCTCGAATGGCCCATTGTAAGCTCGATCGTCAGCTCTTTGCCATCAACTGCTGCCAGCCGTTTCGCGTATGTCGTCACACCATCTCGCTTACACAAAGCCGGCAAAATAAAAACAAATGAAAGTCAATACGACAATTTTGATTTCAAAATTGCTGGTCAAATTAATCAAGCTTTATTGGAAAATTTAGTATGTGTGACATAAAAAAATTGGCAAAGTAAAACAACTCTCTCCATGTGTGATTAAAAACATCTGGCCTTATTTATTTGTATCGTACACGAGGGCCGGTCTCGACTAAAAAAAGTGTGGTCGATGCGACCTATTTATTATTCAGTGACAGTCGCAAGCGAATCGACTACGATTGCTCTTTTACTCTAATACGAACCACGTGGAAGAGTATAGTCTGCTACAAATTGAATGTGTTAAATAAAATACTTATCCTTCAATATAACTTGATTCGGTATGAATTATATTTAATTTCTCTATATATTGTAAACAATACGTGGAACATGTCATTAGTATTCCAGCTAGCCCCAGTTTCTTAGTTTTTTTTACTTACTTTTTACTGATTGCCTTATGAACTATGACACTTGTTACTAGTTGAAAACTGACATTTATTTTAATGCGTTAAGGTAGAAACGTCAAAGTTTCTCTTCACTTGTGGTTGTATTTACATCGGCAAGGATTGAACTCCATCACCGTCTTAATTTGGGCGTGTTGGATATAAATACCGTTTAATTAATGACAAAGACCATAAAATACAGTGCATTAGGAACAAATTACATGTTTAAAAAAATAAACATTTGAGTATACTATTCTCATTCTCATTGCTCATTTTAAAGCTTTTAAGAGATTTTTTTATTGCACGGTCGGCGTCGTGATTTGTGTAACATAGTTGTTTAAAATTGTCTCTTATTTCAAAAGTAATGTGTTAAGGAGCTTACTGACAACAAAGTGTTACGCTTTATCTGTAGCTGACTGCACGGGCAACGTTTGAGGAAGTATTTTACATAAAAGAAACCGCGGTATTAATGGGACTGACCGTACATAACCTTTTGTAATTATTTGATTCATCAAAACATCAGATATATATAAATTTTATCGTGAACTAATAATAAAACCTACTTGTTTCGAGTACAGGCGAGTGAATAATTTCAATAAAATGCGTTTGGAATACGTGTGGGGGCGGATGAATCACATGGATGTGTAAATCCTATTCACGGTACAGGTGGTCGTTACTCCGAACTTCGTGATGATGTACTGGCTTGATGCCAGCGGTCGGTGTAATTGTACAATGTTTTGGAAATTAATTAAATAAATTAAACAGATTATGGGTTCTTAATATTGGTTGTCGTCTCTATGTGAATGAATGTTACGATGAATTTAATGTAGGTATACTGTAGATAATCCCGTCTATATAGTTTTTTTCTATGTACATTCAGTAGTAAAAATTCAAAAGTATTTATGTATATGTATCCGTTATTTAGTATCCATAACACAAGTTCCTAATGCTATTTATCTTGGAACTAAATAATTGGTGTGACTGTTAGAAAAATATTTATTTTTATTTATAGTCTGGTTTTATTACGCGGAGTCAGGTGACCGACATAATTCCACGGCATGAAATACTCTCCTATTTAAAAGTAAATAGAATAAAGAATATTTAGAAGAATGAGCACACGTTAGGTAACTAGCAGAGATACATTTATTTTAAAAGAATAAAAATAAACCTTCAGGTCGTTTAAATAAGGTGCATAAAGCAAAGCCAGCATGATGGCATGGACCTGGGGTCCTACCGCCGAGTTCGATGGCAATCGATTATAAGGCAAAATGGATTTCGAATTGATTCTGTCGTACCGCCGAACTCATGGAAATCGAAACAAAATGGCGTTCTCCATTTACCTATTGGTCTGTCACGGACTGAAGGTCATGAATGAGAGGTGGCTGTCGGCAGATTTCCCAGTACGGATTAATAAACGCAAAACAAAGTTTGATCGAGATGGATTACCGGTAATCCATCGAATTCGGCGGTAGGCCCCCTGGTGTCGGTTCGGGCACTTTTGGTCGATTTTAAACTTTTTTAAATCGCAATGCTAGAACCACTATGACAGTACCGGGAATCCGCTTGTGTTATTTAAGTTGTGAAATGAACTCTGTGGTGGAGTTTTCCTAAGAGATAATAGCATGAAAATAAGAGTGAAATTGTTTTTAAAGGATGTATAATAGCGATGCGCCTGATATTCCAGGAGTTCATTGGCTGTGTACGTTCTGGAAACAATGACATTTTCCCATATAGACCTTCTGATACGGAGGCCCTAGATAACTCACTTAGTCCATTACATCAACCATTATTGAACCATATATGATTACAGCATAAGTACTAGTTTTATACAAACAAAGAATGCCATCAGTCCAAGAAACTATTGTTTGTCGGGTATGGCGCATTCAAAGGCTTAGTGTATTGTTATGTTTGCAAAGGGTAGTTAGTATATACAGTGTTATTAAGTAGCAGACAAATAGTCTTTTACTTTTAGATCGAAGTAGCATATATTTGTAAGCCGTTTAAACTAATCACTCAATGACCTAATAAACGCTTTATGAAATTGTATGTCAAAACGTAAACTGTAATCTACACTAATATTATAAAGAGGAAAGATTATTTTTGTATGTAACGAATAAACTCAAAAAGTACTGGACCGATTTTAGTAATTCTTTTTTCATTAGAAAGCTACATTATCACTGAGTAACATAGGCTAAATTTGGAAAATAATAGGGTTCCTTAAGTTATTTGGGTTTTTCGGGCACAAAGTGTAAAAAATCAACCAGAACAGTTACTCATTTTGCGTACGCTGCCTAAACTATAAAAGATAGAACCACAAAATGTACTAATTAATTGTAGACCTTATAAATATCTACTAAAAAGTCCGCGACACACTTTACCTATCTATGTCGAGTGAGGCACAACAACCATTTTTTTATTTAAAAATCTTGAAGTTTTTTTGTACTACATTTAAACGCATTTATTTTACTTATGCTATTAATCCTTATCAAAATAAATTAAATTATTACGATTTCTGCTGCACGGCTCCCTATCACGGGTCGGGGCTCCCGACCGTCAGTTTATTTTGTTACCTGAAAATAATTTAACGTGAAATGTTGTTTATAGAGAAGCTCTTCAATAATCGCTTTAGTTATCTATCCCTGAACAACGGGTTGCGCTCCAGGACTGCCGGTAGGAGTGAAAACTTAGTATAAATTACATTTAAATATTTCCATCATTAACATCTTTAACATACACATAAAGAGAATCTGTGCCGCCTGCGTATAATGACTGCGTCGTGGATGTTAGTGTTGGTGTCTGTGAATTGACCTGGGAATCATTTTGCTGACCGTGTCTTTCCTGGGTAGGCATTTTGCAGCGGTAACCGACATCCACGCGGGCGGAGCCGCGGGCGACCGCTAGTATTTGATAAATAAGACCAGACAATAAAATATGTGTTCATTCGTAATTCTATAGCTTATTGATGTTGAATTTTGTGTGACGAGACATTAAACAGTTTCTCCTTTTATTTATAAGTAATTGTCAACCATATAACCAGTTAATAGTCGGTTCTCTAGATTGTTCGACAAACATGGCGATGTCCGGAGAGCGAAACTAAACGTGTTACGAACTTTCCCGGGCTTACTGTAAAGGCTGCGGCACACCAAACACTGGTTTGGTCGCATTTTCGATTAAGAATTAATTGAGAATATATATACATACATTCACGCCTGTTTCCCCGAATTGATAGACAGAGGCATATCATACGCCCACACTTCGCCAATTATATAGTTGGTCCCACGTAATAGGTGGCGAGCCTATTGCAGCTTACCGGGCACTGTTATTTTCGCCAGAGCCTCGTCCGTTGATCGGCAGGTGCACCATTTGCAGTTGAGGTTGGCTTTGGCTCCTTAGTACTTGGTAGGATTCCTATACACAATTGAGAAACAGCAGAAAATAATTAAGTGTCGTATTCAATGTAAATACAGTCGTCATGACTAGTTCCATGTCACGAATAAACAAAGAAAGGCCAGCATCTATTCGCGAGCTTGCCGGAAGATATTTAAAAATATCCAACCACTGTTCTGTCCTAATAACTGAAATTTAATTTCTCTCTCAGCTATTTCTTTTTATACGTGATAAATATATTCAGACAACGCTATCTAGGTTTAAACTAAGAAGCTCTTGTACTACGGTCATTATAAAAATAGTGATTGTTAGTTTGAATGCGTACCTTTTGTAAAAAATATCCTAAAGCTGGGCAAATAGTTATTTGGCGAGATTAGGACTGTGTTTACATATAGTCGCCAAATGACGATTGGTTTTAATAAAGAGTAAGTGCCTCAATATTTATGATCAAAAAAGAGCGAGTGCGAACTTGCGTCATAGAAGGATGGGTAAACATACTTTATTCTGGAAAACTGCTTGAAAAGGATAATTCACCCCATAAATTATCCGAGAATACATCGCTTAAGGAATAATAATAGGATTCGATTTTCCGGTCTTTTTGGTACTTACTCTGGTACTCGAAGTCCTAAAATAATTGTTACTGTCGTAGGTATACTATCTAATTTAGTATTTTAACGAAATAAATAATATTTTTTCATATTTATGTGCAGTTTATTTGCAATAGATAGAATGATTCTCGCGCCGATATCACCACGCCATATTTCTTCTTCTTCTTTTTTAAATTAATGGCACTATGTAACCATATTTCTTGTATAATCGTTAAATGTGGGAACAGATCTGTCTACTCTCTGTAACACTGTCACTTACTGTGTGTTTCTTATAACGATTGACACCAAAAAGGTTACAAGTAGCTTTCTTAGTAAGCAGTATTTTTATTCAGCTTGAAAAAGTTTTGAACGGAAAGTAAAAATGTTGAAATGAAAAAGTTGATATGCAACGAAGTTTAGGCCCCTTGTGTTATATACCGCAAATTTCTGGATTATAAGCTGCTGAATTGAAGGTTTATCGCGCGGTATTGTTCAACGATAAAACTAGATTCGGAGTGACGAGGGCCGTGTCAATCGAAATTAACAATTTTACCTTAAAGCTTCGAATCGCCCTAATAAGGTTATGAGCAGGCGTGTCATTTTCCATTAGGTATCTTCAGTGAAATTAATATGAATAAGTCGCTGCGGCATCGTTTGCTTTGAACGTAATATTTAAACAAGGTCGCCCGGTCTCAAATATATTAGAGCTCGCCTAAGTTGAATCATCTTCATCACAGCCAATGAGAAGTCCACTGCCGAACATAGGCCTACCTAATCGTTATCCACGTTGAACGATCATAAGCCGCCTTCTGTTTCTTTACCAGATCATACGTTAATAACTGTAGTTGTATTAGTTTTCTTGAAGAAAATTGTCACAGATAGAGTACTAGAAAACCTCGTTTCGCAATGTCCTGGTAAACGTAACTAGACTTTTTTCTCATGCAGTGAATGCGCGAACGGAACCATCGACGTCGGTTTATGGTAATTTCAGTCTTTTGTTCCGATCTGTTGATTCTAAATGAAAATGATTGCGTATCCATACTAATATTATAAATGCGAAAGTAACTTTGTCCGTCTGTTACGGTTTCGCCACTGAGTCGACTTTAATGAAATTTGCTTTGAAGAAAGCTTAAACTTAGAGAAGGGCTACTTACGCATATACAATGACACAACAATATAATAATATTTATTTGTAGCATAGTTTATTTTCAGCACAGACTTGAGATAAAACGTGTCAAATTTAAATGGTGAGGGGTAGCTAGCTTTTTGACAATAGGCTAGATCCCATTGATTTAATCGCATACTCGCGAGATCTGGGGTGGCAATATTTCCTGGACGTTGTTATATCTCGAGAAACGAGATAGATTTGAAATAAGTAAGATCGTCAGGGTACGGGTGCTGTTATTAGTACTGTTTGAAGTATCCGTATTTTAATAAGCAGTGTTTACACAGATGTTGCATTGAAAGCACCTGTATCAACTAGAGTATATTTATTATCACGTAACACCACATGTGTGCCTATAATTGTGGGTAACGTACACACACTGTACAATTGCGAGCAATTAAACCGGGTAATATTTTTCTTTATTATGTTTAATATCTATATTCGTATCACTGTTAGGGTTAAATAGGGTGAGTTAAAAAGCTCACGTAGCTACGCGACTGACATTAAGTGATAATTCTAACAGCAGGACGCCACACACCTGCCTATACACGGGTCCGCGTAGTAGAGTATGATATAACCTATACCTTGGATCATGGGAGGAGGCCTGTACTCCGTAGTGAAACTCTATAAGGCTGAAATGATAATGACATCCGGGGGTACCCACTTTTCAGCAGGTGGACCTCTTTGAGTGCCTTCCACCGTATTATATGAAATAATTAGGATCTAAACTGTCAGCAAACATTAAAATATTAATATTTTAAATATAAAGCTAGTCTTCTCACTCGCCAGTGTATTTATGTATGCAAATATTTGTAAATTGTGCGGGCACGAGCCGCGGGTACAATAACGTATGGTAATAGGAGCGATCTTAATGCAAATCTGCATAGTTAGAAGAAACCAGGAATGCATTTTTTTTATTTATAAGCAGTTCCATTGGTTGTTAGACTTGCTTGCGTAATCAAAAGCCAAATACCCCTACCGGTTTGAATAGGGATATGTTATATATCCCATCCGATAGACGGATGATCTAGTCGAAACGGGCAGATAGTCGCTTGATGCAGGCGGCTCGTGATCGCTCGACGTGGATGCATATGGTAGCGATGGTCGCCAGACCACACACAACCCATCTGGCTTTGGAATTCTCATTGTTCATCGGTTCAAGTGTTACGCTGCTCCTACAATATTGAGTCTTTTGGATACGCTTATGTTTTAAGTACCGTTCTTGCATGTCTTACGGTATGTTTAATTAAATATCATCAATTTACCATAAGAAGGGTGTGGTCACTATGACAAACGATGATAAAAGTTTTCTTATTTTTGTTCTATATTGCCAGCCCTGTTACTTTCCTGTCGTTTGTTACGGAACGGTAAATTCGTTTGATATGTACGGCTGTCGGTCGGCAGCGTTTTGCTGTCACGTAGCCACCTCAATTAGGATCTCCACGATTCTGATAATTTGTTTATATACTGTCTGACATCATGTTATTATTGACGATAATGATGATACGTACGGCACATCTATTTATGGGTTTTTTTACCATGTATCCGTGATTAAAATCAATCTTAGATAGACGCCTCTGTTAATAATTGTTACTAAAGTTTCAATCCAAGGATTGGTTATTGAGACGCTTTACTTAAACACCAAATTGATTTGTCTATTGCATTTAGCCAATTTTGAATCCGTTTTTGCCTAAGGGGAGCGGAATGCCGCACGCATTCCTACGCTCACGGCCTACTCCTACGTTTCGCTTACCCTTTTTAACTTTATCCCAACATCTTCTAGTCGCAGTAGAGGACATTTTTGTTGTTGTTCGCTTTCGTCATGAATGGCCTTAACGCCATATCAGTCGTCGATTCGTAAAGCTATTTGCTAACACAAATGTATGCTATGTGTTAATAGAGTACCAGCTAGGGTTAATTGTTCAATATAGTATCTAATAATTAAAGTGTTTTAATTAAATTGGTTATAGCCCACTTCTGCTCGGCGTGCCACTGAGTTCTATCCCCGCCTACAAATTTGAATCAACTCTGTTGAACAATATCTGATCGCCACATATATGGCGATTTTTATAGGTACACTATCCAGAAAACAATTTGATACATTCTCACGGTCTTTATTCTTATAAGATCAAATTCGATTCTGGATAAGTGTTGCACAGGATGTATACGGAGAAAATATGTTATGCTTACATTAGCGCGATAACTGATAATACGACCCGGCAGCGGCAGTAAATAACGCACATTGACAATCATCGCATCTCATTTCCGAATAAACGAATGCTCATTTCCATATTGACAATTATAAGAATTACCTTTTATCAAAATTTTAATTCAGTGCTTAACCTTATTATTGTAAACAATAATAATATAACTATACTATATTTATAGAGCTGTAAGTTTTTCTTTTCCTAACATTTGATGTGAAATATTGAACAACGGGTACTATAGTCATCTGTTACTAGTAAACTTTTACGGATAAAAAAAAAGAAAATTATTGAAATCTGATATCATATCATACAACGTGATGCAGAGTCTCAGTTGAGGTTTTAAGTTATGATGATATAAAAAATATGATTAATGTTAAAAATATATAACATTAACACTAAACTATGACACGATATCGTTTACAACACGAATTAATCACTTAATGAACAAATAATAATTTGTTGTGTTGTGCCTAATTATTATATCGAGTTCATTGTAAAGTAAAGTTCCATTTGTGTTTTTAGATAATATTATGACTAATATTGAAACAGTAATGTTTTTGTTCTTTTTCTATCTTGTTCATTCAACATGTGGCCACCTACCGAGTGTAGGTCATTTCCAATCCAGTGCAGCTATTTTCGTTGTAGGCTTCCCGTTCTTCCGGTAAAGTACTGATTCGTTAATTCATACGTCACTGCTATTAGGAGCCCACTCCTAAACATAGACCTTCCCAATGGCCACATGAACTGATTGCATGTTGTTATTGATTTATGTGAAACGTACCAGTGATTGGTTATCATTTTTGTAGGCACGGAAATATACTGAGCTATATAATGTACTTCGTAAATTATTTTATTGAATGCCACTCTATCCCTGATTAGTATAGGCCATATGGAGCTTCCTTATTACAACGCAGTTTTAATACAACTAAAATGTTATGAGAAAGTCTTAACTAATACTAGTATATTTGGTAAACAACACAATACAATTAACTGTTACGGATAGAACTACAGTATTTAATATTGTTGTTACGAAACAAAACGAGAAATATTAACATTTATTATCAAAAAATATAGGGTGTATAGCGATCCTACTAAGACCTGAGTAGCCCAAGCCAACTTCTCTTGCACCTGCTGAACAAAAAACGAGGCTCTGGCGAACATAAAAGTACCCAGTTTCCAATAAGCTCCCCACCTCTTTCGTGGGACGAACAATATCATTGGCGTAATGTGGGCGTATAATACGTCTCTGCCTACCCTTCGGAGAAACAGGAGATATATTATGTATTATCGAAAATAAAATATATTTAACCAACGTAACTCATGATAGATATAAAAACTGAGATTTACCATCAAGCCCTGATGCGTGTTCTAATAGCGTAATACAGTAATGTACCATAAACAAATTATCCTTTTTTGTATTTTAAACTGAACTTTCATTTATTAACACTTTAACATTCCTATTGGTCTGATAAATCATTAAACGTAATAACATTGCAATTTTACGATATCTATTATTAATTCCACGTCAGCGAAGCTTATCTATGAGTGTGCGATAAGATTAACTTGCTAATTTGCGGCTGGCGAAAGTTGTGTTTGTATTACGTTATTCATTGTTTGTTATCTGCCTGTTGTACGCGAGTTACGGATAATGCTGCGTTAATTACAAAAAACTGCTTTATGTATTTAATATATGTCATTTGAAAGTATAGCTGTCACTTTCTGCAGTGTGGTGTGACAGGCAGTTGTGAATTCGAAAAGCGATTGTATTACAATTTGATGATTGTAATGTTTGTCTAATAACACGTATTAAATGAGAGGAATATTGAAATATTTTTACTGGCCATTTATTGTAGTGAAATGTAGCACATTTTCTCTTCGAGTCTTTCTTTCAAGCGCTTCATCTTACAGAGAAAAACGTTTATGATCATTTTTCAGAATGTTACGAAAGGATATAAATATAGTCTTGAAGATAATCTTACATCTAAGCACATTATATGATCATACCCAAAAAAAATTTATGCCTCTAAGTATATGCTGATACAAGTATATAAGTTATAGATACTATGGAAAATATATTTAATCGCAAGTTTAATCTATGAGGTACCTTCTTAAAACTTTACCTCGTTCAAGACTCGCTCATAACTCGTATAGTGTGAAAAGTATCACATTTCATCTTATTAACGTTTCATTACTTAATTGGGATCTCTTATCAAATACCGGGTTGAGGAGGACTTACATCGAACTCTACCTAACTGACCCAGTGCTGATTATAGGTGGGTGGCGTACTGCTGTTAAAAATTTGCATCTTAGCAAGGGCTACAAACTTGGCTTAACGTCTTCCACGTTGTAAGTAATCGGAACAATGTCTTAACGTGCCTTCGGAATCTCGAGGGCGCTAAATGCAACATAGATGATCACCCGTCCAAGAACTGACCGCTGTGAAGTCTGCTTAACTTTATTTTATCGTTTCCGTTTCTAGAAGCGCTTCTGTTTGAAATTAACTTTATGTCAAAGGCAGGCAGGCAACTAGTGAAATATGCCAAGTTTTCAAATCTAACCTTAATGGCTCTCCAATAAATCAATAGTTTTATTTGGTCTGGTCAATTTGTTAAAAAGGCGAATGGCGTTGTCTGTTTGTGATAAACATAATAAAGTAAGAACGAAATTACTGCAAAATGATAAAATATTCTTCTTAATAAGTTCTCACATAATATCGGTATTATTTTGAGAACATAATAATGTAAGATCGAAGTGGCGAGCGGAAACTTATTTCACAATGATAAACAGTCTTAAAATATTTACTTTAGCAAGTGAGTGATTATCTCATCTCGAACACCGGAGTCATCAGATTACTCATGATATTGTGCACTGCTCTTTTCTTATGCAACTATATTATTTGCGATTGTTTTAATATTGCTTACCTGTAATTGTAATTACTTAAGCATCGTGTGTGGTCAATACGTCATCGCAAGACCTTGAATAGCATGCCGACAGTTTATTATTTCTTAATTGCATAATTTATAAAATAAAAAAAATTTGCCTCGCGTAGAAAATATTGTGGCAATGATAAGACTCCATTAATGATCTAAGCTACTACACTACCTTGTTCTCAGCCTTCCTCTCCAAACCAAGGTGGCTAGGGATTGGGGTCAAACTCCACCACGAGAAACCAGTGCGTATTTGCAAGTAGGCAGGTTTATGGCGCCCTGCTGTTATATATTATCATGCCGCCCATTAGGGTTACAACTTGGCTTAAACCAACGGCTTAATGTGCCTTCCGAAGCACGGAACCACTGAATGTCCAAGACCAAACAATGCATGCAAAGACTGATCTCTATAGACACTGCGAATTTTGGCGATCGATTCCCAGCATCAAGTTCATAGAGCTAAGAGCGCTTCAATTTGTTTATAGAACGCTTTTAGACTTACAATTAAAAATAATAGGTTGATGGAGACCACTATATACCACTACAGTGCCAGTCGTACGTCTTATGCCACTAAACGATACTGCTGGATACAATACGTGTGTTCTGGTTATGTAAATAGCACCCATCCATCTGTTGATAGCATTTTGGAAAATTATACAAGTTAGTTTAATCATGCTTGCTTATCGGATGGTGAGCAGTTACTTCAGCATATCGCCTTAATCATCATCTCAGCCCATTAGCGTCTCACTATTAAGTACTGGCCACCTCCTACGAACCAAGGTGAGAGGATTTAGTCTTAATAGAGCAGAGCTAAGTTATTTTTATTCTTTATTACCTATCTTAACATAAATACATATGGTTAATTTTATGGTGGGACCATGGTTCCTATAGCCCTATTATTTGTTAAGAATTACGTCCAACTTGCCTTGATTGATATGGCTTAAATACTTATGTGTTGCAAAAGATTTTATGATTACAAAAGTATTTATGCACGTGCGAATTTTATTAAAATAATGTTGAAATATCTTTGTAAGGGGTGATATTAAAAATTAAAACTTAATATTTACTGGCGAAAATCCATTAATTCAAATGGTTACCAAACCTTATGTTTGCAACTCAATGTGTTTACTCCTATGGTCGTAGATTCAATTTCAAACAAGACAATCCTATTGTGTGTGGACGTGAAATCAGTCTTTGTCTTAAGTCTCTATTATTTATTTGTGTTTTTAAAAAAATATAAGAAATTATAATGTCTGCTATCCCATGATGTTAGATCTGGTTACGGATCTTGGTGTTCAATGATATTTATAAATTTATATCTGTCAACATGGTCGTTTACGGGAATACCCTAATCATAAAGAATCTCTTAATGACACTTTATTAGTGTCAATGGCCTCTTTCGTTAATGTTAACGAGGAAGTGCGTAGTGGTTGGTAAATTGTTCCTTACTTGTGTTCGTGTCGGCATACGCTGTGAGCGCTCGGCCTACACAATTACGCTGCTTATGAATATTGCTATTACTCCTACACAACGCAGCTGTGGTATTCATTACAATCAAAATATGGTACAGGCGGACTTGGCTTGAAGGGCATCAGAAGCATTTAAAGTATTGAGGGAGAGTCTCTTTAAAACCTTTCGAAGTATTATTTTAATAACACTCATGAATCTAAAGACCTAAGAACGGAGAACGAAACTGTGCCTGTGCTGTGTTCTTGTTTTTAAAGATAAATATTTGAAAAGAAAAAATGCTATTTAATTTAATGCTATATAGAAATATTTGAAAAGAAAACGCTTGCAATAAGTATGTTATATTTTTATGTGCAATGTTTCAAGATCAAAGTGAATGCTTTATATTTTTATTTACAGACGAAATTAGCCAGCTCATGGAAGGCGCAGGCGCTTTTCAAGAAGTTCGACGCGCGTGCCAATCACAAAGTATACGCCAAAGGGCGCGCCAGCGCAGCCAGCAAGGTGCTGGTCATCGGGGCGGGCCCCTGTGGACTGCGTGCGGCAATTGAGTGTCAGTTGCTCGGCGCTAAAGTGGTAAGACTCTTTAGTAGGACGTCTTACTTAAATCCAGGCAATCATAAAACATGTATCAGTAAAAAAAATGCTGGTTATTGGGACAACGTCCTGCGGACTGCGAGCAGCAATCGAGGGTCAGTAGCTCGGCACTAAAGTGGTAGTAGGGCGTATTACTTAAATCTTGGTATTTATAAAAGACAAATGACTTAATATGGGAAAAGCCGTTTACCGGTGCGAGTCCCTACAGACTGCCAGCTGCACTACCATAAAGTCGGAAGAAATGTGATTAAAAATCATCATTATAGCTTTATAAAGTCCACTGATAAACATTAGCCTCCCCAATAGATTACATTATATTTAGGGGCATTTGCTCATTATCACCAAGCTCAGCAGCGGGTCGGGGATCGCAGTTCAAGCCAGTACGCAGGATGACGCTGCTGCAAATTATTCGATAGGATTTCTCTTCGTCGACTCTTACGACTCCCCATGAGATGAGAGGGGGTTATCCAAGCCAGTACCATACGGCACAAAGTGTAAAGTGCCTTACTGAAATATAAATCTCACAAGAGAACTACTTCTCTGCAGGAAAATTTCTCACTTGTAGGTTGTAGCTTGAATTGAGTGTCAGCTGATACACAAGAAAGTGTTATGACTCGTGATTAGGACGTTTTATCAAATACAGACAATCACAAAAAGTTTACGCCTAGCCTCAGCAAGAAGCGCTCGTCATCGGGGTGTGCCTCTGTGGTGCGAGCTGCAATTGAGTGTCAGCTTATCTGCGATAAGGTTGTCAGACTAATGAGTTAGGAGTTTTGTGGAAATCTAGACAAATACTAAAGGCCTAGATTGCGGCAGCAGTAATTGTCTTGGTGACAGCTGCTTAACAATAAGTTGGTAAACCTCATAAATGGGACTATTTAAATAGTGCATACAATACCTACCTAATCTTAGATAAGCATAAGATGATTAATGAATTTCTATGTATGCGGTGATGAATATTAAGAGACATTCATCACTAAATACATCGAAACCTCCACCACATTACGTAGTAAACATGACGCAGTGTCGTTCCTAACACGATATATTTTATAATGATAGGAGCAAAGAAAACCATCAAACATTTTTTAAACAATGATAGTCATGATATGCCATTAAAACTAAATGATAATCCGCTACAAAATTGGAGATGTTCATATGAACGTGAATGACATAGATGATACAGACTTCTGTAGGGTGTGATCCTATAGATGAAACACATCAGTAGAATGAGATTTTATAAAAACAACCCAATGTTTACAATACATACATACATTCACGCCTGTTTCCCCAAAGCCTACCCCTTTGTATAGGCATATTATTGGCGTACACTTCGCCAATTATATAGTTGGACCCACGTAACAGGTGGCGAGCCTATTGCTGCTTACCGGGCACTGGTATGTTATGTATATAGAGCCTCGTCCGTTGATCGGCAGGTGCACCACTTGCAGGTGAGGTTGGCTAGGACTCCTTAGGTCTTAATAGGATCCCCATACATCCATGTTTACAATAGTCGCAATAAAATTACAATAATGTATCAAGAAACCCTTCGACTTCATTATTACAGGTAGTCATAGAGAAGCGTGACCGTATGTCTCGGAATAACGTACTCCACCTGTGGCCGTTCGTTATACAAGATCTGCGGGCGTTGGGCGCCAAGAAGTTCTTCGGAAAATTCTGCGCCGGCTCTATAGACCACATTAGCATCAGGCAATTGCAATGCATTTTACTCAAGGTAAAAACTTTTACTGTCGCAATGTTACATCTTAATGACTAGGTTAAGAAAATAATTCAAAAATTTTTCATTTTTTTATTATAGAGACTACCTACTATAAGATAACCAGTAGCTGTTACCTTTTTTCTATGTTTAAATAAATAAACTCGAAACAGATTGAAACACGCTTAGTGTACGTTTCAAGCATTCGAACGACATATTGTTTTTTTTTTATTTTTTTATAAAACAATGTTTGAATGTAGAGTTAGCGGTTGAGTCGATTTTGTTACTCGTGAGTGTAGTTACTGTAATAGACGTAAATGTACAAAATTATAAGGTGTAACAAAATGCATAGACACTTTAACAGGCTATACATAAGCCTGTTAAAGTGTCTATCTAGTGTCTATTAAGAAATTAACAAATTCAAGATGAAGTTTTGACTTGAAAGAATTGTTGATTTATTTTTATTTATTTAGACTTTATCGCACAAATAAAAATAAAAATGTACAAAAAGCAAAATCAAAATAATAATGATTAAAAATAGGTAATCTAATTCTATCATTTTATCCTCACATTTAAGTTATATTATATCATTGGTAGCTACTTTTCGTTTGGTTGTCTCATAAATTGCCTTTAGCTGGTTCTTTATTGATTATTTTACTTATTTTTGTAGGTGGCGTTACTATTAGGAGTAGAATTTCACGAAGGTGTCAGCTTTGAGGAGCTTTTGGAGCCAACAGTTGAAGAAAATTCAGAAAGTGAGTAGAATTCTGACCAATATTAATTGCATATTATTTACGTATTCTTCTTAGAGCAGCGAAAACTCAGTGGCGAGACCAATATACTGCAATGCATATAGTTTTGTGTTCAAATCCCGGTCGCACTCCAATGACTTTTCGAAGGTATGTACTTAATTATTGCTTGCTCCATGCTTAGAAGAGCACTTCAAGACTGTAACCCCGCTATCATGAACATTTATGGCAGTCGTTATAAGGAAGTCAGTGCTTTCTAATATCCTGAATATGTTTTAACCATACCATAGAATAATGTTTTCCTCATAGTTGCGGTGGTCTTACGGCAGTAGTGTTTTAAATGAAATCCAGCCAGTTCTGGCTAACTAGAACTTAGGGCCCAAGGTCCTCATCGTAAATCTAAGGCAACAACCAGGTAAATTCTAGAATGATGGTGATACGTATTTTTCTTAATCCTTTGAACTCGTAATGAGCGACCAACAATACATAAACGACTAATTAGTAATCCCTATGACAGTTAAACATAGAACGCAAAAAAACGCCACCATAAAACACAAAAACGTTGTAATATCTCTTTCAATAATAAAATTTACATTTCATTTTAACCTAAACACTCCATTTAAGGCTGAGGCCCGTCCAACGACTTCCTTGCGTGAAGTCACAATGTGCCCGAGTTCGATCAACCTGCTTATACCTTATTTAATAAACTGAGTGGGCTTTAATACTACACTGTTTTTAATTTATGATGGTTCATTTAATCCAAACTAATATTATAAATGCGAAAGTAACTCTGTCTGTCTATCTTTCTGTCTGTTTTTTTTCCACACGCCTAAACTGCTGAACCGATTTGTGTGAAGTTTGGAACAGACATAGTTTGGAACTTGAGAAAGAACATAGGAAAATGCCTTTCGGGATATTCTCAAAAATCCCGTGAGATCGGGAATTATGTGGGTAAAACCAAAAATCTGCCGGAAGTCACTATTCCACACGAACGAAGTCGCGGGCAATAGCTAGTTATTTATTTTTTTTTTTTAAAGGCTCATAAGGGTCAAAATCCTCGTAGGAATCATGGTATAGATATTAGACAAATGAAATTATACACATACGTAAAACATTAATGCATAATTTAGTTATAAATTAGTATCGTGGCGTTTCAAGTTACAATTGATACATTACTAAGTGTCTTTGAAAAAAATCAGCTGTTGTAGTTCTCCACAACATATTATACCCTGACCGTCTCTGCCGCCTGCCATTGTGTATATACAAAACCAGATTAGAATTATATTAATAAAGTGATGTACACGTTGTCGATCTACAGGTATTCTACTGCTAAATAAAAGATAATGACGTAAGTTACGTGTTCCGGAGTGAATTACCGAATACGCAAAATTTGCGATGGGCATGGCAAGAGGTTTTCGCAACTCGGTCCTTTTTTTTTTTTATTTACGTCGGTAACAAAATGCATTTACGCACTGTCTCCCGGCCAAAGGGGGACCGAGGGAGGTGTGTGGGACTCACCACCGGCAGACCCGACCGCCAGCAGTAATACCCACTAGAAATCTTCTGACGACGCGACGCCCGCCGCTTGTTGAGAAAGAGGCGGGGCGCCAGTACCTGGGTTGCAGCTCTGACACCCCGCCGCGGCCAACGTCCCCCGGACCAAAACCGGGAGGAACTCCTGGCGTTGCTGGACGGTCCCTCCTGGCCCGCCCGCTGCGCCCTCCACAGGTCTTCTTAGTTTCCCCCCGGTAGTCAGTACTAAGGGCACCCAGAGTCGCCAATCTCTGGGTGTTACCTTTTCCCTAGCGCCCTCTGCGCCCTATCGGGAGGTACTCAGCCCCCCCGCCACGACAAGGTGGAGACCAGTCGGAGGGGTTCGCAACTCGATCCTAGCTTATCCAATTTTGAGTTAAAGTTCAAAATGTCCCAAAACCTCCAGCAATTCTAGCTCTTCCTGAAAGCTTGTCATACGTACCCTACTATCCCACCGGGCAGTTTCTTTTGGAGTCCATAAACCATCTATGCAGTGCGTGAGATATTATACTTTATTGTAACTGATGTCTCAGTGGGATGAATGTAGTACAGAGCTAGTCAGGATTTTTTTATAATTGCGTTATACCGAGAACAGACTTTTTGCGTCGACTCTAAATGAATTAAAAATAATATTCGTCCTTTATTCCTTGTAGCACTTGGGTGGAGAGCGCGCGTTTTGCCGGCCGAACATCCTGTATCGCAGTACGAATTCGACGTTCTATTGGGAGCTGACGGCAAGAGAAACACATTGCACGGCTTTAAGAGGACGGAGTTCCGAGGCAAGCTTGCTATGGCCATCACTGCCAACTTTATCAATAGGCATTCGGAGCAGGAAGCCTCGGTAAGTCTGTTTTGCTTACTAAAAATAATAATATAATATAATCGCTGTTAATAGTAAACACCTTTTGTGACTTCACTCCCGATATTTAGATATTCAGTGATGGGAAATCCAAACTGATTCAACGACACTGACATTGCATCGGCTTGTGCCTTCCACTTTGCCCTAAACCATTAGGCGTTCTATGGACTGGTATTGATATTTTGCTACTCTTTGTATTGATGTCTTTGGATTGAAGTCCCACCTCCTTGTATGTTCTGCAATTTCTTATAGTTTTCCAGTTTTGATTTAGTAACAGAAAGCGAGCCGGGCAAGTTATTAAATAATTATGGTTATGGATTTCTCGGCAGGAAAGTGAAGCGTCATGTCTGTCATGTCTGTAGTTTGTTTTATTTTCAAATTTATGTGTAATAACGGTGGATTATTAAACGTTAAGTGTTTGTGAACGTTTGTGAGTGTTGGTAAATATAACAAACCAGTGGACTTTTTAAATTCTCTGAAGAAGTCGATGTGAGATCTCAATACAGGCCGACATCTTTACTGAGGACTTAAGGGGTTTAGGGGAGAGGGCATCTCATTTATTATCTTTATCACCACTAATTCTAATTTACTATAAATTTAATATTATTGATATATCTTTTACTAGACTCTTGAATTATTTTAAAGAAAATAAAACATATTATGGTAAAGCGATGTGTTAGTTGTTCCATAACGTACATTTATTATTTTTTCTGGAAATCACAACAACGTAATATTAATGTCCCTTAAAATACATTAACAATTAAAACTATTTAATTTGAACTATGAATAATCACGTTTTTCTATATATAATTTCTTATCATTCTTCACCTTTTAATAGGCTTTGCCTAGCCTATTGGGTATTGTTCGAATACAAATTTGTTTTAAATTAATAAAAATATCTATTCCAGGTGCCAGAAATAAGCGGAGTAGCGTTTATATTCAACCAAAAGTTTTTCAAAGAGTTGTACGTCGCGACCGGCATCGATCTAGAGAATATCGTATACTACAAGGACGACACTCACTACTTCGTCATGACTGCGAAAAAACTTAGCTTGATCGACAAAGGAGTGCTCATTAACGTAAGTTTTGCAAAATATATTAAAAGTATTTTTTAAGCTGACGGAACTCTGTAAAAAGTTTTGGCGTTGTGGGCTTTATTATACATTTTGTATTAAAAAAAAAGAAATGTGTCTTTATCCGTTGCCTACGCATAGTAAGTCGAATTAAAAATTAAAGGTGAGGTTTGGTTCTGTGAAACAGTCTTGATATAAAAAATATTTTTAAGATGTTAATAATTTGCGCAATACAACAACGATATGTGACTTTTAAGATCGTCTGCACAAACCCTGTTTGTTTGTTACAGAAATAGAGTTTAGTGACACTCAGATTAAATTCACCTTTACTGCTTGGAATTATTATTGTTATTATTTCGCATTATTACTAAAAAAAACATATCTTGGAAATTTCTTTTTAATTGAAGAGCTTATGTTATTAAATCAATCATAATAAAAGCTTACTATTCTCTGAACAGTATTAAACACACTGAACACCCTTCGGTCCCAGACAATAGAAAACCTATAGTCAGTTATTTCACGTTTAAAGACTACAACTTTTTTGTGTAAAGCACAATTTAATATAAAACAATATAATAACTGCATTCTGCAAGTTACTCGAAAAAAATTAAGCGGTCCTTTCCCGGCGATCGCTCTTTTCTGACAGCTAGCGCTAATAAAGCGGTTATACGCATCTGGATGTAGTATTGAGTAAAGTTATTGACTCGTCGCGCTAATAGTCGAAAATCTCTTTGACAGGACTACGCGGAGGTATCTCGCCTCCTCCACGTGGATAACGTAGACCGTGCTGCCCTCATGCGTTACGCTCAGGAAGCAGCCCGCTTCTCCACGTCGGGGCGGCTGCCTCTGCGAGATTTCGCCCTGAATCACTATGGGGAGCCCGATGTGGCCCTATTTGACTTCACATCCATGTATGCTGCTGAGAATGCCAGTCTGGTAAGCTAATCGATTATTAGTGTGAATTTACAGTGACGTTTTCGGCATCACGGTTGGTATGCGTCGCGTCTCTTGTATCGTTATATAGTTTAACTAAGTTTTACATAGAATATTGGCTTCGCGGATGAAAAGCATCAATGTGTAACTACACTAAGAATTTTAAACATTCGCCAACCGCGGGGAATGAAATTATTTTTTTTAAATTTATTGAAGGACAACAAACAGTCATACACAAGATTACATTGTTATACTTGCAAATGAGAGATGTAGTTGCCCAATCAGCACCGTTATCCACGTATAGTTAAAAGACACAGTATACAGAACAATATAACTGAATTTGAAAATACCCAAATATATTTCAGAGATCCCAAGTGAATATAATTATAACAAGAAGATGGTTAATATTATGGCATATATATATACATACATACTTATTTGTTACACTATTGTTAAAAAATCCAATCATCATTTCTTAACCCTTTAACAGGCAGATCACGTTGAAAAATTCATTGGTTTTCCACCTTAAGTTAACCGCATAAGGTTCAATTTATGGTGGTCATATAGTGCCTGGTAAAGGGTCAAATATATTTTTGATGATGCATAAATATCCGCAGAGGTAAACAGATCATTGAGTGATTTCATTATACGTCTTAACGGGGAACAATATTATGTTATAAAGTCGCAATAATTTATTGTCCTGTTTCCGAAAGCTTAACATGGACTGAATGTGTCCTGAATTAATCTATAAAAAGCGGAATAATATGAAATGCCCAAGAATATTATGATCTGGGAAATTTAACGATCAGATCACGACATAGATAGATTGAACGTGAATGCTTATTTAGAAATGTAAGAACTAAATCTAAAGACTATAATTCGTGGCGCATAAGTTGAAAAAATACCTTAGATGAGCATATCACACCACGGCGACCCATGACTCGCCCGAATTTGTTGAATAATACTCTGTCCCTTTTTTATTTTGTCTACAATAGGCTCTTTGACAATGCGAAAAATAAAGTGTCAATTACTGTTAAAAGTATAAATTAAGATTTAAAAAAAATATTATTTATTAACATAAGTTGAAAATAATGATTAATTTATTTAAAAATCCGTAAATAAAAATATTCTTTTTAAACGTTTGTCACGTGACAAAAATCGCTCGTGATTGGTCGAGTTTATCATGACGTCACCTGCTTGTAAACTTCGTTTGCCTACTTGTGTTGCGCCCAGTTATCAGTGCGTATCTCCGTCGTTATATTAAGATTTTTCTTTTATTAACCATTGTTTTATTTGGTTTATTTGCACTATTTTACAAGTACTTTTAACTCATTTTGTTACATTTTATCACAAATTTATGGTTAATCAAAACAACAAACAAATATAAGTGCCAGCTGTCACAGATCAGAATACAGGCAAGTGACGTCACCGACCTCATCGCAGCGCCATATTGTGAAAGTAGCGTTTTCGCGCACTATTTAAATATTGAATTTTTAATTTGATTTTTTTCAGCTAATATATACCAGAATTAAAAGAAACAACTTCTACTGGTTCCCTAGACTACTACTTAATATAAAATGGATTTTAAAAACCTGTCAAATAACCTATTGTACCTGCGCAGACACCCTCGATTTTTGTCAGACTTATATGCCGACTACTAAATGTTTTATGCAAATAATTGTCATCATGTTTATTATTATTCTAGCATTATTCCGGTTAGGCTTTAGATTTACGATTAGGGCTCAGGGTCTGCTCATTAGTCTAACCAGATGTTGGAAGGCACTGACTTCATATTAATGACTGCCTTAAATGTTCATGACAGTCGGGACCAACGGCTTAACATGCTATCCGAGGCACGGAGCAAGCGATAATCACGCACTTAGCTGTAAAAATCATAGGAACCAAGATTTGAACTCGAAACCCTCTGAAATGCAATTGGTCTCCCCGGTTCTGATCCGGGGGACGTTGGCCGCGGGCGGGGTACCAGAAGCTACAAATCCAGGCACTGGTACCTCGCCCCTTTTCAACAGCGGTGGGCGTCGTCTGAAGTTTTTTAGTGGGTAGGACTGCGGTGGTCACGTCTGCCGCAGTGAGCCCCACACCCCCTCCCGGTCACCCCCTTTTGGCCGGGAGACAGTGCGTAAGCAGCATTTTTTTTACAGACGATAAAAAAAAAAAAAAAAGGTTATCGCTGCGGTTCATCATATTGCGTCATGTTTATTTTATATTATCTAAGCATGTTTGATTGATGATACAGGTTCGCGAGCGTTGTGGGCGCCGGCTGCTCTGCCAGCTGGTGGGCGATAGTCTGCTGGAGCCGTTCTGGCCGACGGGGTCGGGCTGCGCCCGCGGTTTTCTGTCGGCGCTGGACGCTGCGTGGGCCGTGCGCACCTGGACGCGCAGCCCAGCACCCCATCCGCTGCAGGTGGTCGCAGAGCGGGAATCCGTGTTCAGGCTGCTCGGTCAGTATCTACTCACTAAGACTGGTTTCAGACTAACGCGTTTGAACAACGCCGTCCAGATTCGCGCGCTTGCAATTATAATAGGTAGTAACCGATCCGCGTTTCATAGTCACGCAGTTTAATCGCGCCATTTGTGAATCTCCCCCTGTAAGTTGCCGTCTGAGCCCCTCTTCTGGCTATTAGCGTTTCAGTATGACGCCTGTAGTAGAGCTGTTTCGTACACTTTATAAAACTGTACACTGTAACGCAGCGCTCGGTACCAAAATCTAATTCCAAAATAAAATCAGGCTGGACCAGGGCTCTGTGCGGTCCGGTGCCATCGACTATCGTACCGTTTTGGCAATGTAACAGTTGCTTGAATTATGTCAACTTTAAAAATCACAAAACAACATAAGATTCATTCTTTATGAGGCGTGGTATGAGAAATAGCTTGTGTTAATTGATTTTCCGTTTTTAGCCCAAACGACACCCGAGAACCTCCACCGAGACTTCGGCGCGTATACCCTGGACCCCGGAACGCGATACCCGAATCTGAACCGTGCAGCCGTCACTCCGCATCGCGTCTCGTCATTCTATGACTCCGACGACCCACTGCCTCTGGACGCCACGCCTTCAGCAAGAAAGCGACGCAGAGGTAGGCGCAGATGTTTCTTTACGAATATAAAGTCATCTAATGACGGCCTTCCGCTGAGGGCGGAGCAGAAGGGTGTGTCAGACTTTTACTGACCAAAAACCTACCAAGTCTACATAGACCCTTGTATGAATCGTGCGGCCGTGACTCCGCACCGCGTCTAATCATTATCCGGCTCCGACCACTTTACTTACATTAATTTAATAAAACTAGCTTTGATTGTCAATGTAATAGTGATGGCGATCGATTAGAATATAAATGTTTCGACTTCAATAATATTTATCATACATTCCCACAGAGACAGAATTGCCGGAAGAAGTGTTGTTGTCGTGGGTGGGATGCCCGGAAGGAGGATTACGAGCAGCGGCCGGTCCGGCGGCGTTATCGGCTGTCGTCCGCCGGTTCCGGCCCGATTTGTTGCCAGCCGGCGCTCCGGTTCATCACGTGTTGCATCAGGAGCTAGGTAACAATTTAGATAGTAGTAATCAGTATTCTGTAGTATAGTATCTTCTGCAGGTGAGTTTATTTGTAGCGATCTACTTGCAGCGATCTACTTGCAGCGAGTATTCGCTTCGTGTGACTTTATTTGCGGCGATTTTACTCGTAGCGAGTGGATCTAATTGCAGCGATGGCTTGTAACACTAATCGAACGTAAGCCCTTCACTTTTATTGCATCTATCGTTAGAATCTATTATAAGAATAACATCTCTAACAAGCTTGAGACATTAATGGGTCAATTTAAAGCACTTTTACTCAAACTTATGTTCCTTACTTTACTTTAACTTATGTTAGTAATTAGTAACATTAACGTCGCTAGTCTCTGAGTTTCCTACATGAGATAATCAAAAATGTAGGTTTGATTTTATATGTATACTTATGTTACTTTTACTTATGTTAGTAATTATATGAAGATTCCCGCGCAATTGGTCTTCGAGACCAACTGCAAACGCTGAAACGTGAGTTACAGAGTTTTGACACTCGTTTCAGCGTTTGTCCTGAAGACATCGTGCTGTGTGATATTTTACCTGATGAGGCCTTGTGTGAGGGCGAAACACGTGTAGTGTTGAATTGTTGTTCGACCTTTTGGACAGTTTTAGTTGCGCGGGAGTTGTTACAAACATTATAATCCAGCCCTTGCTTTGTATTTTAGGTCCAAGGATGTTTATTTTCAAATCATAAAATACTACATAAATTATATCTGGTCCTGTCTCGTAATGGATGTGTTAGTTAAGAACTAATAGAATAGCTTCATTTTCCTAGCATCGCTCAGCGCAGCAATGATATAGGTTCTTAACTAATACATTTCTCGCATCGCTTACATCGCGTTCTGGTAGAAAAGCAGCCTCAATACGAACTGAATATGTCGATAAATAGCGATTTTTTTTTATAACGCGAAATCTGGCCAATTTGACGTTTGGGCAACGTTTTATGTATTAATTACATGCATATACAGGTATCACGCCATTCTCATCTTGCGGCACGACCCGAGACGTACCGGAGGCAAGACTCCGGGCGTACCTATCTCGGGTCTACCACGCCTTCAAGGGAGAAGTGCCACACGTGCAGCATCAGACCGATGTCTTTGATCAGGTATACCTATCTTCATTACTTCACTCGACTAAGTACTCATTTAGATGACCTATGCTCTGGATCAAGGCGGCAAAAAACTGATGGATGCAGAGGCTCAGGTTCGCTCAATGTGGAAATCTATTGGGGAGGACTATGTTCAGCAGTGGATGTCATACGACTAAGATGATAAAGGACTAAATTTAAAATTACCCTTAATAGCTCACCAGGGTATTAAACTTGGACCTCCTTTAACACGTTGAACGCCATTGATACCAGATAATATGTATTTTAGTGTCGTTTTACTACTACTACTGGTAGCTAGTTAATAGCAGCACATCTTTCTCTAAAGTTATATTCCTATAAAGTATTAGTAGAAAAGAAAACGGTATAAAATCTTTGTGCTTTTATTTATTTAATCAAATTATTACTGAATTCATGTTTTGTTACGGAATAAAAGTCTTAACACAAAGTACCAATACACTTATAGTTGGGTTTGTGATTGATATGATCTCGCAATGAGGACACGTACAATGTACATACTCTAGCTATTATCTAGCTAATTTGTAAACTGTTCCAGATAAAGCCTAATGTAATAGTTCCTTTTGAAACAACTCCAACACAAATTATTATTTTTTACGAGACCTGAACAGTCAACACACAACTGCATTTTACTCTTGACAGAAATTACTACATGAAATACTCAAAAAAAATTAATTGATCTATTTAGAATTCTCATTCTTGTTTATTTTCTTATCAAATTCCAAGATAAAAGGAACATAATGTAGTTGTGTAAAAAATTATCACCTTGATTTCTTATTTTTGAAAATTTATGTTTAGATCAAACAAAGTCTGCAGAAAGAGAAGCATGTCCGGAACACGACTGACCATTCGATATCTGCTTATTCAAGTAAGTAGTGTCAGAAACTCGTCATAAAATATTATAAAATCGTCATAAAATATCATAAAAATAGTCATTACCTCTTTGATATATCTTCTTTTTTCATTTAATAAAGAATACAAAAAAAATAGTATGAAAAATTCAGCATCAAACATTACTTCGTATTTCACACCACAATCAATCTATTCTGCATAAAAAAATTACATTCCATAAACAATCAGACATCAAAATTTCTAGAACAATGTAAACGTAACGTATTTTATATTTATATATTTTTTTAACAGATGCTGCCGAAGCCGACAAATCGCACTCCAGTACTAGGAAGAAGAGACGTTCAGTTCGACCGCAGCATGTAAGTACCGATTCAGCTGATTATCTCCGCAAGAAGATCGGACAACTGCAACTCGACGACATCACGCAACTCGCACGCCTCATAGATGGACATGACGCGCTGCAAGACAACACAGATAAACAGCAGCATTTGCAGCAACAAATCCTTTCCCTCCTCGACCCCGACGAAGCCCCAGACCCTGCAGTCTTGAAAGAATCCATATCACAGCTCCTTCAAGGCACAGTTAAAACAAATATAAAACAACAAAACAAAATTGCAGATTATTTTACCACTAAGTCCGAACAGAAACCAATCAGACCCCAGCGCAAGTTGAAAGGACTTGACGCCGCATCTATGAAAATCCCAGATTTCTCGGACTTCTTTCAGGAGCTAGACTCTGATCTAACTTTGACTCCCTTAGATACAAACCAGAAGAAAGATTTGTCGCCTTTGGAAAGGAGAAGAAAGAAAGAGTTTATCAAATCAGCTTCTGTCGACATTCCCAAGAAAAAAGAGATGATACGAACATCTTCAACTGAAATTCCTACATTGAAACATAAGAAACTGTCTCAAGTAACAGACGTGTATAAGCGGCGACATTCACAAAGTCCGGAAATTCCCTACGTTCGATCGAATTCAGTCGATTCCGAGGAAGCAATGCCTAATACGCATAGAATAGCTCAGATATTTGAAAGTAATAAAAAATATCACACGCCTAGTCCAGAAGGAAGAACTTCACGTTCATCCTCAATTAATCCAGAGATGGCGCTCCGAATGCAACGAATGGCAGACATTATAGAAGGGAAGCGCCACGACACGCCCAGTCCGGAGCGTACGAAACGATCCGAATCAATTGGAAACCCAGAAATGGCTTTGCGTCGTCAAAAAATGGTGGATTTAATAGAAGGTAGTAAACCGAGGCCATTGGAGCCGGCTAAGAAGAATTCTGGAGAAATGTCCTTCCGGATGCAGCGTGCTTCAGATATGATGGCAAAGCGTGTTGAAGGCAAGCGAAGTAAGACAGGGGGTAGAAGGAAAGCTGCTCGAGAAATAATGCGGCAAAGGTTTGAGAAGAGTCTCCAGATGTTAGCGGCTGAACCTCGACTAGAAATCCCCTCGACTGATTTAGAAAACGACTACGGCTTACAGCAATATCGCGCCAGCGCACCTCACTTCGGCGAACGCGTTAAGAAGCTTGAAAAACAACTGCAACACTATGTGAGCGAACTGAGTGTTGCATGGAATAGGCAAAAGGATCTTAAACATTCCAATATGTCAGTTTCAATATTTTATCAGAAAGATTAGTGAACAAGTTAAAATTATAAAATCCGAATCGTGCTAAATAGATGATTTCCAATATTAAGGAACTATTTTATGATTTGATTATCGATATCATTAGTAAAGAAAAAATCGTCTCCGTTTCGGCCGTAATTTTAATAAATTGACATTAGATTAGATTGAAAACACAAAATCTTTGATCACGAATTTTCCAGAGATTTTAATTAAATATTATTGTTGATATTTCATTATAGTCCTTTACATTCAGATTAATTTATGTAAAAAATATATCTGAATAAAATATTGAAACAGTCCCAAGTTCTAGATATCGGCCACCTGTCTACATTTCGAGCGTATTTTGTTTTCAAACCACGAACCTAACCCATTATGAAATATACTTTTGCAAAAAACTAAAGACAGCGAATTTATCACTAATAAAACCAACGGAATCCATAAATTTACCACGTGTGTGCATGAAATAAAACCGTTTTACAATTGGAATAACAATCACTGTTGATGCGTGTTGTTGCGTTCGTAGTTTCAATCACTGTGTTTCACTAACTGAATTGTTTATCTACGTAGGTATTTGTTGTTGTGAGTCGAAAGAATAACAGCTAGAAAGATTTTTATACGACAAATTATATTAATGTGTGTAATATTTTCATTGTATGTGCTAATAATTCTGTTTGTTTGCAATCTTTTATAAATAACTGTTTGAGAGTTCGGCTCTGAAAATTCAAGTTTACTAGAAGTTTTACATATTGTCAACCTTATACGACCGATCAAACATTTATTTCTCTCTATATAATTATTAGTTGTGCCTATACGATAAAGGATGTCACCATGGCTTAACAAAGTTTCACAGCTCTCTCAATGTAGATTTTTTAAATTTAATTTCGTAGTTAGTGAAATCAAAAATTCTTTCGAGATTTTAAGTTATTATTGACTTAAGTTTTATTCTCTTCAATTTTATAAAAACATACCCCAAATAAAATGAGACTAAATTACATTGAGCAGTTATGTTAACCCATGGAAGACGTACTAGAAATGTAAATAGCTTTTATATAATTATTTTCCATAATTAGGAGGAAGGCCGCGTTGTGGGGGGTGGAAGAGCAGTGGGAGGTGGTGCCAGAGTTGCTCAACTAGCAGCCGAATTATCAGGCGTCTCGGCCCCCCGGGTCAATTCCCAGCAGTCTCAGAAACCAAGGGACCTCATGCGTTCTGTAGGACGTATCGAGAGAGATGACTGGAACGTCAAGGAGATTGAAAAGAAGATAATGGAAAACAGGCTTGGCAGGCCCGAGCCTAAAGCTGCGGAGAAAGTTCCTAAGTGGGATAGAGAACAGGTGTGTGAATTAAATAACATAATTTTATATGTAACACTATGATAAGAATTGTACATGTAAAGGAGGGAGTGAATGGAATGTCATAGTTCTTCAAACAGAGCAATGTTATGTACATTAAAAACTTTTTATTGTAAAAGTATTGCATAATTTTTTTTGTATGACTTGACAATGAAAAAATTTCTATAAAAAATGATTTGCAGATCGAAATGCAACTAAGAAATACAATACTATTAGAATAACTTTTAACTTAAATTTGATTTTGAGGTGTAGCATGTTTTTTGATATTTTACTGCTTTACGCTAGATAGTCGTTATTATTACATTGTAAATTTGCAGTTCCTGGTTCGCCAAAAACGTTTAAAGGATGGTGACGCTGGAGAGGAGAAATGGCTCGAGATCGACGAAACATTGAACAAACTCGACCAAAAGCTACGGGATTCTGGGCGGCCCGATCACGGTACCAACAAGGCAAGTAACTCTAAATTGATCAATGAGTTGCATAATTTTATTTAACCGTTTATATTTACCTACGACGCTCTATTTTTATGCTTCTCCTACAATTGCCATTATTCATTTCTGGTTTTCTTTGCTCTCTAATTGTATTTTAAAACAAAACACACAAGTAAAAATGAATGTGATTTAGTTTTAGATTAGTACGACAGTAAATCGTATGTATGTGTAATTGTATGTACCTTTTTTGTTATTACCATAAGAATGAAAAAATGCCATCAGTTAATAGATCTTAAACTTATTTCTACGTCTCCAAATTGTAGAGATTAATGGTAACTGGATTTATTGAAGTTGTTAATTTATTCATGTTTTACAGGTAGCGAACTTGGCAACAAAATTCGTCAAAAAAGAAGAGAAAGAACCAGAGATTAAGCCAGAACCGAAAGAAGAGGTAAACTTTATTTTGTTTCTCAGCTGACTTCAAAGTCAGCGTTGTAGTCTCCATTCCATACATGAAGACTGGCAGGACACACTGATCAAACACCTTAGATTTTAAGTGTTGCGCGATTTTTTTTGATCGAAGGATGAAGTTGTTGGCTCCGAACGCCGCCCAAGCCTGCCCGATGCGTCTTTCGACTTCTGCCACCTGATCTTCCAGACCAAGGGTGATTTTGTGGCCCAGATAAATGTAATGACCGACGACATCTACAGATAGATTGTAATTTTCCGCCTCCAGGATGTTTGTCATGATCTTAGTTTTTGACTTATTCAGTTTTAATCCTATTTTGGCTGATTCACTCTGTAGGTCACCGATCATAGCGATCATATCGTCGACGTTATCTGCAACCAGGGCAATATCATCCGCAAACCTTAAATTGTTCAACCTCTCTCCGTCGACTATTATGCCTCTATCATTCCAATCAAGTTCTCTGAAGATGTTTTGAAGGGCAGCATTGAACAATTTTGGTGATAACGTATCGCCCTGACGCACACCGCGCTCCAGTTTGAATGGCTCTGTAGTTTTGTGGAGACTGATCGTTGACGTTCCATGCAACTGCAAATGCTTAATAAGCTGGATATACCTCTCGTCAATTCTACAGTCCACCAGAGCCTTCTCAACCGCCCAGGCTTCCACGGAGTCAAATGCCTTCTCGTAGTCGTCGACTTTCGTCGACTACGAGAAGGTCATTTGGCATATTAATATTTAATTTGTTCATGACGACCCATATGGCGTGGAGGGGTGTATACCCGCACTCCGCTCTTGAGGTCGTGGGTTTGATTTCCACACAGTACAAATCTTTGTGTGCATAAATATGAATATTTGTTCCGGTCTGGGTGTTTTCCTATGTATATAAAGTATGTGTTTACAAAAAAAAGTATGGATGTATTTCTATCCGTTATTTAGTATTCATGACACAGGTTCTGAATAATACTTATATAGGAACTAAATAATTGGTGTAATTGGCAGAAAATATTCATTTATTTAGTCAGTCAGTCATTAAAACAGAGTTTATAATTATGTTTCATATTATATTATTATTGGTATAGAATGTTTCAATGTATAATTTTATAGACAAGTGGTCGTGTATTTCATTTAGAAGAAAGGTTGGCGAGGCGGTAACGGTGGAGTTCGATGTGCTGCCTGTGGCGCGCGAGTGTTTGCCGCTGAGAGTGTAGCCGCGGACGGGATGCATCTTCATCGCCGGTGCTTCCGATGCTGTGTGTGCAGCGCCGCTTTACGACCCGGGTAAGATTGTTAAAAAAAAAATTGCTGATAATTAGGTTAAAATAATCTAGAGCTTAAATAGGGAAAACAGACGAATGTTTTTTCAGAATCCTTTTTAGTAACCAAAATATGAGAGGAAACAAGTTTTAGTCCGTAGGCCCCGCTACCCGAGACCTCAGTCAATAAGTTCAAATCGATTGAACATGATGAACAGTCGTTGGTTTGTACCGAAATTCTATTTACATCATATTTTCTCACTTTCAGAATAAGTATTGATATACTTATTCTAGACGTGTAATTATATTTTTAATGAGTATTATATATAAAATTACTATAAAATTATTTATTTATACAACATTTTCCTTAAGGGGTTACACAATGGAGCGTTACGGCACTCGTCTAGTGTGCTTGCGTCACTCAGGGACGAACGTCCCAGACGCGGCCGCTAAAGTGCGCGTCAACATCACGACTCACGAGATCCCGACACCCTTGCCCATACCGCAGCAGAGCCAACCGCAAACTACGCCCGAGAGGATCAGCTTGGAGCTCTCTGACGGTGCTAGGGAGATCGATGAGGACGAGTGGACCGATCGGAACTTTCTGCCCTCGGAAACTTCTGGGGCGGGTGGGCTCAGGTAAGTCGCAATAAGTATAGTAGTTAGCACGTAATTTAAACTAAAATGTCAGTTGTTTGCGTAGGTACAATCGTAGATGAAAACAAAGAATGAGAAAAAATTTAACTGAAGGCATGAGCGATGCGTCGCCTAGTTGCTATAGTTACGCGTAACCCCTATGAGGTACTTCGATTGAGCCCCAAATATGCGTTACTCCGCATCAAATGGTTCAACTTATGCGCATCGTTGCGATGAGAGTATTTGCAGCAAGTGTTGTGCCTAGTCACCTGTGTCTTGGTTTTGCATCAAAAAATATACAAATGACATAGTAACTATTTACCGTGTTTACTGATTCTATTTTTAAAGTGTTTTTTGATGTCTGAACCTATAAAATATTTTGCATTAATAAATATCATACATTTTCGCAGTGACGATGACGTATCTAGCAGCGACGAGTACACAGACGCTGGAAACAGCGAGTCAGAGCCGCGAGCGTCCCCTCCGGCGGCCACTGCGCCCCCGATACCCCCCCGCCGCGCCCTTTACCTCTCCGATGACTCTTTCGGCTACGACGAGTGTTCCGACGATGGTATGTGCCAAATAGTATGCAGTACTAAATAGCATGTTTCTGCGGATTATGACATACGACCACGTTTTCTACTTTCGCAAGGAGCTGAAGTGGCATCCCATTAGGCTTCGTAGAGACTACCGCATCCTCTGCCTTATTTACAACTTGTACGAAATCCTATGCTTCGTACTAGCGAAATTGCAATTTTTGTTTCTGTCCGCCAGATGCACCTTGCCGGTCCAACCGTGGCTTTTTCCTTGCTTTTCTAGCTCACATATTCGACTTTCATTTTTACTCCTCTATACACGTAATTAGACTATATAATGCCTTGACACCATGCCTTCGCAGCGCAGTTATTGTCCATTTTTAAAAAGAGTATTCATATAATATAATATGCCTAGTTTTAAGATTGTTATTGTTTTAGTGCACGTGCCTTTTCACCATGACCTTATACAAATAAATTATTATAGCATAGCTTTTAATTTATACAAATCAAAAGCATAGTGGAATGTGAAATAGAAATATTCAATATCTGTTCAAGGTTATCTCATTTTGTTACATTTTAGTTAAAAATATACATTATTTTATTTTTAATTTTATTTTCTTTGGGACAACAAACAATTGTACAATATGTGTTAATAGTAACTTACATTAAAATGTGTCATTGCACAACCACGAGTTATCCACGAGTTACTAATACAATAAATTGTTACCACAGTGTATTATACAAAAGCCACTTATAAAATATTAATAAAATTATGTTTTTAGGCGGTGATTCCTCCGGAGCGGAATCCTGTTCTCGAATGCGAGCAGCATTGGAGATGCGACGCCGCGAAGTGCCCACCCAGCGGGCGCCGCCGACAAGCCGCAGCGAGGTACAACGTTGCTCAGTCGGATAGTAGGGAGGTGCGCCAACGGCCGGCGGTCCACTCCAACGTAACTTAGGGACTCTAACGTAGCCACTTGGTACTAAAATTAAAAAACTTCAGACATTTTCTGATCAGGATCTTTGAATGTAATCAAAAACCTCTTATTTTAGGGAAAATATTCAATAGTTTTGTGTAATGTATTTAGTGGAGATGCTATTAATCGAGTGTCGATAGCCTAGTGGCGAGACACATTAACCTCATACTCAGAGAGGGTCTCGTGTTCAAACCCTGATCTAAAACTTTTCGAACTTATGTGCGTAATTACCGCTTTCTCCGTGCCGCGGAAAGAACGTTAAGACGTAATTAGGAAGTCAATGCCTTCTATTAAGGTGACATGAACCATAGAATGATGTTTTGCTATGGGTATAGGAGGTCAGACGGTAGTCGCTCCATGTAAAAACTGAAATATTGATAGGATCTGATGAGTAGAGATACCATTTATACATTTACATACAATAGAAATGGGTGTACTGCACTATTTTACTCACTTAACTGTTCGTCTAGAGCCTACTATAAAATAATATGAAGACAGTGAATTTCCTAAAGACATCAACTGATGAACACATCTAGCTCGTTTAAATTTTTCTTAAGATATTTTGTAGACAATGTACACAATTTGGCAACGGTAGAGATTAGGAAAACGCCTGATCAACTCTTTTTTTATTGTTGTTTACTATAATATACTATATTGGCTACGTTTATGCATGTTCTCGTTTACTTTCGTTGTCACGTATGGTATGGGCCGTCGACAGAGTGGTAAGAGTGTTATTGCCACACTAACTCCATCTAGTTTGGATTTGCTGTGTTTTTATATATTTTACTAATCGTCTGTAGCGACGACAGTGGTTCTGTTAAAGTCACGTCAGTAGTACGTGAAAGTGGCCTAAAGCCCGTGCCAATTGCCAATGCCAATTAGTGGATTTTGAAGAAATATATTAATTACAAACTTACGTACTGGTCAAAATTACTATTTTATGAAGACGGCTTGTTACTGGTCTTATTATGAGCGCTCCAATTATTTTTGGACTCCATCGACTGCTGAACATTAGGCTGGATTTGGTCATTATGCCGAGTCATAATAATAATAAAACAGTACTTATTACAAATTATTCCGGAAAAAATAAGTGTAGATTCTATTCCTTCAATCCAAAATTTTAGACATAATAATTTAACAAGAAATAGGGATATTGTACAGCAAATTCAAACAAAAATTGATGGCGCTTCTGAATTTCGTATTTACTCATTAATATTTTTTGATATTTATGTTTTATTATACTAAAAGCTTAGTGTGTATAATAATATTTATGTTATATACTCGTAAATTGTCTTTATTGATACACTTTTAAACATCGTGATAAAAATTTAGGAAATTATTATCTGTGTATTATATGTAAATATTTCCGTCTAGTCTATTTCTAATTAGATTACCGTTTGGTGTATGTATGTATATTTTATTTTATTATGTATATAAAACATAGCTATGTATATTTTAAACACACAAGTACGTTCAGGATATTCAGGTCGATACATTGATACTTATTCATATAATTAAGTCATCAATCCAATATATGGTTAATATAGAAAGTAGCCATTACAATCAAAATAAGACTCGTGTTGGCACATGCAGGTAAATTGAAAAATATGTGTGCTAGAGATTTATTTTATCAATCCTTACAATTTTGCCTTGAATTAATATAGACGGTACTTTTCTGAATGAGAACGAGTGTTTTGTTGCACATAAACGAATATGCGTGACAAGAACATAAATATTTGAAGTAATTTATTTCATAGCCCTTCAGAAGACAATAATAATAATTAATAATTAAATTCATTTATTTGACAACAATGGTCCAATTATTAGTAATTTACATAACTTAAAGACTAGTATTAGTAAACACAACAGTAATTTAAAAACAATATTAAATTTTTTATATATTTCCATGTTAAGGTTTGAAATCTCATATTTTGAAGCCTGATGTGTGTCAGTTGGAAGGTTTCAAGGTATTATAGAATACATTTCATTTGGACACTGCTTGCAGTTCTCTAATAATGTTTCACTAACTCGTTTAATAAAACCATCGAGAAAACCATTTTTTTAAACTTATCAATGTATCAATCTGTTGATTATAATATTTTAATTCAATTATCCTATATTCAAGGTAATAAATATATTCGGTTGTGTTGTCTATGGCAATGTAATGTCATATTGATGGGTTAGTGTGGTGACCTCAATGTACCTCTATTGCACTTAAGTTTATTTCAATAGCGTTTCAGTACTCGAAACATAAAACACAACGTCTAAAAGAAACTAAATATTTTTAGTTTTTTTTAAGCTTAAATTGGAACTCCCTGTCTATATTTTATCTTTCACAATGATGGCTATCAGATATATAAAATAATATTAAAGTCTGATCTTTAGTTTTATTTTTGTGTAACAGCTGCCTTATCTGGTTTTTTCGAATTCTACTTTGAGTATGTAATGAGACTTAACTGTTTCGTTTCAATAATAACGGAAACGAAAAATGAAATCAATGCTCTAAAGGCGTAACATCGCAGTTTAATGTATTCAACATATAAACTAAATAAATCTCAAAGTTGTATTGGAAACAAACTGCATCTGTAATCAACAACCTTACCTAAATAAAAGTAATACTTAGTGGGATATAAATCGGCTAAATAAATCAAACAATTACTTTTGTTGACTAAGTTACTTGAATACATATCGTACTATGCTGTAGTATATGATAGCCTTTATTGTAATGCTTTGTTGAATCTGGACGGGAATGCATGGGTCAAGCAGGTGGAGTCTGAAGACGAGGAGAGCGAGTCCAGCGAAGACGAGGAAGATGTGTCGTCCGGGACTGAAGTCTCCACCGACAGCGAATTCGCCAGAGACGAGCCCCCAGTCCCCCCACCACCTGCCATACTCGTCACGGAACCTCCTCCACAAATCACACCTGCGGCCGTAGTCATTTCACATCCCTTAAGTAGAACACGATCGGCCGGCGGCATAGCAACCAAACGAGCCCTCGAACTCAAACGAAAATACCTCCTCGGTGAACCTTCCCCTCCTGCAGTCAGAAGATCGGATTCGACCTCTCAAATCGACACTAAACTAGAAGCATTCCGAACAACGATCACAGAATTCCAAAAAATGCTACATCCCGCCCCCCTGCCTCAACCTCAACCTCAACCTATAATCAGCTTCAACTTTACTACCGAAGAAAAAACAAAACCAATGCCTGATATAATTAAAAACTTATATGCCGATGCACCAGTAGATCTTCTTACTAAAGGCGATTCCCCGCTATGCAAGAAAGATTGGCGAGAACCCATAAGCGAGGAAAAAAAACAGTCTGAAATCTCACCTGAAGCGGACCAAGAACCTGTATTGGATTTGGACTCAGATTCTTTGTCCGAAGATGATTCTTCACATACGGCAACTGCACCGAACCAACCAGTACCTAGAGTTGAAGTCCATAACGAAGGCGGAGAACTCATTCAGTTAGATAGTCTTACACTTATAGACAGTAGCACTGAGAATAATGAGGACAAAGCATCAGGTACTAATCCTACTACCACTAATCCCACTGTAGTTGCCGCTGAATCAGACCATTCTTCAGAATCATGTCGAGACGCCACGACACTAGCTTTGACAGAAACAGAACTCTCTGATTGGGCGGCGGAAAGCGCAGTATTAGATGATTGTGCGTTTGAGGATAAAGAAGAGAGGAAGAGAAATAAAAACCCACGCACCCTAAGTGGCCCTAAATTAATACACGATGCCAAAAATATTTCAGCAATTTCTTCACATGTCTGTGGACGTACTAGTCCAGAGGCTATAGTATATTCTAACGCTTTCGAAAATTTCGAGTTTGCCGACGAAGGTGAACAAGATCCCTTTATAGAAACGCCTACTACTCCTCGCAACGAGGGCTACATGGAGCTAGTTGACATCGACGACGAATACGACGCCTTCTCCCCGGGCAACGACCGTTCTATGAACTTTATCGAAAGAAGCTTTTCAGAAACTGTGTTCAAACCGGCTAGCCTCGATGTTAACGGAAGTCGTGACTACGAAACACCCGTGTCGATACAAACTAAATCAGCGAAACCTGATACCGAAAACGGAGAAGCATTAGAACTGAAGTCTCCACATATTTTAAAATCTATATCAGTTGAGAACGAAGTTAGTGATGATTCTATAAAACCTAATTCTCCATCCAAAGTAGAGCTCACTCCAACCAAATTAGAGCTCTCTCCAACCAAATTAGAGCTCTCTCCAACCAAATTAGAGCTCTCTTCAACCAAATTAGAGCTCTCGCCAACCAAAGTAGAGCTCTCTCCAACCAAAGTAGAGCTCTGTCCTACCAAAGAAGAGAACTCTCCAACTAAGGTAGAAATATTTCCTACCAGAGCAGGCATTTCTCCAACAAAAGTAAACTCTTCTCCGATTAAAGGAAACTCCTCTCTGACAAAAGCAAACGCCTCTCTGACAAAAGGAAACTCTTCTCCGACGAAAGTCAACTCTTCTCCTACGAAAGTTAACTCTTCTCCTACGAAAGGAAACTCTTCTCCAACGAAAGACGACATTTCTCTAACGACAACATCTTCTCCATCAAAAGTAGAATTGACTCCCGCCGCGAAATTACAGTTAGAATCACTAAATTCATCGCCCACAAGATCAAAAGTGAAGTTGACAGCTGCTGCTTTATCACAGTTGGAGTCACTGAGCATGTCAGATACATCTCCTCCTCTTCACGACACGGAGAGCGAATCGACAGAAAAGCCACGAAGGCCTAGCGAACCTTCAATTAGTGATACCTCGCCACCTCTAGTACCTGAATCTAATCAAACAAATAGGTTACCAAATACTAAGAAGACGTCAATAAAAATTATATCTAGTCCCGGAACGATAAGGTTGTACGCTCCGGCGATTTGCCGTTCGGCGAGTGAGACGTTCAATCGTTCTACTTCAAGAAGTACAGATTCTCCGTCCTGGTCGATTTCGATAAATTTAAGTTCTGGTTCGATATCACCTGTGAGTCCGACGCCACAAAAAGACATGTCGAATAAAGTTCAGGAAATAAAACGCGAGAGAGAGGAACAGACTGAGGTGGTGAGAAGATTGGTGTTAGAGAGATTAGGGAGTGGTTCTAAGGTGAACAGGAAATCTGGTAAAAGAACTAGAGCGTCGCCCGTCTCAAACATTCCTCCACCAGTGCCCCCGCCCCCTGTAATAAACTGCGCCCCTGCGCCTATACCGCCCCCACCTCCACGCCCCGCACCCCCCGTTATGCCGTTACCCGTAACGCCGTCATTCTCCGACCCAGAACTAGCGAGAGAGGTGCGAAGGAAAAGTATAATGAAGAGCATTTCCAATTACCTCAACAGGCGTCTCGGACCACGGCAAAAGGTAACTTCTTTGTTTCAACTAAGACTGACAACAATCTCATCAGTTGCAATAAAGACATCATTTACATTTTTGACGGTCTCATAGTAGCATCTACAGCAATTCTCGGTCAAGTTTCCAAATAAGTATTGTTCTTTTCACTGATCAGTGGTCTCGAAATTTTGTAACGAAATATAACTAACTAAACTTTTTGCTCTCTATATCTTTATTATTATTATTACAATTTACAACTGTTATTTTATTGTCCTGACTTTTTTTTAGAAGCATCTAGTAAAAGAAAAAGCAAAGTTCTTTAATTTAAGTAGTTAATTGAAAGTCATAATATACAAAGTCTATTGCCAATTTGATAAGAATATCTAGTTGACGAAAATTGCTACGTTGCTTCTATGGTGATATCTAAGGGTTAACGCTCTGAATAACTTCATTGCTCACTACGCATTAAATGTGAATAATGTATATAAATTCATTCATTATTTTATTAAAACAACAAACTGTTTCTTTAAATTTTATATTATTAATTTCTAAAATTTTTAAGTAACATAACCGGTGGGGTTTAATAACAACAAAATAATCACTCACAATACGCCCTGTAGTTAACATGATAGATGAAAATGACATGGATTATGGTTGTAAATTAGATTCCTAACTCACAATTATTTTCTTTTGATAACCAATTATTCTAAAGAACGTTAAGGGTAAACAACAATACATAATTTATCGTTTTTGTAAAGTTTGTGGGTCTATTTCACGAACTAGCAGTCAAGAAACTTAAAATTGTAGGGCATTTTAAGCCTTAACAACTTCTTTAACAATTACCCTCAAATCAGTGCCAATAATAGTTTTCTTAACGGGTGCTTTACTAATGGATCCTATCAATAAGCATAGAACCAAATAATAACATATTTATTTCTGAATAGCCTGACTTCGACACGATCGCAGCTATTGAACGCATCTGTCGTTTAATATAACAACCAATAGAGTGCAGTCATGTCTCGTCATGACCAAGCTTTCTGACTCTAGCTTAGAACTATGAAGGAATATGCTCATATTTTTCTTACTGCAAATGGAAAAATAGTAACTAATAAAGGTAGTGCATGTTTAAAGAATATCATTCAGTCCTACTCTAGAGTGGACAATAATAGTATTTACGTGAAATAGTCCTACAGTCGAGTTTTGTTTGAAGCACGTTTGACCAATCTAAATTAATGGACAGGACTCACTGTGTGTACAAAATTGGCTAATTAGGACATCCTGTAGACTAACAACGGTTGTTATTTCAGTGGGCCTCGGATCCAGCGGTTTGGTGCCACGTAAGCAATTATGTCTAATAGTGTCGTGAGTCGCATGCTTTCTCACTCCAACATACGCTGAATGTTCATTGACTTGCTTGCACCGACTGTTGCTTGTTTTCAAAGATCACGTTCATTAGTTACTACTGTAGGAATTGGATCTTTTTTGCGGCACATATCGTTAGTATCGGAATTCAGTTTGTAAATCGGTTTCTAAATATGTTAAGAACTTAGATGCACAAAGGTGTAACTTACTTTTATTGCATCTAGTTTGCTGCCATCATGCGCCGAGAGATGTGCAAACAGCTACTAAGTTTATACTAAGTTAATATATACGAAAAACCGAAAGTATTTTCTAGTAATAAAAAACATAGGAATTATCTCCTTTAATTCGCTAAATATATTTATACACACTAGTGTATAAAAGTATTCTTAAAATATCATTCACCACAAACTTTCAAATTTATTTCTTCTTTAAAATGTAATTTAAATAGATTAAAGTTTTTATTTGTCCCAGTTTTAGAGATATAAATTCGTTAAAAGGATCCAATATCAGCTAAAATGTGTCGGTTTGTCATTGGAACATATTGATTTCAAGCGCACTTTTGTACGATTCACGAAGCTATCTTAATTGTATAGTCACAATCAAATCTGTTTTAGCTTTTATTAGTTCAATAAATTACAATATACAAACCCTAGAACGGTTAAAAAACTGACTTAATGCAAATCCTTTATGTTGAATTGAACATTTCGGGCTATGCTCACTTTAGCTCTAAATGTTCGATTAAGGGTTAAAATTCAATATTATGAAACAAAATATTTAACAGGCCTGTAGTCAAACTTATTCTAGAATCTAGATTAACCGCAGATCCGAACCAATGGTATATTTTGTTAAGGGCCTGCTTCACAATGTCTGATATGATAAGATAGTCGACAGTTAAAATTACAGTTATATATGGACTATATGTCAAGTAAACGCTTATAGGAACTTGCATGGACATTCAGAAACAGGCCCCAAGTGTTTGTTGAAAATCAAATGATGTTGAAAACGTCTTACAGAAATGTCATGCATAGATTTCACAGCTCGTATGTCAAAATATTACACTGTCTAAGGTCTCTGTACGATGTTAGCTAAGATACTGTCTGTGACTATACATTCAATAACACATCAAGCTTGACACTTTTGCTTAAATAATGTACGTAACGCAATGTAAAATAATGCTTTCGTTGTATGTCGTTCTTGTTATTATATTCTTATAGCTTATAATTTAGTGATGTGAGCAGATGTGTATTTTTTTCTCATGTGACCATCTTGCTCTGTAAGGGCGTGGAATAAAACATTTACACACATTGTCTTCATTTTAATAAAAGTGTCAGCACTTGTTTTTAAACTAGTTTAACTTTAGATCTTTATTGGTAATAAGCCCCGTATAATTTGTCTGGTCAGTGAAATTCAAAAGCTTAAAATACATCATATTATGTAATAAGAAGTTGACTAGTTTGTTCATTTCAATCATACGAATTTGTTTATATCACTGAAGCCGTTTTTATAGATTACTTTAGAAAAACTTTATCATAATTATTTCTACTTCTGGTTTGTGCTGAGATAAAATTGGCAACCGAGAGAGGATATATGTATTTTTAATGATGTATGAACATAAAATAAAATTTCGGCTTGCATTCCCTTACCTACCTTGTTCATAAAAATGTTCATAAGAGCCATGCATGTTTTAGCTTGATCATGGAGGATGAGTTATTTTTCTACAAACTGTCTGTCTTGTTAAAACTATGTAAGATCATCTTTTGTTTGTATGGTGGCATTTTTTTACTGTCTATTTAAATACCCTTTCGACTATGATTTGTATACATTGTATTTTCCATTTATTGAAGCAGAAGCTTATAAGAAATTACTTAGTTCGAATCAAAATATACTTAAACTTACTCTCGTTGATACAGTAAAAGTTGACAGTGGTAAAACTAATTGATCATGCGGCTGGAGATACAGTTAAGAATCGGTGGATTAATAATGATCGCTATAACAGGAGGATACCCCACGGACCTGCGCCCCAGCCGCGCACAAGTCCACAGGAGCACTTCAGGAAGCCCCGCCGGTGCCACCGCCACCTGCCAGCTACTGCCCGCCGATCACCAGGCGAGCAAAACCTGCAGGTAAACTGTATCTGTACGCCTGAGAAGGCATTGTACATGCATTGCGAGTGATGTGTTTGTTAAGAACCAATAGAGGCGCTTCGCTAGAGCTGCGCTAACGAATCCCAGGACTAAAGGATTTACGGATTCTATTGGTTCTTAACAAACGCAACGTAATTGTTAACACCTGGCACATCTCGAGGCAACGCAGCATTTGTCTATGAACACCAATTGACCGATAAACAATAGGTTTCCTATTGGGTCTAGGACCGATGGCGTTCAACGTGCCAAAGTGCTGATCATTGTTATCTAACACTTGGTTGCATACACAGTTGAACTTTTAATTTGTTTCTTTATTTATAACAGTAAAGTGATTAATAAGCTGCACTGTTGAACATTTAAGAGCACCTTTTCAATGTTTGTTATAAATGTTGCATCTTGTGTACCCATTTATTTTCGTTTATTAGAGGCCGCTTTCATTCGTAACTTAGCTAGAAATTTTGTTACCAATTAGAAAATATAGAAAAAGCTGTTGAAACATGTATATTATTCGAAAAATGAAAACCATTCTCAAGTCAATGTTGGCACATTTTATTTTTCATACCATATATAATTTCACTGCTAAAACACATTGAGACATACAATTTTAAGTTACAATTTTGTTAAATGTTCAAATAAGATAAAATATTTCATGGAAATAATTCACTGCTATGTACTAAAATGCTTTAAGACACAGGCTGTAAAAAGACTTGATCAAAGCTGAAGGGTACGTTCTACATATCATAACAAGAGACTTTACCTAAAAATTATCGTTGAGAAACGATTTACATCGGTGTTAAAAAAACTTCAAAATAGTAGCATGTAACATGCGCGCATCATACCGCGTTTCTATATTGCCCAAGAGCGCTGACGCTATTTTAAGAAAAAAAACTCAAGACAAACGCTTAAAATTTGTTTTTTTTTTTAATTTCGAAAATCAATAACTGTAAGGCTATTTACTTTCAGGTATAGTTTCAATGAAAAAAATATCCAAGTGATATGGGAAGAATACGTAGCTCTCGGCTTTGATCTGTGTTTGAAATTGCGACTCACTACTTGTTTTATTTAGTCTAATTTTTTATGACTTCATAAGTGTTTTGGCTTAGCTAAACTGAGCTCATTTAATAAATTCATAAAATATCACGGGCAACAATTTCACGTAACATTTAGTTGCTTTAGAAAAACCTTGCTCGATGGCTATAGTAACAGCACCTTTTTATTAATTATCATAAACCATACCGGGCAGAACAATTTAATATTACGTCTAGAGTTCTGGCGTTCAGTCACTGAGTCTTGTAAAGTAAGTAACTTAGATAAAGCTTAGGACCCAAGAGGAGAAGGCGACGCAACTGCTTCAAAATGTTTACGAACCAAGTTACATGTAGTACGTACGTATACGAGTACGTAAGCACGTGTTGCCTACTAATTTTAGTAGGCCTTAGTTCAAAATTAAGACACTAGTTAGAATTTGACTTATATTGCGACAAAATCTAAGCGAGTAAACTTAATACGAGTAAAGGTTCACGTTAAAAGCTTGATGCACTTCAAATGTACTTTTTGCAAAATTATCTCTAACGGTAGACTGTAATAACAGTTCACCAGTGGATGAAACCGAAACTAAAATTTCAATAATTACCTTCAAACAAAACCTTGGCACGTGTCGCCGCTAAAAACAGTTTTCCGCTATATCACAAAATTAGGATCGAGTCACGTGAGTCAATCGGGACCGAGTAGTGGCCCAAACGCGGTGGACGTGGACGAACGAGATGCGATGCAGCTCTGGTTCGAAGCGCGTTGGGCCCGCCTGGTGGCACAAAGGAGGTCCCGAGACGAGCCCAGGGAAGGCCCGGCGGGACGCAGAATGGCCAGGCTCGAGCGGCGGCTCACAAGGCCTCTCTCTGGTAAGATTCATGTGTAATTTGGAGCGTCAAGAAGGTAATATGACGAAATAAGCGATACGAGTCACAGAGCTGAAATAGCAGCAGATTTCTTCTGGGACTACACAGAAGATAAAACGATAGGTACGAACGGTATTCTAATGAGCAGTCTCAAAAGGTAATACAATACATTACATATCATGCTTGCATCCCAAATAATGTGCTTGCAAATGTAATCATATCAATATATGTTTAGCAAAGTTACGCTTTTATTGAGTGAACTGAACAAACGACATAGTTGACGTTGATCTACTTTTCTCTGCGTTGACTGTATGGGACAAAATCTGCATTAATTTGAAGTAACTTTTTCCATTGTGTTTAACGGTACTCTAGCACTATTACTCGGCAAATAATTTTACGACTTAATCATATACTTTGCCAAACATTTATTAACTGAATCATTTCTTCATTTTAGTTTACAGATCAATAATATGCATCATTAATTGTAAAATTTCTGTTGTCTACTCATAATCTAGTATCTATCTGCAGATTTTTATTGGCAGCGAGTACAAATGATTTTGTAAATGTAGTTGTGTAGTATTCTATAAATCTGTAAACGCTACTTAACTTATTATATTGTAGCCGTTAAGCAGTTTTCGAGGAGTTGGACGCCTTCCTCTAATCCGCAATCCGGGTCCATGTGGTGGAGGTTCGACCTAAGTCTCTCTCGTGTTGTTCTGTAGTGGAAGGTTAATAGGCCCAGATGAAAAGAGTATGTAACTAATTTGACTTTAAACCTTATTTGTACAAAAAGTCTGAGCCCTATATAAGAGACCAGATAGTTCTACAAAACTGGATATAAGGCAGGGTGTGGAAACGTGGATGTAGTCGCATAACTCTGACCTGAAACTTTGTGTGCGGGGAAAGGAGGTCTTAACCCAATAATAGTTCGAATAAATTGAATATGACGCAGGGTATTTAACAAGTTGCATAAATAACACTGATTTTGATGAACAGCTGAGCAGCAAGCGGCTACAGTGGCAGAACTGATGCAGGTGTCGGCGCAGCGCGAGGCTCATCAGGCCCTTATGGCAGCAGATAGGCAAGTATTATAGTACTATGTACATTTCAGTGCATTATTGCGTAAAATTAAACGTTAACAGTACTTTATAAATGATATGTTATGTGTTTTAAATATAAGCTGTATCGTGTCCATTCAAAGCAAAGAATCTAAAATTTTACAAAATCTCACGCCCTTAAATCCCATATATAAGGTGTCAAAAAAAACATTGCTACTACTGTAATATTATCTAATATTCTAATAAAATGTATATACCCCGTGTTATAAACATTTACTTAGCATTAATACATTAATAATTAATATTTGTATATGACATTTCCAGGCGACGCAGTGCCGCTGGGGGTGGCGTAGGAGACTAAATCAGCACACAACGGCTACTGTTGACGGCATACGCTTCTCAGAATAGCAAATACGATCTAGACTTGAGACTACTTCGGCGTGGCAGCGCGCTTTAGCCAAAGGCGATCTCTTATTCTGTCAGACTGATTTTGACGTCTTCAAGCTAAATAGATATATTAGGGCTGTGTATTCGTTATCAGATATACAATTTCTTTGTAACATTGTCATTCGTAAATTTTCCACTTGTTGTCACTAGGTATTTGTAAAAACGGTAAATATTGTATCGAACCTTTTTATAAACTTTTAGAAAATGGAGAATGCAAATACTGATTACTTAAATTATATTAGTACATGCAGAATTAGTTAATTATTTACCTTTTTTGCGGAGGATTTCAGCTCTCTTTGTGAGATTGTTTGTGCAACATAAATAAATATTAAAATCAATATCCTAATTATAAGAAATATTTATTGGGGTGTGTCTATCCAGACGTATAAAATTATTTGTATTGTTCAGAGTTTAATTTAAAAGAGCACACACAGTTGTGTTACCTTCATTCTTTTATTATTTTGTTGGTCCTATTTTATATCTTAAAGGTCGCTTTCTATTTTTTTTTTAAAAACCTTTTTGTTTGTTTTTTACTATATCTGGGGATGGTGATGAATTGTACTATTTTCATTAAAAGTAACGTGATGCCAAAACTGTATACATAACATATTAGCAGTAAAACTACTACACAGAAGTTGTTTGCTACAATTTAAGTAAATATTACAATTACTGAATATTTTTGAGAATGAGAATGTATAACGAATACATGGCTTTAATTTTATTTTTTTAAAGCGTGCAAGAGGGAGTTTCAGTTTTCCCATTCGTTGGGCGGATTATATTTTTATAATATTGTTAATTTAAGTTTTGTGCCACTCTGCACTATGGATAGATACATATATATATCTATATGTTTTGTTTACTATCGAACATGGTTATTTCTGTTTTACTGTGTCTGTAAAGGAGAGAACCACATGCTAACTCTCTCCAACAAACAGACATTTGTTCATGACAACCACACTTTATTTTTTATTACGTAAACTTTTTTTTATTAAAATAAATATAGCATTAAAATTATCTTTGAACATAAAATGACTAACATAATACTCTCGATATTTCTTTTTGTAAAATAATATTTTTTAGTTAATTTAGATTTATTTGTACAGTACTTATGTATTATATTATTTTGTAGGAATAGTTAGTGAAATTTATTCATCAAGATAACGTACTTCTAATACGTTATAGACCACCTTGGACAGAGTGGTGCAATACACATGAAAATATCAATAGTATATTTAGTTGTTAATACCTTGATCTCCATTAGATTTCCTACTAGCGTGCTCAGTCAATTATTGAACACTTATCATATTAAGTGCGATGAGCAGATGATAGTCTTGAGTGTACTCATCAAAACGAAACTTCGCTTTTCAAAGGGTGAACAATATATCAAAAATTTGATGATAATTATCTTACGTCAAAACTCATTTTTGTCATTTTCTGACCGTACATCGTTAATAATTCAATTATTGTAGAATCTTTGTAGAAAAACGCTTAAATAAGGACATATTTAACTGAATAATTACTTATTGTTTCATTAATATAAATAATTAACAACTAACCATTAGGCAAGGCGAAGAATACTTTTTTTAAACTCTTTGGTGGAGACTGATTCCTGTATTCGTGATTACCGTAAGTGGGCACCGTATTATAGTTTTTTTTTTTTTTAGAAAATGCTTTGTTTTTATATTCGTCCTTAAAGTAGATTGTAAATTTAAAAATATCTTATCTGTATTATACATTGCTTTTAGATCTTTTTTGATGCCCAGTGATTTTGAGCAAATTCATTAGACATTTTTATTTAGGCAAGCAAAACAAGTAATTACATTATATTGTTGCTCATAAATATCATATTATGAGCTAGGTCATGTTCTAAAGTAATAATAGTAAATATAAATTTACGCTTGTAATTAAAATTAAGCTTAAATTGTGTCGATATAAGCGTAGGCTTACAGTCTTTATCATAACCAATATTTTCTCACTAATTAATATTCAATAAACTATGCGCAAAACTTAAAATATCTAAACGCAATGCTGTTAGTGTGACGTCATTATATACAAATCACACGCTTTGGTTGATACATCTTATGAATAGTTGTCATATTTTAATAAACTTGTCCAAAGATTGATATTAGTAGTTATTGGTTAAATGAGATTGCAGAATTTTTTTGCGTGTTCGGATAAGAAGCCGATAAAGCAAGCCTTGATGATGATAAACAACATTTTGTATTAACGACAAAGACATAAATACAAAACTTTTTTTTAAAATTATTTTTGACAAAGAAAATTACAAATAAAAATTAGTACCTTTACATTTTTACCAACCACCGAGGTTTATATAGATGGTACACATTCATCTTAGCATTTGTAGTTTTACAGACATAAACATCACCTATGTTTAACATGAGATAAGTATTTATTACAAGTAGTCAACTATTTAAGCAAAAACAATAAAAATAAACTAACTTGCTCGACCGAGGCAAGTTGAACTTAGGTAACTAAGCTAATTGTCCATTTATCCATCCATATCAGTCCATTTAAGATCCACGTTTGTACAAATCAAAATGATGATGTTTAATAGAATCAATATAAGTTTATATAGCAAGATTATAGATTAGATATGCATATTGACATTTAAAGAAGTTAATAAAACGAATAAGAATTACAAAACATTTATACTCCTTTTTTAACTACATCAAAGTGATTTTTGAAGCATTAAGCATAAGCATATGAAGTAATATTTTTAAATTCTTAAAATCATGCAAATTATATTTAATATTTTTAAACATAAGAGACTTAGGATTCACTACGGCATTCATATTACTTTTGTAAACAAAATTTTAGTTAGTTTGTGTATTGTTTACTTGTGTAAACAATTGTCAGTTCAGCAAAAAACATGTATAAGCGTTTTTCTATAAAGCTTCTGATTGTTTCTGTCAAATAGTATATTAATGTTAATCATTGTTATTCGCGTGCATTTATGAGAGTGTGCAATTTCTTTATATTCATATAACAATGACATTTCTCTAGTAGTGGACACATATAATAATATAATTATGTAACATTAATTTATCCATACAATATTTGAGCTCAATGTACATATTCTAATAATTGCTCGCGATGAACTGTGTGATTGTTGTTAAGACTTATTAATAACAAAAGAACATTTTTTTATCTTCTTTATTGACATTTTTGCATTTTGACTATATTACCGCAATATTGTTAGGCTCGAGTTTACAATCAATAACTAACGATTCAACATTTATTTATAGTATTTATATATTATCAATTCTTTAAAATAATAGTTGTCTTTGCTTTTATATTATTTTAGTAATAAAATAATATAAAAACAACCAACCTGTACCTAATATTTATAACTAATTTTTTTTTCTAAATCTTATTTATAAATGGTGTATTTATTTATAACAAGAGCTGTGGATATCGCTCGGAATATTTTTTTCTGTAAAAGTGAAAAAATATTTTTACGTCCTAAATACTCTGTCACTCTTTACACCTGTCATGTAAATTGAAAACAGACTCTATTGTTAAGTAATAAAGTTTGATTTCCATTGACTAACGGTAGGTAGAGAAGTATTTTAATTAGTGTGTAAAATATAAAACTATATTAAATAAATAGCTTTGTGCCCTCTTGTACGTCTTAAGATGAACCCCAAAGCTAATTAATTTAATAATAATAAGCGAATGCTTATTAGTAAATTTAAATTTATTCATCAAAAAAAAAGATATTTGTCTGAATCGGGACAACTTTTAGTTATTAATTTTTTGATTTTCTTTTTCGATATATGCTGTTGTATCTTTAAGTTTATGTTGTATATTTTAAATCATTTTTTTAGAAAGATTTACATTATGTGAATTAACAAATTCTTGATCGATATATCCTAATCAAAATGGATTAACAAAAAATATAAGGTTTTGAAATTTAATCAATTAACATTTAACTTTTACATTTGTACAAAACAAATATAATTAACATATTTGCGTTCACTAAATCAGTTATATCGTAAGTATTCAATTCAAGAAAGTTATTCGTTTAGCTAAAAACTATGTGTTAAATATGTATTTAAATACATTGTTGTAAACATTTTGTTTTCAAACTTAGTCCCATGAAAGGAGGACCTCACTGATGATGTAGTTTTAGACGTTAATCTCATAGACGATTAACAAAAGACTTAAACGTGTAAATCACAAGTGTTTAGTTAAAACATGTCCTTCGATTACTTAATAATCATAGTTTAAGTTCTGCCTAATTCATGGCTAGGTCACACTTTATATGAGATCCTATTTTAAGTTACTCCTATAGAGTCAAAAAGTATCTATCAAATTAGTTTTATAGTAAAGGTTTTCTATGTCATTCCCACGCTTAACTATGATACCGTATTTATTTTTCATACGACGAATTATGATTTATAGTCTGAAACTACATTTATGACTGAGGGTCTTTCTAGGGGATTCAATTATCTTTGTTATAATGACAGAGAACTGACGCATTTGATTAGTGGTAAATTTTTTTTAAATCTGAATTTTCAACAGTTTTTTAATCATTCATCGATAGTACCTATGTAACCATTAAAAAATATGACATGAAAAAAGGTGTGTTTTCTCTAGTATAGATCTGTTTGAAGTACGGTCTAATTATTTTACAAAAGTTACCAGACCTATATGCAATGTCAGCATTAGCTGGCTAATTTTAAGTGATTTTTCCCATACGTACTTCAGAAGCATTCTCTCGAGTCTCTGGAATTGATTTAAAGCCAGCGTGGTATCTCGAAACATAACAAGTTTATTTGTGTATGTAAATAATATGAACTAATCAGATACGCCCAGTTTCTTCATTATTCATAAAGTAAATAAAAAAAATATAAATGCTCTTTTAATCAAAGCTTTATTTTTAGTGTAGTTATAATAGTTAATAAGTTTAGGTACGATCGCTAACGCAGTTAAAGTTAGATGGTCTAAGAGACAATTAAATGTCACAAAAACTATGTAAACCCCCACGTGTGGGCTTAATACGGTGTGCTAGATATGCCAAAAGAGTAAATATATTTATATTTGTATTATACAACAGCTGACAATGTATAGTTTTAGGTGAGACTGTGCCCTAAATGCTGAATTAGCTACTAGTTACGTTTACTCTATGTAACAACGTCATATTTTCTATTAGCTTAGTGAATACTCTTGATGCTACAGTTTTTTCTGTAAACGGCTTTACATTTTTTACTTTACCCCTATTATTATTTAAACAAGTTCTGAACTGTTATACAGATCATTATGTTTACGTTTTTTTACATATTATATTACTCCTTACAAAATGAGTTGTAGGTTCGGTTTGGTATATTTGAATGATTATTACTCGGTAAGTATTTTGTTTTGTATTGGACAGATATATTATTTAAGTTTCTTAACGATTACTTTAGTTATGATCTTCGAAAACATTTATATTTGACTCTTTATCTCTTAATGTGTCAAACAAAAACAATAGGTAAAAAATAATAAAAATATTTTTGTTCCTTATTATACTTTGCGAAATTATGTCATATTGTTTCTTTATACCCAGTTATTATAGAATTAAGAGAGAAGGGAATGAGATAACTAAGTGTATACAATGTGCATTTGTGTTAATTAATATCTAATCTCTTTATTACTTATATTTCTGCACAATTATAACTGAGGGCAGAGTCTTGAAGGGTTTTCGAACTATTAGCTATAATGAACACAACTGTTCACGATTCTAAAGACTTCAAAAAGCAATACAGTCTGAATTGAGTACAAGGGTCTTTTCACGAAAGATAATACGGTGACGTTTTTCAAATTTCTAAGTTAGCAAACTTGCTCAGTGACAGGTATTGTTCAAGAGACGCTTATGGCCAATGCTCAATTCAAATCGAGTTGAAAATTGTTTATTAAATGTTGTCGTATACAGCGCAGCTGCGTTTCCGCGCTCTTTTATCGAGTTGAAAATTGTTTATTAAATGTTGTCGTATACAGCGCAGCTGCGTTTCCGCGCTCTTTTATATACATTCATGGAACTAGAGCAAACGTTCCAACTGTAAGTCTACATATTTTGTTCCAATCCTTTTGACATTTTAAAACAATATAACGTCTAAAATATCATTCGTGGAACTAGAAGCAAACGTTCCAACTGTAAGTCTACATATTTTTTTCCAATCCTTTTGTTTTTTTAAAACAAGATAACGTCTAAAATACCAAGAGCATTAAACTGCCTAAAATATACACAAATCGCAATTTATGTTGTGGCTAGCAGCTAGTAAAAGAAAACCGTTAAAATTTACCACCGCATAACTTTGATGATGTTTCCTCTACTCGACGCTAGATGTTGTTGAGTGTTTTCTCTATAAACTCCCCTGCCGAGGCTATAGACAATATTCTAAAAACTTTTAAGTCGTCGAAAACATTACAGAAATTCGCACAGCTGTAGTAAGTAATGATGATATAATTTTATTTCCACTTGTATTGTAACAACTCAACGAAATGTAGCGTTGTCTTTCGTGAAACATGGCCTAGATATAGGGTTGTATAATCATAAGTCGGATGTGTATATTTTCTTACTTATATTTTTGTACTGAACGTTTTGGTATGTAAGTAAGCGGAAAGATTTTGTAATGGTGCGTTGTTCGTTAAAAGTTTATTATAATATTATATGTATGCTTCCCTTCAGGCTCATTTAATATAGCGTATTATATATTAGACGCTCCATCTAGATTTTATAAAAAAACAGTTGGTGGTAGCCTAATAAATCGTTAAAACCCCTTTCTAGTATACTTGTCTTTTTTTATTATGAAACATATATATTTAGATTATTCATTTCGATAATCGCGTAAATTTAGTGGAACTAGGCTACGATTAATGTTGCCAGATAAAAACAGAAATTCTGTACTAATTAATAAAACATAGAGATTATGTTGACAAAATACTTACAAATGTTTAATAAAAGCATTCAGCTATCATTATATATTCTACATAAATGAAAAGTAATGTTTTTTCAATTTTATTTTACTCTGGCAACATAGTCGTGTAACATATTTGTATCCTGTTCTTAATACAAAAGTAGCTTTATATCATAAGGATATGTAAAATTTCTCGTTGCTGTATGGCATAGTATAATTCGCGTCGGTCTCAAACTTGTGTGAATAGGTACTTATAAACTATATTTTTAATATGAGTATCAAATCTCACTGTTGTGTCAAATATATCATCATGAAGCTTGCATAATATAGCATTCTATATTATATTATATATTAAGCTTTGTCATATGTACATTGAGAACATTTAGATAGTTTTTTGTTTATACTGCACGGCATTGTAATCTGACAAACAACCTACATAGGTTATATGTCAGAAAATAGTGTAGAATTTAGTTCAGTTAGGTTAATAAAGTGACTTGTAAGTATTTGAGATTAAAAACCAATGCATAGTTCTCACACAAAGCAATGTACCTCCTTTTTGTATGCGTAGATTATTTGAAATGTAATAAAATAATATATTTAGAAGTGTGTTTTATTGAATAGTTTATAACCCTATAGTTTGAACCATTTTCATACGATCCTAAATATTACATAACGTTAAAATAGAATTTAAATTAGAATAAAACGTAAATTGATAGATAAATTAACTGATAACTTCTGACAAAGAATCCATGTTACTTTTATTTCTCTCTCTCTCTTGATTATGGTACCGCCCATCCCTTGCATTGTTATTAAAAAAATTGTATGTACCTTCTTTGTTTTTTCAATTTGACGAATCTAAATGATCTTGCTGATCTTAAAGACTTTTTATTTAATTTTTAATTTATATTGATTAGTTCTTGTAACATACGAGCCCTTTTGTATTACACTCCACAAGGATACTTCAGTTGGGACTACGTAACAGTTAGCAGAAACAATGTGACCATATTACTAAATGGCTAACCAAAATACATAACCAGTCTTGTACCAGTTAACTTCATTTTCAACAGAAATATAAATTATAATGTAAATTTTCCTACAAACATGATGATCATACGAAATAGAAATCATAATTATCATGTATTCCTTAAAATTCCTTGCAACAAGGAGGCTTCATAAGGAAATAATTTTATTTTAATGTTACACATCATAATGACTACATCCTGCCTGATGGTGAGCAGTTGATGCAGAAAAGATCAAACCAACTTACTAGATGGCCTTTAAAAATGATGTAATGGATGAACTTTAAAAAAAACTAAATATTACTACACTGAAATATTAGTTGGACTTCTTGGCGGGAAAGTGGATAGTCATGTCTGCAGTTTGGTTTTATTTTCTAAAATTTGTGATATTTCTAACATTAATGTGTAATAACGGTGGATTATTAACCGTTAAGTGTTTGTGAACGTACATGAGTGTTGGTAAATGAAACAGAACAGTGCAACATCACTTTTCAAATTATCTCAAGGAGTCCATGTGAGATCTCAGTATAGTCCCACATCTTTACTGAGGACTCAAGGGGCTTAGGGGAGAGTATCTCATTGACCATTTATCATCAAACATTCTCATATACTAGGAATTATCTCTTATACTATTGATATATCACTTACTTGACACTGGCTAAATGTGCTGGACGCACGACGCCATTATTCAAATGAAAGAAAGAAACTATTTCTATTAAATAAATAATTAACAGTTATAATGTAATGATAGTGCCATTGCCCATTCGTATAAACAGTGAAGTGAACTATAAAACTCGGTATGGTTGAAAATATGAGTTTGGAAATAATTTTTAGGTGAATTGAAGTGAAGTGAAGCTTAATTAATAATGCCGCGAGCAAGACGATCGAACCTTTCCCGACAAAGCCGTAATGCAAGAAGAATACGAAATACTGCAAATGAAAGGACTGTAGAAGAACAAGAAATTGCACGTGATCAGCGCCGCGATAGTATGGCTCGACTTCGTGCTTCTAAATAAATAATAATAAAACAAAAAATGTAGTGAACCACAAGGTACTTAAGTGAAGAGCAACCTGTGTACTAATACGAGCAGAAATAATAATGAATGATTAATGTAGGTATTTAATTTTTTTGTATTTTTTCAAATTAAAAATAGACAGAATCTGCTTATTTATTGTCATGGCGGAACAAAGTTCGACGGGTAAGCCAGTAGTTTATAAAATAAAGAACTTTTTACTTTTACTTACTTTTAAACTATATGTACGATAATATAATAAAGCTACCAGTTATGTGGCATCATTTGAAAATTTAATGTTCGAACAAAATGTAACGAATATGGTTATTTGATATAATAATAACCATTAAATCATCATTTTATTTTAAGACGTATAGGTGTTTTCTTAGATCCTCCCCACGAGCAGGCTGCTGGTAGTACTAGTTAGCAAAAAAGTCTACTAGATGGCTTTACCAGTCTGGTACAAGCTAGTTTCATAATTTTAAGATTAGAGTTAGCAAAAAAGTCTACTAGATGGCGTTACCAGACAGGTACAAGTTAGTTTCATAATTTTTCATAAATGAAATGTAATTTGGAATAAAATGATGACAATATCAAATGAAATCATAATTATAATTTAACACTGACATACGTGTTCTATCTTATTATTTTCCACAATGAAGGAAGGACACTATTGTTAAAATTATTATTAGCTGAATGTTTCTGACCAACTTACTAGATGGCGATACCAGTGTTGTGGTAATCGTTTTAGAGTTACATGTTTGAAAAATAATAAAATGTGATAGATAGATAATTAAATCAAAATACCCGTAACGGACCATACTACCAAAGAAAAGCGTTAAATTATTAATATCTACAGTTAACGTTTTAAGGGCAGCAGTTGGATGTGAGGTAGAGGGAGTACCATCATGGTTTACCTCGATAATCATTATTCATTTAAATGAAGAACTATAAAAGTATATTTTTGTACCAACTAGTTTTTCTGAAGACATTTTATTAAGGTATTTGTGGAGCTACAGCGTCAAACAAAGACATTAAGAAAAGCATATTAAAAATGACGGGTGCACGTACATTGCCTTTTAAAAGAAACTTTTAGCCGCGTACCCTGGTGTTGTGGATTCAGCTCCCTGGCAAGGGCGTGAAACGATTTGTATAGCTTCGGCGCCGGGCTAGTTATGTCCCTGGTGTTACGAGTGTCCATAGTCTGTGGTGACCACTTTCCATCATAGTGGTCCGCATAATAAAAACATAATATAACTTAGAGTAATTATGATCATCTTACTAGATGGCGCTGTCTTATCGTGTACGTGCTCGTAACGAGTAGATAAAACAAAAAAATATATTATCATAGAAACATGATGCTAATATTAAATTATATTAAACATTAACGTTCAGTTATAGAAAAAAGTAAATGTAACGTACCTAATTACGTATTTACGTCTTTCATTACCGTTTTAACATTCACAAAAAAAAAATATTACCTGTGTTTCTTAACATAGTTAGTAAACAAAATGTGTTTAGATGTCGCTGCTGATATTGATGTGTACTTTCGATTTCGGGGTTAATCGTGACTACAAGATTTTCAAGACTGGTAAGATTCAGCCAAACCATATGTTTATCTCAAAATGTTTAAAATTAATATTCACCTGTTCAATGTGCGCAGCCGGGACGGACCGCTAGTTACTTTAAAAAAGGTTTTATTGCTGGTTTTGGTAGCAAAATGTAGAGGTAATTAGTAACACAAAATTAAGATTATCACAAACATTTTAATGCTATATCAGATACAATACAATTTGGACATTTTATACATTCAACACTATGAAATAAGACTATAATATACGTGTGCCCTGATATTACTCTCTATTGTGAGACATCTGTTGGTAATTACCAGGTAATTTGTGCAGTTAGCAATATTCTGGTAGTTTTACTAGGTTTACAAGAAAGTGTTTATTCATTAACAAATAGTAGCATATAAATACTATGCAGTATTTACTATGCAGTTTAATATTTTCTACAATCTGTCGATAGAGATCGTTACTTATGAAATTTTGTGATATTATATAAAAAAGATTATGTAGTTTTGGTAGAAAAAAAGTGCGCAACAAAAACAACATTAATTTCATTTTCTCACGCCACTAGATGGCGTTACCGATCTTTTGCTAGTTGTCAAGTTTCAATATTTGAAGAAGATAACAAAAATATATAAAATCCTAATAATAAGGTGACAGTAATATTTTATTCCTTATCTTTTGGTAATGAATTTGGCTCAGTTTATACTTAGTCGATGGAAAAATAAAATCTTTTTAAATTGGGCCTTTTGATTTGACAACAAACTTACAAGATTTCGTTCAATATCCAATTTGCATGTTTTTAGTTTATGCTGTGTAGTTCTCAATTCTCCATAAATCTACATCAGATGTAAAATTTGAATAGCGGCAAGCAATTCTTGATGGGCACTGCTGGGTGATAAATATAGGGTAGATGACGATATAACTATACGACGAATAATTTGTAATATGTATTAGAGTACCTAGCCTATTGATAATCTATAAATTTTACACTAAAAATATACTCATGGGTTTTGTCACCAAATAGTACCTACACAGAACAAACAATTACCAAATTACTACCAACAGGTAACTCACAACCCGTCCAGACCTTTCGTTTTTTACTACGAAATACATTCAATTATGTTCAATGTTAAATATATGTTAGCGCATAATATTTTAAAGAAAACTTATTATATCCTACTAAAAGTCAGGAATTTTCAGTCTATCGATTTACAGCCAGCTAACAAACGACATAAAGCACAGTCAAACGCATAAAAATATGACCACTTCGAAACTTATTAAATTACCGTTTCGTTGTAACTATAATTTAAATAAGCTGACTGGGGAGTGGTTATGACTTTCTCGATAACTACAAAACGAAAGGTCTGCTTCTTATATTTAACACTATTTACACTCAACACACATTTTTATAACTTTATCTACAATACATAGTACCGCACACAATAAATTAAAAAATAGTTATATCTGTGATTTTCTTACACTTTATTTCTGCCTGTGAAATGGCACAAGAACAATTTGTTTTTTTAATTTTTTAATAGAATGATCAGTAAGCACTGGCCGGGGGTTGGCTTGTACTCTGTTCAATTCCTGTCACACATAAAAATACTTTGTACCATATTTCGAATGAGCAATTATTTCGCCGATGCCCCTAAAAGGCTATGGTATAAATAGAAAAACCACACTTACTACTTATTACAAAACTATAAAAAAATATATAATATTTATATATATAACCTACATAATTGTCAACTTAAAAGTAACCGAATAAATGTTTAGATAGATACCACAAGAAAAATAAGAAATACACTGTAGCGTCTAAGCTATGAACTACGCATTCAATTTAATTTGTCAAATTATTATTTGGCTACTTTTTTGTTGACTTTAATCTGCGAATTGAATTGCCACATTCATAAATAAATTAATTTAATTAGTAGGTACTTTGTTACGAAGTTTCGATTTAGTTTAATTTTCATTTGTAGTGATGGTTGTTTTTTTATATTAATTGATATCTACAGTTCATAAAAAATAATAATAAGTAAGGTTAACAGTAAAATAAACTTATTTAAAAATTTAAATAGATTTTCCATATAATTATAAGTCCTTACACATATTTATACTGAGATACTTATTTAATACTTTTTTATATAACTCATATCTTTATTGATAGATTTACACCTTATGATATAATATTTTATAGTCATGTTACCCACCTAGATAAACACTGTTTGTGTGTCTTTATATACTAACTGCTATAATACTTTTTAAAACATATGAAATGAGTAAAAAGAAACATTGTATACAATAATTGATCTAATAAAACCGTTTTTATATAATTGCTTTTAAATCGACTACGAACCTAACTTACCAATGTATGTAAGCTTATTAAGAAGGTAGGTAAAAAGGTACTTAAACGATTATACATAAAGAGGAAACATAATTATAATTAAACCGATAGTTGTTATAATTAAAAGAAAAGCAGATATTTCTATATTTTTTTGTGCTTTTTATGACTTGACTTACTGTACTCACGAATAGGCGTGAACCATATCGTGATCGAGAACCGTGGATGATCCATCACAAAAAGCACTATGGAATAAAAACTTTTTACAGTGCTATGTTTTTTACATATGAATAAAATTCGAATACTCTACACGAGTAAGCCCACGAAAACGTAAAAAAGTGGAATGTCATGCAAGAGAATGAAGAATATAACCCAAGTTGTGTAATCACTATCACTGCATAGTATAAAACAAAGTCGCTTCGACTGTCTGTCCTTATGTATGCCTCGATCTTTAAAACTACGCAACGGATTTTAATGCGGTTTTTTTAAATAGATGAAGTGATTCAAGGGGAAGATTTATTTGTAAGTCACAAGGACGAAGTTGCGGGCGGTCGCTAGTATTTAATAAATAAAAAGCGAAGCGAGAGCGTGCCACTAGATACTTTTACTCAAGACATAGTCTATTATAGACTACAAGCGTAGTAGAAAAGTGAACTGTTGAATAATTGCTGAGTAATGCGTTTCTTCGTTTATTAAGTACCTTTTCCTTCCTTAAAATAATAAATGTAAATATCTTCTCAAAGTTACGCAAAAGTGAAAAATTTCGTAATAATGATAAAAGTGATTACTTATTTACAATTAAAAAGTAAATACTGCTCCATTCGCAATTATTTATTTGTGTATTATTAAAAATTATACATCATTGTTTTTAAATTGTAAAGCAGTCGATAAACGGCCAGATTAATAAGACGACCATTACTATTTAGTAGACCTCAATTATATGAACGGCTAACTTAAATAGCTTTTATGAATTATTTGGTTTATTTTGCATGAAAAAGAGTGTCTTACCAAGCTAAAACGATCGTGACTTCTATAAGTATTTAGTTTATTTAATGTTTTAGCACACACCTAACTAAAGGTTTACCTAATTTTTAACATAGGTGTTACACGTACTAAGTTAATGTAGGTAGCATAATTCGTTGGCAGTTACTTATTAACTCATTATTACACACTACAATCATTCTCAGTCAAATTTTAATTAATTAACTAATAAATTAACACTTTACACAACAATAAGTAACCTACAGATCATAAAATATTATTATATTACCTAACCAATTTTCTAAATGGAAATGTGTTGAAGCATAATCAAGAATAGACAAAAAGTACAGTATCATGACAGATATACCCATTTAGATAATTAAAATTATATGTTTACTTTAATAAAAATCTGGAAATATCGAGTATACCTACGTTTTTCAAAAAGTATAATCTTCTTAACACGATTGTCTTTTTGATTCCAAAATAAGAAATAAATGATAATCAATCTACACGATGTGGCCTAGCCACAAGCTATAATTATATTGTTTTACATTAACATTTATTCAAAATCACGTCAATTTTATTGAAATTTGGAAATTTATCGATTATTCACATATAAAAAGTTTTGAGTGTCACACTCTAGAGTGTGTAAATTATAAATCTGTACTGTTTTAAATTTTCACAAAAACAATGTGGCTAGGTTAGGTTGTAAGTTACACAATTAATGGAATTAACTAGCTACAAAGAGTTTATGTATTGTTCTACTATGTATCTAAGAGTATTCATAAGCTGGTTTAGATCTGGACACAGCAGATGTGATTACTTTCTACACAGGGGTGAATAAAGCAGGATTGTGATAGTGGGGCAATCATACTTCGATTCATATCATAGGAGGATAGACCCCGTCATCTCTCTTTTTAAGGAATGCGTGTCCTCCTTTGCTCACATAATATGTTGTTTAAGTCATACATGATGATTTTATTGAACGGTCTTCTTATACTATAGACATACCTTAGCTATGATTGTTTCTATATTTCTCCACTCATCAAGACGAGGCAGTAAATAGACGTAAACGTATTTTATAAAAAGTTTATGAACACAGTTAATATCTAGGCTTGTGGTTGTGGTGGGGGCGATGTGGTCCATGCCAGTCTGAATGGCGGGAATCACGGTGATGGTGATGATGACGCCTCTTGTCTCGTGTATGTGGAGCTGGATACACATCTGAGACCACCAACTCCGAGCCATCCTTGGGAGCCTCTCTATCGTGTCTCCTGTGCTGGTGTTTGGCCCCCGCCGCCTCATGAAGCTCCTCCCAAGCCTGCCTGTAGTACCTATTCAAACCGCTTCGTGACTCGGAAGACGATGAATCGATGGACGCGACTGTGTTGCAGTCTTGCGACACGTGATGCCGGTAACGTTTGCCGCTATGATGCTTCCTGCTGCAAAACAAATGTATATGTCATTCGAGTTTTACCATTGATTACACCGGGCTTAATGTTCTGCTACTAAAAGAACATTCTGCATAAGTAAATAATAGTACCTAGGTATTCCGTTGACAAGAGGTAGGTGAATTATACTTTTTAAAGTAGTCATTATATTAAAAGGCTTTTCATGGTACAGAACTACAATATTTAGCTCTTATGTTTCATAGATCCCAAATTAATTGTATCTAAAAGTAGGTATATGATAAAGGCAGTGGAAATCTACGAAATTTACTAATAATAACGGCTGTGAATTTGACGGATTTTAGTAAACTTAGGTACATGTTGAACGCCTCATGTCTACAGAATCCCGCAAAACTTATATTAAGCTTTTACCTCATAAATAGTGTACTGTGGAATAGTTAAGAAGTGCAGTTTGGTTTTCGGTGCGCTGTTTTCGTGATAATTGCGAACCTTTCTCCTAATTCTATTTACAAATATAATGTTTTGGCAAAATTATCGGCTCATAAAAACGTGACCAAAACCTAGGATTTGTGCGATGTGTAACAAGCCTGCATTGTCAGCCATTTTGTAATCTGTGATTGCGTGGCTTTCAAGATGGCGTGCGTTTTGTACTGTGAGTGGCGGCGGTGCGTGGGTAGCGACATGGTATGGCAAAGTGGCTGCCTGCTTTTGTCTGTAATATTAAAACCTTTTTATGTTACTCTTATTAGGTTACCTCTGTTCTATTAAACACTCAAACAAACTATATTCATCTAAGTAAGTATGTAGATAGGTATTATTACATAACTTTAGGAAATATCTGAGTTTTTTATAACATTTCAATCTCTTTTATTTGTTTTTCGTTTATTATTATTACTTGAAATTTGTTCAACGGTTAATAAAATATCTCACCAAAAAACAAATTATCTTACTGCTTTTTGAAAAATAAAACCAACATGAATGCTTTTTTTTTATTTTCATTAATCAGCCACGATGCCTACCGCACTCGCAATTTGTACCTCAAAATATAAACGCACTCGCTATAATGGGTTGGAGAAGTGTCCCGCGCGGTGCGCGTGTCTGTGCGCGCGCGCAAACTCCCGCCTGCCCACTTGCTGGTCTGGGAAGGGCAGCGCGAGGAGCGTGTACCAGCGTGAGGGCAGCTCGCGCGCAGGAGGGCGCTTGTGAGGCCCGCTGCTTTGTCAATGTAACCATATTATGTCAGTGTAACCATATTATGTCAGTGTAACCATATTATGTCAGTGTAAACATATTATGTCAATGTCTCATCTAAGCACTATCTATAGTTACTTTTTATTTAGGTTAAACCTGATTTTAGTTTTTCTATAAAGGTCAAACTAACGTTTAAATAGTATACAATACCATATTATAAAACATGCGTAAATCTGTCATCTGAACTATACAGTTCCCTTTCTTTAGGATAATCAAGATTGCAGCCTTTTTCTATAATTCAAACTAAAATTAAGATTGTCTAAGATATGTCAATATCTACAGTTTCCTATCTTAAGATGAATTGAATCCTAGCTCTTCTATGAAGGTCCAAAAACAATTAAGATTGTATAAGATAAATCAATGTCTCATTTAAGCAACATCTACAGTTCCCTCTTTTAGGACAGACAGAATCGTATTCTTTTTTTTTATAAAAGTCAAAAATATATATTTTAGATTGTATGTGATTGTCATTGTCAACGCGTGATGAACTTAAAAGATTTCTCTTAAAATTATAACCATTGGATATTTTAATTTTGGAAGAGTCACGTACGGATAAGTTAAGCTTATTGATATCTTTATATACCTATACTAGAAAAAAAAATTGTCACAGTTTTTGAAAATGAATGACGTACAAGCTAAGGCAAGGCGACAAACCGAACTCTCATAACAAACTTACCTACTGATCCGTGTATTTTGTTGTATTCCAATGTTGGGTTTGAATTGTATAATGTAAGGGGAGCATTTATATTTTAAGGTACTTTCATACCAAATCAACAAGCAAGGTATGTGTTAAGTACTATTACACACGCACAAATATTTATACCATGTTCATGGTAGTACATCTATAGATAATAAATAAACACATATAATTTGTGTCAACACAAAATAAACATTAAATTGTTGTTAGTTCGACAAAATTTATAATTAAATAAAGTACAAAAGGAGATAATATTTATTCCTTTTATCCTAGATTTAGCCATGAAGGAACATAGTTGGTTTAGGTACTTTGTGTAGAATTTGTATTAATTTTAACAAATTGCGTTGGCACTTTCTTAGCTCCGTTTGTACTTCGAGGTTGTTCTATTAGTTAATTATAATGTTAATTAAAATCTACATGTGTTTCGAGAGAATTATCATTTTTTTTTCTTCTCAGCCCACAAACAACAGTTGATACGGCCGGACCGTCCACATAAGTCACCACACGGAGGGGGCGAAGAGGACACGGGAGACGGACAACGCCAACTTCAGCCCGCATTGTGGCAAGGCCATGCGTTTTAAACTTTGGAAATCGCTCTCGAAGAAGATAACTTTAGAGTTATCTATTTTTTTTTCTCGTCATGGGGTTAGCCCCATGACAAGAAAAAATTCAGTTTGAATCTCAAGACTATTCTTATGCTCTTACGCGCATCGACGGGGTCCACATTGAAGAGCGTAGCGAAAGGAAGCCTTTGGAACGACTACTCGTGCATTGAAAAATTACACAACAATACTTCTTACCCCCTGACGAGTATAATTATGGCTGTAATGGTAGCCACGAGGAATACCAGAGCCCTGAAAGCTCCCATAATCACGACTGCGCCAAAATTAAGGCGCAAAGTGGCTGGACTCGATCCGGCTACTCGTTCATTAAAACATTACACGACAAGACAAAATCTTACCTTCTAACGAGAATAACTATGGTGGTAATAATAGCCACTAGGAAGACCAGAGCCCCAAAAGCTCCCAGAGCCACGACTGCGCCCACATTGAGGCGCGCAGTGGCGGGCGCCGGCGCTGCCTCGCGTCTTTCACCGTCCACGGACAGCGGAACGTTTACGCGCGGAGTCTGCTCGGCGCGGATATTATTGCCTGATCCTACGATCTGTTGAAAAAGAATCAATTTAATATGTTATCTAAATAAATAAATTGCTAAAATAACTTAACCAGATTGCGCAAATTTAGATATGATATTTAAATATTTGACACATTCCCTAAATTTCTCATTTCATGCTCAATCAGTAATTTTGATGTACAACCAAGTTTTATTTAAAGGATCAGTTTACTAAATTCCTAGAAAAACAATGTTCATACAAATACTTATGACATTATTTATACGAGTAGAAGAAGTAGCGGTAGGTTTTTTCTCTATCAACGATATATTAGGTCGGGGAAAAACTCTTTTCGCATAACGTAGGTATAAACTTATTATAAAATTTTTTTGACTGTACTATTTGTGTCTGGCTGGTTTTGGTAACATTAAAAAGGTTCCATTATAAAGAAAAGAAAAAAATAAAAAAAAGTTGTTTCCCGCTATTTTTCATTTGTTTTCCTCTCCGTAAAAATGAGTGAATCTAATGAAGAAATTCGATACATTTTAAAATTTTATTATAAAAAAGGCAAAAATGCAACTCAAGCAGTGAAAAAAATTTGTGATGTTTATGGACCTGATGCAGTGTCAGTAAGAGTAGCACAAATTTGGTTCAAACGTTTTCAAAAAATACGAAAAGACTTTTTCCCTAACCTATTAAATTTATTCAAATGTAAATCCGATTCTGAAACTATATATTTTTGAAATATTTGCTATATTCTAGAAATATTTGTCCTAAAATGTTTGCTATATAGATAGATTCTGAATACAATCAGATATTATTAAAAATCCACTTAACAAACTCATTTTAAAAACAGGTGCATGAAATCATTATAAAACGAACATTATTATTTAAACACATCGTATCGTAACCTAGATGTTTATATTTTGATAATTGTACCGAAATCCGTAGGTATAATTTCTGGTTTAAATCGCCAGCCCTATGGACTGGTTTTAGCAAAGAGTCCTTCTAACGTTATGTGAGATTTAACTTATGTTCTATCTGCTGAATGTAGTAGGTACATGTGTTGGTTTGCAGCGCCTTTAATAAAGCAACAACTTATGGCTAGGACTAAAACCGGACATTCAGTGGCATTCATAAGTGAATTAAATTTTTGTTACTAAGTTATTGAAAGAAAGAAAGAAAAACGTTTATTCGTATGCATTTACAAAAATATATTAAACTAAAGATAGATCTTTAGTTTAATATGTTTTTTTTCTTTACTTACACATGATCAGCGGCATCTGGATAACGTGCCCTCCGAAGTACAGAAGCCTTATGGCTCCATACAAAAGGTCACGCATCTAAGGAGTGACTTCTATAAGCTATGATAAACTCTGGTGATAGTTTTCGACCACCTAGTACTTAAGCGTGACGAGCGTTATATTCTTGGGAGTTTATTAAATGGTAGTTGATTGTTAGCCAGGATGCACCCACAGCGATGGGATAAAATTTGCACGGAATGGGTGCCGGAAGACGTCAAGAGACGACATTGCTACTTTCGTCCCAGACTGGGGAAGACTCGCTCAAGAAAAACTGAAATGGAGACAACAGAGACGTTTGCCCTGGGACATTCTAGTTTAATAAATCTTCTTACAATTTTGGCTAATGTTGGTGATTAAAAGGATCTTTTTTGGTAAAAATTTTACCTACTATTTTTAGTATCATTGATGGCCTGTAAGATAAGTTACGCCTATTTCATATAGCGTATCTGATACCCGCACTTACACAAAATGACATATTATTATAATTGCACTACGTATGTAGGTAGGTCTGTGTCGCGTAGACAGGTAGTCGGCCGGTTCACTTTCACCAGACTCGTCAAGTTAATACTCCATGTGTGACGAATCGATAATGGCTGCCACAACTTTTGGGCGCATTTTGAAGTTCGTTACTCTGATTGGTGGTTCCGTTGTTTGAAAGTATGATATTTAATACTAGTTCGTAAGCGTGACTCAAGAAAACAGTAGATACCAAACGAAATAAAATTTTAAGGAACCTATAAATACAATCACGGCTGTTTTTACGAAGGGATGGCAGAGCCATATCACGTAATAGGTAGCGAGCCTATTGCTGACTACCGGAAGCTTTTATTTTTGCCAGGGCCTCCCCCATTGATCCGCTCTTGCAGGTGAGGTTGGCTTGGACTTCTAAGATGTTGGTATCCTTATAAAAAATGTGTTTTTTATTTGTTTTATTGCGTAACCTTTATTCTTCCTTTCTTACGAAATAGTCTATTTGCCAGTAAAATACTTTCTTGGACTGTCATAAAAAATACTGAGTTCAAAAAAGTATATAATGACGGAATATGACATGCCGTTCATAAAAGCTATTCAATAAATTAATGATAAATAATAATTTTCTTTCAATCACACCAATTATCACTACAAATTGAAACGATTCAAGACTAGTAGTATTAGATACTTGTAACTTGTGTCTGACTTTTGTAAATAACGACCTCAATAAACACAGGGAAAAATAACACCAGACTAAAATATTAATGTTCATCATGCACACAAATATATTTCGTTCTTTCCGAAAATAGAAATCACGAACCTTCGGAGCTACAGAAAAGTTTAAATAAATTTAATAGATTTATATGAAACCACAAAATTTAAGCTAAATCAACAGAGGGTGCAAGCCGCACTGAATCAATAAAAGTGAAACGTGACCATTCCATCGCAGCTCAAACCACTGAACATACAGATACTAAATTGACACAGGCATGTAGCCTGTGTCAATTTAGTCATCAGTTCAGCTGCCTAATGTAACCTTTAAAACGCATTACTTCTTATTTCCGCTTCTACATGATTTATACATCAAATAATCTTCTATATAAATGAAAATAAATCGCTAACTTGTAATCGCGTACGAACGAACGTACGCACAAACAACTGCACCACATTGAAAAATTATTTTCTTACTGTGATTCACATTATCAGAAAGTAGAATAAAAGATTTCTTTTTTTTATTCGGGCTGTTTTATAAGAACCACATATTGTCGTTTAAGTTTAACACCACGTAGCAAATTATTTCGGTGTTTTTACATTTTGATGCCATTCGCTAGATAATCGAAAAACGTTTCGACCAATCAGAATCAAGATACGACCGATAAGAACCTTCCAAATTACGGAAAAGTAACATCACGGAAGCCACCTATCATACTGACTGACAGATGGGTTCTTTTGTCTCTCTTGAAAAGTTCCTAAAAATGACTTAAGTGGTGGTACAACTTAAACGACTATACGGTGTTAAGTCAGTTAAGGAGACAGGATACTGTGAGAGATTTTTAAAATATTGACAAAACATTGACAGATTATAGAAATTTGGCCGTACGAAGTTGGCCGTGTCAGCTAGTTAATCAATAAATATGCCGATAGTTTTTTCAATAATCATCATCATCTTATCAGCCTTATAAAGTCCACTATAATCAGAGCATTGGCCATTGGGTTTTTTCAAAACAAAAAAGTAGTTTTTTTTTGCTTAGAATGTATTATAAAGAATATTTACCTGGTTTTCCCTGGGATGACTAGCCACGATAATATGCGGCACATGGCTTGTTGGTGATTCCTGCGTATCAGCCGTAGTGACCTTCCTCTCCGGAGGTCTTTCATAGCCTTTAGTTGTCGGTCTTTCAGTTGACTTTGGGCGAGGTCGTCTTGTGGTTTCTGGAGGGGAGAACGGTGTAGGGGGTGAGGGGCGTGAGACGGGACGGCGAGAGGGGAGGACCAAGCGAGGAGTGGTGGGAGACGCGGGGATCGTTGGTAGTGGTGGTGGCGCGGGAGTGGACTGAGCGGCTTCGGTGGTCGACGTCGTTGTGGTAGAACGTTCTTCGGCTGTGAAAAAGAAGTGGTTGTTTTATTTTTGTACGTTAGTTTCTAATCTAAAGTTCATGAGGGCTTTATTTAATTTTATAAAATTAAAGTATAAAGGATACTTTGGTATTTAGCGTTACAATTTCTTTAATTGTATTTGTAAAAAAAAAAACAATGTAGAGACTGAAGGCCTGATTTATATTTCAGAAGTAAGTGCTCATTATCTTTTGCCTGAGAGATAGTTGCCATGAATCGTAGGACCTATCCGATAGTTAGGAGATCCTTATTGGACTTTGTAAATTGACCCTAAACCCACTACTTAAACCACAGAGGTTTGTGTGTAGTGGATATTTACGCAGACATAATTGACGAACAAGCATTATTAGCGTTATAAAATATAAACGATTCCAGTGTGATCATTCAATACTTTAGTCAGAATGGAAATTAAAGTAAAGAATAGTTTAGTTTGACAGTGTGGCTTGCATTTACCATGTGTGCAACATAAGTCAATCGACACAACTGCAATGTAAGGCACCGACATTTCGACGGCTGAATCTTCATACGTGTACGCGCTGAATGCCTTATACTATTTTTCTTTTTATTTGAGACGTCTTAACCTCTTTTATGTTGAATGACATTAGCCCACTTTCCGTTATCTGTTGTGCCGGGAGCCGGTATGGTCAACAGACGGCCCATTTTTGAGATAGACTCTTACTGTAACTGGATTTTCTCATTTGACATTTGTTTAAATTTTTTCCGCTAAAGTTGGCCGAGATTTTGGCTTTACTAGTCAGCCTGTTTCTTCTTTATGCATTTGTAACGTGTTAGAAAGGATAGGGTATATACATTGAAGTTTTTTAGAGCGAATATGAGAACACAGTTTGCCATACCGGCTCCCGGTACGTCAACCGATTAGGCGAAGATATGTTTATACCGGGAGCCGGTGTTTCACATATAAGGGGTTAATGACCACTTCCTAGAAAGCATTCGATGTAAAGCAAAAAAATTAAGAATAAGCACGGCACAAAAGCTGAAAATGATGTCCGATGGCCTACATGAATTCCGTTGCCGTTTTGAACCTACGAAGTAAAAGTACGTGACGTCAAGTGCAGTGATGCATCGGAAACGCTTACAACACAAATTACTAACATCGAACTTTCGGCCTCGTCTCATGATGATTAAATGTTTTGTCCCGTAAACAGTGAAATCAAAGGTGGAGCGATACCAATACCACATGAAGTTCTGTTTGTAGGCATTTAAATACTTTTCTAGCGTAGTAAACAATTACACGTTTGGGGGCTTAGATCAAGATCAGGGCAAGATCTAAAGTTAAACCAGGTTTAAAACGAGTGCTGTCATTGTTTTCATTTTATTAAAAATAAAATATAGCACTTGTTTTAAACCTGGTTTAACTTTATATCTGGTTTTGTAAGAAGCCCCTCGTTGTCGTAGTCTTATAAGTTGTGTCCACTCTACTTTGGGTAATACTTGTGCATCTGATTTTAATTACATACATACATACATATATCACGCCTGTTTCCCCAATGGGGTAGGCAGAGGCATACTATACGCCCACACTTCACTATTTATATTGTTGGTCTCACGTAACAGGTGGCGAGCCTATTGCCGTTTTCCGGGCACTTTTATGTTCGCCAGAGCCTCGTCCGTTGATCGGCAGGTGCACAGGTGAGGTTGGCTTGGGCTCCTTAGGTCTTGATAGGAGCTCTATACACCCGCTGATTTTAATAATCTTGATTAAATCAAGTACACTTTTTTAACAGCAACCTATCGAATCTGTGGGAGATCTAACTTTCAATTCAATCCTGTTTAGTCATGTCCTATCATAAACGGTAGCGCTGACACAAAACGTGACACTTCAATAAATACCACTGCTGTAGTTTGTGTTTGATAAGCAGGGATCGGAGTAGGTACATATTTCTTATACTTCCAGTATGATGCATCAATATGGACATTCCCGATATGCTTAATTCCCGCAATTTTGTCCGCTTAAATTAAGTCATAAAAAAGCTGAAAGCGATGCGAAAATTATAATTTGAAATTTCGCTTAGATCCCACATTTGCAATCAATTGCATTAAGGGCAGCTTGCACAACAGCTCTCAAATTTATTTAAGCTTAATTTGATTTCAATTGCTTTCACTCATTTATTTGAAGCTGAGAGGGACAGAACGATGTTTTATATAGATTTAGCTCTAATCAGTTTTAGTGACTTCAACCTACATATACCGGATTTTTTGTTAGAATTCTGGAAACGTCCATTTTGACAAAAATGTTTGTGGTCAATGACCCCAAATAGTTCTACCTACTCCTACCCCTGAAGATGAAAGATGGAATTGTACTCACGTTGGCAGATAGGCCCAGGTTTATCCCACAGCCCTGAGGGGAGGCATGTTAATCGCTGTGCTCCACGCAGCTTAAACCCGCGTACACAAACGTACTCCGCCACTGATCCGAAGGATGAGCTATTGTCGGCCAAAACTACACGCCCATTGGCCAGCTGCGGTGGCGGCTCACATTGCAGCACTGGAAATTATAAACTTCGTTATAGATTTATTCAGTTACATAAAACATTATATATTAACGCTTAGAAACTGGTCACAACGTGGACAGCTTCATCATATCGTAAAATTATCCCGGTAGTGCTCTAGTATTACATTTAGGGTACAGGGTTTGCTCACCGGCCTTCAGTCCTCCGCAACCAAGAGGGAAACATAATTCTTTGGTGAAATCAGCTTTCAGGATATAAGAAGCTTCTGTCTTCCTAAAAACTTTCGTGACAGCCGGGACCAACGGCTTGACGTGCTTTCTGAGCCACGGAGGAAGTGACAAATACACATCTAACTTCGAAAAGGGAGCTCCTATGACTTTTCGAAGATCAGCATTTAACCCTAGATCCTTAGAACGCCTTCTTGCTTCGCAACATGGATTCTAGCTTATAGATCAGAAATTATCTAGGTCGTATTGTTATTTAATAACACAAATAGCCATGACAAGACAGCTGATTGGAAACCATTTTAGTGACATAGAAATTCAATAATTTATTGATTCAGACGTTACTTAGTTTTTTGCGCGGGAATTGTTACAAAGATATTTTTAATCCATCACTTGCTTACATAGATATTATATTTTAATTATTCCCTACAAAAACTATATCTCGATTATTAAGCCAATTAAATATGTTTTCTTTCTGTATTTCTTATGTTACTGGCGCAGCACAAATTTGACGAATTTGTTGTCTATGACATCTTCCACACAAGCTCATGCCCGTTGGGAATGGTTGCGTTAGTTAGTCGACATTTATATGTGCTCCATCGGACATTCAATTTAACAATCATTTTTATTTTTTATTTCAAGTTTTAGATAAACACCACTACCTTACAAATAAAAATTTGATAGTTAAATCATAATTGTTAAAAAAATATATGCTACAAACAACCGGATAATGGGCAGCAGCGTTATCCTATGTACTTACTTGAACTGCGATCACCTATCAGCCTGCCCAGCGTCGTGATTATGGGAAAATATCCGCAATATAATAATGTTTAACAAATAAAGTTTCTGATTTCTGAATAAACTTTTGGAGAGGCCAATGTTCAGGAGTGCTTTACATGCTAAAATGATTAGAGACATTGCTTTATTACTTGTAGTGTGAGCACGCCGTGCATGCAACTATGTTACAATAGCATTTGACCCACTCCGTGCTAGAAAGCAAGGTGTGGAGAGACCCGAGACGACTGTCTTCACTCCAGTGATTGGTATCGCGATAATTGTCAGCACTTGTCGCATCGCAGATAGCATCTTGGTTTGCAAGCGAAACTTTCCGACGGTGTGTCGCTCTTATTTTAGGCATTTGAATGGAAAAAAAATAGAAATGCTATAAAAAACGTTAGAGACGAGATTGAAATGCTCTTAGCTTTGCGGTACTAAATGGTCTGAAACAATCTCTGAAGTAAAGCAGAGTTCACCCGCCCAAGGCCTGATACTTGAACGGGTGATCGTCTGTCTAGCATTTGATATCGAGTGCTTCCACTTGTACCACTATCCAATTAATGTACCACTTCATTCGGCGTCTCTAGCGATTTGCGGGACATTTTCCCCCTAACATCGAAATCATCATTACATACTTTTTTTACTAAATCTTACGTAACTATAATATGATAACAGTAACAGTATTCCTGGTGTTTTATTGTACATAAGTCAATGCCCGGTAAAACTCGAAATAGTTTATATTGGCATCTTACTGCATCAAAATATATGTATTATGTTGTTATTAAATACATAATCTCAGCACATTAACGACCCGCTACAGAGCACGGGCCTCCTACATGAACCAAGATGAGAATGATTCCGGTCATACTCCACTACGCGGACCCATTGCGGATTGGAGAAGGAAAGTATAAATAAAATAACATACATACAATCATACAATCACGCCGATTTCCCCGAACTGGAAGGCTGAGGCATAAACGCCCACACTTCGCCAGTTATAATGTTAGTCCCACGTAATAGATGGCGAGTCTATTGCCGTTTATAGAGAACATTTGAGATTGCCAGAGCCTCATCCGTTGATCGGCAGTTGCACCACTTGCAGGTGAGGTTGGCTTGGGATCCTAAGATCTTGGTAGGATGGGGTGTATACACCCTAAATAAAATAAAAGAAGGCCCTAACTCACCATCACACCTAGGTGGCGGCCCGTTCCACCGCTCGTCGATATCGCAGACCAAGCGCGACCTGCCCACCATCTCATGCCCTGCCTCGCAGGAGTATTGTACGTGGGAGAGGTAGGAGACTGACCCATTTATCAGCTCATATGACCCATGGGCGATGTCTGCCGGGTACCCGCATTCGATACCTGCGTAAAGAATATAAATATATTTCTCACACTTCGCTTACAGATGGTAGACATTTTTGGGCATATATTTTTTGAGGTCAGCTGAAAACTTGTCCTACAATACCCCAACACAAAACTAAAAACCTGGCTGAGGAGGTGGTGCTAATTGAACTATTATATATATTATTTATTAAAGTTGTGTTTTTCACAACCTATGGCTCTATGATATTTTTCCCTATACAAACTTTATTGGGCGTGAGATTTATGTATATAAAGGAATTTTATCCGCCTTCTCTGTGAATTAATAACAAATACGCTATGGAACTTACGTTTGCACACTGGTGGAAACTCGTCATAGAAACCGGTGTCTAAGCAGGTCCTGACGGTGGGACCCACTAGCAAATGGCCATCATCACAGGAGTACTCCACTGAAGCGCCCACCTCGAACCGTTCTGCTACCATGGTCGAATTAGGAGGCTGCTCTGGTCTCCCGCATGCCTTGGGCTCTGTTAGGGAACACTTAATCAATAAGAACTTAACCATATTATATATACAAGACCTTACTGAATTGATTAGGAACGACGGAAAAAACTAATATATTGGTAAGCCTCAACCAATTCCTAAATCTCTTAACTGTCGCGTCAACTTAAATGCCAAATAAATATCAAATATGAAATACAAATGCAGTAACTAGAGTCGTGGTTTTTAAGCCTAAGATTAATTTTAATTTTTATTAGATTAACATCAAAATACTGTTTGTTTATAAATTCTTAATGTCGAGTCCTAATGGCCCGCCTATTGGTTATTTTTTTGTACCCGTGACTAATGGCGTGTTAATTAGAAAGCAAGTATTTTTAAATAAAGCTTCAGGCAGTAAAAATATAAACAAAAAATCAAACCAAAACAAAAACACTTTTAAAGACGAAGGAAAAAACATTCGCTTATAAAAGGTATCATCTTAGATTTCAATAAACATAGCAGGGGCAGAGAAAAACAAAGTTAAAACAATTCGCAGAGACCCACCCATTACCAACCCACTCAAGGTTGTTGTTGGAATGGCTCAAAAAAAATTCGCACAAGAAAACATCGCATAGAATTACTTAACAATTATGACTAAAAGGTCTTATAAATTAAAAAAAACATAGTATGGTTTAATGTAAGAACAATAATTACGTATACTGTACAGTATTAGTAGACTTAGCATACTACGTATTAGATTTATTATTTTAAGACATAAATATAATTGTATTACACCAATGGTCATATAAAATTTTCAGTATTTAATTTAATGTTTTGATTTTTAAGTCGGGATAGGATTTCAACTCTTCTATTAAAATTTATCACATTTTAGATAAAAGTAAAATTATAATTTTTACAAAAGCTATTTCTACTTATAATTAATGGCTAAGAACTTTATTTTAACTTTAGGTTTTTTGTTTCCTTTGAGCACATATGAAAGACTCTTCAATTACTCGTAATCCCTCAACAAATCTTTACTACTGAGCCCATGTCGTGTAGTATGTTGGCTAGGTTTGTATCTATCTAAAACATCATTCTGTCCCTCTCAACTTCAAACAAATGACAGAAATGCAAAGACATTCTAAATCAAATTTAGCTTAAACCAAATTAAGAACTGGTTACGCAAGCCGGCCTAAAACTAATACGCTCCGAAAGCGTTAAATTATTTTTGGTAAAGGACATTTTTGAGACTATGTTTTGGTTCATTACTTTTTAGGAGAGATTGATTTTCTATGGATAGTTTTAGTGAATTTGTTTTAGCAGAAATTTATATTTGGTGGCTAGTTTGAATTCAATTTTTTAGGTGAGATTTCATTTTTGGGGCTAGTTTCCATTACTAATGTTAATACTCGTATTATATCAACGCCAGCTACATAATTAAACTTACGATGTTGGCAGATGTAGTTGAGCTTTGCCTGGCAGTCAGTATCAGCCCAGAGCCATCCTTTGCTGCCGTCGAACCTCGCACAGCCCTCCGTCCCTCCCGGCGCGTTCCAAAATGACACCGCCACATCGTTGCCGTTCACCCACTTCCAATTCGAGGGGTCTTGAGGATCCCGGACTGCCCCCATCCAGTACTGACTGCTGCTGTCGCTTCTGCCGAAGATATTTTCATCATCAGTTCCCTTTGAACCTTATGTATTATAATTAGTATGTCAAACAATAAAAACAAAAACAAATGGTGCAGTATGAACAAGTCTCTGCGTCTATAAAAACAATTGATAATGTGAGTCCTTGGATACATACAATCACGCCTGTTTCCTCTAAAGGGTAGACATGTATAAAGGCATTATACGCCCACAATTATATTTTGGTCGCACGAACCTATGTCGAGGTGGTGGCGAGCCTATTGCCGCTTACAAGGAACTTTCATGTTTGCCAGAGCCTTGTCCGTTAATCGGCAGGTGCACCAATTGTCGGTTAGGTTGGCTCCTCAGATCCTGAGATCCTCAGATTCTGGTTCCTCAGATTTTAGTTGGATCCTTACGCACCCTTAAAAGGTTTGGTTCCCATATAGGATTTTATTCTGTGCATGAACACATATATGATTCTTGGTTTTAGAGAATTACCTATAGTCTATATAACTGTTGTCTAGTACTCAAAAATTGAAAAATGCTCGCCACGTGGGTCCAACAATTTAAATGGCCTACCTCTTCGGGGAAACAAGCGTGATATTATGTATGTAGTACTCATTGTAAAAGTTCTGTTTAGTTTGGGGCTGGATATGTACGAGTTAAATTTTTTTTGGTGTATTCCAATAAGTAAATAAAAAATTCGTAATAAAGAATCAGTTTTCCTCAGTGTGGCACTACAAGTGCCGTGTGGGATGTCGAAGAATATTTATTTAAACCGAAATCCTTTATATCTTTTCCCCTATATGACAAATCAGCCTTAGTTAAAAATTGAGAAAAAAAATTACCATACCATATTTGAATTATATACAGCATGTAAATATACTTTGATCATATCCAAAGGCTACGCATTTTACACATTTAACAAGACTTTTACTTAAAAACGATCGTCGAAAATTGATTTTAATTTTTGGTGTTACAAAAACTGCATGCTACTAGCAATGAAATGTGCGCAAAAGACCGCGTTTCAGTGTGGCCGTGATGACGCTTTTTTAATGAGTTAAATTATTTTTTCTGTCATGACTTAGATCTTTAATATATTTCCCAGGTATAGTCTAGAAGGAAAATATTATCCTGATTTAGAGCAGAACACGTAGCTCTCGGCTCTAAAACTACAAAGAAGATAGTTATAATTTTTAACAGGTTAAGTATAAATACAATATTGCTTTGTACTTAAGCTGTAGAAAATATTACAAGCAAGAGGAAAATTTTAACGAAGTAAGTTCATACTTACTTCGTTAAAATTTTCCGTTAGGTTACTTTTCAGTTAGGGATCATTCCCTAACTGAAAAGTTGTTCATGAGCTAAATGGCAAAAGGGCTGGCTGATTGAATATTCTTTAAAAGCTATATGACACTTTTATCAACGCAATATATACAGGTACTTTGCATTTATGAAAATAATATAATTAATGAGCTGAGCGTGTGCCTTAGAGGAAATTGAAAATCAATTAAAAGACAATATTCCGAAAAGGCGGCATACCGGACCCCAAAGTAATATTGCGCGGGTACCCTCTATTCAAAAGAATAAAAAACATAATAGCCTTTTATTTATTAATGCCTCCTTACTTCATATTTATCATAGTAGAAACACATAAGTACGATGTCTTCATAAATACGCTCCGAACACGGTTTGTATGTGAGCCCGCCATATCTTAGCATTATCCCGTGTGCCCTGGACTTAAGCTTAGGGACCAGGGTCTGCTCACTGGTCTAACCAGATATGGCTCAATTTCAGTTATTACATGGAGCGACTGCCATCTGGCTATGCCCTCTGCAACCCGGGAAACATCATTCTATGGTAAAACCAGCTGCTAGGATGTGAGAAGGCACTGACTTCCTTATAACGTCTGCCATAGATGTTCATGATAACTGAAATTCAGTCAAATCTGGTTCAACCAGTGAGCAGACCCTAGGCCCTAAGCTTAAGTCTAGGGCAACCAGAATAATGCTAGGATATGATGATGATAGATGTTCATGATAGCCGGGACCAAGATGTATAACATGCTTTCCAGGGCACGGATAATCAGCACATAACCCCAGATTTTGAAGTTAATGGACTTTGCCACTGTGCTATCGCCGCTCCTTTGTATGTGAGCGCACCCAAACTCACGCACACACTGACAACATTTAGCACTGCTAAGGTTGCGCCAGTACCAGCTAGGCCGCTGTAAGTAATACCGCATGCGCCCATACGCTTTGCCGCTTTGACTCTGTTTTTTAACTTTTGATTAAACTGTAAGCGACAACCCTACGTGCTTGGGCTATTATCGCTCGCTCAGAGCTTCATTTGGTCTACTTATCTGTTTATACTATGTATGCATAAAAATATTTTATAGTAGCCCAAGTATTCTGATTTTTATTCTAGTAGTTAGTATGTGCATTTAATGAATGCAGTTTCCGGAAATTGGTATACCTGTTTTTATCTTCGAAGGTCACATAACAAAACAAATTGTGAATAGATAATTTAATGATTGGTCTTGGTCTGGGATTTTACGTGATAAGTATGGCCCCAAACTATACAGAGCTTCCCTTCGCCAATTTGCATTGGGTCCGCGTGGAACACATATGAGAAGTATGAAGAGTATGTTTTGCTTCGTGAAGGGTCACTAACATAATTCTGTGAACGATTTTTTTTATTTTTTATTATTGCTTCGTACGTTTAGCACATTTAGCCAGTGTCAAGTAAAAGATATATAATATTTAATTCATAGAAAATGAGAATAAACGGTGATAAAGATGATAAATAAGATACCTACCTACCCTCCCCCTGAACCCCTTGAGTAGGTACTCAGTAAAGATGTGAGCCTATACTGAGATCTCAAATGGACTTCTTGAGAGAATTTGAAAAGTGCTGTTGGCCTTTTTTTTTTCATTTACAAAGACTTATGTACGTTTACAAACACTTAACGGTTAATAATCCACCGTTATTACACATTAATGTTCGAAATATCACAAATTTTAGAAAATAAAACATAACTGCAGGCATTACGCTTCACTTTCCCGCCAAAAGGTCTTGATGTGGACGCTAATGAACTGAGATGTAGAATTTTTTAAAGTTATCAAATGCCACTATGATGCCTGCAACTATTACCTGCCTGATTGGGGCTGTAACTATTTATATATGTTGCTCTGTTACTGTCATCTTCATACATTTTTATTCCATTCTATTCTACGAATTGCAGTTATCGATTGTCACGTTTGCTAGTGATCATCTTTATCTCAAGCGTGCGCGTGTCGAAGCGATAAATAAACAGCTAGAAACTAATGTTTTAGAGCCCCTCAACTAAAGCTGTAGCTATTCGCCGCCAATAACTGGATGTGGTCCGAAATGGCTGTCATGTAACGGTTCGGAATGACAAGCGTGAGTCGGCCAGCGATCGTACTTAGCTGGCTTTGATGGCCGGTTTTAAATCACACGTGTTCGGATCGAGAGTTATGTGGGTAACTGTATTGGACGTGTTTACCTCACACGCTGAGAATGCTGCTTATAAAATTAATAAAACCGTTATTTTGTAGTATTTTTATAGTTGTGCCGTGTGGTCCTGGCCTAGAATAGGACCACCCCCTCTTTTCTCACAGGGAGTCGTAAGAGTCGACAAAGAGAAATTCTACAGGATGATGGGAGCAGCATCATCCTGGTCACTGGCTTGAACTGCGATCACCAACCCGCCTGGCCAGCGTAGTGATTTTGGGAAAAAACCCTTAATAGAATGTATGTAATTAATACTATTGGTCAATGTTCAGAAGTGGACTAATAAGGCTTATATGATGAAGACGATTACCAAGATAGTGAATTTTTTTAGACTGGCTTAATAGATATCCTTTAGTTTAGGTAGGGAAAAATTTGGAGCCCTATAGTTACGAATAAATGTACCGTATCCTAAAGTTGGTTCTAGGTTGTACTCTAATATAGTATATGGCGGTAAAAAATGCATATTGACCTTTTTAAAATGAAATAGTTGCATAACTCTAAACAGTTCGCGTAAAAATCAAAACTAAAGTACTAGTTACTATAAATGTTATAATTCATGGACATAGAAATAGGCTTTCGTCTTTTCAGAAATACGATGATAACCGATGTGCATTATTTACCGCCTGGTCCAGTACCCGGGGACACATACCTGGTACTATACATTACACGATATTATATGATATTTACGTAGGTATGTGACATTTCTTATGGTCGAGTTACTAAAAATTACAGTTATGTGCGATAGTATGCAAGATTACACGTAGGTAGTTAGGTTAAAACTTTATAAAGCTCGGTACAGGTACAGGTTTTGAAAGTTAATTTCAAAAACTGTTTTTGTACACAGTGCCTACTTTCAAATCGTAAAATCTAACTTATAAAATACACCTCTATAACAGATAAGGAACTCAATGGAACATTAATGTTATCCGTCATTTCGGTTTACTGGGAAATAACTTTATAGTTGTGACTTTCTCTCACTTTACGGCGATAAATATTAAATATTACTTTTAAGTAAGCAGAAAACAGTAGATATAAGGTTAGATATACTTAAGTAGGTCCCCAGTCTGCCCCCCCCCCCGTCTGGAGACACCTTGTCGCGATGGGGGGGCTGAGCACCTCCCGGTTGGGCGCCGAGGGCGCCATCTAGTTTTAATACATACATAATATCACGCCTATTTCCCCGAAGGGATAGGCAGAGGTTTATAACGCCACATTCCGCCAGTTATATTCTTGGTCCCACGTAATAGGTGGCGAGCTTATTGCCACATACCGGAAACTTATATGTTCAGGTTTTTGTTCATTCAGGTTGCAGGTGATGTTGGCTTGGGTACCTCAGATTTTCGCTAGGGAAAAGGTAACACCCACAGATTGGCGACTCTGGGTGCCCTTAGTACTGACTACCGGGGAGAAAACTAAGCAGCGCAGTGGGCGGGCCAGGAGGGCCCGTCAAACATCGCCAGGAGGGTTTTAGGCAGCGGGGGCCCCTGCTGTATAACCATATACTCTCCGAGAAGTCGGCCACACACGCTATGGTCGCACAAGGAGATAGGAGGGGCGCATACACTGCGCCTCTCTGAGGAGGTCCTCCTGGTTTTGGTCCGGGGAACGTTGGCCGCAGGCGGGGTGTCAGACGCTGCAACCCAGGTACTGCCCCACCTTTTTCTCAACAAGCGGCGGGCGTCGTCGGAACATTTCTAGTGGTTATTACTGCTGGCAGTCGCGTCTGCCAGTGGTGAGTCCCACGCCCCTTTTCGGTCCCCCTTTGGCCGGAAGGCAGTGCGTAAATGCATTTAACGACGTAAAAAAAAAAGATCCTCAGTCCGCACTGGGTCCGCTCGGTGGAGTATGATCAAATCTCTCTTTTACTTTTGTTTGTATCGGGTTAGTATTTGGTTTGTATTTACACCTAAAATGTGTTTATACCCGTTATTTAGTATCCATAACACAAGTTCTTAATTTTATATCTACTTATCTTGGAACTTAACAAATGGTGTAATTGTCAGAAAATATTTGATGTTTAGATATCTTTTTCTTTAATTATAAAACACCAAAATCACACAGAACTAGACAAATACTGTAGTCAAAAATTCTTTTACGGTGTGGAAATTGAACCAACGACCTTTAAAACAAGTCGCAGTAAGTATCTCGACGCCAAGATTTTCTTACAACAAGTTATACATTTACAATTTTTTTATTTTATAGGGAACTGAAATGACTTTCACCATTGTATTTCCCTATCAAGACCTTTTATTTAATAGCCCTATTTTAAAGGCCCTATTTCAAATATATCGAATTGTGAGTGCGATCTTCAATTGTTGTCACGTGTAGCGTTGTTCAAATTTTAAATAATGTACTCTTTTTTGTGCGCCGTGGTACTGGAGTGAATCTCACATAGTCAGGTAATACATGAAAGTACGTTGAACTGGTAATCACATATGGTGAATATCTAGAATATTGGCCATTTGATATCACCGGCACCAGCGAGACACGTACATAAGTATGCGACGCATTTCAAATTAGTTTCAATACCCGCTTTTCACTCAACTCGCCTATCTTTCCTGAGTGCGGTAAGCTCCAAACTTAGATATACGTATACTAGTACTTAGATGTACTAGCTCTCATAGTTTTGTAGCTCAACACAGCAACCCTTTATAGCGAACCCATCACAGAAAGTTTCAAATATGCAGTTTGAAACCCTATTGATCTATTTCCTGTTTTTCCTGTCGTGTACATCATTCGCGCCTATATTGTGTTGTACGTTGTGTAAGGTTAGACCACATTAAAAGGGACATTTATCTGCCATAATTATTTAAGAAATTGGTCACTTTTCCACGATGGTCAGGTTTAAAAGAAGTTCAACACTTTAATAGTACTATGTCGCGCCAATTATTGCATTCAAATAGTATGGTTGTAATTTACGAAACTTGTCTTGTAGTGAGAGTGACAATGTACTAAAATTATAAGCTACTTTTGACGCCGTATCTGTCTGGTATTCATAGCGGCCACAGTATAACTTAAAAATCTAGATATGTAAATTTAAGACTGGTCTCCAATAATGTCCTACAAACATCGTGAGGGGAATTCAATTCGATTCCTGGGACTTGAAGCTTGAATACATCCAAAAGTCCCCGTCCATCCCCCGAACAGATTGATAGAAACAAGGATATTGTCAAAACTAATCATCCTTATATTGAGGAGAATGGTTTATGGCCTCGTTTTAATCTCTCATTTGTCCTAAAATGACGCAAACCTATTTTTTAGGACACACCAATATTTATTTATTTTATTAAAAAGCAGTGAACCAATAGCTTGAACCAAAACTTCTTTTAAATATTTTTTAAAGAAAGCTAATGATGTGTTATATATATTACATACTGTAACTGACATTATTATGCCTCTTAAAACATTTTTGGGTTTTTCCGAACTCGATAACAAAGTAATGGAAAAATATAAACCTTAGATAAAGTTGAAACAACAATATTTACCTAATACCAATCAAATTGTAATTTCACTTGTGTGAGGTTCAATTAAAGCAGTTTGTACAATTTTACAACATAGCCCTAAACATTACAAGTCAGTACCTAACGCTAAAATTTTTCATATTCATCATCATCATCTCAGCCCTTAAACGTCCCACTACTTAGCACGGGCCTCCTCTCACATACCAAGGTGCGAGGGTATTGGATCATACTCCACCACGCGGACCCAGTGCGGATTGGCGGAGGCAGGTGTATGGCGTCCTGCTGTTAGAATTTATCAAGCCGCCCATTTGGCCTCTAACATGGCTTAACGACTACCACATTAGTGATAACCGGGACCAACGGCTTAACGTGCCTTCCGAAGCACGGAAGCGCTCGATTCGATTCGATTTTTCATATTATTTAAACGCAAATGTTGGTGAAGTGTGTGTTTTAATTTCAGGTATAAATAATATACTTATTTTATTGTACAGTAAGGGTGCCTGTTTAGTTTAGCGGATGTTATTACTAAAAACAACAACTTTACAAACAACAAATTCGCTTTAGCTGCACGGGGAAAATAAATTCGCATTAGCAATGTTAGTTTACTACGGGCTTCAATGGAACGCACTGCCCTTCCGCGTTAAATATAATTTTTATGAGTAACAATGGAGTTTTTAAATAGTCTTTTATTTTAAAAGAGATTTTTGCAATTTATGTTAAAATTTCGTCCCATAAATGCAAACAACACCTAGTAATTACTATTTAAAAAAAAATTGTATTTTTGTGACTAAATTTCAACTAGAAAAAATCAACTCCTATCGATTCCTACTCAAGCATCCGCGGACGAGTTTAGTTTTTTTTATTAACAATTTCGTATTTTTGTATTTTTTTTAAAGAAAATATTTATGTTATTACCATCGATGTACAGAAAACGTCATAGCTGAATACATCGGCGAGCTTGAAATTCCATGCCGATTGACTCTTAAACGAATATAGGTACCGCTCCAGTGAAAATTGGAATAAAAACGAATTATACATGTTTTTTTGAGCTGATTTAGAAGTTCCGATATCATTAATATTGTGCCTTACTTTTTACCTTGTTTGTACAAGATAATAATTTAACTATTAAGGTTTCTGCTTCTACCTAGAAACGCTAGAAGGGGCCCCAACGATGAGCTTCGATCGTATACAACTGTATTCAACCCAGTCCAAACAGGAGCGAACCAGACGCTACAATATGGTAATACCACTTTACTAAAATCTGTGAAGAGGCTAAACTGTGAAGTGTTTGTTAATGCCTACCTGCTTATGAAGGCAACAGACACAGTAAGGCATTTTTAACTTTTAACTGTTCCGTGATAAATGTATTATGTTATATCATAGAATTTATTTTTATAAAACTCACCGGGTTGTTATTTTGTGCACTTGTTCATTCGGAATAAAATAAAGAATATTGTGTTCGTTTAGAGTGGTGTAAGAAAGTAAATGGTCATTAGATGTCAAAATGACATATCCACTCACCGGTGTCTCCTCCAAAGTTCCCAGCTGATGAAGCCTTGCAAAGCAGGGTTGCTCTCGTCCACCAGGGTGCCACCTCTCGACCGGCAGAACCCGATAGCATCTCTAAAGTTAGCTGGTTGCCTGTCGTAGAATATGTAGCATTTCCCGTTGTATGTCGCCGTACTCCCTGGCGGTTGATCCCGGAATTGAGGGCATCTTTCTATAGGTAGGGCTTGGTCTGTGTATACGAAAGCCTCGCAGATGGAGAGCTGGCTAGGTGTAGAAGCTTCTAGATGGACGCTGACGAAGGCTCCGGGCATCGGCGGGTTACAGGGTAAAAAGAGAGGTTGGCCTTCTTCTAAGAAGCCAGTGAACCGGTTGCAGATCGGGTTGGTGCCGAGATCAGGTCTGTTGTTGCCCACTCGCACCACGATCACGGCTGGTTTGTTGGCACCTGGGAAAGGATAAACTTATAAAGAACTGTTTCTAGTGTTAATATACATACTGAGGCTGTATTCCCAAAGGGGTAGGCACATGCACATTTCCCACACTTCGCCAATTGTTTTGTTGTCCCCACGTAATAGGTAGCAAGCCTATTGCCGTTTACCGGGAACTTTTTTGTTTGCCAGAGCCTCGTCCGTTAATAGGCAGGTGAGGTTGGCTTGGTTTCCTAAGGTCTTGGTTGGACTACTACTACTAGTGATTATTACAGTAAAAGTTTGTAGTTATGTTTGTATTCCTGTAACTCAACCATGCTAAATAATAACCAGTGCATTGTTCCCATTAGTAGCTAAAAAGACATAATGGCAGTGTCGTTTTCAAATCCTAGAAAATGGTTTTTTTTCAGTACCGAAATGCCCTTTTTACTACCAATCAAATGATATATTTTTTTGTTCAGACAGAGATGTAAATTACAGTCGTCATTAAAATGTTAGCCTCAAATTGTTATTTGTTGATAGTTCATAGGCCCCCAATAGTCCATACATACCATTCATAAATGAACGCAAATATCTCAATATTATTTCCGAAGGCTTATTCAATTCCATTGAACTTTATATAGCTATTTTCATAAACGAAGCATTTATATAACCATGAAACAAAGGAAAACCCAATCAGTACGAAATACAGGAATTTGATAACACAATATGGAAGCCAAAATAAAGCCTTTAGCAAAGTATATAAAATTGATTTTAAAATAGTCTGATAACGGGGATTTCATGCCCGCGAAATTTTTCACAAATATTTGCGGTGTTTTTCGATAATATACAAACAAAATGCATTCAATCAATCATCTAAGCTTTTATAATCCCACTACTGGGCCTTATTAACCTCTTCTTACAAACCAAGCTAAGAGACTGTCAGGTCATACTTCCGACGGATTAGCGAAGACGTCCTATGTGGCGAAATTTTCCTAGCTTGGATTACACACTTAACCGTTTTAGCAGATATAATCGTGAACGACGGTTTAACGTGTATCCCGAAGAACATCTACCCTTGATATAAAGCGCTACGATTTAAAAACTACAAGTGCTTTAATAATATTAAGAATCTTATTGAAATTATTTTATACCATGTCTCCCGTTTTCATTCGCCACCTAACTATTTAAAAACCTACTTAATTTCTCAATTATTTTTAAGCCCAAGCATCTGTCATATTTACACACGGTTAAATTATAACTTAAGTTTCTAAACGTTTTATCGACAAGACTTTCGTTTTGAAGTCATCATGAACTTTCTCTGAGGGCCCCATTTGGAACCGCTGGGGCTTGTCCGCAAAACCGTCAATAATTTATTATAATAATACGAATCGCGGAATCTGTTTAGATTAAGTCACATTGGAAAGTTTTCTCGCTCCGATGAATCAGATTATCTACTTTAAATTTGCGCAGTGAAATAGCCAAAATGATTTACATCAAATAGAAAAAAATATGCTTAAAATAGTGCTCGTTATGTAGATGTCTGATCTGGATATTTCGTTTATTTGATAAGTTTGTTCAAAGTGTTTTTTTTTTACTTATAACAATTACTTTCCTTTTTGAAAGGAGGTATTTTATATCCACTACAATCTAGAATATCTAAAGACTAATTAGTAACTTTCTTTTATCATAAACTAGTACATATTTTAAAAGAAAGAATCTTATTGTTTCTATTAAGACGAATACACTTTAGTAATGTGTTCTTAGTCACAGTATTACACTTTACTGACACTACACTAAACTAACTCAAAAGGTTTTGTCCTTCTCAGTCTTCTCACTAGGTCTGTGTTGTCGAGTAGCTGGATAGCCTCAAAATTCAAAGTTAAATAAGTTTTTATGCGTTTTCTAGTAACCTGCTGTGCGAGATGTAGAGAGATGTACAATTGTTTTATAACGCAAAAGAGTTCATTTGTTTTTTTTTAAGAACTACTAGTGAATGTTAAATGTTATGGTAGTTTTGCTGTGTGTTTCTTGATCAAGCATGAAAGGTGGTCTTCGAGTTTGATTGTTAGATCTGATCGATCTACTTATATGTTATTAAAGGGACCGTGTTGGAGAGACGCTGGCCCATGCCTCAATTTCATGCATTTTGATAAGTCAGCGCGGTCTATGCGGCTTCACTCATCATTAAATCCCCCTATGATATAAATTTATGTGTTTGTTTACTATTTAACTAGTTTAGTTCAGTTCTATTTAATAAGTCACGAAGACGAAACTGTAAAAGATTTCTCAAACTAAATTAACAGAATTTTGCGAACATTTTCCAAATAATATAAATAAAAATGAATAGCCAAAATGTATGTACGAGCATAATTTCGGAAAAACTGCTCCAAGTTGGATAATTGATTTTCATTATACTTTTTAATCTCAGGACAAAGTTTGTGTGAAAGAAATTACATATAGGTATAATCATTTACAAAAAAATGGCGTTACGAAGTCCGTCGTCGGGTCGGCTGGTACATATTGAAAACGATTTAATAAATATAATAAAAATATAAATCAATATTTCTGACACTTACACCAATTATTTAGTTCCAAGATAAGTATCATTAGGAACTTGTGTTATGGATACTAAATAACGGATAAACATACATAAATACTTTTTTTTTTGTAAATACATACTTAATATACATAGGAAAACACCCAGACCAGAACATATATTAATATTTATACACACAAATATTTGTCCTGTGTGGGAATCGAACCCACGACCTCAGGAGTGCAGTGCGGGTATACTCGCCACCACGCCATATGGGCCGTCAATAATAAGACGGTACGTTTGCCCGCCTCTTGTGCACCTTCTCATGGTGCGCGAAAAGTAGCGGCATCGATGATAATTTGAATCTGTCAAACGATTTACTGTAAAATTTACAAAATGACAAAGTTATATCGGAGTTGCGAATCTAACAAATTATAATTTGGTGTCAGTATTTACATGGGCGCAATGACCTTTAGTTAGTTGTGTTCTTTTCTTTTATCATAATTATCAGCTTCAACATCATCCTAAGATTATGCCGGTTGCGCTTGCGCTAAAGATTCACGACCTGTGAGCCTGAACCAAATTCGGCTGAATTTCAGTACTTACATGAATCGGTTATAACTATGAGCGTACTAAATTAAAAAACAGACAGACACACAGACAAACATGTCAAACTTATGACAACCCTTTTTAATGTCTGTGGTTAAACAAACAACCCTATGATTTAAACGCATTACAATTTGCAACCGAGTGTAAATAATATTAATCCGCCTCGCCGCCATATGAAGGCGGGTCCATCTGTCTCCTTATTATTACTACTCTTTTCCATTAAGTACATCAATTAAAGAAACGTAATGTTTCAGAACGATTTAAGGCCAATATGTTAAGGCTGAATAGTTTGTATGTTATATGGGTGTATAAGGATCCTACTAACATCTTGGGATCCCAAGCCAACCTCACCTGCAAGTGGTGCACCGGCCGATCAACGGACGAGGCTCTGGCAAACATAACAGTTCCCGGAAGCGGCAATAGGCTCGCCCCCTGTTACGTGGGACCAACATTGTAATTGGCGAAATGTGGGCTTGTAAAATGCTCATGCTTCGGGGACACAGGCGTGATTGTATTTATGTATGTATGTTAAGGCTGAATAGTTAGTATGTTTGTTTGAATGAAAGCGCCAACCTCGCGATAATGAAAAATGTTGCAAAAACGGGTAATATTATTATGCGTCCGCTGTGTACCTACGGTTTGTGAATTGCGGTACGGTCTCATTTTGTGGGGAAATTCTGTAGACATGCCAAGAGCCTTTAAAATACAAAAAAAATGTATTATACGATACATGTATACGATAACATATTCTATGAAATAAATGATTTATTATTATTATTTGTTAACTATTAGAATAATAGAAAATTTAAGAGTAGGATTTAGAAAATAACGCGGATACGACAGTATTATTATCTATATAAGAGTACGTTAAACGACATTTGAATTGTATTAAACAGGGTTCAGGGTACGCCACTGAGTGAAGTAGAGATAGCGCATGCCAGCACTACCGTTCGACGCAAATTTGCCACGGGCCCCGGAAAGCGCTGATCTCCGATAACAGGGTAAAAGTTTACATAGGACTGTTAGCATTTTTAATGCTTTTGTATAGTTCCATCGGTTTCCGTCTTGGAATATGTTACTTTTTTTTTTAGGCTATTGCATAGCTTCTATCGCCAGCCTTGAGCGTGGAGACCGAATCCAGAAATTCCGTAACGAAAAAATCCTAACACCCCCCACCCAGACCGGCACAGACACAAATTTGACTAAAAGCGATACGAACGTTTGATCATATATTTATCAGCGTTCACAAAGGCAAGTTCTGGATAGGTCAACGGTTTGATTGTGGCGTTGATCCCTGTTATTACAGTGCATGGTAACCGTTAAGCCAAGATATTATAAACCTTAGCAACCAAGATATAAGCGGCCTAAAAAATCTCTTGGGATGTGAGAAAACGCTTGTAGGTACCCAATACTGAGACGTAGGTTAGTTGAGATAATAATGATAAATTAATAATAATATATATTTAATGTCATCAGTGTCAGTATTTGTGCAGGTAAGCGATATGTAACTTAAAATAACATACCACAACAAGGTTTCCCGAAGTCCAACCGCACCAGCTGCACCATGTAAGGTTCCAACAGGTTGACGTACCACCAGGGCACTCGCTCGGCCCGGGTCAGGGTGCAGGTTTCCTGGCTGAAGGTGGCGGCAGTAGAGCCGTCTAATGCCCGCTGCGGGACCCCTCCGTCTTCAGTGGAGGCTTGCATGGGAGCCTTCCCTGCCGCAACGTTCAACACTGAGGAAGATATGGAGTAATTAGACATGCTCGTTTAGGACAGAGAACGAAGAAAGACTTAGTTCAGTTCACTAGATAAATTTCTGTGACTATTTTATTTTTTGTTTAAAAACCGTTTTTGATTTTAATGTGTTTATTTGTTTACAAGATAAATTTTGGGGCTGGGAAACGATAGGTATCACTATACTGCATATAAAAAATCTATATTCTAGGACATGTCACATGTATTCTTGTAGGACAGAACTTGTACAAAAGGTACTAGAAAATAAATATATATTCGTACATAGTAAACACTGATTATTTTGGGGCACAGAAGCTTTGAGAAAGATGTCAAAAAACATAAGTTTACAACTTACTTATCTCTAAAAAATGTAAGCTTCTTTGTAAATAATAAACATCTAATAAAGTTGTCAAATGTCGCATCTATTGGCTTTCCTAATAATAGTAAAAGCAACTATATAATTTAATTTGTGGCTTGAAGGGTTAAGAATTAAAACAAGTGTAAGTCGATACTTTAAAAACAAATGCCGTGCGTGCCACTACATATTCATTAGAATGCCTAAATATTACAAAAATGTTGATCCTAAAATATCTAATTTAACTGCCTAGTAATTAAAATAACTCCACAAATTTACTTATTTGGACAATACACTTATTGTGCTGCATCCCAGTATCGAGGAAGTAAGTCAGTTTATATAGACGCGTGGTTAAACACTGAAACAGCATGGTAAAATGTTGGAATATTATACGAGCTTTTTAAAATAAATATATTTTATGACCATAATTAACTTTATTACTTTTGTTTCAAGACCGTAGACAATCTGAAAATTTAATATTTCAATAGTCCACAATTATTAAGCATCTTCACAGCCATACAACATCATGAATTTAGCTAACTATAGCTTTGGTCTGTAATAAATGCTTACAAACGTTTTTTCACAATATTATCACAAAACAACCACAACCATTTCCCCAAAAACAGTAGCTATACCTTTTCTATCGCAGTCTGAATAATCTATTAATAGTTTTAATGCTCTGAAATATAGCTCGAAATACCCGACAACCGATGGGGGTTATGGTACTTCGATGGGGATCCTAACGTAGTCTCCCACTCGATAAGCTAATCCTATGTTTAGCAGTGGACTTTTTGTGGGAAAGATGAGAATTAATGTACATATAACTTAGCCTAAAGATTACATAGGTACCGAAAAAGTTTTGTTAAATTTATTAGTGAAATAATGTTCGAAGTAATTCAGTTATTTCCTTTAAGAAATTAGATACGTAAAAATTTTACTATAGGTTTTAGTGATGGTTTTCATTTCATGCTTTGGTTACACGGCTAAAAAAAAAGTGACAAAACGTGAAGAAGATACTTACGACCGTCTTAACTGGAGAAAGCAAGTTGGGACTTTTTTAACTTTTTTCTTTGGGACAGAAGCGATACATTCTACTCTACACATAGAGAAGATAGCTTAAATTCAGAATTTAAGTATTGGATTTTAATGTCCGTACTATCATGCCTTATGCAGTCAAACCAAGGGAAGGTGAGCGAGTCATGAAAAAGTATTCCGTTCCGTTCTGGTTGCTGCTATGTTTACGGTTACTATTGCTATCAAATTATAATTATTTATGGGATAATTAGCGTAATTGAAGCAAACAATGTTTCTACTGGTTATTCCTGACCGGCCGGTTCACTATCACGTTACACAAATTTAAACACCTTTTCACTACTCGTCGCTTTGTTAATTGCATTTGTCGCAGTCAATTATTAGAATCTGCCTTTAGGCCGTGCCGTGAGTGAAGCTTCGTCGGGTTATTAAAAAGATGATATTTGTCAATTGTGCAAGCTAGAGATGTGTTGGTTATCCGTATCAGCGGATATCTGAGTGAGAAGATTAATTTGTATCCGTTACTTTTTGGCGAATGTTATTATTATCACATTATGTCATATCTCACAGTTTATCGTTGTATCTAAATAAGGGATTACTAATGGTAGACCAAAATATTATGGACAAATGGTCATTCGACAAACAACGTTTCACCAAATGGTCATTTTAGCAAACGTACCATCTTACTAAAACTCACTTACCAATGAATTGTATGTAGTAAAATATTAAAATGTGAATTGACCTTTTTCAATTTCACCAAATAATATGTTTCGCAAATTAAGCATTTGTCCAAAATATGTTGTTACAGTACACCATAATAACAGGAAAACTAATCCTTTTTTGACGGTCAACAAAAAAAAATATTGTAGTTTTCGCCTTGATTGTCATTATGTATTATATTTAACAAATTAAAAGACATTTTACCAAACATTTTTAGACCAATAGTAGTTTTGTCTGATAAAAAAAAAATTATAAAATGTAATTAAAATTTTATTCACTTCGAAAAATGAGTCATTTTTAAAATAATAAGTGGTAAAATGATTGATTAGCGAAAAATTTTTTTGCCAAACATTGTTAAACCAATAATGTAATAATCTAGGTCTACTATAGGTTCTTCAGTGTCTCATGTTTTTGTATTTTGTTATTTTCGATATGTACCTGTTCTTTCCATAATGAAAACATTAAAAAAATACATACAGTAAAGGGTTTACTGTAATGAAAACTTGTTTGCAAGTGAATCTTGGTAAATCTCATGACATATTAAATGTTAGTTGCTTCCAAATAACGGCTTAGAAAGAAACGGTGTATGTATTGGTATACCTAACAAAATAAATGGGTTTACATTTGTTTTATACCTGCCTGTGTGACAGAACATATGGCACTTTACTATACGTATATGGCAGTTGGTGTCAAATTGTTGTAAGCGAACGTTCTAGTCTAGTGTCTGTGTGACAAATGACATCAACTATCGCTCGGCGCGCTCTCAACGAATGACGTTTCGTATCGTGTGTCGATGGGATGCGATCACGGTTAGAGTTACAAAGACTTAAATTTACAGCTAGAGAGGCCTGAATTATAATTTGTGTCTAGGGTTATGTACCTAAAAAGTAAATATATAAAAAAAGTTATAACTTATGTTTATTTATTGTTAAAGGGTGGAATAAAAATAAAAACTTTTCTTCAGCTTTATAGTTAGCCAAACTATTTTTTGGGAAGTTATAGTTTAAAATGCCACATTTTTTCCAAACGGCTATACATACGCCTAAACGCACATATGACACTATAATATGCATGTATGAGTTAAAACATTTTAGGGCGCATTAATCAACCACCGAAACGAATGCGCCGACCCTATCTTATGGGATCAGCTCTAACCCTCGTATAGGGTCAGTGGAGTAATAACAAAACAACATACTTAAAATAAGAAGTCACAGATGCAGTAGTATACATTTTTAAATCGTTAATTATGCTTATAAATTAGGATAAAACTAGCATATCGTTCTTTAATCTGAACCAAAGCTCCTCGATTAATGTAGGAAGAATATCAAAATAGTGATAACTTGTGTCAAACGGTGTTTATTTCCACTTAAAGAAAGCATAAATCCTTTTATTAAAAAAGGTCCGTAACGGTTTTGAAAGAATCAGAATCTCTAGTAATATTGCTTGCGTCCAAATGCTTGAGCACCAAAATTGTACTAAGAATAATAAGCAATGCATGAAGTGCGAATCAAGTAAAAGTTAAAGATAAGGTCAATATCATAACGGCTTGCATAATGTTCACTTTAGTACGAACAGAATATATAATCGTAACGGGAAACGCAACGGTATTGTCACACTCCATAACATACTAATATGATACTTAATAGATATACTATACTGTGATTCAACGAGAGAAAAAGCGAATGATGTATGCTTTTAGATGTTTAAATGCAAATTTTTGATGTTACGACTGGTGTTTAGAATTCCGACATATACATAATTGCCTTTACTCGGGTTATTCGTCAAATCGACACAAGATACTGAGCCCACGTGAGTCCAGTTGGTGAAACTCTAAATTTGCGTATTTATTATTTCGTGAACCGGACACAAGATTTTTGCGTGTGTCCTGATAGTAAACTTTAATAAAATTACTTTTATGTTTGCACCAACTCTTAACGACTACTTTTTTACGAATATATTTGTGTTATACCACTCATACGAAATCATCTCACAATTCAATGTAAGAGCAGCAATGCTCCATGCAAATATACATAATGCTGCACAAACGGTTACCTTTGAACGGATTGAACTGTCTAAGCCGTGCTTAACTCAGGCCCTCTTACCCACACTCGGTAAACTCTCTGTGGCATACCCACTTCATTTCAATCAATAAATATTATTAAGTCACGGTGTAAGGCTTAATGCCCTGACGTTGAATTTTTATAATCTCTCAATTACGAAGATTTATGGTTGCAATGCATTTCTGAGGATGCTCGATAGAAGCGTATTAGTTTGAAAACCATTAAGCGATTGAAGAAGTTTACTTTGGTGTATAATCGGATCAAAGTGCCTGTACTAAAATGAATTGCTACATATTAAAATGTTGAATGTGAACATGAATTAAGGAAGTAATCCGCTTAAGATCACAATGCATATTAATTAGTGGCGGCATTGCCATTGTTCGGTATTGTCTGATAACATTTACAGGATGATCGAATCAGAAATGAGGAAATCCGTAGGACTGGAGTGACCGACATAGCGAGGCGAGTTTGCAGGCTGAAGTGGCAATGGGCGGGCACATAGCTCGAAGAACCGACGACCGATGGGGCGTTAAGGTTCTTCAATGGCGAACGCGAGCCGGCAAACGTAGTAGAGGACGGCCTCCCACGCGTAGAACCGATGATCTGGTCAAGGCGGCGGAAAGCCGATGGATGCAGGCGTCTCAGGATCGCTCAATGTGGAAATCAATTGGGGAGGCCTATATTCAGCAGTGGACGTCAGATGGCTGAGATGATGATGATGATTTACAGGATTTCAAATAGCCCATGTAGCATATTTCTCGGGTACCTATATTTTGATTATCAACATGTAGTCTTAGTTTTAATTAATATGGGTTAATACAATATATTATGTATATTCATGAGATTTTTTCCATCTTACGTTAAAAAAGTGACATAAGATGATCTTTGATAGGAAAATCACTATACGATGTCATAAACATGCTTATAGGCCTCTACAAATTTTCTCATTTCTTATTATAGAACAATTAAATTTGACTCTTGTTTTTGAACGGTCTTAGAGTAATCACAATATAAATTTAAATGTGTAATAATTTATACTGCATATCAATGTGATTTTCTGATAAACTAACCCCTTGCTCGACGCGACCCCTGCCCCAACGCGGCAAAACCACTCGCGCGTGACGAAAACGTCAAACCATATTCTGTAGATTCACTTGTTATAATGTCGTCGGGTAAAGTAGAAGTGACGTGCCATAGTCGGCATCGCATCTTAATTATGACATGTCCCCTGACATTCTCGGCATGGAACACTGTTATTGTTGCTATTGACCGATATGGCGTGAAGGAGTATACCCGCACTCCCGCTCCTGAGGTCATGGGTTCGATTCCCACACAGGACAAATCTTTGTGTGCACATGAATAATAATTTTGGACTGGGTGTTTTCTTATTTGAAAAATGGTATATATGTATGTTTATCCGTTATCCATAACAGTTCTTAATGATACTTATCTTGAAACTAAATAGTTGGTGTAATTGTCAGAAAATATTTATTAACTTATTATTAGCAAAAAGACTTTTGACCAATAATGACGACATTATGGCGTGGCAGTCAGTAATCTGCACTCCTCTCAAATATACTGGGAAAAACATTTGTGTGCATGACTATAAATATCTGTTTTGTTCCAGGTGTATTCTATGTATTAAGCTATTGCATAGCTTCTATCGCGGGTCTTGAGCGTGGAGACCAAATCCAGAAATTCCGTAACGAAAAAAATCTAACACCCCCCACTCCGACCGGCTCAGCGGTGATGCTACCGAAGTCATTTAATGACTTTTTGAAATATCACGCTTGTCTCTTTAGTTCAGCAACCCGCCTTTAGGTGGAATTGGTTGTATCGGGTGGCTAAAATTTGTTTTCTTATCGGTCACCACGCTCAAAGTGTAACTTGAAGTAATATCAAAGAAAAAAAAAAACTGCATAAATAAAATAAATAAATAATTATAATTGCATAAGTTGATAAAAAATGCTGTGCAATAGCTTTACCGCGGCAGTCTCCGAGTGCCACACGTCTTTTTTTTATGTGTATGTATTTACATAATGCAAGTATTTAAGTATGTCTATCCTTACAGCTCTGCTTAGTTTGCCGCTTCAAACGCCTTGTAAGCCATTCAGGAACATTAGTTAGTATTTAGTACTTTTATACATTAAAAAGGTTTGGTAAGAATGCTAGGAGAAGGTTTCATCGACATTTTCTATCAAAGACAAATTTCGATACCTATGAAAAGAATGCACTCTGCAATATATTCTTTGCCTTCGATGACTAGACTGATATTTATATTAGAACATTCATATAAATTATAATTTAATAATTGTACATCATATTAAACTTAATTTTTACTATATAAAATAAGTTATATTTATTTTTTTCAAGTTTGGCGTGTTACATTTTATTGTTGGCTTGTACTTACATATTTTTTTTGTTTTTAGGAATTGTCATGCCATAATTATTTTGCCATTGCCATTGTCATTAAAATGTAAACTTTTAAAAAAAATACAAAAATATTTGCATGTTTGTTCAACTTACGAGAATATGAGAACGTACTTTGACATAGTCTTTGTTGTAAATATTCTTTTCCCTAACCCTCAGGTCGCGTGAACGCTGCTTGACTGCGCTGATCGTTTCCTACTAGCTAGTCTGGCGGCGTAACGAGCGTGCCTATAGTCCACACACTGTGACAGTCATTCAATTTGCGATTCGGTCCGACGAACTGTAATAGCAATCATTACTAAAACTGATTACTGAAGTATAAAATACGAATGTTTCTTTTTTGTTTAAACCGGGGTGTACTTTGGCATAAAAGTCAAGTCAAAAATAAAAATCATTTATTTATGTTTGGCTCAATAGAGCTCTTATGACAGTCAAAACGTAAAAACTAGCGCTCCCATTCACTGCGGGCGGGAGCTTGATCGTAAAAATACGGGCAAGAAAATCGCCAAAGATAATTTTTTCTCCCGCCAGACATATACAAATAAATGGTACATTAAAGAAAGACGCAATATTTATTGTATGATATTGTATTAAATTATTAAAGAACCGACGACCGATGGGGCGTTAAGGCTTTTTTAATGGCGACCACGATTTAGAAAACTTAGTACAGGGCGGCCTCCCACGCGATGTTCTGGTCAAGGCGGCGGCGGTTAATGCAAGCGGCACAAGATCGATCCACGTGAAAAACAGTTGGGGAGGCCTATATTCAGCAGTGGACATCAAATGGCTGAAATGATGAGGATGTCGCATGCTTAATGGAATAGTGACTTAACTCAAAAAAAACGATTTTTGGGACATCACAAAAGAAGATCTTCTAAAGAATACTTGTCCTACTTGTAAGCGCATTAAATTGATACTGATTTATTAATTAGTAATTCTGTTTGTGTTTTGAACGGTTGATTAACAATGATTCGATCTCAGTAAGAAATAGAAAGACTGTATAAGTACGTAACTCAAACCTGACCTATCTATTAATGGGTCGATGTTCCTTTAAGCATGCGATGTTTACTATAGTAGTTACAAACAAGGTTTTAAGATATATTACCGATTTCAAAATATATACGCCCAATTTTTTTTTTAAATTTTATGTTTGTTCCCTCGAAGTAGGTGGCAAGTCTATTGCCGCTATTGACGACTAGCTTGCTTTATGTGCTTTATTTTACATTATTTAAAGGCAAAGCGAATTTGAATTTAAAACTAAAAAGACTCAAAGTACAGAAAGTGTGCGATTGTGTGTGTGATAAACATACAAGCTCTAGTCACTAGGGCAACGATTGCGCTAAGGATAACTGTATCATAACAGGCCGTCAGACTACATTACTCTATGTTGTTTGGTTAGGGTTTTTAAAAAAAAGAAACAAAAAGTAAATGAGTTACCGTACCCAAAGTAATAACTCTGCGGCGCTGCGTAAAATGTATGAGAATAGTGTTATTTATCTTAGCACGGTTCGTTATATGTACACTTCTCAGATGCCCACAGGGGTGTCACAATGTACTGGCTTCGAACATGTTGGAAAATCCCCATTAACACAGTTATGAATAGAATAGAATACAATAGAATAGATCTTTATTGCTAAGACTGTGTATATTTTGCTAGTGTTCATGCATTACATAAGTAACAACAGTGTACCCGTTGCGGGCGTGCAATTTATATAATTTACAAATAGTTACTTAATATTATTCGTATAAAAACAATTTGAATGCAATAAACAATTTGACTTTGACTTAAGTAATAACTGAAATTGGGGGCCAGTGAGCAGACTCTGGGCCCTAAGCTTAACACTTGGGCAAACGAGACAATTATTACCCTAATTCGTCATATTATGTGAATTTACAAGTAACAGCTTGTTATGAAAGTTAAACTATTAAAATGTGTTTCAACTACAGTGAAGCCAAAAAGAAGTTATAGAATTCATATGTAATAAACATTACTTCTATCTTGTAAATGCTAAGATAAAAAATAACACCCAACGGTTAAGAATTTCATCTGCCTAGTGTCACGTCAGGTGTGTGATGTCACTGTCAGGAAGGTGCCACCCGCGACAAGTGAAGCGTGGGCGCCGCGCGACCCGTTACAAGTGCGGCACACATGCAAAGCCCGTTATACCGCATCATAGGGCTGCCACACGTCACATAGCAAATTTATTCATATAAATAAATAAATAGCAGCCATTCTTACAACATTAATCTTAGATATATACTCACTCGTTGAAATATTTTTCAAAGAAAGTAAATTAATTAATCAAGTTGTTTGCAACACATGTGCAGCGTTTTCGTCATTTAGTTAAACTTAAGTCAAGTAAAACCGTCACAGTATAGTCTACCCCAGTAAGGTAATCGAGCTTCTTCCGCATTGGTGCTAAAATTCCCTATAATGCTTTTAATTAAACAGTTTTTATATACAAGGTATGATGATGAAAATCGATGATTGGTTAGCAAAGTGCTTTTTAAATCTGTATTATTCTATTTAATATATCTTTAATGGGTACTTGTGCCCGCTACATTCTTGGTTGGTTACAAATATTTATTGTTTGTAATGATTTTTGATATTTTTTTATTTTCTTCGTTTTTTAGAGGAGGCCTGAACCCTAGTAGGGAGACGATAAAAATATTTAAGATATTAATAATTTTCACAACACGATTATAATCTTATACTTAAAAAATCATAAAATTTTATATTTAATAAAATTGAAAACAGCTACTAAACTGCCATACATTCTAATAAAAAAGTTACTAACAGCTAACTAATTGAATAAAGTATGGTTCACAAAAAGTTCACCAAAATCGTGAGAAAGTAATTAGATTTGATGTAAAGAACCGTTGCTAATTGACGGCTGATTAAAAAGTTTCTATGACTTAAACTAACCCGTTTACATTACAAATTCCGTTTAATGAATAAATTGCCCTCTTCGCCCTTTGCAATAATAATTAAATTCTGATTAGAAATTGATATCGGATTTAATGTGTCATCAACATTCTAAGTCAGCCAGCAAAGAAGCAATATACCTATATCTATATATAAATATATTTTGATAAATACTTATTATAAGTTTAAAACACCTAAATTAATATTCTTCTAAGTATTATTGATTTTATTTCATTTAATTTAATTTCAAAGTAAATTGTAATGTTCGAGTAAATTTATTAATTTAGAAAACAGTTCGATTCTTACCTTACACTGTGATAGTTCTGTTCGTTTATAAGTTAAGTTCATATTTAATAAAAGTAAGTATTAGTACTGCTTACGAATGTCTACAATTATTTAAATTTCATTATTTATAAAATATATTCCAATTTTACGAGTATATTTGTGTAAAGTGTCATCCTTGAGAGATGCGCGTGCGTCGCGCCTTTTGCGAAGGTACAATTTGCTTGAATGAGTACCGGTCCGTCATTTCATTCCAATGTGTCTATTTACGGTCGTACGTAAGCCTACTATGGAATTTCGCGACGAAGTGAAAATGCAGTATTATACACGCACTTGTAGCTTATTTCTGTTATTTGGTAAGAATTATAAAATCCTATAGTGGTATATAGGGATCCTACCAAGATCTGAGGAACCTGAGCCAACCTCTCCTGCAAGTGGTACACCTGTCGATCAACGGATAAGGCTCTGGCGCGTATAATATGCCTCTGCCTATTCCTTTGCGGAAGCAGGCGTGATATTATGTATGTATTAAGACAAAATTTAGTCTTGGGGATGAGAAAATCTTTTTAATCTCTAGACTTCCCCTTGACACTCGTTTCTGGGATACTATATGTATATATAATACCCATACAAGAACTATCAACCAAAGGACTAATTAATTTCAGTGGTTGTTTCCGATCGCATAATCTCACGTTGATATTAGTCCCGATAGCAGCGTCTGTCAGTGTTAAATTCAGGCAATTTTCAGCAAAATATGACTCAATTATGGTGAAAGCCGCTGTGATATTTTTTAAAATTATTTTATATTTAAATTCATATGATTAAAAATATATATTATGTAAAAATATTTTGTATATTTAAAATACTTATTAAACGGGAATAGGATAGTGATAGGATATTTAGCAAGGCAGAAGTTACAAATGCAACCTCTAAGCAATTTGTGATTTTAGTGGTTTTATGCATAATATCTGAATCCGTTGGTCCCGGTCATTATAAAGGGTAGTCGGAAAGGCAAGTTAGAACTCCATTTGGGTGGATTGAAAATTTGGGCAGAACAACGCCACACCCTTGACTCCGGCAATCAGCACTGGGTCAACGTGATGGAGTGGAGTAAGGCATCTCTTCCACCTTGGTTCGTAAGAGGAGGTCCGTTCTCAGTCGTGGGTCGTTAATAGGCATAGATTATGATGAGTTTCCATATTAGAAAGTCAATCTAAAATAGAGCATTCTGTGTTCTTTATCTACCTAGTATTTAAATTGATCCCCTTTCACCCAATAATTATTCTTAAGGTGCTTTTTTCTTTCCATATATTTTTTTTAAATATCTCATATGAGGAAAAGCGTAGAGGCCCATATTTAGATATAATGGAGATGCGCCATTAATGAATAGCGCTACACCCTCAAACCTTTAAAATCGACGTATCACAACAAAACAATAGAAAACCACAGGGGGAGGCGCACACCTGGGACATTCGAAAGAAGAAATTGTAAACAAGAACAAAAATTTACGAACAATTGAAAACTGTCACAATGGCAATGTTATTAAGTATATAATTCTGAATCACGCACGAGTCCGTTTAAAACCTTTTTGAACGGACTACTTAGGAAATAATATTTTCTACTTAACACCGATGTTTTCTAAAGCCGCTTGTCTATACACTTTGTCCAACTTTACAACGTACTGTTCGTGCTCACATTACGCTTTTAAGGCGACGTGCTTCTTGTGAGATACGCTACATGACGAGTAAATAATTTATATAAAAAAAATTAAAAAAATATAAAAAATGTTTTATTGTTACTAAGGTTACGACATTTTCTGCTTTTAATGAGTTATAAAAATCTATACACGACTAAATGTCACTTTAAAAATAATTTGTAAATTGGATAATACAATGCTAGAAGATTAGAATGATACTTATACCTATAAGATATTAATTACACTTGAAATTGCTACACCAATAATAGCTGAGAATTAATAAATAGCTAAGGCAAAACTTAACCATGATTTAAGAAATATTTTTATGTTAATTTTAAGTTCAAGAATTTTTGATGCATATTAAAATTAAGTACAAACTTACAGACAATATTTAAAAAAAAATTTTAATAAAGATATTATAGAAGTTACCATAAACACAGTTGATTATTTTATTAACGTGAGATATTTCCATAACATAGTAAAGAATTTTTACAAATAATTCGACTCGTACCATAGCAGCAGGATTCGCCTTAAGTTTTCGATCCTTACTTCAGACGTTCTATTGTCTAGTTATTAATGCCGTGCCGTGTTGTGTAAGTTCGCCAATCGTTTTCTCAGCAATAAAATATTCAGCGACACAAAATTTAAAGGAAATTTATTGTATAGGTATCAAGAATGCTCTATCAGAAATGTATATCGGAAAATATATTTTTATTACGCATATTAAATACTAGCTGTGCCCGCGACTTCGCCTGCGTAGAAAAGTGACTTTTGGCAGCATTTTTGATCATGTTAAAGAAAGACCTAATCTCACTTGCCGTGTTGTATACCGAAACCACGAAATATTACTACTTTGGTAGGTTAAGAGTCACACTGTTTATTACAATACTGATTACAGAATATCGTTGATGCAAATGGATTAACGTTCTAAAAATGCAGCGAGTTTATCCCAGGGCTAGCTTATCAATCCGGTAGTTCTAGTAAAATCAGCCATAGACATTCTAGTAAAATCAGCTTATTTTTATAATGTCACAAAACGATAAAATTCGATACAATTTGTATGAGATTAGCAGCCTATATCCTAGCCTACATCATAGTCTGTTATTGTTTTTTTTTAAATTATGCTTGACGTTTTCGTACACATTTATTGCATTGGAACATGTTATTGATAGTTTGGCACCTAAAAATCATAAATAAATCATTTCTAATTTGCACCTACGCTCCGTCAAGTATATCTACAGATTATAAACATTAGCGTTTGAAAAAAAAACTAATATATATTAGTGCTTCTCTATACACGATATTACACGTGTTGCCATCAGGGATCAAAGCATACAGTCGGCTAGGATTGCTGACACGTGACAACGCCACATAAAGCTGACCGTGCGCAAAACAGCTAATGCTTAGATCCACACCCACTACTTGTAACGTCTGACCTTGGGCTTTATTAATTGTCATTGCGAAACAGAGGCTCACTGGAAACTGGACTCGCTTAAAACTGAAAGGAAAATTGTTTGGAATCAAAGGAATCCGAGGAATAAAAACACTATCACCTATGCCGCACCCTGTTAAAATCTCTGCTTCTATCAGGTTTTGCTGTAAATTGGTTACTTTTAATCTGGTTCCGCTGCAAAGTTTTGGCGGGCTTAAATTTCTGAGGAGTATTATGGGTAAGCCGACTTTTAAAATTATTTTATGAGCTGGCAGTCTAGAAGCACTGAGGGATTCTAAAAATTCTACTGGATAGCTTGTAGATTCTTCATCTTCCATAACTCTGTTAATGGAGATAATATACTCAACGTTATCCCCCGGAATAAAGCTCAAAATTTCAGCGTTTATTGCTGCTGCTTGGTCGTTTCGTGGTGTCAAAATAGCTCTTTCGCACAGCCAGGAATTTTCGCAAGTACGTATTTGCGTTGCATTTCCATACACAGATGATATGAGGTCTCGCATTGATGAAACTTTGCAGCATAGGTTTTCGTTCAGAACAACTTTTCCGTGTTCCTGCGGATACACACCGTTACCGATTTCAAGGAGAAAATCTGAAAACTCTTAAGCATTTTCGTTACCTCCGATTTGCGCTCGCATATTTACTGTCAAATGCAAAGGTATAATGTATTGCCACAGTCGAGAACTCTTTAGACAGGCCCTAACTTCATCAGCCCTTGTTCCACGTGGTACTACCGAAAGAACCGACGAAAGTCGCCACAAAAAAGCATAGTAATGCCACCCATTGTTTAGTAATTTTGCTTGATATCACGCAACGTTCTGTCTAATGCTTCAATCGCTTTTCGGTTTGGCATTGTGCACTCATCCCATATAATAAGGCTACAATCAAGAAGAACCTTAGCTTTATTGCTGTTTCTAGAAATATGACAAACAGGGTTTTCTGTGCGGTCTAAGTCGATCGGAATTTTAATCATTGTATAGGCAGTTTTCCCTCCTGGCAACAAAGTGGCTGCTATGCCCGATGAAGCAACAGAAAGCGCAATTTTACCTTGGCTTCGCACCTTCGCCAAAATCACTTTGGTAAGAAATGTCTTGCCCGTTCCTCTGGGAGCATCTAGAAATAGCATTTCTCCCAAAGCAGTATCAACGCTGCGACACACCCGATTAAATATTAAACGCTGTTCTTCAGTTAGTCTCGGAACATCAGTTTTTTACAATTTCAGCCAGACTTACTGGATCATAATTGATTTGCATCGCGTTATCTCTTTTAATGCGTTCACCGTCGAATAATGGCTCGGGCATGCCATATTGAGAAATAGGATTACCCCCAATAGATGTAACTATATCCTATTAACACATATTAATCTAAAACAAACTATCCTATAATACAAAATGCCCAACCTATAGCAAATACACACTAAGAAGTAAAAAAAAACTTAATCAGTTTAACTATTAACACGTACTTATTAATCTAAAACAAACTATCTTATAATACAAAATGCCTAACCTATAACAAACTATCCTATAATACAAAATGCCTAACATATAGCAAATACACACAATATGTATTTTTTTTATTATAATATAATTATAATAAATATAAAATTAAATTAATTTTTATCGAATGCCGTGCGCCTCCGGAACACGTGCGTTCGCTACGAATAACGGCGCGGCTCTCGGCGCGCTTTATCTACCCGCGCCAACAAACGTTCAGCAAGTTCAACGTGATTCTTTAATTCTTAAATTGGCATAACTTTTTTATTTATCAACCGATTGACATGAAATAAACACTAAATGTTAAGTGAAGCTTACCACAATATATTTCTTAAAACTATATCTAGATAGAATAAGCCGTTTCTGAGATTAGCGTGCACAAACAAACAGACAAACAGATAAACAGACAAACAGACAAACAGACAAAAATTCCAAAAATCATTGTTTTGGGTTCTATTGCGTTAATAAAGGTCTCCTATAATATTTTTTCTAATATATCTTCCATGTACAGACAGCGACCCGTTACGTTTTTATTATATGTATAGATTACACATTGGCAATCGTATTTACATACATATCACGCCTGTTTCTCCGAAGGGGTAGGCAGAGGCATTGGACGCCCACATTTTGCTAACTATTTTGTAAGTCTCACGTAATAGTTGGCGGGCCTATTGCTTCTTTCCGGGAACTTTTATGTTCGCCAGAGCCTCATCCGTTGATCGGTAGGTGTACCACTTGCAGGTGAGGTTGACTTGGGTTCCTCAGATTTTGGAAAGATTTCCTTACACCCAACATATTTATAATAAATAATTCATTTCTAACAATTCCACCATTTATTTGGCTTCAAGATAAGTATAATTAAAAACTTGCGTTATGGATACTAAATAACGGGTAAACATACGTTTATACTTTTCTTTTTTTATACATACTTAATACATATAGGTAACACCCAGACCAGAACAAATATTAATATTCATGCACACAAAGATTTGTCCTGTACGGGAATCGAACCCACGACCTCAGGAGCGGAGTGCAGATATACTGACGTCCACGCCATATCGGTTGTCAAATTTATTACGAATAATCGATATACAAACGAATCCTTATTTCCATGTCAATCATACTCATACCAAAACCAAGTGTGCGCTTGCCGGGTATGAAGCGTTCTCATATATCTGAGTCTCACTAAATGCTTGCTATGCGGCAGGATAGATTTAAGAAAATGAGTCACCTAAAAAATTGCACAGACTATTAATATACATAGGTAGTAAGAATGTAGCAACCCCATTGTTAAACTAAAACAATAAAATTAACATTAAATAAAGGTACCACAACTTTTGCGTTTGAATAGCAATACGGAATAAGTAATAGGAATGCTATTTGTTAAACCCGATGTTTGATTAGTAATGGTTCCAGGTTACCGTGTCACAACACAATTGATTCTCACTTGTCTTAAAAGAAAAGTTTAGGTAGCTGAAATTTGCATGCAAAAACAGTGCAAGAGTTTTATAAAACAAACATTGAGTTCGTGAAATCATTGTATTGCGAAAGAGTTTGAGGAATTATTTTGGTGAAATAATTATTGCTGACAAATTCTTGGGTGGTCTGTACCTTACCTGCATGTCGATCTTTGGTTGTTTACTTTGGTGGCAGTAAAGCATAATCGGTGAAACGGTCTACCTGATAGAAAGTGGTCTGCAGCCTATAGGCGCTTTCAATTTTAGAGGCATAACTATCGCATAGCACAAACACTTATTACAAAGCGCGATATAAAGTTAGAGTGTATAGAGCTACTACCAAGATCTGAGGAGCCCAAGCCAACCTCACCTGCAAGTGGTGCACCTGCCGATCAACGGACGAGGGCTCTGGCGAACATAAAAGTGCCCAGAAAGCGGCAATAGGCTCGTCACCTATGGGACCAAAATTATAAATGGCGAAGTGTGGACGTATAGTGTGCCTCTGCCTACCCCTTCTGGGAAACAGGCGTAATATTATGTATGTATCTAAAGTTAGACCAGGTTTAAAACTAGTGCTGTCACATTAATTTGTTAGTACTAAAATGTTAACTCTAAGGCCGACTGTACTATTAGTGCAACTACAGTTGCGCATATTCTGCCGCCGAATAGTACAGTTTGACTTGACAGTTCCCTGAGGCAATACGAATAGCACATAATTGAGTAAGTCAAAACCATGTAGCAGATCCCTTGCACGCAATTTCGGTATTCGCATATTCGCATTTCAATAATTTGAACCTAACCTGTCGATACTATGATTACGAAGTAATATGGTGAACAGTTGATTAAAAATATACCATTTTAGATTTTCGCAGTAATCAATGAACCTTTAGTGTTTTGGCATGGCCCTGTCCTTCGCTCAACTCACATTACAACTAGAACGCTGTAACTTCAGACGTATAAATTAATCACGGTGAGAAAATTATATATAGGCTGTAACACCCAGGCGAAAAATTATTTAACGATATGTAGTTTGTGATGTAAACATTAAGTAGTAAAAATTTTGATTTTATTTCTCGAGTAATGGTTGTGCAGGATATTATAAAATATTTTTTTTAATTAACAACCTTTTTTTTTCTTTTTTATAAACAAATACGCACGTGCAAACTAACTATAATTAAAAATGCTCTTACAATCACACCAATAATTAAGTTTCAATATAAAGAAGAAATTGTGTTATGGATCCTAAAGAACGGATAAATATATACTGAAATAATGGTTTTATGTACATACATTTTATGTTTCTACATACCTAATATACAGAGGAAACACCTACCTAAGAATTCGATGTCCGATTACGTTTTTGTTCGTTCTTGCGTCTACTTAGATATCGCGTAGCTTCGCATTCCGTTCCTTCGCCTAACTGTTGTTAAGGTACTACAAAAATGTTTACTCAAAGGAAAGACTTTTATTTAATACCAATGCGTGTTTCCTGTTTGAAGCGGGTAATTTAAGGTCACGCGGTTGCTAGGGGAAGCTACGTTAAGTAAATAAATGTTTTCATAAATAAATGTTTCTAAAAAAACTATTACTTTTCTCCTGGCTATTGCAATTACTGTAAAGAAAAAAAATTGCATGAAAGAGTTATATGTGTTCACAGTTAAATCGAAAGTGTCAATTTACAAATAAGTACAAAAGAAATACACCTTAGCTAAAGAAAACGGCTAAATTTCATCCCACAAATTGCTGAGCGCCAAACAAATAAAATTACCTCTATTAGGGTTCCGTACGGTAAAGATAAAGGGTGTCAAACTAATCCTCTTATTAAACTTACAGTGTTTGCATGTAAAGTTTGAACTCAGTACCAACAGGTTGTTTGAACGAACGTAGCGAACGCTCAATCGATTAGCGACGACCACTTTAAAATAATAATATAACCGAACACCTAAATAAAAAAAGGCAATAAAATGCACATAAATTCCAAAACGGGGTTAGCAATTAACAGAAGATGTCATTCCAATAAACAAAAATTAATTATACAGACGCCCTCAATAAAACCTTACAAACATCTCGGCGTTCTAAACTGGATACAAAATAGCTGCGCGCGCGCACGCGACGCCGCGTCGCGCCGGCCGCACCTGCGCGTAACGGTACACAATAAGTCGGCCGTCAATCGTCTTTGGCTAAATGTACGGCTATTATAGCAAGTGGCGTCCATAGACAGACATATATGATCGATATTTATTAACCTGTAAGACAAGATTGCTGAGTGCCAGCGGCCGTCCGCGGTCTCGCTTCGGTGACCCACATTACTTGTATATGTAACTTTGTTCATTATGTCGCCAATGATCATAATTAATCGATGATCACGTATATTTGTAAAGTAGGGTTCTGTATCCTTCTCTAAGATTCATGTTATCTTCATATTCAATTTGATAGCTCTTGAGCGATAAAGCGCAAAAGGTTAAGCGTGTCAATATATCTTTTTAGACGATCAGTTTATAATTAATTAATTAGTTAAGAATAATAGTCGGCTTTAGTTAAATGTACGGCTACAGATAGGCATATATGATTGATATTTATTTACCTCTAAGACAAGATTGTTGAGTGCCAGCAGCCGGCCGCGGTTTCGCTTCGGTGACCCACATTACTTGCGTTTGTAATTTTGTACATAATGTCTCCAGCGATCCTAAAAAGTGGATGACCACTGGAAGACCCTTAATAAAAATATTATAACGGGACCTCAGTAATGAGAAAACGGCACAAGCAGAAAGAGAGAGGGAGAGAGGTATTTGTAAAGTAGGGTTCTATCTGTGACCTGCCTAATTCATGTTTTCTTCACATCAGATTTAATAGTGCTTAAGCGAACAGGTAAAGCGAAACAAAAAATCTATTTTCAATTTATAAGTTACTTATGAATTAGTTAAGTAAAGCGTAACAATAAATCAATTTATAAGTTACTAATGAATCAGTTCAGTATATCAGTTAATAAGGCGTTTAGTTAAATGTACGGCTATTATAGCAACTAGCGTCCACAGAGAGAATGTCTCTCATTTCGGTGGCGGTATCATTTACATTCCTTTTGGTCGTTTTAGGTGTTTGTAAAATTGTGTTATGCTATTACTTTTGAACAAAGAACCAGCTAATATACTAATTAAAAGATGTAGTGGTGACAATGTCCCTTTTTCTTTAAGTATAAAAATATTTTATTAATTAAGGATAAAAAAAAATTGGGTAAAATAAAAGAATAGTTACAACTATGTAGTAAACAATTTACATTTGTTTTATTTTTAACTTAGAATTTTAATAACTATACGTACTTACATAATTAAAAACTATAAACAAAAGATGTAAAAATAAAAGTAAAAAGTAAAAGTAAATATGTAGTTATATATCATTATATATAGTATTATTATCATATGTAGTAATATTTTAACAAAATCGAAAAAACCCTTTTTGATTTATTGAGGAACCTACAATGAAACTCTCAGACTTATATAATTAGTACAACTGTTTTTATAATTAAGTTTGTGCTATAGCTTTTATATATATATTTTACATATAATTGCCTAATGTAATTTAAACATGAACGTTTTATATAATATTATTACCCACACGTCTTCTGTACCCTGTCTTCAATAATATATAACTATATTACTGTAATACTTTGGAAACAGATATGGCGTGAAGGCAAGTATTTCAAGTCTGTGGGTTTTCTTGTGTATATTATTAAGTATGTATTAATAATATATAACAAACAAAAAAAAAAGTATTTATATATGTTTATCCGTTATTTAGTATAGGGTGTATAGGGATCCTACCAAGACCTAAGGAGCCCAATGCCAACCTCACCTGCAAGTGGTGCACCTGCCGATCAACGGACGAGACTCTGGCAAACATAACATTGCCCGTAAAGCGGCAATAGGCTCGCCACCTATTACGTGGGACTAACTATATGTAATTGGCGAAGTGTGGGCGTATAATATGCCTCTGCCTACCTGAAACAGGCGTGAATGTATGTATGTATGTTATTTAGTTTCCATATCAAAAGTTCTTACTGATACTTATCATGGTACTGAATAATTGGTGTAATTGTCAGAAAATATTTATTATTTTGTTTATTTATTTAGTTAGTGAACAAAGAGATTTACTATTTGCCTCGACAAGTGCAGTAGCGTGCGCCATAGTCGCGGCCCACTTTTACTTTCATCAAGAAAACTATTCACACGTGGGCTTGAATGTAAGGAAACTCATTGTGAAGTGGAAGATATCCCACAGATCTCTCTCGTAGGCTTTGTCGGAGATCGTACGTGACTTTTCTCCCAGCTATTACGATACCGAACTGTAAGCGTTGCGATTCAACCGATACCGTACGCTGGGTATTATGTTTCTTTGCTATTATGAAAATACTCTATAGGACTTAATACTGGCCATCAACTGCTTAATAACGTTTGCAACTCTTTGAATAAACTGGACTCTAAAACGTGCGTGTGAAAAACTCACATTACAATGTTATGATAGACTAATTATAATGTTTTAATGCATTTTTTTTCTTTTATATAATGGCTTCGTGCGTTTAGCACATTTAGCCAGTGTCAAGTAAGAGATATATTAATAACATATAAATCATAGTGAAAGAGAATGAGTGGTGATAAAGATGATAAATGGTAAATGAGATGCCCTCCCCTAAACCCCTTGATTCCTCAGTAAAGATGTGGGACTATACTGAAATCTCACATGGACTTCTTGAGAGAATTTGAAAAGTAATGTTGCACTGTTTTGCTTCATTTACCAACACTCATGTACGCTCACAAACACTTAACGGTTAATAATCCACCGTTATTACACATTAATGTTCGAAATATCACAAATTTTAGAAAATAAAACAAAACTGCAGACATGACGCTTCACTTTCCCGCCAAGAAGTCTAATGCATATTAATCATAAGAGAAGCTTTATTATTTTTTTACCTATTTCATGTCACTCGTCATAGTGCCTTGCCGAAACAAATCTAATTCTAATTGACAAAAAAGGTTGAATACAATTTTTTTCTTAACTGAACCCACAAGCCACATAGGATAAGACGCTATTTCTGAGAGGATTATGCCAAAGGTCTTGTCTCGGCTAAACGCTTCAAATCAAGCTATCAGATTCTGCTACTTTATAGCTACATAATAAAACTGAATCGTCTTCTGTTCCAGGAACTCCCAACACTGTTACGCGCAGACTCCTTTAAATTTCATTTATATTCTACTAGGAGGAGCTCCTCAGACCTCCCCTGGTTAATGGAAGTAGCTTTTCTGTGTCCTGACTTGCTAGCGACCTAAGTCTGATAGCAATATTGTTTCCTACATTTAGGTATGGTGCTGAGTGATGTTTACATAATCAATCTATACGGCCAGTAGCTGTTATGGGCGTATGAGACGCTTACTGCAAAGGCCTGTATTAATTTTATTACAACAGTTGTATTTCATTATTAGTATGATGAAGAGGAAACCGTAAAATTGAAAAAAGATCGAACAGCGTGTAAGGTAGTGGAATTGATTAATGTTTTTTGGTGATTAAATGTGGACTTATATTAAGGAAAATGAATCGAAAAAGCCTTGGTAATAATCTATAAATATTTATGTCGCAGGCATATTGTAGGATCCATCGTTTTATACAACGACAATAAAAAATCTGAAGTATGGTGAATTTTTTTTTAAGTTCTCTGAAAGCAAGTGGCTCACTGAGCAAATCCTGTATGTGTAAGACCTTGCACTATATACAAAAACCTCCCCAAGTTAGGTGTTATAATAAAATGGATTGTATGCTATGTACACAAAAAAAAATCCATACTTTTGCAACTTGCCTTGTCGTTTTGTATAATGCTGGATTACTTCAATCTGCCTTCGACTTATGTACTATGGGGAAGCTCATCGTCGTAAGTTAACACGTACGTCAATAGTAAGACGCATACAATGAAACGATTACAGAAAATTTTCTAAAAAAAGTGAGTAGGCGATTTAGACCTCTACTATACAAACTAGTGGAAGTGAGAAGAAATTAACATGATGTAATTTTGTTAGTTACCTTTTGCATGAGTGATACAACTTTGAGTTGAAATCATTTTCTTAAGAAAAGAAAGTACTGAGTCATCTTTGGGAGCTATGTCATTATCTGACGCAATGTCTATTAACGAAAGCTTAGCTTTAACTGCCTAACGAAACGTTTACATAAGTTAAAAATATTGTAAGTGATACGCATGTGCATGTAAAACTGGCATTAAAGAAAATAAAAAGACTAGCTTTGCAACATTTAATGGCGTCCTACAAGAACTAAGCATAAATTTAAACTAACACAAAACAAGATCTTAAGTTAAACCAGGTTTTAAACTAGTGCTGTCACAGTCTTCATCATATCAAAAGCGACAGCACTAGTTTTAAACCTAATTTAATTTTAGCTTTAATAAGCCCCTTTGATTTTTTCGGAGCGTAATTATATAAAATGCTAGAGTTGTTAAAAAATCCTTCCAAAATCAATATTGGTACTCAAATAACTTATTTCTAAAATTATATCAATGATCTGACATCCTACGATCAATAATTTCAAGCCAGATGTAATTATAGATGCTGATTGTGCAAGGAGACATTAATATTAAAAGTACCATTTACCTACGTGTTCTTTTTTCTGTAGCTTCATTTCATTAAGCAGATGTCACTGCTTTAAGTTGAAAGTAATTTTGAGTTTTGAAACGGCCTTTTCGATCTTGTTAGGGACCCATAGTCATACTTATTCAACGTATGTCCATATAAAGATTTTAATGGAAACACGAAGGCATAAAATAGACGTGGAGAGCTAAATGAATGCGCACGCAATTTCATACAAAATCGTCTTTTTCTATGGACTTAACACGTTGACATATGCACCACATGTGATGCATTTTTGTTTTAGCTGTTACGTCCGTGCATCACTATATATAATAAATAAATAAATATTCTCTTACAATCACACCAATTCTTCAATTCCAAGATAAGTATCACTAAGAACTTGTGTTATGGATACTAAAGAACGGATGAACATACTTAAATACTTTTTTTTTTGCAAATACATACTTAATATACATGAAAACACCCAGACCAGAACAAATATTTATATTCATGCACACAATAATTTGTCCTGTGTGGGAATCGAACCCACGACCTCTGGAGTGAAGTGCAGGTATACTGACCTCCACGCCAAATCGGTCGTCAAAGAAATGATGTATTAAAAAATATATATGGATATGGTATATAAGATGCCTTGGACTGTCAACGTGTTAATATGCTGAAAGGGCTGAATCAGTGTAGGACTGAGAGACCACACCTTGTTCGTATTGATCACATCGGATGTTGTTTTCGTAGGTGTTCTCTTGACACCCCCTCGCTTTGCCAAACAGGCGCCACTTCAAATATAATGAATAATTATGAGATGTCTATTATCGTTTTAGTGGCGGAGCATATGGATTCATTGAATCTGTAATTATTCAAATTCTTATATTAATTTATTCATTGAAAAGCAATCACTTGAATACACCCAGTACCTGATAAATTGAATGGTAAACAAAACATCATAAATAACAAAACATTTTAGTGAGTAATTTTTTGTTTAGGCATGCGTACCTACCACGGATAGGCCATCACAGGATTAATAAGTTATACTCCGACATATGCTAAGTGGTCGCCAATTTTCCAGTGACATTCACCAAATCATAAGTATATAAAAATAAGTCTTAATGTTTTTTATTATTTGTTATAATAAGTTAAAGAGCCAATAAGGTGTATGGATGTCCTATCAATACCTTGAGAAGTGGTGCGCCTGTCAATGAAATGGGAACAAACCAACCTCACCTGCAAGTGAACCTGTCAATGAACGGACGAGCTCTGGCAAACATAACAGTTTCTGGTAAACAGCTATGTGGATGTGGGACCAAAAAAATTCTTAGCGAAGTGTGAGCGTATAATTGGCCTCTGTCAACCCTTTCGGGGAAACAGGCGTGAGTATATGTTTATATGTTAGGGCTAATAACATATGTCGTATAGCATTATATATTTTTATTATGCCGCCAAATAGTATCGTTTTAGGCTGCACTGTTCTCGGACACTAGGAAGATCTAGACATGGACTTAAGAATTAATGTTTTAAGACTTAACATTTGTCGGTCTTTGTGGATGTCTGGGGGGTTAAGAGCTTCGGGCCACTTTGTGCTCAATCGCGTGCGGATGCAAGTTCGGGAAAAGCGGATTTGCGTTCGCACGCGCTTTAGAGGAAAATGGCTCTAAAGCTTACGATACCAACTTCGGGTCTGAGAAATGAAGTATATGAAGGTCGTAGAAATAACAATAAACAGTATTAATTTTATATAGACAAAACCATATTTTCATACAAATTTTTAAGTTTTGAATACGTAATTAAGAAGAAGCCCGCCTAGATTTTCTCCTGCTAATTTATTTAGCTATATCTATTACGGCTACTGCACTATGTAAGAAATTTATGTTTGTGATACTTATTGTTGCCATTATGTTCATGCCAGCTTAGCAAGCTTAGCAGCCATATCGTTCGTATTTTTTAAATAGTTAAGCCTAAATTGTCTGTGTTCTTGTTCTTGTTCAGATTGTTGATTTATATTACTTATAGGAATTTACTTAGGCTACTATTCACGGCTGAGATTAGACTTTTAACTTTCCCGCGGGACAATTGGGTACGGTACCCTAAAAATATTATGACCCGGAAAACATCGCCATCAAGATCACTTCCTCAAAAAGTGATCTAATTTTTTCTTACTGTCTTAACTGCGATCGGCACGCAATTTGTGAATGTCTTTAACTGTAACTTATGTATGACTTAAAAAACGTAACCTCGTATTATTTTTTTTAATCAGTAGTCAGAAATAATCATCGTTCATGCTTAACATCAGTGATTTCAGAGGTCAGTACTTGGAACCGTTACAGATCTACAGTGGCATGCAAAACTAAGTACGACACGTTTTAAATTTTAATACATTTATAAGTACATAAGTTCACAATATACCTTCGAAATAGATAAGAATAGAAAAGGATTTCAAAGTTGTATGTAAAAACGTTACAAAAGCTTAATTATATTATTTATAGTATATTTGCTATAAATAACAAAACCATATAGTATACCATTAATTGCATAGGGATCCTATCAACTTAGGAGGCCAAGCCAATCTTACCTGTAAGTGGTGCACTTGCCGATCAATGGACGAGCTCTAGCGAACATAAAAGTTCCCGGAAAGCGGCAATAGGCTCGCCACGAATATTACTGGCAAAATGTGGGCGTTTGATATGCCTCTGCCTATCCTTTCAGCGAATTTAGCCGCCGATTAGTAGTTGCTTTATAGAATATGTTAGAACTATGTTCTATATAGGTCGCATGATCCGATAGAAAACAGCGCCGTTTTGTAAAATGTTATACCGTACTCGTATTATACCCAGAATAATAGATTATTCTATGTTATTTTTTTTCTATTCTAAATGTAGAGTAGGTAATAGGAAAATACAGATAGTTGAAATAAATAAAAAAACATGGTATTTTTATATTTAAAAGAAATGTGATTTTCGTTGCCATAAAAAAATACAACCGAGTGCATAACAAAATTGTGATATGTTGGTTATAATTGACCTATTAAATTGTAATATCAAGTATATTACTAAAATTTATATTCTTTTTTTTATCAATATTATTTTTTAATGCAAGTATTTTTTTAGTATAAGTATTTAGTGTTGCATTAATTAAATAACTTTAAATTTCGGAAACTCACTAGAAGTAAATCGTCGTGTTGCGGTATACTTTCAGTTCAGACTGTATAGTAAGCCAGCTGCGAAAGATATAGAGACTCCTAGATGAATAGAGGGTTACATTGTAGTCGTTTAGTATCAATGAGTTGAGGAAAGATCTATATCATTCTTAACGATTTGTATCTAAGTTTAAAATATTTTGACAAAAATTTTTTTTCATTAAGATTAGAGCACACTGAGAAGCATCTCCATGAGTTGAGGATAGTTCTGGGTCATGTATTCTTATCGATTTGTGGGGTTAAAATATTTAAAATAAGTCTTATTATCTTTGAGATTAGAGCACACTGAGATAATTTCAAGAAAACAGAGGACCAAGAGTCCGCATCAGGCCTCAGAGGCATTCAATTTGATATTAAAACCCTACTTTGCCTCTAAAGGTAAAAATAGAAAGGTTTTATTAAATAAAGTTTTACGTATTGCTCCCTATACAGGATATTTCACTGACTGTGCTCAGCAGAATACTAGAGCGGTGGTCCTAGCCTGCTGCTTATGCTGAGTTGAGCAAAGTGTTGGTAAACACGAACCGAGCGCAACTGGAAAAATGTCAGTCTATGTGACTTGTAGTAGAGTGTATAGGGATCCTACTAACATCTACGGAGCCCAAGCCAACCACATCTGAAAGTGGTGAAACTTTTTTTTTTTTTGTTTTACGTCGGTAACAAAATGCATTTACGCACTGCCTTCCGGCCAAAGGGGGACCGAAAGAGGGTGTGGGACTCACCACCGGCAGACACGACTGCCAGCAGCAATACCCACTAAAAATACTGCTGATCAACAGACGAGGCTCTGGGAATCTTAACAGATCCCGACAAGCGGCAAGGTCACCTATTAACCACTAATTGGCGAAGTGTGGGCGTGCTAATATACCTATGCCTACCCCTTCGGGGAAACAGGCGTGAATGTATTATGTATGTAAGTATGTATGTTTCAGTTAAATATGTTGGCTTAAAAACTTACCACAGAAGGGTATCCCATCCGGTGACCACCTGTCGTTTTGTCCGCATACTCTCCTAGACGGGCCGAGGAGTTCGAAGCCTCTCTCGCAGGTGTACCTGGCCACTGTGCCCTCGACCAGCTCTTCGGATGAAAAGGAGACCTTGCAATGTGCAGGGGCTCCTGGAAATCGGCAGGTGGCTGATGCATAACCTGGAAAAAGAGAGAGTCAATATGAAAAACCTTTCTATTTAAGTAAGCAAGGCGTGATATAAAAGTAAGAGGTTCTTAATTTTAAGGCGTATCTTTATAGATAATTTCGCTACTGTAAAGTAAAATAAAGGAAGGATGAACAAATTTTGCACTCCGGGACATAATGATGGACAAAAAATATTTTATTGCATAGTAAAGTTTCACAGACAAATGAATACCTAACCAATTGATAATTTAAAAGAGCATAGCCTTTGAGTTTCTTGCCAGTTCTTCTTACAGAGCGGTGGCTCGGAACTGGCACCTAAATTTACATATTTCCATTTTTTGTTGCATTTCAGTGAATCTAAGCTTCGTGATTTTAGTTTAATAATATTCAAATTGTTTTTTATATTAATATTTGACGATTTCAAGTAGTATGTAATAGATTACGAAATACAAAAGTATGATGTTTTTTTGAATTACGAAATCAAAATAATCCTTGCGTACGGTCTAAATTGAGTCGTTGCAAAATATTTCAGATTTTTTAAATTTGTACCTAGACATAATTACTCCATGAAAATTGTAATTAGTTTGTGTCCACCACTTCTTATCAGCTAAGCTCGCCATGAAACGTTTCGCTATATTACCGAGGTGTTCCTAGGTAGTCGTCGACTGTAAGGACAGCTATAGGTACTAAATGGCAATATGTCCGATATAGCCTCAGAATCGGATGGTCGCATGATCCGAGAGAAAACAGCGCCGTTTTGTAAAATATTATACCGTACTCGTATTTATACCCATTGCTTAACTTATTATAATATTAGATTTTCTACCATATGGATGCGACCAATTCACGATTCCAACACTAGTATTATTATCCTTCGCTATTCTTTTTGGTTACTTGACATTGCATTGACATTAACATGTCATCAAGGCCTGTGAAACTAAGTAAACACCTTGTGTTTATTTAAATGAATATTTTAACACAAAGTAAGCTTTTAAAACTTTTGTGATTTTGAAATCAACTATGGGGAATGAATGAACCGGTTCAAGATTCATGGAGTAAGGGTTGCCTGAGGGTGCAGCTCATCCTCCGACTGGTGACTCTTGTTATGCTGGTCGCTCTCCTGACGGTACACATCAAGTCACTGAGGGTGTTCCGATGGGAGCAGTCGGTCTCTGGCGGAGTACTTGTGACCTACAGTATATCTATGCTCGGCTTGGCTATGAGTGGGGACGTTTCATGTAAAGGCCCGAAAGCTTTGCAGGTTTGCAGATTTCACTTATCTAAAAATATCTGAATAACGTCTGTTGTATTTATGATTTTTATTAGTTTACTTCGTGTCATCATCCTAACATTATGCCGGTTGCCCTTATGGTTAGAGCCCAGGGTCTGCTGACTGTTCTAACGAAATTTGGCTCAATTTCAGTTACTAGTTTTCTTTCTGTAATTAATGGTACGTGGGGTAGGTACCGGCACCCCTTCTCATCTCAGGGAGTCGTAAGTATCGACGAAGAGAATTTCCACTGAATGATGGGCTGCAGCGTCATCCTGCGTACTGGCTTGAACTGCGATCATCAACAAGCTTGCCCAGCGTGGTGATCGTGGGCAAATATTATTTGATGATGATGAATAAATGATAAACATGACGACCGATTTGGCGTGGAGGTCAGTATACCTGCACTTCACTCCAGAGGTCGTGGGTTCGATTCCCACCCAGGACAAATCTTTGTGTGCATGAACATGAATATTTGTTCTGGTCTGGGTGTTTTTCAATGTATATGAAGTATGTATTTACAAAAAAAAAGTATGTAAGTATGTTTATCCGTTGTTTAGTATTCATAACACAAGTTCCTTATGATACTTATCTTGGAACTAAATAATTGCTGTGATTGTAAGAGAATATTTATTATTAAACATTTTGTGACTGCAGTATAGATAGCATAATAAAACGGACTCAGCAGTTTAAGCTGATCTACGCTACAGAGAATCTTTTATGAGCTTTAAGCCATGGAATAATTTGTAGCTCTGTTTTTTGTGATCCACTTAAAATTTTAAGATATCATTATCATTGTGAACTCTGCCTTACTATAGTTTTCGACCTAATAACGCGAAGCTAGGAGGGCTTTATGGCGATGGGTATATATATAATTTTTTTTAATGTGACACGTTACAATGACCACTTCCTGCCTGATTAAAAGCAGTCGATGCAGATATTAAAATAGGAGTGCTCCATACCGAGGGAAAAGCACGCCCGCTTTGGCCGGGAGACAGTGCGTAAATGGAATTTGTTACCGACGTTAATAAAAAAAAAAAGAAAAAAAAAGTGAGCAGACCTTGTCCCTAAGCTGAAGTCTAGGAGAACCGGCTAGGATGATAAACGTATAATCACGTGTGTACGGTGGTCCGCTTGCGGTTGTAAGCCGCCGCTCGCCATTCGTACAGTAAGAGGAAGGAGGGATAAGATGCTGTACCAGGGGGTACCCTGGCCACCAGCGGAGGGGAAAGGGGTGCTTTACCAGGGGGTACCCTGGCCACCAGCGCAGGGGAAAAGAGTGCTGTACCAGGGGGTCGCCCTGGCCACCAGCAGGAAGGGAAGGAAATGCTGTACCAGGGGGTACCCCGGCCACTAGCAGGAAGGAAAGGAACTGTACCGGGGTGTAGCCCCGGCCGACAGTAGGACATGCAGAGAGAGGAATGAGACCCAACACGGACGGTTGCAATCTAATTTATTGCTTATAATTGTAAGGTTTTTATATGAATTATATGTTGTGTACACATATAAAGAAATAAAGCAGTGCAACGTCTGTGTAAAGTGTCGACGCTGCACATGGATGTTGCAACTGGGCCAAATCGCCGCTGACCACGCTGACGCCAAGTCCAATGTACAAGATGTAGACTTGTACAACGTGAATATAAAATGCAAAATAATTGTTTCAGGCCTACATCTGCGCTACAGGTGTTGTTCTACTAGCATTGAACTCAGGGATGATATTCCGTAAGTGGAAGGAGGCAGGTGAACTGACTAGAGTAGTGGCTGAACTCCTGGGAGTGCTAGGGGTTCCCATCAAAAGGTACATCCTCATCAAGGGAACTGTGAGTGCTTTGGTGTCCGCAGCGTTCCTAGCAGATTTCTCTATTAGTCTAGTAGCAATGCATTATAATGCCAAAAAGTAAAAATATTTGTTGGTTTCATTGACAGTAATCCAATTTTAAACATCATTTCTTAAAGTCTCACTATAGAGGTGTATAGGGCTCCTACCAAGATCCGAGGAGTCTAAGCCAACCTCATTTGCCGATCAACGAACGAGTCTCTGGCGAACATATAAATTCCCGGTAAGCGGCAATAGGCTTGCCACCAATTACGTGGGAATAACAATATAATTGGCGAAATATGGGCGTATATAAGGGGATGCCTACCCCTTCAGGGAAACAGGCTTGGTTGTATGTATGTATGTCAGTCACTATACAGCTCAGGTCTCTTTTCATAAACTATTCATGACAGTAGAACTGTTGGCTTGGCTTAACGACTTCCACATACATACATCCATATATAAAATCACGCCTGTTGGTTGTTGGTACCCCGAAGGGGTAGGCAGAGGCATACTATACGCCCACTTTTTGCCATTTATATTGTTAGTCTCACGTAGCAGGTGGCGAGCCTATTGCCGTTTTCCGGGAACTTTTATGTTCGCCAGAGCCTCGTCCGTTGATCGGCAGGTGCACCACTTGTAGGTGAGGTTGATTTGTACTCCTCAGTTCTTGGTAGGAGCCCTATACACGACTACCACATATTGTAATAATAACTAGGGTATGCTATCATCGCTGTTTTCACGTCTTAACTAAGAACTGAGACAAAGAGTGATGGTGCTCCTTATAATAATATGTCCCCAATACTCTTATCGACATAATTTTATAATAAACATTTAAATATATATGAAGACGTCATTATATTTTTTTACCTATAATAGTCTCGTAAGCTTGTTAAAGCGTTTATGGTCAATTAGTAAGATACCAGTTCAACGCAGATTTTCCAGAATAGTGCATTGGAAAGTTGTGAGTCAGATGGCATGGCTAATCGTGATTCATGGTACGCCGTATCAGCAATGCTCCGTGATCTATGAACTCCTATGCGATGCTGCGAAGTGAAAGTGAGATACTGGCAATAGATATATACTGTACTTTTTATTTTATTTGAATGTCTGAAGTTACTAAATGTGACGTGGTTAAACGTTTAGGGATTGTTATAAATCCGTAATATCGTATTCATTTACGCGTAATTAGCTAAATTACTATAGATGCATATTCGTTCTCATGACTAATATATGCTCTCGAGAATAAATTGAATTACTCCTTGATACATCCATTATGAGGATGAATATGACGAGAGGCCAAAGTTGTCATTTTTCTTACTCGATTCTTCTTCAATCAAGTTTCTGTCCGTAGTAAATTTTCTATAAAGCAGCATTTTGAGGAGAAACACATGTAGTGTTAAGTTGTTTCTCGATTTTTGGGAAATTACAGTTGCGCGGTAATTCTCATAAAGTCATATCCCATCACTTGCTTAGGGATAATGGTGCTTAATCACGAATGAAAACTACCATGTAGTCGTGTAGGGTTCTTTCAAAATCAAGCGTCAATATTGTATTTTATCAGTCAATTTGGTCACCATTACATAGTTTTGTAGTCACACGGCAAGGAAGTTGGTAAATAAATAGGAAGAATGAATTAAACCGCCAACTCAGAGGTCATTATCAAATTACAATGACACGTGAAATCGCTAGGAATGGAAACAATGGTTCGCTAATGTCATTCGCTTTCATTATGACACGACCTCTACAAGGAACACTGGCGTATGACGTAAGGTACAGGCATCCTGACTATTCAAGGCCGATATATTCATACATATATATGTAATCACGCCTGTCTCTCCGAAAGAGCATTTTGTACCTTCTCATTTCGCTGATTGTATTTTAGGTTTCACGCTATCACGTAAAGCGACAATAGGCTAGCTACCAACTGTTACGTTTGCGAGAGCCTCGTCCATTGATCGGCAGATGCAATTGCTGGTGAGGTTGGGCTACTATAGTCTTGGTAGAATCTCTATACAGCGAAATATTTAGTAGCCAATTGAAACAACTAATAAAGAACCAGTTGCTGAAATCAACTAGTAATAACATTATACATAGGATAATCATCATCTTCATCATGACAATCGATATGGCGTGGTGGCGAGTATACCCGCATTCCACTCCTGAGGTCGTGGGTTCGATTCCCACACAGGACAAATATTTGTGAGTATAAATATGAATATTTGTTCTGGTCTGGGTGTTTTTCTATGTATATTAAGTATGTATTTACAAAAAAAAAGTATTTATCCGTTATTTAGTATCCATAACACAAGTTCTTAATGATACTTATCTTGGAACTAAATAATTGGTGTAAGTGTCAGAAATATTTAATTATTATTATTATCTCTTCAGCACATTAACTATCACTTTGAAATTGAATTGACGAAGGCAGCTATGTGGTGCCCTGCTGTTAGTTTTTTTAATAATACGTCTTACTTGGCTACCAATAAGAGTGATAACTAGTACCTTCCGTTCCGAAAAAGCAACTAGAGTAGTAAGGAAAGGTAAACACATGTGACGGAAGAGCCTTACTAAGGAATCTCCATCCATGCAAGGCCATTATAACTATTATTCGTATTAATATTATCTGAAAAGAAAAAATACGTTGAAATATGTTTTATTTATTTTAACTAGTATAATTCAACCTAAACATCTAAAATAAATATTTGTAAGGTATTAAACTATATAAATTCTAAAACTATTTTAATTGATATAAAAATGGTGTGTATCGTTTTACAAATTTATTACTTTAAATGTATCATTTAACACCTAAAGGTAGGATTTATAACGGATCTGAACTAGGATTCAAGCGGCCAGAGCAGGTATATATTGGTATCAAGCCTTTTTATGATTAACTTCAATTTAATGGATGTAAATATAATTTCATTGAATTTGTTTATACACAGAATGCTTTGCATTGCAGGGGGGAAAAGTGAAGGTTTAAGGAAAGGTAATGGAAATATGCCAACATTCCCCGAGGGCACTTCGCACCCCTGCAACAAAACTTGCAAAGTTGCTCAGAGTAAAATAAATTGTTCGGAACTTTTGAGTAAGGTTTGTCTTTCGGTCCCCTTGCGTACCCTACGTTCTAGAAAAAGATTACTTTACACCCCATTTTCACATACTAATTATAGAAAGAATAGTTTTATGGTTAGATCCTCTACAACTTTTAATGAGTTGTCTAATGATTTTGACTTGGATCTCTTTTTTGGATCACCAGATAATGTTAAAGGCCTTATTAAAATTTATAATTGAAGCTACTATGTTAAATTTGCTTAAAGCTAATATGTGGAAGCTTGTAATTAGCCTATGGTGATTTTATAAGATTTTTATTTTGTAAAAACAGCTGTAAGCTTTCTAAATAAAATAAAATAAGATAAAAATAAAATAAAATAAGATAAAAATAAAACAACTACGTATTGACAACATGCACTGGCCTGCAAAACTAACTACACATTACACTGTTGTGTTTTTTCATTTTCGCTATTAATATACGAAATAAGTGGTTCCTAGTCTTTTCAGTTCCGTTACCCTTGTGTACTATGTTATGTCCTTGTGTTACCTATGTCAATATTTAGAAAAAAAAAATTATATATGTTTATTCGTCCTTTAGTATCCATAACACAAGTTCTTAATTATACTTATCTTGGAACTAAATAATTGGTGTAATTGTATGAAAATATTTATTTATTTATTTTGTTGATTCACTCTTTTTTAAGGGAACGCCAAGATTAAAAAAAAATTATATCAAATATTTATCCTGTGCGGGAATCGATCCACGACAGGAGCGGAGTGACATCTCATGGACAGTCATCACAAAAAGTAAGTTAGTACAAGTTAAAGTTCACAAAGCGTATTGCCGTTTAACAGTTAACATTCTGTATGAACCGATAGGAGATCGTCACAGAAAATAGTATAATAGAGGTATTTAGTCACAACCGCGCAGCTTATGGCAAATAAGATGCCATTATACCAGCCAGAAAGCGTGGTGACCTCCCACAATACTCGAGAGATACAGCCATTCGTGTCTGGCGGCTTCGGAATTACAATAAAACGGATATATTTTTAAACGGATTGCAATGAATATTTGGTTGAGAGTACAACGTTTATTAACTTAGTATGGGGGTAATATAATTATTATTATACTAAAATACAGCCGAATCTGGTAAGACCAGTTACTTCGGAGCATTTTACGCACTGCGGTGCTGTTATAGATAATTACAAAAACAAAGAGGTTCTATTTTGGTGTTTATTTCTACAAGTATTTGGCGACTGTTTTTTTCTGTAAGTAACGGAGGTCGACTTCTTGGCGGGAAAGTGAAGCGTCATGTCTGCAGTTTTGTTTTATTTTCGAAAATTTGTGATATTTCGAAAATTAATGTGTAATAACGGTGGATTATTAACCGTTAAGTGTCTGTAAACGGACATGAGTGTTGGTAAATGAAACAAAACAGTGCAACATCGATTCTCAAGAAGTCCATGTAAGATCTCAGTATAGTCCCACATCTTTACTGAGGACTCAAGGAATTTAAGGGGAGGGCATCTCATTTACCATTTATCATTTTTATCACCACTCATTCTCATTTACTATGATTTATATTTTATTAATATATATCTTACTTGACGCTGGCTAAATGTGCTAAACTCACGAAGCCATTATTTAAAAGAAAAAAAAGGTAAAGGAGGTCCTATAAAAATATGTTGTTGATTTGATGGATATTTAAAAACAGAAAATAACTCGGTTTTGTATACATGGAACGGTCTTGTCTATTTTTTTTTTAATTTATCATATTATTATGATTCTTTTCTCTACATAAAATATAAAGTAATATTTATCTTAGTGACATCAATTTTGATTGCCTAAGCAAACAAGAATTTGTATACATTAAAAATGTATATCTAACAAACAATATGTTACTTAAAAATGAGGTCTACTCATACTTCGCTGTACTCAGGTTTGAATAGATCCTCTACCTACGGTAGTCATAATTATGTCTGTCGTATCCATGGCAACAACAGCAAATAAGACAGATAATACGTTTCGAATGAAAAAGAAAAGGATAGCGCTAAATCAATTACGACAATAATAAATTATTTATATATATATTTTAAAAAAAACAACAATTATTATTAATAATTGTTGTTTTTTTTTTTAATTTTTTGGTTGCATGTAAGTGAATTTAAGCATCGTGATTTCAGTATAATTATATTTTGATTGTTTTTTACATTTGTAATAAATTTTGACGTTTTCATGTACTATGTAATAGTTTATGGAATAAAAAGTTTTTGAAGTTTGTCTTAATTCGCCGCCGCCATTTAATTCCATTTCATTACATCCATTTTCCCTTTAATTCCATTTCCAGGGGCTAGTGCGACATCTACCTTTTATGGTTACAGTATGAATATTAATATCTAACACATTTGAACATTTCTAATGATAATACTAAATAAATATTTTCTGACAATTACACCATTTATTTAGTTTCAAGATAAGTATTAGTAAGAACTTGTGTCTTGGATACTAAGTAACGAATAAACATACATGCTTTTTTTTTGTAAATACGTTCTTAATATACATAGAAAAACACCCAGACCAGAACAAATATTCATGTTCATGCACACTAAGATTTGTCTTGTGTGGGAACCAACGACCTTAGGAGCGTAGTGCGGGTATACTCGCCACCACGACGGTCGACACATTTATGTCTAAATGTTCATTTCACAAATTCTTCTATGTCAATCAAATAAACCGCTACATTTTAATTGCATCCAACTGCTTATTAGTTTTTTATGTACCATTGTCATAAACTAAACCATTATTAGCTTCCATCTTCTTGTGAGTAGCTCATCAAAACTTTCTTAGCCCTAAGGCATATTTATAAATGTAGAAGTGTAAATGTATTGTCAAAAGTATGTTACGTGAAAAATATGTCGAACAGTAGGTCGGCAGACGTGAGTCGGCAATTCACGAGTATGAATGAAACTACAATTCCAGCATGTAGATTGGATCATTTTGTTTTCTTCTGTTTCTGTCTGTTAGTAGATATATATTTGTTTGAAATATAAACGAAAAATCGTAATAATATATATCATTTACTTTCAAGCATACATGACTCATATTGTAGTTAATGAAAAAACTTTTGTGAATGTATTTTAAAAAAGTATGTTAGTAGAATGTTTTATTATACGAGTAAATGTTATGCTAAGTTAAGAAAAAAAGACACAGTCTATATTTACAGACAGAGACACCAATGTTTATACTTTATTCCTAGAAAGTTCGTATTAAGTTAGATTCTGCAATTCACCTCCGACCCTTAAGGTAGAACTCTGATACAAAACAATAAGAAATAATTACTAATTAGCTGCAATCGGTATTTGATATCGGCAACGAGCTCTGTATTTTTGTTGTAATATTACACGTACAACTAATGAGGGACGTCTTCGATGGCCTGCAATATTACGTTACTATACCATGTTTTTCTTATTTTTGTAACTTGCGGTTCGCGTAGCGGCAATAATAAGGTCGCGGAATTATTTTATTACTAAATTAGAAATCAAATCATAAACACGGTGAATTCAATACATCTACAATTAAAATTAAAGGCTTTATGAAAACACCTTGCTTGAATCCACCTGACAACAGAGGACTGCACTCACAAAATTTTGCGTTGCTAGCTGAATGTAGGGAGCAGAAATGTATAGTCGGCGTCAAAAAGTAGGTAGCACCAGTAAATATCTGAACACGCCTTAGCACTCTGGGCAATAGAGAAGTGTTTTAATCCTTAAGGCGCTTTGAATGTTGCCAACTTCTGACTGTTCTCCTAAATAAAGAGATACCGGGCGTTCAAGGCTAGTCGCATTGGGTGGATGTCAATTTTTGGTCTTGTCTAGTAATGATTTGATACAAATAAAACACATGATCGATTTAAAAGAACCACAGAATATCATACAGGGCTTTATATATATAGATTAATACTAAAAAAAAACTTAAAACTTCACAAGTTATTTAATTTCAAGTTAAATAGCAACTACTAACTATTAGAATCTTGAGTTATGGATACTAAATAAGAGAAAAACCCAAAACGGAACAAATATTCATGTTCGTTCTACTTATATAGTACCTTTGTACTGTGAGGGAATATGACCTTCACGCAATATCGTTAGTCAAATATATGAAATGAATTAAAATTGTATTTTTTAGACATAAAACATAATAACAAAAATCATATCTCAAAAACAAACAACAAAGGTGTATAGGGATCCTCAAGACCTAAGGAGCCCAAGCCCACCTCACCTGCAAGTGGTGCACCTGCCGATCAACGGACGAGGCTCTGGCGAACATAACAGTGCCCGGTAAGCGGCAATAGACTCGTCACCTATTACATGGGACCAACTATATACTTAGCGAAGTGTGGGCGTATAATATGCCTCTGCCTACCCCTTCGGGGAAACAGGCGTGAAAAAACATGGAATTTAAAGTTATGCTAATAAATATTTTCTAACAGTTACTCCAATTATGTTCCAAGATATATCAACAATTATATAAAGCTTTTTTAGTAAATACGTCACTTCCTGTATTTCACATAATAACACACTAGGCGCGTACAAAGTCCTACGCCTAACTGTTCTAAGCCAGACTTAGATGGACAACGGTCAGTCATACTGTGGTGACTGGGTTAGGTATCCATAAATGCATAGTCAATAATTACTTGCTTAGGTTAAGTGAGGCGGGAGTTTTATAATTGTGTATCCGGCCAGGAGTCAAGTGGCATAGAATTCAAGCCTCGTACTACAAACGTGATGACCGTCCTATTTGAATTTCGAGCATTAATATTAATCGCAATGAACCACAAACGACCACAAAAGTCTTGTTACCAAGAGCTTAAGCCTTGTTGAATTTAATTAGAATACACAAATAAGGCATATTCGATATTAAAAGTACCATTTAATAACTAAGAAAGTTAAGAGTGAAAATTTTCTTTGCACAGAATTCCATCAAAAAGACACAAACGTTAAGGCGCGAAAACGAAACAAACTAATAATAATCCTTTATTGCGCATAAAACATAAATGGATTACAAAAGGTATTTAAAAACTTAAAGTACAAAGGTGGACTTATCTCTAGAAGAGATCTCTACCAGCCAACCTTAGAAGTTGTGTTTAAATTTGTAGGTACGAGATTAAATTTGGTGAAAAAGGAAATAAAATTTTTTATATATCTTAAAAATATTATATATACCAAACACACTTACATACATATATATCAATATTATGGTAAATAGTGTAATTAAAACTACCTACTATTAAACAATGTAATAAGTACTAACTCACTTTCTGATTTTTAATGCTTTTACATGCTGTATATGCACCAATATAGTCATTGACATCATACCTTAGCTTTATCTCGGTTGCCCTAGGATTAAGCTTAGGGCCGAGGGTCTGCTAGCTTAGCTTACCTAGGGACTAAAGCACTATCTATTACGAAGCTAAATTACAAGTAAACAGTCAAGTGGCAGTGGGTGGGACACTTATAGCCGATTGCAGTTGGGGCGGAAAAAATCTTTAGAGGTAAGAGAGGCATTAGACCAATGGAAATTTGACGAAATGATTATGATGGAACCGAAGTGAATCGAAGGAGTAGACTTACTGCGCAGGCCCATAATAAAAAGTTGCAAGTCATCTCATGATTATGAGTACGTCTATGGGTATTTATCATAATCGCAGCCTATTTACGTCCCGATCTTAGTGTAAGGCCTTCCCCCACAAACAAGGTGATAGGAGTGAGGCAACAGATAACATTTTAACGTAAATAAACCTGACTAAGACCGTGTATGTATCTAGCATTTATAGGGCAATGGATCGATAAACATTGATGTCCTGACTGCACTTAAAACCGACATCGTGAAGATTTCCTCAAGAATGTTGGTATTACACTTGCAGATAGATTAACAGCACTTGCTAATCAACAGTTCGCGCGTAAAAAGTGTGTGGTCAGAAACCGGCATTCTTGCACCGCTACGCGTCCAATGCGCAGTTAGTTAGCGTGAAATAAGGTCAGTGGAGAGCAACTCGTCTATGTAGTGGGCGTTGGTGGCAAATCCGCGTGGCTATGATGCCATTAATCGTATATGACGTCAAAGTATGCAAGAGATTCGCCCGAGTTTTTTGTAAGCGAGTTTCTGTAACATCCTGTACCTATGTTCTATGATTCCCTACGAACAGCGTTATGAAAGAAATACTTTTAAAAATTTATTGCATGGACGTTTTGGCCTCATACATACATATATAATATAATATCATGCCTGTTTATGTAGGCAGAGGCATTTTATAAGCCCACATTTCGCCAGTTGTACTGTTGGTCCCACGTAATATGTGGCGAACCTAGGCTCCTCAGTTCTTTGTAGAAGCCCGATACACCTAAAAATGTCTAAGGAGTCGACTTCACGACATCCAGTTCCCGTTACGTAGACAGATAGTCCATATATAATGTTATTTTATCAGCCAAATCTCTTAATGACACATTGTAAAACAAGCCGTTGTGGTACCTTTTTAAAGATGTATAATATTGTTTTTAATCGTGCTTTTAATCGTACCTCTGTAAAAGCATATTGTAGTACAAAGTAAGTAATATGTATTTTCCTACAGATCTTATAAGTTATCACTATTATATGCAAAATTTTATCGATATGTTACTTTCGAAGCTACAGCATGCTATCTGCACAGTATGGTTAAATAAAAAAATATACATACATACAATCCCACCTGTTTCCCCGAAGGGGTAGGCAGAGGCATTACTACACGCACACATTTCGCCAAATATATTATCGGTCCCACGTAGGTCCCAAATAGGTGGCGAGCCTATTGCCGCTTACTGGGATCTTATAATTTTGCTAGAGCTATATAAATATAATATAATCTTAAATCAAGCAAGTTAAGTGAATAAATAACACCAGCTTCATCTTGTAACATTACTTAAAAATATATTTTTAACAACTTCATCATCATCATCATTTCGGCCATTTAAACATATCATCACCACTACAAAACATAATAAATATTATATAAAATATAATCTTATGCCGTTTCCATCCACCGACGTCCAACTTTCTTGACCACCGGTCCATCGGGTGGGCATCGCCCTCTTTAATAAATTAATGCACCAAAAAAATATATAATAAGGTGTATCTGTGCCGCGTTTCTCCTTCGTACACACGGAAACCTGTTCTTCGTATGTAGGATGAGGGTTCAAGTTCAATGTGTTAAGCTGATTTGAACCCATGGAAATGAGGTGTTTCTAGCAACATTAAAAAAGTCAAAAGCCAGAGTGCAAAATTATTTATGCAGCTTTTGTTTCCTTAATATGTCATTGTGAACAATCTTCTTGAGCAAACGTTCTACAACATAAGTCAGAATAAATTGATGTCACATTTACTTCATAAAATTAACAAATGAATGAATATATAAAAATAAAAAACATAAAATGAATGAATTTATATAGTTATGGACTTTTTATTTTTATTTATTTAATTTATATTTCAATTTATGTTAAAATCTGGGCCCCGGCTAGGCATAAATGTGATATTCTGGTAAGCCTGCTTAGCGCAGGAGCTATTGAGAATTTTCCGTAAATTACCATATTTACATAGAAAGCTCATATGAGGAACTCGATGAGATTCAGATAGGTGGTGGATTTGTAGATTTTCTAAGGAATCGTAGCCAATAATGTAGTAGTTGGAGTCAAGCAGGTAATATCAATATCCGACGTTTCAATAGTCTAGTCTAGTGAAATGGATTTAAATCTAATCTGAGAAATATGACTGTTTGCTTTGAGTACTCGGGATGATTGATCCAGTCATCGCATTCATATCGCTTTTTTTTTTTTATAATGTCACTCTGTTGTTTCAAAGCACTGAGATCGCAATCCCTAGAGAAAGTATATACTACGTCTGTCAGGACATTAGTGCATAAAACACTTAGATTGAACCTCGTTTTAGGCTTCCATATTCAGACAAGAAAATAAGAAAGGTTTGACTTGTCATTTTGGTTGCCATATACTAAAACTAAAGCCACAGAAAAATGATAATTGGCAGCAGTTTAGACTTAGAGCAAATAAAGTCATGAGTTTGACAATAATTTAATGTTTGAATGTCTTTTTAACCATGTTTAACAAAGGAGGTGGTTTATCAATTTGTCGAAATTTTTCTTTTTTTAATGTATGTGTGTTTATTATTCGAGACAGACTGAACCGTGGTGTTGTGTTAGAGTTTTTTTTCTTATGAGGGCAATACTTCATGTGTGTGAGCAGTCAGCGCAATTATTAAAAATTGATGCAGATGTCATGAATATTTTGAAAAGGAATTTAGATCTTCAATGTTTTTTTTAGCAAATTGGCTAATATTACTCTACATTACTCGTTTTAATAATGTATTTTTTAGGTAATTCCAAAGCACAACTTACATCAGAATTATCAAAATTAAAGCCTAGACGGGTTACTTTCTTTTTATTATTCTTCTTATTACTTGCTTCTTACTTTTGCTAGTATGCGATTTTCCTGCTGAGTCTAGCAATACACTTTTATCCATTCTATAATTTAATAAAAAAGTAATTAAAAATATATTTTCGAACAGAAAATAACTTTATTTCATCTCCATATTGAGTACAAGTATTTTGCAATTCTATTTTATAAATCATATTGTATTCATGGCACTGCATTTTCAGTATCTTATATGTCAGAAAATCTATTGACTCTAATACATTTGGAATAGCAAACTTTTATTCGAACTATCTAACATGCATGCACAGAATAAAATTTATCTGATAACCTGAATAGGTATCAAAAAAAAAGAAAATAAAGTTAATTGCACAAAATATGACTGCTTCCATACCTTTTAAATAGTATACCTGAAGCCATTAGAGTGGAAACAAACAAACACAAGTACAAAGCAAATTAAAAAAACACTATATTGGAGTATGTGCAAAATTGAAATTTATTTATTAGTATAGAATAAGTTGTAATTAGTATAAAAGAGACTGTGTGACCCACAGACAAACCAGTCAAACGGTTTTGTGGGATATGTTTTTATGCAACTTGCATTATTTAAAGGAAATAAAAGTTTTATCTATCTATGTGGTATTGAATATACTTTTATCAGGTATCTAATGCTCGAATTAACCACGATTAGTATAAGGCAGACTAGTAAACATAAGGATGCTTCATATCGTATAATCTCTTTCACCACCCGTTGATATTAAGAAGGTAACATAAGAATACATTAAAATATTGTTTAAATCAAAAGTAACTCATCTGTCATTACATTGTTAGATATAACCGAGCGTCAACTGTAACAAAGAATTATGGCGCGCAATAAAAAATTTAAATGCGTGATGAAAGTTTTATTAATATGAATGAATGCTGTCGATTGTGTGCACGTCTCGGTGGCAGACTTGTGAATTATGTTTTTTTTAAATAATTAATTACTGTCATAAGTTGCATTGAAGGCATTTAAAGCGTGTAGGTTTTATAAGGCGGCAGTGTTGTGTGCCACTCATAAGTTCAGTTGTCTAATTTAACGTTTGAAATAATCACTTATGGCCCCTATGCCATCTTAAACTATGGTGGGACCCTTTTTGAAAGTAAATAAAGAGTAATTATAGTAACATTTCTCTACCATGATCCTTTGTCCGATAATAAGAGCCACGAATCTTATGTACATCTATACAGAATTCACTTTTACCAGATGCTTTTTTCACTTATAATAAAACTACTGTTTTTTTCTGTAAGTATATGAAGCATGCAGGTTTCTAAAACAGTAGTTCCGTCAGTAATAACGCTTAGAAATTATGATAAACATGATGTGTGTTACCAAATATTGTATCGGTTGCTTAAATGCACATGTAAGTTATTTTAATGTATAGTTCCAAATGTCAATATAGCTTGCTTGCGTTTGGTACCTATTATGTCACCAATTAAAAGACACACACATTGGTATTAACTGATTTTATAAAAATGTATTTAGGCTAGATTTGTCTTGAAGAAGAGTAAGCACCTATCACTGGAGTCGCGTGATGCCATCTTTATATAAATTACTAGCGGCCGCCCGAATTTAGTATTTTATCTTCCTAAAAACACGAAAAATTAATAAAAATATAGGTAATCATTTAATCTGCTTACATTTCAATTTTTTTTTGATTACATGTCACTTTCTTTTCATAATACCAACGCGCCAGTAAGCCATTCACAGTGTGAGAATCGACTTAAGTGAAGAAATTCATAATTGTTGAATGAAAACTTTCATATTTATTGTGCAATAGTCGTATTAGTCAGACGCCTTGTTATTACGCAGGGAACCTTGTCTGATTAAATGTATTGTTAGCTTGTCATGGGTTACCGACGAGACAAAGAGTGCATGCAGGATATGGTAGAAGAACCTCATTAAAGTAACAAGAGACCTAGTAATGCGTTCTTTTTAAAAGAAAATAAAACATAGGTACTATCAAAATAGAAACATTCGCAAGCAACAATCTAGTAACATACAGCATACAATTGTAAATAACCGGCGTGGAGGTCAGTGCACCTGCACTTCGCTCCTGAGGGTTCGATTACCACACAGGACAAATCTTAGTGTACATGAGTATAAATATTTGTTCTGGTCTAGGTTTTTCCTATATATATTAAGTTTGTACTTACAAAAAAAAAGTATTTAAGTAGGTTTATCCGTTAATCCATAACATAATTTCTGAATGATATCTACTTATTTATTTATATATTATAGATTTAAGCGATAATGGCCCACGGTGAGGTCACGGTGACACTGTCACTACAAACATATTATGACTTCTCACACAGTGATAATAAGCATCAAAGTCCAACTAAGCAGAGCTTGTATCATGCGTACTGGATGAACTAAAGATATTTGTTTTGTTGTAAATTTACTCTAATTGTAGCAAAAACCTAGAACAAAACATTTATTAAATTTTACAAAAAATTGTGCAGTGTAAGATTCAACGACACCACGAAACAGGAAACCATGGCTAGGAAACCATTGTGTAGAATGCCTTCCAGCTACGTGGAACAATGATATACGCAAAACCGCTAGCAGCGGTTTGAGGCAAAGAGCTGAAAAGGTCGAGGTTCAGTAGCTACTAATGTACAGCAATGCACGAATATAAGCTGATGATATTTTAATGTGAATTGAACCCCACAGCCACTGAGTGAAGAACCGATGTTGACCTTCTTGCTATGCTGATAGGCGTTACTCTGATGCTGGGGAAATGCAGTGAACCAGTATTGTAACAGCAAGACATAATAAACCAATTTCTGTTCATTCGTAACTAGTAGCATACTCCACTACTACTACAGGGCTCAAGCCCATTTACACCGAATTGTAACCCCCTTCTTAATCTCTAAGGGTCCGAGATTCAATTCTTATCCATGGAATTTTTTTATTTGCAGGAACTATTTATCTTGATTGAGATATATTCTGCTATGTTTATAGTTTTATGAGATGTTAAAAAACTAAAATTATTATGTAATAACAAACATGTTATTGATATTATACTTTAAGAAAATTAAACGCTCAAAACACACAATTAAACGCAGAGCAAGTGCGTATATCACGGTTCACCTGCGATCTTCGAAAACACAACGTGGGTACGTACGTTATCGCGGTATTACAAAATGTAGAGTGACGACTGGGCAATTAGAGATGCGCGAATACATCTACTTTCACCGGCGCGGGCGCATGGGCTTCGGGCGAGGCACTTTTACTTCTCGTAAAGCGTTCAAGTTTGGTCGAGGATTTTTTACTATTATTTAATTTCAGTTTTATAAATACAGTTTATTTATTAACACTAGAAACTTTCGGTTTAGTGTCTACAATTGTAACCTCATAAGCTGATTACTGTCCTGCACATCGGTCACTTATCCTGTTTACTGCTAAATCTATTTAAAACATTGTTCTGTCCCTCTTAACTTCAAGCAAATGACTGAAATGCAACGAATGAATATTACTATTATCAATATTTTAAATAAAATTAAGAACTGTTGCCGGCCTAAGACTGAGTTATCTCAAAAAAAACCGTTTAAAATACCGTGATTGTGAAATTTTACGTAGAAATTCTATGTCACTTGACTCAAAACTGCTCACTCACGGCAATTTTATCCTAAATCTGAGTTCCAAGACCGTCCGAAGTCTTAATTTGAGCTTTAGGCGACGATTGTCAAACCATGTTCAGAGTTCATTGATCCCCGATTATCAAGCCTGTTATCATTGAAGCTGTGTTTGAATAACAAAAGTTTACGCAGCACGTGTTTCAGAGAAAGACGATGATGAAAAAAAAATTGGCATATATTTTGAAACGGTTTTAGCTTGTCTGTTATGTTTAAATCAGAATCAGAATCAGAATCAGATTTACATCAGAATCAGATGATACCAAGTTGAAAAATGTACGATATTTGTACTACGAACTCGTAACAAGACCGCCTCACCGATGGCATATGAAAATATATACAACATTCATGTGAAATCACTTAAAAAACTGTAAGGTAGTAGTAATAGACTAGGATCGTAAGGCTCCTGTTATATCCACAATTTTCCAGACTATTATATTATATATAAGGGAAGCATTTGATTTCATATGGAAATTACACCATCCTCGGACATGTTTTTTACTATATATAATTTTTATAATTAATATAAAGGGACTTTACGATTTTTTATTTCATTAACACGCAAGGGTAAACGTATGTTAATAATTTGAATTTACCTTACGAGATCGCAGTACATAAAGCTGCTACGTTTTAATATTCCCAAATTTAGCCCAACCCTAAATAACTAGATTACAAATCACTCAAAAACATAATCTGAATAAGATACGGATTCGTGTAACAGTATGTTTATGATAGCGCTATTCACAGCTAATGGTCATCTTATAAGTACTGCAAAAGATGACCTAGTCAAAGATTAGAATATCAGGTTTTGAAGAACAGTTTAGTCTAACTGTACTTAATTACTGCTTGCGACCTACACGTTTTAGATACATGATTAATTAAGTATTGGCTCAGATCCTCTTACACTGAATAGAGTTATAGTGAATAAAATCTTGTAACTCTAATATAAGTTACGAGATTGAATGAATGGTTTAATAAACGGTGTAATGCGGAGTGCACTTTTAATTTTAGTTAGAGGCAACAGTTTTTATTTTTATTTTATTATATTTAGGACAACAAACAGTTACACAATATATAGTATTAAAAAGGCTAAAACTAAATTTGGTTTATTGCGTAACCAGCGACGTTATCCACGACAGAAAAGTTTTAGGACAATACTTAATATACTTATAATATACAACATTTTTCAATAATGTTTTACTGAAATATAAGGCAGATGCCGCACTAGCGCTTGGAAATTGAAGCGGTCAAATAAAGACAATATTATCGTATTTCGATTTAGATCTATCCTTTTCTATATGATGTCTCATTTATTGTTGTTGCCATTGATACGTCAGAGGGTTTATAGGGTACCTACTAAGATTTTAGGAGCCCAAGTCAACCTCACCTGCAAGTGATGCACCTGCCGATTAACAGACGAGTCTCTGACAAACATAAAAGTTCCAGGTAAAGGGCGATAGGCTCGCCACCTATTACGTGGAACCAACATTATAATTGGCGTGATGTGGGCGTTTAATATGCCTTTGCCTACCCCTTCGGAGAAACAGGCATAAATCTAAATCTGAGTATGGCGAGGTATGAATTTATCCCAAGCCTCACCTAGCAGGATAGACTCAATTATCAGGGGCTAGTGCGACATCTACCTATTTCCCTAAATAATTTTTTTTTATATACTTTATTGTCTTAAAGATCAACAGGATCATTTAGATTCGTCACATATTTACACACAAAATGGAAATTAATTTTTAGATCATTTAGCCCCATCATCTGGCAGCGTATTGTACACAATGCGAATACTATTTCCCGCAAAAGAATTTGTAACTTTAGGAAGCCTTTACTTGGGCATAGCCAGCTTATTTTTATTTCTTAAGTTAAAATTATGTCTATCACTATTTTTTCATAACTTACTTTTATTTTAATGAGTATGCAGTAAGTTTTCATAAATGTACTTTGAAAACACAGTCATTATGCCTATCTCCTTAAACTTATCCCTCAATGATTCGCGAGATCTCATACCATAGATAGTACGAACAGCCTTTTTCTGCAGCACAAAGATACATTCAATATCTGCAGCATTACCCCAAAGCAGTATGCCATATGTCAGAACACTGTGGAAGTAGCTAAAGTATATTAAACGAGCTGTTTTAATGTCCGTTAGTTGTCGGATCTTCTTCACGGCATAGGCTGCAGAACTCAGTCTGCCCGAAACTTTCTCGATATGAAACCCCCTTAAAATATTTTTGTTAATAGTAGTGAATTTTGCTACAAATAGTTTCCTTTTTAAGAGTTGTAGCGAGATTTCAAGGTTTTATTAGGGTCAATATATGGGTCAAGATTATGTACGTACGTACGTAGTTTTAAACAGTTAGATGGTCTTAGTCTGCCAGTTGAGTATTCGGTTACAAAACCAGTTGACGCAGAGATCGAACCTTGCTGATACACTGTATATACTACAATGGACGTACACCCACTCGTAAGTCTCGTAATATTTTACCAGTTTACATTAATTACTTCTGTAACAAAAATATGCAGTACAGTTCAAGTGTGAATCGACCTATAATAATGTTGGCAATTTCCTATAGAAATCAACATCGCACTGACGAAACAACGATGAAACACAGATAACGTTAATAATAATTATAAGTGTTGCCACATTGACTTTGAACCAAAGAGGAAGGATGCGGAGCGAGGCGAGGATACCATTTCCCGCCCAACACTGTCAAAATGACGTTAGTTCATCGATTTGCATAACATATTTAGGTCATCGAGGAAGCGAAAAAGATCCAAAAATAACCCAGCAATTATTAATTATAACAATGTTTTCATGTTGTTGCAAGAAATAAAATATTAGCGATCCGGGGAAATTACCATATTTCGCCCGAATGTCCGGGATTACTGCCGTGTTGATACAGCGTTAGCAATTTAGGTGATGGTAGCCCTATATGTAGGTAAAGTTAAATAATGATAGGTAGGATGTCATGTTCACCAGTTTGGTCCACCAGTTTAAAGTCGTTTAGCGAGCTATGGAGATGGCTATGCTGGGTATTTCTTTGAACCCCCCCCCCCCCCCCCCCGAACAGGTCTCTACCTTGGCGTGGTGGGGGGGCCGAGTACCTCCCGGAGGCCGGGAAAAGGTAACACCCAGAGACCGACTACTCTGGGTGCCCTTACCATGGACCCTCCGGGAAGTCGGCTACACACGCTATGGTCGCACGGGGAGGTAGGAGGGGCGCGTCCACTGCGCCTCTCTGAGGAGGTCCTCCCGGTTTTGGTCCGGGGGACGTTGGCCGCAGGCGGGGTGTCAGAAGCTGCAACCCAGGTACTGGCCCCCGCCTCTTTCTCAACAAGCGGCGGGCGTCGTCGGAAGATTTTTAGTGGGTATTACTGCGGGCAGTCGTGTCTGCCTGTGGTGAATCCCACACCCCCCTTTCGGTCCCCCTTTGGCCGGAAGGCAGTGCGTAAATGCATTTTGTTCATCATTCATCATCATTTCAGCCCATCAACGTCCCACTACTGAGCACGAGCCTCCTCTCACAAATCAAGGTGTGAGGGTAATGGGTCATACTCCACCACGCTGACCCAGTGCGGATTGGCGGAGGCAGGTGTATGGCGTCCTGCTGTTAGAATTTATCAAGCCGCCCATTAGGCCTCTAACATGGCTTAACGACTACCACATTTAGTGTTAACCGGGACCAACGGCTTAACGTGCCTTCCGAAGCACGGAAGCGCTCGATATCAAATGCCACACAAACGGTCACCCATCCAAGGACTGACCTCTGTAAACTCTGCTGTACTTCGGTGATCGTTTCCGACCACCGAGTTCCGCAGAGCTACGAGCGCTTCATTTTAATTTTTTTAAATTTTTGCATTTTGTTATCGACGTAAAAAAAAAAAAAAAGAAGGGTATTTCTTTGAAGGATCGGATAAGGAATGAGATGATCCGACAAAAAACAAAGGTTATCGACATAACCCAAAGGATTAGCAAGCTGAAGTGGCAGTGGGCCGGTTACATATCTCATGCTTAATGAAACATAGACATAACTCAAAAAAACTATTTTTGGGACATCACTAAAGAGGATCTTCTAAAGAATACTTGTCCTACTTGTAAGCGCATTAAGTTGATACTGTTTTATTTATTAGTAGTTCTTGTGTTTTGAACGTTTGATTAACATTGGTTTGATCTCAGTAAGAAATATAAAGACTGTATAAGTACGTAACTCAAACCTGACTTATCTATTAAGGGGTCGATGTTCCTTTAAGCATGCGATATGCCGTAGGACAATAAGACGATATGGAATGTGTATTCCATTCAGGCTACCGCGGGCTGTTTGATTTTTTAGAATACATCTTTTGTATTCCAAAAAATCAAACAGTCCGCGGTCTTACAACTGTACATAGCATATATAATTTAAAAATGGCCTTGTAAAGCTTTTTATTGGCTCATGTTTAACATCGTATAAGTAACACCGACTTATGAGGATTGTCTCCATATATATTTTTTATAAGTCTAGCGACTGCCGGTGGCTTCGTTCGCTTAGCAATAAGTTAGTGTATCTTAAATACTTTTAGTATAATCAGATTTTGACATATGTGCATAACTTCAACTTTGAATGTTAATAACTTTCAACTTTTTATAAATAATACAACACGTTTATAAATAATATAAATAAATAGTAAATATTTTCTGACAATTACCACAATTATTTAGTTCCAAGGTAAGTGTAATTAATAAATTGTGTTATGGATACTACATAACGGAATAATATATATACATTTTTTTTATTTTATTTATTATGTTCTTGTATTATAAGCAGAGGTCGGAATTAGGTAGAGTTATTTATGTACTTGCATCGAAATGTTGATATTAATGTGGACTTTCCCGGGATTTCAAATGGACAATCCCGTGTGGCCAACAATTTCGGTCATCCAATATCATTGATGTAAGTTTGGCAACGTCGCGCGTGCAGTAGTCTAAATTAAAAAAGTAAAAGTAAATAACTTTTTATTAAAAAGTAACGGGATTTATTCTATTCTTTAAAATTAATCCCGGGATTTGAGGCATATCCACTGTATTCTTTCGCTGTGTGAAATCAGTGTAAGTACATGAATAACTCTACCTAATTCCGACCTCTGATTATAAGAAAAAAAACATAAGGTTTTAAAATTTTACAATAATGTCCTCAATGAGCCCTTTTAATAGGCCCTTTTATTACTTAATTCGGTAGCTTAGCGAGTGTAATTGTAAGTTATAGTACCAAGTTACCTACACTTAACGTTGCACATAACCGCGCAGTCATGAAGTGAAAGTTTTCTTTGTAGTCTGTGGTCAAGTACAAATCTCTCAGGGGTCACATTCGTTTTCCTGAGAAAGTCTTAAATATTTGCTACTTGTGACTAATCTTAGGTACTTACTTAAAGTTTTACTTTCTTCGGAATTCCTTAAAAGTCTAATAATAAATAACTGTCACTTTCTTATAAAAAATAGGAACTATAATTCAAAGTAAAACCTCTTTTTGTAAAGTTAAAATAATAGCTTTTTATTTAATACGTACGAACTTATGCGTTTTAAACTAATACGATACTTCAAATAAAAAACAATTTTTAAAATTTTAGACTGCCAGATGGTGTGGTTAATCTGCGCAACTGCTGAATCTATTTTGACCGGATTTTCACTGGCAGATTGCTCATGTTATAAGAAGTAATTTAACCATTTAAACCAAATATGTATGTATGTATATAGGGATCCTACCAAGACCTAAGGAGCCCAAGCCACCTGCAAGTGGTGCACCTGCCGATCAACGGACGAGGCTCTGGCGAACATAACAGTGCCCGGTAAGCGGCAATAGGCTCGCCACCTATTACGTGGGACCAACTATATATTTGGCGAAGTTTGGGCGTATAATATGCCTCTGTATGTATGTATGTTAAACCAAATAGATCACACGTGCATAGTTTACTTTCTTCAAAGGTATCAATGTGTTAAAGCGTTATTAAGATAGTGTAAATGTTTACGTAATCCTTAAAGTCATATGAATAATATTAATTATTATGTATTGCAATTACTAAGTTTCGTGTCGAGAAATATTATTAATTATTTCTTGTCGAGACTCTAAGAATTCAATTTTTTTTTATGTCAAAATATTTTTGATAACATTTCCATACTGACCTTTACGGCTTAGATATTTTGTTTTACAGTATTACAGGTAGAATAGATACAATGGAAACACCAAGATACAGACCCAGAAAAACTTTCGCATTCATGCACACAAAGTACATTGACTTCTACACAATATATGAATCATATATATAACATCGTCATAATAATATGAATTACGTCATATGATGCAGTAAAATATTTAGATTTTACAGTAAAATATTAAACCTTTGATTTACCTTTAATAGGATGAACAGTAAACTCCTTATATTGAACTTTTATTATCTCAAATCATTCAATCAAGCTTAGTCCAGTATGGTCCCTATAAAGACTCCGACCCTCTGTTTCAAAGTCCTCACTAGTTGAGAAATGTATTAATGTGATTTTTCATGTCGACAATCTAAATTTCAATTCAATATTGCCAGCTTATATTAGCATCATCTCAGCTTTATGTAGTCCACTGCTGAACTAGGCCTCCCTAATAGATTTCTACATGGAGCAATCCTGAGTCGCCATCGGTCCATCGGGTTGGGAGGCCGTACATGATTTGCCGCAAATATAACATCTCTCTGAGAAGTATAATATTTAATTATTTATATTTATTTATATTATTTATTATATTTATATTTATTTATATTATTTATATTTATTTATCGTTAAACATTTAGTTTAAGCATCCTTATTTCTTTATTTATATTTAGAACCGGCAATATATAATAGGCTCACCACCTATTACGTGGGACCACGCCTACCTCTTTGGAAAAACAGGCGTGATATTATATATGTATGTATATAACTATTGATAGCAAATGCATCCGTTCATACTGTGTGGCTAAAACTCAAAAGTTTTTATCGATTTGTGCATCGAACCCGTCTGGGTTGTCTAGCCACATACCGTTCAAAGGAGCTTTGGAGGTTTGGCGCTCTTGCTAGATAGTTCGAAAAAATGTGTATATATCGAATCTATCCGAAGAACTAAGAAACAGTTTTTTTTAAGTTGTACTATCCGTACTAAGATTTTACAACTAGGTAACTTTACAAGTAAGCAGTGTTTGCAGTTTTCTATGAGTTCCTTTATGGGTTTGTGTGGTTTTCGATATAGGCATACCATACCACCACCATATATTGGTGTAATTATTAATTTGAGTATAAGTGTAATTTCAAATGATGAATAAATGTCAAGTAACCTTTTATTTTTAATATCGTAACAAATCTCTGGCCGGTTTTTTGTCGAACATTCTTCCAAGGAGGATATTATTGTACAAAAAACGCATTCCACAGACGCACCGACATAATGGTACCCACTGTCAGAAAACGCTGGGGAACTTTTTTTTCAAATCCCATTACGGATGGGACTGGGCGTTGATAATCGATGATTTAAGAGATTCCTCGGAATCAAATAGATTTCTGTATTATAGTTTATTTACAATTAGTATTACTGCTTTACTGGTTATTTTCTGCTTTCTTCATTTTGTAGTACTAAAATAGGCAGCATACATCATTTAGGAATCTTTCAACTTTTAGACCTATCTATACAAATCAATAATTAATAAAAGTTGCTGTTTTGAGTGATTTTCATAAAAGCATTTTACTTAATGCATAAAATATGAATGTTTTACAATTACACAACCATAAACGAAAAATACTGTTTAAATTATGTAGCACCTATATTGGTTTTGATTAAACTTTTAAACGACTCGACCGGCTTGAACAGATGTTATAAGGAATGTCTTCTTATAAATTTGATAGCACTTACGAACTTCACTCAAATCTAAGAGTACCAATTCACTATAGCAAAAGCTTGCTACGAGATTAAATAGACAAAAAACTCAGCAATCTTCCGCCAAGAATTTTTGGTAAATCAATTGATAAGTTCTCTTCGAAACCGTAACCAACAAAGTAGCACTACGGGAACATTTTATTATCGACCAACCATATTGGTCAAGTCACTAGGATTGAGCGCAAACAAATTGAAACTATTGAAATTAATATCTCATTTAGATTAATATTTTAAAACAGAGTATCGTAAAAATTTACACTAAATATTATTATATAAACTGTCGTGTCTACAGGCTCTGTTGGCTGTTATAAAAATTACGAATAATTACGATTGATACGTATTACCGTATTTTGTGTGGTAGGTGATCGAAGGGAACGTGTCTTAGCGGCGGTCGACGGCCAGCGTGGCGCCGAACGCAGCCCAATGTATCCTATAATTTTCATATATTTTGACATGCCATCGCCAACTGTAAATCAACCTGTGACGTCGACGTGCCAGGAAGCGAGGATGTTTGGCTTCCTGGGCGCCGGAAGAGGGGAGTTTCGAATAAAACATTGTGTGCATTAATTTCACAGTTGCTATAACGCGACTGAGTGCAACACAGCGGTAATAGTCAAAAAAATTTTTTTAAAATTTTTAGAATCTGTTCATTTTAGGTAATAATGTTAAACTGTAATTTATTCAATTTAGATTCATTAGGAGTTATTTAGTGTATGTGTATGATTCCTTCTTATTTCACATATGCATATTTACTAAAATCTGTCCATGTATGTTTATGTCTATATCCACTGAAATGGGTAACATAGAGTTCTGAAGAGAGTGAGAAGTAAGGAATGAGTTACCTCGGACAAGAAGGCACAAACATGGGTTTAGTTGGCAATAAACTTGACCTGACTATATTAGGAGACAACAGTGCCGTAACTAGCTTTTTATGCACCCGGTGCTAGCTTTCTGCGCACTTGAAAAATGCTTTGACCAGGCTCTGAAAATACTGGCCAGGTACAGTAGGGCGCGTCTACACCATGTTCGCAATAAAACAAAATGTTCCTACTAGCTACCATGCATGACATAAAACTAGATACTAGTCCGGTCATTTCTGCGCCCCTCCAGGGTCTGCGCCCTGTGCCTGGGCACTGCTGGCACCGCCCTAGTTACGGCACTGGGAGACAATTATGCTTTACACACACGGACTCCATGGAAATTATTATTAAAAATCTTTACTAGACTGAATAAAATTACGTATTGATCTCTGTTCACCAGACAGTTGTCACATTTTGTAACGTCAAATAGGATAAGTTACAGTTATGTTTAGTAACTAAGTTATTGAGAGACACATTTTGCATCCACTTGCTAAATGCACGCCTAGCACGCGCAACACATGTGTTTGTTACAGTTAGTAACATACTTTTCGGTGTAAGAAAATACTACTTAATTTTCTATGTATTAGTGAGAATTTTATTCATGCCAAAAAATGGATCAACGGAAATGAATTTCCTAACGATTATTGTTTAGACGGAAAGTTTTAAATGCAAAAACTACATACCTTGAAGTTTTTTTGCGTTTCTGAACATTGAAATTCGATAAATGTGCTAATAGACTAAATTTCATATCCAGTTTTGGGAACGCAAGCAGTAGCAGTCCTAATATCCCTAAATATGTTCACAAAAGATGCAATTCAAAGAGTAGTTTTTACTTTAAGCACGCACAGCAATCTTATAAATAAGAAAGTAATGTATTAATGGTAAGGTTTTAATAACGATTTCTTTTATTTAATTGTCAATGACATTTTATGAAAGCAGAAAGCCGTTACACATATTCTCCCATGAAATATAAGTGTCTTTTAACAGCTAAAACTTATGTTCAAATTTTTTTTTAAACTGATATAGGTATTTTATTACACGAAAATAAGAGAGAAGTATATATTATTAAATACAATTTACTAAAACAATGTCTCTGTCTTTACTCTTGCTAAATACTATTTCTTATAATTAGTTATTTAATATTTGAACAGTATCTAAGCATATTGTTAATTTAATACATTAATGGTCTGGGTGCTTATCTATGTAGGTATATTAAGTATTTATTTACAAAAAAAAGTATTTAATTATGTTTATCCGTTGTTTAGTATCCATAACACAAGTTCTTAATGATACTTATCTTGGCACTAAATAATTGGTGTAATTGTCAGAAAATATTTATTTATTTATTTGATATAAATATTTCCAAAATTAGAATTTCGAAGACCACCAGTCATAGAGTAAAATTTCAAATAGCTATTTTTGAATCAGTACTTAAGCATTACATTAACATACAATGATAATAAAATAAATATAACTGGGTTCCCTTAGTATTAGAATAGGAATTAAAATAATCGCGAGTACCTAAGTCATGAAACAGTGATAAAACACTATCAGTTACTTTCATAGCTTTTACCATAAATCAACACATATAAAAAGGAAGAAATTATCAGAAATAGGTCATAAGTCGATTGTTGTAAGACCTAACAAAAAGTTGTGCCGCCGCCAGTGACCTAGATAGAGGCACGTTGGGAAAAGCAGAAGACAGTCGATGAGAAATTGTATGACTTTCTCAAGTGCTGTAGATTTGCAGATAGTTGCATTTCCTTTGCTCTTTCGCTTCAAAACAAGTCACTATTTCAATAATACATACATATTTATTTACATATTATATTTTGAGAACGTAATAATATAAATAAAAAAACTTTTTGCATAAAGAAAAACTTTTACTAACCTTGCATAAGAAGCAATGCAGCAAAAACAAAAAGCATATCCATATTGTTGTTCGTTAAAATTCACATATATAGAGTTATTTCTTTTCAAAAGTACATAAAAAAATCTCAAGATTTTCCTATTTACGACACTCGCGGCGATTTTGTTACGCAGCGCGGTGACATGGCGCGTTCGTGCAGTTGCGCGTCTCGCGTTCGACTGAACTCGGTTGGATGAGCAGGTGCGCGAGCGCAGCAGCAGGTACAAACCCCCCTCCCCTTTCCCTTGCCTCCCCTGAGCTTTCGCGAGTCGACTACCGAATTTCTCGCGCTCCAGGTGACCTTCGTGTTTTGAATATTTTATTAAATACATTTAGTTTATAATGTCAGTAGGTGAAGCCGCTTGAGACGTGTCGCGCCTTAGCAGGACTAAAGTATGTGTTATAGTAGGTTAAATAGATATTCTGTATGAAGATGCTAAATATTATGAATTTTTCTTTTGTGTTAACAGCAAGAATATATTCTGAAATAAGTAATTTTTAACAGAGAAATGTAAAAAATAACAAGTAATCTGCATACATTTTCACTTATAAAATCTTTTCATTTGCCGAGACAGTCATCGCATAAAGCTAGATGAGAGAAGGAAAAGAAAGTCAGGATAAAATTAGAAATAAAATCGAATTTCATGTTTATTGAAATTTTAGAAATGCTCGGACAGAACACACACATTGCCTTTTAGACATTTTAAGTAGAGCTTGCCGGAGGGGTGCCAGAGAACGAATAAACAATTTTCTAATTAGTAACATTTTTTTTTCTTTAAGTCATTCTTGTCAGCGCAACCCAGACTAAGATAGATAGATGCCCACGTTGATGCACACAAATATTAGTCCTGTATAATCAAAATCACGATTATACCTCTCTTCGACTCGAATATAGACTCTACTATTATAATATTGATCTTTTCTTTATCTTGCTTATTCATTGAGAAACTAACAGGCGTCCATCTATACTATATAAGCTATAGCATATTTCCGTCCTGATAAGCTTATTATGCAGGGAGAGAATTGGCGATTCTGGAACACTAAACCAATTTAATTTTAGTGAGTAGGGATAAGCTTTAGAAAATCTTCATAATTGTAGTTAAAACTTTCCCCTATTTTATATGTTCACTTTTAAGGTAATTCTAAATGAAACACCCTCTATGTTTTCCCTTCAACATTTCATTACTTACTTTACTACTAGACTATTACTTACTTTACATTAGTTTCCAAATGTGACGCACTACGGCACTATGCGCTGTAGGGTTAAACCAACTGATATCGTCAATAAATTAACACTCATATACAATACAATGGTCATTAATATTTGCTAAGTACGGAAAGGAAACTCACTCACTACTTGTACTTTTATTAAACTGCATGCGCTTGATTCGAGTATAAAGACTTGAAAACAGAAAATGGTCGCAAACGCAAGCCATCCCAAATCCAATAATTCAAACTTTGTACGCCTCTCACGATGTAGACTGATGACTAGAAAAGTTGCGAGAACACAGTAGCGGTTATGGAGGAAACTGGAGAAGGTCTATGTCAATTTGTAGGCGTTTTGTAGGTAACACACGGCTATTTACATTAGATTTTACTCTTAAATTACTTTGGAACAAGATTTGACATCGTTCAGTCTGGCTGAGCGGATGTCACTGTTTTTACGAACGTCAACGGCAAGCCGCCACGTACTAGACGAATCGCAATGGTTCCACGTGATCCAGGGTTTACTCAACACATAAAGTGCTATGGCCAAACCTAACCAAGGCGGGCAGCCGCCTTTATATATTATACATAATCCGATGCCCATATATCCCCTTTGGGCTGGGCAATACCTTGTTAGAACTTTTGAGGGATCTATATCGTTGTGTGCCATTTGAGAGGCCTATGTCCAGCAGTGAACATGTTAATTTTTCTCAATGTGAACTTGACTTCTTTTACTTAGGACTTTTTACACGAATTTATATAATTCATTAACTTTGACTTTTTGACTATATCTATTGTGTACCAAATGTAAATTTTATATGTGTTTATGTTATGATTGTGACTTGTGGGTGAGTTGGACTTGATCTGTTAACCTATATTGTGATATTGAATAAATAAGTAACACTCGCTTTGTTGATTGAACGCGACGCCAACTCCAAACCAAATTCAACCTGCAAGACTGCGACCGCCTAAATTCCTAAAAAAAATTCCAAAGACGCTTTGGAGTCAAGAGCCGGGAAAAATCCAAAGAGTAAGTCCTACAATTTTACAAACTAACGATCATTCAACCGTAAAACCAACCTTTCTAAGAAAATCCAATTTCATAGATTTAATGTAACACTTTCTATATTAATCGATTTATTATTTGGTAATTACAGAAAACTGTTTTATAAACTTAAACTTGTACTGCTACCATCTTATTCTTTGTGACAATTGTTTTTGCATGATAAGTCTTAAGCCATAATAAAAATAGATGCTTCATAAGCTTACAAGTTATACTTAACTGGTAAATGGCTTTAAAGAAAACTAACGATGAAATTATGCAAGGTTCATACCTATTACAACATTAAGTTATAATTAATAACCGTTGTTGAGAAGCGGTGAAATGAATGTTAGTTTTTAAGCATTGTTATAAGTACTACGAATACTTTACTTGTTCCGGTGTCAGAGAGAACTAATTTATATTTTTGTCATGCAATGAAGATGGACTTTCATATATCTACTGTTGTTCAAAAGGATTTTATACCAAATATGTGTAGGCTGTGTACGTTATTCCAATGTTTTCCCTAACTGTCCTACTTCCGAATGGGTGGGGTTCTTCATAAAAGCTGTCTCTATACTTTCACGTGCAGTAACTGCCTATCAGATGGGACGTATAATTTTTTCTAATGGTGCTAAAGGCAGAGTTTGTTTCATACATACTTACATATGTATGATTAGACCGCACAAGAGGAATTTGGTAGAAACCATTGAACAGGACCACTATTTACTTTGCTGGATATCTTTTAGGAAAGTTCCACATATATGCTGTGCGGGTGTATAGGGCTCCTATCGAGATCTGAGGAGTCCAAGCCTACCTCACCTGCAAGTGGTGCACCTGCCGATCAACGGACGAGGCTCTGGCGAACATAAAAGTGCCCGCAAAGCGGCAATAGGCTTGCCACCTATTACGTGGGAGCAACAATATAAATGGCGAAGTGTGGGCGTATAGTATGCCTCTGCCTACCTCTTCAGGGAAACAGGCGTAATATTATGTATGTATGTGCAAATATATGCTATGCTTATAAGTTGAGCGAATTCGACTTTCAACATTTGTTATTTGTTGCGCTATGAGCCAGTAGATACGCTAGGAACCGATAATAATGCTTTCCCGGCTGTCCCAGACCCAAGCGCAGGCCCGGGGTATGCTCACTGGTCTAACCACTGCCATAGATGTTCATGATAGACGGTACCAACAGCTTAACGTGCTTTCCAACACACGGAGCAAGCGATTAATTCGCTCGCAACTTTGAAAAGTCATAGGTGTGCCACCAGGACATTGAACCCGAGACCCTCTGACTTTGAAGGCCATGGGTCTAGCCGCTGGGCTTTCACCGCTTTTGATGAAATTTTCCGATAATATTAAGGAAAGATCGCGGATAGATATTTTTATTCATACATACATGTACATACATTCACGCCTGATTCCTCGAAAGCTAGGCAGAGGCATATTTCACGTCCACACTTCGCTAACTATATAGTTGGTCCCACGTAATAGGTGGCGAGCCTATTGCCGCTTACCGGGCACGGTTATGTTCGCCAGAGCCTCGTCCGTTGAGCGGCAGGTGCACCACTTGCAGGTGAGGTTGGCTTGGGCTCCTTAGGTCTTGATAGGATCCCTATACCTACACCCATACAGATATTTTTATTACTTATAATAATTGCTATCTTATGTTGTTTTTTAGTAAGCCGTTTCGACCGTTTGTTTTGTTGAGGAATTCATAAAGATTGCTCATTATTCAGCAATACACGTAGATCCTAGCGTGCGACAATTTAAATTACACTGGCTCTCATAATTATTATTGCTGGAACAGAACAGGCTACTGTTGCTGCTTGGTGGTCGGTAGTGTGATGCAAGACTTTGTTTTTATTAGCCATTTACCATTTTAACGAAAGTGATTTATGATGGACAAGTGGATGGAAGTGTTGGGAGGGGAAGACCACGTAAGACCTTCCATGACCAAATACAAAAAAAGTTAGAGAAAGGGCAGGTCAAAAGTACCCTAAACCGACGGGCGTGTATGAGGAGGTTAATGAGTGTGAATGAAGCTAAAAGTGTGTGCCAAGATTATAGCAAGTGGAAGGATGTGATCTCTGTCTACCCCTACGGGAAAGAGGCGTGACATTATTTATGTATGTATGTATTTATCACTCTTTAGTTTTAGATCATACAGTCAAACTATTTGAACAGTTTTCTGGGACATTGTTTTAATTTGTATGTCATTTAAGGTACTTTATAAATATATAAATCATCATTTTATTTTTCCTATGTTTTTAACATTTTCAAAACAAGTGAGAATTAAATGAATGATTTTTATTAATGTAAATCCGTTTTATAAATATCTCATGTCACTGTGTTTGTGGCTCCAATCTTCCAAAACGGCTTGAGTATTTTGTGAGAATACGTATGAGAATAATTGTTCGTATAGTATTTTTCACTCCCCAGCCACCACTTTCAATTTCCACATCTTAATGGCCATTTTAGTATGTCCTTTGATAAATTGAATGCCAGAACAAGGTAAGCTAGTAAATTGTATAATTTTACAAAAAACATTATAATCGCGTAACAAAAATTGTAACGTACAATTACTTTAGTAATACAAATATTTAAATACAGAGTACAATATTTACAGTCCGAAAATAGAATATTTATACTCTTGCATTCTTCCACTATAGTACTAAGTTGGATAGACTTAATCCTAACATGCAGCTCTCTGAATCTGAGTATAGTACATTCATCATCATCATCATCATATTAGCCGTATAAGGCCCACTGCTGACGGGTTGGCACGGTGTACACAAACACTACCATCAATGTGTGTAATCTCTATGCTCATTTGAACCCGGATTTTATTATAAATTTTTTAAAAGTTTGGGCCGTGTCCAACAGGATCCGGCAAGAAATACAAGTTAATGTTTATAAATCATGTCTATCTTTATATGCATGCCACTAAACGTTTCACATCTTGAATACTATGTACGTGACAAGTTTATATTTTTCCTGGGATGTCTTATACAGACTATGAAGACACCTGTATTTACTTAGTAGTTTCAGCATAATAAACAATTGAGTGTTGGGAACCTGCAAAATTTAAAAGTTTTAAAAAAAAATACTTTTGATACTTTTTTTTAAAAGTCGAAGTACAGTTTGTCCAATGTTTAATATTACACTGCTCATTACAATAACATTGCCGTCTAAGGATAATACTGGCTCTGCAAAGTACTCGTCGGGGCAAAAAATTAAAGAAAACCATATGCATAACTATTTGACAAAGTTTATGCCTATTAATTTCATTGTATCACTACACAGTATAAAACAAATTCGTTTTCCGCTGTCTGTCCCTACGAATGCTTATATCATTAAAACTACGCAACGGATTTCTATGCGGTTTTTATTATAAATTGAGTGGTTCATGAGGATGGTTTATATGTAGGTTACGCGGACTAAGTCGCGGGCGGCCGCTAGTATAAGATATATTAGGCCTAGATCTCCACGCGACGCCTGTAGCCAGGACTAATTTGCGGCTGAATACATATGTTCCGAACAAATATAATTTGTATAACATTACTAAAAATGATGTATGATGTTGTACATTTTTTTAACCGTTTTTTGATTGAATTTGAAACAGTTACATTGAAATAATTGTGTCTCAATTTTAGGGTTAGTGTGAGATACATTATTGCATTGCAAACTAATCTGTAACAAAAATTATATACTTTTTACAATAAATTACATACACCTTTGAGTGCAAGCACATTAATAAACAAAACCCATTCTTAAAGTATTTCTATATCATAATAGTGGGCTCTGTTCCAAGTTTCAGCCTGATCTTTCCATTTATGCGTTAACAGATTGTCCTGTCAGCCTATATTGACTCATCGTACCATAGTTAGTAATCGTTAACAATGCGTAAAGGGATAGGTAATCAGGCACTAAACATTAAGAAAACATGGCAATGTAAGGAAAGTGGTTCCTGCATTCCTTACAGCCATAAGCTTATCCAAAATCACTTAAACTGACAACCTTAACACTAAACTCAATGGAATAATCAACCTTCTGCCGCAGACATTGGAATCAAGGAAGCGTAAAACTCTAGTGGTCAAAGATTAGACCTTATAGTTAGTGTAAAGGTTTTTAAAGGGTTCTGTATGGAGAATTATATGGATTAGACATTGAGATGATTAAATATCAACGTGGATGACATACGAGTATTTATTACATAAATTTATATACTTTTATATCTGTCACATAATTTCATAAGCCCTAAATAAACTGAGCTTGCACTGTAGTGAATTCGAATACGAATAAACTATATAAATCAGAAGAATTTTAATAGGTGTTGAATGAATTAAGTTCCGCTTTTTAGTTTGATTTGCTATTAAAGCGTGTTTTTTTAGTTCCCACTTGCTATACTTACCTATTTTATTATTTGCTTTTAGGTTTAAAGCACAGTACATTTTGTACAATACCGCAATTAAAAAAAAAACATGCAATCGCCTCGCTCGGCCAAGGTCAGGTATCGATTTTCATCCCGATCATACACAGACATTTGGGGGTCACTGGTTGGTAAAAAATATATTTCTGATATCGTCATAGGTCTTTAATAGGTCTTTAATTTACAAATTCATTGTACGTCTTATAGCAGTGACGTTACATGGACTAGTATTAATTAACTACTTAATATGTTACAGTTAACATTTTTAAAAAAAATTGTGAACTACTTTCGTGGTTTTGTTCTAAATTAATCCATACTGTTTATTAATAATAAAAGAAATTAGGTAAAAACATACAGGATAAGCTATTAAAAGCATGTTAAATTAAATAATATGTTTCTGTGTACGCATTGCTTGACAAAGTATCAACGTCACTGAAGTAAGTGCTAATGAGACTTTCTATATCAAGTTAATGCGACACGGAGGAGAGTCAAAGAGTTTTGTATTATGCCGTCAATATACAATAAACACTCAATAAGACCACGTATTAACGATCGACAAGACGTGAAAGGCTTCGTTTGATGGTAAGTGATATGCCTGCTCTTAGCAAGTTGTAATGGAACTATATCGCCCGTAGATACAAAAGAAAATCTATTGTTTATCAGGTCAATGCTTGTCAATGCTGCCCAAGGGCGTTAAAAGGATTAAGGAAAATTGCTTTCGCCCTGAGTACGTCATCTCTCAACATAGAAAATAGTAGGACGGTCTAGTAGCTGATAGACTCGTAAAAAATTGTTTAAAAATATTCTTGGACATCACACCCTGTGGGTGTATTAAGGATCCTATTAAGTTCTAATAAGTTCAAGGCAACCTCATCTGCTAGTTGTGCGCCTGCCGAACAACTGGAGATACTCTGACAAAAGGTTCTCGGTGAGCGGCAATAGGCTCGATAACTTTGTGTGACCAATAATATAGTTGGCGAAGTGTGAGCGTATGATATACCTGTGCATACCCCTTCATGGAAATAGGGGTGGAAATATTACGTTTATATATATTTTAGTTAGGGCCAAAGGAAAAGATTTGATTTTACGCCTTCAAATATTTTTTGAATAGGAATTAAACCAACGCCTAGAGCAGGTAATACAAACTTCCGCGTCATATCAAGATAGGAGCGAACGAAGCACTAAACCAGACAGCTATGTATAGCTAGTAGATTATCAGAAACTCTAGTATTATGTACAAATTCTAATTCAGCAGCCGATGCTACAAACTCGACATGTACATAAGGTTTTTGTAATTCATGCATGTTTCTTTAAACATAGCTATGTATTTGTTGGCATTTTGTAAATTTGTAGCTGACGTTGCATTAGCAGTCATGTCGGACCCACGAATCTGTCTGTTAATTAAAGAGAGTGTAATGTAAAGTATGTGTTATTAATGTAATTAAATACATTCATTCATACAGGGGGCCTTCACTGTGCTGGCATCTCTTTGAGGCTCGCGTGGAACACGAATGCGCCGTCGACGCGGCCTGTCGTCTATAGAAGACGGACGGATGGCAAGTTACCCATTACTCATCGCCCACAAGCCTGCGCCTACGGTGGCCGGGAGTCGTCACGTGGCTCCCGACGTCTCGGGCGTCCACCGCGGCGGCCGGGACCGTGACGAGAGGCGCTCTGCCTCTCTCGTTCCTCCGCCTCCTTTGCTAGCATGACTGTTTCGCATAAGGAGGAGCCCCACTGCATCTTGAAACATTCTAAGTTCACATATCTGTCTGTACCAATTCGTACTGGGTCCGGACCACGCAGTACAGTTTGACATGAATCCCTCTCATTTTGGTTCGTGAAGGGACGTCCATGCATAGAAGTGGGACGTCAATGGGCTTAGAGGTTGATGAATAATAATATGACTCTAATATCACATGAGTTGCCTCATTGTTATTATCAAATTATAGACACTGTTAAAAATTTAAAAAAAACTTTAGCTGCCTAGGCTGCTATTGTCACTAACATATTGTGCGGATGAAAATACAGAATTAATATTTCGTTTAGTTAGTAACTAGCCCTTTCTTTCTCAGTGCAAGTTATAAAATGTTAGGTCCAATAGCGCGTTAATAACTTAATATTAACGCGCATCAGTTGATAATCTCTTAATGTATTATCGCGAAGTGCAAAATACAGGAACGCGGTAAACATATTACTTTATATTTTGGTCTCCATTTTACTAAGCCAATGATACACTAGGAGACAACTTTTCCTTGGGGGTTGTGACATTTATTTTAATTGATATTCTGTTTTTTAAGTTTAAGATACAAGATTCGTGTTATCGGTCCTTTTACAGAGCAAATAAAAAACCTTACCAGCAATATAAGTACGAAAAAAAATTATATGCTACTTTGCGCTGCTACATCTAAACTGTTATTGGTGACACAGAACTCAACAAATGTTTAAAATGTGCAAAGTATACTTACCATTATTCAAAAAGTCTTATGTATTAAAAAGCTTATTTATTTGATTACTTTAACTTTTTATTGGAACTCTCTTCCTCCAAATATCAGACTGGCTAAAAGTAAAGCAGCTCTTATATACTTAACTTTTAATTACTTCTTGAAAGAATGATCATCGATGAAATTTCCCACCATGTCATTCATTTATTTATTTTTAAATATGTATGTATTTGTGATTCTATATGTGTAGGAGTGTGTATTTTTATATAGTTCAACGTACTATTTTATGTAATTATATCATAACTATAAGTATTATCTCTTACTCGCACTGCCTTTATTCTCTCTGCTAACCCGAAGGTTGACTGGTAGAGAATGCCTAATGGCATTAAGTTCGCCTTTTGTACATTATATTTTTATGTGTGTGCAATAAAAGTTAAATAAATAAAATAAATGTTTACGCTCAAACCAAGTTTCAATTTATAATAATAGGCCATGGACATGTCCACACTATAAGCGTCACGAGTCACGACGATAAGTCTCACCGCCCATATTTGTCGTCTCGTAGGCACGTGATGACCGATAAAGCCTTACCAGCTGAGGACGTGTTGAAGCTAAGTAGCTCCTGCGTATCACTGATCGGAAAATACAAAGTGCTTTTATTAAACACGAACCTGAAAAGTAAAATATCTATAACACTTTAAAAAAAATATAATTTGTAAAATTGTTTTATCTTTGTTTTAAAATAAAACATTTACTCATGTATATATGTATGATATGATTTTGGGTCTATTTATGCGCACAATTCATGAAACTGTTTTGTAAGATTTGCTTTGTTTTCTTTTAGATCTTTATTTTAATTTCATATTACAAAAATCAAGAAACGAAAAACAAAATAAAAACAGATATATTTATAATTTCTTTTTTGTTTTGAGAAATTTGAATACGTTATAGTAAATAAATAGAAAAAAATATTTTATATTTTCATAAAAAGCCTTTTATAAGCTTTCTTTTATATTTTTTCAGGGCACAATCTCTTTTCAAAGTTCAGGAGCAGGAGTAATCTGCCATCATTTGACAATCTCATCGACCCTGATTCTTTTCCTTTATCACTTTTAGATCTTTATTAACGTTTAAGAATCCACCGTTATTACACATTAATTTTCGAAATATCACAAATTTTAGAAAATTAAACCAAACTGCAGACATGACACTTTACGTTTCCGCCAAGAAGTCCAACAGATCAATTAAAATTTTCAAAAAAAATTCTAATATAATTATGTACAATCAATATATAACCTGATGAAATTAAGATATAAAAACAAAATAAAAGTTACTTTAAACTAATTATCATCATCGTTATTTCAATCACCAAGAGTTCATTGGCTTCCCCTTTTTTTTACATTGATAAATCATCAAACATCCACCGGGTGCACGCCGTTTTGACCGGATTTTGTATGGTGTATAGGGATTATACTAATATATAAGGAGCCCAAGCCAACCTCACCTGCAAGTGGTGCACCTTCTGATCAACAGACGAGGCTCTGGCGAACATAACAGATCCCGGCAAGCGGCAATAGGCTTGCTACCTGTTACGTGGGACCAACAATATATTAGGCGAAGTGTGGGCGTATGAGGTGCCTCTGTCTATCTCTTCGGGAAAACGGGCGTGAATGTATGTACCTATGTATGTATACACAACAGTCTCTCCAGTTTTCTGATCTAGTTCTTCAATCCGTTTTCCATGCGTGGGGGTATGACACTAATTCCTCAATCAGTGACTTATCACCGCTAAATATGCAACAGGAGAAAGTGTATCCTGTGCCTGGTTTGGTGATGATGGACAGTTTAAAGTACCTATGTACGTAGCACCTCCTTTTGCGTGTTCTACAGCTAGATAACAAAGTGATGGAGGAAATGAAAACAACATCTAAAAACTTTTATTACGGAGGAAAATGGATTATCCCCATGTTCTCCCCTCTATAATTGCAACGCTCGCCACCGGAATGTGAAGAGTTCATCCTCACACCTTAGAAATAAAAGCTGCGCGTACTAGGTGACATCCCAAGCTACGTTTTCTGGTGCACAAACAAGCATTAATTATAAATATTATAGTCATTGTCTATAATTCTCTAATACATTTAAATATTAATTGCTCTGGCGAACGTTACAGTGCCCGGTAAGCGGCAATAGGCTCGCCACCTATTACGTGGGACTAATTTTATAATTGGCGAAGTGTGGGCGTATAATATGCTTCTGCCTACCCCTTCGGGGAAACAGGCGTGAATGTATGTATGTATAATTCTTGAAAACATCTATGGTTCAAAAGTACGATACAAACAATTTTTTTTTTATAGGTACTAAATTATGAATTTTTGTCAAGGCCTGGGTTATTCCTATTTAAAGATTTCATAGTTTTTTTCCATCATGTTCTACATGAATATCTTAATGTTATATATACATAATGGTTCTAAGAAATGAACCCTACAAGTGAATGGCAAAATCATTACCCGATAATTACAAATATTATGTTAAAATTCTACATCTCAATTAAAATTACTTACAATATGAGAATAAAATTATAGCAAATATTAGGTCGGGGTAAAAGTCTTTTCGCATAACGTAGGTATAAACTTATTATAAAATTTTTTTGACTGTACTATTTGTGTCTGGCTGGTTTTGGTAACATTAAAAAGGTTCCATTATAAAGAAAAGAAAAAAATAAAAAAAAGTTGTTTCCCGCTATTTTTCATTTGTTTTTCTCTCCGTAAAAATGAGTGAATCTAATGAAGAAATTCGATACATTTTAAAATTTTATTATAAAAAAGGCAAAAATGCAACTCAAGCAGTGAAAAAAATTTGTGATGTTTATGGACCTGATGCAGTGTCAGTAAGAGTAGCACAAATTTGGTTCAAACGTTTTCAGTCCGGAAATTTTGATGTTAAAGATGCACCTCGCTCTGATCGCCCTGTTACGAATAAAATGGACGCCATTTTTGAAAGAGTGGAGCAAGATCGGCATATTAGTAGTTACGATGTAGCTGAAGAACTGGGAATTGACCACAAAACAGTTTTGACCCATTTGAAGAAAGCTGGTTATACAAAAAAGCTCGATATTTGGGTGCCACACGAGCTCACTCAAAGATACTTAATGAACCGTGTACTCATTTGCGATTCATTATTGAGACGTAATGAAACCGAGCCGTTTTTGAAGAGATTGATAACTGGCGATGAAAAGTGGATCACGTACGACAAGAACGTGCGAATAAGGTCGTGGTCGAAAGTTGGCCAGGCTTCACAGACTGTGGCCAAACCTGGCCTAACACGAAATAAGGTGATGCTGTGTATATGGTGGGATTGGAAGGGCATTGTTTATTATGAGCTTTTACCGCCCGGCAAAACCATCGATTCTGATCTTTACTGCCAGCAACTGATGAGATTAAAGGAAGCAGTCGAGAGAAAACGGCCGGAATTGATCAACAGGAAGGGTGTGGTCTTTCATCACGATAACGCTAGACCACACACATCTTTAGCCACTCAGCAAAAATTAAGAGAGTTCGACTGGGAGGTCCTAGTGCATCCACCATATAGCCCTGACCTTGCGCCTTCAGATTTTCACCTGTTTCGGTCTCTGCAGAATTCTTTAGGTTTTGTAAGGTTGACCTCAAAAGAGGACTGCCAAAACTATTTGTCCCGTTTTTTTGATAAGAAGTCCCAAAGTTTCTACAGTAACGGGATAATGTCTCTGCCCACAAAATGGCAGAAAGTTATTCAACAAAACGGTACATATATATTGTAAATAAATGTAAATAAACTTTGAAAAAAATGTCTTGACTTTTCATACAAAAATACGAAAAGACTTTTTCCCCAACCTATTATATTTAAAATTGCAATCAAATTAGAACAAAATTTAAATCAATATAACATTACAATATAATCATTACATACAATAATAATGCTAACTAAAGGTTACAATGCCAATTATTTCAAAATTCATATATAGTTTTATATAGTCACTATACCTATAGTTTTTTTTTAACTAAGAAGTGTTTGAGCCTTTTAGAAAATAATGTTGTTGTTAATGATTTTCAGCCTATCCGCCTTCGATGGTCGATTACAACAAAAAAAAAGCCAATTAAGTACTATTTTTTTTATGGTTTTAGTAGTTAAGGACTTTGCGAAGTTTTTAAACTCCCACTGGAAACTCCTTTTTGTATTTTTTAATTGAATTTGAATGTTTAAGTAAATTCTATTAAAAACTTAAAGTCCATCTTTCTTTCTTTCATCTTGCTTTTTTGAGTAATTTTAAGCAATTTTAGGAACTCGAGTTATTTTTTTATTAAATCATCATTCAAGACAATTATGTCATCAAAAAAAAAATCTACAGGCAGAATACATTAAAAAAACACAAAAAAAATTATAACTCAAAAACTACAAAAAATCTAAAAAGCATTCTAAAAAAAAATTGTTGACGTCACTAGTTGGACCACCCTGTATACATGTTCACGCCTACCTGTTATCCATTGCAGCTCTGTATAGTTTATGGATAGAAGCCCAGACATAATATATGTATATGTAGATATAGAAACAGTTTATTAAATGTTGCTACTACCACCGGAGCTCGTTTTCTTAATTACTTAATTTAAAATCTTACTCATTAAAAAACGCAAAAGATATGTATCTTTTGCCTTTTTCATAAGGAGTCGTATATAAGGTGACGTCACAGTTACAAACGATAATTATTTGGCTCTACAATTTTCGTACCTTTCCTAAAGTACCTTCCTATCGAAGGGGGTCCGCTGTTGCAAGACGTTTCCTTTTTGTTCTGAAACTATAAACAATTTTATTCGTCAGTATCATATGTACTGACCTCTAAGAAATTGTGCGTTGATATGGGAAAATATCTGCACTCTGTAAATCGATAATAATAATAATAATATCTTCCTGAAACTATTCAACACATTACAGGCGCATGCCCAATACTTACCCAAACCGACTACACACACCGACACAACCAAGTTGCCCACTTCATTCATCAGAAACTTGCAGTTAAACACGGATTTATAAATGGAAAATTGACACCTTATTACCAATACACACCAAAACCTGTCCTGGAAAGCAGCAGTCACAAAATGTACTTCGACAGAGCAATATTAACAGATAAGACCATTCACAACAATAGACCGGATATAACATTAGTAGAGAAAAATAGTAAAATAGCATACATTATAGATATAGCAGTTCCAAACACCCATAATTTACAAAAAAATATCACCGAAAAAATTCATAAATACACAGAATTAAAAGAAGAAATTATCAGAATTTGGAAATTAAATAAAGTATACATCGTGCCACTGGTGCTCTCCAGTACCGGAGTTATACCTAAATATCTCCTACAATCATTGAAATTATTAAATCTACCACAAAACACCTACATGACTATGCAGAAAGCCGCTATCCTAAACACTTGTCGAACTGTAAGAAAGTTTCTTAAAGAAGATTCCTAATAAATGATTCTCACTTGGTTTAGGCCCGTGAGTCTCATTAAACACCAGAAAGTAAGATTTCTGAGAAAAAATAAATATTCCAAAATAATAATAATCCAGAGATGGGACACCTCACGGGTCATATTATTTATTTAAAGTCTTAAACTTTTAAGTGTTTTTTATAAAGCTACTTAATCTTGATAAGTTGTTATCTTATAATTCAAATTATTAAATAAATAAATAAATATTTTCTGACAATTACACCAATTATTTAGTTCCAAGATAAGAATCATTAAGAACTTGTGTTATGGATACTTAACAATGGATAAACATATTTAAATACTTTTTTTTTGCAAATACATACTTAATATACCTACATAGAAAAACACCCAGACCTCATGCACACAAAGATTTGTCCTGTGTGGGAATCGAACCCACGACCTCTGGAGTGAAGTGTAGGTATACTGACCTCCACGCCATTTCGGTCGTCGTTTCATTAGATTAGATTCGCAACTTTAATTACACCCGTGAAAATTTGAAAACATCCGACTCAAAACTTGAAACTCAAAACTTTATAATAATTGATGAATAAAACCTAATGATCAAGTTTTGCTTAAAGCTACCATCAAAGACAGCATAGCAGGCAATCCCTACAACTTGCCATTACATAGTAAGGTTGTGTTTAATTTATATCATGATTCCAAGTGGTAATTAGTTTGTTACCTCCCCAGAAACTACTATTCTGTGATTTAATAATAACTAAAGAAATGTTAAGATGAACTGACCTGGTACGTTTTATTTTCAATTAGTTAAAAAACTATTTATTGTAAAATTCTATAAAAAATATAATTAAGATTCTCGAAATAAGGCCCTTTGTTTGACATTTAACACGATGTGGTGTGCAGTTCTTTTTTTGTTATTTTCCATTTGAGAGGCCTCGATGGTGACCACCGAATTTGAAATTCGTCTACTCACTTTGAACCTCGCGTATGACTGAGAAATAATAAAATGGTTCAAAAATTATTTTATGATCAAATGGTAAATTTTAGGAATTTTCCATTTTGCTAAATTTGTAGGTAAGTGTTAACTTTTTAAATGATTTTAAAAGTTTAATTTTTTATTTAAAGTTACAATTTTAAGAAAAAAATAATCCACTTTTATCATACATTTATATAGTTTTTATCAAAGTTACGACGCTGATAAATTTAGTTAAAAGATTGTGAAATTAATAAACCTACAGTGTCATTTTAAAAACATATGTTTAAAGGTAGTTTAGGTCAACACTTCAAAAAAATTCATAACTTAAAACTATAATGAATCGCGGGACATATATAATAACCCCCCCAGGGGCTGCTCTATCTATGGACTTCCGCTTTACACTGATACTATCTGCAAGTCTAGAAAACTATATCGATGTTCTTGGAAGGCCAACTAACAGCTTCATATCATGCATAGATGAATCCGGAAGCGTTCTTTAATGTCAAAAAATTTACAATTATTAAACATTTATATATTAAAGACTTTTTAAATAGATACCAAAGTATAATGCGTGGGTCGAGTGGTAGAAAATCAAGCTGACGCGGCTTAGAGTTTAAAGGTTGAAAAGAAAAAATATCTTAAGTTGATAAATTTCAAAATGCAACGTCACGGCTTAAGTGCAATCTACTAATATGCCTGAATTTAATGATATTCATGTACTTTTGAATGTATTATTTAACTTCTATGCCCACCCCTACGGAAAAGAGGCGTGACATTATGTATTTGTCTATTATTTAACTTCGTAATCGATATTAATTAATTTCTAAAACCATTGCCGACATCGAATGAAATCCATTTCGCCTTCATGACATGCTCAAATAGTTTTTTGAAGCACAACTATTTAACTCTTTTTAGAGAAGCAGTGTATCATAATTTTTTTACGTCGGTATCATAATGCACCTACACACTGCCTTCCGGCCAAAGAGCGACCAAGAGGGGTGTGTGCGACTCACCACTGGCAGACATCACCGCCAGCAGTAATACCCACTAAGAACCTCCCGACGACGCCCGCCGCGATTTGAGAAAGGGTCTGTTTCATTACCACCCTTTCATTATGCAATAAAATTTGTATCTTTATCAGTGTTAAGTTAGTGTAATAACTCATTAGTGAGTTTAACAGTAGTGGTGTCATTTTTCCATCCAACTTTCATAATTATCTTCAGCATGATTAAAAAACGTACGAAATAATTCAGCGTAGCCACATTTCATTTACAATGACGTGATATGAATTTCGGCTATAATTATCCAATAGTTTAAATATCTGCCAGCCTCATAACGAGAGCATATCTCAGTATAAGTAAATAATACGATTTTTAAGTAATAAATATAATATAAAACTGTTGTTTACTGCGTTATAACCTTGAAACGAACTCTTAGATTTACGGATCAATACCTGAATATACACATATATTTATAACACAATAACCCATTTATATGTGTTGTAAAGTCATGTACATGTGTGAGGGCGATCACTGTATTTCACAGCATTGGTTTATTATTTCATCATATTTTCCAGTACCGTGATAGTATGGGCGGTTTTGAAGCAGCATCCTCCCTTTTTCTGGAAGGCTCCTCCCACTAACGAAAGGTTAAAGGTTACCTGTAACTGCGTCATCCGTAATGAAACATATATTGAACATTATTCAGTATACCATCTTTGTTTTAACAGTACTTACTACTTACTTTTACTTATAACTCTTGTTATACGGATCCCACAAGCAAGATTTTGTTACCTTAAGGGTATCGTTATAATCCATATTTAATTTTGACTGTGTAGAAATAAAGTCGGTGGTCACGTGTAAAAAAAGAGGCGATATAAAAAATAATGAAATACTACAGTTAAATCTACTTTAATAAGTTGTAAAACTGCAGTATGCTCAGGTTTAATCCAGTCTTCAATATTTTCGTAACCTATAAAACATATTAAAAGCTCTGTCCGTGCCTTTAAACTGTTCGTCAGGTCTCGCAAAGCGGCTTATAAATCAATCAAACTAATATCTCACTTTGTTTCCTGGCGGAAACAACACTCAGACAAATTAACGCTTATTGCATCCCCTTCAAGCTTCTGACGGACTGTACAGTCGAGTGCAATGATATGTGTACACGTGCATTCAATTTTATATCTAACTACATCAACTTAAATAACAAAAACCGGTGTTGTCTCTAAGATCAACAAGATAATTTAGATTCGTCAAATTGATTTATCCAAAATTAAAAAATAATATAAAATAAATAACAACAATGCAGGATATATTAATTATACTTCATAGATTTTTGATTAATGCCATGTTGAATTTTAATTAAAAATATTTAAAAAAAACGTGTGTACATTTTGTCGTAGCTGACTGGTTACATCAGTAGGTATACTGTTCCCTAACTATACAATTTAAGTATTAATTAGAACTATAAAAGTATGTAACCTGCCGATCAACTGACGAGGCACTGGCGAACATAAAAGTTCCCGGTAAGCGGCAATAGGCTCGCCACCTATTACGTGGCACCCACAATATAACTGGCGAAATTTGGGCGTAGTATATGCCTCTGCCTACCCCTTCGGGGACACAGACGTGATGTTATGTATGTATGAAATTAATTTTAAAGTAAATATCATATAGATTGAAATCTAGCTTATCGCTGGAAATTACATTTTTATGTAATAATTTTACACATTATATTTATTTTCATTTAATATCAGAAAAAGTCGCGCCCTAAATGATAGATAGTGTTAAAATATTTACAAACAAGAAAACTGAAAAGAGCGCCTTACCCCTTCTTCATAATTAATTCCACAAAGGAGTTGTCGTCACTCTACATTGCTATTTCATTATTATTGGCGCAATATTTATTCGGAAATGATAAATTGATATTTTTACTGTGTAACGGCAAAATATAGAATATCCATTGGCTTGTCTATAAATAAAACGTGGGCTGGGCCTAGCCAGGTATTGCTGAGGTCCTCCTCCAGGTGACGGTGGTTGTGTTCTTATAAAGCCAGAAGGTTCGGCTGCTGTGCATCAGTCTATCGCGGAACGCTGGCGAGTGATGAGCGATTTGTAGATCACTGTGCACATCAGACAGTTTCTGAGCGGCACGGCACCTCAGTGTGTGTATTTGTTAGCTTATTGAAAGTGCTTATATATTTTTTCAAAAGATGAAATCTCTGTGGGAATTTTATTTCTTTTTTGTATTTTACTGCTTATTCATGAGATTTATTAATTTTTTGATGCAGTTTTTCTTAAGATTATTTTCCAATGAGTAGAACGGTTTATTCGCGTAAATAATTTATTATAATTTAGTGAAAGACATTATGGCGAGTCATCTTATCGACGGCAGCATCTAGTTTAAATGATGTGAATCCCGCACTGAGCAACAGGTTAGTAAAGCATTTCTTGTCGAGAGATTTTATACATGAAGGGAAAATATTAAACATTTGTAACTGTGATCCAATAGTTTACCTAGGATTGGTCTTAAAATATTTTCTTTGCATGTATTAAATCTTTTTGATAAAATTTACTGTGTTTGTAATTTTCAGCTACGTACTTCATAATAATATTTTTTTTATATATTTTTATTATGTCAATCTTACTGTAACAAAGATTGCAGAGCGAAAGCCCACTAAACATAAATGAAATATTCATTCATTTATTGGACATCTCGCATTGCGCTTTTATTCCGACACTAAGCTGAGCTTTTTTTAAGAAGCGCTCGTAGCTCTGCGGTGCTCGTTGGTCGGAAACGATCGCCGAAGTACAGCAGAGTTTACAGAGGTCAGTCCTTGGATGGGTGACCGTTTGTGAGGCATTTGATATCGAGCGCTTCCGTGCTTCGGAAGGCACGTTAAGCCGTTGGTTCCGGTTATCACTAAATGTGGTAGTCGTTAAGCCATGTTAGAGGCCTCATGGGCGGCTTGAAATATTCTAACAGCAGGAGGCCACACACCTGCCTCCGCCAATCCGCACTGGGTCAGCGTGGTGGAGTATGACCCAATATCCTCGCACCTTGGTATGTGAGAGGAGGCTCGTGCTCAGCAGTGGGACGTTAAGGGCTGTGATGATGAAGCTGAGCTTTTATTATAAATACTACCCATACCATACCATAACTACATATATACATTTGCCAATTTAAATTATAGTAAATAATTTAGCTTCTAACTTACATACGGGTAAATAATGTTATGGAGTAAATAGTGTTTATCACACTGCGAATTAAATCACACTACAAATATAAATAAATAAATAAATAAATATTAGCATGCTTTTGCGATTACATGACATCTATATTATCTTGTAAATTATTGTAAAGAATTTAAAATTCAAAATTCAGCCAAACGTTAACAGTTTACATGTGTTTAATTTATTTTGCGACATCTTTGCCGCAAAATAAATATTTGCATCAAACATTAAAATTATCACGTCTGATTAAAATTAAAAGTTTTCGAACAGGACGGTTCGAAACTGCACCGACTTAGCGCCTTATCAAACAATTGTTGTTTAGACTTTTGAATATGCTGACAAATTATTCTATCTTATTAGATCTGTGCATTCAATATCTACATCGGCTGCAACCATTGGAAATCAGGCCGAACCTACTCAGTTCGCGTTAAACCGTTCAGCGCACCGTGTAAATGCGCCATCATTTTATAAACAGCTTGAAAACTTTTTTCAGTCTTGAAAAGTCAGTCTTTTTTGATGTGAACATTTTATAAAGTCGTTAAATGTAATAAAATATCGGTAATATTCGTCTCGCGCTTTCATGCCAAGTTCGTAAATACTAAGCGCACACAAGAAAGTGCAAAGATTTTCAAAAGTTACTGAAGTGAGTGTAAGTGTGTGCATTTAAAGTGAGTTTCTTTGAAAGTTTAATAGTGTTTTGTTAATAATTTTAGTACTCAATGAACTAGAAATTCACATCTATGCTGTAGTGAAATTACAGGTCATGCAAATTTTAGTGATTTGTCTTTCAAATAACGACATAATATTGTTAGTTTGATTAAAATGCCTTGTGACTGATATTCCAATAAAAAATAAATTTCAAAAATCTGAATCAATAATTAATCATGAGTGAACTGACAATCCGTTAATCACTAAAAATAAGCTTAATTAAATTAATTTTAAAATTAAAATTATTTTGAAGTGATTGTAGTGATCAGTGAATGTCTTAAATAGTAAAACCGAAAATTATAAAGTTATTTTTAACAAACTGATACATTAACTATCGAGATTTGAGCTGACGACATGACTACAAGGTCATGACTACATCTTTTTTTTTTTTTAATGTGACACTCCATAATGACTACATCCTGCCTGATAATAAGCAGTCGATGCAGTCCAATAAGAAAATGAAAGCGCTTTATAACGTGAAATAAGCACGCTATAAAGCGCATCCACTCATGACGGCCTGCTAAAATGCCGTTTCACGCCCCGCTTAAAAGACCCGGGATCATAGGAAACAGGAAACACATGAGCCGGCAGCGAATTCCAGAGCTTAGTGGTCTTAATGAGGAACGACCTCCCAAATTTCTTGGTTCGATTGCTGATATTCTGCACAGTATGAGGATAGTTTCGAAGACCAGCACGTGTTGTTCGGGAGAGGAAAGGAGAGGGCGGGATGAGATCTGAAGGTAAGTTTTAGTTTTATTCTGTTCCCTAAACTAACTTAACGTTTCTCTTTAATTTATACACGTTTCACAATATAGATAAAAAAAACTATTTGGACAAGACGAATATATAAAGCGTAACACAACATGCTCGTAAATCAAATAATAAATAAATAAATATTTTCTGACACAAACGTCAACTATTTAGTTTTAAGATAAGTATCACTAAGAACTAGTATTATGGATACTAAATCAAGATTTTTTTTTGTAAATATATACTTAATTTAAATAGTATTAACACCTAAAACAGAACAAATCTTTATGCTTTTGCACACAAAAACATACAGGAATCGAACCCACGACCTCAGGAACGGAGTCGCCACCACGCCATATCGGTCGTCAATACACTCTAAAATTGTTTTTATAAAAATCAAACAAAAATATCTTACTTAAAGAACATTTATCAATCTACACCTTTAGTCAGTTTACCAGCACATTGCTTTTGAAGTCATACGACTACGATACGAATATTTGTTTTTGTCCAGAAGATTCCTATGTATTAAAGTTTGTCTAGAAAACATACGTCTAGTTTAGGCCTACAAACTCCGCTTGAGAGGTTCAGGAATATTTATTTCTCCAACCAATATCTATCATCATATTATGTCAGGATTGGGTTTGTGACCCCACCTTTGCTGGTGTTGAGTCGAGTTTTGCGGTCATATTGCACTACACACAATACATATGTCTCAGTCAAGTTATGTCAGTGAGGAAATTGTACATACTCAACACAGTATTAGTAGGACCTACCTTATGACCCAAGCAAAATAAGAGTTAGGAGAAAAGATATTCGTTTTAGAACAACTTTTGCTACAAAACAATTTTATAGCCGCTCTACCTATTTATACAATGAATTAAAAACAATTTTAAAAATATAAAACAAATCATCATATGAACTCAAAAATACTATTACCGAGGAAACGGAGATATTATTCAAACGCATAAAATAACTTGTATTATCAACACATACGCACACACGCAAACACACACACACACATACACACTCACGCACTAACACAAACGCGCGCACACACACCCATATACATTAATATATGTTTGCTATTTTTATAGATTCCTATGAATGTGGATTTCCTATGAAATAAAAATCTGTCACCTGTCATAGGCATTTTTTGCTTAAAAGGTGACTTCGGTCACTGTTCACAGAATGTAAACCAAAGTTTTTGAAATAAATTATTATTATAATTACATATTCCTATGTATTAATTAATACATATGAATACTGGGATTATTTACCACTTATATGCTTGCGGTGCCTTTAAAGCTTAATAATTTTCTAGGTGTAATAGATTCTTTTTTGCAAACATTGTGGTAGGCCAATACGGAATGACGCATTGCTGCAGTATTTTGTTTTTCAGAACTAGTGTAAATTCGAGTTTATTGCATAAATATAGTGGATTTTTAATCTATTAACCACGACCTTTGGAGCTAAATGTAAAATCATTTCTCGTTTTAGGACCTTATCTAACAATGTTCCCAATCCAACAGGTCCCCATGACGCCTTAGTATCTATAAAATTTAGCATCCTGGGCTCCGTTACTATTATATTCCAACCTCCGCGTCATGTTTGTCATCATCTATTATCTATTTAACTTAGTGGTTTTATATTTCAGCCATGTAACATAATCAAAAAAACTAAAAAGTAGACAAAACATATCCAGCAGAACACGACATCAGAAATCTTATGAAATAAGACGAACATTAAACCGCAGTTTTAAAGAATTTCGTATTTTAATATAATAGGTTGGGGAAAAAGTCTTTTCGTATTTTTGTATGAAAAGTCAAGACATTTTTTTCAAAGTTTATTTACATTTATTTACAATATATATGTACCGTTTTGTTGAATAACTTTCTGCCATTATGTAGGCAGAGACATTATCCCGTTACTGTAGAAACTTTGGGACTTCTGATCAAAAAAACGGGACAAATAGTTTTGGCAGTCCTCTTTTGAGGTCAACCTTACAGAACCTAAAGAATTCTGCAGAGACCGAAACAGGTGAAAATCTGAAGGCGCAAGGTCAGGGCTATATGGTGGATGCACTAGGACCTCCCAGTCGAACTCTCTTAATTTTTGCTGAGTGGCTAAAGATGTGTGTGGTCTAGCGTTATCGTGATGAAAGACCACACCCTTCCTGTTGATCAATTCCGGCCGTTTTCTCTCGACTGCTTGCTTTAATCTCATCAGTTGCTGGCAGTAAAGATCAGAATCGATGGTTTTGCCGGGCGGTAAAAGCTCATAATAAACAATGCCCTTCCAATCCCACCATACACACAGCATCACCTTATTTCGTGTTAGGCCAGGTTTGGCCACAGTCTGTGAAGCCTGGCCAACTTTCGACCACGACCTTTTTCGCACGTTCTTGTCGTACGTGATCCACTTTTCATCGCCAGTTATCAATCTCTTCAAAAACGGCTCGGTTTCATTACGTCTCAATAATGAATCGCAAATGAGTACACGGTTCATTAAGTTTCTTTGAGTGAGCTCGTGTGGCACCCAAATATCGAGCTTTTTTGTATAACCAGCTTTCTTCAAATGGGTCAAAACTGTTTTGTGATCAATTCCCAGTTCTTTAGCTACATCGTAACTACTAATATGCCGATCTTGCTCCACTCTTTCAAAAATGGCGTCCATTTTATTCGTAACAGGGCGACCAGAGCGAGGTGCATCTTTAACATCAAAATTTCCGGACTGAAAACGTTTGAACCAAATTTGTGCTACTCTTACTGACACTGCATCAGGTCCATAAACATCACAAATTTTTTTCACTGCTTGAGTTGCATTTTTGCCTTTTTTATAATAAAATTTTAAAATGTATCGAATTTCTTCATTAGATTCACTAATTTTTACGGAGAGAAAAACAAATGAAAAATAGCGGGAAACAACTTTTTTTTATTTTTTTCTTTTCTTTATATTGGAACCTTTTTAATGTTACCAAAACCAGCCAGACACAAATAGTACAGTCAAAAAATTTTTATAATAAGTTTATACCTACGTTATGCGAAAAGACTTTTTCCCCGACCTAATATTTCTATTTGACATAATACTCTCTGAGTACCTTCTATAAGCAAGAACATCACAACCAATAGGTAGGTTGCAAACGGCTGCGCGGCACAGGAGAACCAGCTCATCGCGAACAAATGGAATCATATACTACCAACACACGCGGAGGGCAAAAGGACTGTAGCGTTTGAGTTCGCGAGGGCCCACGCGGGTCCATGCGGGTAGGGTCTACGCGGCGGAGCTGCGGAAAGCTGCGGTCAGACACGGACTTTATTTACGGCAAGGCATCCCGAGCAGCCGCAGATAGATTCAGACTCGATTGCTTCGCGGACCAAAACAATGCGTAGCGACTCTTCAAACGTCTTATAGACCTCTTTAATAATAGGCGCGCTTTTAGTGGCAAAAACATTTTGGTTTGCTCCTTTTGCCTGCCGACATGTCTGCGATAAATTACGCCTAGTACCTATGAGTTGTTTAGAACACAACGGTGCGACTTTATTTCACGCGAAGCAGTAAGGGCCCCGGCCGTCAACGTCTTACTAATTATAACAAAAAGAATCGTTTACCACGCAAACCGACGGCACATCGACGCCGGTGTCCGCAAGTGCTTGCCGGTCTACGCGGTGACACTCCGGGCAGTCTCGGTTTATTTAAAATTAAGCATGCATAAATAAGAAGGAGCAAACTTAGATTATTTTCCTCCTCCCAATTCACCAATAATTCAGTCCGCTTTCCAATTTTATAAATACACATAAAGCCCTTAGCAGACCACAGGCGATTTTGTCCGTATTTAACCACGCATCGGTAGCACAGAGGCACAAATTTGCCTTGAACTATAGAATAATGAGAATTATAATTAATACCACAGACGTACACGGAGGGCAAATAGAACACGAGAGTCGCGAGTGTCCGCTAGTGCAACCACGGGCACGATTCGGAACATGCTCGGTAACGATTACCTGTAGCGTTCTCAGAGCTTAGTAGATGGCATTTGATATCGAAAGATTTCGTGCTTCTGAAAGCAAGTTCAGACCACGGTCAGGGTTATAAAAAGTATACGGGTTAGTCTTAGACATGTCACACAGCGCTTCTGGCCCTTTACCATGGGAACTAGACAGCAGATAAACGAACATAAATACATGTGGGGTGTGAGTATGGGGTAAATATACATCTGAAATATTTGAAATATTAATAACAAAAGAAATTATAGCTTACAAATATTTGTTCCGTGTCGAACAAAGGACATCGCAGGATATAAAGGAAAATTTGCTTACAATAAAGTAAAAAACTACGGTATTCATATTTTAACACGCAGGGAAGCTTTATAAATCAACTGGCACAACAGACGTCGTTTTCCAAAAGCTAAACGTGAAACAATGCATTACGATTTTCCTTAATGCAGGGAAATAAACACTGTGTATTTTTGTAAAACGAAACATTCACAGATTACACACTTCGTTTTATAATTCTCACAGCCTCAGCCTCGCCTATATATTGAGAAATGGTGCTGAAGTCCTCTTTCATTTATGCATTAGAAGATTTTCGCACCAAAACTTTTACCACCTACTATGACCCTGCTATTGGCGGTACAATTGGCAGGTTCACTAAAAAAACTTAAAACATACATACTCTATGGCGAGCTTAATTTTAGCTTAAAAACATTTCACAGATGCAGGTATTTAATTATTCACTCACTTACTCACAAATATATATAGCAAAAGGCTACAGTTACAACGTACGGACAAAATATATTAAATATCTCCGCGGAAGACTCTTTAAAGGTTTTGTTTTCAGTATTGCATTGAAAACGGTTTATTGCGGAGTTACCCAAGTTGCTTTTATAATGTTTTTGTGAAAAACTAATACGAATGTCTTAAAAAAGATTTTGTTAATAGCTAAGCAATATGAGTTACCATTCAACAGTTTGCTTAGGAATTTAAAATAAGCAATCTTCTTCAAGTTTGTAGACTTTGAATATCAAAGTAAACTATGAGTTGTAAGTGTAAGTAAAAATCAGATACCAACAATATTTCCTGTAACCTTTTCCATTGTAATTACACCATGGTACCAGTATCTTATTTTATCTTATTAGCAACAGGTAAACGTGCTACGCAATTTGATCCCTTAGTCGGATCTATTGTGCAACCTGTTGCCCTCCGCTATATCTCCAAATATCCTTGTCAGTACTGTTATGTATATTTGGGTGTGGTAACTGCCTCCAATTGATGAAGAGAAATCCTACTAGATGATGGGCAGCATCATGAGCCTATCAGATCGCTTCCTTACAAAACAAGTAAGGAATTTTGATCACACTTAACAACGCGGACCTATGACTAACCTCACTGACAACAAAAATATAACTAGACACCTTCAACCTTCTTCTACTTTGTAGGACAGCTTTAGTTGCTACTGTAGACGGCACAATATTATTTATTATTTAATTTAATATGAGAGAATATATGATAAAATGTAAGTATGACAATAAACATTAAAACAATGTCCCACAAATCTCGCTAATCTGTTTCGCTATGGCGGTCACTGCAGTTCTACAAATTTCCCCATTCCTGATTCTATCACTTATATGGCAAATAGTCACTAACACTCGTGTAAAGTTCCGTAATAAAAATTGGCAGTTCATATAGTAATTGTTCAAAAATTTAGACATACTTATGGTTGAGATAAACGGTTAAAGTGCTTTTGATGTAAACGTTTATTATTAATGCGATATGCAAGCGACAAGGAATCCTCAATATTGAATTTTTGCACTTACCATTCAGACTGAATGTACAATATTACTTCGACATATCTATCAAGGCTCAGCTAAAATTATTGGCAAAATCAGACTAAAAACTCGCATATATCTTCTGATGCTTACGAGCACGCTTATTTCTTATTAAAGGAGAAAAACTGTGGTATCGACTATCGAATCTACAATGTCAACATTAATAGCACAACATTTAATTACTTCAAAGTTGAAAGTCTTGTAACATTATATGCTAATTGTTTCTATATTGAATTTTTAATGTGGGGCGACTGCCTGTAGATTGAATAAGGGTGTTTGGATAGTCATTTCGAATTTAGAGTGACAACATATTGACAATTTTTTTTTTTTTAAATCTTACCAAATCATTTTTCTGCTTTGCAGAGAGAAAATGTATCATTTTTATTTCTCCGCCCCTGGGTAGGCTCCGTCAAAGCAGAAGGCTTAATTATGGTATTGTTCGGACAAAACCGCATTCAACCGGCAAACCTGAACAGTTAAACGATGAACATGAGAACGCGTAATTTGCGCCTGCAAACTGTAAAACATTTTGTTATGCCAAATAAGTAATTAACGCTGAACTCCTGCGATCACTAATTGTATTTATTTATAATTGTATTTATAATACTCATTGTATTAGTGATCGAAGCTGAACTCACAACATTTGTGTTTGCAATCCTACAAATATTAAGTATCGTGCGCACTACAATATATTTAGTTTGTTGTTTAAAATTGTTTCATGGTTGTTCATTTGTTTTGAGTTCCATTATATTATATTAGAGAAATTATGAAATATACGATTATGGAAGAAATAAAAATCCGGAACACGGATATAAGATCACCTATCGAGTTCTTATCTACAAAGTATGACATGCTAATGGATTAAGTCAAGGGTCTGAAAGAAGAGAATTTACAAAAAGGTAAATACATACAGTCACTTGAGCAAAAACTGGACAACTTTGAGAGAAGCTCGCGTTCTTCATGCCTAGAAATAAAAAATATACCAATAAATATACAAAGGCAGCTCTCATCGAGACTGTCACTAAAATCGGTAACATACTAAACATAAATATACAGAAGAATGAAGTCAAGAACGTCTTCCGAATCAACACCAAAGATCCCGAAAATAAAGCTATAATTCTAGACTTAGTCAGCGTCATAACCAAGGATATATTTAAAGCGTTCAAAAGACATCAGCCCACCCTAACTGGAATATATGTGACGGAAATTATGTATGAATATTTATGAATGAACGAATCGTACTCGGCTTGCTCGTGATTCACCTGTTGCTATCCAGAATCGTTTGAGGCCAGAGCACAATCTGATTTTATCAAAAACTGACATGACATTTAAACATTAGAGGTTTTTTAATGAAGGTATTATTTAGTGTCAGTATTATTTTTAAAGAAAAAGTTATCATTGCTTTAATTATTAATAGTGAAGTTGACTTCTTGGCGGGAAAGTGAAGCGTCATGTCTGCAGTTTTGTTTTATTTTCTAAAATTTGTGATATTTCTAACATTAATGTGTAATAACGGTGGATTATTAACCGTCAAGTGTTTGTGAACATACATGAGTGTTGGTAAATCAAACATAACAGTGCAACATCACTTTTCAAATTTTCTCTCAAGGAGTCCATGTGAGATCTCAGTATAGTCCCACATCTTTACTGAGGGCTCAAGGGGCTTAGTAGGGGAGGGTATCTCATTTACCATTTATCATCTTTATCACTCATTCTCATTTATTATGAATTATATATTATTAATATATCACTTACTTGACACTGGCTAAATGTGCTAGACTCACGAAGCCATTATTTAAAATAAAGAAAGAATAGTGAAGTTAATAATAAAATTTTAAAATCGACTTACAGTTAAAATGTCATAAAACTTACAAATCTGTAAGACAATTTATTTAATCACTACATAATATAAAACAAAGTCGCTTTTGTCCGTCTGTCTCTATATATGCTCATATCTTTAAAAATACGCAACGGAATTTAATGCGTTTTTTTACAAAGATATAGTGAATCAAGAGAAAGTTTCATATGTTTACGTAAATTTATTTAATTAATTTTTATTAATTTAATTTATTATGTGTTACATAAATATTAGCATCTGGCATTCTACCATTACTGGTGTACGAATATTGATCTTATAAACTAACAAAATGAATTGAACAAAGTTATTGATCATAAAAAAAAAATTACGTTACATCATATCCTTTAAATATTCACCAATAAAAAAGTTTCATATGTTTAATACATGCATAATATACTCGTAGTAGAGAAACACTTACAGATTACCTATGAGGTAGCTAAAAATAATGTCCTGCAGTATTGCATACCTTAAAATGGTCCAAAAAAAAAGCCAGGGCATATATTATGTCTCTTGGGGATCACTTAAGCAAATTATAGATCGACGTTATAAAAGTTATGGATCAATATGACTCTTTACAGCATGTAACATAAAAGCATTCAGCCCGTGCGAAGCCGGGGCGGGTCGCTAATGTCACACGAGTTTTTAATTTTTTTTTAGTTATATGAAACGTGTCATCAAAATTAATTAACTACCTACTTAACGCGTCCTCTTTTCACTTGAAAGATACTAACTTAGTCCCCAAGCTACTGGGGTATTTTAGATGCACAATCAAGTCTTCGTGGGGAGTCGTAAGAGTCGACGAAGAGAAATCCTACGAGATGACGTGCAGCAGCGTCATTCTGCGTACTGGCTTGAACTGCGATCACCAGCCCGCATGTTCAGCGTGGCTATTATGGCCAAATATCCCTAATAGAATGTAACCTATTGAAGAGGGCAATGTTCAGCAGTGGTTTTTAGAAGGCTGACATGATAATTCAAGTCTTATGCACTATATTGTTATATGGTTTTTTATGTAAGAAAAACAGTAAGCATTAAGAGTTAAGCAGCGAGGAAAGGCATTAGCAAGAAGGTAAATATTGACGAAAAATTTTACATTCTTGTTAATACTTCGTTTCGCGATATTCCGCGAAATGTTACTTATGGAACATTTTTACAAAAAGTTTTATAAGAGCGTTAGAAATACGACTTTCATATTGAGTTTTATTTATTTGCCACTGTGTCGAGAACTCATACTAAAGTTATAATAGGTACAGTTGCATAAAACTTAGTCACCATTTTATAATTTCCTCAAGCACAAAAAAAATAAAGTTCGAGTTGTGAATTCACAATTATTGTAGCATAATAATAATATTGTGAAGTTATTACAATATTATGGAATGTATTTAAAATAAAACTAATTACTGCATATTATAAAGCGTATAGGTTATATATAGTTATACATACATAATGTCACGCCTCTTTCCCTTAGGGGCAGAGATCACATCCTTCCATTTGCTACAATCTTGGCACACACTCTTAGCTTCATTCACACTCATTAACCTTTGCATACACGCCCGTCGGTTTAGGGTACTTTTGATAAAGATAATTTATTTGTCAAAATACAGTACATTAAGGTGCATCTAATAATGCATCTGGCATTCTACCATTACTGGTGTACGAATATTGATCTTATAAACTAACAAAATAAATTGAACAAAGTTATTGATCATCAAAAGAAAAATATTACGTTACATCATATCCTTTAAATATTCACCAACAGCGTAATAACATTTTCTATTAGTTTAGAATATAATTTTTGTTTAAATATTACAATTGTTTCCTTTTTATAGTCATTTGGTAATTTATTATAAATTCGAATAGCCATACAATATGAATTCTTACTGAACATGCTAGTGCGTTGATTAGGTACAGAAAATTTGTAATTATTCCTACTTTTCTATTAGTACAAGATTTTTAAAATAGTTTTTGATTTTTATAGACAAATACAAATACAAATACAAATTATTTATTCAATATCTGTTTTTTACAATTTCTGTGTAACATGACGTTAAAACGTTCTATGTTTCGGTTATTGCAGGAGCTAAGGAAGTTACTCGTACAAGGCTTAAGGCGTTAACGGGGCAATTAATTGGGGCTCCTTATGACAAAGGGGCCGTCTTGTTAGGACATGGGTTTTGATATTGTATGCTAAAAAGGGTGAATGCGGAAATAGGGGGAACCACATTTCAAACCACAGAGGAAAGATTTTATAAATTTTTAATTTACATTTCTCGTATCAGAAAAATTTAATGTATTTGAAATCCATCTCCCGAGGCAAATCCTAAAAGCCATCTTCAGAGTTAAAATGGGGGCATATAAATGGACGCAGCGCTTATGATAGACTGCAAAGGGGTTTTTTTATCACATTAGCGGGCAGTAGGACGGTGCTTTTTTATTGGGATCCCTAAATTAGTAAAGTAGATCGTTCTGCGCTCATACACTGTTTGTCTAGGAACTAAAAGTCATAATTTAGGGGTCTAGAATACATACATAATATCACGCCAGTTTACCCGACGGGTTAGGATTGCCGCTTACGAAGCGCTCGTAGCTCTGCGGTGCTCGGTAGTCGGAAACGATTACCGAAGTACAGCAGAGTTTACAGAGGCCAGTCCTTGGATGGGTGACCGTTTGTGTGGCATTTAATATCAAGCGCTTTCGTGCTTCGGAAGGCACGTTAGGCCGGTTATCACTAAAATGTGGTAGTCGTTAAGCCATGTTAGAGGCCTAATGGGCGGCTTGATAAATTCTAACAGCAGGACGCCATACACCTGCCTCCGCCAATCTGCACTGGGTCCGCGTGGTGGAGTATGACCCAATACCCTCACACCTTGATATGTGAGAGGAGGCTCGTGCTCAGTAGTGGGACGTTAATGGGCTGAAATGATGATGAATGATGATTGCCGCTTACCGAAAACTTTTATGTTCGCCAGAGCCTAGAATACATTGAAATAGTTATAAGAACTAATGTTTTTTATGTATATTAAGTAAGCATTTACAAAAAAAAAGTATTTATGTATGTTTATCTGTTATTTAGTGTCCATAACACAAGTTCTTAATGATACTTATCTTGGAACTAAATAATGGTGAGAACATATTTATTTATTTATTCTTGGTGCATGAGATACTTATCGTTAGCACTTATATTATTTCGTAAAAATATACTTGATTATAAGCGAAATATGAGATAAGATAAGGTAAAGTATAAAACAGACAACTTTGGTAAACTACACTTGAATTTCGAAAAAAAGCGGGTTCGCAATAAGGCGTTCCCATATTTGCGTTCTGATTTGACTATATATTTAATTTACTTTTTAGTCATTAACATTACTTGATACTAATAATAGAAAAAAAAGAAATAGTTTTTTATAAATAATTGTGTTGGCGACATAAAGTAGCTTTGGTGACTATCTTGGCAATGCTCGATTGTAACGTCATGGGGTGACCTGAGGTTGGTCGAGGAAGAGCTATTGTATTAGGTGGAGGGTTCTACTGTAACGAGCGAAGGTGGGGCTCGTTACTCCCATGGTTACTATGTAACTGTAATGAAGTTATATAATTAAGATAATAAGAACTCATAAGATAACCGATAATCGAGAGATGTCTTGTTCGATGTTAATGATCACAATTTAATAACTGCGTCTTATTCTCAGCTACCTCAAGCTAAAAATAACCACATAATTAATAAAATAAAAATTAATATAAAAATTCAAAATAATTTATTCAAGTTTGGCACAAAAGAGCTTTTATGAAGGTTAAAACTTAAAAACTAGCGCGCCCATTCACTGCGGGCGGAAGCTTAATCGTAAAGAAACGGGCAAGAAAATCGTCAAGGTTACTTTTTTCTCCCGCCAGTTACAAGAAAATGTACTTAGTAATAAAACAATTTAACAAGTCTACAAAAACCTGTGTTCTGCAGTCACAAGATTTAAAATAAAAGCAGAAAATAACTCTTTTTTAAGTTATACGAGCATGATTACGAATAAACATAGTAGACATGAGCAGACCAGTCCCCACTGGCGGCACCCGTTCACAAATATGACGCATGAACCAGCCATCGTTTCGCTCAACCATATTTTAGGGACCGTAACGACCCGACGCATAACGCCGCCACCCCAGAGACATTTAAGTGTGCATGACATACTCAAGCCACAAAATAAAAATATTTATACAAATGAGAAATAACAATAATATTATAAAAATTAAATAGCTGCAGACCACAAAATTATTTGTCCTATGATAGATATAATTTACAGCCGTCTTATCATTTATATAATCTTGCGTACAATAGTATGCTTTCTTAATCAATTTTTTTTAATGGCAAATTTAAATTATTATTATTAGACTTCTTGATAAATATATTAAAGCGATTGAATCTTCTAGACCCCCTGAAAATATAGAAGAAATTCAAAGTTTCCTTGGGTTAGTAAATTTTGTTGGAAAATGGATTCCTAATTTATCGACTTTAAGCGACCCTCTCCGTCAAATACTTCGACTAAAACTCCACAAAAAAGATAATATTACTAAATATTGGAAAAAAAAACAATCGATGACTTTCGAAGAACTAAAAAAGTCTCACCAAGATCCCAACTCTTGGTTATTACGATCCAAACGATCGCACTCAAGTAATAGCTGTTGCGAGTCCTGTTGGTCTAGGGGCCGTTTTGATTTAGCACGATACTAGTGTGGGCTATTGAACATTTTCACATGTATCTATATGGGAAAAAGTTTGAGCTTATCACAGACCACAAGCCTTTAGAAATCATATTTGGCGAGCGATCAAAACCATGTGCACGTGTAGAGCGCTGGGTCCTAAGATTGCAGGCATATAACTATAAAGTTATATACAAATGCGGAAAATCGAACATAGCTGATCCATTATCACGTTTCAATATACACGACCAGTCACTTTGCCACTAAAAGCTATTATTGAAGAATCAAATAATGATAAAGAATTACAATTAGTTAAAGACGGATTAATAAATAACAATTGGGATAAATCCATTAACAATTACAAGTTATTTGAAACAGAGCTCTGGTTACATGATGATATTGTATTAAGGGGCAGCAAAATTGTTATCCCTACCAAGTTAAAACAGCAAGACCTAGCAGCTGCACATGAAGGCCACCCCGGCATTGTAAACATGAAGACTAGGTTACGTACTAAAGTCTGGTGGCCTAAAATAGACAAAGATGCTGAAAACACAGTAAAAAATTGTAGGTGGATTTGGGCCTAATGTACATCATTAGGCCCAAATCCACCTCATCCCATTAAAAGTCATGTTTTTATTTTTTTTGATTATTATAGTCGATATAAGGAGATCAAAATTTTTGCTCAAGACACAATAAAAGTATTAAAAGAAATATTCTCCCGAACTGGCATTCCTGTTACCTGTGAATAAATTGGTTTCAGAGTTTAATCCGGTACCTCACACTGTTGTTAAAGCTGAAGAAAATGATATGAATATAACCAACGATGAGACTGAACCAGCATGCAGAAGATATATTGTCCACCTTGAGAAAGTTGAAGGCCAGTGGAAAGTAGTAGGCAGTGATTAACAGAAATGAAAATGAACCTTGAATTGTGTACCATATAGTTAATTATTAAATTCCTTATATTCAAATTGTATAGTATGAATGATAATATGTGAAAATAATTGCATTACTCTTAATTATAATTACATAGAAAACTTATTTAGTAAAATTAAAATGTAATTCAATGACCTATCATTGTAATTTGTGTTATAACAATGTCTCATATGAAAATGATTATTATTATTGCTAGAGGTACTTATTGGTTTAAAATATTACAAATTTGATAGATGCTAATTTGTAGTAAGAAACAAATTATTATAAAAAGGAAGAGATGTTATGTATACAAATCAATGTGTAGTGCAGAGACAAGGAGTGCCCTCTATAGTTGACAGCAGACTATTGGCTGTCAGCCGTTGAGCGCGCGTACTCTTGAGCTGTGTATCTACTTACTGAAATTGGTTGTTTTAATTGTATATTAAAGAGAAATAAACAGAACATAACAAAATCTATAACACAATCCAAAATTTATATTGTACAAGTTAGTAGTCCTACTAATATTTCATATACAAATAATGCCTTGACATCACCCAGTTTAAACTGAGACACAAGACAAGGCGAAGCCCTTCAAACTTAAAATTGTGCATCAAACTATTCAGGGCAGGCCAGAGCGTCGACCGTTGATCGGTAGGTGCACCACTTGCAGGGTGAGGTTGGCAGGTTGGGTCTCTTAGGTCTTACCAGAGGTTGGTCAACTATGGGCTGAGAAAAGGATTATGGGTCTGTGTCAGAGCGACCTAATCTTCCTGTTGCGTGTGGTGCAACAGGAAGATTAGGTCGCTCTGACACTTTCTTGACACTTTACGTAGAGCTGGAAACAGTGGGGTTTAGTAGGTAGTCTCGGCCACTACCATCTCGGCCGGAGAGCCCGACATAACTTTGTGCTGTCCCTGCGGCGCAAAGTATGCGTAAAAGCATTTACCACTACAAAAAAAAGGGTCTCTTAGATCTTGGTAACGACCCATGATCGATAATAAGTATTTTTAAGATAAATAAATCTGTTAACGTAAACAGGAAGAAAAATAATAAAAAATCAATCAAACATTAGTTAAAGTTATACAAGAGCATAAATTATTTTATGTGTAAATTTCATAAAAAATAGATCACATAAAAAGAATAGAAATTAATTCATTACTCTAAAAATAAAACAAAAAGGGATAAATTTAATATCAATTAATCTCGATCATTAAACATACAGCCATAGTAATTGATTGGGTGATGGTGGGTTCTCGAAGCATATGTCTGAGTTTTTGTATACTCACAACGTACCAAATATCGCTAGTATTTTTATCTTGTGATATCTGCATTCGCAGTATTCGGTGGTGAAATGTTTACACTTTTTAGAAATGCGGCATCGTCATCTAATTGTTCAAATTATGTTAATGATTTCCCTATGTGATAATGGCTTGATTGGTTTAAAGAACGGAAGATAGAATGAATGAAGAAAATAATAAATTTAATGAATTAATTTATCAAGAAAGTTACTTACTTTATTTAATTATATGAATGTGAATTTTAAACAGACTTAAGAAAAAAGTGAATTATAATTCAATCATTCCATCAATAACTAAAGTAGTTAGTTATTACATTTATTGTTAAACTACATATGTGGAATAACAAATACCGGCTAAGTGCGAGTCGGACTCGCGCACGTGGGACCCTTCAGGGATAAAATTCAATACCATTATTTATAACAATGTTCTTTCAAACAGTGCGCCTTTTTTATGATCTCTGTTTCCCTTATAAAACAATAATAATGAAAAGTAGAAAAAAGCCAAAATGGATATCACGTGGCATAAAGCTGTGCAGTAAAAAAAAGAGACAGTTTCTTTGGCAATACAGGAAAAACAAAACAACACAAAATAAAATAGCACTTGGTAATTATTCCAAACGTTTAAAGCATATTATAAAAATGACTCAAAAATGCCAAAACAATAACTATATAAACAGAGCCCAAAATAAATCCCGGGCAACATGGGCTATCATTAACCAGAAAAAAAACAATTATCCGCATGATAATATAAGTAAAATAAATAATAATGGAAAATTGACATCGAACCAATCTGAAATAGTAAATTTATTTAATAATTATTTTATAGACCAAATAAAAGTAGCCTTAAAGCAAAATCTTAATATAGAAACCAATAGAAAGCAATATCCTTTAAATCCATCTAACGTCAATTCCGTATTTATTGCACCCACCACAATTCCAGAAATGTTAAAACATATTTTGGCCTTAAAAACACAAAAAGTGTTGGCTCTGACGACATAGCTACAATTGCAGTGAAATCTTGTGCGCAATATCTCGCCCCACCATTGACATATTTAATCAATTTATCATTGTGCCAAGGAGTTTATCCTATTGCTTTAAAATTATCCCTCATTATACCCATTTATTAAAGTGGCAGTACCACTGACATGAACAATTATAGGCCTATTGCACTAATACCAGTTATCTCAAAAATTTATGAAAAAGTTATATACAAATCAATTAATTCCTATCTTGAAAGATCTGATATATTTTACCCGCATCAATATGGGTTTAGTAATAATAAATCAACAAATTTGGCAATTAATCATTTTCTAAAGCTAATAACAGACTCTATCGACAAAAGAGAGCACATATGTGCAGTTTTTATGGATATGTCCAAAGCCTTTGATTGCGTAGAGCACAAATTGCTGTTACACAAACTCTATATTTATGGAATAAGAGGGGTGGCTCTACAACTACTTAAGTCGTACATTAGTAACCGCAAACAACAAACGATATTGAAAAGTATTTGTAAAAGCCAAAATATAGAGACTGAATATCGATCAGAATGTAGAGATGTAGAGTACGGCGTACCACAGGGTTCAATATTGGGTCCGCTTTTTGTTTATTTTATATATTAATGACCTACCATCGACTATAGATTACCCCATGACTCTATTTGCTGACGATAGTACAATAATAATACCATGTAAAGATATTTTGACATATGAAGATGAAATAAATATGACATTACATAAAATAATTAAATAGCTTGACATGAACAATCTTAATATTAATATCGACAAAACTAAAATTACTCACTTTCGGCAACGCATACAACCTCTAGACATAAATATATCCTATGATGATAAAATTATAAAACCTGTAACTTCGACAAAATTTCTATGACTCTATATAGATTATCAAACAAACTGGCTAACTCATACAGACAATCTGTGTACTCGCATGAACACTTTTGTGTTTGCTTTGAAAAAGTTATCACAAGTATGTAACCTAGAGACAGTTCTGATCGCCTACAATGGATATGTAGCATCTATATTGCGCTATGGAATAATTTTTTTGGGAAATTGCTCTAACAAATTACAGGTTTTTAGAACCCAAAAAAAGTGCATTAGGGCAATGAAAGGTTTGAGGCAAATAGATAGTTGCAGAACACTCTTTACTGAGCTAAAAATATTAACTGTACCATCCCTGTATATATACGAAATTGCAATGTTTGTTAAAGCAAATACTCAATTATTTCCTCACCTATCAGACGGGCAAACAAAAATAAGCCGTCGCCATGGTCATCTACTTAGTGCCCCAGTCTCAAAAACGACTTTTAAAAGAAATAGTTTTTACGGTATGGCTCCAAAAATTTATAATAAACTACCAAAAAAGTTAAAAGAAGTTAATATTTATAAATTCAGAAAACTTTTACTTTCGCTTCTAATAAAAAAAGCTTACTATACGGTCGCTGAATTTCTTAGTGATAAGGACATTCTTGTATAAATAATTCTAGTAATAGTAATTGGTTGAATGTGTACCTGACCACCATGTATATTATAACTTGACATTGTATAAATTATCTTAAAATTGTAATTTTAAATTGACTATATAACATAATAATTTTAATTAAAATATTGTTTATTATTTGTTGTTTAAATAATGTATCTAGTAATAATATTAATTTCATTTTATATTTTTCCTACTAAACATTTGCACGCCATTGAAAGTAGAACATAGTGAAACTGTTATCGCAAATAAATGATTTGATTTGATTTGATTTGAAATGATACTGACTTCTATTTGTTCAGGGACAAAAAGTCAATACCATTACGTATAGCGATGGTGCTAAATTTTATTTGTTGCAAATCTAATGCTCAATACGAAATTGTATTCATAACAGGTATGGTAACTAAAGAGGGCGTATAACTAAATATTCTCTGTATATTTTAAGCGTCAACCTGTTGCCGTTATCAATATCGAGCCATAACGAGCAAAGAAATCACGTTTGTTATATGGGAGCCCCCCCAAATTTATTTTTATTTTTTTAATTAAATATCTCACTCTCACATTTCATAAGACACAGCCTGGTGACAGACGGACGGATAGCGAAGACTTGGTAATAGGGTCCCGTTTTTTACCCTTTCCCGGTTTGGTACCCAACCCTAAAAAAAACAATTTGTTGCTATAATGAATTTACGCACTGCCTACAGGCCAAATGGGGACCGAATGTAGGTGTGGTACTCACCACTGGCACTGGCTGAAGTGAAGAACTACGAAGAGAAATTCTACCGGATGATAGCGGCGTCATTCTACGTACCGGCGTGAAATGCGATCACCAACCCGCCTGCCCAGCATGGTGATTATGTGTGAGAAATGGGGCATTATCATCATCTAATAGTCCAAAAAATTAATAAAAGAAATTTATCTAAAAATAAAATAAATCAATCTTTTCATTTTTTTATTTGATTAAATAAATATTTAAAATAAAATTTATATAGTATAAAAATTAATGGGTTAATTAAATAAATAAATAGATTTATAAAAAAACAAATAAAAAATATGAATGAATTGACACATACATAATTAAAGAAATTATCAAATTAATGAGTATAGTAGTAATGAATGATATAAATTTTGACACCTTTGGGAAGGTCTGTATGATTTTGCAAAAATATTTAAGCATTTAATCAATTGATCAATTTAGTATATGTACTTTTTAAGATAGCTGTGTTGGATATTTTACTTGTATATATCCATGTTATTGCGTTGCCTGCGTTTCTTGTTCACATGATGATTACTGTACCTTCTTATTTTTAGCATGCTATGTATATCTGTTACTAATTATGCATTAAGCTAAAACTTTTGTAAAATGTAGTAAATAAGAGTTGATGTAACAATTGTTGGTGATCTAAATAAATAAATAAAAAGAAATACGAACCTCATTTGTTTCTAGCATACTTCGCTATTATAGCGACATTCTCCGCTATAATCGAGTTCGGCGCTAGAATTGAGCTTTATAAAATAAACGCTCAAGCTAGGCCCTCAGCGTTGTAGAACTAACTCGAGTCCCGACTTCCGGGCTTAGCGACGGCTCTAGCGTTTTTACAACACTATGTAATACTATTCCAAATCTACTTACCATTCATGCCCCTCTAACATTAATCTTAGCAAACCGGCTACCGGCTCTTTGCGGTAAAATTTTCACCCTACCACGGGTAACAAGACTTGACGATTTGTAAATTAACGAAAACCTATATTTTGGGTGTACATACAAATATAGCTTTTATTATAGACTTTGCTTGTAAGTTGTAAATAAATTATCTGCACAACCTTTTTTCATTGGGGTGACCTGAGTCTGGTCGAGGGAGGGCTTTGGTATTAGGTGGAGGGTTCTACTGTAACGAGCGAAGGTGGGGCTCGTTACCCCCATGACACTAAATATCTGTGGTGTGGTGTTTAGGGATCCTACCAAGACCTGAGGAGCCCAAGGCAACCTCACCTGCAAGTGGCACACCTGCCAATCAACGGACGAGGCTCTGGTTAACATAACAGTGCCCAGTAAGCGGCAAAAGGCTCGCCACCTATTACGTGGGACCAACTATATAATTGGCGAAGTGTGGGCGTCTAACATGCCTCTGCCTACCCCTTCGGGGCAACAGGCGTAAATGTATGTATGTATGTACTAAATAACTGCCCATGTTTATTTAGGGTTAAGTACTATTTTTTTGTTCATATGTCTAAAAAATCTTATGAGATAGATTAAGACGGGTCTGGTACTGGCAGAGAGTGTTGCGAGGGAGGAATGACTTAGTCTTCTTTTTAATATAAAACCATCAAAAGACCTATAGGTCACGCGGAAAAAGTCACAAATAATAATGATCAATGAATTAAATCGATTACTTTTGACTCGAAAAATGGTTGCCTAGCCGGTGAACAGGGCGCGGCAGAGCTTGCAACGAGTCTTGATCATGGTTGTGTGAAGGTGGTGACTCGACTTAGCCTGGTTGGCGGTTTCACCGAGCTACTTATAATAAAGGCGTGGTATATTCTAACATATCTGTCGTATGGTAGCTTCATCTACAGAGAACTCAAGAAGACACTGTGTCTTCATAGAAAGCGACTAAGGCAATGGTACTGCGCCCAGTGTCAATGAGTGCGAATGATTAGCAAACTCTGAATATTTGACGTTTCAAGTGTAGAAAATATGTATAGCAAGGTTTCTGCTCATCTCAAATGAGATATATGATCGTGAAATTACGTATGTATCAATGTATACTAACATAGTGTATAAGTTATATTGTCACTTACAGTCTATATATCTGCTGATATGGAACTAAATGATTATTTTTTAACATTTTGCCTTTTATTATACATTTTGAAGTATTTATTAGATGTACACATCGTTAAGGTTTCACTTCACAATATTCCGAAACATGTTACTTATTAAAAGGATTTAACAAACAGTTTCTAAGAGAGTTAAATGTAAGGATACGACTTTTATATCGACTTATCTTTATTTGTCATTTTGCCGAGTACTCCTACTGAAGTTATAATAAGGAGGTACTCTATGTTGTTGCTGTTATTAAATGTTATATACTTTTTATTTAATATCTCAGAGTTAACAACAGATATATATGGTACAGATTAGTATGCTCGGTATACATAAATTATGTATGAGGACTTCACTTATTATAGGTACACCTATATATTAATTATATGTAGCTTTAAAATATACAGTTATATAATTAATACATGGTTTCGCAGAAACAAGTGCCAAGCGTAAGACCAGAGGTAGAAGAGCATCCTTTTGGGTACCCGAATCACCCTCATGAATTAGTAGCGCGTTTCTTTAAAGATTTCGAGTTATTTTTTTTCTCAATTAATGTGATTTTTTTCCTGAACTGTTTAATACTAATTTTGTGAAAATGTAGAAGAAATTTTAGATTTTATTATTTAGCTATTGCAGCTTACAAAGATTCAGGCTCAAAATAATGATCAGAAATGTCAGCTTCTTCTGATAAAAACTATTTTGAAGTAGTTCTGATCGAATATTCTTAAAAATGCGAAAGATCGACAATAAAAAAAACTATAACAATATATACACATTAAAAAAACTATACGAAAAGATACAATCGGGTCCCCAAAGGATGTTCTATCTCTGAACGTTCGCTTGACACTCGTTTCTGGGACATTCTATATATTATCTTACATGATTATGTATTCAAAATGACTATTATAAACGTAAAATGAAATAAATGCAATTTTGTTTAATGTGAGCCGTTATAATGACCAAATTTTGACTAAATGTAAGCAGTCGATGCAGTCCAATAAATATGACTGCGCACCATACCGTGGGATAACCCAGGAGAACTCAAAAATGGAGGCCTCTATAAATGGAAGCCTATATAAATGCTGACAGCGCTAAAACAGCAGCCCGAAGCGGCTGTTCCGTCAAAAAAAAAAAACTTATGATTCCATAAACTATTACATAGTACTTGAAAACGTCAAAATTTATTATAAGTATAAAAAAAACAGTACTATATAATTATACTGAAATCCTGCAATGGATGGCCTTATCAAATTTTTGGGTTCCAGTGCCAATAGTTTTCTGCAACTGAACATACATGAGCTGTTCTTTTGAAATAAAAATTATAACAAAAGAATAGTCTTTACCACATACAATTTTTTTATTTTAAACTGTCAAATTCAATCCACGTCAGATTTAGTCAATGGAAACCCTGTAATGGTTCCCTAAGGAATGTTACCAAATAATATTAAAATAAAATTACAAACATAACATCACGCCTTTTTCCTCGAAGGCATACTAATACGCCCACTCTTCGCCAGTTGTGTTGTTGGACCCACGTGATAGGTGGCGAGCCTATTGCCGCTTACCGGGAACTTTAATGTTCGCCAAAACCTCGTCCGTTGAGCGCAAAGGTGGATCTAGCTTTGGCGCCAGGAGGGGGTCCAATAGTCGTGGTCAAGTCAAGAACTTAAATTTTAATTTTAATAGCAATAGATATACTACTCTTTCAAGAAAGTACCGGGAAAAAATCAATAATACACAAAATGTTTGTTATTCATTCAAATTTATTTTATCACCTTCAAAGTATGCTCCTTCAGAAACGATACACTTACGCCAACGAATAATTCAATCATCACAATATTTTTTAAACGTATTTCCGGAATTGAGTTCAGTTCTCGCCGCAAATTCTCCTTTATGTTTCCTACCGATTGAAAACGGGTGCCACGAAGTGGTAATTTGAATGTAGGAAAAAGAAAGAAGTTCGCTAGAGCCATATTTGGCAAATATGGTGGTTGCTCGATGGTATTTGTAGTGTGTTTAAATAAAAATTCTTTCAAATGGATGATGGTGCAAAATCCAAAAAGATTCTTTCCACAAATCTGGCCCTTTTTGTCGAATTTGTTCTCTTAAACGCCGCATAACGCTGAAATAATATTATTTATTTACCGTTTGACCTTCCGGCAAGAATTACAAATAAACAACACCGCGATAGTCAGAGAAAACAGTCAACATGACTTTAATTTTTGATTGACTTTGAAATGGTTTTTTCGGATTTGGTCCATTTCGAAGGCGCCATTCCGAAGCTTGTTGACTAGTTTGCATTTGAATGTTGGGTCGGTATTGACTTGTTTCTAGCATGTCCTCAGCGACTCTTATGCTATTTAGTTTTTGAAGAAAATTCAGGTCTTTTGGGACTAGCCGGGCGGCAACACGTATCATACCCAAATTATTAGTTAAAATGGAACGAATTGACTCGTGAGATACAGAAAGTTCGGCGGTCATCTCTCTCAAACTTGAATGAGAACTTTGAGTCACTATTTCCTTCACTTTTGCGATTTTAAGTTCAGTTTCAGACGTCAATGGCCTACCAGAACGAGGCAAATCTTCCATCATATCTCGATCGCTTTTAAACGCTTTGTGCCACTTATAAGCACGTCTTTTTGATACAGTCGATTCACCGTAAGCCTTCCGTAACATTTTCAGTATCTCCGAACACGAAATTCCATTGGCGATGCAAAATTCAAGACAAACTCTTTGTTCGATGTTTTTGTCCATTATGAAATTGGCAATATACACTAGATATTATAAAACTAAAAACAGCACTGTTTTTAATATAAATGACAGATGCAACTCAAACTCCGCGCCAAAATGGAACACAACTGTGCCAATCTAAAAATAACAAAAAAAAAAAACAAAAATTACTACGGGAATGTGGCTTTGAATGAAAGGTGGCGGGTGGTGGCGCGGTATAATATGTATGATGACAAAATATAAATAAATTCATTACGTTCAATTAGTGGTCTTCCTAAGTCCTTGAACCAGCCCAGGGGGGGTTCATGACCCCCCCCATGACCCCCCCATGACCCCCCCTGGATCCGCTGTTGGTTGAGCGGCAGGTGAGGTTGGCTTGGGCTAATTTTATGTTAGTAGGATCCCTATACACCTAATAGTGAACATACCTACAACTATGTAGATCCCTTTTAAATAGTTGTAGCAAGACATCAGCCCACCCTAGCTGGAATATATGTGACGGAAATGATGTATGAATATTTATGAATGAGCGAATCGTACTCGGGTGGCTTGCTCGTGATTCACCTGTTGCTATCCAGAATAAAAATAAGTTTAGTAAAAATAATGATAGACATAATTTAAACTTTAGAAATATGAATAAACTGTAGCCAGCCCAAGTAAAGTTACAAAAATTCTTATATGGGGAATAGTATTCGCATGTACAATACGCTGCCTGATGATGTGGCAAATTTATCTATGAATAAATTTAAGAAATACGTAAAATGTAAATTGTGGCGGAATATAGTCTCATTATAGCCTGAAAGATTTTATGAATGACAAGGATGCCTGAATGTGACATAAATTGCTTCTTTCTTACTGAATCCGATTTCAGCTGTTGGTAGATTTAAGAACAACTGGGCGGTAACCTTTTATTTTTATTGTATTAGATTTTAAGATACTATTCCAAAAAAGCCGAGATGAGTTACTTGAGGCATTTTTCTCAATGTCATTGTCTTTTGGAAACCTCGTTAAAGTCATCGACAAACTGACTGACGGACAATCCCCTTTAGAATCACGACAGACTGGCTGACATTTCCCCTATTAGAGTCACCGACAGACTGACTAATGTTAAGACAAAAACACAACAGACATGTTGTTAAAAACTCTACAAATTGTGACAAACAATCCATTTGGCTTTTATTTTTCTTTTTCCTGTTCATGATACAGACCATATCTCTTGCATTGTTGTAAAAAAAAAGTGTTCTTTAATTGTATCTTAAAATTTTACGAATCTAAATGATCCTGTTGATCTTAAAGACAATAAAGTATATGGTATTTTTATTTTATTTTGGCCCATAATACTTTTTAATTTTTATTTCGGCACATCTAATCACTATTGATAAAGTACTGTCGCTAAGAAAGTCGAGATGTTCATGAATTGTAAATTTCTTTATAACGTAATTGTGTATTAGGATAATAGTTGCGACTCTTTCAAATAAAGTTTTTATTTTGTTGCTGTGTTTAGTTCTTTTATTTTCAGAAAACATCATGCCAATTAATACGATGAAGCAGTACCTTACCATTTCATAGCAACAGATGTTAGGAATTAATTTAGTGCGGTATATATTCATAATTAATATCCAGACTAATTTAATTCCATACGTTGTTGCTACAGTCGCTAAGAAAAATCAAACTACTGAAATTGAAACTGAAAAGTCTACGAGTGCATTTATTCATCACCAGGAAAACGATCCCAGTTTTTAGTACAGTGGCAGCGCCAAGCGATGTCCCAAAGATCGAGTTCTCTTCGTCTACTAGTTCGTCTAGTAGTTCCTTGTAGGCTGTTGTTTTTTAGAATGAAAAAAAACAGTGAGATCGGCTAGTGGTCACCAACAAGTGAGCGACAGTTCCGATTGGATGTTCATTGTGAAACAGGTGTTTACACAGTGAAAGAGCTGAGTCGGTGATGACTATAGAAACAATCATATACAATTTAGAACAAACTCTATACGTATATTCTTTTTTTTATATTTTTGATACGTTGTAGTTAAGTTTATAGAAATGTATAAAATATTTTTTAAAATAAAAAGTTAATGTTCCAATTGATCCCACATTTTATAAACTAGTTTAAAATTGTATTAAATCTCGAATTATCAGTTATAATACTAGGGAATATTCACGTTAACATCAACGTTTACGCCTAAAGATACAAAACGATTATAATTGCTGCCTACCATTTACTTAAAGTGTTTTTATTACTTAAAGTGTTGTTGTTTTTTTATTATGACTTTTTCAGGAAACACCTCATTAATTCACCACTATAAGCAATAAATATTCTGTATAGATTGAGTCATCGGTTATGTGTAGTGTGTATCCATAAATGAGACTATTTATACAGAACGTTTTTGCTACAGTCGCTAAGAAAATCAAGGACTTACAATATTACTTCAGGCCAAAGCAGTCAAAGATAAAGAACATAGATGATCGGGAATATTATTATATGGAGTCTTTAACACTCAAAATTTCCACTATGTCTACTATCTTTTGACTTACACGTGATAAGTTAGGAATACAGTGTGTTGTATTTTTGTATTCCTAATGGGATTGAAGAAAGAAAAAAGAAGACCAAAAGTCTACGAGTGCATTCATCTATCAACATACATACAATCACGCCTGTTTCCCCAAAGGGGTAGGCAGAGGCATATTATATTTTATATTATATTATATTTTTCGAAGTTGTGTGCGTAGTTTTCGCTTGCTCCTTGCCCCGGAAAGCACAGTAAGCAGTTGGTCCCGGCTATATGGCAGTCGTCATGAGAAAGTAAATGCCTCCTAATATCCTTACAGCTGGTTTAATAATAGCACGATGTTTCCTGGGTTGGGTTTCGAGGGTCAGCCGGCAGACGCTCCGTGTATATCTGAAATTCAGCCAAATCTGGTTAGGCCAGTGAGCAGACCCATTGCCCTAAGCTTAAGTCTAGGGCCACCGCGACGATGCTAGGATGATGATTTTAATATTAAATATTATATTCTGCCTTCACTTATAAAATTCAAATGATTCTCAACGCTTCTATTCCTAGCTAGTGCAACAAAATCGGTAGCGCCATCTAATGCGCATTTTTTGAACGACGTACACGTCTTAAATCTGTACAAACTTGACAGTTCAGCTATTGTAGCAATGTAGGTGCCATATTTTCTATTTGAGAATTGAGCACCAATAAGCACTGTATTATAATATCGCGGTGTATGTGATATCGCAGACTGTTTGTCAATTGTGAATCGAAATAATGACTCTAAGTTGACCTTGAATTTGAAACCTCATTATTTTAGACTAGGTCTATAAAATTGTGAAGATGCGTTATATTGGCCGTTGCCATAGTAGAATGAAATCAGTAGGTCAACTGTAGCGACGAGCGATAAAAGCCTAAGGTATATGATGCAGCTATGTCGCTCAATGTTTATTCAAAAGTCAAAAGTACATAGTCAAGTGGGGTTGCGGAGGTCAGACGGCATTCGCTTCATGTATTAACTGAGATTCAGCCAAATCTGGATAGACCAGTGAGCAGACTCTGGGATCTAAGCTTAAAACTGGGGATAGCGGGATTATTTCTAGGAAATTATGATGATTTAAGAAAACAAATAATACTAATCTACTTTAAATTGAATGTTCAATATTGCTACAAACGCTTTATCAGCAGATTTGTAGAAAATAATTAAGGCGAAGTAAAGTTCTGAAAATAAAGTACAATGGTAACTCCGCGCGTAACTCCGCCACTGTATAGTGCCAGTCCCAAGCCTGGATTAAGGAGGAGGGCTTGTTGAAAGAAAAAAACACTGAACTATAAAACAGTTAGTTCTGGGTGATGGGCAGCGGCAATAAATAAACTAATTCAGTTGTGGTGTTAAATCGCCTAAGAAGCCTAAGGTGGGGCAGTAGTCACTATTGGATCTTTATCATTTTACTTGAGTTAGAAAGTACATTTATAAACAATCTTAGAAAACATTATGAACAGTTCCCCTAGCCGCGCTGGTCATACAAGTGGGTTGATATTCAAAGTATATGCATGAGCTGTAAACTTGAGTCCAACAAATAATAATTCTTCAATACCAATTGGTCGTTTGAACAGGCCTCTCGGCTACTGCGGAACAGCGTTCTTAGGAATAGCAACAAAAAATATACAATCTCAATTGTCTGTTAATTGTTTTAATACCTTTTATTATAAAATTCGCATTATCACACTTCCGAGTGGAAACAAAGAGCGTGGCCTCCTGCACTGCTTAACTGAGATCACGTCACGGGGTTCTCAATTAGATTTACAGTTTCAGCAATTCAGCGGAATATGCGCACGAGTTGTAAGATCGCTTTCCACTCGGAAACATTACTTTACCGGATGTTGCAATTAGGTAAATGTGTGATAAATAAAAGGTGTCCTTAATCTATTGATACCTTAGCACCTTCCAAGTCTTTGTTATTTTTAATAATTTAATCTGTACTGCGGGAGGACAATATTGACGAGTTCCTTGCTTCTTGTAGTAGTTGTTCTTATTGTAGTTCTTTCCCACTCACGCTCCTGTCCGTAGTGAATGGGCCCGTAAGATTTTAAGTCATTAAGGCGTATATGCGTGCTGCATCGGATCCCAAACTGATTAAAGCATTTTTAATATTTCATTGTGACGGGTTTGTTATCCAGTGACGCCTGAACTCTTTTAGTTCTGTGTAGTTCTGACTGCAGAAATTACGTGCAATGGGCCAGTAGTAGTGATCGGTTCCGTGGTCTCTATTGACTCACTGTCATTTCTTACAACACTCATCCAAGCACCCTCGGTGTAGTCGACCGGCACAGTCACAATACTGCTCCAGAAGTTACTCGCTGCGTCAGCCTCCTGAAGATCAAGCACACATCGAGGCAATTAGAGAGAAGAGCCAAAATCCCAAAGGCAATCATTATTAATATTTTAAAGGACTTGTTTCACTTGTTTTAATCGAGAATCAATGCTTTTAATATTAAATAATTGTTGCTATATTAGCTACATGGATATCTGGTTCTGTGTGTCCTGGTGCGAATCAAGACCAAAGATGCTGTTGATAGAAGTGAAAATCGTATTTCGATGTGCGAAACAATTGTGGAGACACAACACAACACTTTTTAAACAATAGTTGCTGTATTCGCTATATGATATAATGGTCCGAAGATATATGTTTTTCCGGATGCGAACCAAGAACAAAGATGCTGCTGATAGAAGTGAAAATTTACATATAAAAGATATATTCCAATAATTTATCCCATAACTGAATAAATGATATTGATATGATGAGTACGTGTTATTGTCTGCTGGCAGATAGCAAAATATTGCTGACATACAATTTATGAGTCAACTTTAATTCTATCTTTCGATTCTATCTTCTTTATTCGTGTTACATAATGTAGCAAAAAGAGAGCGTTGATGATGTTAATTTAAAAAAGTAGGATGCACATTCGATCTGTAAATTTAATAATAAATTCATCAGAGTTATATGCCGAACGAATTGTTATTTTGCATTTAAAAATGGTATTCATAATTATATTTGGCTACATTTAACTCCGCCACTGTAAGGTGCCAGTCCCAAGCCTGGATAAAGGAGGAGGGTTAGTTCAGATTGAGAAACACTGAACAGTGAAACAGTTAGTCCTGAGTGACGGTGGTGGCAAAAAAAAAAAGTTATATGGGGGATCGCCTTAGAAGATCCACGTCAGATTTAGTCAATGGAAACCCTGTAATGGTTCCTGTTGTAAGGAATGTTACCAAATAATATTAAAATAAAATTATAAACATAACATCACGCCTTTTTCCTCGAAGGCTTTTTTCATTCATCGTTGGGCTATCATTGTTAGTGGAAGTGTTTTTGTGTGTCTTGTGATATCAGTTAAGTGCATTTACAGAATAATTCCCCGGTCACGATATCGTCTGTACCACAATTAGTGTCAAAATCGTATACATCTATTAATTCCGTAAAGGAACATCTGAGTGAAACATAAATCTGCTAGACGTACGCCGTCTCTTTCTGGCATCGCATCTTCCGGCCGTCACAACGCGGGGACCGCATCTCACCCCCGCCAGCTAAGAGACAGGAATATATTTTTGATCTCACGCACCTCAGATACAGGTGGATTATACGTGCACCTACAATGGCCTTGCAGCACTCACCGCCGAATAGATGCGCATCTGATACAAACATACCCACATCAGTCGAGAAGGAGAATATTAATACTACTCTTATCAACCCTCGAAAACGCAAGCAACCAGACACTTTTAGTATGGATTATTTTGAAGAAAAATTTAACAAACAACTATCAATATGGAACATAAAAATAACCGAATGCATTGCTACTGCGGTAAACACGGCCCTTTCAACTGAAATGACAAAAATTTCAACGGCACTTGGTGAAATTAACAGCAATATAATAAAACTTAATAAGGATAACGGTATCATAAATAAATCTCTTACCGAAACTAACAAGAGACTTCATGAAATGGAAAAGTCGTTAAACTTTTTATCAGAACGCCAGGACACATTTGATAGCCGATGTACTGCCGTTGAAAATAAATTATCACATACAATTCAACTGGAATCCCAAATAAGCAGCCTGGAACACAGAATTTCTACAATGGAGCAGCAAGCGAGGCAGTGCAACATTGAGATTTCGAATGTACCAGAACGTCGTGGTGAAAATCTTTTAAGTATCTTGGACTGCCTTGGTGAAGCTATTAAATACCCTATTCGAACAACGGATATTGTTGCCATACATCGGGTGCCACACGCTGATCAAAAAAACCCGCGACCAAAAAATATTATTGCCAAGTTCAGCAATAAAATCCTGCGTGATACAGTTATTTCTGCCTACCGCGCAACTAAGGGACTAGATTCGTCTAAACTGTCCATTAGCGGACCACCACATAACGTTTATATAAACGAGCACCTTACACTTGGCAATAAACTATTATTTCGGCAGTGCCGCGAAGCTGCAAGAAAATTGGATTATAAATTTGTTTGGGTCAAGCATGGGACCATCTTGGCCCGTAAGGCGGAAACTTCTCCTGTTCTGGCTATTAGAACAATACATGATATCACTAAAATTAAGTAAGATATTACGTGAGTATCACTCTTTGTTAACTAAGATTACAAACCGGTTTTCTATAACAGTTATCAATTACAGTTGCTTTCATGGATTTAATAATTGTATTGTTGTTGTTTTTTACTTTTTATTTTATGCACAATTATTTTCTTATAGTTTGAACACACATTTAAGTTTATCCGAGGACGATATAAAATGCAATAACTATTACGATGGTAAAATCAGTATGGATTATATATATTCTAGTAGACAATTAAATGTTTTCCTTCCTTTTTGTGAATATTATTCTCTGTTTATCAAGATAATGAACCGGTTTTGTACTTTATTTGTCTGTTACAGTCACTTTGAAATAGTGAATAATTGTATTTTTGTTTTTACTTATTTTTTATTTAATTCACAGTTATATTCATATATTTTTAATATACATTTCAATTTAAACGAGGACTATATAAAACGTGATACATATGTAGATGGCATGATTAATAAATATTATGTAATTTTATATTTAAGTAAACAATTAACTATCTTCCTTCATTGCATAATTTCCAATTCTCAATTTATTTTTATTAAATGCTATTCCGGTTGGGCGCGCATCTTATGCCGAGTATCGATTCTATTGGCACTATGTTATTTGTTTGACTGGTTGATTGTTATAAAACAATATTTTTACCTGTTAACACCAAATCCATTGTTAATGTTCTTTTACTCTTTGCCTGTTATCAATGGATAAACGTATTTTGTCAATATATTATCAGAATTGCCGTGGATTAAGGACAAAACTGAATACGCTATATATGAACGTTCTAGCACATAATTATGACGTCATTATCCTTACGGAGACCTGGCTGCACGACAATGTATCTAATAATGAAATGTTTGATGACCGATATCGAGTGTTCCGATGCGACCGAGACCGTGCGGCTTGTGGCCGGCGCGACGGCGGCGGGCTGCTGGTGGCGGTGCGCCGCGAGCTGGCGGCGACCCCGTGCACGCCGCCGCCGCCGTCCGCTGTCAGCATGCCGGCGGCCCCGGTGCGCTCCCCTCTTGTCGACCATCTACTTATTGAACTACGGTCGCGCAACCTTCGCTGCGTGATAAGCGCAATTTACATCCCGCCCAACCTACACTCAGATGTTTACGTCTCACGTTTTACTTATCTATCAACAATATTGCAATGTTATGACGTTAATACATTTATTGTAGTGGGCGATTACAACCTACCAACATTAGAATGGCGTGACAATGGAATCCACATGGAGCCAATTATCAATAATAATTGTTGTCTGTCAAATTCGTACCTGATGAATTTTATGGCTGCTTTTGGCGGCTTTCAAGCAAATAAACAAAAAAATATAAGAAATAGAATATTGGACTTGATGATGACTAATGTGTGTGATACCAAAACCTTCCCTACACCATTACCGCTGCTGCAGCCTGATGAAAACCATCCACCTTTTTCCAGTTTAGTCCCTCTAAGTAACATTGCTTTCTCTTCTATAGCTACAAAGCCTAGTACGCAATTTAATTTTAGTAGGGCAAACTATGACATTATTAATGACAACATCACAAATATCAATTGGGACCCTATGTACTCATGCAGTAGTGCAGAAAGTGCAGTATCCTTATTTTATGAAAATATTTATACTATTATAAAGAAACATATACCAACAAAAATAATTAAAACCTCTAAGTTTCCTGTGTGGTTCTCGCCTGCACTTATTCATGTTTTTAAAAACAAAAACAGGGCTTAGGTTAGGTGGAAAACGTATCAAAACATATTGGACTATCAAGAATTTTCAATGTTTAGAGCACGTTTTAAACTTATGTCACACAAATGCTACAAGGATTACATGGAAGTCGTTGAAGGTAGTATAAGGGACAATATTAAATATTTTTGGACATACTTTAAAAATAAAAAACCAACCTCGGATATTCCTAGTAGGGTTACATACAATCATACAAGAACAGACGATCCGTTCGAAATATGTAACCTTTTTTCTTTATTTTTTAAGTCCGTGTTTGAACCATCGTCTCTTACTATGAATGACGAAATCAATAACATTGATTATAGTAATCCCTCAGTTGACCCTTCAATAAACACAATAAAACTTGAAGAAGATGATGTTTTTGAGCAGTTGAAGCGCCTGGACATCTCAAAGGGACCTGGTGTAGACAACTTACCACCCATTTTTCTTAAGTCTACTGCTGCTACGATCTACAAACCGATACATTTTTTGTATAACCTATGTCTACACGAAGGTGTATGTCCTATAATTTGGAAAACTGCACGCATTGTCCCAGTTTTTAAATGTGGTGATAAAACTAGAGTTGAAAATTATAGGCCCATATCTATCTTGCCCGCTTTGTCAAAGCTTTTCGAGAGGTTAATTCATAACAATATATATCCTTCTTTACACAATATCATAATGCAACAACAACATGGCTTTGTTAGACAGAGATCCACCACCACTAATCTATTAATCTACACGTCTTATCTTTTTGAAAATATGGATAATAATATACAAGTTGATAGTGTGTACACCGATTTCAAAAAAGCTTTCGACAGAGTGGATCACAAGCTACTATTAGACAAATTGGCATATAATGGTATCAGGGGGTCGTTGTGGAGATGGTTCAAATCTTACGTGACTAACCGCACGCAGAAAGTGGTTATCAATGGATATGAATCCAACTTTACACCGATAAGCTCTGGAGTACCGCAGGGCTCTATACTGGGCCCGTTATTGTTTATTCTGTTTGTGAATGATGTGCAGAGGTGCTTCAAGTTCTGTAAGTTCTTGATGTATGCTGATGACCTAAAAATATTCCATACAATAGAGAATAATAACGACCATCGCCGGTTCCAACAGGATCTTGACAATTTCATAATATACTGTGCTAATAATAAACTTAGATTGAATATAGATAAGTGCAAAACTATAACTTTCACAAAAAAAAAGTATGTCAGTAAATATAATTACAACTTACATGGTAACTCTCTTGAAATAGTTGAATCAATAAAAGATCTTGGTGTGGTCCTAGATACCAAACTGCATCTTGACCAACACGTGAATAATATAATAAATAAGAGTTATAAAATGTACGGTTTTGTGTTAAGGGTCGGCAGAGAGTTTAAGAGACCATCTACTTTTCTTAAACTATATAGTGCATTAATACGATCTCGGCTAGAGTATGCTGTGCCCATTTGGAATCCATTTTATAATAAATACACTAAGGCTCTAGAAAGCGTTCAGAAAAAGTTTTTACATACAATGCAATATAAATGTTTTAAATGCCGCCAATCGTATGAACAGATTCTTAATAGGTATAACTTAATGACGCTTAGCCAGAGACGTACACAATTGGAAATGTGTATGCTTTATGACTTGTGCCATAATAGATACGACTGTATTCCAATAATTAATAAGATAAGTTATAAAATACCTACCAGGGTTCACAGCCGTAACCCCTGCCAACTGTTTGCGACCAATCGATGCCGTACTAATGCTGGTAAGAGATCACCAATTAACCGGATTGTGTCAACATTTAATACACAGTTTAATGCAATAGACATGATGGCAGTGAGCCCAGGTACTTTCAAAACAATGGTACTTAAAGAGTTGGTGAGGCGCAGTGAGTAGACCGATAGGTGCTCACTGTGTTGCGTTGATTCATAGAAGGTAGTCAAGTGCGTTATGAAGTAAGATCAGGTGTCCTGTAATATTGTATAACTGTGCTGTGTGTTTGTATCATCTATATTTAATTGTATATGTGTGATTTTATGTATAAAAATGAATATGTATCTATAGGTATGTGTATGTTTGCATGTGTTACAATGATAGTGTATGTGTTGTCAACATTGTGTTCAGTGAAATGTAATTGTTCGGATGTATTGCTTGTATAGTAGTAACTATAATTTGTTAACTTGGTGCTTTGCAAGATATGCAGAGGCACTACTTCGCCAACACGTCTTTTGTTAATTACTATGTGGTAAACGGTGTTGGTGGCAATTCTACCAATTATATTAGTAAGGCTGCTATATGTAATATATTGTATTGTCACTGTTTGTTTACCCAAATAAATGGAAAAAAAAAAAGGCTTACTTATACGCCTACTCTTCGCCAGTTGTGTTGTTGGACCCACGTGATAGGTGGCGAGCCTATTGCCGCTTACCGGGAACTTTTATGTTCGCCAAAACCACGTCCGTTGAGCGCAAAGGTGGATCTAGCTTTGGCGCCAGGAGGGGGTCCAATAGTCGTGGTCAAGTCAAGAACTTAAATTTTAATTTTAATAGCAATAGATATACTACTCTTTCAAGAAAGTACCGGGAAAAAATCAATAATACACAAAATGTTTGTTATTCATTCAAATTTATTTTATCACCTTCAAAGTATGCTCCTTCAGAAACGATACACTTACGCCAACGAATAATTCAATCATCACAACATTTTTTAAACGTATTTCCGGAATTGAGTTCAGTTCTCGCCGCAAATTCTCCTTTATGTTTCCTACCGATTGAAAACGGGTGCCACGAAGTGGTAATTTGAATGTAGGAAAAAGAAAGAAGTCCGCTAGAGCCATATTTGGCAAATATGGTGGTTGCTCGATGGTATTTATAGTGTGTTTAAATAAAAATTCTTTTAAATGGATGGTGGTGCAAAATCCAAAAATTTTCTTTCCACAAATTTGGCTCTTTTTGTCGAATTTGTTCTCTTAAACGCCGCATAACGCTGAAATAATATTATTTATTTACCGTTTGACCTTCCGGCAAGAATTCCAAATAAACAACACCGCGATAGTCAAAGAAAACAGTCAACATGACTTTAATTTTTGATTGATTTTGAAATGGTTTTTTCGGATTTGGTCCATTTGGAAGGCGCCATTCCGAAGCTTGTTGACTAGTTTGCATTTGAATGTTGGGTCGGTATTGACTTGTTTCTAGCATGTCCTCAGCGACTCTTATGCTATTTAGTTTTTGAAGAAAATTCAGGTCTTTTGGGACTAGCCGGGCGGCAACACGTATCATACCCAAATTATTAGTTAAAATGGAACGAATTGACTCGTGAGATACAGAAAGTTCGGCGGTCATCTCTCTCAAACTTGAATGAGAACTTTGAGTCACTATTTCCTTCACTTTTGCGATTTTAAGTTCAGTTTCAGACGTCAATGGCCTACCAGAACGAGGCAAATCTTCCATCATATCTCGATCGCTTTTAAACGCTTTGTGCCACTTATAAGCACGTCTTTTTGATACAGTCGATTCACCGTAAGCCTTCCGTAACATTTTCAGTATCTCCGAACACGAAATTCCATTGGCGATGCAAAATTTAAGACAAACTCTTTGTTCGATGTTTTTGTCCATTATGAAATTGGCAATATACACTAGATATTATAAAACTAAAAACAGCACTGTTTTTAATATAAATGACAGATGCAACTCAAACTCCGCGCCAAAATGGAACACAACTGTGCCAATCTAATAATAACAAAAAAAACAAAAATTACTACGGGAATGTGGCTTTGAATGAAAGGTGGCGGGTGGTGGCGCGGTAAAATATGTATGATGACAAAATATAAATAAATTCATTACGTTCAATTAGTGGTCTTCCTAAGTCCTTGAACCAGCCCAGGGAGGGTTCATGACCCCCCCCCATGACCCCCCCTGGATCCGCTGTTGGTTGAGCGGCAGGTGAGGTTGGCTTGGGCTAATTTTATGTTAGTAGGATCCCTATACACCTAATAGTGAACATACCTACAACTATGTAGATCCCTTTTAAATAGTTGTAGCAAGACATCAGCCCACCCTAGCTGGAATATATGTGACGGAAATGATGTATGAATATTTATGAATGAGCGAATCGTACTCGGGTGGCTTGCTCGTGATTCACCTGTTGCTATCCAGAATCGTTTGAGGTCAGAGCACAATCTGATTTTATCAAAACTGACATGACATTTAACCATTAGAGGCCACTTGCAGGCTTAGATAAATTCAAATTTATTGTATACCCATTCAAATATAAGTAAGTTCAGTAAAAATAATGATAGACATAATTTAAACTTTAGAAATAAGAATAAACTGTAGCCAGCCCAAGTAAAGTTACAAAAATTCTTATATTGGGAATAGTATTCGTATGTACAATACGCTGCCTGATGATGTGGCAAATTTATCTATGAATAAATTTAAGAAATACGTAAAATGTAAATTGTGGCGGAATATAGTCTCATTATAGCCTGAAAGATTTTATGAATGACAAGGATGCCTGAATGTGACATAAATTGCTTCTTTCTTACTGAATCCGATTTCAGCTGTTGGTAGATTTAAGAACAACTGGGCGGTAACTTTTTATTTTTATTGTATTAGATTTTAAGATACTATTCCAAAAAAGCCTAGATGAGTTACTTGAGGCATTTTTCTCAATGTCATTGTCTTTTGGAAGCCTCGTTAAAGTCATCGACAAACTGACAGACGGACAATCCCCTTTAGAATCACGACAGACTGGCTGAAATTCCCCCTATTAGAGTCCCGACAGACTGACTAATGTTAAGATAAAAACACAACAGACATGTTGTTAAAAACTCTACAAATTGTGACAAACAATCCATTTGGCTTTTATTTTTCTTTTTCCTGTTTATGATACAGGCATTGTTGTAAAAAAAAAGTGTTCTTTAATTGTATGTTCAAATTTTACGAATCTAAATGATCCTGTTGATCTTAAAGACAATAAAGTATATGGTTTATTTTGGCCCATAATACTTTTTAATTTTTATTTCGGCACATCTAATCACTATTGATAAAGTACTGTCACTAAGAAAGTCGAGATGTTCATGAATTGTAAATTTCTTTATAACGTAATTGTGTGTTAGGATAATAGTTGCGACTCTTTCAAATAAAGTTTGTATTTTGTTGCTGTGTTTAGTTCTTTTATTTTCAGAAAACATCATGCCAAATAATACGATGAAGCAGTACCTTACCATTTCATAGCAACAGATGTTAGGAATTAATTTAGTGCGGTATATATTCATAATTAATATATGCTCTATTTTAATTTCATACGTTGTTGCTACAGTCGCTAAGAAAAATCAAACTACAGAAATTGAAACTGAAAAGTCTACGAGTGCATTTATACATCACCAGGAAAACGATCCCAGTTTTAGTCCAGTGGCAGCGCCAAGCGATGTCCCAAAGATCGAGTTCTCTTCGTCTACTAGTTCGTTTAGTAGTTCCTTGTAGGCTGTTGTTTTCTAGAATGAAAAGAAAAAAAATAAGGAGATCGGCTAGTGGTCACCAACAAGTGAGCGACAGTTCCGATTGGATGTTCATTGTGAAACAGGTGCATACACAGTAAAAGAGCTGAGTCGGTGATGACTATAAAATCAATCGTAAACAATTTAGAACATATTCGATAAATTTCTTTTTTAAAACCTAAATTATGAGTAATTTACACGTATTACATTTTTTTATATTTTCGATACGTTGTAGCTAATTCGCATAGACCTGAAAGTTTATAGCAATATAGAAAATATTTTTAAAAATAAAATGTAAAAAGGTACAATCGATCCCACATTTTATTCACTAGTTCATAATTGTGTTAAATCTCGAATTATCAGTTACAATACTAGGGAATATTCACGTTAACATCAACGTTTACGCCTAAAGATGCAAAACGATTATAATTGCTGCCTACCATTTACTTAAAGTGTTTTTATTACTTAAAGTGTTGTTGTTTTTTTATTATGACTTTTTCAGGAAACACCTCATTAATTCACCACTATAAGCAATAAATATTCTGTATAGATTGAGTCATCGGTTATGTGTAGTGTGTATCCATAGATGGCACTATTTATACAGAACGTTTTTGCTACAGTCGCTAAGAAAATCAAGGACTTACAATATTACTTCAGGCCAAAGCAGTCAAAGATAAAGAACATAGATGATCGGGAATATTATTATATGGAGTCTTTAACACTCAAAATTTCCACTATGTCTACTATCTTTTGACTTACACGTGATAAGTTAGGAATACAGTGTGTTGTATTTTTGTATTCCTAATGGGATTGAAGAAAGAAAAAAGAAGACCAAAAGTCTACGAGTGCATTCATCTATCAACATACATACAATCACGCCTGTTTCCCCAAAGGGGTAGGCAGAGGCATATTATATTTTATATTATATTATATTTTTCGAAGTTGTGTGCGTAGTTTTCGCTTGCTCCTTGCCCCGGAAAGCACAGTAAGCAGTTGGTCCCGGCTATATGGCAGTCGTCATGAGAAAGTAAATGCCTCCTAATATCCTTACAGCTGGTTTAATAATAGCACGATGTTTCCTGGGTTGGGTTTCGAGGGTCAGCCGGCAGACGCTCCGTGTATATCTGAAATTCAGCCAAATCTGGTTAGGCCAGTGAGCAGACCCATTGCCCTAAGCTTAAGTCTAGGGCCACCGCGATGATGCTAGGGTGATGATTTTAATATTAAATATTATATTCTGTCTTCACTTATAAAATTCAAATGATTCTCAACGCTTCTATTCCTAGCTAGTGCAACAAAAACGGTAGCGCCATCTAATGCGCATTTTTTGAACGACGTAAACGTCTTAAATCTGTACAAACTTGACAGTTCAGCTATTGTAGCAATGTAGGTGCGATATTTTCTATTTGAGAATTGAGCACCAATAAGCACTGTATTATATTATCGCGGTGTATGTGAAATCGCAGACTGTTTGTCAATTGTGAATCGAAATAATGACTCTAAGTTGACCTTGAATTTGAAACCTCATTATTTTAGACTAGGTCTATTAAATTGTGAAGATGCGTTATATTGGCCGTTGCCATAGTAGAATGAAATCAGTAGGTCAACTGTAGCGACGAGCGATAAAAGCCTAAGGTATATGATGCAGCTATGTCGCTCAATGTTTATTCAAAAGTCAAAAGTACATAGTCAAGTGGGGTTGCGGAGGTCAGACGGCATTCGCTTCATGTATTAACTGAGATTCAGCCAAATCTGGATAGACCAGTGAGCAGACTCTGGGGATCTAAGCTTAAAACTGGGGATAGCGGGATTATTTCTAGGAAATTATGATGATTTAAGAAAACAAATAATACTAATCTACTTTAAATTGAATGTTCAATATTGCTACAAACGCTTTATCAGCAGATTTGTAGAAAATAATTAAGGCGAAGTAAAGTTCTGAAAATAAAGTACAATGATAACTCCGCGCGTAACTCCGCCACTGTATAGTGCCAGTCCCAAGCCTGGATTAAGGAGGAGGGCTTGTTGAAAGAAAAAAACACTGAACTATAAAACAGTTAGTTCTGGGTGATGGGCAGCGGCAATAAATAAACTAATTCAGTTGTGGTGTTAAATCGCCTAAGAAGCCTAAGGTGGGGCAGTAGTCACTATTGGATCTTCATCATTTTATTTGAGTTAGAAAGTACATTTATAAACAATCTTAGAAAACATTATGAACAGTCCCCCTAACCGCGCTGGTCATACAAGTGGGTTGATATTCAAAGTATATGCATGAGCTGTAAACTTGAGTCCAACAAATAATAATTCTTCAATACCAATTGGTCGTTTGAACAGGCCTCTCGGCTACTGCGGAACAGCGTTCTTAGGAATAGCAACAAAAAATATATTTTAATTGTTTTAATATCTTAAATTATAAAATTCGCATTATCACACTTCCGAGTGGAAACGAGGAGCGTGGCCTTCTGCACTGCTTAACTGAGATCACGTCACGGGGTTCTCACTTAGATTTACAGTTTCAGCAATTCAGCGGAATATGCGCACGAGTTGTAAGATCGCTTTCCACTCGGAAACATTACTTTACCGGATGTTGCAATTAGGTAAATGTGTGATAAATAAAAGGTGTCCTTAATCTATTGATACCTTAGCACCTTCCAAGTCTTTGTTATTTTTAATAATTTAATCTGTACTGCGGGAGGACAATATTGACGAGTTCCTTGCTTCTTGTAGTAGTTGTTCTTATTGTAGTTCTTTCCCACTCACGCTCCTGTCCGTAGTGAATGGGCCCGTAAGATTTTAAGTCATTAAGGCGTATATGCGTGCTGCATCGGATCCCAAACTGATTAAAGCATTTTTAATATTTCATTGTGACGGGTTTGTTATCCAGTGACGCCTGAACTCTTTTAGTTCTGTGTAGTTCTGACTGCAGAAATTACGTGCAATGGGCCAGTAGTAGTGATCAGTTCCGTGGTCTCTATTGACTCACTGTCATTTCTTACAACACTCATCCAAGCACCCTCGGTGTAGTCGACCGGCACAGTCACAATACTGCTCCAGAAGTTACTCGCTGCGTCAGCCTCCTGAAGATCAAGCACACATCGAGGCAATTAGAGAGAAGAGCCAAAATCCCAAAGGCAGTCATTATTAATATTTTAAAGGACTTGTTTCACTTGTTTTAATCGAGAATCAATGCTTTTAATATTAAATAATTGTTGCTATATTAGCTACATGGATATCTGGTTCTGTGTGTCCTGGTGCGAATCAAGACCAAAGATGCTGTTGATAGAAGTGAAAATCGTATTTCGATGTGCGAAACAATTGTGGAGACACAACACAACACTTTTGGACAATTAAACAATAGTTGCTGTATTCGCTATATGATATAATGGTCCGAAGATATATGTTTTTCCGGATGCGAACCAAGAACAAAGATGCTGCTGATAGAAGTAAAAATTTACATATAAAAGATATATTCCAATAATTTATCCCATAACTGAATAAATGATATTGATATGATGAGTACGTGTTATTGTCTGCTGGCAGAAAGCAAAATATTGCTGACATACAATTTATGAGTCAACTTTAATTCTATCTTTCGATTCTATCTTCTTTATTCGTGTTACATAATGTAGCAAAAAGAGAGTGTTGATGATGTTAATTTAAAAAAGTAGGATGCACATTCGATCTGTAAATTTAATAATAAATTCATCAGAGTTATATGCCGAACGAATTGTTATTTTGCATTTAAAAATGGTATTCATATTATATTTGGCTACATTTAACTCCGCCACTGTAAGGTGCCAGTCCCAAGCCTGGATAAAGGAGGAGGGTTAGTTCAGATTGAGAAACACTGAACAGTGAAACAGTTAGTCCTGAGTGACGGTGGTGGCAAAAAAAAAAAGTTATATGGGGGATCGCCTTAGAAGATCCACGTCAGATTTAGTCAATGGAAACCCTGTAATGGTTCCTGTTGTAAGGAATGTTACCAAATAATATTAAAATAAAATTATAAACATAACATCACGCCTTTTTCCTCGAAGGCTTACTTATACGCCTACTCTTCGCCAGTTGTGTTGTTGGACCCACGTGATAGGTGGCGAGCCTATTGCCGCTTACCGGGAACTTTTATGTTCGCCAAAACCACGTCCGTTGAACGCAAAGGTGGATCTAGCTTTGGCGCCAGGAGGGGGTCCAATAGTCGTGGTCAAGTCAAGAACTTAAATTTTAATTTTAATAGCAATAGATATACTACTCTTTCAAGAAAGTACCGGGAAAAAATCAATAATACACAAAATGTTTGTTATTCATTCAAATTTATTTTATCACCTTCAAAGTATGCTCCTTCAGAAACGATACACTTACGCCAACGAATAATTCAATCATCACAACATTTTTTAAACGTATTTCCGGAATTGAGTTCAGTTCTCGCCGCAAATTCTCCTTTATGTTTCCTACCGATTGAAAACGGGTGCCACGAAGTGGTAATTTGAATGTAGGAAAAAGAAAGAAGTCCGCTAGAGCCATATTTGGCAAATATGGTGGTTGCTCGATGGTATTTATAGTGTGTTTAAATAAAAATTCTTTCAAATGGATGGTGGTGCAAAATCCAAAAATTTTCTTTCCACAAATTTGGCTCTTTTTGTCGAATTTGTTCTCTTAAACGCCGCATAACGCTGAAATAATATTATTTATTTACCGTTTGACCTTCCGGCAAGAATTCCAAATAAACAACACCGCGATAGTCAAAGAAAACAGTCAACATGACTTTAATTTTTGATTGACTTTGAAATGGTTTTTTCGGATTTGGTCCATTTGGAAGGCGCCATTCCGAAGCTTGTTGACTAGTTTGCATTTGAATGTTGGGTCGGTATTGACTTGTTTCTAGCATGTCCTCAGCGACTCTTATGCTATTTAGTTTTTGAAGAAAATTCAGGTCTTTTGGGAATAGCCGGGCGGCAACACGTATCATACCCAAATTATTAGTTAAAATGGAACGAATTGACTCGTGAGATACAGAAAGTTCGGCGGTCATCTCTCTCAAACTTGAATGAGAACTTTGAGTCACTATTTCCTTCACTTTTGCGATTATAAGTTCAGTTGCAGACGTTAATGGCCTACCAGAACGAGGCAAATCTTCCATCATATCTCGATCGCTTTTAAACGCTTTGTGCCACTTATAAGCACGTCTTTTTGATACAGTCGATTCACCGTAAGCCTTCCGTAACATTTTCAGTATCTCCGAACACGAAATTCCATTGGCGATGCAAAATTCAAGACAAACTCTTTGTTCGATGTTTTTGTCCATTATGAAATTGGCAATATACACTAGATATTATAAAACTAAAAACAGCACTGTTTTTAATATAAATGACAGATGCAACTCAAACTCCGCGCCAAAATGGAACACAACTGTGCCAATCTAAAAATAACAAAAAAAAAAAACAAAAATTACTACGGGAATGTGGCTTTGAATGAAAGGTGGCGGGTGGTGGCGCGGTAAAATATGTATGATGACAAAATATAAATAAATTCATTACGTTCAATTAGTGGTCTTCCTAAGTCCTTGAATCAGCCCAGGGGGGGTTCATGACCCCCCCCATGACCCCCCCATGACCCCCCCTGGATCCGCTGTTGGTTGAGCGGCAGGTGAGGTTGGCTTGGGCTAATTTTATGTTAGTAGGATCCCTATCCACCTAATAGTGAACATACCTACAACTATGTAGATCCCTTTTAAATAGTTGTAGCAAGACATCAGCCCACCCTAGCTGGAATATATGTGACGGAAATGATGTATGAATATTTATGAATGAGCGAATCGTACTCGGGTGGCTTGCTCGTGATTCACCTGTTGCTATCCAGAATCGTTTGAGGTCAGAGCACAATCTGATTTTATCAAAACTGACATGACATTTAACCATTAGAGGCCACTTGCAGGCTTAGATAAATTCAAATTTATTGTATACCCATTCAAATAAAAGTAAGTTCAGTAAAAATAATGATAGACATAATTTAAACTTTAGAAATAAGAATAAACTGTAGCCAGCCCAAGTAAAGTTACAAAAATTCTTATATTGGGAATAGTATTCGTATGTACAATACGCTGCCTGATGATGTGGCAAATTTATCTATGAATAAATTTAAGAAATACGTAAAATGTAAATTGTGGCGGAATATAGTCTCATTATAGCCTGAAAGATTTTATGAATGACAAGGATGCCTGAATGTGACATAAATTGCTTCTTTCTTACTGAATCCGATTTCAGCTGTTGGTAGATTTAAGAACAACTGGGCGGTAACCTTTTATTTTTATTGTATTAGATTTTAAGATACTATTCCAAAAAAGCCGAGATGAGTTACTTGAGGCATTTTTCTCAATGTCATTGTCTTTTGGAAGCCTCGTTAAAGTCATCGACAAACTGACTGACGGACAATCCCCTTTAGAATCACGACAGACTGGCTGAAATTCCCCCTATTAGAGTCACCGACAGACTGACTAATGTTAAGATGAAAACACAACAGACATGTTGTTAAAAACTCTACAAATTGTGACAAACAATCCATTTGGCTTTTATTTTTCTTTTTCCTGTTTATGATACAGGCATTGTTGTAAAAAAAAAGTGTTCTTTAATTGTATGTTCAAATTTTACGAATCTAAATGATCCTGTTGATCTTAAAGACAATAAAGTATATGGTTTATTTTGGCCTATAATACTTTTTAATTTTTATTTCGGCACATCTAATCACTATTGATAAAGTACTGTCACTAAGAAAGTCGAGATGTTCATGAATTGTAAATTTATTTATAACGTAATTGTGTGTTAGGATAATAGTTGCGACTCTTTCAAATAAAGTTTGTATTTTGTTGCTGTGTTTAGTTCTTTTATTTTCAGAAAACATCATGCCAATTAATACGATGAAGCAGTACCTTACCATTTCATAGCAACAGATGTTAGGAATTAATTTAGTGCGGTATATATTCATAATTAATATATGCTCTATTTTAATTTCATACGTTGTTGCTACAGTCGCTAAGAAAAATCAAACTACAGAAATTGAAACTGAAAAGTCTACGAGTGCATTTATACATCACCAGGAAAACGATCCCAGTTTTAGTCCAGTGGCAGCGCCAAGCGATGTCCCAAAGATCGAGTTCTCTTCGTCTACTAGTTCGTTTAGTAGTTCCTTGTAGGCTGTTGTTTTCTAGAATGAAAAGAAAAAAAATAAGGAGATCGGCTAGTGGTCACCAACAAGTGAGCGACAGTTCCGATTGGATGTTCATTATGAAACAGGTGTATACACAGTAAAAGAGCTGAGTCGGTGATGACTATAAAATCAATCATAAACAATTTAGAACATATTCGATAAATTTCTTTTTTAAAACCTAAATTATCAGTAATTTACACGTATTATATTTTTTTATATTTTCGATACATTGTAGCTAATTCGCATAGACCTGAAAATGTATACAAATATAGAAAATATTTTTAAATGTAATGTAAAAAGGTCCAATCGATCCCACATTTTATTCACTAGTTCATAATTGTGTTAAATCTCGAATTATCAGTTACAATACAAGGGAATATTCACGTTAACATCAACGTTTACGCCTAAAGATACAAAACGATTATAATTGCTGCCTACCATTTACTTAAAGTGTTTTTATTACTTAAAGTGTTGTTGTTTTTTTATTATGAATTTTTCAGGAAACACCTTATTAATTCACCACTTTAAGCAATAAATATTCTGTATAGATTGAGTCATCGGTTATGTGTAGTGTGTATCCATACATGAAACTATCTCTACAGAACGTTTTTGCTACAGTCGCTAAGAAAATCAAGGACTTACAATATTACTTCAGGCCAAAGCAGTCAAAGATAAAGAACATAGATGATCGGGAATATTATTATATGGAGTCTTTATCACTCAAAATTTCCTAATGTCTACTATCTTTTGACTTACACGTGATAATGATAAGTTAGGAATACAGTGTGTTGTATTTTTGTATTCCTAATGGGATTGAAGAAAGAAAAAAGAAGACCAAAAGTCTACGAGTGCATTCATCTATCAACATACATACAATCACGCCTGTTTCCCCAAAGGGGTAGGCAGAGGCATATTATATTTTATATTATATTATATTTTTCGAAGTTGTGTGCGTAGTTTTCGCTTGCTCCTTGCCCCGGAAAGCACAGTAAGCAGTTGGTCCCGTCTATATGGGGCTATATAGCAGTCGTCATGAGAAAGTAAATGCCTCCTAATATCCTTACAGCTGGTTTAATAATAGCACGATGTTTCCTGGGTTGGGTTTCGAGGGTCAGCCGGCAGACGCTCCGTGTATATCTGAAATTCAGCCAAATCTGGTTAGGCCAGTGAGCAGACCCATTGCCCTAAGCTTAAGTCTAGGGCCACCGCGACGATGCTAGGATGATGATTTTAATATTAAATATTATATTCTGCCTTCACTTATAAAATTCAAATGATTCTCAACGCTTCTATTCCTAGCTAGTGCAACAAAATCGGTAGCGCCATCTAATGCGCATTTTTTGAACGACGTAAACGTCTTAAATCTGTACAAACTTGACGGTTCAGCTATTGTAGCAATGTAGGTGCCATATTTTCTCTTTGAGAATTGAGCACCAATAAGCACTGTATTATAATATCGCGGTGTATGTGATATCGCAGACTGTTTGTCAATTGTGAATCGAAATAATGACTCTAAGTTGACCTTGAATTCCTTGAAAACCTTGAAACCTCATTATTTTAGACTAGGTCTATTAAATTGTGAAGATGCGTTATATTGGCCGTTGCCATAGTAGAATGAAATCAGTAGGTCAACTGTAGCGACGAGCGATAAAAGCCTAAGGTATAGGATGCAGGTATGTCGCTCAATGTTTATTCAAAAGTCAAAAGTACATAGTCAAGTGGGGTTGCGGAGGTCAGACGGCATTCGCTTCATGTATTAACTGAGATTCAGCCAAATCTGGATAGACCAGTGAGCAGACTCTGGGATCTAAGCTTAAAACTGGGGATAGCGGGATTATTTCTAGGAAATTATGATGATTTAAGAAAACAAATAATACTAATCTACTTTAAATTGAATGTTCAATATTGCTACAAACGCTTTATCAGCAGATTTGTAGAAAATAATTAAGGCGAAGTAAAGTTCTGAAAATAAAGTACAATGATAACTCCGCGCGTAACTCCGCCACTGTATAGTGCCAGTCCCAAGCCTGGATTAAGGAGGAGGGCTTGTTGAAAGAAAAAAACACTGAACTATAAAACAGTTAGTTCTGGGTGATGGGCAGCGGCAATAAATAAACTAATTCAGTTGTGGTGTTAAATCGCCTAAGAAGCCTAAGGTGGGGCAGTAGTCACTATTGGATCTTCATCATTTTATTTGAGTTAGAAAGTACATTTATAAACAATCTTAGAAAACATTATGAACAGTCCCCCTAACCGCGCTGGTCATACAAGTGGGTTGATATTCAAAGTATATGCATGAGCTGTAAACTTGAGTCCAACAAATAATAATTCTTCAATACCAATTGGTCGTTTGAACAGGCCTCTCGGCTACTGCGGAACAGCGTTCTTAGGAATAGCAACAAAAAATATATTTTAATTGTTTTAATATCTTAAATTATAAAATTCGCATTATCACACTTCCGAGTGGAAACGAGGAGCGTGGCCTCCTGCACTGCTTAACTGAGATCACGTCACGGGGTTCTCACTTAGATTTACAGTTTCAGCAATTCAGCGGAATATGCGCACGAGTTGTAAGATCGCTTTCCACTCGGAAACATTACTTTACCGGATGTTGCAATTAGGTAAATGTGTGATAAATAAAAGGTGTCCTTAATCTATTGATACCTTAGCACCTTCCAAGTCTTTGTTATTTTTAATAATTTAATCTGTACTGCGGGAGGACAATATTGACGAGTTCCTTGCTTCTTGTAGTAGTTGTTCTTATTGTAGTTCTTTCCCACTCACGCTCCTGTCCGTAGTGAATGGGCCCGTAAGATTTTAAGTCATTAAGGCGTATATGCGTGCTGCATCGGATCCCAAACTGATTAAAGCATTTTTAATATTTCATTGTGACGGGTTTGTTATCCAGTGACGCCTGAACTCTTTTAGTTCTGTGTAGTTCTGACTGCAGAAATTACGTGCAATGGGCCAGTAGTAGTGATCAGTTCCGTGGTCTCTATTGACTCACTGTCATTTCTTACAACACTCATCCAAGCACCCTCGGTGTAGTCGACCGGCACAGTCACAATACTGCTCCAGAAGTTACTCGCTGCGTCAGCCTCCTGAAGATCAAGCACACATCGAGGCAATTAGAGAGAAGAGCCAAAATCCCAAAGGCAATCATTATTAATATTTTAAAGGATTTGTTTCACTTTTTTTAATCGAGAATCAAAGCTTTTAATATAAAATAATTGTTGCTATGTTAGCTACATGGATATCTGGTTCTGTGTGTCCTGGTGCGAATCAAGACCAAAGATGCTGTTGATAGAAGTGAAAATCGTATTTCTATGTGCGAAACAATTGTAGAGACACAACACAACACTTTTTAAACAATAGTTGCTGTATTCGCTATATGATATAATGGTCCGAAGATATCTGTTTTTCCGGGTGCGAACCAAGAACAAAGATGCTGCTGATAGAAGTGAAAATTTACATATAAAAGATATATTCCAATAATTTATCCCATAACTGAATAAATGATATTGATATGATGAGTACGTGTTATTGTCTGCTGGCAGAAAGGAAAATATTGCTGACATACAATTTATGAGTCAACTTTATTTCTATCTTTCGATTCTATCTTCTTTATTCGTGTTACATAATGTAGCAAAAAGAGAGCGTTGATGATGTTAATTTAAAAAAGTAGGATGCACATTCGATCTGTAAATTTAATAATAAATTCATCAGAGTTATATGCCGCACGAATTGTTATTTTGCATTTAAAAATGGTATTCATATTATATTTGGCTACATTTAACTCCGCCACTGTAAGGTGCCAGTCCCAAGCCTGGATAAAGGAGGAGGGTTAGTTCAGATTGAGAAACACTGAACAGTGAAACAGTTAGTACTGAGTGACGGTGGTGGCAAAAAAAAAAAGTTATATGGGGGATCGCCTCAGAAGCTGAGAAGCCTCACCTTAAGTTATTGCAGTCCCTATTAGATTTAAGTCATGTTACCTTTGTTAAATGACAAACCATAACATCATCATTTCAGCCATTTGAAGTCACCTACAAATAAAATCCTATTTATATTATCGCATTCTATCCTTAGATCGGAATTAGCAATAAACTCTATAAGTATATGTTTTTGAACAGGGGGTGTCAAAATCTTTTGATTCCATAAACTATTACATAGTACTTGAAAACGTCAAAATTTATTATATGTATAAAAAAACAGTACTATATAATTATACTGAAATCCTGCAATGGATGGCCTTATCAAATTTTTGGGTTCCAGTGCCAATAGTTTTCTGCAACTGAACATACATGAGCTGTTCTTTTGAAATAAAAATTATAACAAAAGAATAGTCTTTACCACATACAATTTTTTTATTTTAAACTTTCAAATTCAATCCACGTCAGATTTAGTCAATGGAAACCCTGTAATGGTTCCCTAAGGAATGTTACCAAATAATATTAAAATAAAATTATACACATAACATCACGCCTTTTTCCTCGAAGGCATACTTATACGCCTACTCTTCGCCAGTTGTGTTGTTGGACCCACGTGATAGGTGGCGAGCCTATTGCCGCTTACCGGGAACTTTAATGTTCGCCAAAACCACGTCCGTTGAGCGCAAAGGTGGATCTAGCTTTGGCGCCAGGAGGGGGTCCAACAGTCGTGGTCAAGTCCAGAACTTAAATTTTAATTTTAATAGCAATAGATATACTACTCTTTCAAGAAAGTACCGGGAAAAAATCAATAATACACAAAATGTTTGTTATTCATTCAAATTTATTTTATCACCTTCAAAGTATGCTCCTTCAGAAACGATACACTTACGCCAACGAATAATTCAATCATCACAACATTTTTTAAACGTGTTTCCGGAATTGAGTTCAGTTCTCGCCGCAAATTCTCCTTTATGTTTCCTACCGATTGAAAACGGGTGCCACGAAGTGGTAATTTGAATGTAGGAAAAAGAAAGAAGTCCGCTAGAGCCATATTTGGCAAATATGGAGGTTGCTCGATGGTATTTATAGTGTGTTTAAATAAAAATTCTTTCAAATGGATGGTGGTGCAAAGTCCAAAAATTTTCATTCCACAAATTTGGCCCTTTTTGTCGAATTTGTTCTCTTAAACGCCGCATAACGCTGAAATAATATTATTTCTTTACCGTTTGACCTTCCGGCAAGAATTCCAAATAAACAACACCGCGATAGTCAAAGAAAACAGTCAACATGACTTTAATTTTTGATTGACTTTTAAATGGTTTTTTCGGGTTTGGTCCATTTGGAAGGCGCCATTCCGAAGCTTGTTGACTAGTTTGGATTTTGAATGTTGGGTCGGTATTGACTTGTTTCTAGAATGTCCTCAGCGACTCTTATGCTATTTAGTTTTTGAAGAAAATTCAGGTCTTTTGGGACTAGCCGGGCGGCAACACGTATCATACCCAAATTATTAGTTAAAATGGAACGAATTGACTCGTGAGATACAGAAAGTTCGGCGGTCATCTCTCTCAAACTTGAATGAGAACTTTGAGTCACTATTTCCTTCACTTTTGCGATTATAAGTTCAGTTGCAGACGTTAATGGCCTACCAGTACGAGGCAAATCTTCCATCATATCTCGATCGCTTTTAAACGCTTTGTGCCACTTATAAGCACGTCTTTTTGATACAGTCGATTCACCGTAAGCCTTCCGTAACATTTTCAGTATCTCCGAACACGAAATTCCATTGGCGATGCAAAATTTAAGACAAACTCTTTGTTCGATGTTTTTGTCCATTATGAAATTGGCAATATACACTAGATATTATAAAACTAAAAACAGCACTGTCTTTAATATAAATGACAGATGCAACTCAAACTCCGCGCCAAAATGGAACACAACTGTGCCAATCTAATAATAACAAAAAAAAAACAAAAATTACTACGGGGAATGTGGCTTTGAATGAAAGGTGGCGCGGTGAAATATGTATGATGACAAAATATAAATAAATTCATTACGTTCAATTAGTGGTCTTCCTAAGTCCTTGAACCAGCCCAGGGGGGGGGGTTCATGCCCCCCAAGACCCCCCTGGATCCGCTGTTGGTTGAGCGGCAGGTGAGGTTGGCTTGGGCTACTTTTATGTTAGTAGGATCCCTATACACCTAATAGTGAACATACCTACAACTATGTAGATCCCTTTTAAATAGTTGTAGCAAGACATCAGCCCACCCTAGCTGGAATATAAGTGACGGAAATGATGTATGAATATTTATGAATGAGCGAATCGTACTCGGGTGGCTTGCTCGTGATTCACCTGTTGCTATCCAGAATTAAAATAAGTTCAGTAAAAATAATGATAGACATAATTTAAACTTTAGAAATATGAATAAACTGTAGCCAGCCCAAGTAAAGTTACAAAAATTCTTATATGGGGAATAGTATTCGCATGTACAATACGCTGCCTGATGATGTGGCAAATTTATCTATGAATAAATTTAAGAAATACGTAAAATGTAAATTGTGGCGGAATATAGTCTCATTATAGCCTGAAAGATTTTATGAATGACAAGGATGCCTGAATGTGACATAAATTGCTTCTTTCTTACTGAATCCGATTTCAGCTGTTGGTAGATTTAAGAACAACTGGGCGGTAACCTTTTATTTTTATTGTATTAGATTTTAAGATACTATTCCAAAAAAGCCGAGATGAGTTACTTGAGGCATTTTTCTCAATGTCATTGTCTTTTGGAAGCCTCGTTAAAGTCATCGACAAACTGACTGACGGACAATCCCCTTTAGAATCACGACAGACTGGCTGAAATTCCCCCTATTAGAGTCACCGACAGACTGACTAATGTTAAGATAAAACCCCAACAGACATGTTGTTAAAAACTCTACAAATTGTGACAAACAATCCATTTGGCTTTTATTTTTCTTTTTCCTGTTTATGATACAGGCATTGTTGTAAAAAAAAAGTGTTCTTTAATTGTATGTTCAAATTTTACGAATCTAAATGATCCTGTTGATCTTAAAGACAATAAAGTATATGGTATTTTTATTTTATTTTGGCCCATAATACTTTTTAATTTTTATTTCGGCACATCTAATCACTATTGATAAAGTACTGTCGCTAAGAAAGTCGAGATGTTCATGAATTGTAAATTTCTTTCTAACGTAATTGTGTGTTAGGATAATAGTTGCGACTCTTTCAAATAAAGTTTGTATTTTGTTGCTGTGTTTAGTTCTTTTATTTTCAGAAAACATCATGCCAATTAATACGATGAAGCAGTACCTTACCATTTCATAGCAACAGATGTTAGAAATTAATTCAGTGCGGTATATATTCATAATTAATATACCCTCTATTTTAATTCCATACGTTGTTGCTACAGTCTCTAAGAAAAATCAAACTACTGAAATTGAAACTGAAAAGTCTACGAGTGCATTTATTCATCACCAGGAAAACGATCCCAGTTTTTAGTACAGTGGCAGCGCCAAGCGATGTCCCAAAGATCGAGTTCTCTTCGTCTACTAGTTCGTTTAGTAGTTCCTTGTAGGCTGTTGTTTTCTAGAATGAAAAAAAACAGTGAGATCGGCTAGTGGTCACCAACAAGTGTGCGACAGTTCCTATTGGATGTTCATTGTGAAACAGGTGTTTACACAGTGAAAGAGCTGAGTCGGTGATGACTATAAAATCAATCATAAACAATTTAGAACATACTCTATACGTATATTCTTTTTTTTATATTTTCGATACGTTGTAGTTAAGTTTATAGAAATGTATAAAATATTTTTAAAAATAAAAAGTTAATGTTTTAATTGATCCCACATTTTATAAACTAGTTTAAAATTGTATTAAATCTCGAATTATCAGTTATAATACTAGGGAATATTTAAGTTAACATCAACGTTTACGCCTAAAGATACAAAACGATTATAATTGCTGCCTACCATTTACTTAAAGTGTTTTTATTACTTAAAGTGTTGTTGTTTTTTTATTATCACTTTTTCAGGAAACACCTCATTAATTCACCACTTTAAGCAATAAATATTCTGTATAGATTGAGTCATCGGTTATGTGTAGTGTGTATCCATACATTGAACTATCTCTACAGAACGTTTTTGCTACAGTCGCTAAGAAAATCAAGGACTTACAATATTACTTCAGGCCAAAGCAGTCAAAGATAAAGAACATAGATGATCGGGAATATTATTATATGAAGTGTTTATCACTCAAAATTTCCTAATGTCTACTATCTTTTGACTTACACGTGATAATGATAAGTTAGGAATACAGTGTGTTGTATTTTTGTATTCCTAATGGGATTGAAGAAAGAAAAAAGAAGACCAAAAGTCTACGAGTGCATTCATCTATCAACATACATACAATCACGCCTGTTTCCCCAAAGGGGTAGGCAGAGGCATATTATATTTTATATTATATTATATTTTTCGAAGTTGTGTGCGTAGTTTTCGCTTGCTCCTTGCCCCGGAAAGCACAGTAAGCAGTTGGTCCCGGCTATATGGCAGTCGTCATGAGAAAGTAAATGCCTCCTAATATCCTTACAGCTGGTTTAATAATAGCACGATGTTTCCTGGGTTGGGTTTCGAGGGTCAGCCGGCAGACGCTCCGTGTATATCTGAAATTCAGCCAAATCTGGTTAGGCCAGTGAGCAGACCCATTGCCCTAAGCTTAAGTCTAGGGCCACCGCGATGATGCTAGGGTGATGATTTTAATATTAAATATTATATTCTGTCTTCACTTATAAAATTCAAATGATTCTCAACGCTTCTATTCCTAGCTAGTGCAACAAAAACGGTAGCGCCATCTAATGCGCATTTTTTGAACGACGTAAACGTCTTAAATCTGTACAAACTTGACGGTTCAGCTATTGTAGCAATGTAGGTGCGATATTTTCTATTTGAGAATTGAGCACCAATAAGCACTGTATTATATTATCGCGGTGTATGTAAAACCGCAGACTGTTTGTCAATTGTGAATCGAAATAATGACTCTAAGTTGACCTTGAATTTGAAACCTCATTATTTTAGACTAGGTCTATAAAATTGTGAAGATGCGTTATATTGGCCGTTGCCATAGTAGAATGAAATCAGTAAGTCAACTGTAGCGACGAGCGATAAAAGCCTAAGGTATAGGATGCAGGTATGTCGCTCAATGTTTATTCAAGAGTCAAAAGTACATAGTCAAGTGGGTTTGCGGAGGTCAGACGGCATTCGCTTCATGTATTAACTGAGATTCAGCCAAATCTGGATAGAGCAGTGAGCAGACTCTGGGATCTAAGCTTAAAACTGGGGATAGCGGAATTATTTCTAGGAAATTATGATGATTTAAGAAAACAAATAATACTAATCTACTTTAAATTGAATGTTCAATATTGCTACAAACGCTTTATCAGCAGATTTTTAGAAAGTAATTAAGGCGAAGTATAGTTCTGAAAATAAAGTACAATGATGAAACGCTTAACTCCGCCACTGTTTAGTGCCAGTCCCAAGCCTGGATAAAGGAGGAGGGCTTGTTGAGAGAAAAAAACACTGAACTGTGAAACAGTTAGTTCTGGGTGATGGGCAGCGGCAATAAATAAACTAATTCAGTTGTGATGTTAAATCGCCTAAGAAGCCTAAGGTGGGGCAGTAGTCACTATTGGATCTTCATCATTTTACTTGAGTTAGAAAGTACATTTATAAACAATCTTAGAAAACATTATGAACAGTCCCCCTAACCGCGCTGGTCATACAAGTGGGTTGATGTTCAAAGTATATGCATGAGCTGTAAACTTGAGTCCAACAAATAATAAGTCTTCAATACCAATTGGTCGTTTGAACAGGCCTCTCGGCTACTGCGGAACAGCGTTCTTAGGAATAGCAGCAAATAATATACAATCTTAATTCACTGTCAATGTCTTCCGAGTGGAAACGAGGAGCGTGGCCTCCTGCACTGCTTAATTGAAATCACGTCACGGGGTTCTCATGTCACGTCACGGGGTTCTTACTTAGATTTACAGTTTCAGCAATTCAGCGGAATATGCGCACGAGTTATAAAATCGCTTTCCACTCGGAAACAATATAATTTAGGGATCTAGAAATAATAAGCAAATTATTTTAAAATTTAATTTTGATGTGTAATATATTTTAAAAAATTTGTACCAACATTACTGTACCGGATGGTGCAATTAGGTAAATGTGTGATAAATAAAAGGTGTCCTTAATCGATGGATACAACAGCACTTACTATCTCTTTGTTATTGTTAATAACTTAATCTGTACTGCGGGAGGACAATATTGACGAGTTCCTTGCTCGATTCTTTCCTACTTACGCTCCTGTCCGTAGTGAATGGACCCGTAAGATTTTAAGTTATTTGGGCGTTTATGCGTGCTGCATGGGATCCCAAACTGATTAAAACATTTTTTATTTCGTTGTGACGGGTTTGTTATCCAGTGACGCCTGGAATCCTCTAGTTCTACGTAGTTCTGACTGCAGAAATTACGTGCAATGGGCCAGTAGTGATCGGTTCCGTGGTCTCTATTGATTCACTGTCATTTCTTACTCATCCAAGCACTCTCGGTGTAGTCGACCAGCACAGTCACAATACTGCACCAGAAGTAACTCGCTGAGTCAGCCTTCTGAAGTTCAAGCACTTATCGAAACCATTGTGGAAAAGAGCCAAAATGACAAAGACAATTATTTTTTATAGTCATTAGTGTTGTTTTGCTTTTATTTCAGTCAAGCAATATAAAAAGTTGCTGTATTCGCTATATTCGCTACAGCACGGGCTGAAAAGGAGTTACGGAAATGCTTAGTGTTGGAGGAAGGAGAAACAAAGGTCTTAGTTACACAGGATCGTTTGGGGCGGGAAATTTTTGGTAATTTTTCCTGTTATGAGTGGTCAGGGTCTTTTTACATAGATCTTTTACAATATAGAACTTAATTTCACGTACAAATTTAAATAAAAAATAACCATTTTTTTTGTTTGAATAGAGTTAGTATAAACTTTCTGCTAAAAATATTAACTTAATACTATGTTTATGACAAAATTATTCTTTAAAAATTATAAGTTTTCTCTCAACATTATACGAGTATATATACATATAGAATATATCAATGATTTCTTTATACAATAAAAACTAACTTTAAAATCTCATCGATCAAATAGTATCTTTTCGTAAGTAAGGTTGACTAATCTAAGCTAAAATTAAATTATACATTTTTATTACGCCGCCGCCGTCAAGAACTCACCGGAGGTCTGTCGCTGTGATGATAATAAAAATAAAAAAATAAAAAATAAAATAAAATATTTTTCAGACAATTACACCAATTATTTAGTTCCAAGATAAGTATCATTAAGAACTTGTGTTATGGATACTAAACAACTCACAAATAGAATGCGTAAATTAATTTACGTATTTAAAACGGTATGTTGCAAACCCAATCATTCTGCAAAACGTGTACTACGCTTTGTGCCGGTCCATATTGACATACTGTATTTCTTGTTGGGGTGGTGTGCCCAAAACAATGTTAAAACCCCTCGAAGTTGCACTACGAGCGATCTTAAAAGTGGCTACATTTCGTAACATTATGTTTCCTACAGATGAACTTTATAAATTATGTAAATTTTTAACAGTGCGTCAACTTTATATAGTCAACATTATATATTATTTATCTTCAACATCGAAAAACCCCTTATAAGATAATAACCAAGCGGCGCAAAGACAACTACTTACTCATTAACTAAAAAGTTCGTATATTTCTTAGCTCCGTTCCTATATAATAAAGTAAATGCTGAACTCCCTTTGTACAGACTTTTAAACTTTGGATTTAAAGCTAATGTCCGCTCTTTGTTTTTGAATAAATCATATGACGAAACAGAAAAATGTTTTTGCGTAGTGATTAAGCCTGTATGCAAAAATATTTTTCTGTTCATCTAATTTTAATTGAGTTCATCTAACACACACATTTGCTGTTTACAAATACATAAACTTACAACTAAACACTACTCCAAATATTTAAAATCCCGCTTTCACACATCTCAAACAATTTATCATTCACAATTAATTACCTACAATATATTCTGATTGTAATTTTTTTTTATTTGAGATTTTTAAGCCTTTTCTTTCTTTTTTTTGAAATGTTATTATTAGTTTTTTTTCTCATTGTATTGTTATACTTATTAGATTCTACAAATTCAGTTGTGATACTTAGTATAGTGTCAATTATTGTGCTAATGTCTCGATATCACCCTGTTAAAGAAAGCAATCCGAGGTTTTTGGGAGCCTGATGACCTGTAAAACAGGTATATACTCTATCTCAGGCAAAAGTCTCACACAAACAAACTGTTACTTTGTAATGATTATAATCATCTACATACTGCTAATGTACCAATTGTTTGTGTTGAGAAAAATAAACATTATTATTATATTTTTTTAATAAATACATACTTAATATACATTGGGAAACACCTAGACCAGAACAAATATTCATGTTCATGCACACAAAGATTTATCCTGTGTGGGAATCGAACTCACGACCTTAGGAGCGGAGAGCGGGTATTCTCTCCACCACGCCATATCGGTCGTCGATGCCAGTGTCAAGTTATTTGATAAATCAAGTAACATGCTGAATTCAATTCAGTTTTCGTTATTTAGTCGACATCAAGTAAAGTACGTCACATTCATTGAAAAGTCAAGTAAAGTAGTAGAGACATTACTAGAGATTTATATGGAGTTTTAGTATAAATACGGAAATCATAGTTCACGATAATATGCCATTTTTCATAAATAATTTATTGATTCAAGCGTTACTTTGCGGAAATCCACTGTAAGCAAGTGATGGATTAAAATATCTTTGTAACAATTCGCGCTACTATAATTTCCCGAAAAATCGAGAAACTATACAACACGACACGTGTTTCGCCCCTACACAAGGCATCTTCAGGTAAGATAATGCAATCTCACTTTGACGTAGTATGTAGGATGTAGCAAGACATCAGCCCACCCAAGCTGGAATATATGTGACGGAAATGATGTATGAGTATTTATGAATGAGCGAATCGTACTCGGGTGGCTTGCTCGTGATTCACCTGTTGCTATCCAAAATAAAAATAAGTTCAGTAAAAATAATGATAGACATAATTTAAACTTTAGAAATATGAATAAACTGTAGCCAGCCCAAGTAAAGTTACAAAAATTCTTATATGGGGAATAGTATTCGCATGTACAATACGCTGCCTGATGATGTGGCAAATTTATCTATGAATAAATTTAAGAAATACGTAAAATGTAAATTGTGGCGGAATATAGTCTTATTATAGTCTGAAAGATTTTATGAATGACAAGGATGCCTGAATGTGACATAAATTGCTTCTTTCTTACTGAATCCGATTTCAGCTGTTGGTAGATTTAAGAACAACTGGGCGGTAACCTTTTATTTTTATTGTATTAGATTTTAAGATACTATTCCAAAAAAGCCGAGATGAGTTACTTGAGGCATTTTTCTCAATGTCATATGTATATGTCATATAATGTTTATATTATAAGCTTGATTCTTAAAAAACACAAAACGCTTAAATATGATGCCAGATTAGAGAATAAAAGAAAGAAACATAATGTTATAAATTGCCCAAAAACAAGAACAGTGTTTGCAAAAATACAGCACGAAAAGCAATCGGCTTATGTTTACAACAATATAAATAAACTATTGGGAATTTTCTCTAAATCATATCATGAGTGCAAAAAACTATTAAACCATTGGATTTGTAAATTGGATTATAATCAAACAGAATCATTATTAGTACAGCGTGGATAAATTCACAATATATAAATAACACAAAAGAGCATGTACACACATCTACTCATACTTACATTCACACACACACACACACACACACATTCACTCACTATCACACACCACACTTTGCATGCGTTTAAATTATGTATATTTTAGGACTAATATTATTCTAGCTTATAAAACTTACCTTTAATTTTAAGCTGAATTACTTTGTGAACTAAGGTACTCTGTAACTTATAATTAATTTTTTTATGTAATGGAAGAGCGGTGCCTCCTAATACAGACGTTTTTGTCTAAAAGGAGACTCCATCTACTAGCTGAGTTGTACTTACCTGAAAAAGTAAATAAAGATTTTTTATTTTTTATTATTTTTATTATTATTGTCTTTTGGAAGCCTCGTTAAAGTCATCGACAAACTGACTGACGGACAATCCCCTTTAGAGTCACCGACAGACTGACTAATGTTAAGATAAAAACACTACAGACATGTTGTTAAAAACTCTACAAATTGTGACAAACAATCCATTTGGCTTTTATTTTTCTTTTTCCTGTTCATGGTACAGACCATATCTCTTGCATTGTTGTAAAAAAAAAGTGTTCTTTAATTGTATGTTAAAATTTTACGAATCTAAATGATCCTGTTGATCTTAAAGACAATAAAGTATATGGTATTTTTATTTTATTTTGGCCCATAATACTTTTTTATTTTTATTTCGGCACATCTTATCACTATTGATAAAGTACTGTCGCTAAGAAAGTCGAGATGTTCATGAATTGTAAATTTCTTTATAACGTAAGTGTGTGTTAGGATAATAGTTGCGACTCTTTCAAATAAAGTTTGTATTTTGTTGCTGTGTTTAGTTCTTTTATTTCCAGAAAACATCATGTCAATTAATACGATGAAGCAGTACCTTACCATTTCATAGCAACAGATGTTAGGAATTAATTTAGTGCGGTATAATTATATTCATAATTAATATACCCTCTATTTTAATTCCATACGTTGTTGCTACAGTCGCTAAGAAAAATTAAACTACAGAAATTGAAACTGAAAAGTCTACGAGTGCATTTATTCATCACCAGGAAAACGATCCCAGTTTTTAGTATAGTGGCAGCGCCAAGCGATGTCCCAAAGATCGAGTTCTCTTCGTCTACTAGTTCGTCTAGTAGTTCCTTGTAGGCTGTTGTTTTCTAGATTGAAAAAAAACAGTGAGATCGGCTAGTGGTCACCAACAAGTGTGCGACAGTTCCGATTGGATGTTCATTGTGAAACAGGTGTTTACACAGTGAAAGAGCTGAGTCGGTGATGACTATAGAAACAATCGTAAACAATTTAGAACATACTCTAGACGTATATTCTTTTTTTTATATTTTCGATACGTTGTAGTTAAGTTTATAGAAATGTATAAAATATTTTTAAAAATAAAAAGTTAATGTTCCAATTGATCCCACATTTTATAAACTAGTTTAAAATTGTATTAAATCTCGAATTATCAGTTATAATACTAGGGAATATTCACGTTAACATCAACGTTTACGCCTATAGACCCAAAACGATTATATAATTGCTGCCTACCATTTACTTAAAAGTGTTTTTATTACTTAAAGTGTTGCTGTTTTTTATTATGACTTTTTCAGGAAACACAATATTGATTCACAACTTTTAGGAATAAATGTTCTGAAAAGATTGAGTCAGTGGTTATGTGTAGCGTGTATCCATAAATTGACTTAATCTGTACAGAACGTTCTTGCTACAGTCGCTTAGAAAATCAAGGACTATTGGTTATATTACTTCAGGCCAAAGTTTGTCAATTGCGAATCGAAATAATGACTCTAAGTTGACCTTGCATATGAAATATCATCATGTTGGACTAGGTCTACTAAATTGTGAAGATGCGTTATATTGGCTGTTTCCATAGTAGAATGAAATCAGTAGGTCAACTGTAGCGACGAGCGATAAAAGCCTAAGGTATAGGATGTAAGTATGTCGCTCAATGTTTATTCAAGAGTCAAAAATACATGATTAAGTGGTATTATAACGGCGCTGTGGAACAAATGTGGGCGCGGGCGTACAGTGGCATTGGCCCGACTGGCCCACCTTTAGCAGCTACAAATCGCACATCTAGTTCTTAAAGGACGTAAATGGAAAAAAACTACAAAATTGAGTTAACTATGCCACAAGTTTCCTTTTATGCAGATGCATTGACTGCTTAATTTTTTTTTGTAAAACTGTCCTATGAGAGAGTAAAACACCAAATCGAATATGTAATCGTATTTATGACAAAAAAAAACTTTAAACCGTTTTACTGTCAAATTGACAAAATGGCATATACGTCTTTTAAGAACTAGATGTGCGAAATACTGTCAGTGTGTGCGAGAGACGACGCATACATTTGGAACCGCTCATATACAAATAGTGTTCGGTGCGTATGTGTATAGAGATACGGGTATCTTACGTATTTGTTTCTACTATGCCGTTACCGAGAGGCGAATAAGGGCGGGCAAGGATAAGCGCCCGCTCGCCCGCAGCCGTTCTCAGGGCGGCAGAATACAATAAAATATACTTTATTGTCTTTAAGATCAACAGGATCATTTAGATTCGCCAAATTTTTACACACAAAATGGTAATTCGATCATTTTTTTCTTAACAACAATGAAAGAGATATGAAGATTTGTCAGTTTTTCTGTCTATTGTGGTTTTTTCTCAAGATTTGTCAGTCTGTCGGTGACTTTTATCAGGGGGAGCTGTCAGGATAGAGGACTGTCCGTCAGTCAGTCAGTCTGTCGGTGACTCACAGAATAACTGCTGTCTGTTGTGGTTTTTTCTCAAGATTTGTCAGTCTGTCGGTGACTCTAACGAGGCTTCCAAAAAGCAATGAGATTGAAAAGAATGCATCAAGAAACTCTCCTCGGCTTTTTTTAGATTATGTCTTAAAATCTACTACAATCAAAGAAATAATAATATTAAGTCTACCGCTGTTGTTCTTAAAACTACCAACGTCCAATATCTAAACATGATATCCAATTTAATATCTTACGAAAGAAAGGAGCAATTTATGTCACTTCGAAGCAGCCTTGTCTCTCATAAAATCATTCACACTATAATAAGCCTTCTGGCACAATTTACACTTTATGTAGTTTTTAATATTATTTATAGATAAATTTGCCACATCCTTTGGCAGCGTATTGTACTTGCGCATACTATTCCCCGCAAAAGAATTTGCAACTTTATGGAGCCTATACTTGGGCATAGCTAGTTTATTCTTATTTCTTAAGTTAAAATTATGTCTATCTCTATCAGTGATTGGGTCACTGAAAGTAGGTCTATCGCTAATGGTGATCTCTTTAGATTTGAATATAGAACTGAACTTATTTTAAAAACTATCACACAATAATTTATACATCTCTTTTGGATGTAAATAAGCGTTTAAAAATGGAATTCTGTCGTAATGGAGTCCAATATTTTATGTTTTTTAGGTCTTTCTTTGACAATTTTGTAACGAAGCTTTTTGCCCACGATGGTCTGAATCTAGCTTATTTATAATACCCATACTTTCTGGCCGATTGTCGCTATATGTATTACCTAAACAAGTGGCTGTTGTATCACAGTATCTAGTAGGCTTCACAAATAAGTTCATAGGATTGTGTGATTTAAATAAATTTAAAATATTTTAAGTTTTAGGCTTATTGACATTAAAATGCGACGAGGCGGCGATGGGTTTTATATCTGATGAGGCGTGCTCGCGGCTTTATCATCCGGCTTTTCAACAGGTTGAACAAATGTAGCTGGGACCAAGCCTTAGCCTTATTAACACTGGTCATCGGTACTAAATTTTTTGGGCCTAGTGAAGTAGGTACGAGATATTACGGACCGATCGACTACTTTTAAAATTAAAAAGAACATCGAAGACTACTAATAGAGTACACAATTCATTACGACTATATGTTAAGGGCCTTTACCTTACTTTGACTACCTACACAATAATATCCTCTATTAAAAAAAATTTACACATTATTATTTTCATACTTATAGTTGAACGAACCGGAGCAAGAGTATATGCAATAAACTGGTATGGCGATACAGGCCTGCGAGCCTAGTGCAGAATAAATAAATATTCTCTTACAATCACACCAATTATTTAGTTCCAAGATAAGTATCATTAAGAACTTGTGTTATGGATTCTAAATAACGGATAAACATACATAAATACTTTTTTTTTGTAAATATATACTTTAGATACATAGGAGAACACCCAGACCAGAACAAATATTCATGTTCATGCACACAAAGATTTGTCCTGTGTGGGTAACGAACCCACGACCTCTGGAGAGAAGTGCAGGTATACTGACCTCCACGCCATATCGTTCGTCCAAGTCACTGTCTATGTATAAATTGTAAACTTATAGTGCCAATAAAGATTATCATCATTATTATTGTTAACAATACTCCACTAATGTGCCACTACATACGAGTACAGCTTAATCTTTTGGACATAGGTTCTCAGTTTAATCTTCAAATACATAACAGTGTAATCTTATTAAGACACAATAAATAATCAAATGCTCAATAGCTTGAATCAGTGTAGCTAGTACCTACCAAGTTTTATGGAAAAACTGAAATCAAATGGGCTTATGTCAGTGCGACATTATTAATAATAGATAATTATCTTATGTGTGTGTGTCGTGTGGTGGCGGCACATACAAATAATTCTACCAACCTATGTCTTGCCCGAGGGTGTCGTAGAAGGGCTTTAGGGAATCGTTATGGCTAGTCACGTCTTACCATTGCACTCGTTTCATCTTGAGCTCTCTGTGCTATTAAAAATAAATGCTATTACTATTATTATATTATATAAAAAGTTTTGACAAGGCTATGCTTATCTCAAATAGGATATAATATGAGCGTAAAATTGTCTGTGTATAATATTAAATGACAGTTCGCGTTTAGTTTAGTTTAGTTAGAAACGCGCGGGGTTATAACGCCAAACGTTTTTGTAAAACCAAATTATAGCAAAAATTAAAATAAAATTAAGGTAAAAGTCACAAAGAAGCGATTAGCAATTGAGTAGCGACCATATGACATAAAAAAAAATATTGTCTTTAAGATCAACATGATCATTTAGATTCGTCAAACATTTACACAAAATGGAAATTTCATAGGTATATTTTTTTAACAACAATGAAATAAATATGAGCGGTACCATAATAAAGGAGTAAAAGCAAATGGGTTCTTTGCCAGAATTTGTCAGTTTATCTGTCTGTTGTGGTTTTCTCAAGATTTGTCAGTCTGTATCTGTCAGTCAGCCTGTCGTGATTTTAAAGGAGGGAGGGGATTGTACGTCAGTCAGTCTGTCGGTGACTCTAACGAGGCTTCCAAAAGGCAACGAGATTGAGCAGAAGGCCTCAATAAACTCATCTCGGCTTTTTTCAAATTATGTCTTAAGATTATAATTAAAGAAATTATAACAATTAAAGAAATATGCTGACCTATTATTTGCTTTTCGTTGGACTCACTTAAATCGAAATTAACATTATCACGGTAATATGAACAAACAAAATCTGGTTTAAACATAGAAAGTTTCCATCCGGATTGCGGAGGTCAGACGGCAATCACTTCATGTATTAACTGAGATTCATTCAAATCTGGATAGACCAGAGAGCAGACTCTGGAATCTAAGCTTAAAAACTAGGGATAGCGGGATTATTTCTAGGAAATTATGATGATTTAAGAAAACAAATAATACTAATCTACTTTAAATTGAATGTTTCATATTGCTACAAACGCTTTATCAGCAGATTTGTAGAAAATAATTAAGGCGAAGTAAAGTTCTGAAAATAAAGTACAATGATAACTCCGCGCGTAACTCCGCCACTGTATAGTGCCAGTCCCAAGCCTGGATAAAGGAGGAGGGCTTGTTGAGAGAAAAAAACACTGAACTGTGAAACAGTTAGTCCTAGACAATTATAGTGGGCAGCGGCAATAAATAAACTAATTCAGTTGTGGTGTTAAATCGCCTAAGAAGCCTAAGGTGGGGCACTTGTGTTAGAAAGTATATTTATTAACAATCTTAGAAACACATTATGAACAGTCCCCCTAACCGCGCTGGTCATACAAGTGGGTTGATATTCAAAGTATATGTATGAGCTGTAAACTTGAGTTCAACAAATAATAATTCTTCAATACCAATTGGTCGTTTGAACAGGCCTCTCGGCTACTGCGGAACAGCGTTCTTAGGAATAGCAACAAAAAATATACAATCTCAATTGTCTGTCAATTGTTTTAATACCTTTAATTATAAAATTCGCATTATCACACTTCCGAGTGGAAACGAGGAGCGTGGCCTCCTGCACTGCTTAACTGAGATCACGTCACGGGGTTCTTACTTAGATTTACAGTTTCAGCAATTCAGCGGAATATGCGCACGAGTTGTAAGATCGCTTTCCACTCGGAAACATTACTTTACCGGATGTTGCAATTAGGTAAATGTGTGATAAATAAAAGGTGTCCTTAATCTATTGATACCTTAGCACCTTCCAAGTCTTTGTTATTTTTAATAATTTAATCTGTACTGCGGGAGGACAATATTGACGAGTTCCTTGCTTCTTGTAGTAGTTGTTCTTATTGTAGTTCTTTCCCACTCACGCTCCTGTCCGTAGTGAATGGGCCCGTAAGGTTTTAAGTCAGTAAGGCGAATATGCGTGCTGCATGGGATCCCAAACTGATTAAAGAATTTTTTATTTTATTGTGACGGGTTTGTTATCCAGTGACGCCTGAACTCTTTTAGTTCTGTGTAGTTCTGACTGCAGAAATTACGTGCAATGGGCCAGTAGTAGTGATCGGTTCCGTGGTCTCTATTGACTCACTGTCATTTCTTACAACACTCATCCAAGCACCCTCGGTGTAGTCGACCGGCACAGTCACAATACTGCTCCAGAAGTTACTCGCTGCGTCAGCCTCCTGAAGATCAAGCACACATCGAGGCAATTAGAGAGAAGAGCCAAAATCCCAAAGGCAATCATTATTAATATTTTAAAGGATTTGTTGCACTTGTTTTAATCGAGAATCAAAGCTTTTAACATTAAATAATTGTTGCTATATTAGCTACATGGATATCTGGTTCTGTGTGTCCTGGTGCGAATCAAGACCAAAGATGCTGTTGATAGAAGTGAAAATCGTATTTCGATGTGCGAAACAATTGTGGAGACACAACACAACACTTTTTGACAATTAAACAATAGTTGCTGTATTCGCTATATGATATAATGGTCCGAAGATATCTGTTTTTCCGGGTGCGAACCAAGAACAAAGATGCTGCTGATAGAAGTAAAAATTTACATATAAAAGATATATTCCAATAATTTATCCCATAACTGAATAAATGATATTGATATGATGAGTACGTGTTATTGTCTGCTGGCAGCAAGCAAAATATTGCTGACATACAATTTATGAGTCAACTTTATTTCTATCTTTCGATTCTATCTTCTTTATTCGTGTTACATAATGTAGCAAAAAGAGAGCGTTGATGATGTTAATTTAAAAAAGTAGGATGCATATTCGATCTGTAAATTTAATAATAAATTCATCAGAGTTATATGCCGAACGAATTGTTATTTTGCATTTAAAAATGGTATTCATATTATATTTGGCTACATTTAACTCCGCCACTGTAAGGTGCCAGTCCCAAGCCTGGATAAAGGAGGAGGGTTAGTTCAGATTGAGAAACACTGAACAGTGAAACAGTTAGTACTGAGTGACGGTGGTGGCAAAAAAAAAAGTTATATGGGGGATCGCCTCAGAAGCTGAGAAGCCTCACCTTAAGTTATTGCAGTCCCTATTAGATTTAAGTCATGTTACCTTTGTTAAATGACAAACCATAACATCATTATTTCAGCCATTTGAAGTCACCTACAAATAAAATCCTATTTATATTATCGCATTCTATCCTTAGATCGGAATTAGCAATAAACTCTTTAAGTATATGTTTTTGAACAGGGGGTGTCAAAAACTTTTGATTCCATAAACTATTACATAGTACTTGAAAACGTCAAAATTTATTATATGTATAAAAAAACAGTATTATATAATTATACTGAAATCCTGCAATGGATGGCCTTATCCAATTTTTGGGTTCCAGTGCCAATAGTTTTCTGCAACTAAACATACATGAGCTGTTCTTTTGAAATAAAAATTATAACAAAAGAATAGTCTTTACCACATACAATTTTTTTATTTTAAACTTTCAAATTCAATCCACGTCAGATTTAGTCAATGGAAACCCTGTAATGGTTCCCTAAGGAATGTTACCAAATAATATTAAAATAAAATTATACACATAACATCACGCCTTTTTCCTCGAAGGCATACTTATACGCCTACTCTTCGCCAGTTGTGTTGTTGGACCCACGTGATAGGTGGCGAGCCAAAACCACGTCCGTTGAGCGCAAAGGTGGATCTAGCTTTGGCGCCAGGAGGGGGTCCAATAGTCGTGGTCAAGTCAAGAACTTAAATTTTAATTTTAATAGCAATAGATATACTACTCTTTCAAGAAAGTACCGGGAAAAAATCAATAATACACAAAATGTTTGTTATTCATTCAAATTTATTTTATCACCTTCAAAGTATGCTCCTTCAGAAACGATACACACCGCGATAGTCAAAGAAAACAGTCAACATGACTTTAATTTTTGATTGACTTTTAAATGGTTTTTTCGGGTTTGGTCCATTTGGAAGGCGCCATTCCGAAGCTTGTTGACTAGTTTGCATTTGAATGTTGAGTCGGTATTGACTCGTTCTAGCAAGTCCTCAGCGACTCTTATGCTATTTAGTTTTTGAAGAAAATTCAGGTCTTTTGGGAATAGCCGGGCGGCAACACGTATCATACCCAAATTATTAGTTAAAATGGAACGAATTGACTCGTGAGATACAGAAAGTTCGGCGGTCATCTCTCTCAAACTTGAATGAGAACTTTCAGTCACTATTTCCTTCACTTTTGCGATTATAAGTTCAGTTGCAGACGTTAATGGCCTACCAGAACGACGCAAATCTTCCATCATATCTCGACCGCTTTTAAACGCTTTGTGCTACTTAAAAGCACGTCTTTTTGATACAGTCGATTCACCGTAAGCCTTCCGTAACATTTTCAGTATCTCCGAACACGAAATTCCATTGGCGATGCAAAATTCAAGACAAACTCTTTGTTCGATGTTTTTGTCCATTATGAAATTGGCAATATACACTAGATATTATAAAACTAAAAACAGCACTGTTTTTAATATAAATGACAGATGCAACTCAAACTCCGCGCTAAAATGGAACACAACTGTGCCAATCTAAAAATAACAAAAAAAAAACAAAAATTACTACGGGGAATGTGGCTTTGAATGAAAGGTAAAATATGTATGTTGACAAAATATAAATAAATTCATTACGTTCAATTAGTGGTCTTCCTAAGTCCTTGAACCAGACCAGGGGGGGGTTCATGACCCCCCATGACCCCCCCATGACCCCCCCTGGACCCGCTGTTGGTTGAGCGGCAGGTGAGGTTGGCTTGGGCTAATTTTATGTTAGTAGGATCCCTATACACCTAATAGTGAACATACCTACAACTATGTAGATCCCTTTTAAATAGTTGTAGCAAGACATCAGCCCACCCTAGCTGGAATATATGTGACGGAAATGATGTATGAATATTTATGAATGAGCGAATCGTACTCGGGTGGCTTGCTCGTGATTCACCTGTTGCTATCCAGAATAAAAATAAGTTCAGTAAAAATAATGATAGACATAATTTAAACTTTAGAAATATGAATAAACTGTAGCCAGCCCAAGTAAAGTTACAAAAATTCTTATATGGGGAATAGTATTCGCATGTACAATACGCTGCATGATGATGTGGCAAATTTATCTATGAATAAATTTAAGAAATACGTAAAATGTAAATTGTGGCGGAATATAGTCTTATTATAGTCTGAAAGATTTTATGAATGACAAGGATGCCTGAATGTGACATAAATTGCTTCTTTCTTACTGAATCCGATTTCTGTTGGTAGATTTAAGAACAACTGTGCGGTAACCTTTTATTTTTATTGTATTAGATTTTAAGATACTATTCCAAAAAAGCCGAGATGAGTTACTTGAGGCATTTTTCTCAATGTCATTGTCTTTTGGAAGCCTCGTTAAAGTCATCGACAAACTGACTGACGGACAATCCCCTTTAGAATCACGACAGACTGGCTGAAATTCCCCCTGTTAGAGTCACCGACAGACTGACTAATGTTAAGATAAAAACACAACAGACATGTTGTTAAAAACTCTACAAATTCTGACAAACAATCCATTTGGCTTTTATTTTTCTTTTTCCTGTTTATGATAGAGGCATTGTTGTAAAAAAAAAGTGTTCTTTAATTGTTTGTTAAAATTTTACGAATCTAAATGATCCTGTTGATCTTAAAGACAATAAAGTATATGGTATTTTTATTTTATTTTGGCCCATAATACTTTTTACTTTTTATTTCGGCACATCTAATCACTATTGATGAAGTACTGTCGCTAAGAAAGTCGAGATGTTCATGAATTGTAAATTTCTTTATAACGTAAGTGTGTGCTAGGATAACAGTTGCGGCTCTAGAAAATAAAGTTTGTATTTTGTTGCTGTGTTTAGTTCTTTTATTTTCAGAAAACATCATGCCAATTAATACGATGAAGCAGTACCTTACCATTTCATAGCAACAGATGTTCTGAAATTAATTTAGTGCGGTATATATTCATAATTAATATACCCTCTAATTTAGTTTCTTACGTTGTTGCTACAGTCGCTAAGAAAAATCAAACTACTGAAATTGAAACTGAAAAGTCTACGAGTGCATTTATTCATCACCAGGAAAACGATCCCAGTTTTTAGTATAGTGGCAGCGCCAAGCGATGTCCCAAAGATCGAGTTCTCTTCGTCTACTAGTTCGTCTAGTAGTTCCTTGTAGGCTGTTGTTTTCTAGAATGAAAAAAAACAGTGAGATCGGCTAGTGGTCACCAACAAGTGTGCGACAGTTCCGATTGGATGTTCATTGTGAAACAGGTGTTTACACAGTGAAAGAGCTGAGTCGGTGATGACTATAGAAACAATCATATACAATTTAGAACATACTCTAGACGTATATTCCTTTTTTTTATATTTTCGATACGTTGTAGTTAAGTTTATAGAAATGTATGTATTTTTAAAAATAAAAAGTTAATGTTCCAATTGATCCCACATTTTATAAACTAGTTTAAAATTGTATTAAATCTCGAATTATCAGTTATAATACTAGGGAATATTCACGTTAACATCAACGTTTACGCCTAAAGATACAAAACGATTATAATTGCTGCCTACCATTTACTTAAAGTGTTTTTATTACTTAAAGTGTTGTTGTTTTTTTATTATGACATTTTCAGGAAACACCTCATTAATTCACCACTTTAAGCAATAAATATTCTGTATAGATTGAGTCATTGGTTATGTGTAGTGTGTATCCATAAATGGAACTATTTATACAGAACGTTTTTGCTACAGTCGCTAAGAAAATCAAGGACTTATTACAAGGACAAGGACAATATTACTTCAGGCCAAAGCAGTCAAAGATAAAGAACATAGATGATCGGGAATATTATTATATGGAGTCTTTAACACTCAAAATTTCCATTATGTCTACTATCTTTTGACTTACACGTGATAATGATAAGTTAGGAATACAGTGTGTTGTATTTTTGTATTCCTAATGGGATTGAAGAAAGAAAAAAGAAGACCAAAAGTCTACGAGTGCATTCATCTATCAACATACATACAATCACGCCTGTTTCCATAGTTCCACTATTTTTCGAAGTTGTGTGCGTAGTTTTCGCTTGCTCCTTGCCCCGGAAAGCACAGTAAGCAGTTGGTCCCGTCTATATGGGGCTATATAGCAGTCGTCATGAGAAAGTAAATGCCTCCTAATATCCTTACAGCTGGTTTAATAATAGCACGATGTTTCCTGGGTTGGGTTTCGAGGGTCAGCCGGCAGACTCTCCGTGTATATCTGAAATTCAGCCAAATCTGGTTAGGCCAGTGAGCAGACCCATTGCCCTAAGCTTAAGTCTAGGGCCACCGCGATGATGCTAGGGTGATGATTTTAATATTAAATATTATATTCTGTCTTCACTTATAAAATTCAAATGATTCTCAACGCTTCTATTCCTAGCTAGTGCAACAAAATCGGTAGCGCCATCTAATGCGCATTTTTTGAACGACGTAAACGTCTTAAATCTGTACAAACTTGACGGTTCAGCTATTGTAGCAATGTAGGTGCCATATTTTCTATTTGAGAATTGAGCACCAATAAGCACTGTATTATAATATCGCGGTGTATGTGATATCGCAGACTGTTTGTCAATTGTGAATCGAAATAATGACTCTAAGTTGACCTTGAATTTGAAACCTCATTATTTTAGACTAGGTCTATTAAATTGTGAAGATGCGTTATATTGGCCGTTGCCATAGTAGAATGAAATCAGTAGGTCAACTGTAGCGACGAGCGATAAAAGCCTAAGGTATATGATGCAGCTATGTCGCTCAATGTTTATTCAAAAGTCAAAAGTACATAGTCAAGTGGGGTTGCGGAGGTCAGACGGCATTCGCTTCATGTATTAACTGAGATTCAGCCAAATCTGGATAGACCAGTGAGCTGACTCTGGGATCTAAGCTTAAAACTGGGGATAGCGGGATTATTTCTAGGAAATTATGATGATTTAAGAAAACAAATAATACTAATCTACTTTAAATTGAATGTTCAATATTGCTACAAACGCTTTATCAGCAGATTTGTAGAAAGTAATTAAGGCGAAGTATAGTTCTGAAAATAAAGTACAATGATGACTCCGCGCGTAACTCCGCCACTGTATAGTGCCAGTCCCAAGCCTGGATAAAGGAGGAGGGCTTGTTGAGAGAAAAAAACACTGAACTGTGAAACAGTTAGGTCTGGGTGATTGGCAGCGGCAATAAATAAACTAATTCAGTTGTGATGTTAAATCGCCTAAGAAGCCTAAAGTGGGGCAGTAGTCACTATTGGATCTTCATCATTTTACTTGAGTTAGAAAGTACATTTATAAACAATCTTAGAAAACATTATGAACAGTCCCCCTAACCGCGCTGGTCATACAAGTGGGTTGATATTCAAAGTATATGTATGAGCTGTAAACTTGAGTCCAGCAAATAATAATTCTTTAATACCAATTGGTCGTTTGAACAGGCCTCTCGGCTACTGCGGAACAGCGTTCTTAGGAATAGCAACAAAAAATATACAATCTCAATTGTCTGTCAATTGTTTTAATATCTTAAATTATAAAATTCGCATTATCACACTTCCGAGTGGAAACGAGGAGCGTGGTCTCCTGCACTGCTTAACTGAGATCACGTCACGGGGTTCTCACTTAGATTTACAGTTTCAGCAATTCAGCGGAATATGCGCACGAGTTGTAAGATCGCTTTCCACTCGGAAACATTACTTTACCGGATGTTGCAATTAGGTAAATGTGTGATAAATAAAAGGTGTCCTTAATCTATTGATACCTTAGCACCTTCCAAGTCTTTGTTATTTTTAATAATTTAATCTGTACTGCGGGAGGACAATATTGACGAGTTCCTTGCTTCTTGTAGTAGTTGTTCTTATTGTAGTTCTTTCCCACTCACGCTCCTGTCCGTAGTGAATGGGCCCGTAAGATTTTAAGTCATTAAGGCGTATATGCGTGCTGCATCGGATCCCAAACTGATTAAAGTATTTTTAATATTTCATTGTGACGGGTTTGTTATCCAGTGACGCCTGAACTCTTTTAGTTCTGTGTAGTTCTGACTGCAGAAATTACGTGCAATGGGCCAGTAGTAGTGATCAGTTCCGTGGTCTCAATTGACACACTGTCATTTCTTACAACACTCATCCAAGCACCCTCGGTGTAGTCGACCGGCACAGTCACAATACTGCACCAGAAGTTACTCGCTGCGTCAGCCTTCTGAAGTTCAAGCACTTATCGAAACCATTGTGGAAAAGAGCCAAAATGACAAAGATAATTATTTTATTAGTCATTAGCGTTGTTTTGCTTTTATTTCAGTCAAGCAATATAAAAAGTTGCTGTATTCGCTATATTCGCTACAGCACGGGCTGAAAAGGAGTTACGGAAATGCTTAGTGTTGGAGGAAGGAGAAACAAAGGTCTTAGTTACACAGGATCGTTTGGGGCGGGAAATTTTTGGTAATTTTTCCTGTTATGAGTGGTCAGGGTCTTTTTACATAGATCTTTTACAATATAGAACTTAATTTCACGTACAAATTTAAATAAAAAATTACCATTTTTTTTGTTTGAATAGAGTTAGTATAAACTTTCTGCTAAAAATATTAACTTAATACTATGTTTATGACAAAATTATTCTTTAAAAATTATAAGTTTTCTCTCAACATTATACGAGTATATATACATATAGAATATATCAATGATTTCTTGATACAATAAAAACTAACTTTAAAATCTCATCGATCAAATAGTATCTTTTCGTAAGTAAGGTTGACTAATCTAAGCTAAAATTAAATTATACATTTTTATTACGCCGCCGCCGTCAAGAACTCACCGGAGGTCTGTCGCTGTGATGATAATAAAAATAAAAAAATAAAAAATAAAATAAAATATTTTTCAGACAATTACACCAATTATTTAGTTCCAAGATAAGTATCATTAAGAACTTGTGTTATGGATACTAAACAACTCACAAATAGAATGCGTAAATTAATTTACGTATTTAAAACGGTATGTTGCAAACCCAATCATTCTGCAAAACGTGTACTACGCTTTGTGCCGGTCCATATTGACATACTGTATTTCTTGTTGGGGTGGTGTGCCCAAAACAATGTTAAAACCCCTCGAAGTTGCACTACGAGCGATCTTAAAAGTGGCTACATTTCGTAACATTATGTTTCCTACAGATGAACTTTATAAATTATGTAAAGTTTTAACAGTGCGTCAACTTTATATAGTCAACTTTATATATTACTAGCTGACCCGGCGAACTTTGTTCCGCCTTAATGGCAATAAATAAGCCGATAGTGTTTTTTTTATTGGAAAAAATCCATAAAATGTAAATATCTACATTCATCATTATTTCTGTATTTTAGTATATAGGTTGCTCTTCACTTAAGTACCTTGATAAACGACATTTTTTGTTTTATTATTATTTATTGAGAAGCACGAAGTCGAGCCATACTATTAAGGCGCTGTTTCGGCACGTGCAATTTCTTGTTCTTCTTCAGTCCTTTCATTTGCAGTATTTCGTATTCTTCTTGCATTTGTCGGGAAAGATTTTGATAGTCTTGCTCGCGGCAATATTAATTAAATTTAGTCAAGTAAGTGATATATTAATAATATATAGTTCATATTAAATGAGAATGAGTGGTGATAAAGATGATAAATAATAAATGAGATACCCTCCCCCAAAGTCCCTTAAGTCCTCAGTAAAGATGTAGGACTATACTAAGATCTCACATGGACTCCTTGAGAGAATTTGAAAAGTGATGTTGCACTGCTTTGTTTGATTTACTAAAACTCATATATAATCACAAACACTTTACGGTTAATAATCCACCGTTATTACACATTAATGTTTGAAAAATCACAAATTTAAAAAAAAAAAACAAAACTGCAGACATGACGCTTCACTTTCCCGCCAAGAAGTCAGAAATAGTTTGAATATTGATTTCTTACAAATATCAAATTGTCATCCATACGTCATTACATAGCTGTCATTATACGTCAATTACATAGCTGTCATTTGCGTTTTGTTATTCCAAGTCTGATTCTTTTTTGTTATATCACGTTTTATAGTGACTGACGTTTCATGTCAAGTCACACGGGAACGCTGTCGAACAGGATAAAAAGTATCCTATGTCCGTCTCCTGGCTCTAAGCTACCTCCCTACCAATTTTCGTCTAAATCTGTTCTGCCGTTCTTGAGTTATAAGTGCAGTAACTAACACGACTTTCTTTTATATATATAGATTTATCTTCAACATCGAAAAACCCCTTATAAGATAATAACCAAGCGACGCAAAGACAACTACTTACTCATTAACTAAAAAGTTCGTATATTTCTTAGGTCCGTTCCTATATAATAAAGTAAATGCTGAACTCCCTTTGTACAGACTTTTAAACTTTGGATTTAAAGCTAATGTCCGCTCTTTGTTTTTAAATAAATCATATGACGAAACAGAAAAATGTTTTTGCATAGTGATTAAGCCTGTATGCAAAAATATTTTTCTGTTCATCTAATTTTAATTAAGTTCATCTAACACACACATTTGCTGTTTACAAATACATAAACTTACAACTAAACACTACTCCAAATATTTAAAATCCCGCTTTCACACATCTCAAACAATTTATCATTCACAATTACCTACAATATATTCTGATTGTAATTTTTTTTTATTTGAGATTTTTAAGCCTTTTCTTTCTTTTTTTTGAAATGTTATTATTAGTTTTTTTTCTCATTGTATTGTTATACTTATTAGATTCTACAAATTCAGTTGTGATACTTAGTATAGTGTCAATTATTGTGCTAATGTCTCGATATCACCCTGTTAAAGAAAGCAATCCGAGGTTTTTGGGAGCCTGATGACCTGTAAAACAGGTATATACTCTATCTCAGGCAAAAGTCTCACACAAACAAACTGTTACTTTGTAATGATTATAATCATCTACATACTGCTAATGTACCAATTGTTTGTGTTGAGAAAAATAAACATTATTATTATATTTTTTTAATAAATACATACTTAATATACATTGGGAAACACCTAGACCAGAACAAATATTCATGTTCATGCACACAAAGATTTATCCTGTGTGGGAATCGAACCCACGACCTTAGGAGCGGAGAGCGGGTATTCTCTCCACCACGCCATATCGGTCGTCAATGCCAGTGTCAAGTTATTTGATAAATCAAGTAACATGCTGAATTCAATTCAGTTTTCGTTATTTAGTCGACATCAAGTAAAGTACGTCACATTCATTGAAAAGTCAAGTAAAGTAGTAGAGACATTACTAGAGATTTATATGGAGTTTTAGTATAAATACGGAAATCATAGTTCACGATAATATGCCATTTTTCATAAATAATTTATTGATTCAGGCGTTACTTTGCGGAAATCCACTGTAAGCAAGTGATGGATTAAAATATCTTTGTAACAATTCTCGCGCTACTATAATCCCCGAATAATCGAGAAACTATACAACACGACACGTGTTTCGCCCCTACACAAGGCATCTTCAGGTAAGATAATGCAATCTCACTTTGAAAATAAAAAATCTATTGCACACAAAACAGTTTGGTTTTACTCGCGGCCGGTCTACTACTGATGCTGGAATAAAATTATTACAGAGTATTTACGAAGCCTGGGATGAGTCATATTGGTGAAAGTGGTTATTAATGGTAAGCAGTCACCCGGTTCTGCAGTAACTATGGGGGTGCCGCAGGGTTCAATCCTAGGCCCATTTCTATTTCTAGTATATATTAATGATCTCCCCCACCTCATAAAAGACGATCACGAGATTGTTTTATTTGCAGATGATACGTCTTTAGTATTTAAAGTTAAACGTGGACAACGTGAACTTGACGACGTAAATAATGCGCTCTCTAGGATAGTCGACTGGTTCAGTGCTAATAATTTATTATTAAATCAAAATAAAACGAAATGTGTCAGGTTCACCTTACCTAATGTGCGGCTTGCTCAAACCAGTGTTAGGGTTAGAGACGATGAAATAGAATTAGTAAATGAGACGGTTTTTCTTGGTATAACACTAGACTCTAGGTTGCAATGGGGGTCTCACATCGGGAAAGTTTCAGGCAGACTGAGTTCTACAGCCTATGCCGTGAAGAAGATCCGACAACTAACGGACATTAAAACAGCTCGTCTCGTCTACTTCAGCTACTTTACAGTGTTATGACATATGGCATAATGCTGTGGGGTAATGCTGCAGATATTGAATGTATCTTTGTGCTGCAGAAAAGGGCTGTCCGTGCTATCTATGGTATGAGATCTCGCGTCTCATTGAGGGATAAGTTTAAGGAGATAGGCATAATGACTGTATATTCACAGTACATTTATGAAAACATAATTTTAACTTAAGAAATAAGAATAAACTGGCTATGCCCAAGTATAGGCTCCATAAAGTTACAAATTCTTTTGCGGGGAACAGTATTTGCATGTACAATACGCTGCCAAAAGATGTGGCAAATTTATCTATAACTAAATTTAAAAATTACATTGGTTCAATCTGGCACAATTTACACAGAGTAAATTGTGCCAGAAGGCTTATTATAGTGTGAAAGATTTTATGAACGATAAGTCTGCCTGGAAGTGACATGAATTGCTCCTTTCTTTCTTAAGACTAGGTGAGATGTGATCTTTAGATATTAGACTTAAGAACAGCGATAATTTATTTATTTCTTTAATTGTATTAGATCTTAAGACATAATTTGAAAAAAGCCGAGATGAGTTTCTTGAGGCCTTCTTCTCAATCTCGTTGCCTTTTGGAAGCCTCGTTAGAGTCATCGACAGACTGTCTGACTGATGAACAATCCCCTCCCTCCTTTAGAATCACGACAGGCTGACTGATAGATATAGACTGACAAATCTTGAGAAAACCACAACAGACAGATAAACTGACAAATTCTGACAAAGAACCCATTTGCTTTTACTCCTTTATTATGTTACCGCTCATATTTCGTTCATTGCTGTTAATAAAATATATGGAATTTCCATTTTGTGTAAATGTTTGACTAATCTAAATGATCATGTTGATCTTAAAGACAATAAAGTATATTTTATTTTTATTTATGATAGGAGCCTCAGAACAACGATGATTTCACGACCAACGCTGAAACGAGAATTTTCCGTAGTAATTCCAGTAGAAGACACTCGAGAGAAAAATATCCTTACGCAGCTGGAGGTACTCAAGACAGTTTGTTACCTCAACATCCCCAATAATACATACTGATCGCCTAAGCAGTCTAACAACTACGTCGAGGAGGTATTTAGCAGAACCATCCCAAAGATAGGATCAATCAAAACTCTCGATAACATTAGAGTCTCTGCAAACAGCGCTGTTCAAGACCTCTCCTTACCTCATTGAGGATACCCAGTTGTACACTGTAAGATATTACTCGATGAAGCATTTCGGATTTAAATCTGTTCCGATGTTGATGATGAAGAATGCTGAGGACCACCGAAAAGGGTAACGGAGAGTTCTGAAGAGCGATAGGATTAAGAAAACCTTGGACGAGAAAGCATAGCAGGAGGAGTAAGGAAGGTTACCTAGGACGAGAAAATACTGACCTGCATACATGCTTATAACGCCTAACATTTCCAGTTAACTATGTGAAAGTTTGTAGTCTACTCAATATTAGCATAATAAATGTTTAAATTTAATGTTTATGTTTAAATGTTTACCCTCACCGATGCCAAAACCTACACATTCTATATATAGTATACAAAATTGTTTGTTTGGAACTGATATTTATTTTTTAGAACTGAAATTGTGACACGTAATGAAACATACGTAAAAGACCGTATTATTTTGCACGGCAAACTCGCGTTGACACAATTTTAAGAACACGCAATTTTAACATAACAGTTTAAAGTTTTTTTTAATAAGAATTTTGTTATTTTTTTTAAAACTTTAACTTTCAAAAATTTAAAAATTTTTGAATTTGCATAAATAGTTTTAAAGAAAAATAAAATGTAAGACGTGGCTTTCGTTTTGATGAGGCTCTTTTTACACCTTATATTATTATAGTTATTGTTATAGACAAATGTATATTATATATCTATGATGTTATAATTAAGCCAGTTGTATGCAAAATGTGAATATCGAACACTTTTTTTTTCAGCATGGCCAACAACGTCCCTTGTTACTACTGCTTAGGGCGGTTAAGACCTCATATAATCAGCTTAAAGTAAGTTTTATAATAAGTGAAAGTTTAGCAAGCCAGCAGAACGCATGTGTTGCCATAAATCTGACCATGACAAACATGAACCTGGCGAAATAAAAATTTCCTTGAGATATCTTCGATTTTTTTATAATTCAACAAATCTTCTTGGTTCTCATAATAAAATCTTCTAAAGCTCGTACACCTTACAAGGTGATCGGAAATGATAAATGACATAGAGTAGAATTCACAGAGATGCATTTTAGCACTTTAATGGGAATTTTTATAAAATTTGTGCTTTCGAGCTTCGGAAAGCACGTTGGTTTCAGTTATTACTACATTATGCTCTATTCGGAGGCTTGATAATATGACCTTGAGTATGACCTGAACCCTCTGACCTTGGTCCGTGAGAGAAAGGGAGTGCTTAGTAGTGGGACGTTGATATGCTGAGTAAAATTATAAAATAATGAAAATAAAAAAATCTATGCATGTAATCTGTCTTCTTTATAAGTCCTTTTTAATTCATCCAACTTCATAACTGCGTGAGCGGTTTACTATTCTTCACACTTGTGATTCTCCGAGTAGACCAAATCTTAGTTAACAATTCCTTCTCCTTCGGCGGTTCATGCAGTCAGATTGTGGAAATGTAGAATGATTTGCTTTTGCCCTTTCAATAAACTGTTTCTTGTTTAACGGTACTTTTTATTATGTTGTTAGATGGATCTTGTCTATGCTTTGAATATTGTTTTTTGTTAGTATATATTGTTTTTATTTTGTTAGTATACGAACCCTCGTCTCATTTTAAAATGTATTGTATTTTTCTTTTGTTTATATATAATGCACATACAACTAGAGTTTAGATAAATTTTGCAACAACTTGATATAAAGTGTTTACTTTTGTGGGCCAAATGGAAGACAATTAATTCTTTATGGAATAGTGTGCCCCGTACTTGAACTTTTATTATTATCATCGTATCTTTAATATATTTATGTATGTATACTAAATAGGTGCCGTGTGGTATCGGTTTGTATAGTGCCTCCCCTCCCATTTCAAGAAGAGTCGTAAGAATCGTCGAAGATAAATTATAATGGATTATGGGCATCAGCGTCATCCTGCGTACTGTCTAAATCTGCGATCACCAACTCGCCTGCACAGCGTGGTGATAATGGGGAAATGCCCCTAATATAATAAACTATGTGGAAGGCCAAAGTTTAGCAGTGGACTTTATATGATTAAAATGATGATACTAATAGTATGAGATAAACATTTTCGTGCTTGAACTGCGATCACCAAACCACTTGCGCAGCGTGGTGGTTATGGGCAAATACGTATTGGGGATCTATTGGAGAGGCCAGTGTTCAGCAGTGGACTCATAAAGACATATAAATATTCTCTTACAATCACACTAATAATTTAGTTCCAAGTTAAGTATCATTAAGAACTTGTGTTATGGATACTAAAAAACGGATAAACATACTTAAGTACCTTTTTTTTTGTTAACAAATACTTAATATACGAGAACATCTGAAAGAGGTGATACCAACTCATCAGTTCGGTTTTAGAGAAGGTCATGGAGCATCATTATTGAGCAAGTGCATCGTTTGGTTAATGTAATTGGCAGAGCCATGGAAAATAAACGATACTGTTGCGCAGCCTTTCTCGACATTAGCCGAACTTTCGATAAAGTATAGAATCTACTAAATTTGCTAATTACTCCTCTACAAAATTAAAAAAATGTTGCCCTACTCCTTCTACCCGTTATTAAAGGCATACCTAGAAAATAGAAGTTTCAAAGTAAAATGTGAGTCTGTCACATCGCAGATGAATTAAATCAAGTCAGGGGTACCACAGGGTAGCATACTGGGCCCAGTTCTCTATTTAATATTCACAGCTGATATTCCTACTACTGATTATACCACTACAGCGACTTATGCGGACGATACAGCAATTCTATCGGCACATGAGAGCCCGGATTCCGCTTTCGAATTACTTCAATCACAACTAAATCTAGTCAAAATGTGGCTCAAGCAATGGCGCATCAAAGCAAATACAGAGAAATCAATCCAAGTAACCTTCAAGCTCGAAAGGAGCACATGTCCGCCTGTGAAACTCTTCCAGGTCGACATCCCCCAATCAGAAGATGCAACATACTTAGGTATGCATCTCGATCGTCGACTCACTTGGCGTAAACATATAGCCACCAAAAGGAAACAGCTGGACTGCAAACTTCGGAGTATGTACTGGCTGGTTGGTCGGAAATCTTAATTGACAGATGCCAGGAAAATGGCTATCTACAAAGCCATACTGAAACCTATATGGACATATGACATCCAGCTGTGGGGCACAGCTAGTCACGGCAATATAGTAATACTGTAAAAAATTCAAAGCAAGACAATGAGGCCCATGTTCAATATACCACACCACATAAGTAATAAATATGTGAACCTTGATTTGAATCTCCAAACAGTAAAGAAGTAATTGAACTTTACAGCAAAAATTATCAAGCCAGTCTGGATCAACATGTTAATGAACTAGTCGCTGAACTACAGGGTGCAGGAAGTCTGAGATTTTCTTGTCTTCAGAAAAATAGCATACCAAAACTAGCGACAAGATTCGCAAACAGAAGATAAGGACGGCATCACAGGATGCACTTCTCGGCGAAGGATATTAACTGTTATAACAAAAAGACAACAGATTAGATTATTGCTTTAAGAAAAAGTAGATTCTAAGTAGCGGGATAGGAAATATATATATATATATTAGGTCGCGGAAAAAGTCTTTTCGCATAACGTAGGTATAAACTTATTATAAAATTTTTTTGACTGTACTATTTGTGTCTGGCTGGTTTCGGTAACATTAAAAAGGTTCCATTATAAAGAAAAGAAAAAATAAAAAAAAGTTGTTTCCCGCTATTTTTCATTTGTTTTTCTCTCCGTAAAAATGAGTGAATCTAATGAAGAAATTCGATACATTTTAAAATTTTATTATAAAAAAGGCAAAAATGCAACTCAAGCAGTGAAAAAAATTTGTGATGTTTATGGACCTGATGCAGTGTCAGTAAGAGTAGCACAAATTTGGTTCAAACGTTTTCAGTCCGGAAATTTTGATGTTAAAGATGCACCTCGCTCTGGTCGCCCTGTTACGAATAAAATGGACACCATTTTTGAAAGAGTGGAGCAAGATCGGCATATTAGTAGTTACGATGTAGCTGAAGAACTGGGAATTGACCACAAAACAGTTTTGACCCATTTGAAGAAAGCTGGTTATACAAAAAAGCTCGATATTTGGGTGCCACACGAGCTCACTCAAAGAAACTTAATGAACCGTGTACTCATTTGCGATTCATTATTGAGACGTAATGAAACCGAGCCGTTTTTGAAGAGATTGATAACTGGCGATGAAAAGTGAATCACGTACGACAAGAACGTGCGAAAAAGGTCGTGGTCGAAAGTTGGCCAGGCTTCACAGACTGTGGCCAAACCTGGCCTAACACGAAATAAGGTGATGCTGTGTGTATGGTGGGATTGGAAGGGAATGCCCTTCTTTTAAACAATGGTTTATTATGAGCTTTTACCGCCCGGCAAAACCATCGATTCTGATCTTTACTGCCAGCAACTGATGAAATTAAAGGAAGCAGTCGAGAGAAAACGGCCGGAATTGATCAACAGGAAGGGTGTGGTCTTTCATCACGATAACGCTAGACCACACACATTTTTAGCCACTCAGCAAAAATTAAGAGAGTTCGACTGGGAGGTCCTAGTGCATCCACCATATAGCCCTGACCTTGCGCCTTCAGATTTTCACCTGTTTCGGTCTCTGCAGAATTCTTTAGGTTCTGTAAGGTTGACCTCAAGAGAGGACTGCCAAAACTATTTATCCCGTTTTTTTGATCAGAAGTCCCAAAGTTTCTACAGTAACGGGATAATGTCTCTGCCCACAAAATGGCAGAAAGTTATTCAACAAAACGGTACATATATATTGTAAATAAATGTAAATAAACTTTGAAAAAAATGTCTTGACTTTTCATACAAAAATACGAAAAGACTTTTTCCCCAACCTATTATATATATAGTCATGTTCATGCACACAAAGATTTGTCCTGTGCGGGAATCGAACTCACGACCTCTAAAGTGAAGTGTAGGTACAATGATATGATGATGCTGTTATGATGATGATAAAACATTCTCGTGTAAAATGTTTTCCAAACAACACCAACCTGATTGGATATTAGACTGTGTTTCATTTTGAATTTATCAGCAAGAATCATTCATCAAACACATACTACTACTACCTTCGCGGTACAAGGTTGTCGCAAACGAACACCGAAATAAAGCAGAGTTCACAGCAGCCAGTCTTTGGATATGTGCCCGTTTGTAGTGATGCCGATTTAAGGACGGTGGACGTCGCTGACCTTGGAGATTTAAAAGAATCACCGACACTAGTTGACGCCAATACACTCGTCTTACTCTCTGCACTTATGACTTTTCAAAGTTATATTCGTATTTGTCGCTTGCTCTGTGCCTCGAGAATTACATTAAGCCGTTGGTCCCGGCTGCTATGGACATCCAATGGATGTCGTTTTTATGAAGTAAGTCGCTTCTTCTGTCACTGAATGTCTCGACAGTTGGTTTCACTATCAAATGATGATTTTGTCCGGGTGGCGGAGGTCAGACGGCAATAACTGATTTTCTGCCAAATATAGTTAGACCTGTGAACAGACTCTGGATCCTAACATAAGGTTTAAGCCGCAAACGGGATTTAGAATAGTTTTATGATGTCCTCGAATAAATAATTCATTCAATACCCAGATATCGAAGTTACGCGTCAGCCACTAAATAATTTTAGCGCCGACTTTCCATTATGTTTAATAACAATGACATTTTATTGCATTGTATCTTATTGTTGTCAAATTGACAGTCTGTTATATTTTTACTAAGTTGGACAATTATTATAGTGGTCGTGTGGATTTACAGGTGACAATTTTGACAGCATATTTAATTAGCAGAAAATGGAAAAAGGTACTGACGTGGACCGGTATTTCTTTTTATAAGTGTATATTGATTACAAATTTTGTAATAAGTAACATATTCTTCAAAGTAATATCTATTTAATTTTTTTTAAAACCCGGCCAATTGCGGTTGGAACTTGCGCACGAAGGCTTTCATATCATTATAAATAACATGTACTGAATTGTGTTATGGATACTAAATAACGGATAAACATACATAAACACTTAAGTTTTTTTGTAAATACGTAGGTATTTCATATACTACTCTGTCAAGAAAGTACCGGCAAAAAATCAATAATACACAATTTTTTTGTTATTTATCCAAATTTATTTTATTATCTTCAAAGTATGCTCCTTCAGAAACGATGCACTTACGCCTACAAATAATCCAATCATCAAAACATTTTTTTAACGCTGTTTCCGGAATTGATTTCAGTCCTCGCCGTGAATTCTTCTTTGTCTCCTACCGACTGAAAACGGGTGCCACAATGTGGTGGTAACTTGAGAGTAGGAAAAAGAAAGAAGCCGTCTGGAGCCATGTTTGGTGAATACAGTGGTTGCTCGATAGTATTTGTTAAGTGTTTGCACAAAAATTCATTCACAATGATGGCCTTGGGCGAAGGCGCATTATCGTGGTGCAAAATCCAAGAATTTTCTTTCCACAAATCTGGCCTTTTTCATCAAAGTTGTTCTCTTATTCGCCGCATAACGCTCAAATAATTTTCTTTATTTACCGTTTGACCTTCCGGCAACAATTCCGAGTGCACAACACTGCGATAGTCAAGGAAAACAGTCTACATGATTTTGACTTTTGATCGACTTTGACGTGGTTTTTTCGGTTTTGGTTCAATTTGAAGGCGCCATTCCGAAGCTTGTTGACTAGTTTGCATGTCAAACTCGTAAACCCACGTCTCGTCACCAGTTACAACGTGTTTCATGATTGTTGGGTCGATATTGACTCGTTCTAGCATGTCCTCGGCGACTCTCATGCGATTTAGTTTTTGAAGAAAATTCAGGTGTTTTGGGACTAGCCGGGTTGCAACACGTTTTATACCCATATTATTAGTTAAAATGGTACGGATCGACTCGTGAGATACAGAAAGTAAGGCGGCCATCTCTTGCAAACTAGAATGAGGATTTTCAGTCACTATTTTCTTCACTTTTACGATGCGACTTCAGTTGCAGACGTTGATGGCCTACCAGAACGAGGCAAATATCGACTGATTTTGTACGCTTTGTTCCACTCATAAGCATATCAGTGTCCGAACTAAATTCCATTGGCGATGAAAAATTTAAGACAAACTCTTTGTTCCATGTTTTTGTCCATTATAAAATTCACAACACACACAGATATTATGAAACTAAAATCAGCACTGTTATTAATCAGATGTAACCCAAGCTCCGCGCTAAAATTGGAAAACACTTATGCCAATCTAACAACAACAACAAAAAAAAAAGGCGTGTGGCACTCGGAGACTGCCGCGGTTAAGCTATTGCATAGCATTTTTTTATCAACTTATGCAATTATTATTATTAAACAAAACTTGGAGCTCTAAGCAGGCATAAGTCACCAGATTGCGAGGCGAAGAAGGGGATCACGCATGCGCAGTAGGTAACGCCGATACAAATTATGCCACCTAAAGGCGGGTTGCTGAACTAAAGAGACAAGCGTGATATTTCAAAAAGCCATTAAAAGTTCTGCTATTTATCGATAGATGGAAAAACTAAAAGTCATTAAAATTTGTGCTATTTATCGATAGATGGAAAAGCGAAAAAGTATTTCCGTTGTGCCGGTCGGAGTAGGGGGTGTTAGGTTTTTATTGTTACGGAATTTCCGGAGAATTTCTGGATTCGGTCTCCACGTTCAAGGCACGCGATAGAAGCTTTGCAATAGCTTAAAACAAAATTTGCATTTTGGAACCATAAACAAAACATTAATTCCCGATAATTTGTTGACTAAATAGGGAACACACAGACCAGAACAAATATTTATGTTCATTCATACAAAGATTTGTCCTGTGTGGGAATTGAACCCACGACATCAGGAGCGTTGTGCCGGTATACTGGCCTCCACGTGGACCTCCACGCTATATCGGTCGCCATGTTGACGCAGATTAATATTTATTTTAATGAATTTAAAGATTAATATTGAGTATATTGGATTAATATATCGAGACATATTGTATTAATAAGATCAAAGAATGCAGTGATGTTAAAATTGTGTGTCAATTGATAGATTCCCCATTCACCTATTTGATAATTCTCGGTAATAAGTAGGTAATATAAATCTAAAGTAGTATACTAGACCAAAACTCAACGATAACTTAGTACCGAGTAAGAGGCCAAGTCGTACCAGTTTTGTGAAAAGTAAGAAAAGAAGTCCATGTCACTTAATGAAGCGATAGTAGAACTTTTTTTAAAAAAAGTTGAAAATCGACTTTTTGCACTTGGCAGTGTGGTAGCGGCATCTCCAAAGAGTTTTACCTCCCCATATATTCCCGAGGACGACTAAGGAAATGAGATCTTGTCTAGTGTCATTGTGGGCGAAATGTTAGCCACCTTTCATTCTGTTACTATTTTCATCTACAGATCAGATTAGAGCTAAAAGTTAACTATGTTACGCTACATAAATTGCTCCTTCTAAAAAATTGTAGCAACATTTCTGCTAGCCCCAATATCCAAGATGTTATGATGATGCGCAACGGGAATTTGACGGTTGATTTTATTTTAATTTATGATTTTAGTATACCTTAAATAATCATACCAAGATTTTGAGACCCCAAGCCAACCTCACCTGCAAGTGGTGCACCTGGCGATCAACAGACGGGGCTCGGGCAAACACATGAAAGCAAATTTAGATAAAACACCACGTTTAACTTCGATTACTTTTTTATTTAAAAAAAACACCAGCTTTAACAAACTCTATTTTCAACCAACTTGCTTCGTATCTCAGTAACGACTGCCGACTTCTCAATGTTCTCCAACCAAGTGGAGTAAAAATGCCTTTTTGACCGAGTCATTGCCAAAAATAATCCTGTCAACAATAGTCGGAAGTCGTTTGAGCTACTTAGTAGTTTATGATGAAATACATTAATTGAAACGATATAATTAAATATTTAAAATACATGGCTAAATTAAACATTTAAAATACATGGCTAAAATAAATAATATTTTCAAAAAAAGCGGTTGTTACCGATATTTTAATTAACCAAATGATATCCGCATCCGCTGGAATAACATAAAATCATACAAAAGCTACTAATTTAAAATTATATTCGAATTAAAATCTCTAAAATATACAATATTTATTCAAAATCTCGACAGTATTTTCGACAAGCTAACACACAAAAGTTCCTAGCAAGCGGCAATAGGCTCGCTATCTATTATGCGGCACCTAAATATAATTGGCGAAGTGTAGGCAATATATGCCTCTGCCTACCCCTCCGGCAACAGGCGTGATTGTTTATATGTATGTTGTAATTAGTGCATTATATGAATAGTATTGAGTGTTGGTGTTTGTTATTCTTATAATATTTAGTTTCAGAAAAATTATTAATTAATTAGCACTTTATTTCTTTTCAATATGTGTGTGCATGAATATTTATATATTTTCAAGGTATTTACTATAGTGATTACTAATCATAATTACAATGCAATACCAAGGGATCTCTACCCCTTAGGCTATTTTAATATAATGGTATGTCATAATGATCGTCATCATTTCAGCCATTTGAATACACTAAGTACAATCCCAGGTTATTGTCATTGAAGTGCATTTGCAATACGTTGGAATACACTAAGTACAGTTTTTCTGCTTGCAAGGACTTAAACCAAAAATATGCTAATTTTACGACCCTGTTATAAAATTTTACCTTTGTAGCAACAGGTTCGTATACAAACTTTTTATTTCGCATGTATGTTGTTATGTATGGCATCATCATCATCATCTCAGCCATATGACGTCCACTTCTGATCATAGGCCTCCCCAATAAATTTTCACATTGAGTGATCCTGAGTCGCCTGCATCCATCGGCCTCCCGCCGCCTTGTCCAGATCATCGGTTCGTCGCTTGGGAGGCTGTCATTGAACAACTTTAACGCCCCATCGGTCTTCAGTTCCTCGTTGTATGTTATATCTTAAAATATAACACACATAAACAATGAATATTAAACCGACAATCTGCGTCCGCTTTAGGCTAGACCTAGAGACTTCAATTTCGTATTATTTTTGAATTAGAATTCTCTGCGTGTTTTTTTAACCGGTTATCTTTTGTTTCAGTGAATACATACAAAGAGAAGTTTTCGAGGATCTGAGACGGGACAACCCTAGGCGCTTGCAATTAGTAAGGTTATGCAAGCAATATTTAAGACAATTGAAACGGATGCAATATCACCCCATCGGATGCATTTCTAAAGCTCCGTCCCTTCCTGATATACCTGAGGTGAGTGGTAGCATTATTTATCATTGTGTCGCAATACCATCGTGAGAAGGTATTGCGCCACTTACCACCACGCGGACCCAGTGCGGATTGGCAGGCAGTTGTGTGGCGTCCTGCTGTTAAATTTTTCCAAGCCTAAAGAATAAGGCCAATTGTATAATTAAAACTAAACCATCTATTACTAAATACGTGTATAAGCATCTTATCAACATGATAGGAGTTCAAGCCAACCTCACTTGCACGTGGTGCATCAGCCGATACACGGACAAGGCTCTGGCGAACATAAAAGTTCCCGGTAAGCGGAAATAGGCTCTCCATCTATTTGTGGGACGTGGGGACCAACAATATAATTGGCGAAATGTGGTCGTATAATATGCCTCTACCTACCTCTTCGTTGAAACAGGCGTGATAGTATGTACTATGTATAATTACTAAATAATTTCGCAGAGTTATACTGAAAAGCAATGCCCAGTACGTTACATAAAATAATTATTGAATTGTATTTCTTTTTGTTTAATTTTCTGGATCCTGAAATCTACTTTAGGTTTCTCGCTTATCTTGCAGGCGGATCCTACACTCCATTTCCTACTAAAGGGTCTCAGTAGTTCACCGGCAGTCTCATTCAATATATAACATATTTAATTACCACATATGCAAGTTTCCCATAATATATTTTTCACTTACTGTGAAAGCAACTTTTATGTTACTTTAGGGACTGAGTATGAGAAAATAATGTTTATATGCACAAAAAAATTAATTGTTTGTGTTTTTTAAATTATCCAATCGATCTGTTTATCGTGGCTACTCTCTGAAACAGCAGGACTGATTTGGATGTAATTTTTAATATCAGATAAGCTATGATGTATTTATCATTTACTTAGAATTACTTTAAAGCCAAAAACTAACGAAGTGTACAGGCACTTCGTAATTTTTGATCACGCGAACGAAGTCTCGGGTGGCCAGTCCTTTTTAATAATCTTTTCTTGCACACCGAATAATTTAACCCTTTAACGGGCAGTACATGTTGACATTTTTCATTGGTTTTCTATCTTAACTCAACTTCATAAGGTTTAATTTATGGTGGTAATATGTTTACCTCTTATGCCTTATGCCTTGCAAAGGGTTAAAAGTACCAAAACCTAACGACTCATGGAGCCACCGGCAAGCATAGTAAAAGACGAAATTACGATGGAGAGAAAAATTAAAGTACAAATCTTTTATTTTTTCTTTAAAATTTTTCTTTTTTATAAATTTATTTCATTCTCTCCATATTGGGTTCCTATATTGTCTTATCATAACCGTCTGGTGCAGAAGATCATAATACTTTGCAGTCGTCTATTGTTATTACCTATTAATAAAAATAGAACAATTTGTTGAAGTGTCACTAGTTGCGAAATAAAATAATGAATGTCCTAGGATGCGAATCAACTAAGCGTGTTACTTGAGACGAAAGATAATGAACTCATTAAAAACCAAGCAAAGTTCATGTCACATTGAAGGAGGGTTCCGCGGCCGACCGAAAATCATTATGAAAAAAACACTTGTTTATTCCCGTGCTGTGAAAATAAGCGCTTTTCGGCGAAGCAAACGAAATATTTCATTTTAAAATCATAACTATATAGAAATATTTAGCAGAAATCGATTCTATGAAATTTTCCATGTTGTGGCTATTGTATTCAAAAAACAAAGTAGAGCGCAGATATTTTAGAATTTGTAACCAGACCAAAAATTTTATAAATAATGCAATAACCAGTTGAAACGGAGTTTACTTAAGTGAAATTTAGTACATGAAAGTAATATTAAAACGTGTTAGTAAAGTACTGAAAACATAATTTCATAAATTCACACACAGTTCCTTTATATTTATTGAAATAACAGGGCCTTCACTATAATCGTCCTCCTTGCCTTGTGACAAAAAAGATTTGCGTCATTTATAAGAGTACATTGAAATATTATTCCGATTTATTAAAAAAATTGGTGAAACATTATGTCATTGTCATGTGCCAATTGAATTCAGTTCAGTGTTTACAATTTTTCTCGAGGACATCAATCGTTCATGCTGTTCGCGCGTAGATCTGGTTGCGCCGGCGCATCGCATAGTTCGCATCTCGTTGTGGTACCTTTGCCAGTGTTATCTCGGTCGGCAGAGAGGGCGCGCGCGTGTGCCCCGCGTGAATTAATATCGCAAAAGTTTAAAAAATGAGTGGGAATAGGAGAAGACTGTCGTTTCTGGGATTTGCACCACAGGTCAGTGGGATTTTATTGCGAACGCTTCATGTTTATGTTAAAAATACAAGCTTTCGTCTGTGTTAACGCTCGTGTAATCTACAATTTGCGCGTATATTGCGCGAAAAGCATTGCGTATTTTTTCTGGATAAAAGTGGGCTGTCTATAGGATGTCTTATGTGAAGTTCAAGCTTTGTTATGATAGATTTTGTGAAAAAAATAGGGGCTCAAAATCTATAAACGCGTTTTCCCAAAAATCATGATTTTTCAAATTGGGCTTCTATAGTATGAAAGGTGCACTATATGAAAGAATTTTCATTATTTCAATGGAGTTTTCTCTCGTCTGTTCTGGGCTTTTTATATTAATTTGCTACTCACCTCAAGGAATGCAGACACAATGGATATTCTATTGTTACCTGTCTTCAAACATTCGTCCACCACCTCACAAGACAATTTTACTTAAATTACTGCAATTGCAATTACTTATGATGACAATATTTTAATTGTCATCATAAGTAATTGCAATTCTCCATATTTTCGATACTTTCCATATTTTCTTAGTCGTATTAGTAACGACTAAGAAAATTTAATTTTAGAGTGAGATTATTCGTTTTTACAGCTTTTACGCTTTAATCCACTTAACCTTCCATTTAAAATGAAATTTGATACAGACATACATTGCACCTTGTACATATGTCACATTTTATCCTGAAAAGATAAGTTATTGCAGTTGGTCACCCGTTCAAAGCAGCTTATATGCAATGTATTATACCTCTTTGTAGATAAGTTTAACAGACGATGGGATCCTAAGGATAGATCATTTTCATTTACCCTTTTTAAACTGAACCTCTTAAAAAACTTGAAAAGTACTTTTTTGAAAATTAGATTTTTTTTATCCAATAAATGGACTACAATGAAGCACTTGTGAATGTATTCATAAATACTAACGCACCCCTTCACTACGGGTAGGAGCTTGAGTGAGAGTTAAGAGTCGTGCAAGAAACTTAGCAATTTTTTTTGTAACAACAGTTTAAATTTGCTGAGCATGAAAATTGTGCATATTTCTTTCTTAGTGCTATGTAGTACTCAACTGCTACGCCATTACCAGAATATTGAAAAAAGCAATCCTCCAAAGGGTGTACCGCGTGGTCCTGATAATGGGCGGCGACGTCATCCTGCGTACGGACTTAAACTGCGATCACCAAACCGCCTGCGCAGCGTGATGATTCTGAAACCTTCAATAAAATGTCATCTATTGAGGAGGCCAATGGTCAGCACTGAATTTATTAAGACTGAGATGATGATGAATGCTCCAAAAATGGAATCGAAGCCAGGCCAAGCCAGAATGTGCACCGGGTCCGCGTGGTGTAGTATGACCCAATACCCTCTCGCCTTGGTTCTTGTGAGGAGGTTCATGCTTAGTAGTGGAACGTTAATGGGTTGAGATAAGAATGGTCTTTGTTGAGAGTAAATAGTACAGAAGTTCTGTATACATGACATCTAATAATGTTGTATAGATTACCAGAAATTCTTGATTTTCTTGCGAATTGTCTTAATTGTTACTACTAGTACATAATACTTTTATTTACTATTCAATGTGATATTATTAGTACTTTTATGTTGTGCGATATTTAATTCATTCCAATAAGAACAGCATCAAGTTATTACAATTTTTTTTAGAGTACAGGGTTCAAATATTACTGCTGTTTGTATATTTTTAGTACAGGCTTAATAAGTGTTTGTGTTGCGAGTGGGTTCACGTTTTTAGTATATAAATACCGCGGCCCGATAGTTAAATCGACAAATTTTTTGCAAAAATGCCAATTCATATTAAGGTCTTACTAATTTAACAAATCGACGAGATTCGGACTCGGTGGCCACTGACTCTTTGACTAATAGGCTACGACCGCTTTAACAATAGACTTAGCAGTAAACTAAAGTGACATTATTCTTCAACCGTTACTAATAAAATGGAAGTATTAATGATTTCAATCAAAAAAATATAAAATATTTTAAAATAGAGTTTTACACAAAGGCCGGCTATAAGATTGATTTAACATAAAGGCTGCGTAAAATTTGCGACAAGTCATTAAATTATAATCAATTATTATTCTGTAATGGGTGTCGTTAATATTGATGATCAAAACCTTAAATAGTATGAAAAGGTAGGCTAAATAGTTTGCTGATGTCAGATCTAAGGTATTTATAGAAATCAGATAGATATTGAAAAGACAGATTACTTTATTCAATCAGATTCTGTAGGGTACCGTACCGGGTAAGTGAAGCCTTTGGCATTTTTAGTTTTGTTAAATTCGTTAAAAATTATAGTTTAATATCTGAAACTTTACTCTCATGATCTAAAGGCCCTTAAAGACACTATCTATCCAATAATATATCAGTAAAGATAAAACGATATGCCAGGATCGTAACAGGCGGAAGGATGCGATATCTGCCTGCCCCTATAGGAACAAGACGAAAAAGCAATTTGTTGTGTGTGATATTTGAGAAACATTAAGTAGAGATCTCAGTAATCAAAATTTGTGTTAAATATAAATTTATAATTATTTTTCATTCATATTTTATAATCTTAGTGATAAATGTTTCTGCGTTTTGATTGTGAAGTATTATTGACAGACTGAAATTCAGCCAAATCTAAGAAGAATAGGACCAGTAAACAGTCTCTGGGTCCTTATTTCTAGGGCACAATCGGGATAAATGCTAGGATGATAATGATTGTGAAGCATGATACTAATCAATCTATAGAGTGATAATGTTTCATCTTTAAACTCGTCTCCCCGAGATTCAGTAAGCATGTATTATGTATATAATATAATATACAATACTTTTTAACAATTATACCAATCATGTAGGTCCAGGATAAGTATCATTAAGAAATCGTGTTATGGATACTAAATAACGGATAAAAATATATAAATACTTTTTTTTGTACATAAATACTTAATATACATCGAAAAACACCCAGACCAGAACAAATATCCAATATGTATATTAAGTATGTATTTACAAGAAAAAAGAATTTGAGTATGTGTATCCGTTCTTTAGTATCCATGACACAAGTGCCTAATTATACTTAGCATCGAACTAAATCATTGGTTGTCATATAATATTTATTTATTTATGCGTTTGACATGAAATGTCACACAAACAGTCACCCATCTTAGGGCTGACTTCATAAATTATAAATCTTTATTGCATCAAGTAAACAAGTAGGTACCTAAGTAATACAATGAATACTGATACCCCGTAGGGGCACTGCAGATTGAAAGGGGTCAACTCTGCTTCACTTCATTCATCGCTTCCTATCACTTACCATCGCGATGCTACTACGTACGGTCCTGAATCCTTAATTTTCACGATATACCCAAATCATAACTAAAATTTTACTCAATACAACAAAAAAGACCATTTTAAGATATCACTAAGATCGTGAGGACACGAATATCTTACAATTTGTCACACGACGTTCAGCTACAATATTGTAATTTATTGTAAGTTTGCCCTTTGAAAAGGCTACATTTTATCTTGTTAATGTCTTAAGTTATAGTATTTTTTACTGCCAACGTTACTCTGAAATAAAACATTTGCAATAACTTCAACAAAACTTGTCCGATTTAACCTATGGTCTTAGTTCTATTCGAGACGTTAAGGATATTTTGTGAAGTACATAAAGAACTTGAATAATATAATAAAATCATTTTTTTAAAATAATTACTGAGTTCCTATAAAACACGTTCTTCGTTAGTTGTGGACAAAAAGAATTTGATCTGTAAGTCTTTAATTAAAATAATTGAATATAACTTTTTTTACTAGTTAATTTAAAATAATAAACCGGTGTTCTATAGAAAATCGAGGCTACGTGTTATACAAACTCAAAATCTATAATCATCGCTTTAATATTAATTCTGTTGTTCAGCAACCATCGCTTTAATAGCTCCAATACGCTTGCACTGTGCTTGAACAAAACGATCAACGGTTGTCAAAAGAATGCGTTAAGGATGCTGTTGCGCCTGCCGTTATTCTATAGCGTATGTTCGCAGAGGCGATATGATCTAACATCATCGATTATATTAATGGACGTGGTCTACATATTATTATAATGTTGTGTGTGCTGGAACAACAATATACACAAGAAATTAATTTATTCATTATTATCTTTATCTGTCGGCGTCTGTATTTCTCAGCTCCTTCAGTGATGGGCATTTTAATGGGGGGCCGCCCTCTACTATGTTTGCTGATTCGTGGTCGCCATTCAAGAACCCCATCGGTCGTCCTTTCTTTGAACTATGTGCCCCGCCCACTGCCACTGCAGCTTGCAAACGCGCTCTGCTAGTCGTGGTCACTCTAGTTCTACGGATTTCCTTATTTCTGATTCTATCACGGAGGGACACTCCGAGCATAGCTCTCTCCATTGCACGCAAGCATTATAAAAAGCGCAAAAATTACTGCATTTATTCAAGTCGTCATGAGCAGGTACTCCACAGTATTAAGCGATTTCAGTTATTTTTCTAAATACCGAAACCGATTCTGACGCACTTCTCTAGCTGATGGTGTGATGCGGTGAAACAAAAAATAATGAGAATCAATTAATATATTATAAATAATATATATACCTACTGAATACACGTGGGTTTTAGAGTGAGGGACTAGATTGCATTGTGTGATTATTATGTGCTAGAACATCTCCTATAATATTCGTATTAATAAGTAAAAAAAAACAAATTACCCAATAATATTATTAACGTTTAAGTTGTTTTGCTATTGATTTTAAGTGTCACAAAAACCCCCTTTATACATGTCCATTCACCGACTCGCATTGTTAATTACTTATATCGTAGTGCATGATCTAAAAGAACATGTAAATAGGTTAGGACGCTGGCTTACATCGTAACGTAACCTTCTCCCGGTTTGGGGCATAAACTTTTTAAAATACCACAATATAATAATATGGTTTTTTCTTTAAGGAGACTTAACAATATTATCTTTTAGTAAAATAGATATAAAGTTAATACGAACAATTATCTATGCAACGATCAAAGCGACTAGATAGTTGACGGAGTTAACGCGTAAGTAACGCAGTTTACCCGGCGCTTACGCTGTTTTATTCGCGATCTCGCCATCAGTACAAAACAAAAAGTTGAGGAGCGATGCAGCGCTTTACATAATTATGTGCGCGTTTAAATGATGTAAAAATCATCTTCAGCTCCAAAAGACAGGACAAACTGTTAAAAATAATGGAAAATAATGTTTTGCTACGGTTGTTTTTCTAATTATCTTTATAGAACACCTGAGTTTTAGATTGGTTTTCAAAACGACTTTTACTACAAAAATATTAGCATTAATATATTTACTACAAAAGAATTGTCCTAAACAGCTTTTTAATAAGCAGTAGACATTTAAAATTCACTGCCGCCATCAATATTAGCAAATTAAAAATTAACCATTACATTTAAAACCAAAAACACGACACATTAATTTATAAGAGTAAAATATCCTACTAATAGTTCAAAATAGATCTCCAAAACTGGTCACGATTCCCGTTCTCAAACAAGTGCATATTGGATAATTAAATTCTGTAGACGGAACGATTGACTGAATCCGCTAATTACATATTGAACACATATTAATACGAGCATCGGCATTGTGCCTACGCGTCGTCATGCGTTACTTGATTTAATAACATATCATCAATTGTAGGTACATCCCAACATAGTATTTGTTCTACTTTGATAGCGACACTGTGAATCGGTCTTCTTTTTTTTAACCTCAGAAAAGTGCATTTACGCGTACCCAACCGGCGCGCGGCGGGCGGGCATCAGTTATGTGGGACGCCTGCTTTCAGCCTACCCACTAAACACCTCACGACGCCCGTCACTAGTTGACTTAAAGGCGTGACCATGGTCTCTCATCAATCCATGCCGCTGCGAAAGGATCTGCGACAGTTTTTTTTTATGACTACATACTGCTTGAACACATTCTGTCGATACAATTCAATGTCTTAATACGAGGGCGGCACTGAAACTTTCGGGAATCAAGGAAGTGACAAAACATTGCTCTTTAAAAATGAATTTATTGCCTTTCGAAGTATTCTCCGCGACATTTGATACATTTTTCCATACGATGGAACCAATTGTTGAAGCAACCATTCCATTCGGAAGTAGGGGGCTTCAAAATGGCCGTTTTGTAGGCGTCCATAGCTTGTTCAGGTGATGAAAATCTCAGACCACGCAATTCATTTTCATTTTAGGGAATGTATAGAAATCATAAGGGCTTAAGACGGGGCTGTACGGCGAATGGTCTAATAATTCCATGTTTTCTTGCTCTAACTAAAAACTCTTTTGTTCTGTGCGCGGTGTGAGAACTCGCATTGTCGTGATGGAGGATGATGCGGCGATTGCAATTCTTTTTACTGAATTCAGAAACGACCTGTGGCAAACAAATGCTAGCATACCATTCTGCATTAACCGTTCTTTGTCCCTCAAGAGGAATAGTCGCAACATGGCAGGTTTTGGAGACAAACGTGGCCACCATTTCTTTTGCCACACTCCGTGAACGAATATTTTTTTGTCGTTAACACTCATTTCAGGCCAGAGTACCTTAACTTAATCCTTTGAAGTTCATTATTTGGTGGGAACATACTTCCTACGGGCCAATTAAGGGTAATTATCATTCGATATCTATAGCGCTTGGTGAAATGATGGAAGATTTAAAACAAACCATGAAAACTATTCAAAATACAGTCGAATTTAGAACCTGCGGTCAATCTCTCAGATTTGTTCAAAATGTTCTCTGAATATTATATAGTTTATGACTTGTAAAGATTATGTGTGGCCATAACATGTCATTCTTTAGTGATTATCGAGTACTTTGTGCTCGTTATGTTAGTCGATTTATATTTTTTTGTACCTTTATCGCTTGGTGGCGTTTTTGTGTGGAAAATGTACGTCATCAGAAACATAAAAACACTTTGAATGCTTTACTGTCCTGACTTACTTATAACTGCTATTTTAAAGGTAATGAGACTGGATGTGGACAGTATCATTTTGCAACACTGGACACGCTTCCAGGTAGCCAAAGACACTAAAACCGAACCCACCACCGGCAGATGCGACAGCCAGCAGTATATTTACTTTCGACGACTCGCCGCTAATTGACATGAAGGGGCAGTACCTGGTGTGCAGCGTTTGACACCCCGCCCGCGGCCAATGTCCCTCAGACGCAGTAGACGCACCCTCCTACCTTCGTGTGCAACTATAGCGTGTGTGGCCGACTTCTCGGAGGGTCTATTGTAAGACAACAGGGGCCCCCTGCCCCCGCCCGCTGCTCTTTCAACAGGTCCCTTTTAGTTTTTCCAAGAGCCCCAGAGTCACCACTGGCTGTTACCTTTTCCCCAGCGGCTCCTCCGCGGTACCGGGAGGTACTCAGCCCTCCCATGACGTCAACAAACCAACAAAAAATGTTACAAGTGTACAAAAGTTGTCGTGTTGATTCCAAAACTACATACAAGCCTTTACAGAAGAGTGACTATTACGAACTTTACTTTACTTGACTCGGACTAAATGACGAAAACGTTTGTATTGTTGAATTCGTATGTAAAAAACCTAACTGGATTTATTGAATATCTCGCTTATTAAATTTATTAAAATGGAGTGAGACCATAACGAAAACAGAAATAAATATTTTTGTACATGACCTACGGACGTCTGCTGTTATAGTGGTTCAAGTAGTAGACCCAGAGCTGGTTTAAAAAAACCAGACAGTTCCGTTGGTTCATATTTCGCGCCTAGGGTCTGCTTAGTAGTAAGCTGGTATGTAGTACAGTAGTAGTAGGTAGTTTCTTCGTGAAGTGTAGCTATAGTTTTGAAGACTGCGGCCGTAATGGATTTTTGGGTCCAGGCATTAAATATTTAAATTGGGACTGTATTGTCAGAGGACCGAAAAGTATGGCAGCATATTTAGCAAACTGCATGTGAGGTACAATAATAAACAAAAGAAACAATAAGGTTAATCAATAGAATACTAAGGGAGGTAAGTAAAGTAAAAGTAAGTAAATAAAAAGTTTTTTATTTCATAAACTATTACATAGCACTTGAAAACGTGAAAACAAGAAATACATAAAAAAAAAATATTAATACCCTGAAATCACGAAGCTTACATTCACTTACATGCAAATAAATAAAAATTAGGTGTAAGTGAATCTTAGTGCCAGTTCCGAGCCCCCGCTCTGTGAGAAGAACTGACAAGAAACTCACAGGCTATGCTCTTTTACATTATTTTTTTACAAAACACACACAGTGAAAATTTAAAGATACTGAAAGGGTCCTCCGAAGCTGTAACCAATAAAGTAGCACTAAGGGAACCTTCCATCACAGTCAAGTAAGTATGTATTGTGAAACTGAGCTGAGCCTGTACAATAAGGGATGGTCACGACAATGATCTGGTTGACTTTTTATTCTAATATACATATACAAGTTGAAAATGTTAAGCCCAAGCTTGTTTATCCGATAAGTAATCATTAACAGCATAATACCCCTTTTGAAGAAACTGCTTTTTAACTACAGTTTTGAAAGTTGCCAATGGTAGATCAATTATTTCCTGCGGAATTTTATTATAAAATCTGATACTATTACCCAAAAATGAATTTTTTGTTTTGTGAAGTCGACAATTTGGCAGAGAGAGCTCATTTCTATTCCTAGTATTAAAAATATGTACTTTTGATTTTTTATCAAATGTATTAATGTTTTTGCGAACATATATTATATTATCGAATATATACTGTGATGCAACCGTTAATATGTTAATTCTTTTAAATATCTCTCTGAGAGAATCTCTGGACTTAAGATTATAGATAGCTCTTATGGCGCGCTTTTGTAGTACAAATATATTATGTATGTCCGCAGCAGGTCCCCACAATAACATACCATATGACATAATGCTATGAAAATAGCTAAAATAAACTAATCTAGCTTTTTCTTCGTCTGTTATGAGTCTTATCTTTTTGATGGCATAGCATTCTGAGCTAAGCCTTCCGGACAAATCCATTAAATGGGGGTTCCACTGCAATTTAAAATCTATATTGATTCCTAAAAACTTTGTGTCATTTAATAACTCGATATTCTTGCCATTCATTTTCAAGTTAGTTGAGACTTTAGTAACATTAGGCAATGAGAACTTTACACATTTATTTTTATTTGCGTTAAGAGACAGATATATTCATTTGACAACTTAAATTATAAAATATATTATATATTTTAAGGTCGATTATCCTAGCAGTGGAATCGACATGATTTGAAAATAAAGACAAATGCAAGTCACCCTATCTAAACAGAATATAAAAGGTAGATTAGACCTTGGACCTTCTTTAATAACCTCATATTAGTGGGAAATCCACGCAAACGCAATATATTTTGACTATAGTTATGAAAAAAAAGCTTCTCAGCGAAACCGTCAAGCGTCATTCCATTAAGACGTGAAGTGGTGCCACTCAAAAACAAACTTTCGTATATATTTTTTTTGTAAATACTTAATAATAATATGCATAGATAACACCCAGACCAGAACAAATATTCATGTTCATGAGCACAAAGATTTGTCCTAAGTGGGAATCGAACTCACGACCTCAGGAGCGTACTGCTGGTATACTCCACTCCATATCGGTCGTCGGCATATCGTTAGTGCCTAACTGTTATTTCTCTGCCATATTATTGTTACTATCTGTCAAACTTTTCTATAAAAACAAGCCCTAAATAATAGTTAAAACAAATATAACCCACTAATCTGAATTTTCACAAAAAAATAATTATTTAAACTATATACCACTCATTAACAGAAGGAATTTGAATTATCTCGCGTAAACCAAAACAAACTAGGTAACGTTGTTAGGTGATTTACCTGCATATGGCTCACGTACATCTTCTTGTGAAACTGTTTTGACAGCCATTGTTTTAGTAGAACTTTTTAACGTCGGAGCTCTTGTTTAAACTCTGTGGGGTTTATTACAAAACAAGATCAAAGGTTAGACCTATCTGCATCTTATGACAGCACTAGTTTTAAACCTGGTTAAACTTTAGATAGTGTTTTGTAATAAGCCCCTGTATGTCTAAATATTCCAGAAAATCTTTAAGCCACTTATATGCATGTGTGCGGTATGCTCAATCTATGCGGCGACGGGAAATTGGATAGGCAAGGAATATAATTTCTATTGTATTAAAACAAAAAAATCTGCTTCCGCTTGTATGATATGTATGACTCAATAAAAAACCCCTAAACGTAATTCCTCTAATTACTAAGAATTGCCAAGCAATAAAGTAGATGAGCCATGTTCTGTCCTTATCTTTGACACAAAATTGAATAGTGTTTAGTCACTCTGTTTGTATTTAAAATATTTAGATAAATTGCGTTCCATATTTCGGTGATATAAATATAATAATTATTTCGCTAATCTACAATCATAAAAGTTGTTTAGGTGTTTTTTATCGCGAACCGTAATGCCAAAATATGTAAAAGGTACTTACATTTTATGTTGCACTAATATGATTCTGAGAAAAACAAAATTATATATTATGACAGTTAAATGAAACGAACAGCCATCTGTGCCTTCGTGTGTTTTATTGAAAAGGTGTAAATCCCTTAAGGATTCCTCCTATCATAATCTGTGGAACCCTTTTTTTTACTTTTTTACGTCGGTAACAAAATGCATTTAAATAAAAAAAATATATATACTTTTTTGTCTTTAAGATCAACATGATCATTTAGATTTTTACAACAATGAAAGAGATATGATCTGTACAAAAAGAAATAAAAGCAAATGGGTTCTTTGTCAGAATTGGTCAAGATTTGTCAGTTTATTTATCTGTTGTGGTTTTTCTCAAGATTTGTCAGTCTGTCTGTCACTCTTATCAGGGGGATCTGTCAGTCAGCTTGTCGTGATTCTAAAGGAGGGAGGGGATGGTCCGTCAGTCAGTCAGTCAGTCTGTCGGTGACTCTAACGAGGCTTCCGAAAGGCAACGAGATTGAGAAGAATGCCTCAAGAAACTCATCTCGGCTATTTTCAAATTATGTCTTAAGATTTAATACAATTGACGAAATAAAATATTAAAATTACCGCTGTTCTTAAAACTAACAAAATCTAATATCTAAGGATCATACATATCTTAAGAAAGAAAGGAGCAATTCATGTCACTTCCAGGCAGACTTGTCGTTCATAAAATCTATCACACTATAATATGCCTTCTGGCACAATTTACTCTTTATGTAATCTTTAAATTTATTTATTGATAAATTTGCCACATCATCTGGCAGCGTATTGTACATGCGAATACTGTTCCCCGCAAAAGAATTTGTAACTTTATGGAGCCTATACTTGGGCATAGCCAGTTTATTCTTATTTTTTATGTTAAAATTATGTGTATCACTATTTTTACTGAACTTACTTTTATTTTTATGAGTATGCAATAAGTTTTCATAAATGTACTGTGAATACACAGTCATTATGCCTATCTCCTTAAACTTATCCCTCAATGAGTCGCGAGATCTCATACCATAGATAGCACGGACAGCCCTTTTCTACAGCACAAAGATACATTCAATATCTGCAGCATTGCCCCACAGCATTATGCCATATGTCATAACACTGTGGAAGTAGCTGAAGTAGACTAGACGAACTGTTTTAATGTCCGTTAGTTGTCGGATCTTCTTCACGGCATAGGCTGTAGACCTCAGTCTGCCCGAAACTTTCCCGATGTGTGACCCCCATTGCAACCTAGAGTCTAGTGTTATACCAAGAAAAACCGTCTCATTTACTAATTTTATTTTATCGTCTCTAACCCTAACACTGGTTTGAGCAAGCCGCACATTAGGTATGGTGAACCTGACACATTTCGTTTTATTTTGATTTAATAATAAATTATTAGCACTGAACCAGTCGACTATCCTAGAGAGCGCATTATTTACGTCGTCAAGTTCACGTTGTCCACGTTTAACTTTAAATACTAAAGACGTATCATCTGCAAATAAAACAATCTCGTGATCGTCTTTTATGAGGTGGGGGAGATCATTAATATATACTAGAAATAGAAATGGGCCTAGGATTGAACCCTGCGGCACCCCCATAGTTACTGCAGAACCGGGTGACTGCTTACCATTAATAACCACTTTCTGGACCCTATCACTTAGGTAAGAAGTGACGAAACGCAAGGCAGTGTTACGAACTCCATAATTATGGAGCTTTACAAGTAAAGTCTGATGCTGGACGCAATCAAATGCTTTAGGTAAGTCACAGAACACACCGTAAGCATCATATGACTCATCCCAGGCTTCGTAAATACTCTGTAATAATTTTATTCCAGCATCAGTAGTAGACCGGCCGCGAGTAAAACCAAACTGTTTGGTGTGCAATAGATTATTTTTGTCAAAGTGTGTTTGCATTTGTTGAGCATAATTTTTTCAAACATTTTATTAAATGTCGGCAATACTGAAATAGGACGGAAGTTTGACGGATCCGAGGTGCTACCCGATTTATAAAGAGGAGTTAACTTACTTAATTTCATTAGATTTCATTTACGCACTGCCTTCCGGTCAAATGGGGACCGAAAAGGGGTGTGGTACTCACCACCGGCAGACGCGACTGGCAGCAGTAATACCCACTAAGAATCTTCCGACGACGTCCGCCGCTTATTGAGAAAAAGGTGGCAACGTCCCCCGGACCGAAACCGGGAGTACCTCCTCAGAAAGGCGCAGTGGACGTGCCCCTCCTACCTCCCTGTGCGACCACAGCGTGTGTAGCCGACTTCTCGGGGGTCTATCGTTAGACAGCAGGGGCCCCCTGCCCTCGCTGCCTAAGACCCTCCTGGCGCTGCTTGACGGGCCGTCCTGGCCCGCCCGCTGCGCCATCCACAGGTCCCTTTTAGTTCCCCTACCGGTAGTCAGTACTAAGGGAACCCAGAGTCACCAATCTCGTGGTGTTACCTTTTCCCTAGCGCCCTCTGAGCTCTACCGGGAGGTACTCAGCCCCTATCACGACAAGGTTCAGACAAGTCGGGGGGGAAGCTAACCTGCAAGTGATGCACCTGCCGATTAACGAACGAGGCTCTGGCAATAAAAAAGTTTCCATTAAGCGACAATAGGTTCGCCATCTATTTTGTGGGGCCAATAACACTATTGGCTAAGTTTGGGCATATATTTTATGTAGATAGATTTTATTTAGGTAAGTTATAATACCCTCTCACATTAGTTCGTGGCAGTGGGCTCGTGCTCAGTATTGGGACGTTAAAAGGATGAGTTGATGAAGCCAGAGCAAAAGTTTTTGAACATGTCACATAGCGCTTCTAGCTCCGAACTAAACAAAATGTTATATTACAATAACCATGTGAACAATTTTTTTTCAATCTGAGTTACACACCATTTTGGAGTCAAAACTTTATTATAATACAATTATTTATCATCATATCAGCCTTATAAAGTCCACTGCTCCACACTGGTCACCCCAATAGATCATTCTATTGGGGGTATTTGCCCATAATCACTACGCTGGACAGGCGGGTTGTTGATCGCAGTTCAAGGCAGTACGCAGGATGTCGCTGCTGCCAATCATCCGGTAGATTTTCTCTTCGTCGTTCCTTACGACTCCCCGTGATATGAGAGAGGGTGGCACTATTCTAGGCCGGTAATGCACCCCTGCATCTGTCCATACGCTCTGGGTCCGCTTAGTTGGTATATGACCAGAATTCTTTTCATAAAGATTCGTAAGAAGAGGTCCTTGCTCTATAGTGGGACGTTAATGGGCTAAGAAGATGACGAACAACTATGTTTAACATATAATTGATCGTCCAGCGTAAATGTCGTACAATCGTCCTTAGAAGTGACTGACCACGAACCAAGATCGAACGTAAAATAAGTTACCATCCTATACTAGTATATACTGGTGTACTGTTATAGTCATAAAGTGTTCGGTTATTACCATAGACGACCTTACCAGGTTAATATACCAAACAAAAATACCTTTTTACATGTATAATTATGTTTTTTTTCTGTTTATTTGTAAAGACCAACTAACTGCCACTAATTTAGATTTAAAATAACTCTTTTGTAACTGTCAGTACCATGTTGTAATCATTAGCACAAAACAGAAAATCGTAATGACTCAAGCCAAATTTTTATCTTACCAATGAGTCATTAATTTGTGAATGCCTCATATACTGGTAGAGAGGATTAGGTATATTATTTGCATAGCGCTATACCTGTAGGTATACGGTTTATAAAGTCAATGAAGGTAATGCGCTCCACTGTGTTCTACTACTGAGCACGGGCCTTCTCTCACGAGCCAAGACCATCATATATCCTAGCAATGTCCCGGTTGCCCTAATTATTAAACTAGACCAGGGTCTGTTCACTGGTCTAACCAGATTTTGGCTGAATTCAGTTATTATCGACTGCCGTCTGACCTCCGCAACCCAAAGGGAAACATCATTCTACGGTTAAACCAGCTGTCAGGATATTAGAAGGAACTGATCTTCTTGCTGCTATAGATGTTCATAACAGCCGGGACCAACGGCTTAACGTGCTTTCCGCGCAATTATGCAAGCGATAATTACGCACGAAGCAAGTTAAAGAGACATTTAATTAACAAAGGCCACCTGCCTTTATGTGGCGTTTTCTATTAAAATGTTTCAAACGGGGGGCAATTGTCTCTAACACACATACATGACATACAAGAATTGGCATAACGTGCCTTCCAAAGCCTGTAAACTCATGCCACACATATGGTTACAATCCAAGGACCAACCTCTTTTCACTTTGGCTTTACTTCAATAAACTTTTCCGATTACCAAATGCAGCGTAAAACGAGTACTTCATACATTTTGATGATAATAAACGACCGATATGGCGTGGAGGTCAGTAGGTATACCTATACTTCACTCCAGAGGTCGTGGGTTCGATTCCCACACACGACAAATCTTTGTGTGCATGAACATGAATATTTGTTTTAGTCTGGTTGCTTTCCTATTTTTATTAAGTATATATTTACATAAGTATGTAAGTATGTTTATCTGTTGTTTAGTATCCATAACACAAGTTCTTAATGATACTTATCTTGAAACTAAATAATTGGTGTAATTGTTAGAAACTATTTATTTATTATGATATATTTATTATGTTGTACCATTGAATATTTATTGAATATTACCCTTAAATGATTCGTGTTGCTATAGCTATTAAATTATTGACTCCTTTAATAATAGAATATGAGGTCATTCGGTCATGTCATACGAGTATAGCTTTGGTGTTTTTTTATTTGTGTTTTTATAAGTAATTTTTTTTTGTATGTATCTTCTTATTTTTGTGTCAATGCATGCCGTGGTGACTTGTAAGTAAAACAGCACTTAGCTTTTAAGTATTAACTGTATTTGTTATGTTCATTTTTGGTGTATGTTTTGTTAGTCGCCCTAAATGTAATAAATAAATAAATAAATAAAAATAAATAAATAAATACATGGCTGGTCATTCTGTCTGCTTTGAGCAAGTGTACGTTCATCCATACGCGCTATCCCTATCGGCAGTCAAGACGCCCACGCTCACACAAGAAGTCTACCCTAAAATTTGTTATATTTCATACATTAATGTGTAACAACGGTGGAATATTAACCGTTAAGTGTTTGTGAAAGTACATAAGTAAATAAAACATAACAGTGCAACATCAATTTTCAAATTCTCTCAAGACATCTCAGTATAGTTCCACATCTTTACTGAGGACTCAAGGGTTTAGGGGAAGGGGCATCTCATTTACTATTAATCATCTTTATCGCACCTCATTCTCATTTATCGTAAATTAAATTTTATTAATATATCTTTTACTTAACACTGGGTAAATGTGCCAACCACACGAAGCCATTATTTATATAATATAAAGAAAGTCTTCCCTTGCATCCACAGATGTACTTCTGATATTTTAATATACATTTTTTTATAACTGAATAATGTTCGTAGGTATTTTTTGGATAACCTTCTGGCTAGTATAGATTTCAAGATTCTATTAAAAATCTGTGATACAATATTTCACTACATATTAACGAGTGGATGGGATAAGGAGGCCCGAAAAAGAAATGGATTGAGTGATAATAGATTGAGCAGGGATGGATGAGTCGATGACAAAAGAACGCGGTGAAGGTTTAGTATGGAGAAAACATATTGCGCCGAATCCAGTTAAACTGTCAGCAGTAGGTACAGGAGGGTGATGATTTACAACAATTGCGGACTTTTCTTTGCAACAAATAAAAAAAAGCATTTTATGCACGGTTTATGAAGTCTTACACCGATCCTGTGAGTTCAGCAGAGGAAGTCACAGCTACTTAACAATAATGCGCTATTTATTTTCGTCAGTTTTATTGAGCTAATATATTGAATTCAGTCACGATTAAATTGGTCGTTATAACATATTAACATATAATATTTGTGTATCAGTTATGGTACATTTGTGCGGATAGTTAGTGCCGTGCTACTCGCCTTTTGGCACTTAGCAAGTTTTTGATCAATGCGTTTTTTATTATTTACAATAAATACACGTCATGGATGATTTTAAGTAATTTTCTGTTGAGATTATATAACTAATAATTGTCTGCGGTTTCCTTGATATATGTAACTAAAGACGGTTAAAGCGGTTACTAGGTCAGAGTTAGTTACTGTAGGCATTTGAACAGTATTACAGAAAGTTGAATAGCTGAAAAATCTCCACTTTCTACTAGCGACAAGGTATAGCGAGAGTTATTGTATGCGGTTGCGCGCTAAAATTAAGATAGAGGGAAAAATTCGAAAATTAATGAAAACTTAACGACTTTGTAATATTTTATGGCAAAATAAACTTTTCATTGTAACTACGGCGTTGACTTCTTGGCGGGAAAGTGCAGCGTCATGTCTGCAGTTTTGTTTTATTTTCTAAAATTTGTGATATTTCGAACATTAATGTGTAATAACGGTGAATTATTAACCGTTAAGTGTTTGTGAACGTACATGAGTTTTTTTTTTAATTATGGCTTCGTGCGTTTAGCACATTAAGCAAGTGTCAAGTAAGAGATATATTAATTATATATAAATCATAGTAAATGAGAATGAGTGATCGATAGATGATACATGGTAAATGAAACAAAACAGTGCAACATAACTTTTCAAATTCGCTCAAGAAGTCCATGTGAGATCTCAGTATAGTTTCACTTCTTTACTGAGGACTCAAGGGGTTTAGGGGGAGGGCATCTCATTTACCATTTATCATCTTTATCAACATTCATTCTCGTTTACTATGATTTATATGTTATTGATATATCTCTTACTTGACACTGGCTAAATGTGATAAACGCACGAAGCCATTATTTAAAAGAAAAAAAAACTACGGCGATTGACATTGCTGTCAGTCGGTTGACAATAGACAGAGTCAACAAAAATGAAATAGATCATTAAAAAGGTTGGCAATAAAATATTTGTGAACTATAAATAGTCAATAAATATTAAAGTCTTTTAAAAACCGTAAAACATAATAAGTTCGAGTAAAAAAACTATAAATAAACGTTTCGAAGCTTACATAACGATTGGTGTAACGGTCCGAGTGTCAGTGTCACGGTCAAAATTATGTCATCTGTACCGCGAAATGAACACTTGCAGAAGGTTCGTTGTGTCGTCATCGTTTATATTTTGTTAAAATTGTTTTAATCATTACCAGATACGATTTTCTGATAGGATATAAATTTTAGGTGTGCTGACTATTAATTGTACAGTTTTGTTATAAGTAAAGATGATGTTATTAGACTACAATCAATTCGTTTTATGCTAGTCATTATTATAATACTAGCGGCCGTCTGCAACTTCGTCCGCCTATCCAACATGTACCTACTTTCTTATTTTAGGCTGACGCGAGTGGATGATACTCCCCACCAAAGAGAAGTTCTTCCACCGGGCATAAAAATGTGCCCGGGGGCCGCGGCCCAACCGATGATGGTTGGGGGTCGCATATATAGCTACGAGCTTGAGGAACTCTGTTCGCGAGATTCAGAATTTCATTCATCTGTACGTTCCATTCATCGCTCCATGTACTTTTAACATACGGTGACTACCGGTGAAATCCCGTCAAATCCGACTGCTTCACACACAGATTAGTGACAAAAATAGACTTTTTTTTCTACAGAATTTCCGTAATTTAGACGGAACATAAAGTATAAAAGCATAACCTGCAACAATATTTTTAAAAACTGATAATGATAGAGCTAGAAGATTCTGATTATCAAGAAAAATATAATTATTTATTTTAGAACCCAGACCAATGAAAGAACAATTAACAAAAAGATGTAGAAGAGGGGCTAAAAATCAAACGATACTCAAAACGCAACGGCCTATATTTAAAAATGGAAAGTAAGATTATATTCCGACAAATCCAAAAGCATTTCCAATAGTCATTGCCAAGCAGTTGAGCTTACACATTGTTTACAAGGCAAACGAAAGTAGACATACTGCCTTTGTATTTAGAAACCGCGACGACAACAGTCGTCTCGTGAAGTAGACGGTGTCCTTGTGGCGACCCGACACACTGCTTGGGCGAGTGCCCAACAAAATGTGCCCAAAGTAATGAAGTACGGGCAGAACCTAATGTACCGAACTGCTGTATGTAAAATATTTATTGCTTCAGATGACTAATGTCTCGACCAACGACTAACGACCAACTCTCGTTTCAGCGTCAGTCGTGTGGACGTCGTTAAAGCGTAATTTTACCAAGCCTAAGTAGTCCTTACTTATAATAACGAATCTTAATCTTTCTTTAGCGTCTGTGGCCGTTTCAGTTGCATACAGCGACTGGGAGCTGAACTGCGCTTTCACAAGAGGCTTAACAATCACGTTCGGCGTTTGAGGTGAAAGGCAAATAGTGGCGATTAAGCCGCCTTTGACGCTTCAAAAGCGACTGATCACTGACACTCCGCACAAGTATATCTTTGAGATCTCTGGAACTGGGAAAATATGTTTGACCCAATCTCTATTCGTTTCACTTAAAAATATTAAACATTTTGTAAAGCTCTTTTAGTATTGGATAAGATCAATAATGATAAAATAATCGAACTATACTCAAATCAAAACAGTTTACGCGCGTATACAAAATAAACCACATGATATGAATCTATTTTTGGATTGTGCCTACCCACTTACTCACTATCCTCTAATTTTTTTGTTAAATATTTGTAATTTTTAATCTTTAATTTAAAATTGTTATTGAACATTAACATAAGTAAAACTGTTTGTCTAACACTAATATAAAATTGTTGCTCAAACCAAAACTTTGATTATGTGTTATTGAAGAGCGGTGTCTCCTGACACAGGCTTATTCAAGCTTAAAAGGAGGCACCAGCTACTAGATATTCTAATGTACCAGGTTGATTATGTAATAAAGATTTTATTTTTTCGTATTACATATTTTATTAATATGAGTTCACCTTTAAAATGTAAAATAAAAATTTACAAGTTTCATTCCTAATTTACCTCTACATACAGTAAAAGTCCCATGTCATACAAAAAGCTATTATCTCATAAAAATAGGATCAACTGCCCCTATACTCTTAAATTAGTAATACATACAGACACATATAGTAATTTCGTAGAGTTACTGAGTCTTATAATTATTCTTTCATGGCATATTTAGTACAAGCGTATGTGTTGATAATTAGCATGTAAGAATGTAGTTCTACCGGTGCAGGTGTACGAAAATAGTTATTTTACATTTGTATTCAACAAAATTGGTAACGCTTTCATAGTATTCGATTTTTCCTTTGATAAATAAGTTATGAATACAACAAAATATATAATTTTTTTCTTCCCTGAAAGTCGATTTTATATTCGGCGCTGTTGTAACAATATCATTGTTATCAGTCTAAGGAAGCCTATTGCTGAACACCAACTTTCAATGTGACAGACTGCAGACTCTTTGCATCCAGCTTGATTCTGCAACCTTTATCATTTTCTCTGGCAATCTTGCGAGTGGCCTTCTAGAACTTTTCTGCTTAAACAGCCGTCAGTTTTAGGTGTATGAACAATGTCTACTGCTTCTTTAGTTTGTTGCTCTTTGAGTTAAAAAAAAAAAAAAAAAAAAATTAAATTTTCATTTATTCAAGTTTGGCTCAATAGAGCTCTTATGAATGTCATACTTATAAACTAACGCGCGAAAAATAGTTATGTTAGTGACTTTAGTTCTCCAACGGATTACCTCAATTCTAATTAGATCTCGTAGGAAAGTTAAAATGCACTCGCCATTGCTCAATGTGTGACTATGAATGAGCTATCATATGAGATATCATAAGGCCAATAAGGGAAAGGCTTATTATAGTGTATATCTGGATTCAAATGACGTATGAGTACGGTAAGTACTAATTCAGTAAAAACAAGCCTTAGTAGTTTAAAACACACCTTCGTTATATAAGTCGAAATTTACTGACATATCTATCAACACAGATTGCTAGAACGCTGAAAATAATTTTTCAATATTTGAAACAGTTTAGTATCCAAATTACAATATACAAACGAATACAATCATAGGGGTTTAAGTTTTAAATAAAAAATTGTAGATATATTGTACAAAATATTTTTATTATTAACATACATAGAAACATATTTGACGACCGATATGGCGTGGTGGCGAGTATACCCGCACTCCACTCCTGAGGTTGTGGGTTCGATTCCCACACAGGACAAATCTTTGTGTGTATAAATATGAATATTTGTTCTGGTCTGGGTGTTTTCCTATGTATATTAAGTATTTATTTACAAAAAAAAAAGTATTTATGTATGTTTATCCGTTATTTAGTATCCATAACACAAGTTCTTAATGATACTTATCTTGGAACTAAATAATTGGTGTAAGTGTCAGAAATATTTATTTATTTATTTATTTATATTATTAACATACATACATACACTCACATCTGTTTTCCAAACGGGTATACAGAAGTATATTATATGCCCACATTTCGCCAACATTGTTGTTGGTCCTACGTAATAGGGGGCGAGCATATTTCCGCTTACCGGGAACATTGATCGGCAGGTGCACCCCTTGCAGGTGAGGTTGGCTTGACTTCTGTGATATTGGTAGAAGCCCTATACACTATATGTGTATATATTATGAATAATCCCATTAAACCCCCGTGTAGGGTTAAAGCTCATGTGTAACGTGTGTTTATATCCGTATTATATATTGGCAATGTTTGATTTCGATCTGTTAACAGAACTTTCAAAACGTGTTCATAACATTGTTAAACTATAGTAAAAAATTATATGAAAAATCATCAAATTGCCCTCCCCCACTATGGGTCGAGCGCGTGTGTCAGAGTCTTACTGACTAAAAACTGTTCATGTTCCTTCTTAAGCTTGCTATGTCCTGGGACCGCGGTTACCCTTTCGAATAGTCCCGCAACTAACCTATAAACCATAGATCTCATTAGCCGTAATAAAGTCCTGTTGCATATTTTATATATAATAAAATATTTACCACAAATAATATTATGACTACAAACCCAATAGCAAGCGTAATAGAAAAAAGCTCCTCTCGCTCAAAGAGCCGATCTAGTCACTTGACTACGAACTACAGAGAACGAACTTTCGTTCTCATGCTACTAAAATGATAATTTCGATTATGACTTATTTCATAGTACAGTCCAAAAAATCTTAAGCAGTTTTGAAGAAGAATTATTTCGGTAACCAATGAGCCAAGAAGTGCAATGAAATTGTACAAGCCGTTTAAAATAAATAATCGACACCTAACCAATGAATCTAACTATGTATAAATAATATAAACGCTAAGTTTTTAACTCCTTTACGCTAAAACGGCTTAACAAAATGTAAGAAATTTTTGAACGCTCATATTTATAGCGCTTATTATATAAATTATATATGCTTAAGTTGGATGAACCGTTAATAATAAAAACAAATAATTTACATGGTGATCTTTATAAGTATATTCGTCCTCTTAACTGAATGCTGGCTCATAAACTCAAATAATACAAACACCAAAGTTTGTAAGACTGAATGATTTTTACTCCTTCACGAAAAAACAGCTACAATTGATTTTAATATAATTGGGAACATGAATTTTATGATTAACTGGTATAAATGCTGATGAAAAAATTATATTCGCGGAAAAATACACAGTACCTTATTCCACACAGACGGAAGCATTCATAGTCCGCTGAATTAGTAGTTTTGTCAATAGCATATGAAAACTAGCCAAAGATTAATTCAGCACTAAGAATGCTATATTTGACTTCGAACGTTACAAAATAACACATACTGTGTATTTTCTTGATCTGCGGAAAATTCCCTAAGTATTTGTTAGCCGCTCACGATCGTTTTATTGGCTATTTGCCCAATAGGATGGTAAAAATTACTAATATTACCTAAGTGTAAATGAATTGTGATGAATCGTGATACTTTTGAGGGTACTCATTTTATCAATTCATTATGGTTTCACTGCCGTTTGAAAAGTTGACATAAAAGAGAGTTTGTTTTTGGAGAATATTACAGCATGGAGCTTAAACGCATTGAAAGGGTCCGCAGTGCGCTTTTTATATCTCTTATTAAAATAGCAATGCTTAGAGGACTGTACATTCGTTCATACACATACTTCATGTTTTTATGTAACTTGCATTATTTAAAGGAAATAAACGTTTTATCTATCTATCTTAGTTACATTTTAACGCTTTGTTCTTGTAGGGGTAGACAGATATGATTCTTCTACTCAATACTCCAGTAAGTTTTAAAAGATTCAATGACTTTTTGAAAATGTTATGATGATTCCGAATTTATGAGTAAAATAAAGAGCGTGACTATTATTTAGTTGATAGTTGTGAAACACTGCAACGTTAATTTGAAAGTTTTCTATGACTTGAACATTTATACATTATTTTTAAGTATATTTTTTCACCCGCCGGTGATTATTTAGAAAAATATGTAAGATTTTAATGAGATTTAGATAGTCCACAAATTGTAAGCAAAGAGTACTACATTCAGTATATAATATACGGCATAGTTTAAAAGTTTTCTAACGTTGCATGTCCATGTATGTATATTGGTGCCGCCAGGTTTTAATTTAAATAAAACACTTATTTTTAATCCTCTTACCAAGAAATCCTAAATTCATTGGTCAATAATTTGCTCCCTCGTAAAGTAAATCAATAATAATTATAACTGTTTTTGATATTTTTGTAAAATATATACGTGTCCGACAGGCAAGCGAATAATATTACTTTATCCTTAACCCCAAAACTCTGGCTCATTGCTTGCTGTGTGTAATTTTTTTATAATTCGAATCCACGACCATAGTGCAGATCTGCTGCCGCCACGCCATATCAATATTACAGATGAAGATCTTTAGTTTTCTAAACAAGAATTAACTTACGTAAGAGATTATTAAACAAGTGAGTTTATAAACATTCTTATAAATAAACACAAAAGCACAACAAATAAATATGAGGGTACCTATAATACATAACAAATTATGCAAACATCCAACTTCGATAATTGCAGGGATAATTGCAAGGGTAGAAAAACGATCAGACGGGCTATCATGTCTGCCAGCTTGAATGACATAGAAACTTACTAAGTACTAGAGTTTTGACGCCAACAGACGGAAAAAGTCGCATCTATGCAATGTTTTATTTTTCAAAACTGGTGTAAATTGGAGTTTTTCTGTGTGAATATTATATTGAGATGTGAACTTCTTCGACAACGTGGCATATGTAAATTGTGATTTTCTGTGATGACCCCTAAACTCCATAGAACCTTTAATAAAGCCTCCACTCTTTCCTACTCCTTGCTACTGGGGTGGGACTTTGGCTTGACTTGATTGTGATAGAATTTATTTGACTATGACTAAATTAAATTAAAAACAACACTAATAACTTGATTTATCGAACTACTTGAACCTGGCAAATACTATAAACGGGTGAGTGAGAGGGAAGTAAACTATGTTCTACACGTTTAAATCGTATTTTTGTTTATAAACTCTAGAAGTTTGAGATTTAAATAAAAAATTGTAACTAGCAAATATTATCAGCTTTCTATGAAATCAGTAAACTATATCGTATCTACATTTTAAACTTAAAATAAACAATTACAATCTTAAAAGTGAAATACTTAATTTTGTGGGCCAGTGAAAATTTGTTACAAGTAAAAATTGTTTGTTATTTGTATAAACTGTAAGTATTAAATATTGAGACAATACTGACTCGCTCCAATTGCGATTATCGATGGTCAAGTGTATTTCGAAATACTCCATTCATGGAGTCAAGCGCATTTTTTATGACCGATTGCATCGATTATAATCGCATCGAATGATTTAATACTCTAAGAACGTATGTGCGGGCCCTCTGATTTATATTTATTTACATGATTTGATTTAATTAAATAAATTACTTGGATATCTTATGACCGGTTGCTTAGTTAGCTTTAGTAATAATATATAATGTAATAATTCAATGTGCCGCCAGCGTATGTGAATGGAAGTAATGACATACGATTATTTTTCACCTCACAGTCGGCTTGGATTGTGATGCGTTTGTCGCAGACTGATTGTGGAATGCGTCGTTTTATAAAACGACTAGGAAAATTGTGAAAGTATGGTGTACTTTTTTTAAAGTTTACTTAAAGTATAGCTTCTTAAGTACTTCGGGAACAAAATTCCAAAACACAAAACCAGCAAAACAAAACTTAAAGCGCTCGTAGCTCTGCGGTGCTAAATCACCGAAGTAAAACAAAGTTCACAGACCAGTCCTTGGATGGGTGACCGTTTGTGGTTTTATTTAGTTATCATTTTTGCACTCCAATGGGCTCCAATCATTGTTTGGGCGTTATATATATATTAAAAGAATATAATAGGTTGGGGAAAAAGTCTTTTCGTATTTTTGTATGAAAAGTCAAGACATTTTTTTCAAAGTTTATTTACATTTATTTACAATATATATGTACCGTTTTGTTGAATAACTTTCTGCCATTTTGTGGGCAGAGACATTATCCCGTTACTGTAGAAACTTTGGGACTTCTGATCAAAAAAACGGGATAAATAGTTTTGGCAGTCCTCTCTTGAGGTCAACCTTACAGAACCTAAAGAATTCTGCAGAGACCGAAACAGGTGAAAATCTGAAGGCGCAAGGTCAGGGCTATATGGTGGATGCACTAGGACCTCCCAGTCGAACTCTCTTAATTTTTGCTGAGTGCCTAAAGATGTGTGTGGTCTAGCGTTATCGTGATGAAAGACCACACCCTTCCTGTTGATCAATTCCGGCCGTTTTCTCTCGACTGCTTCCTTTAATCTCATCAGTTGCTGGCAGTAAAGATCAGAATCGATGGTTTTGCCGGGCGGTAAAAGCTCATAATAAACAATGCCCTTCCAATCCCACCATACACACAGCATCACCTTATTTCGTGTTAGGCCAGGTTTGGCCACAGTCTGTGAAGCCTGGCCAACTTTCGACCACGACCTTTTTCGCACGTTCTTGTCGTACGTGATCCACTTTTCATCGCCAGTTATCAATCTCTTCAAAAACGGCTCGGTTTCATTACGTCTCAATAATGAATCGCAAATGAGTACACGGTTCATTAAGTTTCTTTGAGTGAGCTCGTGTGGCACCCAAATATCGAGCTTTTTTGTATAACCAGCTTTCTTCAAATGGGTCAAAACTGTTTTGTGGTCAATTCCCAGTTCTTCAGCTACATCGTAACTACTAATATGCCGATCTTGCTCCACTCTTTCAAAAATGGCGTCCATTTTATTCGTAACAGGGCGACCAGAGCGAGGTGCATCTTTAACATCAAAATTTCCGGACTGAAAACGTTTGAACCAAATTTGTGCTATTCTTACTGACACTGCATCAGGTCCATAAACATCACAATTTTTTTTCACTGCTTGAGTTGCATTTTTGCCTTTTTTATAATAAAATTTTAAAATGTATCGAACTTCTTCATTAGATTCACTCATTTTTACGGAGAGAAAAACAAATAAAAAATAGCGGGAAACAACTTTTTTTTATTTTTTTCCTTTCTTTATAATGGAACCTTTTTAATGTTACCAAAACCAGCCAGACACAAATAGTGCAGTCAAAAAAATTTTATAATAAGTTTATACCTACGTTATGCGAAAAGACTTTTTCCCCGACCTAATATTTACGAGACTATAATTTAAGTAAGGTAAGTTTGTCCGTTTTCTAGTATCCATAGTATACGTTTGCTTGTTATTGACTGTGCTGATACTCTATATCCAAGAATATCACAATGTAAATATTATATATTGCAACAAAATTATCATCAAGTAAAGTAATTTTTATTAACACAATAAAAATATTAGGAAATGATTTTTTGGCCTGCATGGACGGCCTACCATTTGGCAGTATATAGTTATTATAACGTGTCACATTAAAAATAATCGTTCATTTTAATAAATAAAAGCTTTTGTTTCTCACAAAGAATGTAGCATTGAATGTCCAGTAGTTGTAAATGTTATCATATTAAAATAGTAAAGAGAAAACATTAAATTTTTTGTTTTGCATTAAATAGGCTCCAAAACAAAGGAACCGATTTGAAAAAATATTTTAGTTACTGAAAGCTACTTTGCTTAAAGTAACATAGACTATTATGAACCAATTTATATTAGGGCACGTAGCTCGAAGAACCGACGGCCGATGGGGCGTTAAGGTTCTTTAATGACTGCCGCAAACCGGCAGACGTAATAGGGGACTCCCGCCGCCTGATCTGATTAAGGCGGCGGGAGGCCGATGTATGCAGGCGCCTGGAGTGCTTAATAATGGAAATCTAAGGCCTATGTTCAGCAGTGGACGTCATATGGCTGAGATGATTATAATGATGACGATGACATTAGGGATCCCTACGAGAACTCTAATAACGTAACCTAAGAAAAATATTTAATATAAATAGCTATATACCCACTCAAACGCCCTTAATAATAATATTAATTCACTTAAACTAATAATAATAAATCACTTAAACTCAGTCAAAACGACTGTAACTCACCTACAAAGTCGAACGCTCGAGTTGCGAGCAATTTTCGAGTGGTTTGAGAGCAGAGCAGTATCGATTACAGCCGACCGTGGCCTTGCGACCCCTTTCCAGTCGTACTTGTCCCTGAATACAGCTAGAAGCAGAAGGTCGGCTATGGGAGAACTCATGAAACAGAAACTAGAACGCAAAGCTATAGTTTGATATACGAAAAGTGTGTCAGTTTTCAGTGTTCACATTTGTTTTTTAGTTCATTATTTCATGCTAATTTCTTTTCTATTGTTTGATCGAAAAAAACACAAAGATATAATAAGTGAGAGCTTTGATGTTAAAATTTTCAATTCTTTTTATATAATGTCTAAAAATATTATTGCATTTTATTTAACGACCGATATGGCGTGGTGGCGAGTATACCCGCTTTCCGCTCCAAGGTCGTGGGTTCGATTCCCACACAGGATAAATATTTGTGTGCATTTTTCTGGTCTGGGCGTTTCCCTATGTATATTAAGTATTTATTTACAAAAAAAAATAGTATTTATGTATGTATATCCGTTATTTAGTATCCATAACACAAGTTCTTAATGATACTTATCTTGGAACTAAATAATTGGTGTAATTGTTAGAAAATATTTATTTATTAAACCTCGAGACTAAGATTTATATGCATTTGAACCAGATTCTGCATCATAATCTAGTCTTTGAATCTAAAACAATTACATATTTAAAATACTGCAATATCAGTCCTACACCAAGTCATTAAAACTCAAAAGTAATTTTAAACCTCTTTCAACTAAACAATAGCTACCTATATGACTTGTGACAACATGTGCTGCAGGCAAGCATCATTCAGACGATATTCTGAATCTAAACGCACTCAAATTATGAAAGCCTATACGAAGATACCTGTTGCTTTTACTATTTTTGTAATAGCGAGTTTCTGCTCCATTTTATAAAGTGCGGCGTGGAACTGGGTCACAGGGCGATTCGCATGCAATGAGTTCCAATAATTTTACCGACATTTTTATGGTGACAACAAACTGTTTGAATTATTTTGCGCATTATCGGCTACCTATTTGCGGTTCGATCCGCCGATATCTTCATACTTCATAGTATATTTATCTAAGACCTGTCATACCAGTCCCCCATTAACAAGAACATCTGTAGAAATTCGGGATATATTATAAAAAAATAAAGCGATTTAAAACCATTTATGTCACGAATATTATTTCTTCATAAAAGTATAATGTTCATCAAAGTGTAATGTTCATAAAAGTGTAATGTACATAAAACCCATGGCCATGAACACCTTTTAATATTAGTTTTCTAAAAAATCTGGGTCAGCTGTAATAATTACTTGTGATTGAAATTCGTGAAATAAATGGTTTCGCAAATCTAGTTAGAGATTCTTCTATTATAATTTCATAAAAGTTTAATGTTCATTAGAGCTGTAAAATTATTATTTTGTACAATACGTAGTTAGCTAAGATAGCGTAAAACCGTATCGTTCTCAAATAATAATATATAAAATGAAGTGCATTAACTTTTTGACTATCTTTAAACATGTTTTTTTAGCTGTTAACGAATTTTTATTTGTTACTTTTATTTAACTCACTTTACATACTTATCGGAACTGAGGCTTAGGGAAAATACATTCGACCGATAAGATTGAAATAAAATTCCTGTTTATTCTGTTTATTCTGACTTATTTAATCCATCGAATATATGTCCTTTAATGACGAAATATAAGTATGTCCTGAACGTATACTTGTATAAACATAAATAAATAAATAAAATAAAATATACTTTATTGTCTGTAAGATCAACATGATCATTTAGATTCGTCAAACATTTAAACACAAAATGGAATAAAAAAAAATGGGTTCTTTGTCAGAATTTGTCAAGGTTTGTCAGTTTATCTGTCTGTTGTGGTTTTTCTCAAGATTTGTCAGTCTGTCGGTGACTCTTGTCGGGGTGATCTGTCAGTCAGCCTGTCGTAATTCTAAAGAAGGGGGGGATTGTCCGTCAGTCAGTCAGTCTGTCGGTGACTCTAACGAGGCTTCCAAAAGGCAACGAGATTGAGAAGAATGCCTCAAGAAACTCATCTCGGCTTTTTTCAAATTATGTCTTAAGATCTAACACAATTGAAGAAATAAAATATTAAGATTACCGCTGTTCTTAAAACTAACAATATCTTATATCTAAAGATCATACATATCTTAAGAAAGAAAGGAGCAATTCATGTCACTTCCAGGCAGACTTGTCGTTCATAAAATCTATCACACTATAATAAGCCTTCTGGCACAATTTACTCTTTACGTGGGACCAGCAAAACAATTAGCGATTTGTGGGCGTATAATACAGAGGCCTGTCTACCCCATCGGAGAAACAGGCGTGATTTTATGTATGTATGTAAACAAAATATGTTATTTACGATTTTGAACCGTAAGCTTTATTAAGGGAGACAGTAACTCTTTCTCTATACTAAGTTCACCTTGATAAATGTGACATGGATGACCTCAAATGCAACGCAAAATTAGGACCGTACCAATTCACCGCGATAAGATAAAGTCAACTAGGCCCCAATTTAGTTGATATCAATTGTCAAAGGATCAAAAGGTAAAGTTCATTTAACACAAAGGAACTTCCAAGGTTCTATTCTCAACAACATGTTAAGTGCTGAATTCCTTATGCTTGGCGAAGTAGACTGATTGGTCGGGTGCATCAGCTTGATCAAGCGTTAGTGCAATAGTTTACAAAAATATGTACAGTCGACTGAGTTTTCTTGTACCTACATCGTATCTTGTCAGGTAGCACAATATGTTACTAACTTTAACTGTCATAATTACGGGTCATAATAAACCGTCGCGTAAATAAATTAATTATTCTGGGTACCTAACAGAACTAACAATTTGCTTTCGACTTTTAAAACACACCTTTGTTTTTTTTTGATTTACGTCGGTAACAAAATGCATTTATGCACTGTCTCCCGGTCAAAGGGGGACCGAGAGAGGTGTGTGGGACTCACCACCGGCACTCACGACCGCCAGCAGTAATATCCACTAAAAATCTTCCGACGACGCCCGCCGCTTGTTGAGAAAGAGGCGGGGTGCCAGTTACTGGGTTGCAGCTCTGACACCCCGCCCGCGGCCAACGTCCCCCGGACCAAAACCGGGAGGACCTCCTCAGAGAGACGCAGTGGACGCGCTCCTCTTACCTCCTTGTGCGACCATAGCGTGTGTAGCCGACTTCTCGGAGGGTCCATGGTTAGACAGCAGGGGCCCCCTGCCCCCGCTGCCTAAGACCCTCCTGGCGCTGCTCGACGGGCCCCGCTTGCGCCCTCCACAGGTCCCTCTTAGTTTCCCTCTCGGTAGTCAGTACTAAGGGCACCCAGAGTCGCCATTCTCTGGGCGTTACCTTTTCCCTAGCGCCCTTTGCGACAAGGTGGAGACCAGTCGGGGAAAGTCAAGAAGATGACCTAGCTTAGCTTATCGCCGAGCCTATCGCCGCTTACCGGGCACTGTTATGTCCCGGGCACTGTCATCTCGCGGCATGCGGACTCATAAACGTGATTGTGCTGTTGTGCTTGCAACGCGCACGTGCCATCCATAGATCGTTGAAGAATCGGGCAAGATATTCGTCAAGATTGGTTTTTCTTCCGCAACATCAGGCGCAAAGCTTTCATACTATATCTTCATGTGTAAATAATTTAACAAAATATCAAATATGACGAACCTTAACCTCCTGCAAACCTCGCCTAGTATTCCGTTATATTTTTATGCAGAGCTCAATTAAAAACGCATGCTCTGAATCGATCTCCCCAGAATCTATTTTGGCATGTACAAATAATAATAGGGTCGACATTTGGCGAATTTAGCGGTTTGCAATGGTAAAGTAAAGTATAAGCCTTAGTTTATATTGCGCACAATACCCGATAAGTAGTTCCGGTAGTTCCTTTGTAAGAGGTAACAGTAGTTTTACAGCTATATATATAAATACAACTACTGTCACTACAACAAAAAATACTTAGGTTTGAAATTCAAATTCAGTTAAACGAAATTAATTAAAAATCATTGGTATTCTAAAATGCGATTTTTTATACCAACATAAAATTCGATCATAATTATTATTATATCAGCCTTATAAAGTCCCCTGCTGAACATTTAGCCTCCAATAGATTAAATTCTATTGCGGGTATTCGCCCCTAGTCACGCTGGGCAGGTGGATTGGTGAATGCAGTTCAAGCCAGTACGCAGGTTGACGCTGCTGCCCAACATCCGGAAAGATTTATCTTTGTCGACTCGTTCGACTTCCCATGACATATCATCTCATAAGAGGGGAGCCACCCCCAATGCCAATTTTCTAAGCCGGTACCACACGGCAAATTTTCATACCGAATAATCGATGATATTTTATAAAAAAATAGTACCTATCGAAATAGTATAGAATTATCATAAATTAGTTTTAGAAAGATGTCGTTGTGTCAAATTTGCTTTCATTGTGACCTGCATTTTATACACCGCTAAATATGTTTTTTTTTTGTATAAATACCTTATGTCACTTTCTTGTGTATCTTGTTATCTATAATGTCATAATAGTCCGTTTTTTGTTGTTACGCGTCATAATGGCTACATCCTGCCTGACGGTAAGAAGTCAATGCAGTCCACAAAAAAAAAATATATAGGGTGTATAGGGATCTTATTCAGACCTAAGGGGCCCAAGCCAACCTCACGTACAAGCGGTGCACCTGCCGATCAACGGACGAGGCTCTGGCGAACATAACAGTGCCCGGTAAGCGGTGATAGGCTCGCCACCTATTACGTGGGACCAACTATACAATTGGCGAACTGCGGGCGTACAATCGCCTCTGCCTACCCCTTCGGGGAAACAGGTGTGAATGTATGTATATAGCACGGTGATGACGGCCTGTAAAAATGCTGTTTCACGCCCCGCTTAAACGACGCGGGATCTAGGAAACACATGCCGTTGGCAGAGAATATTATAGCTTAATTTATTAAATTTGTGTTTAATTAGAAGCCAGTAGGTTACCATGAGAGATTTATTGCGGACAACATACGAGTGTTCCATATTTCAAATGTCTTGGTCACTCGATCCTGACATTGGCTATTAATTTTACCAAAGCTGACCTGTACAAATCGTATTTCCCCATGACTGCGAGTCACTGTACTGAAGTCGAAACGTCAAGTGGTACGAAAAACGCACAACTCAATAAAAGAGCGTTATAATTTCATTAGTTGTTCTATGTTTAAAAATATACTACACTGACTTAAATTATTCTGCGGGTTGGGGCGATAGGGCACAAAAGAATGCTAAGCCTTTTTGGAAGTAAAGATCTATTTTTTAATACCTTGAAATGATTAATGTTTATACAAACTTCGGTCTTATGTTTAATAGTTGTGTATCTCATATCGTATTGTGTCCCTAGTAACATGGAAGACAACCTATTAACACGTTATCTCATGCAGTTTATTCATCTGATTCATACATAAATACAATCACGCCTGTTTCCCCGAAGGGGTAGGCAGAGGCATAATATACGCCCACACTCCGCCAGTTGTTTTTGGTCCCATTTAATATTGGCAAGATAATATTTAAAGAAAACATCAGAAATAAGGTTTAGTATTTTCCGACTGTATAACTTTTTGGGAAAGATAATTTTAATAAAATTTGTTATTCAGTGTGTAATGCAAATTTTCATTGAAGTTGAATTAAATGAAGAACGCGTGTAACCCTACAGCCCTTTTACAACAAACAAAGTCATTCAAGTAGGTATACAAATGACGTTTTATACAACTGCACCGGAGTTTGATTGAGGGGTGCAGGCTAGACGGAGCGGCTCGGCAGTGGCGAACAGTCGCCAGGGCGACGCGCCCGCGAATCGCGTCCTTACACTTACCCCTCCGTCGAACACCCCTAAATACCCCCTAAACACCCCTAAAAACTCGCGCGCGAAATACCTTTGGACGTGTTTTGATCGAGATCGTCAAAATCACAGTGATAGAATGTATCTCTGGTACTATTTGCTATTCAGGTTCTCATAATTGGATTTATTGGTTGTATCTGTCTATGGTAGTTTTTTCATTGCAATCCGACCGATCCGATTTGACGACCGATGTGGCGTGGTGGCGAGTATACCCTCACTCCACTCCTGAGGTCGTGGGTCCGATTCCCACACAGGAGAAATATTTGTGTGTATAAATATGAATATTTATTCTGGGCTGGGTGTTTTCCTATGTATATTAAGTATGTATTTACAAAAAAAAAGTATTTATGTATGTTTGTCCGTTATTTATTATCCATAACACAAGTTCTTCATTATACTTATCTTGGAACTAAATAATTGGTGTGAGTGTCAGAAATTGTTATTTATTTATTATTAATCCTCGTGATATTTTGTTTTTTTTATTTTGAAGGGTATTTCTCAGAACTAGCTAGTAGCGCATAAATATCAAATATATACACTATTTTTATAGAAATGTATAGCCGCATGTATTTGTGTCTTCTGTTACTTGTCAGTATGTAGTAGAATATTTTTAGGCCAGTTTCTTTTTCGTCTTAGTCTGTTTTACCTATTATCAAATACTACATACTACACAATACAGTATTTTCAAATACTTTAATCATTCAGTGACTGTTTGTGTAAATTTTGCCATCGATCGCTACTCACCTTCGGAGGGCATGTTATGTCGTTGGTCTCGCGCATCACCATAAAGTGGTCATTATTTAATCTAACATGAAGCCTCACTGGGCGCCTTAAAAAAATTACGTACCCTAGTATGATCTGAGTCTCTTTTAGTTTGACGTAATTAAATATAGAAGCGCTCGTAGCTCCGCGGTGCTCGGTGGTCGGAAACAATCACCGAAGTAAAGCAGAGTTTACAGAGGTCAGTCCTTGGATGGGTGACCGTTTGTGTGGCATTTGATATCGAGCGTTCCCGTGCTTAGAAAGTCACGCTAAGCCGTTGGTTCCGGTTATCACTAAATGTGGTAGTCGTTAAGCCATGTTAGAGGCCTAAATGGGCGGCTTGAAAAATTCTAACAGCAGGACGCCATACCCCGGCCTCGGCCAATCCGCACTGGGTCTGCGTGGTGGAGTATGACCCAATACCCTCGCACCTTGATATGTGAGAGGAGGCTCGTGCTCAGTAGTGGGAAGTTAATGGGCTGAAATGATGAATTAAATATAAAACAAAGTCGCTTTCCTCTGTCTGTTCCTATTTATGCTTAGTTATTTAAACGAACTAATCGGATTTTGATGCGGTTTTATATAATAGATGGAGTGATTCAAGAGTGAGGTTTGTAGGTCACTCGGACGAAGTCGCGGGCGCCCGCTAGGTAATACATAAGATAGTGTTGATTACAACCGTCATTTCTCCAGTACGACGTTCATATGGCTAAAACTAATATACAAATTGCTGAAAAATCTCTAAACTATTGAAACAGCATCTAAGTCACGTGAACGGGGCACTTAAAGCTATAAAAATTAAGTCATCTCTCCCTTCATGCTTAAATAACGCCTTAGTTTGTCTATTGTCTGCCCACCCCTGTGGGAACACTTGAGTTTATGTATAAATAAAAGAACAATAAACAGCTAGAATCTGTGCCCACTAAGTACTATTTTTCTTTGTAAACACAGTGAAGACCTTGAAACCATGACGCGACGGTTAATTTGACGAAAAGCAGTGCATAAAACTGGCGACCGGAGTGTGTCGCGGGCCGGAACCGTCCTTGGCCCTGTGCAACGGACACAGTCCAATAAAAAAAGCCAGCCTGTACATTTTCTAACAAACTTTTTAGCCACTAGCCGACCCGGCGAACATCGTATCCACATTTATTGTTTCGTAAATATTTCGTATTTTGTTTTCTTTCATACTAAGTTTTTTCTGACAATAATAAACACAATAAAGAGAAAAAAGAATTATTATCTAATTTAGTGCAGTCTTTCTGAAGTTATGCGCGATTACATACAATTAAGCGATTATTTAAGCCGTCAGTTCTACGTTCTTTGTGTCCTGCCCACTGCGACTTCAGCTTTCTGATTCTTTGAGCTATGTCGGTGACACTCGTTCTTCTACGGGCTTCCTGATTTCTGATTCATTCTAGCAGTGAGATCCCCGAAATAGCTCTCTCCATTGCTCACTGTGCGACGGTAAGAGACCACGTGATTGTATGAATAGACTTTTATTATTACTGACTTTCTAAGTCGGCCGTGCTTATTCCACGGTATGATGCGCCTTAATTTTTTCGGACTGCATTGTCTGCTTCAGACAAGATGTAGATAGTCATAATGACGAGTCACATAAAAAATAAAAAATAAAATGCACTCTCTGACAACCTTGGGCCACCATTTTCTATTCCCTCTCCCCGTTTGACACCCACCTCACCCCTTTCAACACGGAGCAAACAATAAACAACTAGCTCAGTAATAAATGCACTTTTATAAATTTGATTTCGTACTAAAGAATATAATAAAACTGAACCAGTATGAAAAATGTCTTGTCTGTAGTGTTTTTCTTTTGTTTAATGTTACACGTCGTCACCTTTATAGTAAACTTACGAAATTCAAAAAACAGATTTTTCAGAAAAACAGTTCTGAAACAGTAAATTGATAATAACTTTTGTTATAATTTAAATGTAATAAATTGCTGATGGTGCTGGATTGCTGAGGAGATGTATGAGGACATATCCAAAGCCTTGCACAACACCCGCAAGGCCCACTTCACCGTTGTTATGGGGGTCTTCAACGCTTAAGTGGGAGTCCAAAATTGCGGTAAATCTCGAGTAGGACCACATGGTTATGGAAGCTGGAATCACAGGGGGCAAATGCTTGTCAACTTCCTGAAGAATGAGGGGCTTTTCCTGATGAACTCGTTCTTCAAGAAAAAGCTCCAAAGGAAGTGGACGTGGCAAAGCCCTGACGCTGTGACAAAAAATGAGATCGACTTCATCATGACGGATAAGAAGCATATATTCAGAGATGTCTCAGTGATCAACAGGTTTAATACTGGATCTGATCACAGACTTGATCGAGGCTCTCTGAATATCAACCTCAAGCTTGAACGAAACCGTATCATCAAGTCTACGCTCCGACCCAATCCGCTTCAAATCATGGCATCCGCTCCGGGGAGTTCCAGAGGATACTCGGAGAGAGATTTGCCGCATCGGAACCCACGGAGGACGTAGACGAGACCCTACACAATCTGGTGGAAACGCTGAGAGGCGAGGGCATCATTTTGTCAAAAGCGGTGTAAAGGCAGGAAATCCAAACTCTCGGAAGAGACCCTAAGACTGATGACAGCAAGAAAGGTAAAAGGACCATTCGTCAGAAAGGTCAGACCTAAACAAGCGCATTGCAAAGATGGTACGGCGAGACCTTCGGAGCTTTAATACTCGCCTCATTGAAGAGGCGATAGAGCGAAATCGAGGCTCCAAAGTATTCACTCAGCAGCTTGGAAGGAGCCACCTGACGACGCACGAGGGTAGAACCGCCTTGACGAGGTCGGAGGTCTTTGCCGAGATTGAGGATTTCTACGGCCGGTTATATGCCGCACATGCTCTTTATCCTCAGCGTAAAAACCATGATTCTCGAGCCACCCTGATACGCCACTACACCGACGAACTGCCAGACATTGACCAAGACGAGATCGTACTGGCTCTGAGACAACTAAAAAATGGAAAAGCCCCTGGTGAGGATGGAATTACTTCAGTCTGTCTATAAGCTGTTCTCTAGAGTTATAACGAATCGTCTAGCAAGAAGACTCGACGAGTTTCGGCCACCGGAACAGGCCGGATTTTGCGGAGGATACGGCACCACCACATACACACAGTAAGGCAGATTATACAGAAGACCGTGGAGTATAGTCAGCCTCTGTGTCTGGCATTTGTGGACTATGAGAAGGCCTTTGACTCTGTCGAGATCTGGTCGGGTCTGGAATCCTTGCAGCGGTGCCAAATAGACTGTCGCCACTATGAATTCCAAGTATAGAACCAGCAGTCTAAGTCTATCCAGTTGCGCAGAGGGGTGAGACAGGGGGATGTAATATCCCCGAAACTGTTCACCAGCGTGCTGGAGGACTGGAGGAGTGAATGGCCACCTACTTGAAGTTGTTTCCGAATATACCTACCTCGGGCAGATTCTGCAATTAGGTAAAAATAACTTTGAGAAGGAAGCTAAAAGGAGGATCCAACTTGGCTGGGCAGCATTTGGAAAACTCCGTCGAGTCTTCTCGTCACCTATACCACAATGTTTGAAAACGAAAGTTTTCAATCAGTGCGTCCTACCTGTTATGACCTTCGGTGCCGAAACGTGGACACTCACAGTAAGACTGATTCACCAGTTCAAGGTCGCTCAGCGAGCTATGGAGCGTGCTATGCTCGGAGTCTCTCTGAGAGATAAAATCAGAAATGATGTTATCCGACAGAGGACCAAAGTCACCGACATAGCATACAGGATTAGCAAGCTGAAGTGGCAGTGGGATGGCCATATCTGTCGAAAAACCGACAACCGATGGGGTAAACGAGTTCTTGAGTGGAGACCGCGACTTGGCAAAAGTAGTGTAGGACGTTCACTCGCCAGATGGGGTGACGATTTGCGAGCGGTCGCTGGCAGATGCTGGATGCGGCAAGCCGAAGACAGGGGAAAATGGCGCGATTTGGGGGAGGACTATGTCCAGCAGTGGACTAGTATAGGCTGATGATGATGATGAAATTGCTACAAAAGAAAATTGACAAATTAGGAAGATTTTTTAGGTTGACCTTAGTAAATTTTTCTAGGATTTCATTATTCAACTATTGCCAAAACAACTAATATCAATTTCGTAAGTTTACTTTGGGCATATTAACAAAAAAATGGAGGTTCGAACTATCCCATATCTCTAACCGTTAGCGATAGAAGTTTGAATATTTTCACACCTATGCAGTACAAAATAAGGTGCAATTTTTTTTACAAATGTCATGGTGAGCAGTATAAGCGGTACAAAAAATGTGTTGGTAATCGCAGTTCAAGCCAGTACGCAAGATGAGGCTGCTGCCCATCATTCGGTAGAATTTCTCTTCGTCTACTCTTACGACTCCCCGTGGTTGGTACTCTAATTTTTTTTTACAATAGTCTAAGCATAACCCAGTGTGGAGGAGCTCGCTGACAAGCACGAATTAGACATCGCTTTCTAACGTAGGAAGTGGCCTAATGAGGATTCATTTTATAGATGCAAAACACAAAGTCAACGATGCTAAATGATTCGTAGCCCCAATGCTAGCATTCCGAAAATGTATAATTGCAATTACATTTATAATTGAAATGTAGACTAGCTGCATATCAAACTCCACACAAACGGTTACCTATCTAAAGTCCGACCTGTGTGAACTCCCCCTTAGGTAGTTTATCGTTTTCGGCTGCCTAACCTCGCGAAACTACTAGTGCTTAAGCTTAGTTAAACATAGATAATGGCAAATAAGCAACCTTCGCTTTGAGTAAGGAGTAATAACAAACAAGGCAAACCCTAAATGGATATTTAGCTTGCAGAGTTTCCAACTCAGAATGCATACCACATATGTGGATAATAACTTTATACGTGTCCAAACATACAAGTTTTGAGAGTTACAATCAATAAGATTACGGGAAATCTTCGATATATTTTCGTAATAACGTTCTAGTAGTAAGGTAATAGTTATTATTAATTTTATATATGTCCAATTGTATAGGGATGTATATGTCTGAGGGGCCCAAGCCAACATCACCTGCAAGTGGTGCACCTGTCGAACAACGAACGAGGTTCTGGCAATCATAACAGTTCCCGGTAAGCGACAATAGGGTCGCCACCTATTACGTAGGACCAAATATATGACGAAATGTGGGCGTATAATATGCCTCTGCCTACTCCTTCAGAGGAACAGGCGTGAAAGTTTATGTAATATATATAAATCTAAAAGTGAGTTTGTTCGTTAAACGTTTTAAAAAATTACTGTGTGTATCACACAATCATATATAGTCTGTTAACGTCCTGTAACAAACCATTGCGAGCCATAACTCGAATAGGCAATGGGGAAAAAGTGTGGCGCTTTTCTGTTAGTTTTTAATTTGTTATCATTAAAAATGTTAACAGTATCGATGTTAACATTTTTGATGATAACATTATCGATCCGCTGTTCCGGTTTTGCGATTCTACAACAGTCCCGGGTCTTGTAAGAGAGGCGAGAGTGAAGGAGATAATTTTATATTTTAGCCATTAGCTATATATCGTACTTATTGCACGGCATGAAGCGCTTTAATTTTGTTGAACTGCATCGACCGCTTACCATCAGTCAGGATGTAGTCAATAAACAAATGAATAAATCTTTTCTAACAGATACAACGCTTATTTAGTTCCAAGATAAGTATCACTAAGAACTTGTGATATGGATACTAAATAACGGATAAACATACATAAATACTTTTTTTTTGTAAATACATACTTAATATACATAGGAAAACACCCAAACCATAACAAATAATCATGTTTATGTATACAAAAAATTGTCCTGTGTGGGTATCGAACCCACGACCTCTGGAGCGGAGTGCATGTATACTCGCCTCCACGCCACATCGGTCGTCAAAGTCAGTATGACAAGTCACATAACAAAATTACTCTATGAGGTGAATAATTGCAATACTTTTAATAAGATTACCGTCAATAGCATCACTATACTTGAATAAATGTACTCATATCATAAGTAGAAAAATCTTTGAATTGGATTTGCTATCGTAATTGTGTCATGTTGTGTCTTATGTGACTCGAACACTATCAGATAGGTGGTCAGAAACGATAACAGAGGTTCCTCGGGTGGGGCCCCCCGACTGGTCTCAACGTTGACTTGGTGGGGGGGCTAAGAAACTCCCGGTAGGCCGGAGGAACCGCTGGGGAAAAGGGTCCCTTAGTACACTGACTTCTGGGGGGGAAACTAAGAAGGACTTGTAGAGGGCGCAGCGACCGGGTCAGGAGGGCCCGTCAAGCAGCGCCAGAAGGGATTTAGGCGGCTGGGGGCCCCTTCTAGCTGTCTAAGATAGACCCTCCAAGAAGTCGGCCACACGCGCTATGGTCGCTCGAAGGTAGGAGGGGCGCTTCCTCTGCGCCTCTCTGAGGAGGTCCTCTAGGATCTGACCCGGGGGACTTTGGCCGCGGGCGGGATGCCATACGCTGAAACGCAGGCACTGTCCTGGCCCCCCGCTCTTTTCTCTACAAGCGGCGGGCGTCGTCCGATAATTTTTAGTGGGTATTTATTACTGCTGGCGGTCGTGTCTGCCGGTGGTGAGTCCCACACACCCCTCTTGGTCCCCCTCCAGAAAGCAGTGCGTAAATGCGTTTTATTACCGACGTAAAAAAACGTTCTTCGGATACGGGTAACCGTTTAAATATTAGAAAATTCTTTTTTTTGTTTCGACTTATATCTTTTATTCTACAATGAAATCGATAGGTCCATTTGATTATTATTGATATTTAGTATTTTTAATAATTATTCCGAAGGTATGTAACAACTTCTGTTTTCGGTGCAGGGCGTTGTAACCTCGAACCTATATGAGTTAGAGAACATATTTTCGGACTTGTGTTTAAAACATTGAATGATCACTAGGCAATTATCATAGTCAGTCTCATAGTGCATAATGTATAAAATCTGCTATAATAAAGGGAAAAAGAAAATAACTAGTTTAACCAGCAGAATTCTTAGTACGAGCAAATAACTACAAAAAAGTATTATTTTTTTGGTTAGTATAAAAAACAATTAAATTAATTAATTCAATATTCGAACGGGTCGTACCTTATCAATTGTACAAACGGTTCAAAGATCCAGTTCGTACCGACTTTAGAGCAGATCATTTCATCGTGGGCGATCGAATCGACGCCGTAGGTATATCTGTGTAATGAAAATAAATACATGAATAATATTACGCAAGTTTCCAGAAGGGGTAAGCAGAGGCATATTATACGCCCACATACATATATAATGTCACGCCTCCTTCCCGTAGGGGTAGGCAGAGATCACATCCTTCCACTTGCTACGATCTTGGCACACACTCTTAGCTTCATTCACCTCATTAAACTTCTCATACACGCCTGTCGATTAAGGGTATTTTTACCCTGCCCTTTCTCTAAAATCTTCTCGATTTGGTATGGAAGGTCTTATAATGGTCTTCCCTGCCACATTTATTTTCACTTGTCCATCATAAATTTCGTTACTCTACTTTTATTCATCCTCTCCACATGACCACGTTTCGCCAAAAATATTGTTGGTCTCACGTAATAGGTTGCTAGCCTATCGCCGCTTATCGGAAACCAGAGCCAGAGCCATGTCTGTTGGTCGGCGGGCACCACTTGCAGGTGTGGTTGGCTTGGGCACCTCCGAATACTAATAATAACGAATAACATCAAATCACATCATATTGAACGTGTTAACTAACACTGTTTTCATTACGGTTATGGGCCGGAAGCCATTAAACGAACTACCACAGTACATGATCGATAGGACGTTGATGCATTCCGTGGATCGACAGGAAAGTGAAAATCAAATTAGAAATATAAGTGAGCGATTGAGCTTTTCCGGCCCATTTCACTGTTTCACTACACAGTAGTTATAGTTATAGTAGCTATAGTATATAGTTTTTCTGGTTTCTATTTACGATATACGATATACGTGTGACCAACAATATAATAGACGAAGTGTGGTGGGCGTTTAATATGCCTATGCCGGTAGTTTGAGGAAACAGGCGTCATAGTATGTATGTTTGAAAAATTGGAACGGAAGTGGTGGGCTCATAGGCTCGGTCAATATAGGTGGCGACCCTATTGCCGCTTACCGGGAACTTATAAGTTTGCTAGATCCTCGTCTGTTATTCAGCAGGCGCACCACTTGCAGGTGAGGTTAGCTTGGATTCCTAAGTAGGATCCCTATACACCCAAAAACAATATCATTTGAATGTAGGCTTTCATTATTGCCGAGATTATTAACTACTACCGAGAAGTAAGCTCGCTGGCTGCCAGTTCTCTGTTAATTTGAATTGTCATTATAAAATATACCTAAATAGCAAAACTTAAGCTCTATATTTAAATTTTTTGAGTCGGGGCGCAGGCGTTAGTGTGTGATAAGGTGATTTCTACCTTTCACTCCCTGTAGTAGACCGCCTGGCAGGTCAGCCGTGCAAATAGACCTCATCCCATAATATACTGTTCTGCAATATAATTACTTGTATAATTATTTTTATTGTTTTATCCTTGTTTAAATTATTTTAAATAATAAATTTGCCCTAATGACTGTGTGGCTATGACCCCACACTAGGCTAGGCCTGTATCGTGAGCATCAAATCAATTTGGTGCCAGAATTACGCGAACAGTGAAGGGATAATCCAATAAAGGCCATAAATAATTCGCCAATTGTGCAAAGCAATGTTTTTGAATATGTGTGTATTTTTTTATCGTTTTCTAGTTTGAAATAAAAGCTGACATCATTTTTTATATAATAATATTAACTTTTATTATTAATTTCTACTATAGATAAGAAAAGAATCTTAACGCTCATTTCCATTTCTAGGCTAATGAAGATGAAGTGCTTCTTGATGAGGAGATGGATCGCGTCGTGTGGAACGAAGTAGCGGTACAACCAGCACAGCAAATACCACGTGTCGGCAACGAGCCCGAAGTAGACGTAACCACTCTTAGACCAGGTCAAAGTGAAGGTGAGCGATTCAGATCAAAGAGGCTACACTCTAGTGGCAAGGCATTGGCACATCTCTCTTTGTCGGTCTCAAATTGAAATAAATTAACTTAAATTAGGTACGGTACACCAACAGAATCTATGTTTTACACTCACAAAAGAAGACGTCTTGAATAGTCCTAACATAAGTGCCTCTTATATAACCTTTGACAACCGATATGGCGCTTAGGTCAGCATACCTGCTCTCCGCTCCTGAGGTCGTGGGTTCGATTCCCACACAGGACAAATCTTTGTGTGCATAAAAAATTATATTATTTTTGCTCTTGGTGTTTTTTATTTAATATGAAGTATCTATGTATTTACTAAAAAAAAAATGTTATTTAGTATCCATAACACAAGTTCTTAACAATACTTATCTTGGAACGAAATAATTGGTGTAACTGTCACAAAATGTATATTTAAGAAAAAAAATTGTCACAATAATATATACACAGCATATACATGGTATTATTTCACATTGCACAACATTTTTAATATCTTATCATCATAGCATTTAATCTAGTTGTGCCCAAGACTTACACTATAATCCCAGTATAAACATAGGATCTATTAACTGGTCTAACCCGATTTTCCTGAATTTCTGACTTCCGTAACTCAGAGGGAAATGTCATCCCATGGTTATACCTGGTTTCGGAATATTAAAAGGCACTACTTATAACGCCTGCCGAAGATGTTTGTGGCAGCCGGTACCATCGGATTAACGTGCTTTCCAAGATAATTACGCACATAAAAGTCATTGGACCAGACAGAATATGAACCTGAGTTCCTCTGCCTTGCAGTCTATTTACTCGCCACTGGCCTATCACTGCTTATTTTAATTATATGTTGATTACAAATGAAATTATATGGTCCCTCAGATTTATGTCACTGATCAGCCTTTTATTTTTAAATTACCTTTAGATTTTGTGTTACATGGGCTTTGTCAAAAACTAAAGGTCTCTTGAAGGGCCAGCGCCTATGTCCCTCAGTTGATTTTTTTAAATTATTATAATTAGAGCTTTAGGTATTGTTCAGACTATATATATTAGTCGGCAGCTAACTGCAAGCGCGACTTACTCAGTTTATTGCTTTTCCATTTATATTTAACTTTAACTGGCAGGATGCTAATGGCAAAATTCAGCAGACAGTCGGCGGCGTTTGGTGTGGACGATGCCTTATTTTGCACATTGATATTTTATCGATTCATCTTGATGCTTACCATAAGGAGGTAATCCTTTCAAATGTGATTTATCCCAGTATTTTGCTGTTCGCGAACATTATTATTCACATAAGATGCTATTTCACATATTATAGTAATTGTAAATAATTTATCTACTAACATTTGGCGCGCGGGGTGCGGGTGAGGATAACATAAGGCGTGGAGGTAAGTATATCTGCACTCCACTTCTGAACTCGTTTGGTTCAATTCCCATACGGGACAAATATTTTTGTAAATGATCAAAAGTATTATATGTAAAATTGGTCTTTTCTGAGTGTTTCCCATGTACGAGGATTATAGGTATATCTTTGATAAAATAAGTATAAATATCCGTTCTCAGTATCCATAGTACAAGCTCTGCTTAGTTTGGGCTTAGGTGGCGTTGTGTGAGATAGCCATGAATATTTATTTGGTAATTTAATAATTTTATATAAATGTTGGGCTCACTAGTTATATAATTTTCTCGATATTTGTAGGTACACTCGTAGTCAATGTAAAATTACTGGGAGTATCAGACTAATATTCGGATCTCGGGTAGCCGTATGCTTTACGAGGTAGCCACATCAGAATTCTGAATGCATCATTATACTGAGTCCTTGTGACGTAACTAATCGATTCCCGTTTTAATTCAGTATTTTCAACTCAACTGCAGTTCGTAAGACATCGATACTGCAGCTAGCATCCTAGACGCGCTGCGGTGTCGATGCAGCCCAACCTAGCAACAGACACCTAAATGCCTTATTATACATAATAAGTCTTTTTTTTTGATGGTTCATAATCAAATTACTGTCTTATGCTATGGGTAGAGCGGAATGGTGTGTCAGACAATTACTGAATAAAAACCTTCAATGTTCCTTCTTGAGCCCTAGTAACTCTTCCGAGTAACTCTTTCGAACAGTCTCAAAATGTTTACTAAGTCTTTGAAAAGTAAGTGATCCATGTTTGAGTTAAGACTAAGGTTGGCAAAACCTAATGTTTTGCGTCGCTTTTAACTAATTAACTTATGTAGGACTTCTAAAGGAATTCTTCTCTTAAATCCGGTGTATCATGACTATTCATGACTTATGACTTCTTTGTCAGAATTTGTCAAGGTTTGTCAGTTTATCTGTCTGTTGTGGTTTTTTTCTCAAGATTTGTCAATCTATCGGTTATAGGGGGGATCTGTCAGTCAGCCTGTCGTGATTCTAAAGGGAGAGCGGATTGTCCGATGAGAAGATATTGAGTCGTATGTCATCGCCATGGGATTGTAGGAGGCAGGTGTCTGATGTTCTGGCGTTCTGCTGTTAGAATTTTCAAAACTGCCCAATTAGACCTCTATCATAGCTCAACGACTACCACATCAGAGAAAACGGCTTAGCGTGCTTTCCAAAGATCAGAATCGCTCGATATTACATATCACACAAACGGTCACCCATCCAAGGACCCCTGATCCCCTGATCCCTGTGATCTTTGCTTTACCTAGCACCGCTACGAGCACCCGACTCTAAAATTGAACATGGATCAATGAAAATGGAAGTAGGCTGATTGAAAAATAAATCTGATAATTGAGAGGCGTGCGCTCATAGCTCTGCGGTGTTCGGTGGTCGAAAACGATCACCAAAGTACAGCAGAGTTTACAGAGGTCAGTCCTTGGATGGGTGACCGTTTGTGTGGCATTAGATATCGAGCGCTTCCGTGCTTCGGAAGGCACGTTAAGCCGTTGGTCCCGGTTATCACTAAATGTGGTAGTCGTTAAGCCATGTTAGAGGCCTCATGGGCGGCTTGAAAAATTTTAACAGCAGGACGCCATAAACCTGCCTTCGCCATTCCGCACTGGGTCAGCGAGGTGGAGTATGACCCAATACCCTCACACCTTGATATGTGTGAGGAGGCTCGTGCTCAGTAGTGGGACGTTAATGGGCTGTGATGATGATGATGACTTGGATTTACTATGATTTATTTATGATATGCAATATTTAGCGCCTCGTAATGTAATAATATTTACTGCAATCGTGTGCAAAACATCTACAGTTACTTTATTGATTAATTAAATCACAAGACTTAACTCGACTTGTGATACTACTGGAGATTAAAATCTCTTTCAATGTTACCGCTATTAAAAGAAAACAAAAACGATTTCAATGAAAGTATATATAAGGTATATCTCAGTTTACATAGATAAGTTGCTATATTTATTTATAAATTTAAACTTTATTGCACAAATTAAAATTAAAATTTACAAAAGGAGAACTTAATGCTGCAAGGCATTCTCTACCAGTTAACCTTTCGGTTAGCAGAAAAGTATGAGGCAGTACGAATAAGAAAACAAATAAACTTACATAGAATTAAATATGTATTATTAATAAACTACATTATACCTATACACAAAATTGATTTATTGACTTTTTATTAGATTAAACTAGTGTACCTTTAAGTTTTTATGTATAAATATAGTGTTCTTTTAGAACTAACTTCATCGGCAACGTATACAAGTGTAGGACAGTGGCATATTACTGTAAATTGTAATTTATCCGTACATACATACATTCACGCCTGTTTCCCCGAAGGGGTAGGCAGAGGCATATTACACGCCCACACTTCGCCAATGATATAGTTGGTCCCACGTAATAGGTGGCGAGCCTATTGCCGTTTATCGAACACTGTTATGCTCGCCAGAGTCTCGTCCGTTGATCGGCAGGTGCACCACGTCCAGGTGAGGTTGGCTTGGGCTCCTTAGTTTTTTGTAGGATTCCTATACACCTTATTCTATTATAATTTTTTAGTGTTGACTCCAAATCTTCATAGACGCCTCTAGTAAATTCTCCACTACTACTTTACTGTGGCATAACTTTGACTTAAATCGACTTTGACGGACTTTACTTGACTTTGACTAAATGACGAAAACGCTGCATTTATGCAAATTGCTCGGAAAAGTTATAATTATACTATTATTATTATGAACAAGTTTAATTTAGATACTTAAAAATAGTTTTTTAATTAGTTACAAAGATAGTGGTTGACTAACACAACAAGCAATAACCCCGTGAAGCTGAAATTACGTATTAAAATATTGGTGTGTTCTACTTTTTCCCACAAATGCAGCACAAAAGGCCAATTGTGATATTTTTAATTTAAGAAGTAGGGTACAAATAAAAATTATAAAAAATCATTCATCTGGATCTCCAATCAGGAGGTTAGTAACAGCTAGCACCAAACTAACCAGAGCTTGAGTATTGATGATTTATAATATCAATCGTACATAATATCACGTCTGTTTACCCGAAGGGGTAGGCGTAGGCATCTTGTGTTGTTGGACCCACGTTGGCGAGCCTATTGCCGCTTAACAGGAACTTTTATATTCGCCAGAACCTCGTCTGTTGCTCCGCACATACACCACTTACACGTGGCTTGCAAGGCTTGGGCTCCTGAGATCTTGGTCGGATCCCTATACACCCTATACCTATATCTTTATAATACAAAAAACATTCGTGTCCATTCCACTCATATTTTTTTGGTGGGTAATGAAATCCACGTCCGTTAAAGCGGTGTGCTGACACGCTTACCTCTACCCCTAGTAAAATAATTAATACCAGCGTAAAACACATGCGCCGGCAGAGAATTCCAAAACCGAATAGTCTTACAAAAGAATACGTCAGCTTTAATCTTCTTTTGTCGTTCCGCCAGCTCAAAATATATATATATACCAGATTGTACATGATCTTTGGCGGCAGAACCACGGAATAATATAGAATAGTCGCATCGTCAGCCACAAAGAAACTATCACATAGTCAATGAATGCTTATAGCCAATTACTGTATTGCAAGTTTGAATAATTACTAACAACACCCATGTTAAACAGTTTGCATGCTTTTTGAAGTTACAATATGTAGTCTTAATTTTATGTTATGTAAAAAAAATACTTTTAAATTTTTTTGCTGACTCTCGTCTTTAATTATAAAACCCTTTTCCTTACAGCATTGTAAGATATAAGTAGACACTGCTAAGAATTAATTAATTGAATAAGGAAACTAGAATGGTGTTGCCTCAATTGTATCAGTTCAGTCGTCAATTGTTCAGTGTAGCATCAAGTCGACAACGCTGACGCCTCGGGCAACTGTTGTGTGCAACAGTTCAATCAATAAGCTTTCAAAACGAATGTATAAAAGAGAAGATGTTTTATCTATATAAAAAAAAGAGAAATGAGAGCATTGGGATCTTAATTGTGGTAATTTATTCAATCAATCTTAAAAAGTTATAGTTGAAAAAGCACCACCGTCTATGAAATTTTATAGGTGCAGTCAGTCAAAGAGTTGGGAGAACCCACCCTCTTGACAAAAGAGACGTGTATCGAGCTTTATGGCGATTTGGATAGTACCAACTGTATGACGCTGACCTTATTAATTAATTAATGATTAGAGAAAACAATAGTAGTTTTTGGTAGAGATTTATTTTTCGCATATTTTTCCGTGTTTCAATTGGTCGTTTAATCAGTTCTATTTGCAAAAAAATAGTCAATAAGATAATATTTTTAATAATAATAATAATATTTTTTTATTTCAGACCACAGAAATCCATTTTGTTAGTAACAATGTTATTATAGACTAGTGTTAGTAATTAATAGGCACTAAATTGTTATTATTATAATCATAAAATTGTGTAATACATTTAATACACACTAATCACTGCTGTGCCATTCCGTAAGTAATTTGGCAACAATGAGTAATGTTATCACAATCCAACCTACTTGCAATCATGCGAAGGATGCCGTTGGCGCTGCCGCGTACTCTGCGCACCAGAGATGTGCATCGTTTGCGCATTGTAGCGTAAAAGCAGTCTACACGATAAGTGGCAAACATACCTGATGCGCTGCAGAATAAACTTAACTATTTTTAGCAGAAAATTTTATATTTTGAGAAAAGATAAAATACTTATACAGTTCGTAAATTCTTAAGATAGAAATAACGAATATTATTCGTTTGAAAGTGGGGTGAAACCACATACTTATCATGTATGTCTGTTGGTTTTTTAAGCTTTATATTTTCAACGAAACACGCAACTTTTCTATTTATAATATTTGTAAGATAATGGCTTTCCCTCCGTGATCAAGTTTTATTATCCATCCGTCCGTCCCATCTGTCCCTGGGCCAAATTTCTGCGAAATCGGTCCGGAGGGGTCGTGGAGAAAATGTAACTAACTTTCTAGTTTATAATAATAGTAAAAATTATTAAATTTTCCATTTTTCCAAATCTTGTCCGAATTAAAAGATTCAGAATACTGGATTTTATCCACGATTAACCCTAAATATTTTTTTAATCCTTGTTTAACTTTATTTTATTTTATGTGACACGTCATAATGACTACACCCTGTCTGATGGTAAGCATTCGATGCAGTCCATAAAGAGAAATTAAGGCGCTTCATACCGTGAAATAATCCAGAAAGTTTAACTTACTGTTGCGGTTTTGACGCAAAAAATCTGACGAAGACCCGAACGTAGCTAAATGTTTATTCCACACACAATTTATTCAGCTTATCCATTAGTAACCTGCGTTTATTTATAAGATATTCTCGTATATTTTCATGTTTTCATATTGCTAGAATTACTGATAATTATTTTAAATATAACTAATTGATTATTACTAAGCAACGGTTATTTTAAGACTTATACCTTTAAAATTAATATGTATAAATCTATTGTTTCCAAATAATTGCTATTCGGAAACGGAAGTTATATTTTGTTAATAAGTTTTGATTTGGATAAAATTACAAGTTTGTAGAAGAAAGAGGAAAGGGGGAGAATTAGTTTATAAGGAGGAGTTTGTGCATTTGGGAGCACAACTGTACTAGCCACTAGATAGGCAGTAACTCTCCCCGGTTGTAAAATTAAATGAATTAAGTAATGTCGTGAACAACTAAATTCGGATCATTTATCACCTGGTTCCTTATAATATTTTTTGGGAACGGTAAGTTGACATTCCAAAAATTTTTTTTAGTTCTCATCTAAATTGAGATCGCAACACTGTCGACTCTCGTCTAATGCAACTGTCTTTGGAAGGCAACGAGTCGACGGCAACTGGTTCGAGTTCTTTTCAGCTTCTGCCATGATTTGTAAGTAGCTTTTGCTTCAATATATAAGTGTCTTATAATGCTTTTTGCATGACTTGAGAACAGCTGGACATTTTATAAAAAGGAAAGATTGAAGCATCGGTCTCCTACTACACTGCTGAATAACAGCTTCACTCGAGGAGCGCCTCCTATTTTTTACTCAGAGTATATCTTCAATACTGCAACTACAACAACAGATAGGCAGGCAACTTCCTACACTACAGAATACGTTTTTCTAACGGCTGCCAGCACTGCGATGTGGACAGCATATTAGCACTGAAACTAGCTCAATATTTAGGAAATGGTTATGGACCGGTCTCTTGGTTCTCGGATCGATTACTTCGTTGTACTGCCAGCACTGCGTCTGATGTGTACAGCATATTAGCACTGAAACTAGCTCAATCTTTCGAAAATGGTAAGGACCGGTCTCTCAGTTCTCGGATCGATTACTTCGTTGCAAAATATATCCTTAAAAAATCAAGCAAAGACATAACTGTGCTAGTGAAGTGCTATGGAGATCCATAGCACCTCGGGCTACCTTGATTTTGATCCAACCCACTTCTTGGTAAATGTTTTGTGTAACAACTTCGAGAGAATTTTGTTGAAATATTATTGGTCCATTAATATGACATGACCGATGAATATGACTTTAGTAATGTTCGGGAACATACCGAGACCAAAACGTCAGAAGAGGATTGAGAGACAATTTTCTGTACTTCTTGCAGAGAGTTAGCCGTTACTACGATGTCGTCGGCAAATCATAGATGCGAGAGTAACTCTTCATTAATGGTAAGAAATCCCAGACGCTATACTATCCAGCTTAGCGTACTTCACAAAAGTGTGAAGCTCGTTGATTTCAGCTTCGCTGATCTGGAATTAAAACATACATGATCCTGTGTTTATTATGTATGTGTGATATGCATCTAGACAATCACGCAAGGAACCCACAACTGCCCAGTTTTCAATAGAGTTTGACTTTATCGGACGAATGAACGTTGTTTTTTGAACATTGTTCGGACTGTCTCGTGCATAGTGTATGAAGGCCTACTCAAGAATGCTGGTTAAACACATCTCCCGGCTCCAAGACTTTTCTGTAGGCAATAGTGCTTTATGTGTTGCTTATTAGTTATTAAGAAACTAGCGTAAGATTCGTTAGAGTGTATTTATATGCGGGCAGATGCAGCATTCGAAAAACTACTAACACTGTATGAATATCGGAAACACAATCTATGGAGATCGATACTAATCACCAGTCATCATCATGCAAGTCACAGTTGTCTTCATCATCATAAATCATCATAAAACACAGGGCGAATACAGGTGGTGTACAACGGCGTCCTAATGCAACGTACAAAAATGGTTGTCTTTACGAGCTTGAAATTTGGGATAATTCGGACCAATTTTTAACAAGCAACGATCAATTCGTCTGTAAGTATCTTTTTATGACTGGTATGTGTTCAAGCAAACGCTTTAAGAACATATTCATAGAGGTAACAGACATTAAAGAATATTAACGTCTCTTATTATTTTGTACTCTGGTTATTACAGTCTATTTGTATCTCATGTCACAACATTCAAATCAAATTATATATTGAAATTCCCAACTAGAACTAGATTCAGCCCCTAAATGGACAATGGAAACTAAGTTCTCATTATAGATTGAACGCAATGCGTTTATGTTAAGCTAAAACAACAAACTTACTAAGACACAGTGCTTATACACTTCAGTGTTCGGTCACTACATAACCCACAGTGGAGAGTTAATCGTTGCTTGTTATAAAGTAGGCTACATCTCTGTATTCATATTAGAATGATTTTTATTTTGTCCACAGCAAAATTTGTATCGCGTTCCTCCTCACCAATAAGTCCTACTGGTAACCGAAGCTCTGCGCAGCAACAGGTAAGACTATTGGCTTTATCTCGTCAAAATGACTGTCTGGTGTTAAGCACACGCTGAAATCAGCAGATTATTGCCTGATGTACTAAAAACTCGGCAACTTAGATGACTCGAAACTTAATGGGGTTAGGAGTCCTGAATTGGGATATTTATGAAAATAGCAACATATTAATGTGGTGGGGTGGGTGCATAGAGATCCTACCAAAACTTAAGGAGTCTAAGCCAACCTCACCTGGGAGTGGTGCACCTGCCGATCAACGGACGAGGCTCTGGCGAACATAACAGTGTCCTTCTCATGTCCTGACAGCTGGTTCAACCATATAATGACGTTTCCAGAGGGCTGCAAACGTCCGGCGGCAGCCGCTCCGAGTTATAACTGAAATTCAGCCTAATCTAGTTCGACTAGTAAATAGACCCTGCGTCCATGGCCTAAGTATATGGCACTTTTTTACTTAAAATTCGGCTCAAAAATAAATAAACATCTATTACAACACAAATAAATAATTTTAGTTTTAAACTAAGAAATACATTCAGTCAGCAAAGTTTGGTTTGTTTATGGTTCCAAATTAAATTTTTTGTGTTTTTTATTGTTGTGAGATTGGCACAATTGTTTTCCATTTTGGCGCGGAGTTTGAGTAGCTGTCATTTATATTACAAAGAGTGCTGTTTTTAGTTTTATAATATCTAGTGTTTGTCTTATATTTTGCGTCGCCAATGGAATTTCGTGTTCAAAGACACTGATAATGTTACAGAAGGCTTACGTTGAATCGAATTTATCTAAAACACGTGCTTATGAGTGGCACAACGCGTTCAAAAGCGGTTGAGATATGATGGAAGATTTGCCTCGTTCTGGTAAGCCATCAACGTCTGCAACTGAAGTTAAATGAACTGAAGTTAGTATCTCACGAGCCGATCCGTACCATTCTAACTAATAATTTGGGTATGAAACGTGTTGCCGCCCGGCTAGTCCCAAAAGACCTGAATTTTCTTCAAAAACTAAATCGCATAAGAGTCGCTAAGGAACAAGTCAATAACTTCATGAAACACGTTACTGGTGACGAGACCTAGGTTTACGAGTTTGACATGCAAACTAGTCATAAGCTTCGGAATGGCGCCTTCAAACTGAACCAAAACCGAAAAAACCACGTCAAAGTCGATCAAAAGTCAAAGTCATGTTGACTGTTTTCTTTGACTATCGAGATGTTGTGCACTCGAAATTCTTGCCGGAAAGTCAAACGGTAAATAAAGAATATTATTTGAGCGTTATGCGGCGTTTAAGAGAATAAATTTGACGAAAAAGGCCAGATTTGTGGAGAGAAAATTCTTGGATACTGATACTGCGCTTATTCTATTCTCTTAATATATTCAGGATTTTGTTTAATGGGAAGTTGCCTAACATTGTATCACAACTGGCCCTGAGACTTTTAGAGGAATGATGTGACAGCAATCTTCTCTCTATCAACCCCTAGATGAAGACGAAATTTATCAGCGTTAAATACATTGACTTCCTATGGTACTCAACTGAGGTAACTACTGGGGTAACTACCCTGGACTCCAGAAGTTACATAATCTTGATGTTATCCTAGATAAGGAACTAACCTGGAAGTCACATATAGAACAGACAATTAGAAAGATACTTTGTAAAGTAAAGCTGCCTACAATATCTGATAGAGACAAATAGTACCATTGAAGTTGACTACAAAAGGCGATAGTGTAGTTGTCCCTTTTCCGGATACCTAAGGCTTGTCGAAGTCAAAATCACTTATTCAAATTTTTCGCATTCTTGCTGAATATTACGCGGGTCGTAAGCGACTGCTAGTCTGCTGCATAGGAATTTAGTGACTCCGCAGGGAATACGTCACCACCTTAGCTAATTAGCGTCCTACTACTTGGCTCAGGCCTCCTCAAACAAACCATAATGAGACCTCTTTGCACTGACCCAATTCGGATTTACTGAGGCAAGTGTTTGGCGTCCTGCTGTTAGAACTTTTCAAGCTACCGTATATCGCCCTGAACTTGGCTTAACTACCATACTACTACGATATTGTGACAACCGGGACTAAAGACTAACTGTTTAAAGACCCGTACACTTTAAATTCAAAGGGGCTCGGTTTCAAACCCTGGGAATGCACCTATGACTTTTCAAAGTTATGTCCGTATATATCGCTTGGTTCGTACCTAGGAAAGCACGTTAAGCCGTTGGTCCCGGCTGTCATGAACATCTATGGCAGTTGTTATTGGAAAATTCTTCTTCTTCTTCTTCGTCGTTACACTCTTGGCAGAGTGGTCGTGGTCGTCACTTCAGTTGCAGTGACCCGCCTTACAACTCGCCGCCATTCCTCTCTGATGTTGGCCTTCCTGGTACACACGTGCAGAGCACTGTCCACGGCTGCTTTAATTTGGTCCGTCCATCTCATGGGTGATCTACCTCGTGCTCGGGTGCCTTCAACTTTGCCCTGTACTACTAGGCACTCTATGGAATCCTCGCCACGTCGGGATACGTGGAAAATATATATTGGAAAATTAGGGCCTTCTAATATCCTTACAGCTGGTTTAACTATAGAATGATGTTTAACTTTGACTTGGGGACGTCACAGTGCAGTCGCTCTGCGTAATAACTGAAATTCAGCCAAATCTAAAAGTAATAAGCTTCAGTTTAGGGCAACCAGTATAATGCTAGGATATGATGATGGGTTAACTAAAAGCTTACTGTTGCATCCAAAACACGGCAGCACTCTAAAATAAATTTAAATCCTGACAAACGGCCACTCATCCCAAACCTCTGTAACTATACAGATACTTGTACTTAATAAATATTCTACCATGAACGCTCTCCGAGATTAGAATTACAATATTCTAATTGTAAAAGAAATGTTCATTATAGTTTATAGTAATTGATCCTTCAGTCAAACTGTTTGAACAGTTTTATGGATTTATTAAAAAAACTTATATTTAATACAATATACTTCGTAAATAAATAAATAATAATAAGCACTGCTCATATTTAACGATCGTTTCCGACCTCCTAGTTTTTTGGAGCAATAAGCTCTGCGACAATTAATTAAGCTTCACGAGTAACAGATAATTATCATTATTCTTGTATTATTAACTCTTTTGTACAATTGTAAATGTTACAGAGCATGCATAGTTATGAATGTATCTTAATTATTTATATTTATATTTTTCTACCAAAATCTGAGAAGCCTAAGCCAACCTCACCTGCAAGTGGTGCACCTGCCGATCAACGAACGAGGCTCTGGCGAACATAAAAGTGCCCGGTAAGTGGCAATAGGCTCGCTACCTATTACGTGGGACCAACAATAAAACTGGCGAAATCTATCAGCGTCATAATCATCATCTGGGCGTATAAAATGCCTCTGCCTACGTGATATTATATATGTTTTTGAATGTATGAAATTCGTGAATTGGTGACGTCTGACGTGGATGTTTCTCCATTCCGCCCAATTATAAGTTTGCTTTATTAATTACGAAGCCACTTAACAATATATGATTGTTCATTGCGTCTGTTATTGACGATTTTCCAACTTGCTAATGAAGTTATTGATATTTAAATTGTGTTTGGTATGTGGCTAGTAGAATTTGAATATACTGAAAGCGAGGGATAATGACGTGAATTCATTGCGACTAATGCAATCAATGGGTAATGGGTTAACCGCCGCTTTACCGCGTTCCGCCGATGTAAAATAATATTTCATATATTTTTTAAACAATTTGCCAAAAAATATTTGTATACTATGAAACAGTAACTTGGTTGTTATCAGAGAACACATTAAAGAATTTAATTAAAAACAATATATCAAAATTGTTTTGACGTACAGAACAAAAAGTGTTCAACTTACTACAGAACGTCATATCACTATAAGAAAACTTCATACTTAACAAACATGTCAAGAAAATAAATTACTGCTTATTAATCGGGTTTGAGAGTCGCGAGACCTAACAAGCTGAGAACATATAACACCGTCCACCCCACAAAATTAAGAAAGTGCTACGATAGTCCGTAACGCTACGATACGTAACGCGGCGTAGAGGTATTCAGTCGTAGTCAGTAGTATCAACTTTTCATTGCCTTCTGGCATAAGATTGCGCTTTTGCAACTAAAACGAGGTGCAACTTTTTTTTTCATTACAAAAATATCCCACTGGATATACCGATGTGGCCAGTGGATATCATATTGCTAAAATTATGATGAGTTTGAAAAACGCTTACAATACATACTCAAGTGAATTATACAATCGGTGTATTAGAGAGGGCTCTTTCCCTAGTTCAATAAAAATCAGTAAAGTCTCACCATTGTTTAAGGGGAAGGGTAAACGAAGTGAAATCGATGGATACAGGCCGGTCTCGATTATTCCTGCAGTAGCTAAAGTCTTCGAGAACGGTTTGAGTAGGCGCCTGACCGAGTTTATTTTATCTACCGGTGCCCTTTCTAGTCGACAGCACGCCTATCGTGCAGGCCGCTCGACTATAACGCTAACCCGTGAAGTCCTAAAGAGCGTTTTGGCTGCTAGGGAATCAAAGCAGCAGGTTGCGCTGATAAGCTGTGACTTATCTAAGGCTTTCGATGTGACTGACCATCGAGTGCTCGCGGCAAAGTTGAGTCACTACGGTATGGCTGACAAAGCATACCACCTGCTGGTTGACCTCATGAGCGATCGTTTACAAGTAGTGGTCGGTGGAGGAGGCAGAGACAAGTCTGATCCGTTAATGTCGACGATGGGCGTAGCGCAGGGGTCGTCCGTTTTAAATATCCTTCTCTCCCTCATGCTTAACGATCTTCCCGAGTGGGTTACAGCAGCGAACATATTTATGTACGCCGATGATGTCGCGGCGTTGGTTACTGCGTCTACCCATGAGTTACTCGAGAGAAGTTGAACCTTGTAGCTGGTCAACTGGCCACTTGGTTTCAGTTAAATGGTCTCGCATTAAACTTGGGTAAGACGCATTTCGTCCGGTTTTCATTGGCCGGCCATTCTACAAATCCTATTTCAATAGTGGTTGGTGGTACCAAGATGCAGGAAGTACCAACATTGAATTTATTAGGATTTGTTATAGACAGGACCCTCACATGGTCGGGACATATTGACAGGCTTTGTGGAAGGCTAGGTAGTGCGTGCTACGCGCTGTATCGCGTGGCGTGGTGCACTCGCTGTTGCAGTATGGTGCATAGTTGTGGGGAAGGGCTGCAGAATGGAAGCGTGCCTTTCGGATGCAAAAACGCGCCATCCGTGCGATCGTCGGGGCAGCACAGGACGATTCGGCCAGGCCACTGTTCAAGTCGCTCGGTATCCTAACGTTGCCTTGTATCGTGATAATGCAGGTCGCGATTTATGTGAGACTTAACGAGCATACATTTATAAGGCGCGGTGATGTGCTTGGGTATAACACTCGACACGCTAACTTGCTGGGAGAATTTTCCAGACGCTTGACGAGGTCTGACAGACTCACGCACATCATGGGACCGTCTGTGTATAATAAATTGCCTCGGTCCGTGTTGGCGGCTACTAGCCTGCCCGCCTTTAAAGGGAGGTTAAAAAAATATCTCCTTGAGCAAACGTTCTATGACATTAATGACTTTATGAAGTAATTACATTTTGTTTTATGTAATTTTCATAATTATTGACTGTTTATTTTTATTAATTGCATTTATATTTCTTGATTCATTTTTTATTGACATTTTTTATTTTGACATTATTAATTCCTCATGATATTGTAATTTAATTTAATTTTAATAATTCCAATAATTATGTATGTTTTCTTTTCTGTGACGTGTAATGTTGTATTACCAATAAATGAGTATTTGAGTATTCAAGGACGCAAACCTTTAGTTGAAACAAATAAGACGGTGAAGCGATCTAAAAAATGTATCTAATCTAAAATCTATATTTACAGGCTGCTGTAACCATATGCATATTATACGCCCACATTTCGCCAGTTATATTATTGTCGGGCGTGCGTGGCGGGCCCATTGCCGTTTACCGAAACCGTTTATGTTCGCCAGAGCCTCATCTGTTGATCGGCAGTTGCTCCACTTGTAGTTCAGGTTGGCTTGGTTTCCCCAGATCTTGGTAGGATCCCTCTACACCCACTGTATACACTTTCTATCAGTCGACCCGATTCTTAAAAGCCACTTAGTTTTAATTATTTATGACTTACTGTAACCTTATTTGTTTGTGATTAAATATAATGCGAAGAATATTTTTTGATGGTAATTAAGGCATTTCAATGATGACCGCAAACCAGCATTACTAGTAGGAGATTGTAATCGATCGTATAGCTCGGGAGGTAGCGCAGCATTTTCATAAGTCATTTCATACTGACTGTAACTAGTTACAAAAATAGTTTTCCCTGTTACTTTAAAACTCCAAATGTAATAAAAATTGGTTTTAAGTATGTGTGATGTTGCTTCTCAACACTTTGTAAAGGAGTTTTAAACATATTACCACTATAAATTGAACCGTAAGCAGTTGAGCTAAGGTAGAAAAGCAATATAAAATGTTTACATGTTCTATACATTAGTCGAGGCAAATCAACTAGTATTAGAGTTTCTACTGTTTTTCTTAACCCATAAATTAAGCCTAAATATAATATGGTACTGTTTCCTCATTGTCAATATGGAGTTGAATCTGTCGGCAATTGATCTATAAAAACATTGCGCCCAGTCCTATCACGATGTGCCCGATTTAACGCCAAAAAAAATATTATTTAAAATCTCTAAAATTTACAAAAAACTGGCCATGAGCGCCCGACAAAATATTATGCACAATTTCGCCGATTGTAAATATCGTACTCATTTTTTTAAATTTACAAATATGTCGACTGTTATCTCGTTTACTGTGACAGGCTAGTCAAGTAATTTTCTTGTAACTTCCTTATAATATGCTACTCCCTCTACTTTTTTACTTCTCTATAGCATTGGAAACAATATTTTTCTCTTAATGGTGGGGAGATTTAAGACACTTACCACTACTTAACAGAAATTTGCACTTATAAACTGAATATTTTGCAAACCTGTATCGGTAAATGGTTTTTACACACCAGCAAATTTTAAGAGCAGGACGCCATGAGGTCGCTAATGCGATTGGTTCCGCGGAGTAGAGTTTAACTGGAAACCTTTTTGACAACAGCACACCCTTCGTTTGTAACTGGAGTTACTATTATTGGAATGTAAATAAGCTGTAATGTTAATTATATAAAGTATGGGTATTTAATTAGATAATTAAATAGTGTTACTCTTTATTCAGATTAGCACTATCCCTGTGCCTGACGCGTGTGATATCGTAAGACCCTGATGGCATGATATTCATTTTGATAATTATTTACTTTGGAATTTATTATATTAGGAATAGAAACATCAATTATATCTATTGAGTTCAAATATATAGGCTAACATTAAGGCTCAAAGCTATAAGGACAAAATTATTTCCGAACATTTTAGCGTAATTTCTGTCTGAAATGTTTTCATGTCGACTCGTATATTTTTGTAAAACAGTGGAAAGAATATAAAATTATCACATTTTTATAGAAACGACCACGCGAGGTACCGTTGGTAATAAATGCATAAAGCAAAATAAATCGATACCACCCAAGGACATAGACATTCGGAGCTCGGTCTATCCCCAGTGAACATCGAGGCTCAGTTCTTATAACGGCCAACAAGGCTTTCAACTCGCGCCAATTGAACTGGTTGAACTGTAAGGCTGTGTCGCTTTTACACGCCTACTGATAACTAAAAGAGATTTGAAATTTGAAACGGATCGCATTTTTTATTGTTTAAGTGTGTTCGATACTTAAGAGTTAATATTTCAACTGAGACCGCCAGTTGAAGTCTGAGGCCGTGTCGTATTTACGCGCCGTCTGAACTTTAAAAAAGTTTTATCTCATAAACTATTGGTGTTTTATTTTTATTTTAAGAACTGTGAGGGTGTCGCGTGTACGCTCCTCCTGATGCTCAAAAAAGTGTTTTTAAATTGATTTCAAGGTTATTAAGGATTTTTTGTATTGTGAAGGTGTGTTGAATACTAAAGAGCTATGGAACTTTAAAACTTTTCAATGTTTTAAATGAGACTGCGAATTTAACTGGTTTTAATTTAGCTGCATTGCTTTTACGCGTATCTTGATGTTTTAAAAAGCGTGAACAAAATTTAAAAGTTGTGGCATAATGGGCGTTGGATTGGATTGCTGCCTACACTTATATTAATTTTACTAAATGTGAGCAATCATAATTAAACTGTTCGTGTTTGTATAAATAAAGAACAGATGTTGCAGTCACCAAGCTTATTTTAAATATTCTTTCATATGTGATCAAAATAATTCACTATTATTTTATTAATATAAAACAACTACATACTTATGTATAAAATGAAGGTAAATACATAAAGAAATAAATTTTGTCATTAATAGTCGAACTCAAACGAAATCAATGAGAAGTGCTGATAGTACAAAGTCGCCTTATCCAAAAACTAAATATGGAACTCGAAATTTGATATATGAAGGAGTTGAATTATATAATAAATTACCCAAGAATATAACGAATAGCGATTCCATAAATATGTTTAAAGATAAACTTAAACTTTATAATAGTTACTAAAATATGATTTATTCAACTTTGGCTCTGGTTGAGCACTTATAAGTGTCAAGATAAAACAGAAGCTCAAGCTTGTGGAGAAGAGGACGCGCCAAGTTTTTCTCCAGCCAGTTATATTTGGGTATATCTACTACGACTTCTTCACTATGTAAGAAATCTATTTTTCCGTTATTAATAACTTACTGTTGCTATAATGTTCATGCAGTCATATTGTTATTTTTTAATAGTTAAGCCTGAACTGTCTGTTATGCAAAAAATAAAATTTCTTTAGATAATAAAAATTCTTTGTACAAATACCTAACGTGATAAAGAGTAAACAGTGTCTAAAAAATGAGATATGAACTAATTTAAATTTAAGTAAGACTTGAAGTGATGATGAAACAAATGTAATTATTTTTTATTGCCATATTACAACTTATTAGGTTTTTGCTAAATTTCATTTCATAATTTGATTAAGCTTAAACAATATCTTTAAAAAAATATTTTTTTATATAGAACAAGTTTTGCAGTGGTTATAAAATATATATTTATTTATAAATGATTTTAAATATTAATTCAATCACACCAATTATTTAGGTCCAAGATCATTAAGAACTTGTGTTATAAATACAAAAAAAATCTAAATATGTACTTAATATTATGTAGAAAAACACCCAGTGCTGAACAAATATTCATGTTCAAGCACACAAAGATTTGTTCCGTGTGGGAATTGAACCTATGTCCTCAGGGACGGAGTGCAGATATACTGACCTCCACGCCATGCTGATCGTCAAGCCAAGCCAATATACAAAAGTACATACATACATTCACGCCTGTTTCCCGGAAGGGGTAGGCAGCGGCATATTATACGCCCACACTTCGCTAATTATATTGTTGGTCCCACGTAATAGGTGGCGAGCCTATTGCCGCTTACCGAGCTCTGTTGTGTTCGCAAGGGCCTCATCAGTTAATTGGCTGGTGCACATATACAATAGTCGTCAATTATATTTTGGTTTTATGGCGTTTTACACCATTAATTATATTTAATGTATTATTAAATTTCATTTATTTACCAATTTTATACACGTTGACAAATATGCATGTTATGTTTCAAGGCTTTTAAATTCACATAACATCTATTTGTCCTCCTTTAAAATTCTCTTTAAGCGTTCGAACACGATCAATTGAAGAAAATTGTCTTCACATTATACTTAATTATATTAGTTTTTGCGTAAATTAAATGCGACTGAAACGGTCACGCCGTAACTATTCATGCTGCTTAAATTTGATGCTCGGTTCTGACTACCTACAAATTTTTTTCCGAAAAATTATCGGGTCTTGTGGATGTAGGTGGCTCAAAATCAATCAGCATGGAAAACAATTGAGAAGGCCTATCAATGCCAGTTGTCTAAATGTACCTAAAATTATAATATATTTTCAAGCTTTTTTTTACTGCAATATCGTCGAAATGATCATAAGTATTGTTTTTGGCGAAGAATATACAAGTTATTTGTTACATTTACTGATGTAATAGGCCATGTTCTATTCAAACTACATGAAACTTAAGTTTACATGTCATACTGACATCAATTACAACATATTAAACGTCGAAAGAAATTGTGCCGTATTTCTTGGATTGGTATGATTGATTTATAGAATTATTTGCGTGAAGACTGTCAGTCTAGTAATAAATTCGATGTAAGAATGTACTCCATACTTTTGCAACCCAATGACCCGGCAAACCTCGCTTTCATAATTTTTTTCTAACTTCATATTTTTTAATTTATATAAACCTTCTTCATACAATATCGAATATATAAAATAAAGAATCATCCAATTCGGTGCCGCGGTTCAAAAGTTTTGCGTGTATACATGTTGGCGATCCATTTTTTATTTAACCATTTACACAAATTATTTAGTCCCAAGATAAGTATCATTAAGAACTTGTGTTATGGATACTAAATAACGGATAAACATATATAAATACTTTATTTTTGTAAATACATACTTAATATACTTAGGGATACACCTAAATGTACCTATATGTGAAACATGTCCATTGTAAACGACATTAACATAATACAAGTATAACAGTAGTCTTTATTTATTATATAAATAAAGATTGTACATTGTAAATGAAATTTCATGGCTATCAATTAATTGATATAAGATGTTAATTACATTATATACATAGAGAAAATTCTTTATTGTACACCAAATAAAAAATATAACAAGAAAACAATTGCAAAAGCAAAGGGATATCATTGGTGGCCTTATCGTTACCTTACATCATCAGTTGGTATATTATTTATAGATTATGTGCTATAAATTGAATTCCACAGCTGTATTAACGAGAAAAATAATTGTCATATCTGAATAATACTAATAAAAACTCATATTAATAGACTGTTAAACGGTTAAGTTATATCTCTAAATTATACTTGATTCAAAAATAAATGACAGTCTAGGTTTAGTTACTTAGGGCACTAGCAGCACTTCAAGGCCAATTATATTCTAGAACAAGAACTTGTTACGAAAGAATCAAGCAGTCGGTAACTCGGAAATGTTTACCTCCCGCCGTCCAACTTTTATTTAAATACATTAGTTGGATTCAAGGGAATCAGGTCAAGAGTACGTTATCGGTGAAGCAGTAGCTTTTTAAGTGTAACGTACAGAAAAAGTTACTTCTGTTTTTTATTGGTTTATAACTTGTATAATATTATATAAGTATACAGTATACTTAAAAATCTTTATGCTAAATTTATTAGGCATTATAGACGTACGGACTTTTGACTCGGAAATTAAACTCTTATATCCTTTGGTCTGACTGTTGGTATATAATATTAAGTAACTGATCATATTGACGTTCAGAGCCGACCAATATGGCGTAGCGGTGAATATATCTGCACTCTGCTCCTGAGGTCGTGGATTCGATTCCCGCTCAGGACAAATCTTTGTGTGCATATATAAACATAAATATTTATTCTGGTCTAGGTGTTTTTCTATATAATATATTTTAAGTATGTATATAAAAAAATTAAATAATTGGTGTAATTATCACATAGTATTTATATTATATTTATTTAATAACTGGGCTTTCATGCAGGCTTATCCTGACAAATAAAAAATCAATTTCAATTGCAATTCGAAACGCTTTGTTTTTTTAGGTCATATGCATGACCTGAAAATAATTATCATCAAGATTAGTGCGGCTAGCCTAGTAATAAATTACTAGTAGTAACTGAAATTCGGGTCGAAAAGATGCCAGTCAGACATTCGTGAAAGCCTGTTTTGATTCTATTTGCAAACCGTATTTTACCGTATTAATGAAATATTAGTAATCACACATATTAAAATATAAATAATCGTTATTGAGATAGTGTGCTAGGAAAATCTCTATAACATTTATAATAACAGCCTGGGAGTCATTATCATATCCTAGCACTATCCTGGTTGCCTTAGACTAAAGCTTAGGGCCGAAGGACTGCTCAGTGGTATAACCAGTTTGGCTGAATGTTTGTTATAACATGGTGCGGCTGAAGCAGCAATAACTAGCAATCACAAACCGGGAGTAATGGTTACTAACATTAGGAATGCGAGAGTTAGATTATTTTTTACGCCTGCACACCTATACTGATTTTATTGAAATTTCTTTAGTTGAGGACCTTGTAAAGTAAAGTAAAGTAAAGTAAAAAAATATTTATTTCATAAACTATTATACATAGTACTTGAAAACGTCATGATTACAAATGAAAAAAAAAAACAATCGAAATAATATTACACTAAATCACGAAGCTTAGATTCACTTACATGCAACAAAACAATTTAAAAACAAAAAATAATTAAGTGTAAGTAAGTTCCGAGCCACCGCTCTGTAAGAAGAACTGGCAAGAAACTCACAGGCTATGCTCTTTTAAATATGTCCATTAGTTTGGTACTAGAATTACAATCTTCATTTGTCTGTGAAGCTATACATTGCAATATAACATAACCTTAACAATATTTATGTTTTCAAGTCATTCATATTAGAATAGCCTGTATGAAACGGCAGTTTAATCCCAAGCATTTTTATCTGCCATATAGTCTTTAATAGAATACAGCTTGTGCTACAGCCCTTTGAAGACAGCTTGTGTTTTATTGTTAATTTAAATTTATTTAGGCTCAATAGCTGTATGTTGCTTGGGATTTTATTGTAGAATCTTGAAGAAAGAAATAGGTATTTTATAACTTAATAACGGGGCTCCAGCGGGAATTAGTTTTCTTTTGTTTTCGATTCAACTTTATAGCATACCTAATCATATTAAAGTACAATCAAATCTTTAAACGCGGAAATAATAATGCTTTTAAGCGGCTTCTTCAATAATCAGTAACAGCGCAATACTTCCTTTGAAATCATAGCTTTTTAACTTCCGAGGCAGCTAATCCTATTTTGACGGGATTTTCGGCATAATACCTAGTCTGACATAAACTTATAAATAAACGGCAATAAATTTTTAACATGTCAAAAATTCGTTTACGTTCAAAAAAATATTTTCGAAGATTCGAATTATGTGTAAAGAATAAAAAGGCACGCACTACTCAAGCAGCTCTAATCTCACTCAGCTAGCTGTAGAATGAAGTCGTGAAATACTTGTGTATAAAATCTAAAATATTCTTACGAAACTCTCATATTGTGATTGATTACAAAATAATTAAAATAATAATTAAAATTAATTAAACACCAATGCTTTTTAAACATCGCCTGTAAGTTACATATAATAGCTTAAATAAAAGGGTGTTATTTAACGTGTCTTCAAAATTAATAAATTGCCAACCTAACCTAACCTTTTTGTGCATCAAAATTACTGATTAAGCACCTAATCACCTCATTAGATGCTCACTCAGTAATTTTGATGATCAAAAAAGTATTTTTTAGAGGTTCAGTTTATTATATTCCTAAATAAAACACCACGTAACCACGTAAGTTTATAAACTATTGATACATTTATGTTTTCAGTATATTAAGTATGTATTTACAAAAAAAAAGTATTTAAGTATGTTTATCCGTTGTTTAGTACTCATAACACAAGTTTTTAATGATACTTATACTTAAACTAAATAATTGGTGTAATTGGCAGAAAATATTTATTTATTTGAAAAACGTGATCTTTGATAATATTACTAAAGCAGAAAGTATATCCAGATATACTATCCCAGGATAGTATCTATATATTTATCTTGTTGCTAGAATTGTGAATCCCAGCTAGAAACAAGAATTTTGACGCACTCTATAGCTGGTCTATCTTCCACAGGTCTCCGCTAAGTCTATTCCTGCGCCAGGCCACAGCGGCCGGGCCATTCAAGGACGTCGAGATGTTTTACCTCCTGAAGATCATCGTAGCATTGATCCGAGTTTGTTTGGATTTCGTAGCAACCATTATAGAAATGAGTAAGTACCTTTTATTACACAAAAACCTACACATATTCACGACTGTCTCCCCGAAACGGTGGGCAGAGGCATATTCTACGCCTATATTTCGCCAATTATATAAGATACACAAACAGTTTTATGTAAATATACAACTGCAGTTACACAAAGAGTTGCTATTAAGTTTGAGTAATTTTTTTGTCATCTTGTCTGCCTAGATTTAATTATTGGTAAGAAAAATTTTACAAACGTGTTAATATTGTTAGTAATTAAGAGAAAGAGAAAGGCGGCCCATCAGAAGTTATATTAATACTTACTGAGGATGTCTCATATTAATTCCTTCCAATACAATTTAATCATAAGACTGTACCGGTTTATTTTTAAGAACTGAGTCTACTCAATAAGATATTATAGTATTAAACTACGAGCAGATTTATCTATAGATATAATATGTTATCATTTGATAGTATAATTAGTTTAATATTAATATGATTTATTATAATATTAATATACACATAGTACACATACATACTATACATTTTATACAAATATTATAATATGTTATCATTTGATAACATATTAAATTATATTTTATTAATACTATACATAAAGTAAGTCTAAATTAAAAAAAGCTATACTTTATTTAATAAATATCGTTTATGTATGAAATTTTACGTTAGCCGTCTTATAATTTATTTAACTGTTAATTTTCGTTTAAAAAGAAGTTAAAATACTTGCCTTATAATTGACATGTCCTTTATTAATGTCAATATGTTACTAGTAACATATTGACATAGTAATTACAAACGCTAGCGTTTGGTTAACAGTTTTTAAGAGTTTTAGGATAATCAGTTATTATATTTTGTATTTTTAGGATAAAAAACTTTTTAGTGGTATATCAATTAAGATTACATGCAACGAATAGTATATTAATTAAATAAAGTATTTATAAATAGTATTCATATATTACTATTTGTAGCATAAATCTTACTAACTATTTCTAAGAAGAATTATATATAAAATGATACATGTACATCCTAATATACATTTTGATAGCAATTATAAAAAACACCAATACTTTTTAAACATCGCCTGTAAGTTATATAATAGTGTAATTAAAACACATAATCACGTAAGTTTACAAAACATTTAAAAAACGTGGTCTTTGATAATATTGACTACAGCAGAAACTATATCTAATCTTTTATATTGTACTATCGAGGACTTCCGCCTTAGAATCAAAACGTTTTTACTTTAAAATGCGAATGTTGTATAATCCCTATTCCTAGTTGTATAATATAATCCCGATTGTTACGGCTAAAAAGAAGGTTTCCTTGACCTACTTGTTGGGATTATAATTTATTTATTCATGTACATTTAAAAAACGTGGTCATTGATAATATTGACTACAGCAGAAACTATATCTAATCTTTTATATTGTACTATCGAGGACTTCCGCCTTAGAATCAAAACGTTTTTACTTTAAAATGCGAATGTTGTATAATCCCTATTCCTAGTTGTATAATATAATCCCGATTGTTACGGCTAAAAAGAAGGTTTCCTTGACCTACTTGTTGGGATTATAATAACATATTAGTGACACGGGTCTGGCCCAATTACATTAACTTACTCAGTGAGTAATTTTACAAGCACATGAAGATTATAAATATATATTTAGAGAGGACATTTATATGCTGGAAAAGACAGCTTTGCCTGTATTTATTCCCAGCTATCTACGAATAGAACAGGAGCCGTATTCATTAATATATAATCTACATTATTATTGTCTATCAACATTGCCCATACAACTGAAAGTTACGAGTGTTAGGTACAGTCAGCAACAAATAGTCGGAACACGCCCTAACTTGACAATAAAGACGTGTGTCGATCTTTATGGCCCTTTAGGTATATTTTCAACTATATGATTCGGACTGTAATGCATGTGGAATGAATCTATAAGATATCGCAATATGTGCTTGAGAGTGAAATCTTTGCCTTCCAGGCATAGACATTTTCCGAAAAGCAAGCTACTCTTTGTGTACGATCCGGACTGGTATTTCAAATCTATTGTAAACATAGAAATCTAAATAATAAGACACTAGAAATAAAATGTGTCCAGTAAAACTATCAGAACAACCAATACCAATGAGAAGAATAACAAATGTCGCCATTTTGAAAATTTAAGTGTGAGATTGATTTCGCTGTCATTCACTACAAGTTATTTTTAAACAACGTACATTGCTTGCAATGTATTTAATAGTTTTATATTCACTGGTGCCATACGACACACCAGTACGCCAGCGATTTAACGTGCGCACAGCACGTCTATTGTTTTATAAGATTTCTAGGATTGTAAAGTATAATAACGCATTTTTCAAATTTAACTATGTACTGATTCCTTGTATATACAAGTGGCAGCTATCATTCTCATTATTTCAACTAAAGAACGCCCCCTATTGAACTGCTTTTATCAATTTCCTATAAGTTTTATAAATCCTCATTCCACCTTCTACGGGGCGTTCCTACGCTTATTGTCGGACCCGTTGGCGGTATTGGAGAACCGTTCCGCCCTAACGGCCAAAAGTTAATGCATAGTGCCCCGCCCACTGCCACTTTATATTGGAATCTTTAGTAATGATGGGGACTCAAAATTTTCCTTACTTCGTATGCCTATTTATAGAGATCCTTCTCCTATTTATAAAGGCCTTTTTAGTTCTACATGATGTAAGAAATGGATTATTACCTACATCATTGGTATTCGTTAGGCTTCGAAAATTCAGCATTTCAGATAAAAACAATGTTATGACCCCCTTTGATATACCAGTTTTCCCACCGCGAGGATACTTACCTTTAGGTTAGGAATCCAGGCTATAAGGCAATACGCAGCACAGCTCTCTCTACAGCTTCTGAGGCGTCTCTTAACTCTCCATATGAAGTCAATATTAATTAGCTTAGATATAATCCGTCCTAAATTTCATTACATTATGCGTCAAAGCCATATTAAGTGACACCACTTCACGCTTAAAAGAGATGACAGAAAACTATCGTTGGAATTGGAATATATTATTGTATGGTTAACAGTAGAGCATACGCAGCAGATTTCTAAATTCAATTTAACTAGACAAACTCAATGGTGGCGCCTTTTTGCAAGTTTCCTCCTAGTGTTAAATTAAATCTAAATTTTATTCCAATCCATCCATTCTTATTTTCGTGAAACAGTCACAACTATGTTAATCAAAATATGATGTACCCACGACATTAAATTAGACAAACATACATACAATCATACCTATTTCCCCGAAGGGTAGAGAGAGGCATATTATACGCCCACATTTCGCCAATTATATTACTGGTCCCACGTAATAGGTGGCGATTCTATTGCCGCTTACCGGGTACTTTATGTTCGCAACTTGCAGGTAAAGTTGGCTTGGGCTCTTCAGATGTTGGTAGAATCCCTATAAAACCATGAATAGATTATATATAAGCGGAAACAGAAACAAATAGAAAAAGTTAAAATAAACAATCGCGTATAATGTAGGTGTTTGTAAAATAATAATAATACGTCTATGGACTAGCGAATTGTTAAATTCTTTTGTTTTATCTCATTTACAAGATAGCATTCGCGATAGAAATCGATATAAAGTAAAATCGCAAATCCATTTATCGCATTTGTGAAATGTTACCATAATATTCGGTGTTTTTTTACTAACTGATAAAACATAAAAGTACCTAAAGGAGAATTGTGAATTTGAAGATTGCGGCGCTCTATATCGGTTCGTATGTAATAATAATATGTCAAATTATTTATAAAACAAGGAATAAAACATGCGTGTGAGGCCTTTTAATATAAGCTTGAAAACTACACTGAGCAATGAGCCCAATTTCTAATTTTGTTATTATCATAGACATATATGGGGAACGGCATAATTATATCTTGTTATCGAGCACGGATACTAAGGATCATAATTATGTAAAGCATTAAAACGAATTTGTCCGAGTCACCTATTTTTAATTTTAAGGCGGTAACAAAATTCATGTACGCACTGCATCCCGGCCAATAGGGGACCTAGAGGGGTTATCGGACTTACCACCGGCAGACAATACCGCCAGCAGTTATACCCACTATAAAATCTTTCTACGCCCGCAGCTGTTGACAAAAAGGGGCAAGGGGTAGGTACCTGGTTATTAGCGTCTAACACCCGTCAAGCCAATCCAGCCAAGAACCGGGAGAACCTCTTCAGAGACACGCAGTAGACGCGCCCCTCCTACCCCCTTGTGCGACCATGGCGTATGTGGCCGACTTCTGGGAAGGTCTGTGGTTAGACGATAGGGGCCCCCTGCCCTCGCCGCCAACGATCCACATGGCCCACCCGCTGCGCCCTCCACAGGTCCCGCTTAGTTTCCCCACCTGGTAGTCAATACTAAGGGCACCCAAAGTCGCCACCCTCTGGGTGTTACCTTATCCCGGTGGCCTCCTCCGCCCTACCGGGAGGTATTCAGCCCTCCCACCACGTCAAGGTGGAGACCAGTCGGGGGGTATCCGCGTCACCGTCGCGTTCTTTTCAAAAGTGAATTAAACTTATTGGTCAAGTACTGATCACGTGAATACTGAACGAATAGAAAGACAAACAGTTAATTTCGATTTTAAAATATTTGCGTCGTAACATATTGAAAATGTGCAACTGTTAGTGACTTAAAAAATGGTGCCAGCTTATAACGTTCTACAGATCTTTCTGTAATGTCGCTTACTGAAAGAAAAAATTGATGACTAAGGGTGATCGCATATTATTGCACCATAGCGGGACAGTGGCGAACAAAAGTTTAATAAAACATTGTGTTCTGATAAAACGCTTCTAATTATCCCAAATTATATCCCTATTTTACCCAAGACTTACGCTATGAACCCACTTTCTGCTCACTGGTAATCTAACCTAATCAGATTTGGCTGAATTTCAGTTATCTCCAAATCTGGTTGTCAGCCAACCACCGACCAAAAATGTTTCTCAGGATCCTGAAAATGAGGAACTGAAAATATATAGGCATTGTTATTGGTTTCCTTGGCCGTGGCATATTATTTATAAGTTCCATGTGGCAATTGTGAATAAATATTACTATTGTCACTTCTTTCAATCGATTTATTGACATTTAAAGCATTCAATAGGCAAGGTCAATTCTCAGCGCATCGTACAGTGCGTCATAATATATTTAACACGAATCAAGCAATATATTGTTAATAACGTTAATGACAATATAATTAAAGTGTTTTTCTAGCATAAGAATTCAGTATGTTTCTTTTAAATAAAACATTTGAATTTGTTGTAAATTACAATATGTCATGTGATTGTAAAAATTTAAAAATACTAATTACAGTGCACATTGAGAGAATTGGGTAAGAAAGTTTAAATTAAATGATGGATGAAAACGATTCATATTTTTTTCGTAAATGTTAGAGAAAATAATTCACTATTATTTATATTGCATTTTTCCATCACCTTTTTATTATTGCTATAAAATATGAGCTTACACGGGACGGCTGATTTTGATTTCATTTATGCTTATAAAAGTGCGCGTAGTAATAATACATGAATGGAATGGGTGTCAACGGCAGATCAGCGTAGTGACATCTTGTGGAATCCGACAGTGTGCTGGACACCTATTCAGTACACATACTAAAATGTATATTTATATATTTAAGATTTTGTATACCAATTAGTTCATTTGTTTATTTTTTTATAATTTAAAATGTGTTATGTACATACGTGATAGATATAAAATAAATTTATTTTCTTCTTCTTCTTCTAATATATTTTGTGAACCTGTGCTGTCATTGTGTACTAAGCAGGTTTTCTATTCAAACACATCAGTATAGAAACTTATATATAACGCTCAACTAAAATCTGCTGTTTCGCGCTAAGCAGTGTAACTCGGACAGTGAACATACCGCCTACCATAGAGAGACATTTTCCATTAAAGCTAAGGAAATATTAATATAACTAAATCTGTTGTGTGTACTGTTATTGCCGTCGTCCGTGCTCGCTTTTAATACTTTACAATCCGCCCTACTTGATGACCACGATTATCCATATGCCTTTGACATGTACATATAGCGCCACCTAGTGGTATAAAAAAGGACAAGTAATAAAGTAAAATGTATATATTTTTATCAGTTGCCTAGTGCCCGTAATGACTTACATTTTTACGTACATAAATATTAATATTACACTATGAAAGTATTCATAGCGATCCCTAATTTCAACGGTTTACTGAAATAACCGTAGTATAGGCATCACGAAGAACATATCCTTCCAAAACTGATACAATTACAGTCGATTCGGCCCAGTAGCTTCTTAGTAAGGCAAACAATAACATATTTCCTCTTTATAATAAAGTCAAAGTCGATAGATCTTTATTTCATAAACTTATACATGGCACTTAAAAGGTCAAAATGAAATCACAAAGCTTAAAACTCACTTACATGCAAAAAAAATAAAGTTTATATGCGTGAATCTAAGTGCCAGTTCCGAGCCACCGCATAATAGTATGATTTATTTTTATGTTCAAATTAATTACAAATCCGAATACAAAATCGATTTTAAGCAACAATACAACGTTATTCATCAACAAGGAACACGACAAAAGATTATTTTTCTAACAAATTTAAAATTACACGCGTATTTTCAGCTAATTGCATAATCATTTATTAACCGTCTTAGTTTCGGGTAAGGGTTTCTGTAATATTATTCTTACATTACAGTCAATCACATGTCTAGCCTAACACTGCACACGTATTGATCTTTATTCCTTGAATGTTAAGATTTAATTTTGTGCAAAAAAGTTACATACGAAGTCACAAGATCGCCATACCTAATTAAAGACTAACTGACAGACGACACTTCAAAAACAAAGTATTGTAATGCCAGTAGATATTTATTATAGATTGTATAACACGATTGATTTGTACAAGATTTTAAAATGTTGTCTTATATTGTGGAGTTTCCTATGAATTTTAAGTATGTTTTTACGCAAAAAGTATTTGTTGTCTTGTAGTTATAGTACAAGTTGTGTTTAGTTTGGGGCCAGAAACGCGGTTCGAGGTGTCCGAGAAAAGTTATTGTACCTACCTGTTACTTTTTCTTTGGATGAACCTACAAATATCAGTAAATACAATTTAATTCAAAATAATTTATTCAAGTTTGGCCCAACAGACCTCTTATAAAGTTCAAACTTTAAATTTAACGCGCCCCTTTAATGCGGGCGGGAGAATGATCGTAAAAGAACGGGCAAAAAAATCGTCAAGGTTAACGATTTAAAGAAAATACATTTTTAAAGACTGTTACATACTACACATTCTCATCCCGTAGGGGTAGCCAGAGATGACAATTAATCACTTAGCATTAATATCCTGGCACAAACTTTTAGCTTCACTCACACTTAATAACTCAATCTTTCCATCGGTATAATTAAAATATTGCGTAAAGTTTCAAGTTAAATAAAACAATTTATATCTTTTTCGCCCCTGCTTCATAAAAGAATTAATTGGATTTTTAAAAAAACAGTGAATACATTTTAATATTGTTGTACGAATTTGTTACTTATTATAAGTTGAATTTACGAAAATCCTTTGCGTATCTCATTGCAACATTTCAAACCGATTTATCCTTACAAGTCGAGGAAAAAATACAGAGTAAAAAGTTACATATCTTAAAAGTTACTCAATGCAGAATATACCGTACCTCTTACATTTTATTTCACTAAGCAACACGTTACTCACTTGAAAATTTTGGAAAAGTTTTAATGATAAAGCGCTAGAAAAGTGTGGGTGTAAGTAGAAGCGCGATTAATTTCTCGTTTACAAATAATGAGTTTCTCAGTTGTTCATTTATTTTGTTGATGTTTTAACCGTAGTAATAACGGCTTGAAGTTTTAACTTTTTCTAGATGTTTTTTCCACGTGACCTAAAGGTTCTTGCAATTCGGGAATCAATGATTTCGGGATGATCAGAAGCATTTAGCAGCGGCACGATACGCGCTACTAAGGTCGTGGGTTTGATTCAAAAACCGGATAAAACGATGTAACGATGTAAACAAATACGAATATTCGCTTGGTTTTGGAGTTTTATAATATATGTTATAATTCTAAATGGTACTCAAAAACGTAGTTATATTTAACTAAAAAGAAGCTATATTTTTATTATACTTGTATGAGTATTTGACATGTGTGTTTTGTTTATTGACATTCCACTTAAGTATAGCCCGACAGATTTAAAATAAAGAAACTCTTTAACACTTGTTTGAAGAAATATGATATTGCGATTCCGCTGTTAATGTAAAATATTTTCGTGTGAAAGAAGCGGCTAACACAGCTTGTACCAAAATAATTTGTGTTTACCTTCAACCCAAACTAATCAACTTATATTTAAATAATTATATATATAATAAAGCAGTAAAATTGGTGTCATAGACATTAAAAGAGACAACTAATCTCACAGATGCAAAAGAAAGAGATAGAATGAATGTGTTGGTAATGGAATTAAGTGCACTGGAGCAGTAATATTATTATGACAGGGATGAATTCCTAGTAATTTTCTCATATAGGTTACCTATGTGCTAACCGTATAGCTTGAGACTTGATCAAGCAATTTATTTACAGGTACATTTGTAATAACTATGTCCTGTTACATTCTCGAGTATACTTGAAACTTATAATTTCTTATTTTTTCATAACGCATGTCAAAAATAGAATAGTAGATAGCATAAAAATATAATTATGTAAAAGAGATAATTGTTATATAGTGGTAGCTTATATTAAGGTCGCGAGTGAATCACAAACACAATAGGATTTTTTTCTCTGTCATTTGGCGAAGAAAAGTATACAAAATATTGTATAAAACACCAACTACATTTTAATGAAACTTAAAAAAAATAATAATAACGTCGGTAATTTTCTTAAGTTCGCGCTAAAAAAGACGAAACTAATATCGTTTTAATACATTCAAGTAAAAATTAAATTTATTTGAATTACCGGCGCCAAATTCGAAGATCATTGTTAGCTCTTTAACTTACGAAGCATTGTAGGTTATTAAATACATACATCCATTTTTCTTTTTCTTTCTGCCCGAAGGGATAGGCAGAAACATATTATACGCCCACACTTCGCAAATTATATAGTTGATCCCACGTAATTGGTGGCGAGCCCATTGCCGCTTACCGGGCACTGTTATGTTCGCCAGAGCCTCGTCCGTTGATCGGCTGGTGCACCACTTGCAGGTGAGGTTGGCTTGGGTTCTCCAGGTTTTGGTAGTGTCCCTATACACCATCAAAGGTTATTTTAAACATTTATGTGGACAAAGTGAACAGTAAAGCGAAGTAAAACAAACTTACTTTTCTCTTACAGGCATAAACAAAACTTGTACAAGAGAAACAGTTATACGTAAGGTTTTAACTTAAAATCTAAAGGCATCCATATAAAAATAACATTAAAAATGCAAAAGATAACTGGCTAAAAGCGGCTTACACGCTTCATCATTCAGATGGAAAAATACAAAAAGAACATTCTGCGGTTTTAATTACAATTAATGTGTTAATGTTTCAATTTGGTTAGATACAAACTTTGACCAATTACTATGCAAAATCGTTGTGCAAATGAAACACGTGACATTAATATTCTGTATTATGAATGGGCTTTGGCCAAGAAACTATGGCGCGTCAACTGAAATCTCTCCCGCATTTTCCGGTGTACATGCAGTACATCTGCCGTCATAACACAGACATGTCGTGATAAAAACTCATTTGAGTATAAAGTAACTGATTAAAACTAAAAATATAGGCATCGGCTTTTAAATTTGAATCGTTTCTTAATTTAAATTACTTTCAGTTTCGTGTGTATGATGGTTTTTTTTGCATTCTTTTTTTAAAATATTGTGATTTAGTGACATAAAAGAGATTGTATTGTAAGAATGCCAGTTTCATATTCGCGCGCCTCGGATGTGGCTCATCAATGGTAAGCATATATAAAGTAAGTTTAATAAAATACTTTTAGAAATATGAATATCTATTATTACATACTTACTATTATCGAATTTAAACACTCCAAGCTCCGTGTTAATTGTGTAAACTCTGTGAATACAAAATAGAAGCTTAGCGAAATAAAAGCGTATATATTTAAGCATATCTTGTCATATAGTTTTAAATAAATACTCATGGAAATACGAGAAGGAAAAGTAAAAGTAAAAAGTTCTTTATTTCATAAACTATTACATAGCACTGGAAAACGTCAAAACAAAATATAAATAAACAAAAAACTAAATATTACTATAATGAAATCACGAAGCTTACTTACATGCAAAAAATTAAAATTAGGTGTAAATGAATCTAAGTGCCAGTTCCGAGCCACCGCTCTGTGAAAAAAAAGACTATTCGGCTTTGAAATTCTCTGCCGGCGCATGTGTTTCCCGACTCTTATAGTCCCGGGTCTTGTAAGCGGGGCGTGAAACGACATTTAAGGCGGTCGTCATGAGTGGGTGCGCTTGTTACCATGCTTTTTCCGCTTTATAAAGCGCTCCATTTTTATGAACTGCATCGACTGCTTACCATCAGGCAGGGTGAAGTCATTTTGATGTGGCACATTAAAAAAATCTTAAATTATGAATAATGATATAAAAAGTGTTGGTTAATCTTAAAATGCAAACATCATAGTGCGAATTGTAGTGTGGCGTCCAGCTGTTGTAATTGTTAGGACTTCTAAGTGGCTCTATCTGAAATCAATACCTACAGTGATACCATATATATCCGTATATATATCCGAATAACCGTTTAATTTACTTAACGCTCATTATAAAATCGCCTGCTTAATGAAATAGTGACTTAACTGAAGAAAGACGATTATTGGGACATCACAAAAGAAGATTTTCTAAAGAATACTTGTCCTACGTGTGAGCGCATTAAGTTGATACTGTTTTATTAATTAGTAATTCTGTTGTTGTGTTTTGAACGTTTGATTAACATTGATTCGATCTCAGTAAAAAATATAAAGACTCTATAAGTACGTAACTCAAACCTGACCTATCTATTAAGGGGTCGATGTTCCTTTCAGCATGCGAAATGTCACAAACGATCATACATCCATAGACTGACCTCAGTAAACGCTGCTTAACTTCGGTAATCGATCTAGAACGATGGAACGGTGGAGCTAGCTCCACCGTGCGAAAACAATTATACTAAATCGGACAAAAAAATTCTCTTTGCATAATATTTCTACATGTTATTGTTTTATAATTCGATTATTACATTAAAATGGCAACATATATTGTGTAATGACAAATCGAGTAAAGATAACAGGTATAGATTAGGTACGGACGCGGAACAGGCAGAATTGCGATTAAAATCACGCGATACCATTTACTACGCTACAAGTATTAGATAGCCGTCGTTGTTCCCACCTACGAGTATTATGCGTTATTGGTACATATCGAGAAAACAGTATGTAATTTAGGTATAGGTTTGTATGTGGAGCAAATGTCACGCGTCATCATTTATTTATTAGATACCTACGTAATCAGTATATCATCCCAGCACTATACTGGTTGTGCCCTAGTCTTACGCTTCGGACCCAGAGTCTGCTCACTAATCTAATCAAGTTTGAGTGAATTAATGTACAATGCATGTATAATCGCAGACCCATTATTCCAATTGGGGTGTGTAGAAACCTTACTCCGACTATTTCAAAAAGGCTCTACAACATCTGTAGCAAAATGTATGGACAACCCTTCACCCATATTGGCACTAGGCGAGATTCTCCTGAAAGAAAGAAGATTATTTTATATGAGAAAGTAAATAGCTCTGCAGAATTACGTAACAATACAATTAGGTTTATTACTACAAAATACACCTCCCAACTTGATCCAACTACAAACAGAAACAGTGACAGAATTTAGAATATCGTATCTAGATTTGTACAAAATGTCACGCGTCTTATAGACTAATTCTTTATTTATTTCATACCTACTAGCGTCCTCCCGTACCTTTATCTGCGTGACGTACAGTTACTTTGTTATTTTATAGATTAAAAAAAAGCGTTAGTTATTCTTTGCCTGTGAAAATCACGTCAATCAATCTGCCTTGCTGTTACGATGATTAGCCACCACAGACTACTGAAAAAAAACGTGATCTTGAAGTCTTTCAAACTAAAATCTCGCCACAGTACAGAATTACACATATAGTCCTATCATTCAATTTGCCAAATACAATAATATGCCTAATGAAGTCGCGGAAAATGGAGTAGTATTTTAGCCTATAATATGTGGTCCTGTGACCTTGACCCTGAGATCTTGGATTCAATCAATCGAGAATTGATCATTGACATTTTATGAAATACCTGAAGAGACTGGACCTATCATGATAATATTATGTCGACGCCAAGTATACCGATTAGAACAACAGTTTGCTAGGTTTTTTAAACAGTTCCTTTATAGATTAGTAATCTGTAAAGGAACTATGTCGACGTCCGTGTTTTCCCCGTGAACTATTCAGAACTGGATAAAATGTTTAGGTTACATATGCTCATATGATCTGATATGCATTATCTACGTTAAAAAATCTCTGACAAATTTAATCAAAATAGCACACATTGAAAATAAAAAAGTAGTTTGTGTGGCTGCATGATTATTTTTCTCGTCCAATCTCTGGGTAAGAGGTGTTGTTGATTTTTTTGTATATAAATATTGATATTGGTGCATAAAATCCGTTCCCGATAAGGTCACCTGTTAGTCAAATACTAAGCTTTAAATTGATACAAAAAGTTGTTGGGGCCAAATTTAAGACATGGGCTCTATTTTACCATAATGTTGTACTGCGAGTCACATTGAATCTGTCATGATATGTCTGTCACGTGTTGAGCGACCAATGGTTAAGGCACTTCGCACACGCCAAGCGTTGTCGTAGCGCATGCATGCTGTACGAATGTGAGCCGGATGAATTTATGTAAGGTTCACTTGCAGTATTTATATGTAGAAATAAAAGTTCACTAGGATTTTCAAAAGATCGAAAGTGCGCAGAGGTCCAAACAACTAAAAATGTACAACAAGAGCGACTATTCCTATCTAATATTTAACTTATTATCGATATATTCCTATATATTCTTTTTGGTGTGCTATACATTTGGTTTTTTTTTGTGTAAATTGCAAAATAGAAAAGGCAGTTCTGCATTAATTGTAATGATATTTAGTTTTGCATGCGAACTAAAATAACATTTCTTATTTGTTTGTTATCGTGGGAAGTTTAGAATTAATTACGTTGGCTTAAAAAGAATTGGTGTTCTGTTATAAGCATTTATAATAGCGATTAAGTAAGTTCTTATAAACGTTATGAATAAGACATATTTTTTACATTATTTTACACTTTTTAACTATACAACTCTTAGCTTAATTAAAAGAGTTTGAAAATGTGCTTTATGAAAAGGTTTGCTCACTTAGAGACACAATAAAATATATATTTGGAGTAATATTTTGTAATAATGTCTAAGTAAGGCTTTAAAAACCACTTTACAAATATTTCACTTTTATCTTCTATATATTTTTTTTTTTTGTTTAAATGAAATATCGGCTTTGTTTAGGTTTTTTCCCATTCTGTATACTTATATATATATACCTCATGTATATAGTGTTATAAAATCTCAGCAATAATTAAGTATTACCATTTTATGTACAAAAAAAGGTTAATTTAAATAATACATTTGATAAAGAAAAGAAAGAATGTAGTTAAAATGTATTTTAAACTATTTTAGTGTGTATTTTTTTAATTTAATCTTTTTATGCTTGTACATCTTAAATCTATTTGTAATTTGACAGTGCCATTACGGCAAAAACATGGAATAATATCTCATATTTTTATTTATACTAAACTATGATAATTTTAAGTGAATATAGGTATTCATATAATAATGGACACAAATATACTGAACACTTAAAAATAAGAGCAATAGACGATTATTATTAGCTCAATAAATTTCAATTTCAACACGTCGAAGTTTATTCCCGCAAGATCCACTCATATAGTCATCTGTCTGATTCAGTACATAAACATACTCAATAAACAAGGAACAAGTTGGGAGTAACTCACGGCGTGGCTAAAAATTACTTACACAAACCTATTAACCTTTACACTAACATTATATACTAAGTTACTAACAGATAGTATAGTCAGCGTCGAATAAATGGTTGCACTTTACTCACCCTAATGCCCTTGACAATAGAGACGAGAGTCGATCATTATGGAGCTTTGGACGTAAGCAACTATATGAATCTGGCTGTACTATTCATGTAAATTCGATAAAAGTCTAAGCGATGTTGACAATGACCGTTTCAAAGGAAGGTAAAAATTATATCGAATACCAAACGGTAGCTCTTGATAAATCACAGTCTATATGATATAATTCATTCACACATTTGTAGTGCACCCAATTCTCGCAAACACTATCATAGCACATTTGTAAAACTAACTTAGTTTGAAACTCCTTTTAGATCTGTATGTGAATGTGACCAGAGATTACTTTATGTTGCGTCACTAATACATTAATGACTTAACCCTTAGTGTGTTAGTAAATATCTAATAGTTTCAGTCATCCCTACTAATTTCCATTTTCACGACCTTTGCATTTTCAGTTGTGGTAGGCCCTCCCGAAGCGGATGTAATGCGTATTGGCGTGGTACCACGTGAGTAGAAGATTTCAACAAGATGCATGAATTATTAATTTTGTTTTTACGTACACACTTTTATTTTATACCACCACAATGTACCAAATGCACTTTAAATAGATATACTAAAGGAAACGCTTTATACATTTTTTGTTGCATTTTTTGGCATTTTCTTGTCGAGTTTTTCTAATTTACAATCAAAGTACTAAAACTTATGTTTTCTATTGGTGTTGTAACTATATTATTTTCCAACGTATCTTCCTAAACTATATTTGAGTAAATGCTTATAAGGTGATAAGTGTTGAAAATAATTAATCGAGAATTATAATTTTTCTAGCAATATTTATATAACTTCAGTGAAAAATATATTTGGGTAGTTCTCCAGCGACCCAATTTTCTTTGTCCGGGCGAGAAAAGCCTACATGTACTGTAAATAGGCATATGAATTATTATTTTTATTAAAATTGTGTATGTACTCTAATTGGGAAACCACAGTTATTAACCACAAACAAATAAATACGCTTAGTAACAATATCGAAACCCCTGAAATATGATTCCCCTGACTTTTCCGCTCACCAGAATCGTACACAATATTATCGGTATTATTGCTTTCTGTGTAGTTTATTTATGTGACATTTTAGCCTTTATATACTAATTAAACAATAATTCACTAGAAAAATATAAGATACGCATATTTAAAGTAGTTTTTATAATAAAAAATATTTCGACTTTGTCCGCGACCTTATTGTGATTCCACTGGCGCGTCACTAAAATGCGACTATGTCCCTATTGAAGCTCGTCGAAGGCACGGTTAACCCTGCTGCGCAAGCGTTTAGTTGTGCTTCCACTGTCGAGATAGAAGGGTGTGCGTCTCGTTGCTGCATAACGGGAACACGAAGGTAAGAATGTGGGTACCCTGGTCTTGGTTTTGAAAAATTCTGATTACCCTGACTTGGTTTGCTTATGTATTATAATAAGTGATTTGATTTATTAAACAAACTGTAGACACATTCATTTTGACTATTTTTTGCCTTTAGGCCATGTTACTGGATGTACTCAGTTGGCGACAATCGAAAAATATTTAAAATTTTATTATTTCACTGCCTGTGATTACCCTGTTTTAAAGGCCTGGGAACTTAAAAGTTTACAAGTTTAAGTTAGAATACATACCTTGAAATTACTAAAAATGCATTTTTAAACGCAGGATGTTTTACATTATGGCAAAGCTACGTTGGTATTACATGAGCTTACGTCGTGTTATCTGAAACTACACAGAAGCAGGTTATGCATGGAAAAGGAGCTCCTGACGGAGTAGGTGGCGTGGTGAAACGTACGGCGTAGGCGTAAACTGTAGCCCGTGGAAATGATATCCAAAACATAGAGTGCCTTGTCAACCACCTAAGTGTTAACGTCTCCGGTGTTATTCTGACAGTGGTAGAAGAAACAGATATAATTGAATAAGATTTGTTGGTGCCCTCAGATCTGGACCAATTCCGTGGAACAATGAGCATCCACCAAGTAGTATGAAGCTTCAGTAATAAAAATATTTTGGCAATGAGACGACTTAGTTGTGGACAAGAAAATGCTCTCTCGAACCGGTCAAATGTCAGCACGGTCAATATATTGGATTTTTCTATATAGGAGTAACTAATCGGAGAACATCAATACGTGCTCCAAAACGGCTACCAAAAACAAAAACCAGCGCATTGATAAAACGTACAGAAAAAGTTACTGATGGAGGTCATAGTTCCACAAACCTACAAGGCTCCCTTGATCTGGGGCCAAATGCCAGTTTCTGGGCAGAAGTATCATCTTCTTCCTATGTATATGAAGTATGTATTTACAAAAAAAAAGTCTTTAAGAATGTTTATCCGTTATTTTGTATCCATAACACAAGTTCTCAATGACACTTATCTTGGAACTAAATAATTGGTGTAATTGTTAGAAATGATTCATATTTTTTTTTATTAAAATATATTTTTTGACGAAAGAGTTTTAACACCTAAGCTGTCAGAGGCTATGTTGGAGGCAACTCAAGAGAAAACCTATGACTTGCCTTTTTGTAATAAGATTGATGATAACTACGACGACTTTGACGATCTTTAAATATTTTGATTAAAGCTTAGGTTAGTAGAATGTGATTAAATGTGATGATTATTTTAAATTTGCCATAATAATATATATAGGTTTTACATATGTTTGAGAAAAAGAGATATTTTTTATATGTTGTACCTTATTTATAGATTATAGTAACTTTTTATGATGAGACTCACATCGACAGATAATGTTTATAAATGGCTGTGTTTAAGTAATAAGACTGATTAATAGTAAAAAAATGTATACGATTAAGAACTTCTGTAAACCAAAGGGTAATGTTAAAAAGAATTGTTACATTATACAAAAAATTGTTTTTATTTGTTTTTGTTGTGTATAGGATTCCGCTCTCCGCTCCTTTGGTCGTGAGTTCGATTCCCACGCAGGACAAATCTTTGTGTGCATAAACATTAATATTTGTTCTGGTCTGGTCTGGTCTTTATTCCTATGTGTATTAAGTATGTGTTTACAAATAAAAAAGTAGTTATGTGTGTTTTTCCGTTATTTAGTATCCATAACATAAGTTCTTCATGATACTCGTCTTGGAACTAAATAGTTAGTGTAATTGACAGAAAATATTTATTTATTATAGAGTCAATTATATAACCTCTTAGGGTGTGCTGCTTTGAAATATTAATAACTTTTTTCTATGGAATCAAATAGTCAAAGTTGTTGATTGTTGGCACTTACTTAGTCCTCAAGAAGTCTGCACTATTTTACAAGTAATGCAAGGTTGTACTAAAAAACACTGGTACTAAAAAAAATATTACGTAGTCTTGATTAATAATCATAATAAGATAAATAAAGATATATAAATATGTTTTTATTTTTTTTCTGATTCTCCTGCGACTATATTCTATTTCCCCTGGTTATAAAATTTTTGACGTCGCATATCTTTGACTTTATTCATTCAAATTGAGTGCCTATTCGAGATTTAAATTTCTAGTGCACAATATTTTGACGTGTAGTACCAGGATTAATTAAACTTGAAAGAAAAAAATATGCCAGAGAAATCAGATGAATAATGCGATTTCAAATAATAACCCATTTCTCTTATAAAGTGTACAAATTTATAATCATCAACATAATAATTAATTTGTGCGCACGTTGTCGTTTCATAAATTATAGTGTTGTTTGTTCCAGAAAAAGAATAAGTTTATAATATAGAATCTAGAAATTATGTATTCTTTGCTAACTATATAAGCATTTTAAAAAGTTAATCTATTGCCTAGTATGTTCGTGTTCGTCCACAGATTAGTACTAAATGTTAAATGTTTTCCTTTAAACTTGTCATGTCATATTCATGTTTTCATAATATTTCATCGCCATTTCAGCCGACAGGAACCCGCCCCGGGTAGACGATCGTACCCACCCGATGAACACTCAAGAACCGCCCAAAACATATTTCAAGAGTTTATAGATTATTTTAGATCTTTTTTTAATTGTTAGAACGTTCTATTTTTTTCTTACCTTTTATTTTACATTCTTTTTTTACATAATTTACATATTATCCCACTTCCTTTTTATTTTTCATTTGTGGTAATGGAGAATTTCCGATCGCAACGTACATTAGGCAGAAGATTCACAACAAACGCGGCAAAGGTATTTCAAGAAACAATAATGTTTATTTTGCATTCATTGTGTTATTTTTTAAACGGCTTTTTTCACATATTGCCTGGCGTTGAAATTTCTAAGATCGCGGAATTTCTTTTATGTTCAGACCAAAGTCACAAACCATTTGTCTATTGTATTATGTCTAGACCTAATTTATAAACCTTACTTAGCGTCTTTTTTTTTGCCACTCCATGATACGGACGGATAAAATAAGTATCTAGTGAAATTTTGCACAGCACTGTAAAAGTTACCAGAAATTTGTGACCTTCAAAATTTCTGGTAAAGTTAATATATTAATAGTAGGTCATTCTAACTGCATTCTCATTATTAATACGTTAAGCATACTTTTTGCATCGTATACTTTTTCAAAATAATTTGCTTAGCATCGGCTTTATAAATATTAATGCAGTGTTTAAATTGTTTCTAGACCCAATTCAAAAATATTTATTCGTGTTAAAATTGTGTATTTTTATAATTGTCACTTGCCGCGAGGCCACTGAAGCGGAAGATTGTTTCGGCAAGGGTCATAATGAATTAACAATCAGGATGAACCCAAACGGAAACTAGCTAACATCTAATTTTTTATTTTTTTATTAGGCTTTTTTGGATGTATATCATATGATATATAGCATCTTTTTTTGTTGTTGTATGGAATAAAAAATAGAACATTATTTGTGTACATGTAGCATTTAGATTTTAAATAGGGTACAAAAATATACCCTTCATTTGTGCTTCACAAATGCGTTTAACTTCATCTGATATTTCCTTTAAGTTTCCAATTTTTTCTTGTATTACTACATAAAACTCTCTGTCATTTAATGACTTTCCAGTGATCCAATACTCATCATGGGTTTTAATGATGATTCCTCCATAGTTCCGTAAGCTCTTTTTATTAGAATATATTCTTGCTATAATACTTTGTACTTCAAGTTTTACTACAGTTGATGGAGTCAATTAATTTATGATAGTTATTATAATATTTTGTATAACCGGTCCACTGATCTATCCACTGAACTACTGGAGGCTCAGCTACCGGGGGCTTAAAGGTTCAATTCAAAGGAATTTCCTTTGTCTGACCTTGAATATATTCAACAAAATACCCCTTCTCAGTCTCCTTAGAAACATTTGAAATAAACAATGGTATTTTACTCACGGATGCCTTCAATTTTAAATTAGTGACTGCCTTAGTTTTACCTAAACAGCTAACGAACCTATTATTTCTTAACTCACTTTTCTTTCATTCTAAAGTCCATTCTCCAAGTAGAGTTTCGTCCAGTAATATATAAAATAATATTTTTGAATCAAGTTTTAGAGCGAATGCGACCTGAGCTACATATGCCAAGAGCTGCTTATTTCCAGGATAGAAAAACAATAGCGAAATTAAATTAGTTACATGTCACTTGACCACCCAAGCTTGACACTTGACAATGCACAGATAGACTTGACTACAAGGGTTATAGAATAATTATAAAGTATATATATTAGGTCGGGGAAAAAGTCTTTTCGCATAACGTAGGTATAAACTTATTATAAATTTTTTTTGACTGTACTATTTGTGTCTGGCTGGTTTCGGTAACATTAAAAAGGTTCTTTTATAAAGAAAAGAAAAAAATAAAAAAAAGTTGTTTCCCGCTAATTTTCATTTGTTTTTCTCTCCGTTAAAATGAGTGAATCTAATGAAGAAATTCGATACATTTTAAAATTTTATTATAAAAAAGGCAAAAATGCAACTCAAGCAGTGAAAAAAAATTGTGATGTTTATGGACCTGATGCAGTGTCAGTAAGAGTAGCACAAATTTGGTTCAAACGTTTTCAGTCCGGAAATTTTGATGTTAAAGATGCACCTCGCTCTGGTCGCCCTGTTACGAATAAAATGGACGCCATTTTTGAAAGAGTGGAGCAAGATCGGCATATTAGTAGTTACGATGTAGCTGAAGAACTGAGAATTGACCACAAAACAGTTTTGACCCATTTGAAGAAAGCTGGTTATACAAAAAAGCTCGATATTTGGGTGCCACACGAGCTCACTCAAAGAAACTTAATGAACCGTGTACTCATTTGCGATTCATTATTGAGACGTAATGAAACCGAGCCGTTTTTGAAGAGATTGATAACTGGCGATGAAAAGTGGATCACGTACGACAAGAACGTGCGAAAAAGGTCGTGGTCGAAAGTTGGCCAGGCTTCACAGACTGTGGCCAAACCTGGCCTAACACGAAATAAGGTGATGCTGTGTGTATGGTGGGATTGGAAGGGCATTGTTTATTATGAGCTTTTACCGCCCGGCAAAACCATCGATTCTGATCTTTACTGCCAGCAACTGATGAGATTAAAGGAAGCAGTCGAGAGAAAACGGCCGGAATTGATCAACAGGAAGGGTGTGGTCTTTCATCACGATAACGCTAGACCACACACATCTTTAGCCACTCAGCAAAAATTAAGAGAGTTCGACTGGGAGGTCCTAGTGCATCCACCATATAGCCCTGACCTTGCGCCTTCAGATTTTCACCTGTTTCGGTCTCTGCAGAATTCTTTAGGTTCTGTAAGGTTGACCTCAAGAGAGGACTGCCAAAACTATTTGTCCCGTTTTTTTGATCAGAAGTCCCAAAGTTTCTACAGTAACGGGATAATGTCTCTGCCCACAAAATGGCAGAAAGTTATTCAACAAAACGGTACAAATATATTGTAAATAAATCTAAATAAACTTTGAAAAAAATGTCTTGACTTTTCATACAAAAATACGAAAAGACTTTTTCCCCAACCTATTATATTTTGAAATTATAGTTTATGTCATGTCATCTCCATGTTCATATTATTATATTAAAATAAGTTCTCGACATTTATTTATTAGTTATTTGGAATTTAAAAGTATAATAATAGCATAGCCGTTAGCGGAAATTGTACTTAATAACTCTTCATTTAATTTAAGTTTCGTCAACTAAAAGCTTATTAGCAGATTTTTAAAACAAGCATTGCTTTTCGTGAAGGGCTGTCCATTCATTACGTGATGTTTTTTTAGCTTCCCCCTCTCTCTCCCCTTGATGGTATGGTTCAAGACTAACCCCCTTCCCTACCTCTAAGCCACGTGTATTTTATTTGATTTTAGAACATTATCCTTGAATACAGATATAAAGTATCATTCGATCGTCAAGTGGGAATACGTAATGAACGAACACGCTGTTTTTCGGTTTAAAAAACTAATGTACGTGATTTCCCCACCTCCCCACTTGTGATATTTCGTGATTTTTATCGAAATATCTCTCCCCCCCCCTTTTTAGAGCCTCACGTGACTAATGGACGCCCCCTTAAGTGTAGTATTTTTTGGGATAGATCAATAGATCTTCTGACTGTATTTTGGGATATAAGTATGCTAACTGCATAATTTTGTCCTTTTTCTTTTGTGTCGATAATAAATTATTTTAAAATTGTAAGAGTTATAAATTTTGTAGCAAAATATTGAACCGGGTTTTTGGCTTCAGAAACGATTTACCTTGAAAACCCACACAACTATCAAAATTTGACATTTATATAGGGTAGGCACAACAGTGTGCTCTTGCTTACTTGTAGGTAAATAATAAATTCACGCATATATATTTTTAAATGTAATAATAAATCCAACGTCACATACATAATATAACATATTTAAAATTACTAAGACAAGTAATGCTCCCCAGACTGATTTCTTAAAATCTTCTTAGGGGAGGCCTGTGTTCAGCAGTGGACTTAATATGGCTGAAATTATGATGACGATAATAGAATAATTTTTGCTGCGATTCATTCTGCGTATGGTTGATCCTTATTGATAATAAACATTACGTAATTTCAATTTTCATATATAATTATTACTAATGCGATTCAATCTGTGTGCGTTAATTCTTATTGAAGGCAAACGCGTTGATTTTGAAGTCTAATAGAAAAATCTATTTGAAATGAAATAAAATTTACTAATACACAAAGGCTTTTAGACTTACAATAACCAATTTTAGTAAAAATCAAGTATGCTGCTTATGCTTTCCGCTGTTATTTTTTCGGTATGGGTTGGTTCTTATTGATAATGAAAAATAACTTATTTTAAGTTCGGAAATAGATCGTTGTTTTATTAATAGTCCGATATTCTGGTTATGTTACTATACTTGATTCTCCGTAATGATAACGTGATAACTAGGATTCGATAACTTTGCAGACGGCGAAATTGGACTAACCCGATACCGGTGCACACTCATGCCAGATTGACGGCATTTTATGCTTCTAAACGCAAAAGGTACTCTAAAGCGATACGCGGGGGGAAAAATGTGTCGCCAGAGACGTCGGGTGAAGTCGTGGGACCCGGATTTCACTCGACATGTAACATCAACATCGGACATATTATGTCGCACGATGTCGGCAGACATGTTAAGCGAAGGCTTCTGGCTTCGTTTTACATGTAGTTCATTCGTCCCCTAGTATATCCCTGGCTTTAAAAGTGAAATGTTTGTTTTATATTGCTTTAGGTGTTGTGTTCCATGTTATAAACTATAGTTCTAGACAGCCGTACTATTGTGATATTACAGGCTTATTATTTTAGAAAACTGGTACTTTTCTCCAAGAACTGTTTGTATTGTTGATGATAGTATATTTTTTCGGAGAAGTAATAATTTTTTAATTATATGTCTATTATATTTAATTAAGCGGTCTTGCTGTAAAACACGGTCTAATGTCAGGCTACGCTTTGAAAATTTGTATGTAATGTATTTACTCCTTATATTTTGTTTACTTTATCGGTGTTGTATTTATTTTGAATTTTGAGTCCGTTTTACTGAACCGCTGCTTGAACTTTTGCATAATTTATCGTTTTGTATCGTAAGTATGTTTTAGGCTTGTAATTATTGTATTAGTTTCATATTATTAAAAGTGTTCGTTAAGTTATATGTAGCATCATTATATATTTTATAAATGTGATACCAGTAGCAGCTTGACACCGGTGACCGCGGTAACATAAATATATACTACGTTGACGATTCAAAAAAAATGTATCTTTGTGAATACGTTTATATGTAAATATTACATTTTGGTATTGTAATTAGCTTAATATATACTATGAAGACTATTTATTATACTTAAATATTTTTACATATTGCATTCATTTCGCTAATTAAAATCCGAAGCTAGTCGTTACATGTAAATAGCAAATAAATAATAGTAAGGTGTATCCTTTGGCTTCGCCCCTGTAATCTTAAGACTAACCGCGAGTATAAAAGAGTATACCGCGAATACGAACATCAAGTATTATAAGCAATAAAAAATGGCTTTAGTCACAGTCTAAACAAATCTCGCATGTTCGAATTCACAAGTTAATAAAATCAACATTAATAACAAGTAAAATACGGAGCAATTTGAAGTTATCGAGAACTGTCATTATCATATTTTTAACCTGTACAGTCTGACTGTTCTTAACATAGTATTTGCTAAAGTAAGCAATTGTATATACAAGTTACGTCTAATACTGTACATTATTAACTTATAAAACTAGTGGCAAGCCGTCGCTTCACTTCGGGACTATTTATTAAATATTTTACATTAAATAGGTTACAGCACTGGAGTTAATAATTTAGCCTATGTCTTTCACAAAATCATGTACCTTTCATTTTTGAAATTTGATTTTTTTTAATCAGTCCATTAGTTTCGGATTCTATTTAATGCTATGAAACAATCGAATCTCTCTTCTTTATATTTATAGAGCGTAATCAAATTGTATGCATAACAGTTTTAATAACTTTTCACGTACCTAGATAAAAGTTAGGTTATAATATAATGTAGGGCAGGTAAACAACAGAATAAATAGATGATGTAAAATTACCGCTCTCAATCGAAACTACATTAATTTGAAACTATTTCTATGTCCCCTTGAGACCCAACACACGTCTAAACTGTGTTGGAACTGTACCTGTCGCCGATTTATATTATATCTTTGTATTATAATATCTATATATTATATCGATGTACCTCACTGCCTGAGAGCCCCTCTTCCTGAAATGAAACTAAAGAGGCTTTACTCAATTTAGTCTCCAATGGTGCACTTACGAATGTCAAGGCAAGTTAAAATTGAATGCACCCATTCACAACGAGCGGGAGCTTGATTGTAAACAAATTAGCACACATGATAATAGCAAGACCACAAATCACTGGCTCCGTGGAATATAGACCTATTAGTAGACAGGTCAGATCTAAGTTACGTACAGACAGTCTTTTTATTTTCACTGAGATCTCATCAATGTAAATCTACCGTTCAAAAGACAAGAATGATTCAATAATATATCGCGTTTGCATGTTATGCGTCAACAAATGTGATGAAGTCTTCATAACAAGATCTTCATTTATGATGTCCAAAAAATCATCACTTCGAGTAAAGTCAGTACTCCATTGAGCCAGCGAAATGTCTAAATGCTATTCTGAGTCCATTAGTGTGTGTTGCGGACATTATGACAAGAAAGATGGTTAACACCAACTTTACGAACGGTTACTGAAGTTAACCGTCCTCGACCAATTAGTCTCGCATCTGACGGTCACTTTCTAAAAATATTTTTTGATTTTCTATAAAAATTACTGTATATCCTTACTATGTTATAAACGAAAAAGTTTGTATGTATTTTAGTTAGTCTGTCACGTAAAAATTACTAAATGGTAAAAAAATGTAAGTATAAATAATAAAGATACTGTATATAACTAATCCCGCGCAGACGACGTTGCGGGCACCAGCTAGTTTGTAATATATGTAATCAAAGACGTTTACTATTATCTTTACAATAATCGTCGCGTGGTAACAGATATTTTCGCCCACTACTTTTGGCACTCATCCCTCGGTCGCTCGTTTCTTCTTTCGATTTTGTAATATAGCCAAGTAACTGTCAATAGTTTTCCTCATTGTCTGTAGACGTTAGTTAGTCGTTTTGATGAAAACGTAGACAGCTTACTCCAATAGACGTGTACATAATAAAAATATATATGAACCAGAAATAAAATTATGTCACTCAATTTTATTTCGAATGAGTTATTTACAAAAAAATAATAGTTTGTAAAGTGATAACTTTATCAAGTATATGAAACTTTATATTGAATTCGAAAATGATCAGTTTTTTGTCTAATCACCGATTAGTCCAATAGGACGTTATGGAGTCATTTGGTGTCATCAATATTTATTATCAGCAGTTATTGGCTTAATAATACAAGTCCATTAATAGACGTAGTTAGAATATTTTATTAAAACTGAGGTGCATTGCTCTTCGAAGAGCTTACGAAATATTTACTTCCTGTTAGATGTTGGTAGTTAGTTACTGTTGTAATTGCAAGACGGTATATGGACTTCGAGGGTACTAGCGACTGCATAACACACGAATGCATTGCCAAACAATGGTTTTATAATTATTTTAGATTCATTAATACAAGATGAAAAATAGTAACACACTCGAGTAAAGTCTAATAACAATTCTCCTAGTTTGGGCAGACTATTGAAAATTGAACAAAATAACTAGAGATTTTTATTACAAGTCTATCGGAGTAAATAGTCTATGAGAGATGTGATGAGACTGTTTTTTTTAGAACAATTTTTCACAATTATGTTACGTTAGATACTTTACAAAGATTTATTATCGTTAAAATAGCTCAAAGCTTTATATATATGTTATAATTTAACTAGTTTCGGTCCGTGACTTCGTTGCGTACCTTATACTTCGACATATCGCTCGCGTATAAGTGAGACGTTAAGTGTATCTATTGTTAGTTTAGTAATATATTATCATACAGAGGTAAGATTTTATTGTTAATTTAAAACAACTGGACAGATAAAAAAAATATTACAGTCATGGAAAGATACGATTTTAGTGAGTAACACATGTTTTATTTTTAATCGATTTACATTACCCCACGAAAACTACTTAAATGTAACTCATGTATGTACTTATTTTGGTGATGCTGGTGAAGCCGTGGTCAGAAAATATTTACCTTATAGATACATCTGTTTCATTACGAAAATGACAGTTTTTTTAAAAAGTAAGTTAAAACAGTTTGTGCGAACTAAATAGTAGTCAGACAGGCCTTAATTTGCGAGTCCTTATGCTATATGTTAAATCAACTGATCCTACTTAACAGAGACAGGCACGTACAAAAGCGAATAATGTAAATACTATTAGAAGAGTATAGTACTAGGAAGTTATATTGTACATCAGTAATGTAGGCTATATTATTACTCGATTTAAATTAGGGGTCCCTACAAAAACTGGAAGAATGTGCATCTGATGACCGATATGTCGGAGAATACCTGCACTTTACTCAGAGGTCGTGGGTTCAATTCCCACACAAGACAAATCTTTGTGTGCATTAACATAAATATTTGTTTTGATCTGGATGTTTCCTATGTAAATTAAGTATGTATTTAAAAAAAGGTATGTGTGTTTATTCGTTTTTTAGTATCCATAACGTCTCTGGAAAATAGAGTTAAATTAGCTCGTCCGAACTAAGTAGATAATCAGACATACCTTAATTTGCAAGTCTTCATTATACTAAATAATTAATTAATTAATTAAATAGACTTAACTGTATGTATTAAATGTATACATCCTAGTTAAGTTCTACAAGCACGTACAAAAGCGAATAATATGAATACTATTAGCACAGTTTTTATTCGTAATAATAAAACCTACATGGTATTTACCTCGGTCCGGAAAGACTAAATAGATCTATATTGACGCCGTATTAATTGCTAGAATTGTCGGGCGATTTATATTGATGTACATAGAGGTAACTAATGTTAGCAGTAGACGATGTTATTATTATGTTATATTATAACAAATATCGCTTCGGAAGCTTTGAAAATTAGCCATAACTTATAGAGACATTATAAATTATATGTGACGAACAGTTATCCAATCGGTGGTAATTGCAATACGTTTTTGTGGAAAACATTCGATAGCTTACAAGCGGGACACAATATACCTTGCAAAGGAAGGACACCGCATTTGTTATTGATTTATTTGATGTATGCGATAATACATACTAAATAAAAACATAATTAAACCGCGATTTAAATAATTTTGATTTAGTTTTAGCATTTCAGAGGCACAATGGTTTTCCTGGGCTTTGGTACAGAAATACCTTCTAAAGCCCAAGCAAAGGAATCGTGACTAATGGTGCAAATACTTTATTCGTATACAACTTATACCTCTTTGGTTTCATTATACGACAATTCTGTAGCCCACAGGAATCTGGGTGCCCGTGGAATAATTCTTAAGAACAACTTATTAAATGAAACCTGTCTCACAGGCGCCACCTACACCACAAAACACGTAAACTGTCCCTGCAAGAGGGCGGCCGCGGCATGAGCAGCGAGAGGCGGGTGTCCATGGTCCCTGGGGAGGAGCCTCTTCCTGAAAATGATCAAGAAGGATCCATCAACCCGAATGAAGACCCACAACAAAATAACGACAAGGTATGTTCTAGTACCGGCCCTCTGCAGAACGCATCCAGTCGCTACCAGCGACCAGTCTTTCTGGTTGGAGCTCTATGGGGGGAGGCCTATGTTTAGCATAGCCGCGGGCGGGGTGTCAGAAGCTTTACACTTTGACGCTTTGGCCCCCCATTCCTTTTTCAACAGCGGTGGACGTCGTCGGAAGATTTTTAGTGAGTGAGTGAGCCCCACACTCGTACGTGCGTAAAGGCATTTTGTTACCGACGTAAATAAAAAAAAGGCCTATGTTTAGCAGTAAACGGCAATGAACTGACTGATTTATTTATTAATACGCAAATCAAATTAACATAGCTCGTGGCGAGGAGCCTCTTCCTAAAAATGATAAAGAAGGATCCATCAACCGGAATGAAGACCAAAAACAAAATACTGGCAAGGAATGCTCTTGTCCCGTCCCTCTGCAAAAAGCCTCCCTCCCTGTACTAAATGTCTTCCTGGCTGGCGTTCTTTGGGGGAGGCCTATGTTCAATAGTGCACGGTATTTTGCTGATTGATTGATTGATGCTCTAATCAAATCAAATAATTTTTTGCATAACCTGTCACCTGCATAATATGAGACTGATTATACTTAGTTATACTATAATCAGTCTCAATGTGTCGTCCTGCTAGGGCATAACCGATATAGGTAGGATTACTTAGCGAAAAAGCATAGGTAAACAACTTCTTAAGATTTTTTGTGTGTTTTTAATTAAGTATAGAAAGAGTGAATGTTGTCTAAATTAGGAACAAGCAAAGATTACTTCAAACGCCCATACACTTCTGATTTGAGAACTGGTTGAGGATTTATCTAAACTATAAAAAAACCTTTTTTTCTCCAACAGTCGACATTGCGCGTGAGCCGAAAGGAGGGCGGAGACAAGCTACGGAAAATCCTAGCGGATGACCACAAGAAGAGAGTGGACAAGAATCCTCATGCAGTAAGGAATATTTAATTTATTTCAACAAACAGTCATCATCCTAGCAATTACCCCGGTTACGTACGACACTTACGAGGGTCTGCTTACTGGCTGAATTGGCTGTATTTCATGTATTACATGGATCGAATGCCGTTCTGATCTTTGCAACCCATAGGGGAACATCATTCTATGGTGAACAAGATATAGACAGTACATTATTTTAACAAACACTCAAACTGACCTCATTTTAAAAACACATGCATCGTCTTGTTTGCTGATAAGCCACAAAAATTAAGTCGATTAATACTAGATACAGTCTTTTGATATGGCGCCAAAATGTCTGAACTATTAAATTTTATATTATTAAGTAAATAAAAATTCACATTCCATGCCGCTGGAACCTATTATTAAGGGGACGGTGTATGCCGCTGACTTTCAAAAGCCTAGCAAGGCGTTTCCGCGTCCGCGGCAGAGGGGATTCCAGATGGATGTCGTGCATCGATTGTATATAAAAATTCATAAAAAAGAATAAATAAAGAAATTGGCAAAAAACAACCAAAAGTCTCTTCGGTATTTAATTAACTGGAGTAATTAAATTGAAAAAGCCCAATTATAGCGATCTCAAATAATTCCCCTCCTTATGATTATGTTGGTGTTATTTTGTTTGTACCTGCTTTTATCTTGATGGTTGGTAATAAATTAAATAAATATCAAGGTATAAGATAAATATAAAATGCTACCTTTGTCTAAATAAATGTAATTTTACCTTACAGTCTTTAAAGCATAATTATTACAAACCATTTGTCGAAAGTTAGCAAACTAATTATATAGGAACGTCGCCACATTCTAATTTCAGATACCATCATAAATTTATGCATAGCATAATTATATAGTATTCATTAAGCGCTCATAGCATGTCGCCTAGACAGATTGTGCTACGTGCTATGGTTAAATATTAATTCTTAATAAATTGTCATATTACATACCCGAACTCCGCTCCTAAGGGCGTGGATTCGATTCCCACACAGGACAAATCTTTGTGTGCATGAATATTAATATTTGTTCTGCTCTGTGTGTTTTCCTATGTTATTAAGTATGTATTTACAATAAATGTATTTGTACATTTATTTATATATGATTATAATAGGTTGGGGAAAAAGTCTTTTCGTATTTTTGTATGAAAAGTCAAGACATTTTTTTCAAAGTTTATTTACATTTATTTACAATATATATGTACCGTTTTGTTGAATAACTTTCTGCCATTTTGTGGGCAGAGACATTATCCCGTTACTGTAGAAACTTTGGGACTTCTGATCAAAAAAACGGGACAAATAGTTTTGGCAGTCCTCTCTTGAGGTCAACCTTACAGAACCTAAAGAATTCTGCAGAGACCGAAACAGGTGAAAATCTGAAGGCGCAAGGTCAGGGCTATATGGTGGATGCACTAGGACCTCCCAGTCGAACTCTCTTAATTTTTGCTGAGTGGCTAAAGATGTGTGTGGTCTAGCGTTATCGTGATGAAAGACCACACCCTTCCTGTTGATCAATTCCGGCCGTTTTCTCTCGACTGCTTCCTTTAATCTCATCAGTTGCTGGCAGTAAAGATCAGAATCGATGGTTTTGACGGGCGGTAAAAGCTCATAATAAACAATGCCCTTTCAATCCCACCATACACACAGCATCACCTTATTTCGTGTTAGGCCAGGTTTGGCCACAGTCTGTGAAACCTGGCCAACTTTCGACCACGACCTTTTTCGCACGTTCTTGTCGTACGTGATCCATTTTTCATCGCCAGTTATCAATCTCTTCAAAAACGGCTCGGTTTCATTACGTCTCAATAATGAATCGCAAATGAGTACACGGTTCATTAAGTTTCTTTGAGTGAGCTCGTGTGGCACCCAAATATCGAGCTTTTTTGTATAACCAGCTTTCTTTAAATGGGTCAAAACTGTTTTGTGGTCAATTCCCAGTTCTTCAGCTACATCGTAACTACTAATATGCCGATCTTGATCCACTCTTTCAAAAATGGCGTCCATTTTATTCGTAACAGGGCGACCAGAGCGAGGTGCATCTTTAACATCAAAATTTCCGGACTGAAAACGTTTGAACCAAATTTGTGCTACTCTTACTGACACTGCATCAGGTCCATAGACATCACAAATTTTTTTCACTGCTTGAGTTGCATTTTTGCCTTTTTTATAATAAAATTTTAAAATGTATCGAATTTCTTCATTAGATTCACTCATTTTAACGGAGAGAAAAACAAATGAAAAATAGCGGGAATCAATTTTTTTTATTTTTTTCTTTTCTTTATAATGGAACCTTTTTAATGTTACCAAAACCAGCCAGACACAAATAGTACAGTCAAAAAAAATTTATAATAAGTTTATACCTACGTTATGCGAAAAGACTTTTTCCCCGACCTAATACGTTACATAGTATCCATAACACAAGTTCTTGTATATATTGGTGGTGTAATTGTCAGAAATATTTTTTTTACTTAGTGGCCACATCCCTCATGACAGTAATCAGTCGATGTACTCCAACATATAAGAGCGCTCTATACCGTGGAATAAAAATGATAACAAATGACGGCCTATATTTATGACTTTTAACGCCCCGTTTCATATACCCGAGCATATATGAGCTGGGAAACAAATGCACCGGCATAGAGCGTAATACGTGTTCCGAATAAAAACTGTTATTACGTGAAATCTACTATAGCTATCATGACTCTGTTGACTTATCTAGACTGATAAGTAAATTATCCATAAAATAAATCTATATAAATGCGTCACGGGTTTTTGTAAGTAGTTGTATGTATAAAACCCAGTCTGGGTTACCAGGCTGGGAGAAATCCTACCGGATAATGGGCAGCTGCGTCATCCTGCATACTGGCTTGAACTGCGATCACAAACCCGCTCGCTTGTGTGGTAATTAAAGGCAAATTCCCCCAATAGAATGGCCAATGTTCAGCAGTGGATTTTATAAGGCTGATATGTTGCAATAAAGGCATCATATAAGATCGTAGGTTTTCTGTTCAGAGGATCTTATGGCTTAGCTTTAGTTAGCACGATGTTTAAACTGATATATTGACTAGAACTTTAACTCACTCTTTACATAATCACCTTAAGCAATACACGTGGGGTTAACAAGTATATTAATAATGCATTTTAAATCTTTAAAAAAACTATACTTAATAACTGAATTTCTGTTGTTTTTGAAATAATTTTAGTTAATGCTTAAATTTATTTATTATTCATACTCAAACTACTTATTAGATTATATGTCAGGCGGCAATATCTTATCGACGCAGCTGTTCGTCACCATTGTTTTCATGCTTTATCTAACCACATACATACGCCTTTTAAAATTTAAACAGATCCCATAACAGTCAACACAAGTTAAATCTTAGTGGTGCAAAATTCTCAATGTATCAAAAACAACCATTTTGCGTTTGATATCTATAGAATTGCGATACTTTCATATCTGGTCAGATTAATATGACAATTAAAATTCTAACGAGAGGAGGAAACCATCACACTAATCTCACATATATTCTTCTGAGCTTGGACCTAAATAAGGCTAAGCTCAGTTGGTTAATTAGTTAGCTAAACAGACTATTACTGATAATTATTTTTTACAATGATTTCGGTGACATACTCTGCATCATAAAGCATATTCTGATAAAAGCTTTTACCCCAGGTCTTCGTCCAACTTGACGAGCTTCTGTCCAGCGCAGACGGCGAGTCGGAATGGCAGGAGCGTGCCAGATGGATCAAGTACGAAGAAGACAGGGAGGATGGTTCAGACCGCTGGGGCAAGCCTCATGTGGCCTCCTTGTCCTTCCACTCCCTGCTAAACCTGAGGCGTTGTCTCGACACTGGAGTAGTAATCCTTGACCTGGATGAGAAGGATTTACCTGGAGTAGCCTATAGGTGAGTGTCGAGAATATTAATAGGTAGTCTGGGATGATTTATATGCTACAAAAACAGTATACTTTTAAAAATGAGTACTACGTAAATGGTTAAAATGTAGCTTAAAACATTTTTTTTTTGGTGGAAATTTGGTCACTTTCATTAGAATCAGCGATCTGTAAAAGCAGAGCGGGCACATTGCGAGAAGAACTAAGGGTCGTTGCGGCAGATAGTTCTGGAATGGAAACCCTTTTATGGGAAAGACGTCCAGTAACCGTAAGATAGACAGACGACGTGACAAAGTCGCAGCACTACGTTTAATGCCTGCCGCCTGAAATCGGTCACATTGGAAAATTATAGGGAGACCAATGGACGTTCTTGGCTTGATGATGAAGTAGAAACTCAATATACTAATTTTTTTTCAAAATAGGCGGCTCTACAGAATGAGCTGATGATGATAAAATTATTTAATACTTCTGTTACAATCACACCAATTACCTATTTAGTTCCAAGATTAATATGACAAGTAAAATTCTAACGAGAGTAAAATCAAACTTAAACCATTACACTAATCTCACATAAATTCTCTGGGCTTGAACCTGAATAAGCCTGAGCTCAATTGGTTAATTAGTTAGCTAAACAGACTGTTACTGATAATTAATTTTTACAATGATTTCGGTGAGATACTCTGCACCATATAGCATATTCTGATAAATGCTTTTACCCCAGGTCTTCGTAAACAACTGATTAAGTCTGCCTAAGAAACTGAATAGAAATTTGTCTTTGCTTAATAAGCGGCTTTACAGAGGAACTATTTGTAATGCAGTGTTGTGGCTGGAATGGTGGATACTGGGCTTATCGAAGAGGATGACAAGGCAGTGGTTATGCGCTCCCTTCTTCTGCGGCACAGGCACGTGCAGGACGACAAGGGTTTCCGCTTCTCCATCCATGGACGCAAGCATTCCTCTTACTCCAGCCTTCAGGTACGATAGTATTTATAGAGAAATAATTTACTCGGTAAATGTTGTACCAGATATTTCTTACTAGTTTATGAACGCAAGAAAATTAACAAGGATGTACAATGGAGCTGCTTGATCCTAAAAGCATTTCTTTTAGCGGGACGAAATAATATCAAGACTTTAAAAAGTAAATGACATTGACAAAAGTTTACTGATTTTTTTTATTATGTGATAATTACAGCCAAGTACACAAGTACAGCTATAACCAGCCCTGTAGGAAAATTATTAACAACCGTCTTAAATACAACGACATTTTCACTTCTCACAACAAATTACAACACCTTTTCACTTACTTTAGAATTTTCTATAATATGTCCTTTCCAGAATCACTAACTATCTTTACCAAATTTCATATAGATAGGCGGCTCAATCGGAAAAAACCCATACTAAAATAAAATTTGCGTTAATTCCAGTAATCATAATCACAATACATTGTTGAGACTTCCATGTAGTTATCATTGAATCTTACTATTTAACAGAAGAGTTGACATCTTTTATCGGTCTTGTAGTTTTTTAATAATAAAACTAAACAATGCAGTTTATCCCACCTGACTTTTTTTTAAATGCTTTAAAACTTAGCAAATGAAAAGAAAAGTTCAACAGTAAATTGCATTGTTTTTTACCTTTACCCGCTCGACGACCCACACACTCAGGTGATAGACAAGCTTGACGTCAGACCTATATGTGTAACGCCTGTGAAACTCAATATTATAAGTATAGGTAGTTGTAATTAGAAGCCGAACACAATGTGTTACATATAACAAAAGCTACAATGACCTTAATATACTTACTACTTAATAGGAGCCTTTTCTCGCTAAAGAATAGTGTTATTTATTAATTTAATCCTTATTGCACACACTTATATAAAACAAATATACAAAAGGCGAACTTAAAGCCCATAAGCATTCTCTATCAGTCAATCTTGGGGTAAGCATAGACAATGTTAATGGCTATCTACGTTATATAATATTCTAACAGAAGAGTTTCTATTTTCTTTTAAATTCAAAATTTCAAATTTATAGCTAGATTAATTTCATGAATTACGAAAATATTTATTTAGTCGTTCCCGAGATTCGTTTTCCTATGAATTTTATTAATATAGATTAGCAGTTTATATTGACGTTGTAAAATAAAATTTTATTCTTATATTACTTTAGAGTACAAGATATCAACTCCCGATAAGGCTAAGCACTAGTTCAGTGCTTCTGTTAAACATTTGACAATAACTGATTACTCTTTTGATAATGTCTTCCGTGAAGATAAAATAAAGTGTGTAAGCAAAATTCACTTATAACACATGAAGTAAACAATTTAAAGTATGTCTTACATTTCCCTAGAATCCATAGATTAAGATTTACTTAGCTTGGGGCTATTAAAACGTCAAACATACATACATTTACGACTTTTTTCCCGAAGTTGCAGGCAGAAGAATATAATATGCCCACATTTCGTCAGCTATGTTGTTGGTCCCGCGTAATAGGTGGCGAGACTATCGCCGCTTACCGGTGGCTGTTATATTTGCCAGAGCCTCGTCCGTTGAACGGCAGGTGCACTACTTGCAGGTAATATACCTCTGACTATCCCTTCGGAAAACTGGCGTCATATTGTGTATACAGTATTAAGTATAAGTTGCTTACATTTACATAAAAGTCACGATGGAACATAACATGGAGCGGTCAATTCCACCTAATTTGATATCGGTATTTTGTACTTAGTGATCGGTATATTCCAAGACCTTAAGCAATTCTTATTCTACTTAGTACCTACCAGTTAAAAAATTCGAAGTATAACATGAAAAAAATCAATTAAGTTTTTTTACGACATACAAAACTGCTCACTGCGTTAGTAGAATTAGACTAAACTAAGTAGAATTCAAAATCGGAGTAATCGCGAGATATCGATGTACATAATACCAGAATCAAATTTGATAGTATTAATAGCTCTATGTTAGATAGATTGAAAATTCTATACTGTACCGAATTCTATATGACGACCGATATGGCGTGGTGGCGAGATACCCACTCTCCGCTCCAAGGTCGTGGGTTCGATTCCCACACAGGACAAATATTTGTGTGTATATATATGAATATAATTTTACGATACAATTTGCGCCCTTATCGCATTTTAATTTTAGGTAAACACAAACATCCTTTTCTCATGACTGATTGTTACTGTTCTCGTTACTATTAATATTCTAGAAACTCATATTCAACGCCATCTAGTAACGAGGCACAAACTCTCGTAGCGTGGTTGGTTTTTGTCTGATCTAGTATAGCATGCAAGCAAGTTAGCAAGGTCTAGGTAAAAAAAACTGCTTTCAGAACCCTAGGGGGCAAAACATACGATGCAATGTGTTTAGAACTCAGTGTTTACTTATTTGTCTTAGGTATACATACGGACTTAGCCCAATTAAAAACTTGCGGCTAATGCCACAGACAAACAAATCAAAGTTAAAATAAAATAGGATATGTACATGCAATCAAGCCTGGGGGCCTACCGCCGAGTTCGATGGCAATCGATTATAAGGCAAAATGGATTTCGAATTGATTCTGTCGTACCGCCGAACTCATGGAAATCGAAACAAAATGGCGTTCTCCATTTACCTATTGGTCTGTCACGGACTGAAGGTCATGAATGAGAGGTGGCTGTCGGCAGATTCCCCGGTACGGATTAATGAACGTAAACAAAGTTTGATCTAGATGGAGTACCGGTAATCCATCGAATTCGGCGGTAGGCCCCCTGTTATCCCGAAAGGTAGGCAGAGGCCAATGTCAGAATTTCGCCAATTAGTTAGTTGGTCCTACGTACTAGATGGTGAGCCTATTGCCGTATAATTAAATTACGTACTCTCTTATTAATATAACTCTTTTAAATAAGGTATAAGGATAAACATACGACATAAATGAAGAGTCGGAAGTGTAAAATAAAAAAACAGTTATTGACACATATTATAGTACTTTTTTGTGGCGTGGAGGTCCGTACACCTGCACTTCGCTCCTGAGGTCGTGGGTTCGATTAACACACACGACAAATCTTTATGTGCATAATTATAAATATTTGTTCTGATCTGGGCGTTTCCTGTGTATATTAAGTATGTAACACATAAAAAAAAGTTATTTACGTATTTTATTTTATCCGTTATTTAGTATCCATAACACAAGTTCTTAATGAAACTTATCATGGAACTAAATGATTTGTGTAATTGTTAGAATTTTTTATTTTTTTTTACAAAAGATAAATAAACAGCAGAATTATAATATCAGCAAAATTTTACCTTCCAAAAAGGTTGCAGATCCCTACAAAAATTGCAATGACCTTGTCATTATCTAAAATAACACAAAAGAAATTTCAAATTCCATATGTCACACCCAATAATCCGTAAAAAATTATCGAATCAATTCAGTTGAGCCAAACATTTTTCTATTTTTTGAAATGAACTGTTAAGAACTCCTATTTAGACTTTATAAACAGTATACCGTCTGAACTTCAAACAGGAGTAGTTATAGTGATCGTGACAGGGGGCAGTTAAGATAATAATAATATATAACAGATAAAATGATATTATACAACTGATAAAAATAGTTATCGAGAGTTTTTCATATGCGATAGATATATTTTAAAGGGCATTTTTATGTAAAGGGTTAGGTGTACAGGAATCCTATCAACATGTAAGGAACTCAAGCCAGCGACAACTGCAAGTACCTAGCGATTAGCGGCAATAGGCTCGCCACCTGTTACGTGAGACTAACAATGTAATTGGCGAAGAGTGGGCGTACAGTATGCCTCTGTTTATCCCTTTGGGGAAACAGGCGACCTACCCTGCCTGCCTACCCAGGCAGAGGCATATTATACGCCCACATTTCGCCAGTAATATTTTAGGTCCCACATAATAGGTGGCGAGCCTATTGCCGCTAACCGGGATCTGCTATGTTCGCCAGAGCCACGTCTGTTAATCAGCAGGTGCACCGTTTGCAGGTGACGTTGGCTTGGGCTTCTTAGACCTTGGTTTGATGCCTATGCACAAATATTTGTATATATATATATATGTTCTGATCTGGCTGTATTCTATACTTATAAAAAATATTTAAGTATGTTCAGCCGAATGGTACAAGAAAACTCTAGTACCCAATACATACCCATACCACAAACTCTGCATTCTTTGGGCCTGGATGGGGATAAATGAGTTGCCCATGTCCAGGGATATATAAGAATGAAAATTACTACCAAATTCGAAAGACCCCGCTTACAAGTCATTTTGTTTATGTGATAATTTGAATTGAATATATGTGTTACATAATAATAGCACGCGACATCATAATAAGTGCCAAGATTATTTAGATATCGATTGTCGTGGAGATAACGATTATACTATAAAAAATCAATGAAATTTTCCATTACGTGTGAATTGTAAAATTTTATATGTACCTCGGGCACACCTCGTGAACTTTGGAAATATATTTAATTTAGATATAGGAATGCAGCCATAGAAATGTTAATGATATAACAATAGAAGTGCTGTGCGCGCGTAAAATCGCTAGCATACTGATATATCATATGGCATCAGAGCTTCCGGTACTGGAACACATTGACAAATGCGTTCGATATATCTGAATCGTACCTTACTACAAACAATCAATGTGCTATCTCCAAGATTAACTTGTAGTCCGTAGTAAATGACAGCAAATCAATTTCGAACTAAAATTTTCAAATTGGCGACATGCGTTCCTTTTCAAACTGGCGACATGCGTCCCTTTTCAAATTGGCGACATGCGTCCCTTTTCAAATTGGCGACATGCGTTCCTTTTCAAATTGGCGACACGCGTCCCTTTTCAAACTGGCGAAATACGTCCCTTTTCAAAGTGGCGACATGCGTCCCTTTTCAAATTGGCGACATGCGTCCCTTTTCAAATTGGCGACATGCGTCCCTTTTCAATTTGGCGACATGTGTCCCTTTTCAAATTGGCGACATGCGTCCCTTTTCAAATTGGCGACATGCGTCCCTTTTCAAATTGGCGACATGCGTCCCTTTTCAAATTGGCGACATGCGTCCCTTTTCAAATTGGCGACATGCGTCCCTTTTCAAATTGGCGACATGCGTCCCTTTTCAAATTGGCGACATGCGTCCCTTTTCAAATTGGCGACATGCGTCCCTTTTCAAATTGGCGACATGCGTCCCTTTTCAAATTGGCGACATGCGTCCCTTTTCAAATTGGCGACATGCGTCCCTTTTCAACGACGACATGTGTTCTGATAGTTTTACGCGGCACTTACCATTTCGTGTCTTATTGTGTAGATTTCAATTAATGCGGCTGTTTTAGAGTTCTAACCTTTGGAAGGCGACGAAGTGTTTTATATAGTTTAAGTGAATTCCCATTAGCGTTTGCTCGACAGATAGTACGGTCGTCGGAGACTTGGGGCTTGTTTCACAATGTCCGATTAAGAGATCCTCTGCAATTAAAATAATCGTTTTGTATATATCTTTATCGGACGTTGTGAAACAAGCACTTAGTCTCCGACGCCCGTCCGTCTGTCTGTCAGCAAAATGTATCTCCTACCTAACACGACCCTTATCTATTACGCCTAGGTAAGCAGAACGTTTGTTCGTATAGTTTCCTTGTAGAAATAGTTTGGTTTCCCATAATCATCATCATCATTTTGACGACTGATATGGCGTGGTGGCGAGGCACTCCGCTTCTGAGGTCATCGGTTCGATTCCCACACAGAACAAATCTTTGTGTGCATGAACATGAATATTTGTTCTGTATGTTTTCCTATGTATATTGAGTATGTATTATTTATATATAAATAAATAAAATAAATTAATAAATATTTCTGACACTTACACCAATTATTTAGTTCCAAGATAAGTATCATTAAGAAGTTGTGTTATGGATTCTAAATAACGGATAAACATACATAAATACTTTTATTTTGTCAATACATACTTAATATACATAGGAAAACACCCAGACCAGAACAAATATTCATATTTATACACACAAAAATTGTCCTGTGTGGGAATCGAACCCACACGACCTCAGGAGCAGAGTGCCTCGCCACCACGCCATATCGGTCGTCAATATATTTAACCGTTATTTAGTATCCATAACACAATTTCAAAATCATACTTTTCTTGGAACTAAATAATTGGTGTAAAGATTTATTTATTTATTGGTCATGATTGATTTCGTAAGGTTAAATATAAAAACTAAGAGGATATGTTGTCATGCCAGTTTTAAAATATATTGTTCGTTATGAGCCCTTACGGGCATATCAATTGAATTTGAGTTTATTTTCTACTGTCATGTAGGCCATACATTTTTCTATTTTATATCGGGGCTAGCGGAACCCGACAGACGTTGTCCAACATGATATTTCAAGTTTCATAGGATATTAAACAAAGTATTAAATGAAAGACAAATAATATAATAATTTCATTATTATTTATATTAAAATAACATCAATTTATCTAAGAAGAATTTGTACAGCGCCATCTGCCGGGTTGATTTGTAAATATAAACCATCCAGGGCCCCACCCAAACGCATACATTAAAATCAATTCAAAACGGTTCAGCCGCTTAGGAGGACTCCAGTAACATACACTCGTACTGTAGATACATACACTCGTAATGTATAGATTTTGTTACCTTACATCCTCATAAATTCAGACAATATTTATGAATTTTTAGCCTTTCTTTATTGTATATTTTTCAATTTCTTGTAACATTCCTACGACTCGTGGAGTACTCAATAATTTGCCAAATAAAGAACACGCATTAATAAGACATTTTTTACTGGTTCCTTATACATCATTACAAAGTATTACATAAAAGAGACGAACCGCCAAAGTGCTCTAGACTCCCGTCTTTACGCTTATAACTGCATCGACTGCTTACCATCAGGCAAGATGTATTCATTAAGCCGTCACAAAAAAAAAGTAAGGCTGTATGATAGCATCAGATCACAGAAGTAAAGTTACTCAAACCGGTCTTTAGGGTAGTGACCGCATCATATATAGCCTTCACTGTGCTAGCACTACGCATAGTGAACATGACTAAACCGTAACAGCTCTGTATCTAACAAGTTGCACCCAGAGCAATCTGTCTTAGAAGACCCGAACTCTAGGACATTAATGGGTGATAATTTCTAGTTCCTGATGTTATATGGGAATGTGTTGAACAGTCGCTGTGGTTTGAAGATGATGCAGTCACCAAGGCCAGATGCTCCGTGTGTTCAACGAACGCCGCGTGCCGCCGTCACAGCACTCACCTTATCGTACGAACCAGTCCTGTGCGAGTGTGCATGTCCTGCATATCTTAGACTCACAATAGGCTAACCGCTTAACTCTGTTCTCGCCCGGGACGTATAAAGGCTTAGACTCACTCTCATTTTAGCTGCGTGGGAACATTTGTTTGACAACGTAAGTCTACGTTTTTACTGCAGCACACTGTACACGAACTAGCAGTAACTTTAACGCAGCACAGTTTGGTATCCAATGTTTCCGTGTACCACGTGCACAGCGTAAAAAGCGTTAAGCTACATGATTGCATATTCAAGCTAACCACGCGTACCAATGACAACAATTCATGCGTAGCGAGTCGGAGCACTGCAGTGGACATAATCACAAGTAAATTTTCTTGCTAAGCGAAGCTTTACTCATATGGTTAGCCCCTCTCGCTCCTCGCTAAACCCTCTTTTCTTCCTATCTCACGTCGTTCTTAAAATCACGGGCGAAGACAGACTCAAGTGGCCAAACTATAGTTGAAATCATCTTAGCGTAGACAGCATAGATTCTGCGTTATGGTTAAACTGAGTTTGTTTTTATTCAGTGTTGTGATTGTTGAGTTAACTTGAAATTTAATCTATTGGTTATGGTGTTTGTTGTTTCGTACGCTGGATGCGCTATAAGCTCAAATAATTTGTCGACTAGAATCACCGCTGATTTTAATGTCTGAATAATCAAAGTCAAAATAGTTTTTTCAAGTTTAGCTCAATACAGCCTTACAAACATCTTTAAAAACATTTAAAAATTAACGCGCCTCATAAACAATGGAAGTAATATTAACTCTGAAGGGTTAGAGCGATAGCAGAAGCAAATAGCTTTCGTATTGCCGTAAACAAACCCTGTATATTAAAAATATCTTGCTATATTTATAATAAGAAATTGCATATATTATAACAAACGGCTTTCCGATAAAAAGTTGTAATCCTATTGGAACAACTGAAGTTAAAATTTGTATAAAACTATTATTGCCTGTTAATTAAAGACAAATTTGATAATATTGATTATTCTTAAGTAACTCAACACTCATTACACATATTTCATTACTCTAGATGCTATATTGCCAAATAGACGTAGTAGTGGCAAACATATTCATGGATCTTGAAAATGGACGCCAAACAGTTGTCATAGCTTTTTGTATTCGTTAACTCGGTATATGGTAACTCGGTTACCGGCAGCTGGCTTCATATAAGGTTATATTTTGTTTAAAAAAACCTTAATTTTATAATTAAAAGGATTTCAAAATAAATCACGTGATTGAAAGAGTTTCATTTCAATAATCTCAGTTGACGTCACCTCTATTCACATAAATTGCGTTGGAGACCCATAGCGTATATTGGTTATATATTGGCATTATGCTTTTTTACGGAAAAGGTATAATTCAAATAACGTATGAATATTGCAAAATATACTATGGAGTTTATCTCAATAATAGTTTTCTTCTCGTAGCAAATAATCTTCGAAATTGGCATCAAATTCTAATTAAATCTCAGAAATTTAATTCGAAATGTCTTTAAATTTTTCTATGGTTTTATGAGGTTACACAAATTTTATATAAAGTAGAAACAATAATATTTATTCAGATGAACACTGTTATCCCATTGCCAGCTAACACATGGTCAAAATTTTCTTAACAGGTATTCCTTGAACAACCAATCATGTTTAACTCATTAATTTTCTTATTCCAGCAGTCTTATACTGTATGATATTTTCCCTCTAGATTTCTCGATTATTGTAATTGCATTTATTTTGTTAGATTAGATTATAGTCTTGCAAAATCAAATAGTTGTAGAAAAAGTACGTAATTTGTAATTGGTTGCGTAATGGGTTGAAACTATTTGTAATTAGTGATATTTTATTATGTGAGAGGTTTTTTTCATTCAGTAAACCCTCTAGAAATCAAGAGGTGCATCGCTCTGGGTTACTTTTTATTCTTCTCATCATTGATCAGCATATTTTGTATATTCACAAATTGTATATACGTTCCAGGTTCACAAAAGCGCTTATTGTTTCAAGCGTAGCATGTTAGTGCACATTTTATATTAATTGTTAGTTAATATTCAAACTAATGTCATCAAATGTTTTAGTTTACATAGATATCATTCTCAGGTTTTATGAATAGCGATGTTTTTTTTCTTAATTGACTTGCCCGAACTAACTGTTAAATTTCCATGCATACATCACAGTAAACTGAAACAAGTTTCGCTATACAGAATCTGGCGGAACAAAGACGCAGGAGAAGCTCCCACGTGCTGCCGCTGGACAGGTCCGATCGGAAAAAATCCACGACGACAAGTGTTGATGCTATGAAGGAAGTTGAGTATCTGGCAGCTGTTGCACTTGATGCCGCCCAAGAAGAGAAGCGAGGACACAATGACTCCATCTTGAAGCGAATCCCCGAAGATGCAGAAGCCACTACAGTACTCGTTGGCTCTGTTGGATTCCTTGAAAAGCCTACCATAGCTTTTGTACGTCTCGCCCAAGCCATCTTAATGCCTTCCATTACGGAAGTCCCTATTCCCGTCCGATTTTTGTTCATCCTGTTAGGACCAGCTCAAGCTGACGTGGACTACCATGAAATAGGACGTTCCATATCAACTCTTATGTCCAACCCATCATTCCATAACCTTGCCTACAAAGCTGAGGACAAAGGTGAGCTGTTATCTGGTATCAATGAGTTTCTAGATGATTCCATAGTTTTGCCGCCTGGGGATTGGGAACCTCAAGCTTTCCTTCCCCTTGATGAGATACGTGCCAAGAGTGAAATGGTTCGCAAGCGTAAGCGCGAAGCTATTGAGCGCAAACGTTTAGCCTCCACTGATAAATCACAGCCGGATGAGAAGAAAGCTTTACTGGATTTTGAAAAAGGAACACCGCCTCCTAAAGAACCTGAAGACCCTTTGTCCAGAACTGGTCGTCCATTTGGAGGTAAGCTTTGCTGTAATGAGATGTTTATGCTTAGCATTCTTATATATAGGATATTCACATTTTTTGTGACCTCTTTTTCTATTGAGCCCTACCAACATCTTAGGCGCCCAAGCCAACCTCACCTGCTAGTGGTGCACCAGCCGATCAACGGACGAGGCGCTGGTGAACATAAAAGTTTCCAATAAGCGGCAATAGGCTCGCAAACTATTACGTGGGATCAACAATATAACTGACGAAATGTGGGCGTTTAATTTGCCTCTGCCACCCCTTCTGGGAAACAGGCGTGATATTATGTATGTATGTTTTATATTGATCAGTTGCAATAATGATTAGTTAACACATTATTAATGTCACTAAGAAAATATCCAGCAACATAAAACTATTATATAAATCGCTAGAAAACATTTCGTTCGTGTTTCGTTGCTCTAAAAGAACACATGCTTAAAAAGTGTTTATTATATTTTCCAGGTGTGATCCGTGACATCAAGAGACGATACCCATACTATTTATCGGACTTCCGAGATGCACTGAACGGCCAGTGTGCTGCTGCAACCATCTTCATGTACTTCGCAGCTCTTTCATCTTCTGTTACCTTCGGCGGCTTACTCGCTGAGAAAACTGAAGGACAGATTGGCATTTCGGAGACTCTGGTTTGTTTATGGTTAAGACGTTAGCGAACGTTATCAGTTGCATCTTTGTTATATCGATATATTATTATATATCAAACCCACAATATGTAACCGAAGATGAAATTGGCATGATGCATGTTGCATGATGATCACAGAAACTTTACTTACTCAGTAGTTATTTCAATTGATATGGACACCATAACAACCAACATGACTTTAAATTCTGGCATGTCTTTATAACACAAGACACATTCATTGTAATATATATTTAAAAATTCATAAGAAATGAACATTCATGACATCGCATGATGAATTTCGTAGTGAGAAAATATTGAGTCAGCACTATTATTAAATTGCGGTAGTTTTACAATTATTCAGCTGTTAGCAATTTCATATATGAGATGGCTTAGTCGAAACTCAGTAGCGTGCGAGGGTAGAGTCTTTACACGTTAGCACTTTGAGAATATATGTATGTATTTTTAGAATAAAAGTATGTAAATAAAAGTATATGAATTATACTAGATATACTTGTAAAGTTTGGGGCTTGAAGTGCTGTGTGAGAGGTTAAAGAATATTTATTTATTATTCTGTTTTCAGGTGTTTACATGCGCCGGTGGTGTAATCTTCGCCCTAGCTTCAGGGCAACCGATGATGATCACGGGAGCAACTGGTCCCCTGCTTCTACTCGACGACGCCTTGGCTGGATTCTGCCGCTCCTATGGATTTGACTTTTTAGCTGCTAGGATGTACTGCGGGTTTTGGATGATAGTCATCGCTTTGATTGTTGCGTCTGTTGAAGGCAGTGTTGCTGTAAAAAAGATTACCAGGTATGTAAACATTTAATATTAAGATTTATTTATTTTTACATAAACATATATTCCACGTAATGTTACAGACATATAAATAAAAAATGTGAAATAAAAAGTTATAGAGAGCGGCCTCACACCGGATGGACCGATGATCTGATCAAGACGGTGGAAAGCCGTTGGATGTAATGGAACCAGAACCCGTGTGAAAAATATATGAATAATTTTACTTCTATTTAATTTTTCACAACTCTTGATTAAGTGGTTTTCATTTTAGTCTTTTAACGGTCAAGGCGTAGTATGTTAGGGCACATTAGCTAAAGAACCAGGTTCCTCTCGAAACCCAAGGAAAGGCGAATTTGGGGGATCAACGGCAGTATCCAAATATACAAATGAATAAAACTGAAGTGTCTTGTTGTAATGTGCAAACTTAAAGATAATTTTCGTCTTCACTTTCCCCAGATTCACCGAGGACATCTTCGCGTTCCTTATTTCCCTGATCTTCATCTCGGAGCCTATCACCAACATCATCAACGTTTACCGAGCTCATCCCCTTGGAATTGACTACAGCGGATTCAATGACACCACTGCTCCCGTCTCATTTGTGAACACTACTACTATTGGTAAGGCACATCCTTCAAACAAAATTTTGTAAAAAATTTGTTCGCAGTTAACATTGTGGGCAGCTTTGTTCGCAACACTGACTGTATATTATTACATTTTATTGTGTAGCTATTTGCTGATCCTTCATTAACAGTAAGAAATTCTTATAGTCTTCGCAAAACTAAACGAAATTTCTTCTGGCTTCTCTGGGTCAAGATGTTCCCATTTTGTGTCTCCCTTAATAGGTTGGAATAGATATGCTTTTACAAGTAAATGCACTTTAATTTGCTAAGATATTCTTAAAATTTCAAACAGTCATAACTATTATATGTAGTTACGAAAGTAGCAGCTTGTAGAATGTTTAAAATTTTATGTGTTGGTTGGATTTAGAATTTTTCGTTTTATGTCAATTAATATAATTTGCTTTGCCGTATCATATTTTTCTTAAGCTTTAACATTTCCTTAACCCATATAATTTTCTTATTGGGAAATTTTTTCATTACGCAAATTCGTTCATTACCTTTTCAAGTGATTGACTGATTACTTTTAATTATTTAGTTTTCCCGTACAGTTCTAATTAGATAAAAACCAATTATCATTCCAAAATGATACATTTAGGGCCTGTTTCACATTATTCAAGTAAGAGCCCATTAGCTTACTATTAGTTTGCATGACAGATAGTTCTTACAATTCTATAGTTTTAACTGCCTAGTATCATATAGTCAGACATTCTGAAGCTTTAAGAATATCGGAACGAAACATCGACTTTCTTTTACCGGCTCAAAGCTAAACCGAAACGATAGTAATCAGAACTTCACCTCAATTTCAGACAATTCGACAGAGCTGGTTGCTCCAGTACCGTTCCGGATGCCTCCGCAGCCGAACACCGCTCTGTTCTCCACCATCCTGACCATCGTCACCTTCGTCGTGGCCTACTACCTCCGCATCTTCCGCAACGGGAAGTTCCTAGGACGCAGTGTAAGTTGGAATTTAGTATAATATATAACTGGAGTACTCAGTGCTCAGAGATTGTCTAATGCCAAACTTAATACTCCTTGATGTGACAAACTAACCATGTGACTATCTGTTTTAATCACATCAAAAATTGCGTAGTCAGGTACCAAGTACACGTACAACTTGGTTGGCTTGGGTCAACCTCACCTGCAAGTGGTGCACCTTTTTTTTTTTTTTTTTGATTTACGTCGGTAACAAAATGCATTTACGCACTGTCTCCCGGCCATAGGGGGACCGAGAGAGGTGTGTGGGGCTCACCACCGGCAGACACGACCGCTAGCAGTAATACCCACTAAAAATCTTCCGACGACGCCCGCCGCTTGTTGAGAAAGAGGCGGGGTGACAGTACCTGGGTTGCAGCTCTGACACCCCGCCCGCGGCCAACGTCCCCCGAACCAAAACCGGGAGGACCTCCTCGAGAGACGCAGTGGACGCGCCCCTCCTACCTTCTTGTGCGACCATAGCGTGTGTGGCCGACTTCTCGAATAGTCCATGGTTAGACAGCAGGGCCCCCCTGCCCCCGCTGCCTAAGACCCTCCTGGCGCTGCTTGACGGGCCCTCCTGGCCCGCCCGCTGCGCCCTCCATAGGTCCCTCTTAGTTTCCCCCCCTGGTAGTCAGTACTAAGGGCACACAGAGTCGCCAATCTCTGGGTTCCCTGGCGCCTCCTGCGCCCTACCGGGAGGTACTCAGCCCCCCCACCACGACAAGGTGGAGACCAGTCGGGGGGGTGCAAGTGGTGCACCTGCCGATCAACGGACAAGGCTCTGACAAACATAAAAGTTCCCATAAGCGACAATAGGCTCACCAACTATTACGTGGGATCAACATTAGAATTGGCAAAATGTGGGCGTTTATTACACCAATTATTTAGTTGCATCATTTAGAACTTGTGTTGTGGGTACTAAATAATGGATAAACATATATAGACACAATTTTTTTTTGTAAATACATACTTAATAAATATAGGAAAACATCTAGACCAGAACAAATATTCATGTTTTATTTTTATACACACAAAGATTTGTCCTGAGTTGGAATCGAACCCACTACATTGTATTTATGTATATAAAATTGTATCAAAAGGCACATATCTTGGTACACCTGCCTGCGCCAGAGAGTCCGCTGGAGTAAAATCAAATCCTCTAGCTTTGGTCTGTCCAGAATGATATTTCAAAATAACTAATTAATTGTCTTCTTTGCAGGCGCGTCGAGCCCTTGGTGACTTTGGCGTCCCAATCGCTATAGTGCTGATGGTGGGCATATCTTGTGGCGTGCCGGTGTGGACTGAGACTCTCCGTGTACCAGCCGGCCTGAGCCCCACATCCGACCGCTTGTGGCTGGTGCCTGCCAACCCTGGTTTGGAGACCATACCGTTTTGGGCAGCGCTCGTCATGGTACTCCCGGCCCTCATGGTCTACATAATTGTCTTCATGGAGACTCATATTGCTGAGTAAGCTTTTGCAGATGCTTGCTATTACCCTTTCCTTAGCTTTAAAAAAATAATACAGTACCTGGCAGTAAAAAATACACGTCGACCTTATAAATAGGTGTTAGTTTCACACGGTAATAACAAATTACTTTACTTTGAATTCAAATTCTAATAAATATATTATTGGCCATAGAAAAATGAATTCGTTTATTCGGAAGTGAAATTATTGCCGTTATGCAATATTTATCACCTGGTATTGTATTATTTTTAGGACATGAGTACTCATGAATATAACTATCTATTGTAAAATGCAATGGCGACTTCATATATATAAATTCAAATGCGATATATTGTTCATAAATTAGTCGCAGTTCAGCAAAATCTACTCATCCCTCAAGTATCTAACTATAACTGTCTATAATGTTGTACGAGTCAACTTTAGCCTGTGTCACAAATATCACATTCGCAAGATAACTTTTTAAAAGTACAAACAAAATTATTAGGAATACTTAAAAAAAAAAATTGCATTTTCATAGAGCAAAATAATTTGAGTTAGAACTCGTTTAACAATCAATACCAATATATTTCCAGTGAAGAATGTATATACATAGTCTGCTTTTCTAATAAAGAAGACTTCTCTATGATTATCTACAATATATAAATCATATGCGTATTATTAATAGTCTAGCCCATCCCTAGACACTTTCATTACGGTTAGCTTCCCGTATAAAGCCGACAGGTTTGAAAGAAACCGTTTCCAACTGGGAATAAGCCCGAACGCCAAACAGTATTTTTAGTGCTTTTTGTTTACATTTTGTACCTATCGCAAATATACCTGTAAATTTATCTGACTATAATACAAAAGCTGGGCCTGTATGCGAATATTAGCTGCAGCTGTGCAAATGTCTTAATATCGCTGTAATTTACATAAACAACAATTGACAAAGAGGATCTCTTTTCATTACTAAAATTAATTGGTACGACTGTGTGACGTTGATCCACAGATTGATTATTGACAAGCCAGAACGAAAACTGAAGAAAGGCAGCGGCTTCCATATGGATATTGTTATTATGTCGACTGTGAACTGTATCTGCGGATTGTTCGGAGCTCCGTGGCAGTGCGTGGCCACCGTGCGATCTGTCAGTCACGTCGCAGCTCTCACAGTCATGTCAACCACTCATGCTCCAGGAGACAAACCGCATATCGTCGAGGTCAAAGGTAGGTGTCGTCAGAATGAAGTATTATACAAATTTATACATCTCTTTGTGACAAAGAATGCCTAGCTAGCAAAACGCTTGATGATGTTGAATTTCTATACAAATAAGCAGCAGAATTGGAGTGACCGACGTGGCAGAAGACGTAAATATGTCTATATGATGGGGCACTAAGCTCGAAGAACCGATGACAGATGGAAGGATTAAGGTTCTTCAATGGCGGCCGCATACCACCAAACTTACTAGAGGACGGCTTCCCGCCCGATGAAGGTTCAATGGTCAAGGCGGTTGGAAGCCGGGGAATCAAGGTGGAATACTATTGAAGAGGTCTATTTGGAGTGGACTTTAAATATTTCAAATAATGATACGAATAACTTGACACTGCCAGAGATTGCAAACAAGTGCGTCTAAAATGTTCTACATAGTAAAAAATTATACTTTTGCTTCCAGAACAACGCCTCACCGGTCTGCTGGTGTCGATCCTGGTCGGCGTCTCAGTTCTCGCTTCTGGTTGGCTGCGCCTGGTGCCGATGTCCGTGCTCTTCGGAGTTTTTCTATACATGGGAATCTCGGCCCTTGCCGGGATACAATTTTGGGAAAGATTTATCCTTCTCTTCAAGCCAGTCAAGCATCACCCGGAACTACCTTATGTCAGGAGGGTGAGTGTTTATTTTTTCATAATCTTATTATTTATCTTGTTACAAAATAACTTAGTCATGGCTTTCACATAAAATTTATCTGATATTATTTCCGAGGCAACACACATGTAGGTATATAATTTTGATTAAAATTTTAATATAACGGTTTTGAAGTCTCCAATTTCAAAGATACCTATTATGTAATTCAATTCAATTTTTTAAAAAATTCAACAGGATATATCTTACCCAGAATTTAGGAACACAAGTTAACTCCACCTGCAAGTGGTGCACCTTCCGATAAGCATTAGTGGGCTCGCCACCTGTTACGTGGGACCAAAAATATAACTGTCAAAAGGTGGGAACCTATGCCTTTCCCTTAGGGTAAAAATACGTGATTGTATGTATGCATGCATTCACACGATAAAATACTTTGACCACATGAATAATTTTCGTCTTGCATTCTTGTCTTTCAGGTGCCTACACTCAAGATGCACCTTTACACCCTGATCCAACTGGCAGGCATTTGCCTCTTGTACGCCGTGAAGTCTTCAAGATTCACCCTGATGCTGCCCTTCTTCCTGGTTATGATGGTTCCATTGAGAATGTCTCTGGTCTATATTTTCACACCCCTTCAGTTAAGAGCTGTAAGTACCTAGTCATCTATTATCATTATTTTCTGCTAAACATAGACCATATTTGTTTTGTTTCGATCTTGAGCCGCCTGCAACTACCGTATTTCTGCAACTTTGACCAGATCATTGGTTTGTCCTGTGGGTGGCCGTCCTCTACCACGTTAGCCGTTTCGGGGTTGAGATTAAAAAACCTTTAATATCACCATATGTGCCCCGCCCACTACCACTTAAGTTTGCAAATCCACTTTACTTCCTAATTACAATACTTAATTTATTTATTAATTTTACAGTTGGATGGTGCCCAAAAGGATATTGACAAGGACAATGATCCCGACTTCCACGAGGAAGCACCTCTTCCAGGCTAAATGGAAACAGCGACCTCTATGACTTAACTCCTGCAACTTAACGTACGTTTGCGTACATATGGAAATAACTCTGTTATATTTATTATAATTACAACTAAAATTATTATAGTTATTTAGAAATTAAATACTTATTGGGCAAGAACTATTTAATTAAATATTAAAAGAGTGAAATTTTGCTATTGACGAACATTTATCACAGGGATCGAAGTGAGTGTTTTTAATAATATGTGAATGAGAAATGTGTTTTTACGGCCGTGGAAAGTGTTTCTTTGGCTCGAGAACTTTGAGTTTTGCTCAGAAAAGGACTTAGCGAATAGAAAGCATGACATTTTAACTAGCACAGAAATGATTCTTACCTTGGGCATCATAAGGGCCTTTTGATGCCCGAGGTAAGAACTTTGGATTAGGAATTGGATACTTTTCTATTGACATTGGCGAAAGAAGCCGGTACTATGGAAAAAAAGTGAAGTGAATACAGTCCAATAATACCAAGGAACAATATATTTTGAGAACTTTAAAAATAAAATGGAAGCTTGAAGCTGTAGTATCACCTTTATACTTACTTCAGATACCTGTGTAATATTTTTATGTGTAATACAATTTAATTATAACATAGTAATTGTCATCATTTTCCTAAGGTCAGAGGTATTTCAAGTATTAACAGAGTACCTATTGAAATAATTTTATGACACTTACATAAAATAATTATTAATATTGTGTTTTTATTTCATATATTATACTAGACTTATATGGTATTTAATAAAATTAAATATTATAATACCTACATTTTAAAATGTGCACGAATCTTACAAAGTAACTTGTGATTGTTAAGTTAATATCGACCTAACATGTGTTCGACCATCCGTGTTTAAAAAACAATTAAAAACTACATCATAAATTACGAATTACGTCAAATTTACTGTCACCTGACCTTAAAGTGAAAGTGATAGCAACCAAAAGAGAATATAATATCTAGTATTGTAACTTTAATATCATATAAATGAATTAGATGTAAGCCTATCTATATATCTATACTTTGGTAACTATATACATACATACATACATACATTCACGCCTGTTTCCCCGAAGGGGTAGGCAGAGGCATATTATACGCCCACACTTCGCCAATTATACAGTTAGTCCCACGTAATAGGTGGCGAGCCTATTTTATAAAAACACAATATATTTTTTTAAATAAAATATAAATCAAATAGATATTAATCACTATTAGCAAACTAACATTAATAAGTAAGAACCAACAAAAAAATGTACAGCTTTCACGATAGAACTAAAAACAAAACGATCCAATAGCTAATACACTAATTATGAAAGTTTATGCGAATATGAAGAAATAATATATTTTATATTAAATCAATGTCATCATCACTCGCCTGTCTTGCTCCCAGTTTATGGGTATGTCTATTCTTTCCGCTTACCTTGTACATTGGTCTTCGATTCGACCACCTCATCTTTTCCGCTTCTCATATTATCCTTCTCATACTCATTCCATCTCTTATCCAATCACCGTATTCCTCTCCTATTCATATTTATTAGTCTTCACGTCACAGGCACTTCGTGTTTAATAAAAAAATGGTGAGTAACACAGAATGTAGACGAAACAACTATATATTGGAATCATTAGGTAACTACAGTTTAGTGAATTCATTATAATTAAAAAAACTAATTATTCTTGTACCCTAAAATTGGATGCGTGATAATATGATAGTGATGTTAAGTATAATCATGAAACTGTTATAGATATAATCAAGTAATATTTAAAGCCAATGGCAGTATTAAGTAAATAAACTATATGTCATAAAAAAAATTAAGAAAAATATACAAAAAAAAATATATGGTTGTACTTTTAATTTGCAAATATTTTTCACATAGTTACTCTCTATAAATAATAAAATAGTAAGTACGAGTTATAAACAAAGTTTTTTGTACGCTCTTAAGAGGGGAAATCAAAATGCACTATTTTACTATCATAAACATGTACTAAACTATATTTACACAGGCGAATAAACAAAATTTTTGTGAAATGTTTGCTTTATAAATATAATATTATGTAAATAATATAATTATTACATTATTATAATACCTACCTATTTATATAAAATATAATGAAATTCGTAAGTTGCGAATGAGGTTTTGTGAAAAAATATATAGAATTTGATCTTCATTTCATAAACAAAATTCAAATAAATATAGATATAGATGGTTGTACATTTATTTCGATATAATATTTTTGTACGCTCTTAAGAGTGGAAAACCAAAGGCACTATTTTGCTAACGTAAATGTTTATCTGAGTTAATTCAGTGTAAATAAACTAACATAGCTATTAACGACATCAGAAATTAATGCTTCAAAAAATACGTAATCAGTAAGGACTGAATGGGCTTCGTGGATGAATATATATATATATAATTATTGTTATATATATTACGGTATCCAGTGTTAGTGGCTATAGCCAATAGTATATACTTGTGTCAGTTTATTGAAAAAATAGGTACAGTCAGCGACATATAGTTGGTCACATCTAGAACTCCATAAAGATCGACATACGTCTCTATTGTCAAGAGCGTTAGGGCGAGTTCCATTAAAATATACTGATGTGGGTGCTGACAACTATTTGACATGACGCTATATACATTACACTTCTATTATATATATATATAAATTATAGAAGAGTAATAACTATAATTATATTTTGTAAAAATAACAAGCACTCACATCATAAGCGCTCGTAGCTCTGCGGTGCTCGGTAGTCGGAAACGATCACCGAAGTACAGCAGAGTTTACAGAGGTCAGTCCTTGGATGGGTGACCGTTTGTGTGGCATTTGATATCGAGCGCTTCCGTGCTTCGGAAGGCACGTTAAGCCGTTAAGGTCCCGGTTATCACTAAAATGTGGTAGTCGTTAAGCCATGTTAGAGGCCTAATGGGCGGCTTGATAAATTCTAACAGCAGGACGCCACACACCTGCCTCCGCCAATCCGCACTGGGTCCGCGTGGTGGAGTATGACCCAATACCCTCGCACCTGGTATGTGAGAGGAGGCTCGTGCTCAGTAGTGGGACGTTTATGGGCTGAGATGATGATGATGATTACTCACATCATTTATTTATAAAGAAACGGTGTTATTATAAACTATTATTAGATTAACAACAGTTAGCCAAAGTTAGTTTTGTGCCAAAAATCTTTAAGAAATTAATTTGTTTTTATTTACCAACTGTATATAAACTTTAGTTTTATGATATTAATTTTACGGAAAATTATTAAATGTACAATTAGCCTACATACTTGTTGAACCTTTTATAGTTTAACAATCTTTTTTGAAAATTAATTTTGAAACCGAAATTTTTGGTTTAATGGCAGATAAAATATGTGACCAATTTTTGTCACTATTTTTTTAAAGAATGGCATCGCTCAGTTAGCGAGTGTCAAGTAAGAGATATATTACTAACAAATAAATCATAGTAAATGAGAATGAGTGGTGATAAAGATGATAAATGGTAAATAAGTTGCCCTCCCCTAAACCCTTGAGTCCTCAGTAAAGATGTGGGACTATACTGAGATCTCACATGGACTTCTTAAAAGAATTTGAAAAGTTATGATTTGTTACAAAACATTTAACGGTTAATAATCCACCGTTATACACATTAATGTTCGACAAATCACAAATTTTAGAAAATAAAACAAAACTGCAGACATAACGCTTCACTTTCCCGCCAAGAAGTCCTTTATCACTATTAGTAAACGTTTACATGTAGAAGTAGTGATGTACATTGTGATGTAATAATAACAAAATAACTGTTTTAATATGTTTAATGAATTTATTGATACACTTAAGAACATTTGAAAGTTCTTAACCAAAATAATTGTATACTTAATTTATTTGTATTAAATAGTTCTTTACATATTTTTTTATGTTATTTACAAAATTCAAAAGACATGTCACAATATTCCGCTATTTATAATGAAGTACTTACAAAAACTAGTTGTACTTTGATGCCAGCAATTTAAGGCAGTGTACTTAATAATTATGTTATATACGCTGGAACTCAAAGCTATACATTTCGGTCAATAATAATTTGGATTATTTCATTTATATTGTCGACCTACAATATGATCAGCCTCTCCAGTCAAGCTTTATGCGACAATAATAAAAATATGTAATGAAAACATTGGTAATTTTCATTGTATGCTTTTCGAATAGCAGTTGTCGAACAAATATTGGCTAGAGGGGCAGGGCATGCCTAACAATTTGAGGTTCGCGTGTCCCTTAATACCTTAGAAAGGATCTATTAAAACCTGATCTTTTTCACCTTTTATGCGGGGAAATCCATTATGCATATCGGAAGAAATTGGGACCCACGTCTACCAACTAAAGACCTACGCAACCCCAAACAACTCATAATGGGACTACACAGGTTTACCCGTAGGCATGTTCGTCTTTATCCCCTGCTCTTGTATACCGGGCACGCGTTAAACCATAGAACAGTTTGTCGGGAAAACGAACACACCCGCTTCTCACTCCAGGTTGTCTATGGCGCAGCGTATCAGCCGCCTCTTTCTCCGAGATAACCTCCTTACAGAAAGAGTTCACTCCCAAGACCTCTTGTTGCAAATTGTAATAGCAACCACGTTTCGAAGTAGGAGATTTACAGAACGACTACCACGATCTCTTGGCGATACTAGCTCCATCCTGCACACACTGTGCATGCCCAGATTGCCCAGATTTCCACTCAACCACTACGATGGCAGCTATTGTGGCTTCCCTCATTGCACCTATCTGTCTTGAATCATAAACAAGCGTGGAAGCCGAGAAGATTCAGGAAAACATGGCACCTTAGTCGAATTTGCCCCTACGGCTGTTTACTTAAGACCTGTTTCACTATCTCGATGTTTTTAATAGTTACGTTATAGTATATGGTGTTTATTTGCTAATTATCACAATATCTGCCACTAGAAGTCTAGTGCAGAACAAAAGCCTCCCCAATTGTTGTCCACGTCGATAGTTTACGTGACGCTGGTTTCTACCGGATTCCTGACTCCTAGACCAGATTATCGGTCCAACGACTGGGAGACCGTCTTGTACTACGTTTTGAATTTGCAATTTCGATCTAATATTGTTGAAATAATCCATATAATTTCTTAATTTATTACCAATTTTATTTCATTGTGTTAATACTGTCAACCTAGTGTCATATCGTCCTTTTGACGTCTATAATCTCTTTAATTCCTTGTAATAGGAGTCAGTTTTGAATGGACAATTGCAGAACCTGTCCTTAGATCAAACAGTATCAACGCAGTAAATTGTAATATTATTTAATTATGTAACACATCCTTGGCTTCATATTTATAATTTAAGAGTAAGTAGAAAATAATTAAAGTTCTTGATGTTGTTGTTTATATCATAAGTATCTCGTAGAAGTTTTAAAAATAATAATATTAAATATCTTTACCTCGTGCACTTGTCTATGAAGTACTCGTATTAAGCTATGTTATAAATGGGTTTGTCTAGATATGTTTAATTCTTTAAATGCAGTAGTATGAGTGAGCATAGCGTGTCGTCACAACAGAACTGTCTTTAATTGTTAGCAATCATAAATTAAATAGAAGCTTGATAATATCAAGTGGTGAAAGAATTGGGAGAAACAAAAGAATGAAATGACCACGTTTTGTAATACTGCTAGTTTTCAACATATTCGTTCGTAACTACTGTCGATAAAGTAATTATTCATAAATATAAGAACCCAAAATTGTGAGACAAACTCATTATCACTGATCGGAACAGGTAGATTAGATTGGGATCATTGATCTGAAACGCATACATTTATAAATATGGTTATTCCTCCGTAATTCTGAAATCGGTTGGTCATAAAGATCATTTTCTGGAATTAAACACTTTACTACTAATTTTTATCCTGGCCATATACGACACAAGTATAAAAAATAAATCTACATATTCCGATCACTGTTCATTATTGTGTTGCTCTTGAGTCAATTTTTGACTCTGTGATTATTTCTAGTTATTTCCAACCTATTTATTACTTCACAAGTTATTACATTAGTCAGTATTAATTATTAAAGATATTGTTTTAATTCTTTTCCTATGCGGTCTATTTATGCATATCAATGTTACAGTAACTGTCACGCACTAAAGTAGATATTCGTAGATACCCTCTTGTAGTTAATAAATGTATTTCTAAATATATAAATGTATGGGAGCATATGTATGTAAAAGAGTCGTTTAATTTTGTTTAAACGATTTTATTTAGTAATTAAAATAACCTTACTAGTAGTACCCAAAGTTATTTATATTTTATTCTAGTTGTTTTCGACCAATGATTTATATTTAATGTTACAGTTTAATAAGTTCAACATTCGTTAATTTATTACAGTAAGTTATATTGTTTTCATGAAATAAAATGTAATATTGATAATGTAGTAGGTGTTGTTGTTAAAATCTAAGTGTATCTTCTTAATAAATTATTTAACTGAAATATTTATTTTACTCGTACCTAAGTTTGTTGTGGATGTAAGTCCCGGAAGTAAAATGTTTATATGCTAGCAGCCCTGTATCATGAACCAAAAGTAAGGACTAGTCGAGCTGTTCCGATGAGTGAGTTACAATCGAGGGCAAGAAAGTTAAACAATAATGGCGGTTGCCTGCGCGAGTACAATTAAAGAAAGATAGGGAAAGTGACTAATCGAATGCGCGCGAGCGATGCGACTTCCCCCATGTTGCACTTCGACTGAGACCTGCGTAACCAAGGTCATGGCTTAACTTGTACCCTGCGGATTATACAATTCACGAATACGTGCTCCTCAAATGTTGGATCGAAGAGATCACGGGTGTGGGGAGTTCGACCCGAGCGTCAGTCGCGAGCCATCAGCACAGCGGATGCTACAAACAGTTCTCGCACAAATAATTTTAAACTCGTGACAAAAGTTGATCTACTTATTTTTTTTACATATTGAGAATGTCCTTAAAAGTCAGGAATAGGTCAGATGGTAGAGATTTTTGGGTAAGTATTTTAGGCATTCTGAAAACCAGGCATTTACCTATCTTATAATACCCTAATACAAAACTATACTTTCTGGGGAGTCGTGGGGCTGAACATATTTAAAAAAGAAATAATTCAGAATCCATATTCAGATTCAGATTCAGAAAATATTTATTTATTTAATTAATTGAGTAGAGTATCTTTCCACTTGACAGTAACGCCTGTTTGTTAAATCCATCAATGTCTACATCCATCATTTAATTAATGTGCAAATTTGCATCCAATAATTCCGTACAAAACTTGAACAGGGAATGGTTCTACAATATCGCATATACTCATTGAATATTTCATGAATCATTGTAACCTTTTTCTGTGAAGTCTAGATGTCACAGTTTTTGCCCTATATAAATGTTTGTTGTTAAATGGAAATAAAAATGTAATCAAAAATATTTTCACGGCCTTCTTTTCTCCAAATTTGATTTTTTTTTACTTTTTGAAATCAATACAAATTTTAATTGTACCGATACTTTAAGTAAAAAGTTGATACTGTGTACAAAATTGACATTGTTTTGAAAGATTTTTGATTAAGGTAGGGATCATATTTTTTTTTTGTTTTAAGTCGGTAACAAAATGCATTTACGCACTACCCTCCGGCTAAAGGGGGACCGAAAGGGGGTGTAGGACTCACCTACGGCAGACACGACTGCCAGCAGTAATACCCACTAAAAATCTTCCGACGACGCCCGCCGCTTGTTGAGAAGAAGGCGGAGCCAATACCTGGGTTGCAGCTTCTGACACCCCGCCTGCGGCCATCGTCCCCCGGACCAAAACCGGGAGGACCTCCTCGGAGAGGCGCAGTGGACGCGCCCCTCCTACCCCCTTGTGCGACCATTGCGTGTGTGGCCGACTTCTCGGAGGGTCTATGGTTAGACAGCAGGGGCCCCCTGCCCCCGCTGCCTAAGACCCTTCTGGTGCTGCTTGACGGGCTCTTCTGGAACGCCCGCTGCGCCCTCCACAGGTCCCTCTTAGTTTCCCCCCGGATAGTCAGTACTAGGGCCACCCAGACTGCAACTTCCGAACTATATCTCTCACTCTACCTTCTACCTATCTTCTAACCTACCCTCTGACTACCTCTGTGCATGCACGTGAAGCAAACATTATTGATAAATTATAAAACGTTCATAATATTTAAACGTTATAACGTTATTGTAATTAATACAGGATTTATTTAATTTACAATTCCGGAGTATCCAAACGCCCCCATAGAAAAAAGATAGCTATTTAGTCTATGAACAGTAATTCTGCTCTGTGATTGGTCGGCTTTGACATTTACCATATGTGCTGCCACTGCCATTGCGGTAGCAATTGTAAACTAAAAAATCGACGTCAATCAAACATGTCAGTCAGTCTTATTAATGGCGGAGATTGTGTTGTTTTTACTTATGAATAAACCCGGTAATGGTTTATCAGCAAATACAGAACATTAAAGATGCTCCCAGCATGTTAAAGACCGTTCATTATCATAAGAATATTGATTTGTTGTTGTTGTGTCTGAGTGTTGTTGGGTATGGAGTGTAGGAACACAGCATTGTCTGTGATTTTATTGAATTAGTGTGAGTCGGCGTGTTGGAGTGGAGGTTAGCCAGCACAGAAGTAGCGTAGAGGGTGGCGGAGTGAGGTCGTGTGGACGATGGGGGCGCAGCAGGCTAAAGAGCGCGGCACCGCCAGTGGCGCGTCCATCCGCTCGACTCGCTCAAAGCCCCGTGTTCCGAAAGACCCCCGCGTTCTTGGCTCCAACATATTCACCGAACACAGCGGTAAGTAATGTCAACGTAATTCTCTCCTTCTGCAGACTTTACCAATGCGCTTCTGCCAATGCTGCCGCTGCCTCCTGCATTCCATTAGTCCATGTCACAAATGGCTACAAAAACTCGATGCATTTCTTGTTGTCGTCGAACATTTGCATATGTATTTTGTATTCGTTAAAATGAAGTGAACCATTTTCTTAAATTTATAAGATAACTAGTTTATTTCTTAAAACATATTGCAAATTTTTTAATTACCTGTTCTGTCACGAAATTATGTCGCCAGTATACCTTTGTAACAAAGTTTTAAAACATGTTTGATTTCAAAAGCTTAACTAGGTATATGTTGTTCTTTGATAACTAGAAATTAAAATAAAATTTTAACAATATATAAAGTGGTAAGATAACTTAAATTCCGAATAAGAACCAAAAATTATAATGATTCAGATGTCAGTTGGATTATGTGATACATTGCTCAGTATTATATTCAGTAAATATGCTCTCTTTTGAAATTTTATTGGGTAACCTATGTTAATCAGTGGACTCTGCAAAGGAATTGTCCTGGAATACTGTCTTAACTTAAACTTATCTTAATACAATTAGGTAAACAAATAAGGAACTTGTTTATTTCTTAGTTGTGGTTGTAAATATTCTTACAATTACATTTATATCCCTGGAGTTCTCACCTAGCTCGGTAACTGAAAACAGGCCTCTTCACAAATCATGATTAAATGGTAACCAATCTAAACAAAGCTTGTATGAATTATCATATATATGAATGATCAACATCATTATCAGCCTATAGTAGTCCACTGCTCTACATAGGCCTCTCCTATGGCATGCCAATGAGCTGGATTTTCAGCTCCGCACCTCGAACTGCTGCCAGCCGTCTTTCTTACATCATCGCTTCACCTATTTTCCTGTCCTATTTGCTTATTTAAATATTAAAGTAGCCAAGGTACTCGTGCCGCCATAAAAATAATTTACTTGAACAGTGTATTAAAAGACACATAAAAAATCTCATACATGTCTTCTATGATGTACTGGAAGTTTGTCAAACTTGACACCTACTAGCATATTTTGCGTTGAGGTATTAAGTATCCAAATCATGATACTTTTTTTACAAAGCAATTTATTATCCTCATGTAACTGAAAGCATCCAGAAGGTTACATATATTCCCAGGTATCATTCTCATTATGTTGCTAAACTACATTGGGTCAGATATGAGCAGCAGTTTCTTCATACATGACTTACTTAATGGGTATATTCACCTTTGGGTTATCTCGAATGTTATAAAAACGAACCATAGGAGCAGAATGCAGGTAAGTTAACTAGGTCTAATAATTTTATTTAAAAAACAAAACAGGTCTATTAAAATTTACAAATTAAACAAAAAATCTAGAATCATCCCAATGGCATTCTTACAAATTAACAAACATGCTTTTTAGAACACTACGCAGACCGAACTTCAGTTAAGTATCTTCTTCATGTTGATGAAAAAAATCTTCAAACAGGCTTACAAATATATTCTAAATAAGAATCTGACTGTGGGCAAAATCAAATTACTATCAAATATTAATTTATTACTGCTTTACTTTCAATAATAAATGAGTCGAAAGAAGATACATCTTCCGCGACTGCTTTGTCCTAGTCACTTCAGTTCTGAAAAGATTTCTTCGTGGTTTTAGGCAATCTAACATAGTATTTGCTATAAGCATGGATAAAAATAGACCCTTTTCCGTTACAAAAATTCATTGACTCAAGTAACAAATCATCGGGCTACGATACTGATGCATGTAAAGGGCAGTCATGAGCTTATGACAATATACCTGGAATAATTTCTGAGCTCAAATCGGAAATCCAACGCGTCATCGGTGAGATACAGTGCTTATTTACACCCGCCCTTTTTTAGGCTAACTCTGTCGATGATGTTCTTAATGATACTTATCTTGGAACTATATAATTGGTGTATATGTCAGAAATATTTATTATTTATTTATTAATATAAAATAAAACCTTATGTTTAAGTATATGTTTGCTAAAAAAACATTTTCTGATTGGTCATACTAGTACTTTTTATATCCTGTTGAACTAGCAATGGATTAAGCAGCTGACAATAATTTTACCATTTTTTTTAGGGTATTATTAATAATCTAACTAGCTATTTCTAAAGAATTAATATTGTCGTATATTCAAAACACATGAACGATCCTCTATCATTGGTTAGCGGGCATAATACTTTGCCCCTTTGCCCGTAGGACACCTATTCGAACATATTCCAAATTTGATTGTGTGTCCTACTATTTTAAAAAAATACAATATACGCCAAACTATCTACCTATTTCTTTCTTTACAAGTGCTGAATGTAAAATCGGTGCAATCTTATTACGAATCTTGTGGGAACTAACTATCAAAACATTATTGTTGTTCTGTTTCCAAGGCATACAATGGTAATAATAGTTTCAAGTACTGTGTTGTGTGATTTCTAAGTGACACATTACATAAATCACAGTGTTTTATCTTTTTTTTTTATGTGCGGTCTAATTGTAGTCTTAATAGTTCTTTCCCCAAGCATCTTTCCGTGTATTCTTAATCTAACTCGTGCAAATATTACCATCACGTCGACAGTATAAAAAGACACAAATTTACAATATTTAAGTACCTATTCAAGTGACTAGCGACTCGCATCACAAGTCCGTCTAATGGTTGGCCAACAAGTGAGTGAGTATGGCCGATTTAGGCGTGAATAGCAGTTAGATATAAGGTGGCAATGGGTATAAAACTGAGGCTTCAGAAGAATTTACAATGAGTTTGAAGTATAACTTTTACGTCGGTTGACTTGTTCGTCCTAAACCTCAGCTTGAAGCCTGTAAAGTGTAAATGTGTGTAAATTTATGTGAATTCGTAGTAAGGCTAGTCTATGTACAAAAATCTTTTTCCATTGTGTCTTGTTATTAATAATATATTACGTACGTTATTAAGTAATGTTTATAGTGCAACATTTTATCAGTAACTGTCTTGTTCATTTATGAGTTCGTGCGTTCTGAGTGAATTCATTTTTAATTAGGTGTTTAAGTAATGAGAGTTCATTAAATCCCTTAATTACTTGAAGGCTTGAGGCTTGCTGATTGATGCGGGTTAATTATTAAAAGTTATGATAATTTAGAGCGTTACCTGAATGTTTGGCCTTATAATATTTTAGTAATAGTATATTATTTCAGTCAACTTAGCAACGACTTGTCAATTCAATGGAACCCAAAATGAAAATTCCTTAGTTATTAATTTGCTAACGATTATTAAATGCAATAATACAATTACCGATCGATACGGCGTGGAGGTTAGGCTACCTGCACTTCGCTCCTGAGGTCGCGGGTTCGATTATATACCTATACAGGACAAATCTTTGTGTGCATAATCTTAAATACTTGTTATATGAAGTATGTATGTACAATTTTTTTTCTGGTCCGTTATTAAATATCATGATAATTATTTATTTAATTAAAATTTCTGATTTGAAAGAGCTTAACTTCATTATTTTTGTCCCAAACTAAGCTGAGCTGGTACTATTTATATTTATTTTCCAAAAAATAAGGTATATAACGCATGCACAATTATTAAACAGCAAAAATGAATTGTGCAGATGAGTTAAGATTGCTACCAAATTACACTAAAACTGGGCAATGACTATATGAGAGAACAAACTAGGGGCGGTCTCATCATACGTTCATAATGATATATCACTTTCGCATAATGCCAACATGTATTTTAGCTGCAGAGTTGCGAGAAAAATAAAATAATACTAACTAAATTGCTTTAATTCGTTTATGTAAGCCATTAAATTTTGAAAGTTGTATAGGGTTTCTACCAACATCTTAGGAGCCCAAGCCAACCTCACCTGCAAGTGGTGCACCTGCCGATCAACGGACGAGGTTCTGGCGAATATAAAAGTTTCTGATAAGCGGCAATAGGCTCGCCATGGGTCCAAAAATATAATTGGCGAAATGTAGGGGTTTAATATGCCTCTGCCTACCCCTTCGGAGAAACAGGCGTGATTGTATCCTTACTAATATTATAAATGCGAAAGTAACTCTGTCTGTCTGTCTGTCTGTTTGTTACTCTTTCACGCCAAAACTACTGAGCGGATTTGAATGAAATTTGGCATACAGATGGTCTAGACCCTGAGAAAGAACATAGGCTACTTTTTATTTCGAAAAGGGGGTTGTAAAGGGTTAAAAAGGGGAGGGAGTGAAAAGTTGTATGAGATTTCTTAATTTTAAAAGATAAAACCATGAAACTTAATATTTAAGCACTTGATAGGAAAGAAATAAACATTTGTTCTAGCGTTTTTGAAATTTCGTCCTGTGAGAAATGAAATAGGGGTTGAAAGTTTGTATGAAGTTCGAAATTTTTTAAAATAAAAATATAACATTTTGTATGTATGCACTAAATAATAAACAAAAAATCGTTTGTTCTAGCATTTTGAAATTTTTACCAATATGGGGGTGAAATAGGGGTTGAATGTTTTTATGGGTGTTCTTCATTTTTGAAGATAAAACCATGAAACTTGGTACGTAGGTCTCTTAAGATGTGCAGAGATTTGCTACAAACGGAATTCTCGAAATTCGAGCGGAACGGAACGGATTCGGCACTGAAACTACGACGCCAAACTATTCTAGGAACATGATATTTAAAAATTTTGGGTGTATCAAGTTTAAAAAATATTTTGGCTTTTGAAGTTAAAGTTCCTTTTAACGAATTCTCTGCATCGCCGCCGCTGATATCTACTATACCTACTAATGATTCTTATTAAATAATAAAAATGCTACCCAAAGATACTATTCCACGCGGACGAAGTCGCGGGTAACAGCTAGTGTATGTATAAAAAGAGAACAGGACATGTTACGTCCGCTTGGCACTTTGAGAAGATGACATTTTTTATAAGAGTACCAAATAGGATGCTTTATATTAGGTCGGGGAAAAAGACTTTTCGAATAACGTAGGTATAAACTTATTATAAAATTTTTTTGACTGTACTATTTGTGTCTGGCTGGTTTTGGTAACATTAAAAAGGTTCCATTATAAAGAAAAGAAAAAAATAAAAAAAAGTTGTTTCCCGCTATTTTTCATTTGTTTTTCTCTCCGTAAAAATGAGTGAATCTAATGAAGAAATTCGATACATTTTATTATAAAAAAGGCAAAAATGCAACTCAAGCAGTGAAAAAAATTTGTGATGTTTATGGACCTGATGCAGTGTCAGTAAGAGTAGCACAAATTTGGTTCAAACGTTTTCAGTCCGGAAATTTTGATGTTAAAGATGCACCTCGCTCTGGTCGCCCTGTTACGAATAAAATGGACGCCATTTTTGAAAGAGTGGAGCAAGATCGGCATATTAGTAGTTACGATGTAGCTGAAGAACTGGGAATTGACCACAAAACAGTTTTGATCCATTTGAAGAAAGCTGGTTATACAAAAAAGCTCGATATTAGGGTGCCACACGAGCTCACTCAAAGAAACTTAATGAACCGTGTACTCATTTGCGATTCATTATTGAGACGTAATGAAACCGATCCGTTTTTGAAGAGATTGATAACTGGCGATGAAAAGTGGATCACGTACGACAAGAACGTGCGAAAAAGGTCGTGGTCGAAAGTTGGCCAGGCTTCACAGACTGTGGCCAAACCTGGCCTAACACGAAATAAGGTGATGCTGTGTGTATGGTGGGATTGGAAGGGCATTGTTTGTTATGAGCTTTTACCGCCCGGCAAAACTATCGATTCTGATCTTTACTGCCAGCAACTGATGAGATTAAAGGAAGCAGTCGAGAGAAAACGGCCGGAATTGATCAACAGGAAGGGTGTGGTCTTTCATCACGATAACGCTAGACCACACACATCTTTAGCCACTCAGCAAAAATTAAAAGAGTTCGACTGGGAGGTCCTAGTGCATCCACCATATAGCCCTGACCTTGCGCCTTCAGATTTTCACCTGTTTCGGTCTCTGCAGAATTCTTTAGGTCCTGTAAGGTTGACCTCAAGAGAGGACTGCCAAAACTATTTGTCCCGTTTTTTTGATCAGAAGTCCCAAAGTTTCTACAGTAACGGGATAATGTCTCTGCCCACAAAATGGCAGAAAGTTATTCAAAAAAACGGTACATATATATTGTAAATAAATGTAAATAAACTTTGAAAAAAATGTCTTGACTTTTCATACAAAAATACGAAAGGACTTTTTCCCCAACCTATTATTAACTAATAACAATTTAATGCTTTAGGCGCTTTTTATTGCGCTGAACATTGAGGGGCTTATTACAAAACAAGATATAAAGTTAAACCAGGTTTTCAACTAGTGCTGTTTCTGTCTTCATTTTATCAAATAAAAGTGACAGCATTCGTTTAAAACCTGATTTAGATTTTGTTTTTTATAAGGACCTTCCTGTGTATCAATTCCGGCCGTTTTCTCTCGACTGCTTCCTTTAATCTCATCAGTTGCTGGCAGTAAAGATCAGAATCGATGGTTTTGCCGGGCGGTAAAAGCTCATAATAAACAATGCCCTTCCAATCCCACCATACACACAGCATCACCTTATTTCGTGTTAGGCCAGGTTTGGCCACAGTCTGTGAAGCCTGGCCAACTTTCGACCACGACCTTTTTCGCACGTTCTTGTCGTACGTGATCCACTTTTCATCGCCAGTTATCAATCTCTTCAAAAACGGCTCGGTTTCATTACGTCTCAATAATGAATCGCAAATGAGTACACGGTTCATTAAGTTTCTTTGAGTGAGCTCGTGTGGCATCCAAATATCGAGCTTTTTTGTATAACCAGCTTTCTTCAAATGGGTCAAAACTGTTTTGTGGTCAATTCCCAGTTCTTTAGCTACATCGTAACTACTAATATGCCGATCTTGCTCCACTCTTTCAAAAATGGCGTCCATTTTATTCGTAACAGGGCGACCAGAGCGAGGTGCATCTTTAACATCAAAATTTCCGGACTGAAAACGTTTGAACCAAATTTGTGCTACTCTTACTGACACTGCATCAGGTCCATAAACATCACAAATTTTTTTCACTGCTTGAGTTGCATTTTTGCCTTTTTTATAATAAAATTTTAAAATGTATCGAATTTCTTCATTAGATTCACTCATTTTTACGGAGAGAAAAACAAATGAAAAATAGCGGGAAACAACTTTTTTTTATTTTTTTCATTTCTTTATAATGGAACCTTTTTAATGTTACCAAAACCAGCCAGACACAAATAGTACAGTCAAAAAAATTTTATAATAAGTTTATACCTGCGTTATGCGAAAAGACTTTTTCCCCGACCTAATATTAACTGTTTGCGTTTAAAACCACGATTATGCATCGAGTTGCTTAGCTTCGAGGGCAAACAATAGTTTATTATAATTATTCGCATTAATCGGTGTGTAGTATTATTGCGTGCCGGTTCGCGAAAACTGGCCTTGACTTCGCGTGCTTTTGTTCTAGTTTTAGGTAAAACATTATATGTCAGAAATTATTATATTTATTATCGAAGAAAACAGTTTATATCTCACGTGATAAACACAAAAAACGATAACATTATCATTACTGACAATTTTTTTGATAAGACGAGTGAAATATTTACCTAATGGTAATGCTCATAATTAATACAGTTACCGTATACTTAATCGAAATCCCAATTAGCGATATGCTTGTCTCCCCGAAACCACAGCCCTTAGAATCAGTTAAGTGCTTTGTCACTGTAACAAGAAGACTAGTGCATTAAGTTGTAAACTTACAGTGCTACCTACAGCGATAATTTGCGCGATATAGTACAACAGTTTTCAGCTACTTCATAGGACGACCGTACAGTCATATTGAAACGTCTCTTGTTTTTATAGACTCGCTCTTGGCATAGCTAGTTGTGGAGACGACGATATATTATTGAAACATAAGTGGGAAACACATACCAATGCGCTACAATTTAGTTAATATAGTTATGTCAAATTTAGGATTTAATTTAGGAACCTTCAATTAATACTTTAATCGTAATTTTCTATCGTACCGTTAAGACGCGAAGTGGTGCTACTATAAACAGCTTAGAAGAACAATATAGACTCAACTGCTAACTCTACATTCAAACATTGTTTTAAGTAATTGTATACAACATTTATAAAAAAACAAAGTGTTATTTGAAAGCTTGAAACTTAAGGATGTAGTTAGCGGTTGAGTTCTGTTGGTTGCTTGCGAGTGTAGTCGTTCTTACTACTTCACGCCATCTTGCTCTAGTGTTTGTTTCATCTGCACACACCACCCACTGCGGACTGGATATTATCGGTCCATCGCGTTGGTGTCGGACGTGAGATCTATGTTGTTCCACTTTGTTCTTCTTAACTAAGCACTCTATGAAGTCTTTATTATGCATCGACACATGACCTAAGAACTTTAGTGTTCCAGACTACTGTTAAATGAAAGAACTTTATAGGATATTAGTTGATGTTAAAAGTAATATTTTCCTATTATGGCTTTAAGAATAAACACTACAAAAATTACATGCAACATCAGCTATCTGTAGTATAATTCCCAAAATCGGTAGGTCCATAGTACCAGAATCGATTAGCTGGAAACACAAATAGGCATATACAATGTTTTAACCTATCATGTATCTAATGGGTTCTAACTGAAATTCAGCTAAATCTGGTTACACCAGTGAGCAAACCTTAAGCCTAGAGTACAATTGAGATAGTGCTACTATGATGATAAATATTATGGGTCCTAAAATAATCGCTATAAAAAAAACTATCAAAGGGAGTTAAAGTTTCTTTAACAATAGATAGTGCAAGTATCACGATTTGTATTGAAATTGAGCATTCCAACATTTTAAGACCTACTAAGACGAGCCGATATTAATATATAGATAGTGACAGGAAATCCAAACTGATCCCGCTAAAATTACATATAAGTGAAATCGGTCATGTTAAAGTATGTAAAAAACAACAAAATACGCGCGCGGACTGTAAGTAACGGCGGGCAACCTCGACGATTGGTCGGACATGCGAAGTACATGCATTTTCGTTGTCTATTGTATATTTTTGTCTGTGTTCAAGCCTTATACATCCTAAATACATTAGTGCAAATGCATACTATTTAATAAACAGATACTTCAATCACTAAATAATTGGTAACGACTTAGCCTTTGCAGGCCGACTCATATTGACTTATTACGGTAGTTACCATCTTATACAATGTATAATGTGATATGATATGCAATAATCGATTTGAGTCCCTCCTAACGCAAGTCAGTTTGCTAACCTCGATATTTCAGGGCTGATTTTTGTACAGTACTTAAATTAATATACATATACTAATATTACGATCTCCTAGACTTATCGGTGTATTACTTACCAATTTTTAAATTTCGGACTTTTTTTGGAAATATTTCGATATTATATTAGGGCGGTAGTTTCACTGGCAGATATATGCCAGTATATTATTTTATGAGAGTGACTTCGACTATTTTTGTCTCGAAAATTTTGTAATTTGCGCGATAAAAAGCGCGAAAATGCTTGTGCACTTGTGTGGCGCGCGACTGAATTCGAAAAAGGCCGGTAGTTATGTAATATTTTTTGTAGTAACAGGCATAGTAACTCCACGCGGAGTAGTGGACGGAGTTTAGTTCCTTATGAAACAACAAGTCTCTACATGTTTCCCTATAGTTTCCGGGCGTTAGATGTTCGAAGGCCTACCAAAGAATAGTTTTTTATAGTTGCTAGTGTTGCTTGATTACGGGGCGGGCACCATACCATTATAATAGACGCATCCTTTTTTTAACCCGTACTTCGTGGGTGGTACGTTGAACCGACCAGTTTTGGTGTAATTCTGAACTGACTTTGATGGACGAATTATTTTTATCCTATTAAACGTTATGTTTATTTACCTGTACTAATTGATGTCGTGCAAAGCTATTTTATATACAGTATAGTTATTTGGGTTTAGTTTAACTAACTGAAGAAATTAGTTTTGCATGATAAGAAATAAAACAGTAACAAAATCTATGTTAGGCTAGGTTTATGACCTATCTAAAGTTAGGTTAGGTTATTTCAATAAAACCTTGATTGAGGAATAAACATATACTTTCAGTTTGGGGCAAACTCAAAGTAGCTTTATTTAATGCCCCTCAGGCCGTGTCATCTATTGTCTAGTCTCTACCAAAAAATCGCTAAGTTCAGCTCTCCTTGCACCGTAGCTTATTATTTGCGTGAAGCGAAGTAATAGGTACCTATCTATGTCCGACATTTTGCAGGTAATTAGTACTAATTACGTTAGTGTATCGTATAGGAGCTCTTTATCACAAAGACGGCTATTAGAAACAACTGGAACTGTTTAAGAGTTTAGTGTATTCATGGTTCAAAAGTTGTGTTACATTAATAAGGAGTATAAGAGTTGTATCGTTGACAGGCATTAATAAAAAAACCAATTAAGATGATTAAAGAAATCTGTTCCATGCTCCTATTGAATTCAAGCCTTCCAAGAGCTCTAAGTGAACCGACATCTCTATAAAAGTGTAGTGCTCGGTCTGTTTGTCCGCTTTGTCATCGAACCAAGGCTATAATTCTCCCTCTATATATCTATCTTTCTACTTTATCTGCCGGCTGCTCTTACGCTCGCATATTTCTGCGATCCAGGAATTTTTAACCGACCTAATAATTTTATATTCGTTGTGTTCTAAATAATATACTTACAGCCTTACTAATAAAAAATGCCCAAACCTCTACTTAACGATTGAATAGTTACCCAGTGAATAAACTTTGAGTAAAGTTATACACGAATTACACAAAGACCCTACCAATAAACATTGTATTAGCTCTGAATAGTTAAACATCTGCTTTACATGGTTTAAACATAGCATTGGCAATATTTTTGCGTTACGTTTAGAAACCATAATGGTATTTAAATGATAAAACTACGTCCAGAATGCAAATAATTCGTTATATTATTATTTATTATTGTTTTGGATATATTACATAGTAATTAATAAAATTATTATTGAACGTTCACCTGAACCTAGTATTGGATACTTCAAAGCGAACGTCGTCACGAACGTGAATTCTGAATCGTTATAATTGACGAGAAGCTTTTATATATTTTTCAATTGCTCGTTACTAGATTCTATATTGCAAATCTAAGTAAATTTGATAAACCGTAAAAAGCAAAAAATATCAAAAACCAAGATACGAACCAAAAATGGACACTTAAACATAAACTACGGTTCGTGAGTGAATAAGCCCTGTGTAATTTTTCTTCTACGCTAAAACAAACGTATACAACCGATTTGTCAGAAACGTTTTTATTGGTCGCCCGATGGCTTGCATCACCTGTATAACGGATATATACACCTGAGCTTATCTTTATTAGTAAGGCTGTTAGCATTTATGTACTGAAACATTTCTATACCTCTGTAATTGTAAGTCAATTTCAAGCTATGTTTTACTATTTTGTGCTTTTACACCTTAGCTTTTTTTTAAAAACTTTTACTAAAATATTTGCCTACAATAGTGCCATCTCTTATCTCACGTTGAGTCGTAAGAGTTGTCGAATAGAAATCCTACCGGATGAGGAGCAGCACTATCATCCAGTGTTGCCAACTTAGGTACTTTATAGCTAGATCTAGCAACTTTTTGATGTCAGGCAAATACAATTTATTTTAAGTTGTAGCTAAACTTTTTAGCTACTTTTTTAGCAACTATTCTTACTCACTTAAATCGGTGCGGAATAACTTTGGGGATTCCTTCGTTTGAGTGGTTTTGGCTCCACATTCCCCTAAACTACTATTCATAGACTAAGTGTTTGTTTTCATTTTCTCTCTTACAACAAGTCGCTGTTAGACTCGCTTGGTTGGTCGGAGTTGAACAGGTTTTTCTGTGTGAAAATGAATTTACCGTTAAAAAAAAGACATACGCACAGAAGTATAGACCACGCACGCACGGAATGGGAAAATGTGGATGAGTTCAAAGGTTAGTTAAAACCAGCAAGAGGAGACTCGACTAAAGCATTCTGTACATATTGTTCTATGGAAATAGTTGCCAAGTTGTTTGATATCAAGAAACATGCGCAGACGAAAAAACATACACAAAAAGTGGAACTAAAAAGTGGTACCTAAGTGATATAGTTAAATTATTTTACATCACTATCATCGTGCAGGGCTCAGGCCTTTTTGACAAGGTATTTTAATAGGCCATAATCCCTAAGGTTGTATACAAATTGCAATTTTTTTTATGAATTTAACATTCAACGCAGTAGTGGGTCCGGTTTTGATCCTTAGTACCTTCTTCAGGTTGAGCGAGAGAAGGACGTTTAACTTAAACCCTCAGAATACAGAACAGAATAAATCAGAAGGAGAATGGTTCTATCAATCATATTTGTACGGAGTGTATTGATACCAGTGCATGTCGACATTACAATTTTTAATACCACTGAAATTTTAGAGATTTGAAAAACAAAATACATGTGATACTGATCACATGTTCCCACATATTTGCGTCAATCTCATCAGTTTCTCGACAGTATTCAATTATATAAAAAAAAATCTTTACTTACAGGTAATAAAAAGATTCCATTCAAAATTATTGCCAAAAAAAGTTCAAGCAGGCCTTCTGATGAAGCTGAAGGTGCTTTGACGTTATTTGTAAAAGAACATTGTCCTACTATGAGTGTAGACCACTTAGGCGAGCTATGCAGTAAGTGCTTCAAAGATTCAAAAGCCACCGATAGGTTAAAGTTACATCGAACGAAATGCACGGAAATAATGAAAAACGTGTTAGCCTCACACTTTCGCCAGGAACTTTTGGACGATATTGAAAACCAGAAGTTCAGTATTTTACTAGATGAGTCCACAGATGTGAGCGTCAGTAAACACCTGGGCCTGGTAATTAGGTATTATAGCAATAATCAAAAAATAATAATTAGCTCCTTTTTGGTGTTGATTTCCATCAAAAGGGCAGATGCAAAAGGCATAGTCGCTTGTTTGGAAAATAACAAGTTGAATATTAATCAAATGATCGGAATAAGCACTGACAACGCATCAGTTAGGACAGGGAATAACAACTGCGTACATGCTTTATTAAAACGTGACAGTGGTCTCAAAAATTTGATACTGATACGCTGTGTCTGTCACTCTTTACAGCTTGCAGTGACTCATGCGTCTGAAAATTCCCAGCCAAGAAATATTGAATTTTTAGTTAGAAAAATTTATAAGTGGTTTTCTGTTTCTCCCAAAAGCAGAGATAAATTTAAAAAAAAATGCGAGCGTATTAATTGTGGAGAGGCACCTTTAAAAATTCAAAGGTGTGCGAGTATCGTTGGCCTTCGATAGAGCCAGTAGTTACAAAGGTTTTATCGCAATGGGAAGAGTTGAAATTGCATTTTAACTTGGTAAGAGGAAATGAAAATTGTTACTCTGCCAAACATTAGTTCGGCACTGTGTATTAACACAGAATGCTCGAGGACAACCAAAACTATTTATATTTAATATTTTTAAGAAGCATTTTGAGTGATGTTCAGATTGCAATTAAGGCATTTGAGAGATGACGATTCCAACCCATTGAAACTGCTGAACACTCTCAAAACACTTATACAGTTAGTATGCCAGATAATTCTAATGCCAACGCGATTTCAGAGGAACATTTTGGATCCCATCACTGATTCAGATTTAAACCCCAGACCGTTTCTTGGTTTCGCCTATAAAACGTTCAGCGCATAAATCGTAAGAAATGTAGTTACTTAGGACGCCCACTGTCGATACGACAGTGAGAAAACACCCTTACAAGTAAACATCACAAACAGTCTTTTAATATTAAACATCAAATAAAAAAGGTAACAATGAGGGTAGGTGAACAAATAAAAATGAGAATTCAATTATTCATTTGAACGCCTTTGAAATCAATCACGCGTTAATTACAGATCTTTTCAATACCACATTGTATGGTCCGAATGGTTTCAATATCGAAGCCTGCACGGTTCAGGGAAAGCATATGTCGACTCTCGGTTATTCTAAATTCGATGGACTTTTAAAATATTATGAATTATCGTGAGTTTAACATATCAAATAGTTCGAAATCAACACAAACTTTTAATCTGTATAACTAAAGGAAAAAAAGTAAATGAAACAAAACTATGTCAATAACTAAAGTCGTATAACGTGTGTGTCAAATTAATTACATAAATATATATCGCAATATATACTTCAACCTGCCGATCAACGGACGAGGTTCTGACTAAAATTACAGATCCCGGTAAACGGCAATAGGCTCGCGACCTATTACGTGGGACCAACTATTTAATTGGCTAAGTGTGGTCGTATAACATGCCCCTACCCTTCGGGGAAACAGGCGAGAGTCTATGTATGTTTGTATGTATTTTATAATACAAAACACTGTGATACATCTAACCATATTAATCACAGTATATTTCAATAACAATAAAGTAATGAATTGTTTTCCGAGACATCGGAACACAACTTTTTATAGACTTATTAAACATTAAATCCTTATTGTGTTTAATTTAAGTCATTTTGGTAAAAACGCACGATTATTGCGGACAGGATATTCAAGAAAGACGAATTGCCAAGTTTTTTGCTTTGGTCAGTACCAATATTACTAAAATTAAACACAATAAGGATGGAGTGTGAAGAAAAGTGAGAAGATATTCGTAGTGGCATGGACTTCTGAGCACCAATCGATTTTCTCGTTCAAACGATAACGATATACGTTTTTTTTAATAAGGGGGTCTTTGTTGACACAAAGAGTCAAATAGCACGACTCTTTACGGCACCACGAAAGAATTTAATTACCATCAAGATATTCCAGATAATGGAAGCAAGAACTACTAGAAATGTTGATGGTACTCGATAAAAATATCGATACAATGAAAACGCGATCTAATACACCAGTAACCAATTGAATTCTAAAAAGATTCTTTTGAATATTGCTTGTGTTAAATTATATTTATTAAGTGGTTATGAATTTTTCTTTTGAAAGAAACCTTACAAGTAGGTACAAACTGTAATTACTTAAGTACGAATAAAACTGACATATATTTACCGACTAGCTTACTATATTCATGAGGAGCGTACGGATTGGAGGAGGTACCCAAAACTCAGGAACTACAGAAAAAATAGTAGAAAATATAGAGTTTCATAAATTTATTGAGAGAACCTTTGGCCTATGTAACATCTTGCTAAAACCAATAGAACGCAGGCAATAATGTAGGCATCAATGAATAGTGATACAGAAACCAGAAATATTATTTTTCCGATGCTATTCAGATCCTGCTGAAGAGCGCTGTTTAAACGATTTATGATAGTAGGTAATTTAGGCCAAGTAAGATGTGTTCTAAAATTAAAGCGGGTGAAAAAACATAGCAAATATGTAATATCTTCGTTAATTAATATAATATTAGTAGTCATATAATAATATGTTCATACACTATGATTGACATATGACGACCGATATGGCGTTGAGGTCAGTATACCTGCACTTCACTCCAGAGGTTGTGGGTTCGATTCCCACACAGGACAAATCTTTGTGTGCATGAACATGAATATTTGTTCTGGTCTGGGTGTTTTTCCTTTGTATATTAAGTATGTATTTACAAAAAAAAAGTATTTAAGTATGTTTATCCGTTGTTTAGTATCCATAACACAAGTTCTTAATGATACTTATCTTGGAACTAAATAATTGGTGTAATTGTGTGAAAATATTTATTTATTTATGAAAACTCAATAAATTAAATTAATTTATTTATATAAACATTTATACTACTGTTGTCTCCATTCATAGAGATAAGCACGTCCAGTTTACAACACAACACACACGCAGTTTAGTTCACAATTTTGTATGTCGGCACAAATTTACAGGTTTCTGATTTTTCATTTATGCGTACTCGGCAAAAAGTACGGGAGGAACTATTCATTGTCTGACAATTTTTTTTATAGCTTAAAGGGATTTATCATTTTACTTATGCGTTCGTTTTCGATCACCTTGTAGGTGCCACGGAGCAACTAGCGCTGCATATAAAATTCATTCAAACAAGAGTAAAAAAGCGTTAAAGAGCTTGAAGCGGAAATAGTCTTTTTCACTAGTGTTTGTTGCGTTTGTCGGACGGAGAGCTTACTGAAAGCCCAATCGAGCGTGCTGCCCGTCAGCGCTCTCGTGCGGCAAAGTACTTATCGATTCCTACATAGAATAAAACTAAGCTATTAACGTCCTTTCACTTGTTTCCACGCTCTTATATTGTTTACTGTAGTACTTATATCAAATTTGCTATAGGAGAGGAAAATTAATTTACCCGACTATTCGTTGTGTGGTATCCATTTAACCGACCCTACATGATACGCTGGCTGGTTTCTTCGCGCTGTTTGTCGTAAACATATTTGGGGTTTATTCGTATTTCTCGGAGTAGTTTCTTTGAATTAGTATAGTTTACTAGATTATCAGAAAAGAGGTTTGTCAGAAAACTAAAGTCCCCTCCAATTTATAGGCGGTTAAAACAGAATTTCTTTTATTTCTAAAAATATCGATTATTTTCTGATTCGAAATGTTTTTAGTTTTTAACCGATATTATCGTCAACCCTTTTCAATAATGGTACAGATCTGATGAATACTTTAGGAGGAAGAGCGAACTCATCAAAACTATATAGCAATGGCTGTAAATGTCTAATAAATATGATAAATACGAGGGCGGCACTAAAAGTATCGGGAATGGAATATTTCCACTGTTTCTGTCATATTCAAATATGTTTAATTAAAAACTATTTGGTTTTAAATATCGAATACCATTAATTTATTTAAAAAATAATCTCGGTCTTGTCAGAAGTTCTTGTCAAACTTGTTTAGTCGTTAAGAAAATGCTATTGACTCGAGAAAATTCAAGAGTGATGATTTATTATGACTTTCGAAGTGGTTTAACACAAAAACAGTGTATTGACCGGATGGTTTCTGCATTTGGTGATGAAGCTCCATCCAAAACCACAATTTATCGCTGGTTTGCTGAATTTCAACGTGGATGTGTCAAGCTCAGTGACGATCCCCGTTAAGGTCGTCGAAAAACTGTAGTGACCCAAGAAAATGATGATGCTGTGCGTACGCTGATTAAAGAAGATTGACATATATATGAAGATTGACATATATATGAAGATTGACATATTTACTCTTAAATATTAAATTTAATACATTGGATGGGCGAGCGTAATCTTTAAGTGACGACGATGTAATTAATAATTATTTGTATGTTAATTTAAGTTCAAATTCAAGTGACTGTATATGTCTTTTTGAGAATAAATATCTTTAACCATTAACCATTACAAATGACATGACATTCATACAACTTTAGACATTGGCATGACTCAAATACAAATAATCTTGCATGAACAATTAAGTGTAAAAAAGTTGTTTTCCGATGGATATCGTATTCGCTCTGTGAAGAGCAAAAAGCGACTCGCATTACTTGGTGCGTCAGAACTCTCGAAAGATTCCACGCAGGATCCTCAAATGCTGTATACAACATCGTATCATCGTATCAGGTGACGAATCCTGGATATACGCGTACGAACCCGAAACAAGAAATCAGTCACGAGTTTGGGTGTTCGAAAATAAGTTAAAGCCAACAAAAATTGTTTGTTCACGGAGTGTGGCATAAAAATGGTGGCCACGTTTGTCTCCAAAACCGGCCATGTTGTGACTGTTACCATGTTCCTCTTGGTGGACAAAAAACGGTAAATGTAGAATGGTATGCATTTGTTTGCTACAGGTCGTTTCTGAACTCCGTAAAGAGAGTTGCAATCGCCGCATCATCCTCCATCACGACAATGCGAGTTCTCACACCGCGCACAGAACAAGAGTTTTTAGAGCAAGAAAATATAGAATTATTAGACCATCCGCCGTACTGCCCCGACCTAAGACCTAATGATTTCTATACATTCCCTAAAATAAAAAATAAATGGCGTGGTCAGAGATTTTCATCACCTGAAGAAGCTGTGGACGCCTACAAAACGGCCATTTTAGAGCCTACTTCCGAATGGAATGGTTGCTTCAACGATTGGTTCCATCGTATGGAAAAATGTGTCAACTTTCGCGGATAATACTTCGAAAAGCATTAAATATATTTTTAAATAGTAATGTTGTGTCACTTCCTTGATACCCGAAATTGTCAGTGCCGCCATCGTATATTGTTTACGCTGTCACATTGCATTATTAGCATAAAAAAACATACATACATACATTCACGCTTGTGTCCCCGAAGGGGAAGGCAGAGGGATACTACATGCCCACACTTCGCCAATTATATAGTTGGTCCTACGTTATAGGTGGCGAGCCTATTGCAGGTGAGGTTGGCTTGGGCTCCCTAGGTCTTGGTATGATCCCTACGCACCCATAATACAAAAGCCCTTAAAAGTCGAAAACATTATAAAACTCCAACAAAAAGTATGGAACTACTCAATATCACTTTACTAATTTCTTTCGAGGTCCAAGTTAAAATAGTATTCTTTATTTTATATCACGTTCTACGGATTGCCCGAACAAAAATGCTATTAGTGTGTGAAGTATAATTTATATGGAATCGCCTGTAGCACTGCAAAACTGACTTAGAAACGATTACCGAAGTCAAGCAGTTAACTAAGATCAGTTTTAAATGAGCGACCTTTGATTTAGTGTAGCATTTCACTTCTATCCGTCCCGTGCTTCTGAACGCACGTTAAGCTGTTAATCCTGGTTTTCACTAGTGAAAGTCGTTAGGGCCCTATTAGGCGGCTTGAGAAGAAGCGCCTCCCCAATCCGGACTGGGGTGGGTTGTGTGAGTGTTCATTCATTACACACACAACCCACCCCAGGGGGCCTACCGCCGAGTTCGATGGCAATCGATTATAAGGCAAAATGGATTTCGAATTGATTCTCTCGTACCGCCGAACTCATGGAAATCGAAACAAAATGGCGTTCTCCATTTACCTATTGGTCTGTCACGGACTGAAGGTCATGAATGAGAGGTGGCTGTCGGCAGATTCCCCGGTACGGATTAATGAACGCAAAACAAAGTTTGATCTAGATGGATTACCCGTAATCCATCGAATTCGGCGGTAGGCCCCCCGTCCGGATCTCTTACACTTTGATTTGTGATAGCCTGTTGTAGGACGATAATCAGGCTGAGAATAAGAAATACATAAAGAATCATATTTCTTAATACGAAAGTGGTTAGTGAAATTGTACATTGTAATAAAGCTACAATACTCCTAAAAGGAAAATTTCCCGTATTGTACACTAACATGTGAAGTTTTATTTTTTTTTTTCAGTAAAAAACTGAATTTTATTTTCACTGCCTGTCAGTTTGCATGATAGTACCTACTTTAATTTAGTAGTTAAGTCGCATATAATGAAATTTTAATAAGTAATCTTCTTTCTTATCGGATCTGCAGTTGTACGATCGTTGAATTGGCTAGATCTCGATAGACCTGGGCATGGCAGGTAGTACTTTTTATGAACTTAATTTACTAGTTGAATTGCCGCGATTTTATTAGACATATTATACAATCTGGCCAATTTAACTATCAGGCAACGACATTATTATCTATATGTATACTAAATTGATCCAATCTATGTGTTACCTATTAATAATTTTTGGCTTTAGCTGTGCGAGTTGCGAATTATGCTTTCAGTGTATTTTTTTATGTATGTTTGTTAGATATTTCTGTCTTTGTATAATGTAGACATGTTAGGCTATATAAGCGTAATTCTGTAGTGTTTTGTCTCACATCTTAATCTCAGTTTTATTACATATTTAACTAAGTCAATATTAGTGTTTTTAGGGTAAATTCACATAATCTATTTAAGGTAACGGGTGAAGTTATTTGTTAAGGTAAGCTATAAGTAGAAAGAAACATAGGCTTTTAATCATTGAAATACATGCGATGCGACGTGTTTCCTATGTAGCTGACGCGATATTGTTTTTGAGTCCGTAATATATTTTTTTAAAAACATCGTTTTTAGTACACTACACTCTATTAATGTACGAACATAATGTACAAAAAATGTTCACCAGACGTAAATTTCACATTTCTTAGTGATAAGTGGGGGAATCGAAAATAATTTTTCTTTTGTTTTTTTTTCACATTTTTTAATCTAAGAAGAAACATTACGGATTTAGGTTAATTTGTTGATTAAATTGTCTTTACTAAAGCTAACCTAACTCATTTTGATGCAGCCGTGGTAGATTTCTATAGTTGTGTAATAAACTATTATATATTTTGTCCCATGTTTGCAAATTTTAGAAAGACCAATTCTACTATTTCAATCCTGATTTCGCGCTCGTAGCGCTCGTAGCTCTGCGGTGTTCGGTGGTCGGAAACGATCACCAAAGTACAGCAGAGTTTACAGAGGTCAGTCCTTGGATGGGTGACCGTTTGTGTGGCATTTGATATCGAGCGCTTCCGTGCTTCGGAAGGCACGTTAAGCCGTTGGTCCCGGTTATCACTAAATGTGGTAGTCGTTAAGCCATGTTAGAGGCCTCATGGGCGGCTTGAAAAATTCTAACAGCAGGACGCCATACACCTGCCTCCGCCAATCCGCACTGGGTCCGCATGGTGGAGTATGACCCAATACCCTCACACCTTGATATGTGTGAGGAGGCTCGTGCTCAGTAGTGGGGCGATAATGGGCTGTGATGATGATGATGAATCCTGATTTTAACCGACTTTAAATAGGTGGTGTCTTTGATTTCTTACCGATATCTTCGTCAACCTTTTTCAATAATGATGCAGATCTGATCAATACTTAAGGAGGTAGATGAAAATCTTCAAAACTTTATAGCAATGGCTCGTGATGGCTGTAAATGCCTATAAATATTATTGTAGTAATAAAATATCAATATCACTTTACTAATTGCTTTCGAAGCCCAAGTTTAAAAAGTATACTTCGTTTTATATTTACTACGGATAGCCGGCACAGACGGCTTATCGAGTATTCCGTGTCGAGTATTTATAGCCGTGGTACATGACTAGAGTTGTGTACATACTTAACTCTTATATGTTTTGACCTATGTTTGCAAAAAATAAATTTGACCAATTTATAGTACAAATCTTGTTTCTTATTTCCATTTATCGATTTTAGTTTATTTCATCTAGTAGTCTGAATTTGTATGAATAAGAAAAGCTTAAGAAAAAAGAAAATCAAACATTTTTGTAAAGTAGAGTCTGTTCTGTCAGTACTGTTGCGATAACAACACTCCCAAAAAACATTTGCTAAAAATAGTTTGTTTCAGTTGCATTGAATGAATACAATATTGTAATCTTACCAGTCATTTGCATTGACATCCTCTGAAAACCTCAAATATAGCTGTATCCTACATGTACACAATGTTATGTTAGATACTCAATATCGCACGCTGAGAATGAAAGTGACCCATTTCAAAATTTAAAATTTTTGGACAGAGACGAAAATGTGTCGGTCTCATTGACGATATTCTTCTTATTCTTCAATCATATTTTATTATGTCAACATTAAGATAAATAAATCCTTGTATAAAATTATTGGACTTTTCTACCTAAATACAGTATACCTTTTTGTGTCATATTATATATTTAACTCATTTCACAAAAATTTTGAAATCGGTCATTTTCGTTCTCAGCGTGCGATATGTTGTTGTGATAATATTGTTTAAGCAACCTAATATTATGATAGTGTTTTAGTATCTAACTAGCCAGGAGAAAGAGATATAACAAATTTTATTATTGATTTTAATATTAATATTTTGAATATTGGCTATTAATAAACTTTTATGCTAATATTAAGTAAATCAACGCTTTTTAAGTGATGAATTCAAATATCTTTGTACAAAGAAACAATTCAAATTCTGGAACTGTTTCTCGACCTTTCGAGATATGATAGTTTCTGAGGAATTGTCACAATAAATAATCCATTACTTGCTTACAATTGATTTCCGCAATATAACACCTGAATCAATAAATAAAATTATTTACTGCCTGTAAAATTGCCATAGTTGGTTTCTAATGAAATTAATAATAATTCGAAGAAGTGAGCTTCCGCTTGATAGCGTAAAGGAAACTAAAAACAAAAAACGGTAGACTCGTTTTATCACAATGCTTAGCAAATAGGGCTCCCCGCCGCAAATGATTCAAGAAATATGTAGCTATAAAATAGCAACACTATTAGAGGTACATATTTTTTATTTTTGAGTGTCGTTTTTAAACCTACTGTATACTTTTCTTAACATTTTTGTGTTTTATATAAAAACAACATGCCTCCTGGGAAAGCATCAAAATATCCCTAGGTATAATTCTTTTTTAAAATTTATAACATACCTCTTTTTAAGTCGAGGGTTAAAAAATGCACTGATTCTAATAACAACCAGTTCAGTTCAGTTAATACCACCAACAAATACGTAACTGATGAGTTTTATTGATTTACGAAACAATAATCTGACTTTGAAGGCAGGCAGAGTCGTGTTTTTTTTCATTAGTAGTTATATTTTAATCGGTGGTTAGTCAATCTAATCTTACCATTAAAAAATCAGAGCTTAGAGTTAAAGGGCACAATTGGGCATTACAGTAAACTATAATCATATTAAATTATAATCTCGACATATTGTCATTCGGTTAAATGCACGCTGTCGCTACAATTTCTTAACATTGATTACCTTTAACTTTCTCCTCTATATGTAGCGATCATTGACAAAACATTTGTCATAATTTATTCATTCTCACCTGTTGCGCTATTATTAGCTTATTCAAGTTACCTCGGTTCTTGGTTGCCAACCGGTTAGAACCAGCCGTCAGTTCCCACGGAACACGTAATACGGAGGTAAACAGACTGCTAACATTGAATTTAACTTTATAACGCCACTTGTTTGCAGACTATTTAGGAGCTGTGATTTGTACTCTTAGAACTTGCTTATAAACGATTATGTCAACAATTAGATGATTATTGTGTGTTCTAGATAAACACACACTTAATCATGTAATTGTTGTCAAAAACACATTGGCTAACATTGATTTTATTTTTATAACGCCACTTGTTTGCTGGCTATAAACGAACTTTTATTGAACTCCTACAATCTGCTTTGAAACGATGATTCCAACTATTATTGTTTGTTCATCTAAATTCCAATTGTTTGCTCGTCTAAATAGCTTAATTAAGTAAATTAATTTGGTAAAGATGTCGTTATCCGACCCATAAAACGGACAGATCATGATAGGCCTATGCTTTTCAGAGAATGTCTCTTTTAATAGATCAACTTTCGACAGATTCAGTCCACGTTAACCATAAGGAAACAGGCCCAGATATATGATTGTGATAGTTTTTGATGGGCTAAGAATAAAATTACCTTAAACTATAGATTACTTGATTGTAAATATTACCTGAACTTAAAATATGAGTTGATATGAGATAGAGATGATGAAATACGATTTTATTAGGCGTATCATTTATTCAATGTTATATGTCGCTGGATAATTTCATGTACAAATATTCATTAAAAATCAAAAACAATAATTCCCATTGATAAATCAATTATTTATTTAGAGTTAATAAAATTACGAAAGTATATTAAATCTGAACAAAGTATAAAACTTTTACGACTTAATTGTTTCTATTACCACATAACGTGGGACCTACTATATAATTGGCGAAGTGTGGGCGTGTAATATGCCGTTGCCTATCCCTTCGGGGAAACGGGCGTGAATGTATGTATGTAATATAGTTCAATTATTGTTCTTTATGATAATAACTACCGAATGTACATATTTTCAACAATTTCTTAGTATATTTCATTTTGTATGTGGAAAAGCAGTGACAGGGACAGCCAGGGGACTGTATTTTTAGAGCTTCTATCAAGTCTAGAAAAATACTTTAAATAGTTATGGTTATGAAAACTTGGATCCCTAAAGTTGAAGAATTAAAGTTTCATTTGGTGTGGGTACTTTATCATAATTTACTTACCTTTTGAAAAAATTGGTCGGGACAGCCGATTACGAGGTTACAGAGAATCGCCCATGTATGTACTATGGCTCGTGAGAGGAAGCCCGTGCTGTAAAGGCAAGTTATAGGCTGAGATGAAGATAAGTATAGTCGCATCTCACATACCACGTATATTTTTGAGGTACAAGTAACATAAGTCCTTCTCCGAAGATATTATGTTATATTTACCAAAATAAAAAACATTTCTTTCAATTCAGCCCAGTTATTTTGAGCGTAAGATTCTCATTTTCAATATTACTAAAATTAGACCGCAAATGTTATCGGCTCAAAGGAATAATAAAATTATAAAGAGATACAAATAAGATAAACTCAATAGATCGAAAACGTTCCCAATGATTATGGTTACAAAAGAAAGTACGAATCAAAAAATAAAATTACATTTTTATCAAAGAGTTCTGATATCAGGGATAACGATACAATAATAAGTATACGATATATATAATAAGCCGTGGAGGATAATCATACATTTTAGCTTCGTATTCACAGAATGAAGGCAAATTCCCATTTGATATTGACGTGAATTTTATGAGCATATTCTTTTTAAAAAGATTTACTTACTTTGGACCTTGAGCTCGCTCGTGATTACGTATGTTAAGGTAATTTGTTCATCACTGAATTATTGACTTTTTCGGAATATTTCTTAATTAGCCTCTATGGTTTTTATAATTTCAAGCTTATTTATACCAACTTTAGATTTTGTGAACAAATTTAGAGGATCCCGGATTCAATCCCTGGTGGCGCCACCATGACTTTTCGAAGTTAGGTGCGTACTTATCGCTTGGTCCGTGTCACGGAAAGCACGTTTAGCCGTTAGTCCCGCAGTGAATGGGCGTGAAAATTTTGACTTTCATAAGAGCTTTTTTGAGTTAAACTTGAATAAATGATTAAGACTTTGAATGTTAGGATATGATGATACTCTCTAGTGACAAATCAACTAAATAGTATTGCTTTCAAGTTTAAGGGCATACTATACTTATAAATAAATTTTACTGATTATGAGCGAAGGTGTCGGTAGCGTCTGTCCGCCAAACGAAATATAAATCATTTTTTTCTCATTATTGTGTAGTACACGAGCTTACTCCCTCCGTTAGAACGAGAACCATCTCGTAACTCTCCATTAGGTTTCATTCCCTCACGCGAACTTACCTTAAAAACGAGGATGAAACGATTTCAGAATTTCCTACAATAGTAAGTCCCATAGTCCATATAATTTTAACAATGTATGAAATCTGACGATATAACGAATACATAGATAAATGTTACATCGTTGAAGCCATCAACTGAAGAGTCCAACAAAAGTGCATTTCCGTCACCATGCATAACATATTACAGAATACTTATATGTTTTAAGAGCAAGTCAGGATAAGAATAAGTGTAAATGAAAATTTTTTTTGTTCAAAGTGGGTTCCCATGGAGCACCTATGAATTTAAATTTTACTTAAAACTAACGCGCCTAACTAACGAACCTCACTCAGTAAACGTTAATAAATAAACCCGGTCCTGCCAGTACCTTAGGAACAAAAAACGTTCTGAAAAGACATTGAAATAGCTGTAACACTAAACCAGCTCAATGGGAGCTGTAAAGGTTCGAGCTCAAGTAGACACGGACTGGAAGATACAGCTGATAGGCTTCGCACTTGAATACCACTTGAGAACGCGCCCACCTTTATTAGGTCGTCTAATGAAGGTTCGCGCGTGCCGTGAAATACATACATCATAATAGTATTTTAACCTTCCATTTACTTTCAAACATAGAAACTGGGATTTTTTGCATAAGTTATTTGAATAGCTCCCGACTCTTGAAATATTGTAAATCCACGTTGTTACTATCAAAGGCTTTCTCCGAAAACAGAACGGCATGATTATGAAAGCTATATGAAATATATACATTAGGGTGGTCCTTATTTTTCAAAGTGAAAAATATCAACGGGGCACCCGCTAATTATGTTCTATGTGCTTTAACATCAATACTGTTTTTTTATTTGATTTTTTATATGATGTTTAGGGGTTGCGACCGACATTTTAAAATTAGAATAAAACTTAAAATAAGATAAACTATCAAGAAACATTTTCATTAAGGAATTTACAACAGGGTTTGAGTTGTTTGTTTTTATGAGACGTCAACGAGTACTTGATCTTAATTTGACTACCCTCATCCCCCTTACCTACCTGACATTCTCAAGGGCACGCCCCACAACTCGCTCAAGTAAGTTCCGTTTCGGCCGTAAGCGAGACTGCACGTGCGCGTCTTTCGTTTTGTTTTCCTCGCTTATTGTGTTATTATGTCGTCAAAAAGTGGACACAGTGGATCTCTTTCCACCGAAAATGGAGAAAGATATGCTTTGGCTTGCATGTCGCCATCATATACTAGAGATAATGTTAGAAGCTGTCGTGAGGACGGCACTAGGTCCTTCAAGTGGGCCTGATATTTTAATTTTCAAAAGGTTTAAGAACTACTGTAGCGAAATTGACCAGACCGATTACAAAACAGTCAAATCTTATCCTCACTTGCTAGAATTAGTTCAAAACGTAGCTCAGGATATGATTTCCTTCGCTCTAAACCAACTTAAGCAGTATCAGCCTCAAGATGATTATAAAGAGCTACTCAACCTCACCATTGTTTACCTAGGAGGAGTTCCTGAGAAACGAACATTATTTAGAATGCCAGCAGGACTGCACAGAGCTCGCTGGATGGCAAAAGCTATGTATTGCTTGAAAATATTGTTATGTAGACACCAGTTCAAAATGACCAAAAAAGAATGTTTGCATTATTTCAGTCATGATTTACGTTAAACACTGGTATCAAGCTGCTGTTGCTTAGTCAGCATCCAGAAATGATATGCAGCTATTAAAAGACCTGATTATATTCGAAAATATAAATCCAGCACTATCCAAAGTTGCTTTAAATAAAATTATGGGACAGTTGTGGTACTTGTCAGAGGAACTCGTATCATTTGCATTTTTTGCTGACGAAATTGCTTTAGATACCAAACAAATAATGGTACAGGCATAAGAGATGAGTCTGGGTACCAAAGACATAGCAAGAAAAAATATCGATGGCTTCGTTCATTCCGTTTCTTAAAGATACTTGGAAAATCATCCCATTTAATAAAAAAGATGTTGCTGACTGGCCCTCTGATGGGGAGTATAAAGCTGGAAGAAACATAGTGCGGTAAATCAGAGTAGTCAATGATATTGCCGAACGTTGTGTTACATTAATGGAAGAATTTAATAAGTTGATCACCATTAATGAAGAGCAAAAGCAATATCTTTTTTTGTTAGTCAAAAAATTTCAAATAAAATATCCCGACTCTAAAAAGTCAACCCTTGTTAAGTAATTTTTTAAGGCTTATATTTAATGTGTCATCAAAATTAATAAATTACCAACCTAACCTAACCTTTTTGTACATCAAAAATTCTGATGGAGCACCTAATCCCCTATTAGATGCTAGATCAGTATTTTTGATGATCAAAAAAGTATTTTTTAGAGGTTCAGTTTATTATATTCCATTTTTTAATTGGTTTGTGTATATTATGTTCAGATTTGACTATTTAAATAATTTGATGCAAATAATAATGTAATTTCTTTTAATTTCCACCGCTATGAATAAATGTGGTCATTTATATGAAAATGTCTTTATTTTTTAATTTACCGTTTTAAAAGTTTCGTCGCGACCCCCAAACATTAATAATAAATTCTAAAAAAAATATCATGTTTCTTTTTAAGCCTATATATCAATTTGCAAGGGTGCCCCATGAACATTTCAAAAAAAAAATTTTTTTTAACAAATAAGGACCACCCTAATATACATACATAATATCACGCCTGTTTCCCCGAATAGGTAGGCAGAGGCATATTATATGCCCACATTTTGCCAGTTATATTATTGGTCCAACGTGATAGGTGGCGAGCCTGTTTGTGTCCGTTGATAGCCGTCCTCCTTACATCGTTTAATTTAAAATATGGATGTGAAGGTCGTCGTACATGTGTTTCTGACTCATATTTCTTTGTCCTAAGGCGAGCAATTAATAAATTTACTAAACGACTTAAACGTTCATTTAGCATGGAATAAAAAAGTAAGGTCATGAATACCTATAGTAAGTTGCCAAGTGTAAAGTAGACGAATATACTATAGCAGTACTCTAGACGAAGAAGCCGTGTGCGTCCGCAACATGTTTTCATATACTAAAAGAAGTGAAAACCGGTTTGCTAATCGACTTTGGTACACTGGAAAAGTGCTCGGGTGAATTGACCCAGTTAAAAAATGTACCTCCTTCCGGCTTCTAGAATATAATTCCTACTCTTTAATATTAATATGTACCCGATGACAAAAATAGTAAATATGTCATTATAAAATCGTTTTCCTATATTGGTATGAAGTATTGACGATTTTCCTAGCTCTAGAAAATAATACCCTACTTAAAAATAGTTTGACATTCATTGCCGCTAGTTTGCGCAGGCTATAAGGAGACATTTTAACGTATTCAAAGCAGCAATCCAGCTCTGAACTTCCAATATCGTCCCGTTTACCGCTCTGAGGGAAATTTCATCAACATATTGAACCAATGCCTCCAACATCCGGCGCGAGGTCACAGGCTGCGCCGAGTAAATCAAATAACTGCACAGCAACAGTTCTGCATCTGCTTCCACTAGTAAATTTGCACTGGTGATGGCACGGTAACTACATCAAGTCACGGCGGATGTTAGTTTTAGGAATTTTCAATTAGAGTTAAAAGTTCATGTTGCCAATTATCAGATCCACACTCATGAATTGACAGTTCTAATGAAAAAATTGTAACCCTGTTTTAATATTAATCAACATTAAGTAAATTGTGAAATATATAACGATAGTATTTGAGATAATCTTCTTGTTGTTCTTTATTGAAAAAGAGATGGATTTTATTATGTCTAATATTGATTTAATTTTGTTAGAAAAATCATTGAATTGAGAGTAATTTTTGCTACGATTCAAGTTCAGCGGTGTGAAGCCGATAAATATTTGATCCTGTTTTGTATCCGGTGCCGGTTTTCGTGCAATAACTATTTTTTAATAATTCAATTGATAAGATGGGAAAAGGTCTAATCCAGTGCTATATACTTAAAATCCTTATTACCCATTCAATGCTTGTTTCTCACCCTGTTGTTGAATTCCAAATAATTCTATACACTATTTTGCTACAGCACTCATCAAACCGGAACACTATATGTATATAAATTCGCTTCATTACTTGATGCTATTGAGAAGTGACTTCTCTAATTGTCTTCTGTCACAAAAGGTCGATCTAAAACTAGAAATCTACTGTTGACATATAAATTATAAAAAATATTTCACCTTAGCAAGTTTAATTAATGTTCATGACACTGACTCTCCAGGCGATAAGTTTTTACGAATAATATTTTGCTAACACCATTGTTAATTTGTTGTTACGCGCAATGGTACTCAAACTCCTTTGTTTGAAATATTTTTTTACTCAAAGCGTATGCTTACGTAAGTATTATAAGTAATTATTATTGCACACTGTTTATGTGTGTACAAATTTACTGGCTGGTAAGTAGTATGTTTATCACAGGACGTCAAAGTAGGTACTTTAGTGGTTTTAAAAATTCTACCCGCATATATTTCCGCTTTAAGGTAAAGGTAGCTAAGGTTGTTGTAATGTAGAAGTCTTAAAAATTTAAGGAAACAGTTTGTTTTGAGCAACAAACAAAGAGAGCAAGAAAATATAGAATTATTAGACCATCCGCCGTACAGCCCCGACCTATGCCCTCATGATTTCTATATATTTCCTAAAATAAAGAATAAATTGCTTGGTCCGAGATTTTCATCACCTGCAGAAGCTGTGGACGCCTACAAAACGGCCATTTTGGAGCCCCCTACTTCCGAATGGAATGGTTGCTTCAACGATTGGTTCCATCGTATGGAAAAATGTGTCAAATTTCGCGGAGAATACTTCGTAGAGTTTTTATATTTAATAATAATGATTCGATAAGTCGAATATGATTTTCTTAACACGGAATGTGAAAGAATGAATTAAAACCCGTTGAGTGAACGAATAGCTTCGAATCGGTTTTAATTAAACGCTTGCTAAACAGTGTTTTGGTAAACATACCTTTAACATCTTTTAAATTTTTAGCAGCTTAGGTAAACGCATGTCTAAGTAGTGTTTGAAGTATTTTTTGTAATAACACCGTGAATGTTTTAAAAGCTTAAACTAAATTTGACATTACCCTCATAACAGCTGTCTGATCGCTTGAATGATTTGTCACTTATAAAAGTCAGATTACCATATAACTTCACTAAAATTATGTGGCGTATGTAACATCTCATTGACTATGTGCATAAATCGAGACTCTCTGACGTCCGAACTAAATATACTCCTTCAAAAACAAATAATATTCCTTTTAGGTGGAAATATTGAACACATTATCCATAGAGATTTCAGATTACTGAATTTAGATTTTCTACTTAATCTTAATGATGTCGGTTTTTTTATTGCGATGTAACCAAGCAATTGACGCATTCGTCGAGGTAGTAAAACAGGCCTTTTGATATTAGCGGTCATTTGATGTTCTGTTTCAGTTTGAAGGGTGCTGCAGCTAGAGGAATGAGTGCCAATTGAGATTTTACTTAAATGACAATGGGGTCAGTCTGTCACTTAACATCAATTGATTGGCCAGTTCTTGTTAGTTCTAAAAAAAGGACTTCGTTTTGTGTCTGTATAGGACAAACCACATGGTAAAGAAGTAGAGCTCACCTCATCTGACAGATCTAGGGCACACCGTGTCACAGCGGGAGCTTGGGACGACGTTGCTTATTCACGTTATTTCTGTTTTAATAACAGTATCTGGGACAATTATTGTGCGTCGAAGTAACTTAGATCTGTTAATAAATATGGGCGTTTAATTAGACATACCCATGTCTAATTAAACGCCCATATTTATTATATAAATTTTTGGTATTGAAGATTTACTGGTGTTGTTGTTTATGAATGACGCAAAAATATTGAATACTTGAAGATGTTTCCTTTTAGTCAATTGAATGTTTTTCTAATCAAGTTTTTATTATTTCCCGGTCTTTACGTATATGCCAAAGAACATTTTTAAATATTTCCCGTAGAGAATTAACATTTTATAAATGTTTAAGAATATTACATCGTTTGTTTTAGGTTAATTTTTAAAATAAATAAATTTTAAAATAATTTTTCGTTTGCGTCTCTCTCTTTGCCATTATATTGTCTACTTGTAAGTAATGATCTCGGCCGTAGTATTTAGAGAGAAATTAAAGTCAGTGCTTTATGATTGTTTGACACAATGCTCAACCAATAGGCTACGACCGCCTTAAAATTGTAAAGTTTGCACATATTGCAACGTATGTCGGGTCAACTAGTCTTGAACAATAAAACATTAGCATGTTTTAAAATTGTAAGGGGAGAGAATTTCCAACTAAAAGAATCTCAGTCAGTTTGACAGCTGCCGTAAATTTTCAGTTAAAAGCTCCTGCTCGAAATGTCGAAGTTCGTGAAATTGAAAATTGAGTCGAGAGCTTGTCGGAAACCCTTTGTGCACTCGACTTTAAGCCCTGACTAGCAGGATAGCACGAACGCCAGTGTTTTAAAGACTATTTATAGATGTTTTCAACAAATATATAAATTTTACGAGGGCTCTAGTTCGCTTCGTTTTTTTAAATGAACTGCTGAAAGTGCCAGTACTACTAGTACTGTACAGGTATATTATTTTCACCATTTGAAGAGATGGTGTTTTCGTTTGTGGAAAATGCTAAATGGCATTTTACAGAGCGCGCCACTCGAGTTTTTTCACAATTCCTATTACTATTATGTTCGCAATAATTAGCGGTATCTAGCCCCAAACTAAGCAGAGTTTGTACTATGGGTACTAAGCAAAAGATAATAATATATTTTTTTTGACCACCAAGACAAATGTCCATGTCCACACAAATATGTATACAATTTAAAGCTAAAAGCAGGTATATCGACTCACGCGCAATTCAATCGACATATAATATGTTACGGACGACGCCTTCGATAATATAAAAATAAAAATTGTTATTTAAAAATAATTTTCTCGAATTCCAATTTCGCAAGCAATTGTGTTACGGGAGTCGAATGTCAGAAGAAAGCTCTAATTATCGGCGAGGTTTTAATTATCGAAAAATTGGATATTCAATCCGTGCCCTTAGATCTGTTTATATTCTTCAGATTTGCCTGGCAGTACCTTCCTCTATAATGAGTTCATCTTTAAAGGAATGTCGCTTTAAAATTATTATTTTCTATTCAGATTATTTAATAGTCTTTTCGAATAATTAAATCTCTTAGTTTAGGTTGGTGGTTGTTTGTTCAGGTGTGTTCAGTCAGTTTCCACACTTATAATAATAACGAGAATTTTATATATAAGATAAGCTTTTATTTTACTTTGTATGTTTGTGTGAATTTAATTATAGAAGCTAAATTAAAACCTCGTGCATTTAGACTCATATATATTAAAATACATACATAAAATCACACCTGTTTCCCCGAAGGGGTAGGCAAAGCCTAAGCCCACATTTCGCCAATTATATAGTTGGGCCCATGTAATAGGTGGCGAGCCTTTTGCCGCTCATCGCGAACTTTTATGTGGGCCAAAGCCTTGTCCGTTGATTGGCAAGTGCACCACTTGCATGTGAGGTTGGCCTGTGCTCCTCAGATCTTGTTTTTAATACTATTATTTATTTATTAGCATTACATGCATTGCAAGTAATATAAATGGTCTCGCAAAACCTGGTGAGATTCTACTCGCTGTCAAATTTAAAAAGATAAGTTTGACAGCGAGTAGAATTTCACACCAGGTTAAACAATTGTATAACTTTTAGGACCCTATACCTGATCATACTAGATCTTCAGTGACAATGCAACAATACGGTTCCATGGATCTGGTCTGATGATGATGTCGGAACAAGGCTTAAGAAACTTTTAAACTGATTTGTAATGACTGCGCAGCTACAATGAGTTTTGGCCTCTCACAATAAAGGATTCCATTTTATTCTGGCCTGCGACAACTCCCCACTGGCCTGTGCTCAGACGACTGCATGGTGTTTTCCAGTCATACCATCAGCATTTTAAACCAGAATGAAAAATTAAAGCACTTTCCATTCCATACTCCGAGCACCGGTAGATAGAGACCGATAGAGCACCTATGAATGTCAAAATAACATTATACTAATGCGCCTTTTTACTACGGGCAGGAGCTCGAGTGGAAAAAAATCGGGAAGCATACTCCACTTCATAATAAATTTTAACCATATTATCAAAAAAAGTGGATCCATAGTTAACCGCAACGTCCCCCGCTGCGCCGACGCATGAGTCACACGCATGTGTGCCGAACGTGCCCGATCGTCATCCATGAGCTGACAACCAATTCGTAATTTCATACAAAACTGTAGTTTAATACCGAATGACAGCTGTTTATTGGTTCATCATAATTGTTTTTTTAGTTTGAAGTATACCCTTACTGTTATGTATTTAATAATATTATTTGTTCTCTTTTCTGGACTTTAAGTTCTATCTTATGTTTATAAAGTTAAACTATATACACACTGAAAGCAATAGTAAATAAGACTAGTTAATTAGTCCGACGCAGTAGTGCAATACAAATAAGTTGAAGCTTAATCCATTATAAGTCTTGATCAAAACACCTTTATCTTGCGAAAACCTATATGAGAGAGATTCACTTCGGAACAGCAAACACGATAGCGCATTTATAATTTGATTCAGAAATTTAAAACAAATAATATAAATTTTAATAGTTGGAATATTTTTTTGAAATCAATCTTAACAATCTTGGCTAAACCTCAACCAAAAAAGGTAGGTATAACACAAATGAAAGCGCAAAATCTCACATGGATTAAATGACCAATATTCTCTTAAATGCTATTATTATTGGCAGTCAAATACTATCGGCCCGGTATCAGCTGAGGGAGCGATTAAAAGCCGTATGGCTGAGATTTAATCTTCCCAATATACTACGGAAGGACACCCATTTGTGACAAAAGCGTCTTACTTAGGGTCAACCACGAGGTTAACGGCAGTATGAATATTTTCAAAGGTATTATTTCAAACTGATCTCCTCAAAGTTTTTTTTTGTGTCTATATTCGTTTTAACCAAAACCCTTCAAACACACCTAACGCCTACGCACTTAATATCCGACAGCTTAATGTCCGTTATGCATGACTAAAATCGATAATTGCCTAATTCGCGTTCGTGAACAGTGGCTGAATATTGTGTGAGACGTTTCAACTACAGGGGTACTTACATAATTAATTGTGAAAACCCTAATTTGCAAAATGTCTATTTTATTATTTTAAATTCATCCAATGTATCAAAATTGATATGAGAATTATAAAGACAGAAGAAAAGGCAGCTTTATAAGAACATAATATATACTGTACTGTACATATTTCTTGCCGGTTTCTCGACTCACATCAAAGGGAAAAGGCAAATGTAATAAAATGCGCATTGTCAGTGGTAAATTGTATATATAATCGATGAACCATTGACAAGTTAAAACATATCACGATTTTTTTTAAATGTGGACATGTTCAAAATAAAATTAATTGGGACGCCACAGTCTTAACATTATATGTATTCGCGCATTGCAATAGTAATATGCATTCAAGTAATAAAATAATGTAGCAAATTGAAATACCTCCATATTGGTGGTAAAGTGTAGTCTATGGTGGTGAACACATTATCTGTGCTTAAGAAAATGTTTGATATTATGTGTAGACGGTCGCATTGCTGGTATCTGCTATGTTTGTTTATATGACAAATAGAACAAACACTAAACAGGTAAAAGGTGCTCATTTAGCACCTTTTATTTCATTTAGCCTTATTTCTTAAATTTAAGTAAATTCTTTTATTTGTAAATATAATGAAGGTGACTATAAATTTAGGGGTTAACTCATCCATATTTTTTTGAGAATAAAATAAAATTTCTGTTGTATTTTATAAGGTGCTGAAATTGTAATAATTACGAAAATAAGGCTGCTTATTTAAAGAGAGTATGTAAGACGCTATTATTGCACCACATTATAATACACTGTTATCTTGCCAATTTAAGTGAAATATGTGCGTGTTAAATGATATATAAGTATAAAAGAAAAGTGGTCAGATGGTAGTAAACCAACGTCCGTCATATTAACACACAATACACCAGACGATCCATTGAATTATAGTGGTGAAATTTATTGGTAACTCTTTGTGCGACACTGCGCTTCATTTCATTACGTTATGGTAATGTTACGTGACGTGGACACTATGTTTGTTTCTTTATGTTTTGGGGGATTTTCTTTTAAATAATGGCTTTGTGTGTTTAGCACATTTAGCCAGTGTCAAGTCAGAGATATATTAATAACATATAAATCATATTAAATGAGAATGAGTGGTGATAAAGATGATAATTGGTAAATGAGATGCACTCCCCCTACACCCCTTGAGTCCTCAGTAAAGATGTGGGACTATACTGAGATCTCACATGGACTTCTTAAGAGAATTTGAAAAGTGATGTTGCACTGTTTTGTTTAATTTACCAACACTCATGTACGTTCATAAACACTTAACGGTTAATAATTATTATTCGAAATATCGCAAATTTTTGAAATTTAAACAAAATTGCAGACGCTTCAATTTCCCGCCAAGAAGTCCTGGGGAAATTTGTAAAGCAATAACAAAATGTATTCTTTAGTATTGCAACATACAAGTTGCCAGTGTCAAAAATTAAAATGGCAACAAATGAAAATCATTCTAAAACAAGTTACTATCGAATGTGTTGTCTCAAATTCCAGGCCGTGTTAACCCTACATAATCTTAATCAGTTTTTATATATGTATTATTTTATGGTTTAAGTTAAAAATACCTTCAACCTTCAATATTAGTTTACTTTTTTTTGACTTTATTAGGTATAACATACGATCTGAAGCAATTTCCCGAACGATAATTTTACCTCTTTAGAAATACACCTGTCTCCACCCCCACTGTGTGTACAGACAGATATGTCCTTTACATCGGTCATTAAGAGATAGCTACCATCAAGTTTATATGGCACTAGTTGCTGTCATATCACATTACCTGTCCATACCACAAAATATGTCACTAATATTTTTTGATATGAAATTATTAATATATAAAATTTCACAATACGTGTTTTCGTAAGACTTACAAAAATACGCCGCTGTTACTTAAACGGTTTTTTTACTTTCATGGTAGTTTTTCTTTTTCTGATCGAAAATTGAATCATCAATTGACCTCCCCCGCTGTAGGTTCTTTTGAGCCTGCTACGTACCGAGGCAGCGGTAACCCTTTTGAACAGTCCCGCAACCCCGGCAGGGTTGGGCCCCTCAGTGTGCTGACATCTCTTTGAGGCGCGCGTGGAACACGAACGCGCCATCGACGCGGCTTGTCGCCTATAGAAGTCGGACGGGAGCCGGTCCATAGTAGCCTGAAAGTTTCTTAGATTTATTATGTCTAGTAGATTGAGTTGTTGTCGACATTTAAAAACAACTATGGGTCAACTAATTAATGATTAAAATATGAATGCCTATGTAGGTATGTATATAGAATTTTATTATAGTTGAAGGTTTTATGTATTTTAATATGTGCTATGGGTACTGGCCAACAGTTAAAAATACTTAAATACTTTCCATTTGTAAATACATACCTACCAAACACCCAGCTAAAGAGAGTTATTTACATTAATTCGCACAAAATATGTTTTCTATAAATAGAATTACAGGAATCGAACTCACGACCGATCGATCTGTAAGAATACTAACCGACACGCTATGGTCTTATATATTATTATCAAAACTAAATTAAAAAGCCTGGGTGGCGACCAGATAGGTAAAAAGATGTTCAATCCTATTTCGTGCTACACATAATCCTGTTTCATACAGGCTATTCTTATATGAATCACTTTGAACATGAACATTGTTAATGTTATATTAAATTTCATTGTATAGCTTCACAGACAAGCGAATATTGTAACTAATCAATTGATAATTTGAAGGTGCATAGCCTGTGAGTTTCTTGCTAGTTCTTACAGAGCGGTGGCTCGGAACTGGCACTTAAATTCACTTACACTTAAATATTTTTTGTTTTTAATTGTTTTGTTGCATGTAATTGAATCTAAACTTCGTGATTTTAGTGTAATCGTATTTCGATTGCTTTTTATATTTATATTTAATTTTGACGTTTTCGAGTAGTATGTAATAGTTTATGAAATAAAAGAATTTAAACTGAACTGATGGTTTGAGCAACATGCCCACTTTCTACTTTACCTGACTCTCGATTTACAATTTAACCTACACATAATTTTTAAATGCTAATAATAATATCATCAGTCCAATGAAAACTTATACAATGTCTGCCGCCCACACTGTTTCCAGAAATTCAGCATTAATTTTCCAACAATATATTCTAAGTACTCAAAACATTATAATAAAGGGATTATTTCGCACTAACAGGCTTGGAACTTAATACCTCTAATTGAAAATGTATGAAATATTGTGATCAGTCCTTTTCTATGAAAATAAAATTGTAATGCTTGGTAGTAAATGGATATAGAAGTAATACGGTAAAATTTTGATGATAATTTGTCTGTTAATTTTTTTCTTAAGGCTACTAATCCCGGGGGCCTGCCGCCGAATTCGATGGATTACCGGTACTCCATCTAGATCAAACTTTGTTTACGTTCATTAATCCGTACCGGGGAATCTGCCGACAGCCACCTCTCATTCATGACCTTCAGTCCGTGACAGACCAATAGGTAAATGGAGAACGCCATTTTGTTTCGATTGTCATGAGTTCGGCGGTACGACAGAATCAATTCGAAATCCATTTTGCCTTATAATCGATTGCCATCGAACTCGGCGGTAGGCCCCCTGGTCATGACGGGATTTTCACTGGCAGATAACTGTTTTATTGAGATGTAACTAAAGCTTATTTTTAACCCAAAACTAAACAAACTGCTTTAGCCACGCGGCTAAATTCGCGGTCGGGCACTAATATAAAATAATAATGACTGTCTTGCTGCGAAATCGTCAAGGTGGGTCGACGGTTTGAGTATAGGATTTTTGGAAGAATTGTACCGTTGGTATTAACGGTGAATGTATTTAAGAAATTTCCGTTTTAATTCCACTCTATCTTTTTCTCTTATTAACCAGGATCATTATGACAACTCACATTACAAAATATAGGTTCTGTTTGTATATATAAATATAATTTTAAAAAATAGCTTACGTTGCACGTACGACCTTAGAAGTAGTTGAACTCTAAATTACTATATATATAGCCAATTATAAATTTCATACAAAAGACTAACTGAGTGACTGGTAGACTGTAAGTATCTTACGTTACGTTCTGTTATAAATTGATAATGTATCTACCTTATCTCGCACACTTTTCATTTTCTTAACGCACTTTCAGCATTTTCTAGTACACAGGCCATCAACGATAAATTAAATTTTCAGTTTTTTTTTAAACTTTTACGATCTGTTTTTAATTTGCTTTAATCAAGCTAGTAGCTATCATATGTTACACAAAATATTATAAACTTTAATTTAGAACACTAGTCAATTAATAAAATCATTAATAAGTCACAATTGGATGTAAACTAACCTTAAGTGTTTTTCGTTTTATTGTTAGTCCATAAATCTATAAGTAAGATTAATCCAACGTTTACACAAATACTTTTATGTAAATAAACGCTTATATAAAACACCCAGACAAAATTTCCATGTTTATGCGCACAAATATTTGTCATTGTCTTAATCAAAACCAAAATCAATCCAATTTACTTAGTGAGTATTTGGTGTTAAGAACCAAATCCGCTCGTGCTGTATTCCGACAAGCCATAATGAAAATGAAAATTGTATGCAGGGCTGGAAGGCGCCCGTGATTCGGAATCACGTTGGATTTGCCGTTTCATAAAAACAGCTTACGGATTTCATTCGCCGTACGATTTTACATATTTTTATTCTATATCAAACCCCTTGCAGTGATTTGTAGCCGCCGATTAATTGTATGCTTTTATCTTCATATTATTTATAATGAAGTACATTTTATAAGTATTGTTGGAATAGTACTTATGTACTTTCATTGGTACGCGTGAGTACGCGCATTTTTAAGAGCTCTCTTAAAAGTGCAGAAAACGAATGTCAAAAACTTGACAAGTGTGAATCTGACGACGAACGAGTGCGAGATTTAAAAAAAAAGATTTTAGAGGGTCAGAGCAAGACCACAGCTACACTAGTTCCTTAAAATTTTAACTGATTAATGAGAGAGATGTTCGTCAGATAGACGGACAACAGAGGCACTGAAATAGGATTGCGACTGCACACTTAGATTTTGGTACCATACAGACCAGATTTTTCAATAGTAGGCTAGATTGCCTACATACTGTTTAAGTGCCTGTAGTAAAGTAAAAGCAAACTCCCAGTTATGCGATGTTAACTAAGTTTTGTGTTCGTATAAAAAAAATTAAGCTTAATTCCCCTTTTTGAATTTTCTTGTAAAGTAATCTGTCACCGTCACCGAGTAAATGAGGCGCTGTTAAAAATCAATAATTTTGTTTTATAGGAAATATATAAAGAGACCAATTCGAAACTACAAATGCCCTCCTCTGAACAACGTAAGCTATTTACGCAATTAGAACAGGCAAAAGTTGAAGCCCCTTTCTAACTACCCTCCATTCCGTACCAATATATTGTATTTACGGCAAATGAATATTGAAATATTTACCAGTCGTCCGTCTGGAAAACGGTAGCAAATTGCACTACTTTATACATATTTCATACAAACTTATAATAAGTTAAGCACGACCTTAACCGAAGAAATTGTTATATTAGACACGCTAACGACATTTGTCTAAAATATTGAAAGATCTGACTACCCAACAATACAAAATTGTTGGGCGATAGGTACAAGGTTTTTTTTGCTAGGTTATGATTAAATATTTTAGGAAGAGCACACCTGAAGCGCAGCACTTTGCGCCTGCATAAATTGATAAACGACTATCAGTACTTACCTCCCAGAATGTTACTTTTAATATGATGTTGATTTTAATTTTACATAACAGAGGTTTATATTATGTCCCGTAGCTAATGCTGAAGCCTTTATGGTGAACTTTTATGATGGCAGATGTTAACAATGACTTCTGTCGTAATTTTTTTTTCTAATTTAAAACTTTAAGTACTATAATTAATGAAGTACTTAATGTATTACATTATATAAAAAAGTGTTTTACAACTTTTTATTATTGGCTATGTTTGGGGGAGGTTTATAGCTGTTTAACAAATACAAGTTTTAATTTTGAAGCAATCAGACTGCAGACATCCACGCCAAATGGAATTTTGTATTTCATTTCAATACTTCACAATTAAACACCAGCCTTGTAAATCCCGGTGCATGTCAGATGAAAAGTTACCTGCGAATATCATTTAGGAACAGTCAAGACAGTGTTTCTAGTATTCAAATTCGCTATTGTGAACATTTCACGTCGACTGAAGAAGATTTCCTCTTGTGTTGTCTGTCAGCCAGTCAAAAGTGTGCAAATCATTTCCTCGTGAAACAATAAGAACTGGTGTTTACACCTTAACTAATGTAAACCTGTACTTGAAGACTGGAAAGTTGGTATGTGGTGGATAGCGAGGGCTGTGCAGTGTATTTTTCCCAAAAGACGCTGCACAGCTTTACAGCCTTTACAAAAAAGCTTAGATGGTTATTGAAGTTTGGACTCATAAACAATGTAGTTGTTGAACTTTTTATTAGATCACTATTGCGAAATGAATAACTTATATCATATCGTAGCGTCTGGCAGCGTATTGTACATGCGAATTCTGTTCCCCGCAAAAGAATAACTTTATGGAGCCTATACTTGGGCACAGCCAGTTTATACTTATGTTATGTCTTATCTCTTATCATATCTTATGTCTTATCACTATTTTTACACACCTTTTAATATACTGGTGACCGAACATAACTGTAGTTCCATATAAAGACAACCTCTTTGGCACAGAGGTAGGACTGCCGGCTTCTGCCCCAGAGCTCCTTTGCGATCCCTGCACACAAAATATAAATATTTATTTATACATAAAATATAATAGTGATTACATGGTTCTTTCAAATGTAAAACATCGAAATTTCATATCACAAATTTAGTGATGTATAAGAATAATAAGTAAGGTTGTAATTAGGTCCTTATTGTTTGCAGAAGCGCTGCTTCAGAGTCGACCGCTGCCGCACATCCCGGACTTGCCTGATGGCGAAGGCACGTCTGCCGCGCCTGGCACACCGCAGCCTCTCGACAGTGCTACCAGGTACAAATAGCTTCAGGCCCATTTACCCCTATCTTTAAAAATTCAAAAAATGTTTGGGTAGTTTCAGGCTAAAAGCGTTTCATAACGCGATAAAGACAATCTTTATTATGAGTATGGTAGAGTTTTTACTACCTTTGTTCGCATCAAATAAGCACTACCTACACACCTAGCCATCAATCGCCACAAAAGCGGTAATGCGTCTTAATCTTAAACGGGCGCCGCCAAGGTGTTATAATTAGATTTAATGCTTATCTCATATATTTATTTTGTAAATCATTTCTGAAGCATTCTTTTGTGCGTATATATAGTCAAATCAAGACTTGTAGCATTATTGGGTCTTAAATATATAACATAAATATCATTGACAGTTGCCTTGCAATATTCTCCTGGTTTTTAGTCGGCTTTCGTAAGACCTTTATGGAGAGCTATGGTTGAGTAAATTATTTTCACTGTAATGCTTGCAGCCGGCGGTGTAAGTCTCTTCCCATACATTCGATTTTAGGCGAGTATTCGCCGTATTCAGTTATCAGTGGCCAGACTGTTTGATCCATTAGTGGCTAGGTGTGTAAGGCACTCAATATAGAGAAATCTGATATATAGGTGGACAGTATGCCATAAAAGTTGCTTAACCACAAACTGTGTTAGTTATTGTTAACTTATTAAGACAGTCTAAATTGAGGGTTACTTCACTAATGTAATTTATTGGCTAGAAGGTTTTGCATTCGTTTGTCTAGTATTATAATGTCTTATTATACAATTATGTGGTCTGAGTAACTTTAATTATGAGAACAGTACAACTGGGCTTAAAACTAAAAAAAAAATGAATTATAGCAAGATATGATGTTACAGTTACATGTCTTTTACCGAAAAGTATTCAATAAATAGGTATTATAATATAATCTAAAAGTGTCTTTCAATACTGTCAATTCACATAACAAAGTACTGAATTCATACCCTTAAAAGGGGTTTTATCAAACCAAACAGTTTGCAGTATAAATAGGTACGTATACGATCCACCAACAAATGATCACACAGATTCAGTCATACATACCATTTGCATACCTAAAGCACTCACGTCCGTCCTAATAATCTCAATCAGAATTGCAATTGGTTGAGGCGCGCGCACTGTGTGATATTTGCTCTCAAAACGGACTCTTATTTTTATTTTTTGGTAACATATTCTCCTACATCCACATATCTTCTTTAAAATAAACTAAAATACTACTTTGGCCTAACAATACATTAAGACAACTTTAATTACTTACGACCAGTAGTACGTATAAGATGTCTTTGCGTCTATCAAAAGACAACGTAACGTGCTGATGAACCAGTATGTGTCGGTCTTCATTAGCTCAATTCATTCGTGGAGTACAAACCGTACCTACCGACTAGTTCACATAATAATATGTATTAACCGCTCAGTAAATACTTCCACTAGTAGTTTGATAGTATTTATTCGGATTTTAAGTGAGTAAGAAGATTACGCCCTGTCCAGGAAAAAAATAAATAGCCTTTTATCCCATTTTAATATTAAGGCTGCGTCCTACGTCAGCGAAACGGCGCGGCGCGAATACAGTTAACAGTTTAAACCTATTGAAGTAAACTACGTGAATAAACACACGTAGAGAATTTAAGCGCATGAGATCAGCGGGCTTGATTTCGATTCGCTCGAGCTGAATGCGTCATTTTAAATGATAATTATGTACTATCAAAAGTATTCAAGCACGGCCCATCTCCGAAGGGACAAAGTGTATTAAATCCTTTAATCCCGATTGATATCAATCTGCAAGTTGGAGCATTTAACAGTAATTTTTTTGTTATTATGATATATTACTACTCTTATAGATAAAAACTAAAAATGCAAACTAATTATTTAAGGTTCTACAGTAATTAGTAATTATGTACTTCTCGGTTTTACGGCTCAATTGTACTTGTTCAGAACAAACCTACATATGTGTATTATTAGTTTAAAAAAAAGTAACATTAAAATCTCGCTAAAAGAGCTGTTTTTCGTAGAGATATGGCCACAGCATCAATCAATCAGCGCTGGCTAAGCGACCCGAAATGGATCTTGGCCTCCGACACGAGATTTCGTTATTCTGCTCTGTTCTCAGTCACCTGTCGCCAATCCGGCCGTTGTAGGTGTCCACAGCATACGGGAGATATTTAAATTCAGAATAATATTTTAAACGAATGCTCTACCGGTAAACTAGTCAAATTATAGTCTTAATATTAACATAGCTGTGTTTTATCTATTCCAATGTGCTCTGCTATAAGGATGATGCGGTGAATATAATATAAAACATTTTTTAACCCTATTTCTATTTAACACTTATCTGCTGCTAATTGATTATGATATATTTTATGTTTCTTAATAGTTTTTTAAATATGAATGCTTATAAATAGATAAAAAAAATATCATATGATTCGGTCTATATATATTATGACCCTGAACTGTGATGAAGCCAAGAATTTGGAATTAGCCGTTTAAATAATAAGTATTTTTAATTTAAGGAATATATTATCAATGCAATATCATAAATTTTAATTTAATTTTTGTATAACAGAGAAAGGTTCAACAGGAATGGGATTTATTGATGCGAAGCTAGAGCTCATGGTCGATTATGAAAAACGAACAAGACGTAGAGTACAATTTCATTTTTATGACAATCAGACTAGTTGAAAACACCTGATATTTTATTGTACTTAACTTCAGATGTAGTAGTGCCTTCAATGGAATCGCCCGTAGTTACCGCTTACTTGAAGATACCGCTTACTGTCAAGTAAGCGGTAAGTAAGGCAACTTTCTAATTAAAAGGCATTAACGAGTAGATACCCTACGGCATATTGGTTAATTTTTCATAGTGGTCCTTGTTAAACGAACGTTTGTTTATTTGTTATAACAGTTATTATGTAAAATTTTGCGGCAATATTCTAGTTGATATAGTAGTTTTATGAAATAAAATCTTTATATTCTATAATTGCTCCGCAATCATATTATGTATTTGTTTTGATACAAAACATTTTACTAGAAATTTGCCGTGATATATTTTCTTTCTTTACAATATATTTAGCAAGTAAGTAGCAAACATCTATACTTATACATCAATGTTTAATATTTCTTCCTAGGTAAAAGCTATCCGTATCTGTTGCTGACATTTTCTATTATGCTCTGAGAGTCAAAACTAAAAGCTCCCGTCGCAACTTTTCTAGAAACTGCAAGCTCGGTAACACTATTTTCTATATGTTTGCTCAGACCCGGAACCCAAAGAGAATATTATATCGATAATGTACGCCTTAGGAACAAAAGGATTTATGTACAAAGGTGTTCTATTAGATAATGGTGCAAAGGGCTTAGCGCAGGCTTTGTTTCTTAGTATTCAAGGCCACCTGTTAAAAGGTGAAAGGAATATCGTCCTAATAGACACGTAAGAGATGGTTCAAAAACATTTATAGCTACTGTTTTCTTTTATTTGTAGGCTCATGATACTTTACTTGTAACTATAATTGTTTGTAAGCGTTTCTAGCGATAAATTTTAAATGAGTAACTTGTAGTTATATGAGTACTAAGTATAACCAAAGTAAACACCATAGTTTTTTATGTCTAAATTAATTATGCCTTGGAGTAAGCTGCACGGTGATTTAGATTTCTGCCAATGTAATAATCGCCATAGTTATATCCTACAAATATTTAGCGTTAGTGTATGAAGCGCTCCGCTCGTAGCACCGCGGTTCTAGGTTGTCGAAAACGATCACCAAAGTATATTCAGAGTTCAAAGAAAACATTCCTTTGACGGCTGATCCGTTCACATTAAGCTTTTGGTCCCGGCTATTAATAAGTTTTGTGAAGCCAAGTTTAGGCTCTATTGGGCTGCTGGAAATATTCTAACAGCAAAACGCAACGCACCTGCGTTTTCCAATCCGCACTATGTTTGCGGTGCGGAATAGGTATGACCAGAATTCCTGTCTATGCGCTCAGTAGTGGAACGGTAATTTGCTGTGACGATATTGACAATGAACCAATATTATAAAAAAAATGTCACGATAAATATAGAGATAGATAGATACATATAGATACAATCTAGTGGTTGTAATAAAAAGTTGCTACTAAGTTTTGCTTTCAAGTTATTTTATTTATTTTCTTAAAAGCCTCGGCCCCTCTTCTTAAGCGCATTTAACTACTACGACCCTTCAATAAGTGTCCAGAAATCATTAAAATATAAAAGTTAGGACTCGTAACAGATGGACTGTTGATCTGGTCAAGGCAGCGGGGAGCCGGTGGATGCAGGCGGCACAGGGTTGATCAACGTGGAAAGCATTATTGGGGAGACCTATGCTCAGCAGTGACCTCGAATGGCTGAGATAAAATTATGAAGTCGCATTTAATGTTTTACGACTTATAATGGAATACTTATCATTAGTTCGATTTTCGTAACATCTTCAAACAACACACTGTTAAAACAACAAATAAGTAAGTTATAAATTAATGTGTTATATTGTGTCAATATCGGCTTGATCTAAGAAAGGAAAAGTCTCTCTTATGAATACTTAAAATCTTTTTCAATTCACCGTTACTGTAAAAAAATATTGGTCACAGAGGTCCGTAAACAACCTCTCGTTTTGAAAACTTTATTTGTTTGCCAATGGCTTAAAACCTAAGAGTTTCAGGTATAACTAAATATATATTTTAACCAAAACTTTGGATATATACACTGCAGTTTATTTGACTAATAAAAACTCATGAGGCACACACTTCAACACGCGGACCTAGTGCGGATTGGCGGATGCGATGTTTAGCGTCCTGCTTTAAAGTTAACATGTCCTCACACTACCTCTTGCAATGATAACCGGGACAAATGGTGTCTCCGAAACATGCGCTTCAGCACAAAAGAAAATAGCTTCTCACGTTCTAAACTTATACTAATATAATAAAAAGGAGCGATTTGTAATTTTGTTCAGAATGAAATCAAAAACGAATGGACGGATTTCAATAATTCTTTCATCATTAGAATGCTGCATTATCCTGAGTAATATATACTATATTTTTTACTTGAAAAATTAGCGAACACTACTGTAACTTCAATGAAAAAAATCTTCCGAAACGACGAGAGAGCTTGCCCAAACTTTAACGTCCACCTTTTACGGTTTATGAAATGCCTACTAACTGAGTTACAGACCAGACAGCAAAGACTGAGTAGTAGGGTACTGTGGGCACCTTAAAAGGAGAATACCACAGGGCGAGCCCGTTGGGCGGGCGTTGTTTCGAGGCACTCACGTTATAAGATACATTATTTCGTCAAAGTGTAAATCAATAAAATTTGTCGCGACCCAACTATCGGACCCTCACAAAAACTTGTAGTAATTTTGCTATCGAATCAAATCAAAAAAGAACTGCAAATTGTTAATGTATTATTTTATATTATCGTTTTTAACTTCAAAAATGTGCATAAGCTCTAGTCGCAATACAATTTAATACCTTTTTGAACCCTCTCAAAAACTCGTAGTAAATTTGCAAACGAATTAAATGCAACAAGCACAGCTAATTATTATTAAACCAAAATATATAATAATATAATTATAATATATTATGTTAGAATACAACGCCGAAAATGTGCAGTGGTTCTAGTTACCTTTAATAACGCTTTGATCCACACATGACATATGTTTGTCACGCACTTTCACCAGGCCGATGTTTGCTACAAATCCTGTAAATTCAGGGTCAATATCACGGCTTACTGAACTCCAAGCACGCACTGTAAGACTGGCCCTAATCAGTACCTTTTCAACGTTGCTTTGCATTTTGGATTAAATTTTACTGTAAAGTTCATATTTATGTTATTGAACCCTATACGAGGGCGGCGCGGAAATTTAGGGAATCAAGGAAGTGATACAACATTACCATTTAAAAATGTATTTATTGCTTTTCGAAGTATTCTCCGCGAAATTTGACACATTTTTCCATACGATGGACCCAATTGTTGAAGCAACCATTCCATTCGGAAGTAGGGGGCTCCACAGCTTCTTCAGATGGTGAAAATCTGTGACCACGCAATTTATTCTTTATTTTAGAGAATGTATAGAAATCATTAAGGCTTAGGTCGGGACTGTACGGCGGATGGTCTAATAATTCTATGTTTTCTTGCTCTAAACTCTTTTGTTCTGTGCGCTGTGTGAGAACTCGCATTGTCGTGATGGAGGATGATGCGGCGATTGCAGTTCTCTTTACGGAGTTCAGAAACGACCTGTGGCAAACAAATGCTAGCATACCATTCTACATTTACCATTTTTTGTCCATCAAGAGGAATAGTCGCAACATGGCCGGTTTTGGAGACAAACGAGGCCACCAGTTTTTTGCCACACTCCGTGAACGAACACGAACGATTTTTGTTGGCTTTACCTCATTTTCAAACACCCAAACTCGTGATTGATTTTTGTTTCGGGTTCATACGCGTATATCTAGCATTTGTCACCTGATACAATGTTGTATACAGCATTTGAGGATCCTGTGGAATCTTTCGAGAGTTCTGACGCACCAAGTAACGCGACATCTTTTTTACACCTAATTGTTCATGCAAGATTAATTGTATTTGACTCATGCCAATGTCTAAAGTTGTCTGAATTTCGTGGTATGTCACATGTCGCTCTTCCTCAATCAGCTTATTCACAGCATCAACGTTTTCTTGGGTGACTGCAGTTTTTGGACGACCTTGACGGGGATCATCACTGAACTTGACATGTCCATGTTGAAATTCAGCAAACCAGCGATAAATTGTGGTTTTGGATGGGGCTTCATCACCAAATTCAGAAATCATCCGTTCAATACACTGTTTTTGTGTTAAACCACTTCGAAAGTCATAGTAAATCATCGCTCTTGAATTTTATCGAGTCAATTGCATTTTCTCAACGACTAAACAAGTTTCACAAGACCTTGTGACAAGACCGAGATTCTTTTTTAAATAAATAAATGGTATTCGATATTTAAAACGAAGTAGTTTTCAATGAAACAGATTTTAATTTGACAGGAACAGTGGAAATATTCCAGTCCCGATACTTTTAGTGCAGCCCTCGTATATTGTGGCATGCAATGAGATATTTGATTCAGGCTACCATTTGTATTTTTTTTAGTTTCAATGTAACACAAGACGTGCGATTTCGTAAGGGGTAACTGAATTAATAATTTATATAAACTTTATTGCACCCGTAAAATGTTTACTTATTGCTACTAGGCATTCTCTCTCTATCAACCATAACAACTGTACTCACCGTAATGTCCAAGCCTCCGCTCCAACACTTCTTCTTGTATGTGACATGAAACGAGTTATTTTCTGATAAATTAAGCGAGCTCTTTTTGCTCTTGGCCCGATTCTCAACAATCACTGGTTATTGGAAAATGCATTTTTCTTATATGCGTTTGACTAGCCAAAAAGATAAAACATACTAAAATTATTTTGCCAGTTTTGTTAATTTAAATTTTTTGAAAGTCTGCCAAGTAAGTAAAATTTATTATAATAATTCTCTTACAATCACCAATTTTTATTTCCAAGATATCAGTATCATTAAGAATATGTGTTATGTATACTAAATAAGGGATAAACATACATAAATACTTTTATTTTTTATAAAACCACACTAAGTAAATACTTAAAAAATACCCAGAACAGAACAATAGTCATCTTCATGCACACAAAGATTTGTCCTGTGTGGGAATTGAACCCACGACCTCAAGAGCAAATAGTGATCTCCATATCGGTCGTAAAAATTATCCTTAACTTTTTTAGTTTAATAATTAATTACAAGAGTAAATTTATTTCACGTCTAAACCCGTCTTTTATTAAAAACAGCATAACGTGTAAAGAAACTATGACATGAAATTTAAAACTAAATGTTGTTTGTAAAATAAACCTGAAAATTCAGGTTTAGGTACTCAATTTCCAGTCAAACAGATATCCACTACATTTTCCTTAAAACTAATTGTTAACGAGATTTCATTTCCTGTGACCTTTTACCCCACGTTCTATTATTAGCAGAATATGAAAGCTCAAGCACAAAATAAAAAAACGAGCTGTCTCCTCATTTACCTACTAAAGTCCTCTTTAAAAGACACAAACAAACAAAATCTATATTTGTCAAGATGCCGAAATAAATATGAAATCCCCAAACTATCAAATGTTAAACAAACAATACACGTGGAGTGGAACGGGAATTTTAACCTAATACACCTTTTCATACTACACCCAGAAAGCCCCAGTCTATTAATAACTTTCCTTCTGGAAGGTTCTATACGAACTCTGAAATATAATTATTTCACCTTCGGTCGCCATCTACACGGCACCAGGCGTAATGTGTTTGAACTCATTCTATCCTAGGGAATTTTCCTTTTACCTCCAACATAGACACCTAATCCTAATTGGGCTAAATGTATTGAGTGAGTGTCATTACTAGCTCTGACATGTGTTAGAAGTGTCTAGATACAATGGAGTGCTAACGGGTGCTACAGGAGCCCGCCGCCCAGATTGACGTCACGCACCCGATACGTATATATAGGATGGTGTGTGTACTTTGCAACACTCGAAGTCGCGGCACCCACGGGACAACATCTTTCCTTTTTTAAGTTTTCCAGGTGTAAGTGACAAGTGCTCAAACAGTATCTGGGAGGTTCATTCGGAAGTTTGTCCATGTAAGATGTTAGTAGTTTATGATTTAAATTAATCTTTTTACTTTTAAGAACATCATCATAAGACTTTTTATTGTTTATAAGGATTTTGTTTGTGTATAGGACATTTGATGATTTAATTTCCGTTGTAGTCAATTACCGATAGCTTTATTATTTATTAGCATCATTTAAACTATCTTTATTTTGTTTTGAAACTTTAAGGGGCTTATTATAAAACGAGATCTTAAATTTGTTTGACCAGGCTTAAAAGCTGTCACTTTCATTTGATAAGATAAAGACAGTGAAAGCACTAGATTTTAACCTTGTTTAACTTTAGATCTTGTTTTGTAATAAGACGTTAATAATTTATCAATATGTTTTTGTGGTCTGAATATTCCTGAATGTAGGTTCAACTTTTAATGAAATTATTTATTATTTATTTATTTATTCAGTAAGAACAGGTTATAACAACTTATTTATAACATAGTCCCACAAAACCGTGAGTACGGTTTAACTGCGGGGTCTGATTCTCCGTACATTTATCGTCTATATATATTTAATTTTAACTATATAATTAATTTTTAGTTCTGAGAAAGCCAATACATTAACAAAAAAATATATTAAATCTAAATAGTATTGTTTTAGTTTTCTCTTAAATTTAGACTTACTATCTATAAAGGTAATGTCCTCTGGCAGACTATTTAATAAATATGGCACACGTTTTTTCAACGTTCTGTCACCATAGTAGTTGTGTATCATGGGAATTATATATCTGCCAGTGGCCATAGACCGAGTATTATATTTATTTGAGACGGTCGTCATGCTAAACTCCTGACCGCCATGGTTGTTTACAGCCAATAAGTATTTATGTTTTAAGCTTACGGGTAGAATTTTGCATATTTTAAATAATTTTGTGTAGTCTCCCTTACACTGTTCTTTAACTGTAAATGTCAGAGCTCTTTTAATCTAGGAAGAAATATCGATCAGTGTATGTAAATTGTTTTACGGCCCTTATTTACGCATAGCTCTTAACTATGAGAACACTATTTAAGTGTGATTTGATGATATGCTTAAATTAAGCTCACTCACTTACTTAATTTTAAATGTGTTAATCTCAGTTTGTCAAAAATTAATCTATGTTAGGAACAACTTTGTGACATTAACTGTGATACTCGAAAGCGCTCTCACAATTAAGAGCATTTTTAAGCACGTCCGCGCTTAAAAATATTGAAATATGTCGTATGCTTTTAAAATATCTATGATTATTTTAAATTAAATTGTGAATAGTTTGAATACCTTTTTGTGAAATATTTAATTATCACCAGTAGTATTTTAAAAGCACTTAAATATGTTTTACTGAAGTATTATTTTTTTAATGGCACTATTCAGCATTCTCTAATGTGTTTTCGACACCTGCATTACGCTAACTTAGTTCGATTTGTTGCACCTCACAATACAAACCTCGCTGCAAAGCATTTAGGTTATGCTTATTTTGCGATTGTATTTCTTATTATTATTGTAAGTAGAGTCTATAATGATATATCTGATTTCGTTATTGATTATACGTTTGTAACCGGTTTCATTGTTATGTTTAGATGGACATCCAAAGAGAACCTTCTCGCACATCATGAGGAGGACGACCCTCAGCTCTTTGTGGCGTTGTACGACTTCCAAGCTGGTGGGGAGAACCAACTAAGCCTCAAAAAAGGTTAGTTTACTATTATAAGTAATCCAGTTAGAAGCAGTTAGCCACATAGACTGCAAATTCTGAATGCATACTTTTGATTTTTCGAAATTATGTGCGTAATTATCGCATGCTCTTTTGTTTGGAAAGAACGTTAAGCCATTTGTTGCCATGCTCTCATAATATAAACATCTATGGCAGTCGTTATTAGAAAGTCATTGCCTCCAATATCCTGACAGCTAGTTTAAACAAGTAATAGAATGATATTTCCCCCTGGGTTGCGGAGTCATACGGCAGTCGCTCTATGTAATAACTGAAATTCGGCCAAATCTGGTTAGACCAGTGAGCACACCCTGGGCCCTAAACTTAAGTCTAGGACAACCGGGATAATGCTAGGATGATGACGACTTTAATTTAATTTTTCAAAAAAAAACTAAAAGCATTGTCAATTTAAAATTGTATATTTGAATACAATTTCTAAGTGTCTTCTACCGGAACTACTACGGCGAGTGTTCTGAGAAGCTTTTCGATCTCATCCCGCCCTCTCCTTTCCTCTCCCGAACAACACGCGCTGGTCTTAGAAACCATCCTCATACTGTGCAGACTATCAGCACTCGAACCAAGAAATTTGGGAGGTCGTTTCTGAGCAAGACCACTAAGCTCTGGAATTCGCTGCCGGCTCATGTGTTTCCTATTTCCTATGATCCCGGGTCTTTTAAGCGGGGCGTGAAACGGCAACGGAATTAGCAGGCCGTCATGAGTAGATGCGCTTTGTACCGTGCTTATTTCACGGTATGAAGCGCTTTCATTTTTTTATTGGACTGCATCGACTGCTTACCATCAGGCAGGATGTAGTTATTATTGTCTCATATTCTACTTGTACTCTATTTACGTGTCACATAAAAAAAAGAAAATTGAATCTTCAATGCAGAAAATCGCTTCTAACTGAAAGTATCTAATTCAATATCGTATATAAAGTAGATGAAATCACCGGAAAGCGCAGAGGAGGACGCCTGTCACTAGATTGGCTAATATCTTAGAGTAGGGGAAGCCAATAAGCTTGCATCTATGCGCACAGTTCTGGTACATCTACAGATAAAGGTGCATCGCAATTCTAATACTAAGTAATTTTTCAGTGTTTAGTAATTTGATAATTAATTTTGCAGCGTTCTCGTTATTCAGTCGCAGTCCAAGTCAAGTAAAGTCCATTACAGTCAAGTCAAAGTCCTACCCCAGTAAAGTAGTGGTGACTACTAGGGGTTTCTGTGGATTTTTGAATGACTCGATGCGCCTTTTTTCGCTTTGGCGCCAATACTCCAATGCGATACTTACATTTAATAACTTTTTTTATAGAAATTTTATATACTTTTTTATTTTATTTTTATATTTATATTTTTTTAAGTATCAATGAATCTAATATGGGTTCTAGACGGCGAATAGTAGTGACATTGAGAATAAAATATCACTTGTATGATTATTATTGGATGGATCAGTCGAGTAGGTATTATTCTCTGGCTGGGTTATTAAAGTAATCTCAATAGAAGATTTCTACGTATTTTTTTGTTATATAATAAAATTTTGGTTTACCAGATTATTGGCATTGATATTAGTGTTTTTGCTTGTAAAGCCCATTTGCCCAAGGGGGCTGCATTTATCACAACAATTTTATTAAAGCTCATTTATGGTGCTAAATGGAACTCATTGAGCTCTTATTCGTAAAGGTTATTATCAAAAATAAAACATTTGTGGTAGTGATTTATGAACTAATGACTATGACGTATGACGACTAAAAGTAAATAAGTATGACGTACGTATATTCATTAAAATAATATATTATGTCTTTTGGATTTTTTTACAATGATATTCACAAAACTTTGAAGTGGATTTGAACAAACCTAATTTATAGTTTTTTTCCTTGTCTCCACCCACCCCACACATCACACAAAACTAAATTCCAAGGTTATATTATAAAGTAAGAAGTACTTAGGCAGGAAAGAAACCAAAATATGTTTGCAAATTCCTGGTATACACAACGTTCACCATGTTGTTAATATCACAATGTCGCCAACAGGTGAACAAGTCCGCATCATGAGCTACAACAAAAGTGGCGAGTGGTGTGAGGCTCACACCCTCGGAGGCGGCGTGGGCTGGGTGCCCAGCAACTACGTGACACCGGTGAACTCGCTCGAGAAACACTCGTGGTACCACGGGCCCATATCGCGCAACGCCGCTGAGTACCTGCTCTCTTCTGGCATCAATGGCAGCTTTCTTGTAAGTATTTTATGTATTTAATTTAAAAACTTATCCGAAATCCGATATTGAAAACAATCTTAAATTTCTATCTAATATTGCCAATTATAGAAGCCTGACTTTGGCTGAAGTGTTAATCCTAGGATTGGTTATTGAGACGTTTTATTTGAAAAAAGGAATTTGGTGGCTATCGGAGATGGTCCACTTTGGGTAGAGATAGATCATTAATTTCGGGCGTTAGTTGTAATGGACTTCATTTCAGTAGCGGGAGTTATTTAACTTTATTTTGCGCCTACTAGTAGTATGATAGATGTTTTATTAAAGACAAAAGACTTAAAGTTAATAGCGGGAGTTATATGACATACGTTTTTTTACAGACGTAACAGAGGATTTCAATTCGCTGGGAGATATATAAAAATAATCACTGCTAGTTCTTTAATAGTTCTCTTAATAACAGAATCTCAATTCAGTGGCGAGAGTTATATGATGATTTTTCTACATCTGCTATATCTATGGTAGCAGGATTTTATTAAGTAAAGGAACGGGGAGATTTATTTTTTATTAACATTTGCTTGTTTCCTTAGTAACATAATTGCAATAAACTGGCGCTCCTACATCTGCTTTTATTTGTTAGTTCCTCTAGTAACATCTTAATGAACTTACGAATAACCGCTAGCATGGAAATTCTTGGAGGAAGTTAAATCTTAAATCGATTTAACCCAAAGATATTTGTTTCAGGTTCGAGAATCTGAATCAAGTCCTGGCCAAAGAAGCATATCTCTCCGGTACGAAGGCCGCGTCTACCACTATCGCATCAACGAGGATTCCGATGGAAAGGTATGTACATACTTATACCTAAGAATCATATTTCCCAACAGACGAATTATAGCCGCAGCCGCGTTAAGGTGCCGTCTGTTAGCAACACTTGTAAATAATTCCATCACCTCTGGTCAGCCCGAGGGTGTCGTACTCTAATTTGATACTTAATACAAAAAGATGAAGACGGTAGAGGACAGGGCAGGTCAAGATAGATTTAATAGAGAAATTAATTATCAGTATCAATAATATCTAGAAAAAAATTGTAAGTTAATAATGTCTTGGAAATTACAAAGCAGTAAGGGCCATTCAGTACCAGCATTTAATTACCGTTTTGTTGAATAATACTTTCTATAACTGGTTTCCTTTCATAGAAATTGAACTAAAAGAAACATTTGTTTATTGCGTCTATGCGATACCCGTCGTACATACAAAAAATATCTTTGTTTTTTCTTTAACAATCTTTACTTTTACTAAAAGCTTTCATAATAAAATCTGTGCATAGATGTTAGGGTAAACTTAAGTAAGTCAAAAACAAGAAGCCAGTGCTCTTAAAAGGTTGTCTTTGGGAGTAGGTGAATGACAATATTAAATAATAAAGTGTTGATGAGTAAATTAAAATAATAATAAATCAAGGTTAAAAAAATTTGTAACAGCGCGTGAGATGCTTTTTGAACTTATTATCTAGCGGGAGAACTAAACTTGACGAGTGTCTTGCCATTTTCTTCTCTACTAAAGCTCCTGGCCGAATTGAGTGGGCCTGTCAGTTTTAAGTTGACGTTTATAAAGGCTTTATGGAGCCAAAGTAATATTTTTTTTTACTTTATCTTTTTTCATTTGAAGAGTTCCATGCCGAATTATTTTTACTTAAGCTCCTGCACGAAGTTAATGGGCGCGTTAGTTTTTAAGTTGACATAGACAGAGCTTTATTGAGCCTAAGTTCAGTTGACCTTATTGTTTATTCACCCAGGTATATGTAACATCTGAGTCTAAATTCGGCACCTTGGCGGAGTTGGTCCACCACCACTCAGTGCTTGGAGACGGCCTGATCACCCAGCTTCTGTATCCGGCTCCTAAGAGAAACAAGCCCACAGTATTTCCCCTTGCTCCACCCGATGAGTGGGAGATCGATCGCACTGACATTGTCATGAAGCACAAGTTGGGCGGAGGACAGTATGGAGATGTATATGAGGCTACGTGGAAAAGGTGCAACATCACGGTAAGTTATTTTCATTTATTTCCTTAATGTAATGTCTTTAGGAAGTTCAAATAAATTATGAATAGTTCAAATTACGGCCAGGTACACCTGGTCCGTTTTACAAAACGGGACTACTCATGCCGAGATTTACTTTTTGGAGGGTTAACATAATTACGGGGAGTTGTGTAAGAGCGTCTTTAATGTTTCCTTTATTTATAATAATCTAGTCTAATTGAAATGTAAATTTTAATTTCATATCGGTTATTGAGTCGGTTTTACTTGTGCTGATCTAAAATTACATCAAACTACGTTTACGGGTGTTTGTGAACGTAAATTAAATTAAACGTTAAATAATCATCACTTTTACCAATACTGTTCCGATGCTGCAGCTAAGTTGATAGGCATATATAAATAAACTGTCGCTTCGGTTGACGAGCTGCACAATCAAGGGTATCCATAAATTAGACTTTACTGATCGCCTAGGTGTATTCACTCTCACTCTCTCTCTCTCCATGAAGTACTCGTTAAATGAAAAGCATTGAAGTCAATTTAATAGATAGGAGATGTGTGCATCATTATTCTGTAGCTCTTAATTAGTCTTTGTTTCAGTTAACAATATACGCCCTTTTGAATCCTTTATTTTGGACGCTATTGGTCTCAGACACAATTAAAAAACCTATTGTTGGTCGATCATCTAGCATTTAAAGACTTGACATGTTTGTAAAGTCTTCCCCAACCTTTAATATACGGATATTCTAACAGGTCGCCGTGAAAACCCTAAAGGACGACACAATGGCCCTTAAGGACTTCTTGGAAGAGGCAGCGATCATGAAAGAGATGCGCCACCGCAACCTGGTGCAGCTCTTAGGTGTTTGCACCAGGGAGCCTCCGTTCTACATCATCACAGAGTTCATGTCGCGTGGGAACCTTCTTGACTACTTGAGGGCAGCTGCCGCCGCCGCCGCGAGGGACCCGGCCCCAGATGCAGTGGTGCTCATGTACATGGCCACACAGATCGCCTCTGGAATGAGCTACTTGGAAAGCCGCTCCTTTATCCACAGGTCAGAAGGTTACACTTTAGATATTTTACATAAAGCTGAAGTGTTCATAGATTGTAACTAAAGATTTATTAATTTTCTTGTATATTTGTTTATTAATAAAATGTAAACAAAGAACTTTCTTACATAATATCTAATGTAGACTGACAAAAATATCAAACTCAAAAATGAGGTGCATTAAAATCTTCTGTTCTCGCTTTATTAACTTGTCAGCAAAAATAACTATTGATTGCCTTATATCAGCCAGGTCAGGCAGGCTCTAAAACAATTACGAAAATATTTGCCAAAGTGATAAGGTCAAAATCATAGAATCTTCCGCTCTCTTAGTAGTAGCAAACTGAATATGGTTATTTTTATAAAAACAAACTACTTTATTTTCCTACAGAGACCTGGCAGCCCGCAACTGCCTCGTTGGTGAGAACCACTTAGTGAAAGTGGCCGATTTCGGACTGGCCCGTCTCATGAGGGACGATACGTACACCGCCCACGCCGGTGCCAAATTTCCAATCAAGTGGACAGCGCCCGAGGGATTGGCTTACAACACTTTCAGCACCAAGTCTGACGTGTGGGCTTTTGGGATTCTGCTTTGGGAGATAGCTACCTATGGCGCCTCGCCGTACCCCGGAGTCGATCTGGCTGATGTCTATCACATGCTTGAGAAGGTAAGCTTTTATACAGTTTTAATGTTCACAAATAAATTTGAAAAACATATCTGTAGTGTTTTTTAAGGAGTCTTTACAAGAAACTTCTGTGTGAAAGTCTGTCTTCTGATAAAGATTAATTTTTCGAAGAAAAAAAGACAAAATAAAAACCAAATGAACAACTTTCATTAAATATGGTGGGCGACATTAAACTTTGTGCCACTTTTGAAAGGGCCTGAAATAATTGATCAAAGTTCTACGTGATGTTTGGTTTATAGTTTAATTGATAAATATGACCTTAAAATAGTAAAAAGGTGTATGCATTAGAGTTTAGCCCAGCCCTTTTGATCGGTATAGGAGGGCTTGAAAAATACTAACAGGTTGCCACAAACTTGTCTCCGACAATAGGACCTCGGATCTAAGTGAACGACTACCAGATTTAGTAATAACCCGGACCAACGGTTTGACGTGTCATATGTCATAATAAAAGGTATGTCACTGATACACTGAAAACATAAACTATGACTCAGTAAACCTTAAATTATTTTTTAATTATACATGACTCACTACTTGTCACAGACGCTTAGGTCGCGTTAAAATTAAAAGTATTTGCGCATTAAAGCCCAACTAGTATCCCACCGGAATACAAATTTAATTTTGACAGCTTATAAAGTAATACTTTATGGTCATGAGATACCAATTTGCCAAATTGTGATTAAGTAAATTGCGCTAAATAATATTACAGCATATGGACTCCTAAAATAACCACATACATGTGGGATTCGGAATAATAAAAATGGTTTATTTTAACACTGTTTATTAACACACTTCTTAATACAATCGTCTTCCGTCTTTCCTCGTGGTGCGCGTTCCAAGCACTCTCTCTGTTTTACCACCAACCGTTCCTCATTCACCTTTCACTCATCGTTCACATCCGTCTCGGTCACTGTGTTCCATTTCATGCATCACACTTACATTCCTACATACATATATGTGTATCTATATGTTGTCTATTTTCTAAGTTAAACGCTATAAGTTTTATTTTGTTTTTAACAATTACTTAGTTCCAAGATAAGTATCACTACGAATTTGTCTTATGGATACTAAATATCGGATAAACATATTTATACTTTTTTTATTGTAAATATTAGGTCGGGGAAAAAGTCTTTTCGCATAACGTAGGTATAAACTTATTATAAAATTTTTTTGACTGTACTATTTGTGTCTGGCTGGTTTTGGTAACATTAAAAAGGTTCCATTATAAAGAAAAGAAAAAAATAAAAAAAAGTTGTTTCCCGCTATTTTTCATTTGTTTTTCTCTCCGTAAAAATGAGTGAATCTAATGAAGAAATTCGATACATTTTAAAATTTTATTATAAAAAAGGCAAAAATGCAACTCAAGCAGTGAAAAAAATTTGTGATGTTTATGGACCTGATGCAGTGTCAGTAAGAGTAGCACAAATTTGGCTCAAACGTTTTCAGTCCGGAAATTTTGATGTTAAAGATGCACCTCGCTCTGGCCGCCCTGTTACGAATAAAATGGACGCCATTTTTGAAAGAGTGGAGCAAGATCGGCATATTAGTAGTTACGATGTAGCTGAAGAACTGGGAATTGACCACAAAACAGTTTTGACCCATTTGAAGAAAGCTGGTTATACAAAAAAGCTCGATATTTGGGTGCCACACGAGCTCACTCAAAGAAACTTAATGAACCGTGTACTCATTTGCGATTCATTATTGAGACGTAATGAAACCGAGACGTTTTTGAAGAGATTGATAACTGGCGATGAAAAGTGGATCACGGACGACAAGAACGTGCGAAAAAGGTCGTGGTCGAAAGTTGGCCAGGCTTCACAGACTGTGGCCAAACCTGGCCTAACACGAAATAAGGTGATGCTGTGTGTATGGTGGGATTGGAAGGGCATTGTTTATTATGAGCTTTTACCGCCCGGAAAAACCATCGATTCTGATCTTTACTGCCAGCAACTGATGAGATTAAAGGAAGCAGTCGAGAGAAAACGGCCGGAATTGATCAACAGGAAGGGTGTGGTCTTTCATCACGATAACGCTAGACCACACACATCTTTAGCCACTCAGCAAAAATTAAGAGAGTTCGACTGGGAGGTCCTAGTGCATCCACCATATAGCCCTGACCTTGCGCCTTCAGATTTTCACCTGTTTCGGTCTCTGCAGAATTCTTTAGGTTCTGTAAGGTTGACCTCAAGAGAGGACTGCCAAAACTATTTGTCCCGTTATTTTGATCAGAAGTCCCAAAGTTTCTACAGTAACGGGATAATGTCTCTGCCCACAAAATGGCAGAAAGTTATTCAACAAAACGGTACATATATATTGTAAATAAATGTAAATAAACTTTGAAAAAAATGTCTTGACTTTTCATACAAAAATACGAAAAGACTTTTTCCCCAACCTATTACATAGAAACACCTAGACCAAAATAAATATTCATAATCAAACCCACGACCTCAGGAGCGGAGTACTGGTCGTCAGTTATACGCTGCTTTCCAATAAACAATTGAATTGTCAAGAAAATGAATTTTTCGCTTCTTTAACATTCATTAGGCTCCGGCCACATAGAGAAACGAAGCAAACTTCTTTAAATTGCACTCATATGGCGATATGAGAACGAGAGCTAAACGAAGTGTTTTCAACTTAGGTCGAACGAACGCTGAAGCACTGCCAGATCACTAACTCTTTAGTCTTTGAAGTAAAGCAATGTTGCCACATGAAATAATACAGCTTAAGTCAGAAAGAGCTTAGTCATTATCTAAATTACTAAACTCTACACCAATCTACAATTAAAAATATGACTAATAGCTTCTCGTTTTTTCTATTAATTTACCACGCTGTTCAAAATCTGAGGTCGATCATGATTCTAGATCTCATATGATACAAACAAGGAAATGTGAGACTAATGAAGTAGTCGACAAGACGTTCGCGTACGTGTCAACAACACTTGATCACTTGGAGAAGTCTTTCTAAACCCCGCTTCGCTAAAATCAGATAGTGAAGGTAGTTAGTAGTTAGTTCTATACTTTGCGATTTATACTGAAGTAAGTATTTATAAAACTGACATATGCAATGCAATAAAACCGACTTGTGAGATAACGGCATAATATCCTTGATTAGGTTTCAGATATTTTGTTAAAATTTATTTAGAACAAGTAAGACAGTTAAGTATTATTTTTATTACGAAGTTGCACATGGCTATATAAGCGGAGTTTAACGAACTTAACTTCATTGTGGCCAGCGCTAAATGTCTTAATGGTTTATTCAAATCAGTTCTTTTTATGGGTGTATACAGTCTTCATTTAGCAATTGCAGTATTTTCCAATTGGCTATTGAGTAGGGGTTGGCTACAGAAGTCTTATGTTATAAAATCTTGCATGATATAATTTTTTTATACATTACGGAGTTAGAAATGATTGTAATACAACTACTGAACTTTTTCCATGTATACACCAACGCGTAAATCGCACGATAGTATGTTAGATGTAAATCTATTTATAGGTAAAGCGAAAACTATATTTAAATATAGATTTTTCGAAATTCGTAACTGATCTACCTAATCTCATCTTTCTACGTCCATCTGGTCTTATGTCACCGTCTTTTACCTGTATATAATCTTATCTATATGTATTATACAATAAAATGTTTGGAAAATAATTCCGCTATATCAAGATTTTTTTTAAAAAACACGTTTTGTTGTTTCTCCAATCGATTGGTTCTATATCATTAATATTAAAATTACCACTATACCATATGATTTTTCGAAATTCGTACTGATCTACCCAATCTCAGATCTTTCTACGTCCATCTGGTCTTATGCTTATGTCACCGTCTTTTTACCTGTATGTAGTCTATCTACTTATATGTATTATACAATAAAATGTTTAAAAAATAATTCCGCAAGATTCTTTTTTAAAAACACGTTTTGTTGTTTCTCCACTCGATTGGTTCTATATCATTAATATTAAAATTACCACTATGTCATTAAAATTACATAAAAATTTAACCGTTATTCAAAAATGCTCCTGTATTTATCTAACAGTCATATTGAAAAATGCTAAATGCAAAGTACAGTCTAAAAAAACCGAGTACGAACTACAAGAAATCTTAACTTATATAAAAGACGTACAAAGTTACACAAGGAACTATTTATCTGATGGGATCCCCTTTATAATATCCATTATGCAGGTTAGTAATATTTGGCCAGCGAATGATTGGTGTACTATTATGTATAATATATAGTTTTCATGTAAATCGTATTATCTAAAATAAGTTCAAAGAATACCATAACATCTACACTTCTAAATTTGTCACTTAATGTCTTCAAAAGAGAATCAATTTACTGGTGTATTAAAAAAACACAAAAAAATTTATTTGATTTCACTAGGTATTAATAATCACGGTATATGACTAAAGTAAAGAGAAAATAAAAACAACAATTTCATTACTGAATTAAGAATAATATAGTTTTAATAAAATAATAATTGCAATATAAAAAAACAAATTGGTCATAACATAAGCATAGGGCAGAAAATGCCCGACCATAACAATGAAACAACATAACAACGGCAAGTGTTGTTCAAAACAATCTACTATACTATTTTGCATTGTACAGTCGTTTTGGCAAACAGCTACCAGTTTCGTAATAGTAACGCGTAACGATTAACACCTAACTCAAACTTTTGCTCAAGGAAACATCCAACAACAACCATCCCTTTACAAGATTTCGGCTTTAATTTTCTAATTTCTTATCTTGTTGCTTTTGTTTTGAATTTTCAACAGGTTGATTCAGAATATACTAAGCATTTTAGCTCTAAAATTTTAGTTATCGTAAATAAAATCACTCCTATAATATAACATCTTTAAATTTCTCGTTTGAAGAGCATTCTAATTATTGCTTTCTATTATATAGTATCTAGTATATTACTAAAAGATTGTGTTTTTACTTGAAATGTTTGTTATGAATTTCATGCTGGAAACGATAAAAAATTGAATTAGAAACTCAATACGCCAAACCAATGAATTCTCACATAAAACTAACAACAGGACATATCGTTGTGTAAACAATTAAAAAAATGATGTGAAAATTTATGTCTCCCACACTTCACGAATTACATGATGTCTGTTTACAGAGATCACTATAAATATTTAATAAATTAAACAGTAATTTGTCTTTGCTTAAGGCAGTTTAAAGTAACATCGACTGTGGCAAAACTACTTACCTAAACTTTTTTAACAACAACCTCAACTTATATAGTCCAATGAGCAAAAGTATAGTTTAAATGTCGAAAGTATTATATAACAAACACATAATGATATTTTGAAATCATACGATCAATCAATTAAATTAACAATGAGAAGCGTCTGTACAAAGATGTTTCTTGCACAAGGTACATTGAGGTCTGCTTACTGCAATGCGGGAGAATATTTCCGATGCTGACAACTCCTTGCTCAGCTTGCTGCACATGGAGTATGAGACCGTCTTCTTGGAGAAGTCCTTGGTAGGCACGCAAGTACGAGCGCGAACTGGGCCGATCTCTTGACCTGTTTCCACTGTAAGACGTAATAATGAATATTTTTATATCTATCTATTATCTCTTAAAAGTAAATAAAAATGGGTAATTAATACTAATTAGATAATTCTTTTTTTATTGTCTTCTTTATTGCCGGGACGAAGTTTGTATAAAATAAAATTAGAAAAAATATTCAGATAAAAAACGGCGGTACGAAGTTTGTCTTTGTCTTCTAGGATTTTTAATAAACGAGGATCGTTTTTTTTGTTCTATTGAAATAGTATAAATTAAAATCCGAGTTTCATTGCGCTCAATACCAAATAACATGTGTATTGCTTCAAGCAAAAGCCGCAATAGATAGAGATACACACGACATATTGACTACTGCAGTGATTTAATTACATCTTCCAGACTTAACGATTTACACTAATGAAAAGCACTTAAATGGCGTGTCTTTGGTTTATTCTGTTTCTGGAATCTACCATTTAAATACAAATTGAATCAACCGAACTATTTTCTAAAGGTGTGTGTTATTAATCACGGAAAACCTATTAAACGTGTTAGGAATTAGGATGAATCCTAACATAGTATGTGTTTGTCTGGGTAATTAAGTATTATAATTATGTACGAGTTTACATATTAGTTAGCGATACAAAACTCCTAACCTCCCTTACATGCGCATATTAAACCGCAAGCTACCGCTATTTCTTGCTTCCGGTAATTACAAAATGTGATAGTCGTTAAGCCATATTAGAAGCCTGATTGGGCTTGAAAAATTTTAACATCAGGACACCACACCTACCTCTCCGCCAATGCGCACTGACTGGGTACGCGTGTTGGAGTATTACCCAATACCATCTCACCTTGGTTTGTGGGACGTTATTGAGCTGAGTTGATGATGATGAAGCTTGTCAATTAGTACTTTTTTATAAATAAAACTTACCAAGTTTAGCTGATTCCGAGGTTATGATGGCGCACAGGAAAGTCATTCCAGGAATGTAGCAATCTATGTTAGGAACCTGAAACATTCAACGATACCACGAGGAATTAAGACACGAAATTGTAAAAGGAATTTTGCTTTTAATATTCAATACAAAAATGATTTATGGAATTTAATCTCTTTCAAATAAATGCCACGCTAGACATTAACAAGAATCCAATTGGTTTTGCGATATTAAGCGGAGCGAAGGCGAACATTCATCTTTTATTTTGTCCTATATAAAGGCTGCAATTTATACAAAAAATCGAGAAGAATTATGTAAGTAAGTACTAAACTGAAACAATAACGAGCCCTCTTTTTTGAAGTTTAATATTTATGCATTTTGCCGTTATTAAGTATCCATAACACAACTGCTTAACTACTTATCTTGGAACTAAATAATTAATGTGAGAATAATAATTATTATTTTTTTAATATTTGGTACTTACGGTGATATTGGCGTAGTCAGGGTGGTCAGGATCCCAACATCCGGGATGGTCAAAGGACAGGCAGTTGTAGCACTGGATGCCCTTGGTAGTAGGTGAGACAAACTTCTTGGGCTTGGCTTTCTTGTGTTTGCCTAACAATCAATACTTTTTATTTTTAATTAATATTAACACACTAAGCCTCAGTGTGAAAGCGTTGCTATCAGACCCAGTCACATTAGAAATATATTGTTAGTTGGTCATTTGGGGTCATCCATAAATTACGTCACACGAATTTCGTGAAGTTTTGACCCCCCTGCGTGCTTGTCACAGCTGGTTACACTAGTGAGACTCCCCCCTCCATAGTGTGATGTCACATATTTTGCAATTATACAGCAAGAAATAATTACATGAAAACAGCAGTTCTTTAATTTTTAATAGGACCTGAATTTTGAAATGTGCAGTCACAAAATTGAGAATCCCACCCTCTCAACGTGTGACGTAATTTATGGATAGCCCCTTTGGCGTTTAAAGACGAAATACAATTGATATGACGCAGCGAAGTCTTAATTATAGGGCCAAGGATTTGATTCGTAAACAAACCTAACCTTTGTTTTGGTCCCGATATTTTCTATGTAAACGTAGTATTACAAAAAATATATAACCAAGTATATTAAGTTTTACCGACAACTGATATGACGCCAGGTCAATAATTATGTCTTAATAAGGCCTGAAATTTGATTCCTGATACAAACCAAACATTGACCCTTAGTTTGGTCTGAACCTGCCCTTGATCATGTTAGTATTTGAAAAGCACGTTTATAAATTGGCATGTTTAGCCGTAAACGTTAAGAAACTGAAATAGAACCCCGCCAATTCCGAATTTAATAATATAGTTTGTTATGCTCTGTTGTTTTCACATTCCAGTTTTAAAGTTTCGGTAACTGTTACCAACTGATTCAAGTAGGTATAATACGTTACTTATTTTTTTATTATAAGCCAACAATTAGTGCAAACTGTTCAAAAAGTATATTACGAGTAACTAAGATTTTCTGTGCATAATCTGAACCTTAGTTTTTTGCTGGTAAATTGTTTTTAAATTGTATTGTTCGCTTAATTAACAGACTAAAAAAAAGACGAGGTTATATTATGTTAGACTATGTATGTTTTTCATCAGTAATCGTCACGATGAAATTGTATAATTATCAAATAGCGGAAAGTTCAAAATATTTCATTAACAAAAGGCTATTTCGTAAGTAAAGTTATTATGAAACGATATAAATTTGGAATCACTAAATTCTTCCATAATGTAAAACATATTTGTTAAATATTTGGTCACGCGGACGAAGACGTGGTCAATAACTAGTATAAAATTATTTTACTCACCAAGAACAGCAACGGACAAAAGTAGGAAGTAAATAGCGAAATTTTTGATACCAATCATATTGGTTTATTTAGGTACTGTGATGTACTTAGGAGTAGTGGTGATCACTGAACTCAATGCTTGACTGACGAACTACTGGCTTGCCGGGGGTTTATACTCTTGCGATGGCTTGTACAGGATGTTCTAAAACTGCGAATGACTTAATTTCATATTCCGTTTTTTAATTCATAATTATTTTTTTCATATTAAACGTGTAACATTTTACTGAAATTATTTTCAGTCGTGATCTGTTATAAAAAAATAGACACCTCTTTTTATTTGTTATAAAATTATTTAACAATTTATATTTTCTTGGAATATTTCTGCAGAGCCTAGAAAACGCATCAAGAAAAATAAAACAATATATTATTGTAACCTTTTAGGGTTTGTATTAAAAAAATAATCGTGTGAATTAACCATAACATGCTATTCAAATTTATGTATTAACTTAAACATTGACATTAGTGGGCTTTGAAATAGGACTAGCCGTACAAAATAGGTCTATTAAAAGTGAACTACCAATTTTCTGATAATTTATTTAATAGTGTGTAATAGATGGTTTATTTTCGCTAACCCTATGTGCATTCAATAGTTGACACGTGGGGTTTGGTGCACTTCTCAACTTGTGCAGTTCTCAAATGGTGAACTTAGCAACTGGTGCACTTCTCAATTGGTGCATTTCGCGAAATTAGCACTTTTTTAAGATGAGTGGAGATCTGGAAAATTGTCTAAAAATTAAAGAATCGTTGGTTTTGCGCAGGTAATTTTCTTAAAAATACAATCAACAAACACCTTTCAAGTAGGTACACACTTATTTTAGACAATTTTCGAGATCCGTATTGTGTCCCGCGTGTGCCACTACAATGGTTGGTTACAATCAATCGCATGCCTTTGATTAGAGCACACAACCATAACAAGACTTACTGTGATATAAATTCTCTTATTACGATTCTTATTTTCTTTGACCAAGAATATAGTTATAGTGTGGTGGTCAAAATATATATTGTAATATATAAAGTGGTTTTCGTCAAATAATCAAAATGTCTACCGTATAGAACCGACTTTAATTAAGCTTTGATTTTTTAAATATTGTAGGTTGACTTGACGTGTTGTTTCTTAACTATTTATTTTACTTTTAAATACGTTTTTTTAGAAACTAAGGTTTTGTTGTATAAAGAACATGATGTAGATAGATCGGCAAGAAATACTTGTTCCAATATGTATAAATATCAGTATTGTTTTGTTTACACAAAGCGTGAGAATACATTAAATGCCGCGAAAGTGTATACAATCAGTCGTATTGTTATTTATTTTCACGAGGTCGGTATGCGGGGGTACTCGTCTTACTGAAACCTATGAGAATCAGTTGCATTTATTATAAATGCATTGATCGTATCATAGTATCGAACATAGCTTTAAGAATTTATAGGAAAGCGGAAGATCAAACTTTATTTTATTTTAATTTTATGGTAACCAAACTTTTTCTGTTATTGATTAGTTACAGAGATCTTCATTATCATCTCAGTCCATTAACGTTCCACTACTGAGCAAGGGGCTCCTCCCACGAACCATGGTGAGGACGGATTCAGGTCATATTCCACCAAGCGGACCAAGTGTTAATTGGCGAAGGCAGTTGCGTGGCGTCCTGCTGCAGAATTAAGACTTGCCTTAACGGTCACCACATAAGTGATAACCGGGACCAACAAATTGAAGTTATACCTGACCACTACTATCTTGCGCAGAGATGTTGATAAGAGTCCTGCAGAAATTTTCTCTGAGTTCAGGTTTCCTTCTTTATCTGGGATAGATAGCTTTCAACTTGTGTAAAAGGATATTCTAAAAAACGAAAAGGGCTGTATAATTTTCATAACGACCTACACACACTGTAGTTACAGAGACAAGTGGTCACCCATTCATAGAATAAACTCCCCGATTACCCAGTTTTAAAGCTTTCTTCGTTATTATTTTCGTTAATTTCCATTTGGAGTATGGAGCCGGTGTAGTTTTTTGCTTTGGATATCCGATAATTTCAGGTACAGATATGTAGCTTCATAACAACTTTAAAGTGTTTCTCTTCATTAAGGATTTCTGAGTAAAATCCCCTTAATTTTTCCATTTCTCATTAAAACCTGGTGTAATTAGACGACGTGTCACTGGGGCCCGCGTCCGCTGCGGATTCCCCTAATTGCTTGCTGCAGTCCTTCATTACCCAGCGCCCTTTATATATGTATCGGAAACCTACGCTACCTATCTTATCTACGCTGAGCTATGTGACTATAAGTACGATACATAAATATTTCTGTTTCGTAGAAATCATTGATCTTATGGCGTTTAAACGCCATACTCTCTTTGTACTGACATAGAGAAAGTATCCTTATCTGTTTTTTAAATTAAAATCTCCTATTAATATCAGTTTATAACTGACAAAAGTTGGGAAATATTATCAGATAAGATCAGAAAAATCGTGCAATTACAAATGCATTGGTTGCAGTGTTTTGTGAGCATAAATAGGTAGGATTGTTACTTTTTACATCAAAATGTACAACTTCGATGTAAAAAGTAACCACACCTCAGTTTATTTTCATTTGGAATTTCTTGCATTGAATCCTCTTTCAAACTATCTGTAATTTTACGGTCTGTGTAGAGATACTGCACTTTTTAGTTTTTGCAATCGTATACATTAAATTTCGATAACAATTCTCAGTCCGTAAGCTACAGAACAAAACGGAACCCCTATTTAAATCTGTAAATCTGTATTCCTACCCCTTCGGGGAAACAGGCGTGATATTATGTATGTATAGGTAGTTTTACTAGGTCGATATACCCAACCAAATAGTACTTAAGTGTTCTTAATTCTCCGCTAATATCTTAACATCTGATGTCCCAAGGGTACATTGTTCGATGCGCCACCGTCATACTAGCGAAACAATAAAAATGCATAGAAGCCGATTTTTAAAGCTGAAACCAACAAACCGTTTTCATTTAATCTCATCACAACACTGTTCCTTACATATAGGAAATAGTGTTACGACATATGTGGACTGGTGAGATTTGCACACAACTGATTCAATTGTAATTTCTTCTGTCCTAATAATTAATTGGTTAACTACACAGGAAACCCGCTGTCTTAAACATATAACTTTTGGGCTATTATTATTTCTTATGGTTTATTATAGCCCTAAAAAGGTATCTTTTCTAAATATAAAGTAGCTTGTGTCTTTTTCTACAAATCCATAATTATCTTTTTTTGTAACGCCGTACTGGCTAGTGCAGGCCAATACTGCATTGCGGTTTCACCGAAGTGTTATCTGCCCCCTAAAAACTATAAAACCCAAAATACTATTTCGTTTGCCTTCACCATAAGAGGTATACAGAGATCAGAAAGGTCTTTTTGCCAATATATAAATAATTGTTTTCCCGGACTAGGCATACTAAGCAAAGCTTTCACTTTGGGTAGGTAGTAGTTACCATAGGTACAACGGATAAACATAAATAAATGCTTTTTTGTAAATACAGACTTCAAACTTCAAAAACTTTTTATTCCATAAACTATTACATAGTACTTGAAAACGTCAAAATTTATTACAAATATAAAAAAACAATCAAAATATAATTATACTGAAATCACGAAGCTTAGATTCACTTACATGCAATCAAACAATTAAAAAACCAAAAAATATTTAAGTGTAAGGGAATCTAAGTGCCAGTTCCGAGCCACCGCTCTGTAAAAAGAACAAGCTAGAAACTCACAGGCTATGCTATTTTAAATTGTCAATTGGTTAGTTACAATCTTTATTGGTCTGTGAAGCTATACAATGCAATACTATATAACATTATTCATGTTTTAAGTCATTCATATTAGAATAGCCTGTATGAAACGGCAGTTTAATCCCAAGCATTTTTATCTGCCATATAGTCTTTAATAGAATAGTATCCCTTTAAAGACAGCTTTCGTTTTATTGTTAATTTAAATTTATTTAGGGTTAATTGCTGTATATTGCTTGGGATTTTATTATAGAAACGCACACATTAACCTTTAAAAGATTTGTAATTTTTTGGAGCCTAGTGGCAGGTTTATGCTTATTCCTTGTGTTTAGGTTATGTATATCGCTTTTCTTACTAAATTTATCAATATTATTATGTACATATACTAGGTTTTCATAAACAAACTGACCCGCCACTGTCAAAATACCAATTTCTTTAAATTTATCCCTTAGTGTATGTCTACATGGTAGATTATAAATTGCTCGTATAGCCCTCTTCTGCAGTACAAAAATGATTTGAATATCTGCGGCACAACCCCACAGAAGAATACCATACGACATAACACTATGAAAATAGCTATGATAAACAAGCCTAGCTGTTTCAACATTGTAAGCATTTTTTGTATAATTATATTTGTTATTTGTACTTCTATCTTTATTAAAATCATGTGAGAAACAACACCTCGATCCTATTATTCAGCTTCTTTCCTGGCTAAACCAAATTAGCATTACAAATAAAACAACCCTAACAAGCATGGATCATTAATATGTGAAGGTGATTTTGAAAACACACCATTTTGTCCATCATCCATCACTAATCAAGTCTACGTTGGTCAGCTGTAATGTAGGCTTTTGCATTATTCAAAAATACACTACTGAATATTACAGATGTAGATGTATGATCTGGCTATTTACAGTATTGAAAAACCTTAAGTTTAGATTAGCTTTGTTAATGTGTTTTATATGAATAGGCATATAATTTTTGTTATTAAAATAGTTCATTGTGCGTTTACGTATTTATTTCCGCGTGTCGAAATATAAATAATATAAGGATTTTCGTGATATAATAGGTTAACAATAGTAATGTTATGAAGGAACCTAAAAACAAACCCAGTAAGCCTTAAGACAGAATAAAGAAAAAAATAATAATAATTTATTAAGACATTATAATAAAATTAAACTAAATAAAATTCATAGAATTAATTCCCATTAAAGGCAAATGATGTAACATATTTAAACCAATCAAAACTTGTTAACTTGCAAACTATTTAACCTATTGATTACTTTGTACAGTTTTATTTTTTGTTGTACTTTTAATTAATAAATGAATAATTAATATAGAACAAACTTGACCGAACCAAAGACCTTGGCTATTTTCTCTTTTGGAATAACAATCGGTCGGTACATTAAAATACAAATAAACATAATAGTGAAAATCATAATTTTAGGTATTTTTCTTCTAAGCTATAGTAGGCTGTCCTTAAATCCTTTTTAAAGTGATGCTGTTTGTCCCTAGGGCTACCGAATGGAGTGCCCTCCCGGCTGCCCCGGCGCCGTGTATGACCTGATGCGAGGATGCTGGCAGTGGAACGCCTCCGACAGGCCCAGCTTCCGCGAGATCCACCACGCTCTTGAGCATATGTTTCAGGACAACTCCATCAATGACGGTCAGTAAAATGTTTTGCAGGCTATCGCCGACCACGCTTTATGTATTTATCCCTATATACCTACAATCATCACTAAAACTCCAAACGAGTTTTAAAGCTCGCAAAGTTCAAATGGTGAAATGCAGCGATGCGAATACGTTTCGCAGCATTAAGCTGTACACTTAAAGCACTTTTAGTAAGGTCTTTGTTTTCTGAGACTATGCTTTTGTATCATAGGAGCAGCGTGGGCGGGTATTGTTTCTTTAACAAAACGACTTGTTAATGTAATTGCAATCCAACGAGCTACCACATACCGTAACTGAATAGAAGGATGAAACCGTTTTGAACTGTGCAAATAACGCAGCTAGCTTTACCTCCACTTAGCCGAGCTAAACTAGGACAAAGTAGGTACTATTTAAATAGTCGCTCCTTTATACACTAACGGCTCTTGGATGACTATAATTGTCGACTATTCTAATGGTATAAACATTTATGACGATGTCGTGTGTAATGCCAATTCTCTACACTATTTTTACTATTTCTCATTATCATGAGACTTCTGAGACCAGTCAAAGAAGTCCATTGATGATTTATTTTCCACTTCAATAGATTTTGAGCCGCCTTGACTATCCATTAGTACGTAGGGTGAGAGGCCGTACCCTTTTACGTTACGTTGTTCAAACTAAGTGCCCGGGCCACTACCATTTCAGCTTGCAAATTTTATGTAGGCATTATTAACTTCATCGAGCTTATTTCTGGCAGAGGTAGAGAAGCAGCTGCAAGAAGGTACCGGGGCGGTCACCCCTCAGATGTCGTTGAAGAAGGGCGGCTCCAGCGGCGACCGCGGCGTCCAAATGCGGCGCCCCACGAACCGGCGAGGCAAACAGGCACCCACTCCGCCTAAGCGGACCAGGTCTGTCATTATCAGTGACCCGTACACTTAGACTATTTGGTATAAGTTGAGGAAATGACATTACGTCCCATTTCAGTCTACACTCACACGTCTAATTGTTGGTAGCACCCAACGTGCAGTATTATATCGGAACACACCCTAATGCTCTGGATAATAGAGACGTGTGTCGATCTTTTTAAACGCTGACTGAAATAATTATTCTTATGACAACCCGTTGCTCTCTGTGTTCTTAGCTGTGCGTGTATAGATAAGTTTTTAAATGTATTCTCAGTAATTCATTAAATTTGTTATTGCTATTGCATTTCTCCGCGCAAAGCCAGTACGAGCAATCCCAGCCCGGCGACCGGCGGTAGCAAGGGTGGTAAGCAAATATGTTAAAACATAAATAGGGTTTCTGTAATGTGTAGAATCGATGATATATTCGGTAATCGTCTGGCAGCGATTGGAGGCGAAGAGCTAAAGATCGAGTGGCATGGCATAGGCCTATGTCCTTTGACATGCTGATGATGACGCTAACGAAATAATTAATTGCTATGCGAATTGGATCAGACAATCGCTAGTAATAATTACTGTAAAACCTAATGCGTAGTTTTCCCCACAGCCTCCTGTCGTCTTGCAGTTCATTCCGCGAGTCGCAGTACGCCGCTGACGAGCAATCCGCTCAGGAGGAGTCGCTCGCGTCTCTTAACGGTTAGTATCGCTTCAGTCGCTAATCTTCTCAATATAATTATTACTGTTAGGAAACGAAAATGTCTTGGGATGACTTTAGTATGATCTGCAGATGTATTATGCTCATCGATTTCGCCTACTACCCTTTTCAGGCCGGAACTTTAGGTGTGAATCGCTACTCTTTGCCACCCTTCAAGGAATCCTCCAACAAACCTACATTTTGAACTTTTCATATAATGCTTCACAATGTCCGAATAAGCGATACTCGGCAGTTAAAATGACAGTTTTGTATGAACGATCGGTCAAGTAAACAATTATAAAAACTTACTTGAGCATCATGAAATAGGCCCTTATCACTGATATTATAACTTTACTTTAAAACGTCATTAAAAAGGAGAAGGTTTTAAATATCTTTATTAGTAGTATATGTTTACCGAAATCTTCGTCAATTGAGAAAGGATTTAAAAACCTTGGGGTTTGTTCTAAATGAGTGCGGATACTTACAGAGGTATATTATGGATATCTTGAAAAATTTATAACAAGTAAGCCGTGATTGATGTTAAATTACTCTTTTATGTATCGTTTACGTAATTTCAGCACAACATAATCATAACATTACATTATCAAAAAACACTAAAACTCATAAATAAAAAGAACGGCCTTCAATATTCAAAATGTTTTATGCAACCAATGAAATGTCTACTGGTCCTCATTCATAGGTCCCATTCGACCTTTCTCAAAATATTAATAATATATCTAAAGTGTCCATTAGGCCACAATTAGTACAAGTGAAAATTAAGGTTCTGCCAGCAGATTAGGATTGGGAATATAGATTCAGAGTCTTCTTTGGTCATGACCAAATGCCCATGGGCACAACTATTAAGGATGTATCTCTGCATACAATTTCATTTTTGTGCTTCTTTTGTGTGCAATTTTTTATTCACGTTATTATTTATGTCCGTTTGCATTGTGTATTTGGATTAAATGCAATGCTTTAGTATGTACTTTAATATTTTCTTTATTTATATGTTATGTAATAGTAAGTACGTCATTCTTACAATAAACGTTTGATGGTTTTGTCCAATAATACTTCGTTAATGTCATCTTTTTAGCTGTCAGTTCTACTTTTATACCTTTTTGTGTGGAATGTTTCGGAATATTATGTAACAGGGAATTATTATTAAATAAATTTAATACAAAAATCGCGGAGTTTGTTCTGAAATCGGATTTGATTGAATTTTCATTTTTGAATATTTATACAGAGTTTTTATAGTTGTACAATAGAAATGAAAATTAATAGGCAAAAAAAAAAATTCTGTTAGAAAGTTTAAAATATGGAATGAAGTCGGGTTTTCAAAAATTATAATGTTACAGTATGTGTACTTTCTGTGTTATTTGTTATACACGAACCTAGACAAATAAACATATGAGTACATAATTTTTGAAGTTACTTTTTTCATAACAAGTTTTAACATGTTAATTTTTTTTCTATCCAATTTCTGAACAGGCAAACGCTGCACATAGTATATTCATTATAATTACATAAATCTCTACATAAAAGTATAATATGTATGTGTATGTTCAGTAAAAACACAACGTGGCAGAAAGTGAGGTGAGTGACCCTAGATGGCTAGTAAATTGTTTTTAATGATTATCAATTCTTTATTGAAGGACAATGAGCTAAAACTTAACTACTCCATTGATAATAAATTTGTGCACGATAAGAATAAATATAAGGGACAGTTTACCGAAAATTTGAATTCTTCCTCTAGATTTTATTACCTTAAAAGATTCTTGTATCTTTCTGGGACTTTTCTCTCCCGAGATGATTATCCAGAATGTATTATTAAAGTATAAAAAAGCTCGTATTAATAAATCGCATTTAATTGTAAAACACAAATCTCAATGTGTCGGAATTATGACGCGCTATGCCCTTGGTGCTCAAGCGTCCCTGGTGCACACTTTCTATCAGATGTGCGGTATACTGGAATGCCATCTTCTGTCGGCATTTGATAGTTTGTTTGTTGCAGTAGCAAATAACGTATAATTATACTTTGTTTCGGTCCAATACAATAATTCTATGGACCATCATAGGTACTAACACAATGCCCCACAATTGAGTTTAAAAACTAAAGTGTCATTAAGTGCCTATTCAAGACCGAACAGACAGTTAAGTGCGATGTATAAATACGCCATTTTTACTGCATAATTATTTTGCATATATTTTAATATGTCAAACTTTTACAATTTTTAATGACATCAAATATGGAAAATTAAGTATTGCAATGAATTTTTGACTGCATTAGTAATTTTCCTGTAATTGGGGATCCTGTTCCTTACACACAGCATTTTCATTATTTTCTAATATAATAAAAAAGCATTACAATTGTATTTTGTCCTTGTTAAAATAAAGAATTTGTAATAACTATGCCTTAAACTAATGGAGAATTTTATAGTTTTTAGTTGATGATAATACGAGTATCTATAACTATATACTTACCCAATTAATAAAATTGAATGTTTAACACATTTGCACTAACTTCCTTTTCTGTCCCGTTGTGCGCCTGCTTTGCTTTGATATCATTATTGATTTGCATATTTTTACTTTACCTGTCTCATATTTTTTCGTAGGTTATTTTTACACCTGTGATGCTTAGATTTCTTCACTATATATTATATAATCATAGCATGACATACTATGATGTTCAATTATTTTAGTTATTTATTATTCCTATATTCGGCATTCATGAAAATACAGTAACTAACTTATGAGTAGTTTACAAATTCAACAAAATTATGAGAGTGATTATAGCGCGTAGTAATTAAAGAGACATGAACCGATTTACCCCCGCAAATATAAAATTCACCCGTTGCAGGGTGGTGGTATACATTACTATAGAAATGGCGTGGAAGTCAATATATTTCGAGTCCGCCTCTTCGTGCTGTATATGTGTACATGTACAATGTACATACCTGTGTATGTAAATACAAGTATTTTATTGGGTGTTTGCTATATATTTCTTTATAAGTATACATTTACAAAATAAAATGTTTTTTCCGTTGCCTGGTACCCATAGCACAATCTTTTTCTTTTTCAAGACTGGAAGTGCTGTGAGATATGTCCAAAAATATTTACTCATTCCCGTCGGAAGTTAAACCTTTGAATTCATATTTACACGAGTATTCTAGACGTAAACATTTCTAGTTATTATTAGTTGCAATATATTCCAACATACTTTAATGTTATATGTATGCACAGTATACAGATACTTGTAGCATTATTATTTTTTATTGTTATATGTGAAATCGCACATAGCTAAATAAATATATTTATTTATTTAGCATGTGTTTTTCTATATTTTTACATTTACACTCAATGAATCAAATAAAAGGCTTTTAATATTTTATGTACCTACTAGAAAATTATTTAAAAATATAAATATTTTAGTATGCACAAATATAAATATAATAATATTGTAAACTATATATTAGTTATCAAATAAGAGTATAGGAATATTTTATTTCGTAGATGTCTTGTGTGAGTGTGTATGAGTGACATATTTATGTACTAATAATTTAATATTTGTTATCCTTACTGCCAAGTGTAGTTTAAAATATATTTTACATTATGTGGAAGATATTTGATGGAGTCCAAATACGTAGGCAAATATTATTTAGGTCTCAATGTAAAAATAATCAAGCAGAGACAAACAAACTGGTCTCCCCGTATTATTACACTATTGAAATTGGTTATCGGTAAGGAACAAAAAGTTATACTATTACAAAAAGTACACATCTAACTTTTAACACTCAATGTCACATGTCGTTTTTTACTTTAGTATGTTTTATAACTTTGAAGACGACTTTTACAACCTGCAAAGCGGATTGAAGCTAGCCGCATATACTATCATTTTCTATAACAGGCGCCTTAAATTGAGCAGACAGATTTAAGTCAATATTGTCGCATAAGTAATTTTTGTGGAAGATTTAAATTTTTATTAACTTAAATCAATGTGTTATAATCATTGTGAAGCAACTAACTGTTAAATTGGTCTAGTCGTTGTCTAGTGATCCGCTTATTACTTAGCATTTAATGTGTCTTTTCGTAGCTTGAAATACAAACATTCCAGAATAATTAAGTTGGAGTAAGTTTTTTAATATCAACCTAAATTAATAGTCCTTTTAATGGGCTCAGACCTACCACATGCCAAGGGGTGTGCTGTTTTTGCTTTATACTTTATGGTTTTATTTTTGAGTGTAAAAAACGTTCCAATTTATTTTAAATTGACTTAGGTTTTAAGAGCTCATTTTGATGCCGAGTTAAAAATAATAAAGCCTCAACTGCCAATTCGCCAAACTGCATTAAAGAACGTTAGTTAGTTACAAACTTGGAAATATCTAATTGGAACTCAAATGTTACTGGATTAGTCTTAATACCATGTCTGTAGTTACCAACATACAAATCGAGTTTTTACGAGAGCTTTACTTAGAAACAATAATAGTTGTGAATTAGCTAGTAACTTTTATGTACGGAGTGTAAGGTACGTTTAGCCATTGTTGATAATTGATATACCACACTGACTCAATTTCTTTGCTCTTTGGTCACGTCTAAATTAGTAAAAATCTGAAGAAATAAAAATATACTGGATAAAGCTAAGTTTATGAACAAGTTAATAATAAAACCTTGAAAACTCTTCATTATCGAACTACTCCTTAATCTCAGTAAACTCTGTATAAGCTGCTAAAGTTTTCAATATAAAAGTGGCTATCAATTAAGAATTGTGGTCTGAATTTACCGGCTTCGGCATACCATTGTACCTCACACGCTGTATTTATAACTAATTGTCGTTTAACGATAGTATGTACTAAGCCGTAATAAGTTATAAGCCGTGATATTTTATATGTAAATAAAAATCATAGGTAATTATGTAGTGTTAAACGTTTTAGTATTTAAAAACTAAAGACATTCCCTCATCGAGAGTATTCATCTATAATAAAACAAGCCATGATTCAGTTTTGCTTACAAATACAACTGGGTGATGGGCATTCGCCTGTAATGTAATAATCTATATCCCAATCCCGGGAGCATTGAGAGTAACACGCTGCCGCACAATATGTCGCTGCCGATTAAAGTGAGAATAACAAATTTACAGCCCCGCGGATTTTACAATTACGTAGTGCGCCGAGCGTATTTTTAAACCCGGTTATAGTGGTAGGTGTAACAAATTCGCAATTGTTAGTTAAATAAACGTATTGAAATAATTTGTTACCTATGACCCCTTATCTTACCCCGTAAACTTTATGTTACGGAATTAGTCGCCATTTTAAAAAAACAAAAACATGTTACACATATTTCTGTGTCACATACTATGTATTGTTCTAATCTGAACTGTTACAATAAATGCTCTCGGTGAGGACATGCCGTTGTACGAGTAACGTGTTATTGTAAGGCCTATAGATATATCTAGCCTAACCCTATACCCCTTTAACCTATTCTGCATATTGTTAGTAAGTGTGTAAGTAACTTTGAGTGATGGTATCAGGGGGTGTCCGGGGAGGTGGGGCGGCTCGCGAGGCGTCGTCCGAAGGGTCCTTAGCCGAGGCGACCCCAGACACGGACGAGTCCGGCCCGTCCGAGCACCGCCACCGGCCCAAGCGGCGCCACCAGCACCATGCCGACAATCCGCCCAAGGTAACGGTGCGTTTACCATGTAAGACAAATGTGACACACCTGTTGAATAAAGAGACTCAGCAATATGATGTCAAATCAATGTTGATCGTAGTGTCTTTATAGTTTTAGGCATTTACTAAATTCAAAATAAATCCTTGTGCCAATAGATTTTTCAAATTGTCGTTAGTAATTTTGTTATATTATGATTGCAATTTTACTGACGCTAATAAATATATCTATGAAATATATATTTTTAAATTTAAATATCAACTTATACTCGTCGTAACAAAGTTAAGTTCAAATCGTACATTGGTATTCCAGCAGGGCGTCCAAGTAGCTGCCCTTGAAGTGCAGAACGTAAAACGCGCCATCAACCGCTACGGAACCCTGCCGAAGGGAGCGCGGATTGGGGCATATTTGGAGTCCCTCAGGCAAAGCGGAACCCCGGCCCCCGCGCCCTCTCAAGATGAGGCCCGCTCACTATCCCCGAGGACAGCTCGCGCACAAACTCATATGACGCGCTCCAATTCCTCGGGAGGGGTTACAGCCCCCGTGCCTACCTCCGCGGTCACTCCAGCGCCCGCTTCTCCCCGCACTGTGCGTGCCGCACCCACTCTCCGCTCTTTCAACAGCCCCGCCAAACCCAGGCCCAGACTTGCTGAACTAGAATTCCCACCGCCACCCCCAGATCTTCCTCCACCACCAGAAGAAACACAACCACAACCGCCACCTCCACCCGAATGCTGTCACGCGGGCACAGAAACCGAGCACGACGAGAAATCTGCCAAGCAAACCATGAAGGAGATGCTCGAGCTGAAACTCGTCGCTGAAATCAAAGAACGCGCCGACAAGAAAAAACAAAAGCAAAAAGATTCTCCGCCTCACGACTTCATTGATGTCCAGCCGTCGTTCGGCGACCCAGTCACCAGACTCGTCTCTGAGCTGTCCGAGAGCCTCAACATCGAAGCCTTGCGAAAATCTGACAAAAAGCAAGACCTTCCGAAACCTGTTGACAACGGCAAAGAGACCGCCTTACCGCTCGACTTGAAAGCGAGCCTGCGTAAAACGACATACAATAACAATTTGGAACAAAGGCCGGACATGAAATCCGGGACAGATTTTAAATCCCAGCTGAAGAAAGTGGAGACTAAGAAGGCAAATAGCTCAGGAAAAGAGACTGAGGAGTCTGCGCGTTCAATCATAGACTTCAAATCGCGGCTACGAAAAGTCGATAGTGGCTCGGGCGGTACTAACGGAACGGTGAAAAAGTCCGAGCAAAGCTCTCCTGAGGAGAAAGAAGAAAGAAAACGAACTGAGAGCGGTTCCCTGGATACTAGTGGCGGTGACGAGGAAGACAAGCGTCGCAGCACTGGAAGCATAAGCAGCTTGAAGAAGCTATGGGAAAATAAAGAGTGCGAAGAGCGCTTAAGCCCGAAACTTAGAAGCCAGGACGATGAAACTTCCCCTGAGGAAAGAAGGGTTTCTCGGAGGGAGGAGAAGCCAGCAGTGCCCCACAAGCCAGCAGTCCGCAAACCCGCCAAAGGGGGCATCTACGCTACACCCCTCGCCGCAGCTAATGATGATGAGGAGAGCGTGCTAGCATCGCTTCGGGCATCTCTTGATTGGTGCACTAACGAGGTCAGTAGTCGTAGTTTACACATTTTGTAGCAAGTAAGAATAAAAACAATTGCTTACAAATATCTAATTTATTTCCAATTGTGTTCTAAACTTTATGATGTAGTTTCCGTATCAGTAACGGAGTATTTTTGAACAACTTTCGAACAACTCCATCTAGAGTAATATGCGTTCATTATTTATTGTCGGGACAAGTTTTGTATAGTAGTAAAAAATAAGGAGGTTAAGCAGTAAATAATAAAATTTAAGAAAACTTAACGACCCTATATAACTTTCTTATGTCACTTCTTTTAAATCACTTCTGACAGACATGGCAATTGACAGAATTAATTGAAATAAGATAGGATAAAACTTCTTGGCGGGAAAGTGAAGGGTAATGTTTGCAGATTTGTTTTATTTTCTAAAATTTGTTATATTGTAAATTATGAACCGTTCGTGTTTGTGAGTGTCCATGAGTGTTGGGATACAAAACAGTGCAATATCACTTTTCAATTGTTTTTAACAAGTCCATGTGAGATCTCAGTATGGTCCCACATCTTTACTGAGGACTCAAAGGGTTTAGAGGGAGAGCATCTCATTAAACCATTTACCATATTTATCACCACTCTTTCCCATTTACTATGAATTATAGATTATTAATGTGTGTTCGAGCGCTTCCGTGCTTCGGAAGTCACGTTAAGCCGTTGGTCCCGGTTATCACTAAATGTGGTAGTCGTTAAGCCATGTTAGAGGCCTAATTGGGCGGTTTGAAAAATTCTAACAGCAGGACGCCATACACCTGCCTCTGCCAATCCGCGCTGGGTCTGCGTGGTGGAGTGTGACCCAATACCCTCGCACCTTGATATGTGAGAGGAGGCTCGTGCTCAGTAGTGGGACGTTAATGGGCTGAGATGATGATGATGAATGTGTGTTTAACTTGACACAAGATAAATGTGCTAACCGCACGAAGACATTATTTAAAAAAAGATAAGATAACAAACAGTCTGTCGAGTACGGTACGGCTAGTGGTAAATAAAAGTTAAAAACATAGGTGCGGCGCGGGTGTGGAGGAGGCAGCGGCGGGCGCGGCTCCCTCTGGCGCCTGCAGACGTCGGAGCGGCTCGCGCGGCTCGGCTCGGCGTGCTCGGCGGCGGCGGGCGGCAGCCAGTGCGCGCCGGCGCGGCGCGTGAGGCTGCGCGCCGCCGCCGCGCGGCTCGAGTGCGAGGCGCGCGCGCTCGCCTCCGCCGCGCCGCCCACGCACCATCTGGCGGACGGCGTCGAGCAGGCGCTTCGGGAACTCCACTCCATTGTGTACAGGTACCCCCTATCAGACTCAACTGCGAGGCACGCTCCCAGAGAGCTGTGCAGTCGCGCCCTATGTGATCGAATCAAAAATGCGTAGAACGGGAGTTTCTGACATAGCAAAGCGAGTACGCAAGTGACAGTAGGAGGGGCACAAAGTTTGCAGAAACTATGACTGATGGGAGTTTTTAATGGCGACCTCGAACCAGCAAACGTAGAGTACTGACTTCCACTCGATGGTCTGATCAAGGCGGCCGGAAGCCTATATTTCACGACGGTTTAATATCGATCAACGTTGTAAAATATTGGGGATGCTGCCAATGTTCAGTAGACTTCATATGCCTGAATTTCTTCATATGATGAATGAACGAAAAAGCTCATTGAGATAAAAAGCGCATATAACGCATTGGACAAAACATGGCAAACTAGTTGTTTGTTCTGACCCTACGTAATGCTGCAAATTGTTTGCCAGTAATTTTGATGAACCCGGAAATTAAGTATGATACGTTACAAATTTTCCTTTCAGGTAAACTCCAGCACCTAGTCCTTACGAAGGACATCCGAGGGGCTTGGTCTCCGACGGCCGGCTGGAGCTCACCCGCGGCGGCCCCAACTCCGAGACTTACTAAACCGGACAGTGCCATCTGTTAGCGATAACCCGCACCACTCGGACAAACACTACAGTGCTTAATCTGAACTCCCATAATAAAAGGAAAGTTAATGTGTATAGGATTCACGGTATCAATTTAGCTATTTAAACAGTAAGGTTCCACATGGAATGCGTATTAAACAATCTGTTTTATTCGCAAACAGTGTGGTAATGATTCATTTATTTGCATGTACCTGATGCGGTATTGATATTAATGTCATTTGTAATATATTTGAGATTATTCAAGAGTTCCAGTGTAAGATACTCATAATTCTATCTAGTCTACAAAACTTAACTCTGGGCCTACTACGAATGAAGTTAAGAGTGCTGGGAAACATTAACCTCTACATATAATTCTACTGTGAATAGGCACCAGAAAAAGTTCCGTATTGTGCTACTTAAAATCTATGACGATCTCTTAAACATTGTTTGTACTTTGCAGTCGGCAACCCATCGGACAGTTAGATGGTTGCCGCGTTTCTGTACATAAAAATAATAAACTTATGTCATATTAGAATTTATTAATTACAGAATAAGGCATTATTTGCTCTTAACCACTTTCGTGTACATAACATTAAAATAAGTAGTATATGGCAAAAAACTAATTAATATAAAATTGTGTATTTCAACTAAATTTTAGCGCATTTGAAAAACTTTTGGCGCATTTCTCTTTCATTTCATTTTTAAATTAATTAAAAAAGAAACTTAAGTATTATTATTGTTGCTAAAAAGATTTTCAATATTAAATGTATTATAATTATTATATTGATTTATATGCAGACTTATTTGTTGTTATACTGTTAAATTTGATATTCGAAAAATTTGTTAAATAAAATATGGTAATATGGTAAATGTAAAAAAAAATCTTAATTTAAATTTAAATTAGGTACATAAGATACATATAATAATCCGTTTTTCAAATAAATATAATTTTCTGTCGTGATCAATTATAAGGATAGGATTCGTATTCTATTTAAATGAATAGATAAATATATACGTTAGTACCATCGAGCACAAAACCGTTTCGTGTGTCGTACGGAGTAAATCCATTCCTCATCATTTTCTTAGCATAGAGGTAACGTACCACCACTGAGCCTGGGTCTCTCACACTGTGTGGTGACTTGCTTTTAAAGTTTTCAAGTCGTGTAACTTGGCTTGGAAAATTGATACTTGGACTTCAGTCTACCTATTTTCCCTTACTTCGTCTCTATATTATATACTTGATGATTACATATAATAGTGTTATGATGGATTTGATAATTGATATCACGATGATTGTAGAAAAAACTGTAGTGAACTGTACTTATTATAAGAAATAGTATTTTCCAATGACCTAGATTTGACCTTACAAACTACATATTTACTAAGAAATTTTTGTATACTATTTGGCTATTGTAATATTTTTATATTACATTGTAAATCATGATCAAAATTTAATATTTATGCTGATTAAGTGTTTGTATACCATAACGTAGTTCTTGATATTTAATAAACTATTACGCAGACGAAAATTAGATATCATTGTAATATAATGAAAATGTGTATATATGTAAGCGTTTATTCATTCAGCCTAATGTCATTAGGTATATATAGCATTTATGAAATAATTAATTTACTGATTCCGGTGCGTAGTAAGGTTTAAGGGCGTATATTTTTGGCAATAAGATCGCCAACGTTCCTTGCTCGTAATGTGTGGGCAAACAAAAAGAAAGCTGCAGGAAACTGATTGTAAAGTTACATAGTTTAGTGCGCCACATTGTATGTACTATGTGTTAGAATTAAACTTATCTTAGTCGAGTACCTATTTTCGCTTGCTCAGCAGATCAGACGCCCTGGTCATTGTAGCATTTTGATAGGCAATTGTCAGCTGGTATAATACGTTTAGATATAGCGCATCGCGATGTGACGTCATGTATTGGGTTATTCTACTTTGAAAGAAACGCCTGTTGAAATTTTACATTGGTTGGTTGTGGCCTTGAGGTCCTTATTTTCTGTAACATTTTATAATACAGTAATATTTAAAAGTAAACGCCTGGTTGAACAATTCCATTATAATGTAGATAAAAAGACTTTCAAATGTTACATTAAGTAGGTGGTTCTGCCAAATTACTAACAAAAATAATAATTTCCTAGAAATCCAAATGTACTGTTATAGAAATTGATGTGGTGTCTGAAATATAATTACATGTACACAATAAATTATTTCATAGTAATACTCTGTCAATGTATAAAATACAGTGTACTTTTGGCCTGATTATGTAATTAAACAACGCGTTATTAAGTTCCAGAATATAATAGGTGTCTAATTATATACGACGTAGGTTATCTAAATGTTTAAAAATACTTGCATGTTTTGCAATCAAACTATTTATGGATTTGTGTAGTGGGTGCAATTATGAAAACAGCTCGATACCATTGGCAAAAATGGCTATGTATGGTGCAGACCAAAGACTGGCAGACCAGCACTGTCACACACATTGAGTGTTATTGATCATAATTGTCTAGAATGCACAGGGGAATGAGATAGGTACTCTAGAACTAACTTTATTGAGAAACTGTTATCTTTGACGTCAACAGCTAACGTCGCATTGTAAATATAATGACCAAGGCATATAAATTGGTTCACGAACAGTTAGTTTATAAGTTCGGTGTCATATTGTGAGTTTGATTCTATGGAATTAAGTAGTGTCCATGACACGTGCAGAACGAAGACGTTTTAGTACAAACATTTAACTAAGTTCAATGACCCATTTCTGCATTTAAAACGATAATTATTGTTCAGGTTACTCGAGAAACTATTAATTCATTCACTGGTGAAGTGTAGAGACATAAAATCCATTTTTTTACACTCCATCTGCCAGCTTTGTGAAATACGCTCATAATTTCATGTACAACAGATTATTGTTAAATAGTTTAGTGTCACTATTCAATAATTACTATATTCTTTTTAATATATATTTATAATAGTTATCGGAAGTTAATTTTCAGTGCCAAATAATATTAGTAGGATATTACAATTTGGGTCTAGCTGGCGTGTATTGATTATAATTTCAACATACACGGAGTATATTATATAAAGGTTAAAGGGTGTAAATTTTTTCAACAACTCGACAACAACCGACAATTTAAAATGGTGAATTGCATTATTGTAACACTAATGCTATCCATGGATTGACTGAGCCGCGGAGAAGCGGGTGAGGGTCCGCATTTTACGAAGTGCACGATTCATTCATTGATAGCCGAAGCTACTACAAAAGTTGCCAGTAGTGTTCATAATAGCAACACTCAATTCGATCTGTTATTTTTCGATCAACGATATAGAAAAATTTATACTCTTAACAATATCACCTGTATTTTAAAGTAAGACCGTGCAAAAGGAGAGCAAATGGCTGAACAGCCGTTTGTAGTCGGACCGATAGAAGTCGTAAAGAGTCGAACACATTAACGATTCATTAAACAATTTGTTGAGTAGTTGTATCTGTCTCGTAGTGGACGTCAGTCAGTCTTCCCTTGCAAACAAAGTTCTAGATATTTATACTTTGTCGTCGTCGTCCCCCTGCTGCATACATTCCTCAGCTTATATAATCGTGTAGCATTTATGGGATAAGGTATATTGATATGGAGAGTGAGTGTCGGACCAATTATTGCTTGGTTTTTTGCTTACCCGCTACTACGCAGTGTATGGGTGGGTATTCGGGCTATTACCACTTTACGTTTTATTTGCTTTATAATGCGTCAGGACTCATGATGTACTGCATAAGCGATTTTACTTATTTTATTTTATTTGGAGCGAATTTATATTTGAACTTCAACTTTGTCATTTTGATTAGAAATTACAATTAAGGTAAATATCATATTATTTTTCAGAGTATAGTCAAATTATGAAACATAAAAATGAAATTATAAAATAAAATCATTTTGCTGGAAGTATAAAATCAATTTAGTAACGTCTTTACAAAAGTATAATTTGGAACAATCAATGATTATGTTTAGCGTACTGTGATACGGCTTGTAAAATTAATATAATGCTCAAGCTTAATTTGCGTCACTATTATTACTTTGATTTGATGAAAATTGCGGAATTACAATGAAATGCTATTTGGAAATTGCAGTGTAGAATAGATAAACCAGATATAAATGTTATTTAAGTGTAACTCTGCATTATGCTAGTCTTTATTATTATGATAAATGTATTTTCGTTGTAAGACTAAATAAAAAAGTATATACGTAAGTTCTTCTAAATACTATTTTAGTAATCTTTGTATAATAAGAGTTAGAAACTAGTATCGGCACCACGTTGCTTGTATCGGGGCGCGACGCCGCACTCTGAACACAGTTATGGAATATGTGTGTTATGCTCAATGCGGTACGAATTTATATAGAAAATATGTTTGGTCGACACACTGGTAGTTAAGTTGTAGTGCGGATATTTTGGGAAACCCGGCATTGTGAGATCACGAGCCGAATTTCAATCATCAAGACTACAATCAACAATCATATCACTGTCGTAACGTAACATTCCTTCTGGTTGTTAATAATCCGTTATTCCTTGATACACATTTTGTATATGTAGTCTTCCGTTTATAATTATAAGTTTTTAATGTCAAAATTGAAATCGTTTAAAATTCATATTATGACATAAACAAATCAATTAAACATTCCTTCTTTGATTACAATTTGAAATAATAATTTAAGAACATACGTTAATATAAACTTTTCTCAAAGTACAGAGTTTCAAATAACATCACCTAATGACATTTGGAAAGAACAAAATACAAATTCGATCTTTCTAAAATCGATTTTAGAAAGAGTTAGTGTTTGGGTATTGCCAGCCCAATTACCTATTTCAAAACACCATTTAAATTGCTGCGGTTTATTCGGGCAGTTTTTTTACCAGTTGGTCGACTTAATATTTTTTTCTGTTTGTAGGTAGGATTTGAAAAAGAAACTGATTTCAGAGTGTTTAAATTTATTATGATATTTGTATGTCTATATATCCTATATAGCGGTGTATATTATGGAATTTAGTAGACCAATTTATCTTTCTGAGAGCATTCAACAACCCTCTATTGCATATGTGTTATTTGCAAAATAAGTAATATATACAGTGTGATTTATTTTCTTTTTTTTATTTGAGAATATTACGTAAAATCATGAGTATGTATAGTATGATTGTGTTTGTTTAGAGGAGGTTGTTGAGCTCGTACCTGTCGCCTGCCTCTCGGCAGCGACCTCAGCGAACATTCCGGCACTAGCTTGCGCCTCAGGCCGCCGCCCTCCCATTTCTCTATAGTAATAATAGAATCCAAAGATAACTACACTCAATGTTCAATTGTAATGGAAATTAAATGTTTCTTTATGAAAATGGCGTTTTTTTACCCATCTTTATTCAATCCACTCCTTTGTCCAACTTTATATTTATGTTTTGACAAAAAAACGAATTAATATCTGTTGTGGAGAACAGAAACTAACTAAAGCTTGCTGCCTAGTTTGAGGTTAGAAGCGCAGTGTATATGTCAACCATTATGAAACAATTTTTTGGGGTCCTTATACATTAACATATTTTTTGGGCACATGATATTATTTATATTTATCCGTTGCCTAGAACAATCTCTGCCTATTTTGGATCTAGATGGCGCTATGAGAAAATGTTGAAGGTTATTATCATGTATTACATAGTAACGTGAAATGTTTATCAATATTCATTTATTTTCACTAGACATTGGCAAAAACTTTCTTAATTAAACTTTTGGTGTACGTTGCCCCAGCGGAAAAAGTTGAAAATTTTCACGCTTTGAGTTTATCAGATTTTCAGTTTATGACGTCGTGTAATTGTGTATGGTAATTAAAAATGTGTGCATCCAACCATCGGCGAGTTATTCATTAAAAACTGTTTCCACTGCGTCCTAGCGGAACTTTTTTTATCCCGTTGACGGAGGAAAAAACTGATCACTTTCGAAAGTCGATACATACATATACATTCACCCGTTTCCCCGAAGGGGTAGGCAGAGGCATATTACACGAGGCACACTTCGCCAATTATATAGTAGGTCTCACGTAATAGGTGGCAAGCCTATTGCCGTTTGACGGGCACTGTTATGTTCGCCAGAGCGTCGTCCGTTGATCGGCAGGCGCACCATTTGCAGGTGAGGTTGGCTTGGGCTCCTTAGGTCTGGGTAGGATCCCTATACACCCGAATTCGAAATTCATACATAACCCGACCGTGTTCGAAAGGCCATGAAAAAGGGCCGAAACTCTAAATATCTTTGCACTTTAATGTCACATTAATTTCATTCATACATACACAATTACATCACGTCACACTTTAACTTTACTCTGCTTTACACTGAAAATCTGATATACTCATAAAAGTGAAATTCAAACTTTTTTCGCTGGGGCAACCTACACAAACTTTGTGTTCATTTCGTTCTCCATTATTCTAAATCGGCGCTGCATTTTATTTTTTTTTTAAAAATTGCAATTTCTATGAATTATATGTCATGAATAGTATATGTCATGAGCAAAGACCGGTGGTCCCGTCATCTTTCAAGTTTATTTCTTAATTCAATTCACTGGAGCACAAAAATACCAAAATCAGCACTAAATAGTGAGCATGGTATGAGCAAAATAAAAGCCGGAGTTTCATCATCTTAACATTCACGAAAGTAAGTACGTTAAGCTGTGATTCCTGTCATCCTATAATAATATGTGGCGTGGAAGCCAAGTTAGAGGCCGATAAATTTGCTGTTCAAATTTATCGGCCTCTAACTTGGCCAAACACTTACCTCCACCATTTCGCACTGGGTCCAAGTGGAGTATAAGCTAACTCCCTCTCACCTTCGTTTGTGAGAGGCCTGTGCTAATTACAAGAACGTTAATAAACTGAGACGGTGATAATGACATGTGTATAAGATGAAAAGGATCAGAGCAATATTTCCTTCTCTCATTGCGATCGGAATTAAAGAGATTGACACGCTTAGCTTTATAAATAATGGTTGTAAATTTAGTCCATTTAGTCACACTAATGTATTTGAATGAAAATTCAGCATCAGTTTTTAGTATAGATTACAAGATTCACATAAGGGTTCATACAGACGAACTGCAAGTTGTGAACGGCAGAGTCTACTTCAGCCGTCGCCACCTGTCGACGGCTGCCATCGACGCGTCGGCGGTAGCCGTCAATGCGTCGACGGCAGCAGTCAATGCGTCGACGGCTGCCGTTGGCAGGCGACAACGTTTGCAGTTGGAGTGCCGCGTACTAGCAGTCGTGGTCGGTACGAAAAACGCCACAACTGCAAACGTCGCCACCTGTCGGCGGCAGTCGTCGACGCATTGACTGCTGCCGCCGACGCGTCGACGGCTGAATTAGCCTCTGCCGTTCCGACTTGCAGTTCGTCTGTATGAACCCTAAGACGTTTTAATTTTATTCGCAAAGAAATATAACAATATGCGTAGCAATTAGCGAGAAAAGAAAATACCTCTACCTATATTTCAGCACTATTCAGTTTATATTTGCATGAACGCGTCCTACATAAGTACCTCTAAGTTTACACAAATAAGGATTTATGCATGTTCAACCGTTGTTTACTAGCCATAGTACCAATTTTTGCTTAGTCTGCGGCTAGATAACAATGAGTGAGAGATGTCAATAATATCTATATTAGACAAAGATGGATTACTGTTTGTATATCAGTTGTTTAGTTCCTCTATATAGATTAAGATGCTCCTATAAATTACTTATCAATTTCAAAAAACACAGCGGACGACTGTAGAACAAATGATACACCTTAAAAAGAGTTAATTTGGAATAAAGTGTTCGAGTGACTTCTTGGCGGGAAAGTGAAGCGTCACGTCTGCAGTTTTGTTTTATTTTCTAAAATTTGTGATATTTCTAACATTAATGTGTAATAATGGTGGATTTTTAACCGTTAAGTGTTTGTGAATATACAAGAGTGTTGGTAAATCAAACAAAGCAGAGCAACATCACTTTTCAAATTTCCTCAAGGAGTCCATGTGAGATCTCAGTATAGTCCCACAACTTTACTGAGGACTCAAGGGGCTTAGGGGAGGGTATCTCATTTACCATTTATATATATATATATTCTTTATTGCACAAAAAAAACAATAACAAAAGAAAGCCTTTTGTGAAAAAGACGATGTACAAAGGTGGACTTATTTCTAAAAGAAATATCTTCCAGTCAACCTTAATTGAAGTGGGAGAGATAGTTAGCGGGCATTAATAACACACTACAATATGATAATATTACACATAAACATATACAAAAATATGATATGAGATACATATCAGATATATGAAAATGAATATAAACCTACTTATATACATAAATCAATACACAGAAAAATAAAAAATAAACAATATTCATAATGACTAGCTCGATGGACTTCTTGGCGGGAAAGTGAAGCGTCATGTCTGCAGTTTTGTTTAATTTTCTAAAATTTGTGATATTTCTTACATTAATGTGTAATAACGGTGGATTATTAACCGTTAAGTGTTTGTGAACATACATGAGTGTTGGTAAATCAAACAAAACAGTGCAACATCACTTTTCAAATTTTCTCTCAAGAAGTCCATGTGAGATCTCAGTATAGTCCCACATCTTTACTGAGGACTCAAGGGGCTTAGGGGAGGGTATCTCATTTACCATTTATCATTTTTATCACCACTCATTCTCATTTACTATCAATTATATATTATTAATATATCACTTACTTGACTCTGGCTAAATGTGCTAGACGCACGAAGCCATTATTTAAAATAAAGAAAGAAAGACTAGCTCGATAGCAAGTGTCTTATAAGACACAATTGACGGACTGTCCCAGACATCACTTCGCAACTTATTCCACAACTGTGCACCACGGGCAGTGAATGAATTTCGGAAGAATTTAGTATTAAAGGAAGGATGCTCAAGTGTTATTATCATCTTTATCATCACTCATTTTCATTTACTATGAATTATATATTATTAATATATCACTTACTTGACACTAGATGTGCTAGACTCAAGAAGTCATTATTTAAAAGAAAAAAAAAGTGCTCGAATTATTGTTCCTGCTTTTAAAAAATATTGGCAGTTCTATCCCCGCAGTACACAAATATTTTATTTAGCAACAAAAGTACTTCATTAGTTGTACTACTGGATAGTAAAATTCATTTACTATCATCTCAGCCGACATCGTCCCAGGCCACCACTAAACACGGGCCTTCTCTCAAGAACCAGGATGAGATGGATTTAATTAATTTACTAGCAGTGCACAAAATAATCTTACATTCTTTCCACAATCTTAAAGTTACTTAACTATTGCTGTTTAATAAAATTACAATCTCGCCACATTGCAAAGGGCCCAGCATTATTCGCATAGCATAAATAAAATATTTATTAAAATCAAAAAGCGCTTGCTATAGCCAAATTAACAAGATTTTTTTTGTCAATATTGTCATACTTTTAACAAACCTTTTTGTAACGTGATATTAGCAAACAAATTATATTAAAATTTGCTTAGGAATTCGGTAGTTCCTTAGGTACATCTTCTGATCGTCCCTTCAGTATGCAGAAGCACTTTTCTTCGCGTAAGCGATCCATCTCAAACAGAATAAAATCCTGAAGGTGTTTCGAAATAATAAGTCAGTTTTTAAATAAAACACTTTAAAATATATAAAGCGCTTTAATCATACATATAAACATACATAACTCGCAAATTAACCATTCATTACAAATCTTTTCCCAGATAACATTTAAGAACATATCAACAAATAACAACTTATTAAACGTAGTCAAATACAATGGTGGGGATCTGTTTTTGCAGTAAAAGATTCCAGAATTTTAGTCGGTTCTGTATTTTTCACACACAGTACCACTGTACTATGGATATGTATTATGGATAAGAAATCTCTGAACATTCAACAACTATTTTGCATGTTAATAAAATAATTGTAGAATGTATGAAAGAATCAACATTTCATATTATAATGATATCACTCCAGAATGAAAACATAACTAAGTAACTTGGATTTTATGAATAAATTAACTATAGATTATGGATTAAAAAATCTGAAACCATACATACATTCTACATCTCGATTGTTTACTAGAGTAAGTAAGTAACAAACAACAGCACGCCAAATTACTTAAGTACAATAAATTGTGTTTAACATGAAATTAACTTAATGTTGTAGGTATATAAATTATTAAAAACATTTTACTAAGACACTGTACATATACATATATAAATCATAAGCTGCATAAAAAATAATAATAATTAATCAACTTTACAATATTAGCCATACCTTCGGTTTTTTGGTTCTTGGTTATTGGGTGAATTATTTTAGATTATTAATAGTAGGCAATATATTACTAACTATTATGTACATTAAAAACAAAAGTAATTTTTTTGGAATACATTAATATTTTTTTTAGAAAAAAATATGATTATAAAAACAAGTTTTTTGTATAAAATTTAATTTTATCGTGTATGATTACACAAAAACCAGTAAATAGAAGTAAATTTGAAAATTATAACCAGTCGAAAACGATTTAACGAAAACTAAAAACTTCTATTTTCATAAATAAGCACTTAAATTACATAATATCAATTAAACATTCAACAGCACCCCGCGTTAGCCCAGGGATTTAGGCTCGCTCTGTTACACATCATACTCATTTTGGAATAATTTGATTTAATTATAAAGTTCACTCACACCACTTCCATGATTCAAGTACAGAAATCAGCCAGAATGTATTCTTGAGCAATGCATTACAGGTTATTTATTTATAAATAATATGGAGGCAATGCATATGAACTGATATTTAAGAATTAAATAATGTATACAAAAAAAAATATTAAGGCAGAGGCAGTAGCCATTTTACCTTTTGCAATTGCTTGATCATAATTATTATATTAACAAAATTGTTAATTTACCTCCCTTACACAATCTCCATACATCACCCAAAATTTACGTACGAGCGGAATGTTACAAGTCTTTAGACTTAAAATTGCATGAAACCGGCTAAAACAATCAAGATGCTAACTAAGGACAATTAATTTATATAAAATCTTAGTGATATAATAATACTTTGTGCACAATATTAGAGAATAGAAAACCTTTCTAAGGCGATTCGAGATCGATCCAGCTGCGCAGTGAGGGTAAGCCGGTTCAGTATGTACAAATAGTGCATGCTCTCGAATCACAGTACCCAACTAAATCGGGCCCAACTAAGTATAGCATCAAATATAATCGAGAATACGCGATCAACGTCATGTTTCATAGAACACGACGACAGATGCGAAAAGCACATTCAGTTACATCAAATATTTCAGCACATTTAACATCTATGGGTTGCCAGTGTGAAATCTTAACTATGTTACTGGTAAAGTACACATATTCATAATACACAAATTAGGTTTGGCAATTATTAAGAAGACATGAACGATAACTATTTCTACGAGGGACGATCCGGAAGAAGCAAGGGATTTCACATTGCGACATTTCTTTTGATACAACACTCATTATTTCTGTTACTGGCAACCTGACACCCCTTTACTGACTCTATAGTGCGTCAAACTAACCCGGTACGCGACCACACTCCTCAGGTTACATTTTGTACCCAAGATGTCTTACCCACCCACTTAAAGTTATTTGACGGAGGTTAGTTGACGGAAATTCTCCAACCAAGTTCTTGTCTTAATGAATCGGTGATCTTAAATCATAAGGTGACATTTTTAGCAGAAATAAATTTAAAAATATTACTTTATGACAAAACTATAACTCATAACAAATAGCGAAACTATTAAAACGGCAACAAATCATTCGAATTGGTATATCGCCTAAAGTTATTTAATAACTAACCTTGGATTAACTAACGTTAGCCACACTATAGAGTCGTAACAGAGCTTTTTGAGCATTTGGGTTTACCACAGTTTGTTGTGGTAAAACTTGACGTCGAAATAGCCTGCGTCGGTGAGCTGCGAGTCGCGGCGTTGGTTGTTGTGGCCCGGGGGGAAGATCCTGCGGGGCGTGACCGGCGCGTTGGTGGGCTGCACCTGGAGAGAAGTGGGCCGTTCGTTGTTCCACTGGATCTCCGGCGCGTCGGCACGGGCCTGCGTGTACGGCGACACGAGCTTGGGCCCGTTGGGACCGTTGGGCGGCACGGCCTCCGGACTGGCTTCCTCAGGCGACGGCCTCTCCTCCACTACTTCCATGGCGATTTCCACCGGTCGCACTGCTGCCACTTCAGCGTCCATTTCAGCATACGCATTTAGGCTCCTGTACATTACTCAGTGACAGTTTTGTAAGATGTAAACCTTACATATAATACATCATGGTGAAATAAAATATTTTTACGTAAAACAGCAAAATTTACCGATGAATTGATGGCTGAAGTTGAATGTGTTAAAGTACAGTATTCATTATGGAACGAAACTTGCCTTTGAGCAACTTAATGGTGTCTGCATGTATTTGTGAAAATAAAATAAAACACATCACAAATAGTCACAAATCAAAATAAAACAAACTAATACATTAAAAATTAATACTAAAAAGCAAATTATCACAGTGCAATATAAATTTACATATTAATTCGTGCCTTAATTACCTACCAACTCTTAAATATTGGACGTATAAAGAATAATCTAAAATTAAAACAGTGCATACATTTATCTATCGCCAATGAGGATCAGTACGATAAATATACACATAAGAATAGTTTTCAAATGTTTCAAGTGAGTGGTATAATAACTAAGTGGTGACGTAACGTTAATTTTAGACACAGATTTTCTAGGAAATATAATGAACTTAATGCTGGCTGGATTCTTCATAACCAACAATTTTAATGGTACAACTCAAAAATGAGCATCAATGAGTATTAAGAATAAAGTTATATAGCGACGCAGAGAAGGCAAAAACTTTAAAATAAATTCGTACATTCTTTTGTTATGTCTATATTTATAAAAGAGAATCTTATTATTTCAGATGCTTAAAACAACAATTTATTTTTGGCCATTCAATACATTGCGTATACATAAGAACTAGGGTCTTAATTTCTTTTTATCATGACAAACACAAGCATATCAATTCATTTCATAGACATACATTTTCAGAAACACACTTAACACGTTAAACAGATCTAAGTTCGTATCGCAGATCTGTTGTGGGTCGGAATATTATATTTGAGTATGTTCTCAATGACAATAAACATCACAAAATTGTGTTCTTTATAAAAACTAAACAAATAGGGAAATAAGATTAACTGCCGAATTTTCATACACTAAGTAACACTGACAGGCAAAATTGTATCCAACAATAAAAAAAATATCTCAAAAGGTCTACACTGAAAACTACTGTTAATGTTTACTTTGAACTATGTTCAACATACACCACAGGGCATTAATTGATAATATAATATTTTTTAACTTAAAGATGCTATTTTTGTCTATTGCACGATTTTATGTAAGAAATAAATTGCTTTACCAGCAAGCTAAGTAACTACCTACTTTTATTTAAAAAATTAAACAAACAATATTTAGCTCAAAAGTGTACAAATAAAACAAAAGCATATACATGACCGTTTATATATAAGCTTACGTATATAGCGTTCAAGGGACAGGTTTCGAGAACAAAAATGAAAGCAGACTATGATTCTAAGTTTAAAATTTGATTATTTAATTTTAATAGGTTCCTAAAATCTTTTGAAAAACTTATTACTTACTCGTAAGTATAGAAAATTATATAAGCAGGTCATAATATTGATATAAGTCTTAGTCATTCACACAGAAAGGTATTTTAAATCAATGATTATCACTTATTTTTTTTCAGAAAACCCGTTACTTTCGCGCTATATAAAATCAATAAACTGAATTACTATACTACAGCTTTTGCAGATATAAACCGAACTTAGAGTATAAAAATCGACAAAGAATACAGCTACGCTTGAAACTTACATTACCATGCATTTGGCTTAACAAACAAAATGACAAACTAAACTGAACAAAAAGTGTTTATATTAAATTTTAACGTGCAGGACAGAATTATTGTCATCGACTATTGAATAGAAGAAAAAGACGTAGTTTTTTTGATTTCATTGACACCTTGCCATTATTGACTAATCGCAATTTGAAATAGGTGATAACGCCAAAATGTTATTGTGTATGAATGAAAAGTTTATAATACTTTAAAATATTAATTACATAAGCGCTAGGTTCAATTTATCCCAAAAACACAGACAACTAAATAAATATAAATTAACGTTGTAAGCATGCCAAAAACTATACCTTAGAACATAATTGCTTTGCAATAAAATAGTGCCTGCGGCGGAATAATCAGTTTTTAAGTGCTTTGGTGTGCTTTTTATACAAAATAAACTTATGAATTTATAAAATTTCTATTTAATTTACTTTTTATTTAAATTTAAAAGTTTATTCTGTATAAACAATATCAACAACAAATTAAACGTATTATAATAAAATAAAAAATTAAGCTTTAGATTATAATTGTAATGGTTGGATTCTATTCACTATTTCCTACTATTTCAGTTTTACGTTGTGATGAAATAGGCGAATGCGGATATATCCGTTAACCATTTGACGGTCACAACTTCCATCAACGGGAAAGCTCAACAGTGTTATACTTTAAGCATATTCAACGTTAGCACGAGATACATAAAAAAGCCTATGATTAGATTTCATTTAGTAATTTTGTAATTGTAAACCAAATTAAATATAGCCATACCGAATTTCAGTTGTGTTGTAATGAAACCTTTATGACGAACTTAGGACTCGGAGGCAAATGATGGGACTGACATTTTATTTCCTTTAAAAGGCTAAAGATCTTATATTATATTAACTGAACTTTCACGATCCTCTTTAACGACATAGCGAAGCGAACGCAAATTTCGTATTGAGTTTGGCCAGTAATGTACTTTCGTAACGTTAACACCAATTCTTCTGAAATTCTACACCTAGGGTGTAAAATAAGAAGATAAAACATCATTTTTATAAACACAGTCGTGAAATAACATTACAATTACAAACATCTTTTTTTTGGTACATAATTTTTAAAAAAAAACTATTATCCTAAAAGGTCATTGCGACATTTAGGCTATGACGGCTTCAGAATATTTTCTGTTATCCCTTTTTTATAAATGTAATTAACATAAAACAGCTTCACATATTTTAATTAAGTTTAAAAGCGTGTGATGTCAGTAAAAAGATTAAAGCTATATCGCGAGAGGCCAACTTAGCGGCAGGAGCTTGACACATTGCCTAATTTGTATATAAATTGTATCATCTGTATACTGGTAAAATGTGATATATGATTTTATGATAAAAATTCTACCAGTTGGATAGAATATCATTCATAGCTGGTTTCTAGTAAAAAAAATGCAAACAGACGAAATATTAATTAATACTAATTTTCAATAATGAATCGATTTAAATTTACTGTACATATTTTTGACAAGATTTCTGCTGCTAAATGTGCCAACGAATAGCTTTAGTCTAAATTATAAATGATGCTTATTAATCATTTGAACAGTTAAAATGGATCGTGACAGAGTTTTAAAATTAGAATTTCAGTGGCAGTTGTTTAGAAGAGATCTTTGTCCAGCGGGGGGAAAAAAAAATGTCAGACTGGAGCGGCACTGGTCAATATCTGTCGATCGAAAAACCGCTTCTCGAATGGAAGCTGGAATCGAAATAAAAAAAATGGTAAATAATAACTCATCTGAAACTAAGGAAACTAAAAAAAACGTTGGTTGGCTAAAATCATAACATTACGTCTCTACATATGAAATTTACGTTTTATCGAACAATTTGATCTCAAAACTCTGCGTTTGGCTAGGAATTCCACATTTAAATTCATTAAAATTTAATGCTTGTCTATTTGTGTTCTGAATGTGATAATTCATCTGTTTTCGTTTAATTTTTCATTTATTTTTCATCATTCTCTTTCTGACATCATTTTGTGCTCAATGTAGAAAATTTTAAATACCGCATTATTTTTGAATACGAGTTTCATCGTGCTACGAGCGCTGCAGAAACAGCTCAAAGGATTAATGGTGTGTCTCAGAAGCCACTGTAAAAGAAAACAAGGTACGTTTTTGGTTCCAACGCTTTGTTCTGGAAATGTTGACCTCCATAACAAAAACAGTGGACAGCCAGAGACCTTACTTTTCAATGAGAAATTGAAAACGAGCGTGGAAGCGGATCCATCTCAAACCACGTCAGAGTTGGCTGCAGGCTGCGGTGTGAACGATAAAACCATCTTGGACAATTTAAAACAAATTTGAAAAGTGAAGAAGCTTGAAAGTTGACACCCATTAACTGCTGCGTTGTAAGCACAAGTTGACTAAAAAACAAGTTTGTTTTCCTTTTTTCATGTAAAACATCAATTTCATATGTAGGGACCTAATACATTATGCTAACTAAAAACAAAAGCTTGCGATAAAATGCTAGATAAAAAACACTTCTAATGTAAACAAATGCAAAGTTACAGCATGCAGTGCCGTATCTAAATATGTATCTGACAATAATAATTAAATATTTAAAAGGAATAAGCAGAATAAATGTATGTATTAAAAATTTAGCCCAATATAATGAGTGAATCGTGTAAGTGCATGCATCGTAGGCATCGATTTTTAATCGATGTCTCCTAGTGTAACTATAAGTATTATTGGAAAACTATTGCAACAGATGTTAACGTGACGGTCACGTCATATGAGATTAGTAACAGCACTGTTGCAACAGATCAGAAGCAGCAACCGTTGATAGCTTCCGACACTTGTATACACCAAGTAACGATCCACACAAACGAACATGCAGGTGTCGGAGTGAAACAAGCAACGGTTACGATACAATTGATACTTACAAGATGGTAATAGATAGAAAATGAATAATGAAAATACATATATTTATAATTTGTACAATGAAAAGCACAATTTTGGCTTCCTACCCCTTTAAAACAATCTTCTGTAACAGGTATCTACAAAATAACAATTCAAACTATATAGTACATACTACGTTATGTAAGGCAACTAAATAAGAAGGAAAAATTATTATAAACATAAGATACTGTCCGCCAAAAGCGTAACGTGTTACAATGAAAGTAGAAAACATTTCTTTTTTTCATAATTAAACCGTAACATATTGCTATCCTTAATGTGTAGAAGCTAATAAAAAATATAATGAATGATAATTGTAAAACAAATAAATATTATATTTTATATCAATCTGTGGTGTCTTGAATACCTTGAGAACGAGTTTGAAGCGTCTAGTATGATTTTTCTGAACTTGAGCCCTATACTCGTTGTATAATATTAGAGTCAAAAATGTATGAAATCACCTAATGGAACTACTTTAGCTATACCGTGATATACCCATGATTTTACAATGAGACATGACAGTTATGTCGCAAGAATAAAGTAGAATCGGAGCTTTCTAATAATAATCGGAATGAAAAAAGTTTATCCAGAATTAAGAAATATATTATATGCAAAAATCATTAGCCCAAACATAGCAGCACTTTTTTATACTATCATATCATAAAATAAAATGAAACAATTGTTTTCCGTACAAGGAAAAAAGGAATTCATACGATATAACACGGGATCTACAATCTGCTTGCGACACATATACAAAACGAATTCATTATTTCATCAATATTTTATTAATAAAGCTAGGTAGGTCATGTCACTTATCATTTTGAGCCACTATTTAAATTTATTTAAAGTTTACACTAAAAGAGTGCAAGCAATTAATAAATAAGAAAATTATAAATTCAATCTGACATACCTATTTTCCACTTTCTTAGATAGCCTTGGATCACCGTGTATTATCTGGAAAAAAGTTTTAATTATCTGTCATTAGTTTATTTATTTGTTAAGTTTCAATAATTTTTATCTTTTAAGCGTGTTATGATAATTGTGATGTGTTAATCTATATAAAACCGATCGACCAATCGGATACAGGCTTCTAAAGATTTATTAACATAAAAAACTATTTTGAACTCTACGTTATGCCGTGGACATCTGTGGATAAGATAATGATGGCGATATAATTATAGGTATTCCAAATATGAATAAAAAATATGTCAAAATCAAACTTGAAAAAGTTTCACTATTCATTGAACTTTGTACTCATTAGAGAGTGCACAGAATAAAATACCTTTTTCGGTCAGTAGCTTTCGAATTGGTCAGCAAGTCTTTACCTCGTACCAGCAATTAGTATTTTAGCTTTACCTATGTTAAATAGCATGATGAGAGCAGCACCTTCTACTAGTTTAAAAAACTTTATTGAAAGCTGTTATTAAAATTGTCATAACGACTGGTAATTTTGCTTATTGAACGAATGTGTAAAAACTATATACAGATAGATACTTACACCAGCGATAGCAGACGTAGGCTGGGAAGCAGCGTAGCGGCCGATCATCGGCGTCGTCACCGGGGTGGAGCGACCGGAGCAACTGTAACAAGTATATTTTTTAATATACATATAATAATAATAAATAAATAAATATTTTCTGACAATTACACCAATTATTTAGTTCCAAGATAAGTATCGTTAAGAACTTATGTTATGGATACTAAACAACGGATAAACATACTTAAATACTTTTTTTTTGTAAATACATACTTAATATACATAGGGAAACACCCAGACCAAAACAAATATTCATGTTCATGCACACAAAGATTTGTCCTGTGTGGGAATCGAACCCACGACCTCTGGAGTGAAGTGTAGGTATACTGACTTCCACACCATATCGGTCGTCTATATCTCCTACAAATCTTTTTAATATTTTAGGTACATCTCTACGAAATACCTAATAAAATACAGGCTATAACTTCTTTACTTAGACAGATACGTATTACCGATTAAGGTCCATAAAAGATCAAGATAAAAAAACTTTTTTACTTTCAATATAAAATCTTTTTAATGGCAGTAAAACAAAAAAAAAAAGATTATAACATGACGAATTACGTATTTTCACATTTTATAACTTTTCAAACAGTTGAAACTTATTATTATAATTACTATAATGATTGAAATTACTATTAGTTTGGGACAAGCTAGCATAGCATGGTGGAAGATATCTAAGTATATAAATCAGGATCAATAAAAATACGAAGAGTTTCGTATTTCATGCTGACTTATCAACTAAGGTCAAAAATTTGTAGTACTAAATTACTCTACCGTACGTCATGGCGGCAATGACTTACATAAATTAAATTGAAAAAGACTAGAATTTTATAACCGTTAGTCCACAAATAACTACGCTGAAACTAAAAAAAAAATACTTTTTACCATTTTTAATTTTAAGTACCCACCTATTCTATCCATACATTACGTCTACGCTTACCAAAATTTTACAAGTAGATAATTGTAACTACTGAATTAATGTCCTTCCAAATCTATACGGTAACCACAATCTCATGTACCGACGTAACTTAATTTCACTTCAAAAACTAAAATAATAATTTACCTAGTATTCATAGTTTTCTTAAAACATTATGTCACCTGTCTATTAGCGGATTCACTTGGCGTTTCTTGATGTTAGCTAACAGAAGTTGTCGCGTACATATTCTGGTCAACACCAAAAATCGACTTATCAAGAAGAAAGACACAGCTAGGCTTGTTTATCATAGCTATTTTCATAGTGTTATGTCGTATGGTATTCTTCTGTGGGGTTGTGCCGCAGATATTCAAACTATTTTTGTACTGCAGAAGAGGGCTATACGAGCAATTTATAATCTACCATGTAGACATTCACTAAAGGATAAATTTAAAAAAATTGGTATTTTGACAGTGACGGGTCAGTTTGTTTATGAAAACCTAGTATATGTACATAAGAATATTGATAAATATTGTAAGAAAAGCGATATACATAACCTAAACACAAGGAATAAGCATAAACTAGTTGTACCTGCCACTAAGCTCCAAAAAATTAACAAAACTTTTAAAGGTCAATGTGTGCAATTCTATAATGAAATCCCAAGCAATATACAGCAATTAAGCCTTTAATAATTTAAAAAAGCATAGCCTGTGAGTTTCCTGCTAGTTTTTCTTACAGAGCGGTGGCTCGGAACTAGCACTTAGATTCACTTATACTTAAATATTTTTTGTATTTTTAATTGTTTGGTTGTTTGGTAAGTGAATCTAAGCTTCGTGATTTCAGTATAATTATGTTTTGATTGTTTTTATATATTTATATATAAAAGTTTATGAAATAAAAAGTTTTTGAAGTTTTAAGAATCCTCAAATGGACTCCTTTCAAAGACAACAAAGGATTATGCAAAATAGATCCTATAGAAATAAGTTTTAAAGAAAGTAGTTTATTTACTTAAACAGTTTTAGCACTGTCAAAATGACACATTACTAAAATTTACTTTATTTATTTCACTGTCAAACTCATTATCGGTTAACAATACAATCGCATCGTGTTCTTGGTTCGGTTTGAGAGAGATAGCGAGTTCGGAGAATCTGTATCTCGTTCATTCACTTGCCAGTCGACAAAATACTAATGTTGGTATTAAAGACAGATCTCCTTTTATCTCCTTGACATAAATAAGGTAGTGGCTTTAAGACACTACTTTATTTATATCAAGGACTAGAAACCACATGCGTGCCAATAGTTTATCAAGAAAGGATGCAGAAGACCGTGCGAAGTGGAGGAGAAAATGCAGGAAAGCGGACTCCGGGCCCGCAACCGTCGCAACCGTGATATTTTATCGCCTTGGTAATGATGATGATGGTGGTGATGATATAAACAAAGTATGATACTCTACCTGACATCAGTTGCCCTGGTAAAGAAGTCAGCCGTGGTGGCGAAGTTGTTATTCTGACGCACGAGGGGCTTGGTGCCATACACCTTAACACAAGATATCAATTATATACTAAAAAAGTAGTTAAAATTATGTAGCATTCTACCATAAAAGTGGTGCGTAAATATAGACAAGTAGGTCAAAGGAACATTTTAAAAAAATATAATTATATTACAATAATAATTGTTAATTAATGTAAAAATTTACGGACTCTAAGATTAAGATAATAATTTGTTAAGTTATGTGAATTTTAGATTTATTATTTAACAAAAATATACAAATATTATTGCCAATTATGTCATAAATATGTTTTTCATATAATTAAATTATACAAACCTTGCAGAGGAACTGCTCCATCTTCGGCGAGGGTCCATCGATGGCCATGTCCTTCACTTCCACATCCATATCCTGGAACAACACGCGACGGGATTTAGCTTATTACGTCAGTAAGCAGAGAATTTCACGACGCTTTACTTAAATTTATTAATACAGAGTCATCATTTTAAACACCATTTCGACATTCCTTATGCTGATCACGCTTCACAACAAGATGAGAAAGATTTGGGTCGTACTCCACGATGTAGTCCTAGGGAAGATTATTCGAGGAAAGTGCAGTGTGCAGAGTCCTATTTCCTTTTTTTCCAAACCGCCCAATATGACTTTCCCATATTAAGGAAACGCTCGATATGAAATTCTAGAATTCGGTCACCCATAGAAATACTGACTTCGATGAACGTAGCATAACTACGGAGAGTAAAGAAACTCTATTTCAATGAGAATTGTAGTTATGATAGTGGTACATTATTACGGAACGTTTACGTGTTTCATGTTAAGTTGCCGACCAAGTTAACGATGATAAATGAGGGAGTTATCAACGATCAACGAGGCTATTAAGTTAATCCAAAAAAGCGATAACAACATAATTTCCTCAACTTACAGATGGCCCTTGCCTCTCTAAACCACTAAAAAGATCGTTATGAGTAGGTTCTGATCGCTTGCCTTGTAAGAATTTTTCAAATAGGACGTGACACAGTTTTAATGTGCGCGCATAGCTCTTGCTCTTGGTATTGTAAGCATACTGATGCTGCAGGGACGTTTCAGTATGTGGGCCGCATGCCTAAATGTAACTATGTGGTATAAAAATGTTTTACAAGGTTAATACTTACACAATATAATTATAATAAATAAAAAAACACAACACTTCAAAAGTTTTCTTACTCTAAAATGTCCTTAATAATTAAATTAGGTTAAAATAATCAGCTCTATCAGGAATATTGGCCCTCAATGCAAGTTTGTAAAATTTTCTCTCTCGAGCACCCACTTTAAGGTGTGTTCCTAGCTTGAATGTTGTATGGATTTTAAATTTATTCTATTATAGTATAGTATAGTAAAGTGTAATTGATGGTTTGGAAATATATATAAGGGTTAAGGTTCTTCAATGGCGTCAACCAGCAAAGTAGGTAAAGGACGGTAGTTTCCCACCGATGGACCGATTACATGGTTAACGTTATAAACTTCGTAAAGCTGGAATAATGATATTGATAAAATAAATATAACTATTAAGATAAGTTTTTAACCTAACACCCAGTGTTGTATCATTTTTATTTCTTTGTATGAGTGATTTATAACTATTGATGTATCTTTTTAATGTTGTGTGCATTTTCGTCAGTTGCCATTTTTTATTTTATTGTATAAATATTCTCTTACAATCACACCAATTCTTTTTTCCAAGATAAGTATCATTAAGAACTTGTGTTATGGATAGGTACTAAAGAACGGATAACCAAACTTACATACTTCCTTTTTATTTAAAAAATAAATAATTAATAAACATAGAATACACCATACCAGAACAAATATTCGTGTTCATGCATATAATGATTTGTTTTGGGTGGAAATCGAACCCACGAACTTAGGAGCGTCAAATGTATAAGTGTGTAAGAACAAAATAACAGAATAAGTAACTATTATTATATATCGTAATTTTATTTTATTGTTAGTACAATAATGTTATAATATAATATATATACATATTAGGTCGGGGAAAAAGTCTTTTCGCATAACGTAGGTATAAACTTATTATAAAATTTTTTTGACTGTACTATTTGTGTCTGGCTGGTTTTGGTAACATTAAAAAGGTTCCATTATAAAGAAAAGAAAAAAATAAAAAAAAGTTGTTTCCCGCTATTTTTCATTTGTTTTTCTCTCCGTAAAAATGAGTGAATCTAATGAAGAAATTCGATACATTTTAAAATTTTATTATAAAAAAGGCAAAAATGCAACTCAAGTAGTGAAAAAAATTTGTGATGTTTATGGACCTGATGCAGTGTCAGTAAGAGTAGCACAAATTTGGTTCAAACGTTTTCAGTCCGGAAATTTTGATGTTAAAGATGCACCTCGCTCTGGTCGCCCTGTTACGAATAAAATGGACGCCATTTTTGAAAGAGTGGAGCAAGATCGGCATATTAGTAGTTACGATGTAGCTGAAGAACTGGGAATTGACCACAAAACAGTTTTGACCCATTTGAAGAAAGCTGGTTATACAAAAAAGCTCGATATTTGGGTGCCACACGAGCTCACTCAAAGAAATTGCCGGAATTGATCAACAGGAAGGGTGTGGTCTTTCATCACGATAACGCTAGACCACACACATCTTTAGCCACTCAGCAAAAATTAAGAGAGTTCGACTGGGAGGTCCTAGTGCATCCACCATATAGCCCTGACCTTGCGCCTTCAGATTTTCACCTGTTTCGGTCTCTGCAGAATTCTTTAGGTTCTGTAAGGTTGACCTCAAGAGAGGACTGCCAAAACTATTTGTCCCGTTTTTTTGATCAGAAGTCCCAAAGTTTCTACAGTAACGGGATAATGTCTCTCCCCATAAAATGGCAGAAAGTTATTCAACAAAACGGTACATATATATTGTAAATAAATGTAAATAAACTTTGAAAAAAATGTCTTGACTTTTCATACAAAAATACGAAAAGACTTTTTCCCCAACCTATTACATGCATGCCAGTTTCTCCGAAGGCTGCCCACCGGCAGAGGAATATTCGCCCACACTTCGCCAATTATATAGTTGGTCCCACGTAATAGGTAGAAGCCTATTGCCGCTTACCGGGCACTGTTATGTTCGCCAGAGCCTCGTCCGATGATCAGCAGGTGCACCACTTGCAGGTGAGTTTGGCTTGGGCATCTCAGGTCTTGGTAGGATCCCCCCCGACTGGTCTTCACCTTGTCGTGGTAGGGGGGCTGAGTACCTCTCGGTAGGGCGCAGGAGGCGCTATGGAAAAGGTAACACCCAGAGACCGACGACTCTGGGTGCCCTTAGTACTGACTACCGGGGGGAAAACTAAGAGGGACCTGTGGAGGGCGCAGCGGGCGGGCCAGGAGGGCCCGTCAAGCAGCGCCAGGAGGGTCATAGGCAGCGGGGCTGGGGGCCCCCTGCTGTCTAACCATGGACCCTCCGAGAAGTCGGCCACACACACTATGGTCGCACAAGGAGGTAGGAGGGGCGCGTCCACTGCACCTCTCTGAGGAGGTCCTCCCGGTTTTGGTTCGGGGGACGTTGGCCGCGGGCGGGGTGTCAACCCAGGTACTGGCCCCTGCCTCTTTCTCAACAAGCGGCGGGCGTCGTCGGAACATTTTTAGTGGGTATTACTGCTGGCAGTTGCGTCTGCCGGTGGTGAGTCTCACACCCCCTTTCGGTCCCCCTTTGGCCGGAAGGCAGTGCGTAAATGTATTTTGATACCGACGTAAAACAAAAAAAAAATATGGTCTTGGTAGGATCCCTATACACCATAAGAATGTTATAAATATGTGCAAATACAGTAATTATCAATCAGTCTTACTTTCATCATGTAGTCGAATAGTTTCCGTCCGTAGCCGCTGCGCTGGCGATCTTGCAACACGTAGAAGTCGAGCACACACAAGGGTTCCACCTCGCACACCTGGTTGCGCTCGTCGAACAAGAATAAGTGCTTGCGTCCCACTTTCAGGAAACCAATCACAGCGCCTCTGCCGCTGTAAACAAGTAAATTTTAATATATTATATTGCTGGGCATCCCACAAACATTAACAAAAGCATTGTGACTCTGTTTATAGACCGCAGACAATAAAAATATATGTATTTTTTAATCCCCATAGTCTTACAGTAAGCTCAGCTCGTGCTATTAGATAACGGAAAGAAACATATTTTCTTTTTGTAAATGCATAAGTACTTATAATACGAAAGAATCACCCAGACCTGAACAAAATTTTCATGTTAATGCCCATAAAGATTTGTCATGTGTGGGAATCGAAACCACGAACTTAGAAGCGATGTGGTGGGGTATTTTTTAACTTCTTCTTTGTTTATACTTAAATTGATTAACTACTAAAATTAATAATAAACTAAAACAATTTCTATAAGTACGATTTCGGTGGAGTATTAATGTTTACGTACACATATGTTATGGAAGAGCGAGATTTCGTGAAACAAGTGCCTATGCACTTGAAGGGAGCTCCTGGTCATAAATCAGTCTAGTAAACCATACGATACTGAATAAAGATTTTATTTATTATATGGTGTAGTATGTGGGAGTATATGGTGTGGCCCGGTATAATGACTTCTACGCCATATCGGTGATCGGAAAGTCTAGTCTAGTCAAAATAAATAGTTTGAGGTCTGTACCATCTATATCAATAGGCTACGACCGCCTCTCACAGTAAGAAAAAACACTCACTAACCCGATGTATATTTTATTGTAGTAGTAACCAAAATTGAAGTAGTCGCTTTCAAGAATTCAATTTAATTTATTAACAGAATTACCGGAATGCGGTAACACTTTGCAACTATTCCTCCAAGGTTACTAATACAAGTCAACCGAATCATGAATGAGGCTGCACAAAAATAAAACTCAAGAGTCACGTTTTTACTAATTATTTAACAAGGACACAATATTAGACGCGACAAACTGTCATGGCCTTTGCAAAGACTGCAGGTTTGTAATATACTTAAAGATAGACTGTAATAGGCTAACAAAGAAATCATGTGTTCTTTTTTCTAAAGACCATTTTAAATTGTCCGTCTGGTTAGAGTAAAAGTAAAAGTAAAAAGTTCTTTATTTCATAAACTATTACATAGCACTTGAAAACGTCAAAACAAAATATACATGAAAAAAAAAATTTATATCAACCCTGAAATCACGAAGCTTAGATTCACTTACATGCAAATAAATAAAAATTAGGTGTAAGTGAATCTAAGTGCCAGTTCCGAGCCTCCGCTCTGTGAGAAGAACTGACAAGAAACTTACAGGCTATGCTCTTTTAAATTATTTTTATTACATGACACACACAGTGTAAATTGGATGATACTGAAAGGGTCCCCCGAAGCTGTAACCAATAAAGTAGCACTAAGGGAACCTTCCATCACAGTCAAGTAAGTATGTATTGTAAAACTGAGCTGAGCCTGTACATAAAGGGATGGTCACGACAATGATCTGGTTGACTTTTTATTCTAATATACACATACAAGTTGAAAATGTTAAGCCCAAGCTTGTTTATCCGATAAGTAATCATTAACAGCATAATACCCCTTTTGAAGAAACTGCTTTTTAACTACAGTTTTAAAAGTTGCCAATGGTAGATCAATTATTTCCTGCGGAATTTTATTAAAAAATCTGATACTATTACCCAAAAATGAATTTTTTGTTTTGTGAAGTCGACAATTTGGCAGAGAGAGCTTATTTCTATTCCTAGTATTAAAATTATGTACTTTTGAATTTATCAAATATATTAATGTTTTTGCGAGCATACATTATATTATCGAATATATACTGAGATGCAACCGTTAATATGTTAATTCTTTTAAACATCTCTCTAAGAGAATCTCTGGACTTAAGATTATAGATAGCTCTTATGGCGCGCTTTTGTAGTACAAATATATTATGTATGTCCGCAGCAGATCCCCACAATAACATACCATATGACATAATGCTATGAAAATAGCTAAAATAAACTAATCTAGCTGTTTCTTCGTCTGTTATGAGTCTTATCTTTTTGATGGCATAGCATGCTGAGCTAAGCCTTCCGGACAAATCCATTATATGGGGGTTCTACTGCAATTTAAAATCAATATTGATGCCTAAGAACTTTGTGTCATTTAATAACTCGATATTCTTGCCATTCATTTTCAAGTTAGTTGAGACTTTTGTAACATTAGGCAATGAGAACTTTATACATTTAGTTTTACTTGCGTTAAGAGATAGATTGTTAACCGTAAACCAATGTAAAACCTTCTCAAGAGCATTATTTATCACGTCAGAATGATCCTTGCCCCTGTTCACTTTAAATATCAGAGACGTATCGTCAGCAAACAAAACAGTTTCGCACAGATCTCTAGTATAGAAAGGTAGATCGTTAATATAAATTAGAAACAATAGGGCCTAAAATCGAACCTTGTGGAACTCCCATAAGCAATGGCGCGCCAGAAGACTCGACTCTATTAATAACTACTTTTTGAGTTCTGTCACTCAAGTAAGATTTAATTAATTTTAAAGAATTACTATTAACACCATAATATGTCAATTTAGCTAACAAAGTAGGATGGTCAACGCAATCGAATGCCTTCGAAAGATCACAAAATACTCCAATCGCATCCTGCCTGTTCTCCCAGGCGTCAAATATACGCTTCATTAGGGCTACACCAGCATCTGTAGTGGATTTACTCTTAGTGAAACCATACTGCTGAGAATGAAATAAGGAATCCGGAATAGAGGAAATTCGGCAGTTAAAGTGTCGCATATTTGTTGAGTAAACGCTACTAAAGCTAACTATTTGGATATTGTGACACTAAAACCTAAATAAAATAGCCGAATGGACACCATTTTCATTAAGTAAAAAATATATTTTTTTCTTCTTTTATGGTTTAAAATAAATATGTATTCATTATTTAAGTAAAACTAAAAATCTACTTAATTAATTAGTTATTAGTGTTCGTGACACGTACAATATTTAAGAAAATCTAACTATGTATTCTAAATCTAATTTTGTATTTTATCTTTTATGTATAATATTTTATCATAATACAACTATTTAATTTAACTTATTATCTACACAGAAACTATTGAAAGATTAAGTAAATTAATTGTAAAATATTATATTCCTATCATTGCTTAGCCACATTCTTTGTTCCAAAGTACGTATACGAACAACACAAAAAAAACATACATTCACACTATTTAGGTTCCAGTCAACACACCACTTTAAATTCGAATAATTTACAATGTTCTAAAAAACTTAAAAGAATCACACCACTCTTTAATATTAATTTAAATTTTGTTCTATTTAATAACGGTAAGTAACTGTACGCTTCTATGAATGTATAAGGTTGACTGGCTTTAATCCAACATATTTCATTATTATATCAGATTGTCAGCACGGCTACCTGTAAGTCAACCCCCTAAGCGAGGGGTGTAGTTAGCACGCCCCATTATCAAAGCGATCAGTGCAACCACGTGCCTGGCACAACACTACAGCCAACACTACACACTTAAACTCAGAAGGTCACCTGCCGTTATTCTTTGTTTAAAATTTCTGAGAAATATACTTTAACTTGTAGGTGACAGTCTACCCGCTCTTAGCTCAGGGGGCTGGGTTCGATTCCCATATTAGGCTAATTAATATATATTTGCGTATAATGTTCGCTGTGTGTTTATTTAAGCTTAAAATAAATACGTATAATATATCTTGAATAGTACATTCTAATAATACAACCTCTATTTAATTTTGTGTTAGATGAAAATGTCACAGGAAATTAGTTAGTGTATTGTACGTAATAAAAGTTAATTATTTTAATCACTTCTTTGATTTGTTTCCGCAATAAATAAATAATAACATTTGCTAAAAATGTTTTTACTTTAATTTTGAGACACATACGTGGACATCTATCATAGGTTTTGTTTTCCTATTTGTTACGGAAATGAGGAAATGTCATACGCTCAGCTAAAATGAGCGTTTTTCTATATAAAGTAGGGTTTTGTGACACGGTATTTGCATAAATCCCAATAAAAAAAGTAAACAATGATTCCACATAGCCAAAACACATACAGCCTTACTAATAAAAATGCTTAAGCCGCTACTTAACGATTGAATAGTTACGCAATGAATAAACTTTGAGTAAAGTAATATACGAATTACAAAAAGACCCTACCAATAAACATTGTATTAGCTCTGAATAGTTAAACGTCTGCTTTACATGGTTTAAACATAGCATTGACAGTATTTTTGCGTTACGTTTAGAAACCATTTTGTTTGATGTGTTCATGGAACTGCAAATATTGCTATTTAAATGATAGAACTACAACAAGAATGCAAATAATTCGTTATATTATTATTTATTATTGTTTTGGATATATTACATAATAAGTTATATAATTATTGTTGAACGTTGAAGACTTGGAGACTTTAAAACGAACGTCATTCTTCCTTGTTTTGTTTGAGCTGCCTGGCTGTCAATAATTGTTACTTCCGGTGTGTACGTCCAATGATTTTATTGATTTTTCAGTGCTTTAGTTTACATTTTATAATTTAAATTTAAATAATGGCGAATAAAGTTACAAACCAAAAAATAAAGAAAAATGTGAAAGATATTTTTTTTGATAAGTCAACTATCTATTACTATTTTGTACATTGTCTTTGGAAAATATATTATAAAATTTTGATTCGTTATAATTAACGAGAAACTTTTATATATTTTTCGATTGCTCGTAACTTAAGTTCTCTATTGCAAATCTAAGTAAATTTGATGAACCGTATAAAGCAAAAAATATCTAAGACAAAGATTCGAACCAAAAATGGACACCTGTCATATACTTACACAATATATAAACTAGGGTTCGTGAGTGAATAAGCCCTGTGTAATTTTTCTTCTACGCTAAAACAGAGGTATACAACCGATTTGTCAGAAATGTTTTTATTGGTAGCCCGATGGCTTGCATCACCTATATAACGGATATATACACCTGAGCTTATATTTATTAGTAAGGCTGATAGTTTAAATTTAAAAAAGCGACAAACAATATATTATATATTTTTATTTGCCCTACGTTCACTTCTAAGTGCGCGTGCTAATTTTAACCGACTTCAAAGAAAAGGAGTTTTCAATTCGATTGAATGTCCCTTTTTTACCATGGGAAGGTTTCTGTTAGCGTGTGTGTCAATAGGTTGTGAATTTTAATGGACACTTGCGTTCGAAACATTTCGTGCCCTTAAAGTGGCCCGTTGCAAATCTGGCTTCCTGTGTTCTTCTATTTTGTTACAGCTGCTATAGTAAAAAAACACCTCTTCGACAAAATCGTCTTTAATACGACTCCATACGAGTGAAAAAAAAATGGTTGCCTGTAAAGTCGTTTTTACGGGCGAAGATTTTACGTGACAACGTCTTTTTCTCGGTAGAATATTTATTGATATGAATATAATTAAATTGCACAATAGGAACAAGGAATTCTAGTGCTGCGCGCGCGGCAGACCGATCATAGTTGAGTGGGAGAGAGACGCAAGGCATTCGCCGGGCCTCTCTCTCGTTCGGTGACTCATCGTAACGTTACCGAGCGTTACACTTTTTCATAAGTGACTCCCAGCCGCAACCTAATTTAAGACGTTGTCACGTCAATACATAAACTTTCAATAGAAATGCATATTACAAATCAGGTCGAAAGAAACTACAGAAAATATGGTCTGTACTTAGCCTAATTACCAGTAATAGCAATAGGTAAATAGTGGTAAGGCATATTTCTGAACATGGTACAACCATACAGTAACACTTGTATTGTTTCTGCATACATTATTGTAATGTTAACAAAGGATATAAGGACAAGAAACAATTCTTTTTTGACGTGACAACGTCTTAAATTAGGTTGCGGCTGGGAGTCACTTATGAAAAAGTGTAACGCTCGGTAACGTTACGATGAGTCACCGAACGAGAGAGAGGCCCGGCGAATGCCTTGCGTCTCTCTCCCACTCAACTATGATCGGTCTGCCGCGCGCGCAGCACTAGAATTCCTTGTTCCTATTGTGCAATTTAATTATATTCATATCAATAAATATTCTACCGAGAAAAAGACGTTGTCACGTAAAATCTTCGCCCGTAAAAACGACTTTACAGGCAACCATTTTTTACTCTAAACCAAAAATGTACTGAGTTTGTTAGTCCAATCAGATGTAAATGATTTCTTGCATGTTATAATTCGAGTATCAGCCAGCCGTCACGGTAGCCATACGTAAATTTTGGTGCTGGTCTTCCGTAAATACCGAAGAATGGGAAGACTGATTTTACTGCTACGCTTACGATTACGTAATAGAGGGCGGCCCCCAACGCGTGGGACCCATGATCTGGTCAGTGCGGCGGGGAGCCGGTGGATGCAGGCAGCAAAGAATGAATCTACGTGGAAAGCAATTGGGAGGCCTATGTTCAGCAGTGGACGTCAAATGGCTGAAATGATGATGATGATGATTACGATTATTCCATTGGAATCGAAACCGATCTTTTATGGCTGGAATTACTTTAAAAGCCGCGTTACGTTTATTACATATTACAAGTAAAATAAAAAAAACAGTTAAGTAAGGGACAGTAAGATACATCTGTTTCTCAAATTATATAAGAAATTTCAAAAAGTTATATAAGCTGACATACTTTTATTTTGTCATAAAAAAGCCTTTTATTTTTTTAGATCGTGGGATATTTCTGAAAAGGGACTTTCTGTAACTAACCTAACCAAAGTAAATATGTACTGACTTGTTAGCAGCCGCGTCTTTGAGTAGATAGATGACATGCCCCGGAGTGTTCCGCATTTTCTCCGCACTCGTGATGACCTTATTCAGCCCCTGTGAGGTCGCAGACAGCTCCCCCAGCTCGTCAATCACCTTGGCTATGGTGGCTTGTATTGCTCTGTAATAAATATGACAATCATCTGATGATGGTGCACGCTTAGATGGTTATTCTAAGTGTTATGCCAGTTGCAACCTTACATGCACAGGGTTTTCTTAATAAATCAGTAATAAATATATAAGAAAAGAAGAAACGCTTATAACTCCACGGTGCTAAATAGTCGAAAATGATCACCGAAGTGAAGCCCAGTTCGCAGAGGGCAGTTTATGAACAGGTGAGCCTTTATGAGACAGAGCGCTTCCGTGCTTCGGAAAGCCTGCTGAGCTTATGATAACAGTAATCACTATATTCGTTAGGCTATGTTAGAGGCCTAATTGGGCGGCTTGAGAAATTCCAACACCTGGACGCCACCCACCTGATCTGCCTCCAATAATCCGCACTTACCCAACACTTTTCAAAATTTGAGAGAGTTGGAGAGATATTATTTCTATTAGGAATTACAAAAAATGTTTAGCTCTTAAATAAGTAAAATTAAGAATTTGTGACGTGTTTACAAAATAACAGAAAACATATCTACATAAATACTTAAGTTTTCAAAACTTATGTAGGAAACAAAAACAGAACTAACATTCATGTTCATGGTGTATGCACACAAAGATTTGTCCTGTGTGGGACAACCAACCCACAACCTTAGGAGCAAATTATAGGCATACCGACATTCATGCTATATCTATTCAAAATTTTCTACTGTAAGCTCATAGTGATATTTTCAAAAGGAAACTTATGTGCTAGCAGCTTTTAGAAATCCAAATTGTCAGAAACAAAGTTATGCCATATGCCAAGATATTTTTACATTTTTATGATGCTGACTGTACTAAGTAAATTGTGTAAACTGTACTGAGTAATTAAGACAGAGCAATCTGCATACTCAGCGATAGTCAGGCTGCCCTTAAGGCTATTTATTGTCTAGGTAGACTTAAAGACTGATGCTAGGAGCTACTTGAACCCTAAATAATCTGAGCCGGGTCAATAAGATAAACCTGATGTGGAACAGGTCATGATGGATTTGTGGGGAATGTGTACCCTGACAAGCTTGCCAGACAAGGCTCGGACACCATATCTACAGGACCAGACCTATGCATTGCACTCTCCATGAGTATGATAGTAGCCACTGTTTCATTACTATAGGAATTGTTTTGTAGTATAAAAATAATAAATTATTATAATAAACAATAAGTAAAAAATGCAAAAAAAAAAGATTTTTGTACATTGTGCATATTTATGGAAAATAATGCTTAGTTTACTAAAAAGGTGTGTACCAAATTAATTAAAGCATGTTTTTTTAAATTACCCAGGTTAGTTTCTTATTTTTAAACAAGAATCCCTGATAAGACACATTGTTGAATATACTTTTGTTAAGCAAGTAATTTAAAACCATTTGTTTTATGCCCCCAGCAGTTATCTTGCGCCTTATAGTTTAACTTGCTAACATTTACAATGGTCTTGAGATTTCATCTGAACATATTTTTTACTGATTCTCTCACACCAATCAAAAATTATTTGTAAGTAAATAATATTTGGCTTTGTAACTTTTTTTTCACATATTTTGTTATAAAGACATACACACCACCAATAATGAAGAAATTATTATTAAAAAATGAAAACAATTCCTTTTTAACTTGACAAAACTAGATAATTGAAGTAGGTTTCTGTGATCTTGAAATTAAGAAAGTCATGAATAAGTTTTGAAAAAGTGGGTCATTACAAATCAATATGTTAATATTTTTATGTATAGACCCACTAATATACAATATGGCCAGCTATAATCTGAAATGAAAAGAGAATAAGGAGATATGCCTGGAGCATATTATGCAGAAAGATTTACCAAACGTACTCAATATTGAAAGATAGAATTACTGAGGTGAAAGAAATACGATGGATACATCAGATTGATTGAATCAGATACCATTAATATTCAAGGATCAAATGACTAGTTTTATACGTAAATGGTAATATGTGGAGACAAATGCTGATGAAACATAATAGATATATATATATGCGTATAATAGATATATATGAGTGACTTTGCACATAAGTTACATTATTTTTAAAACAATATGTCCTACACAGTGGAATAAAATGTAGGTTGTATCAAGATGGTATCTACCTACCTCATTTCGCGTAAATCTTTCTTGCATCCTGGCACCATCAAGTTGCTATCTAACTTCGCAATCTCACTGGTTAGAAAAGAATTTATTGATGTATCCATTTTAGATACAAATTTAAGTTTTAGGCGTGGATAATCAAGTAAGTCAAGCAACAAAAGTGACAAGAAGGCAAAATAGTCTAGTCTGCCTTTGTAATAATCTCTGTACCACTGCACAGACCACATAAAGATTTATTTATGATCATAGAGTAGATAGAAACATAGACTAGTTTTCTTTTCAGTGGTTTATTTACTATATTTCTTGCGGATTTGGTAAAAAGATAAACGAGGGTCTTCTTGGCAGGAAAGTAAAACGTCATGTCTGATATTATTTTAAATTTTCATAACTTTTTGATATTTTGACCATTAATGTGTAATAAATAACGGTCGACTATTAGCCTTTATTTGTTTGCAAACGTACATGAGGGTTGATAAATCAAACAAAATAGTGCAACATAGCTTTTCAAATTGAATCAAAAAGTCCATGTGAGATGTTAGCACAGTCCCACATCTTTACTGAGGACTCAAGGGGTTTAGAGGGACGGCATCTCATTTACCATTTATCATCATTATAACCACCCATTCTCACTTACCATGATTTATATATTATTCATATGTATGAATAGTAGAGTAATAGAAGTAACAGATATCTGTTACTTGACACTGGCTAAATGTGCTAAACGCACGAAGCCATTACTTAAAAGAAAAAAAAAGCTAACTGTTATAATTTCATTACAGGACTTCTTGGCGGGAAAATGAAGCGTCATGTCTGCAGTTTTGTTTTAATTTCTAAAATTTGTGATATTTCTAACATTAATGTGTAATAAATAACGGTGGTTTATTAACCGTTAAGTGTTTGTGAATATACATGAGTGTTGGTAAATCAAACAAAGCAATGCGAAATCACTTTTCATATTCTCTCAAGGAATCTATGTGAGATCTCAGTATAGTCCCACATCTTTACTGAGGACTCAAGGGGCTTAGGGGAGGGTATCTCATTCTCCATTTATCATCACTCATTCTCATTTATTATGAATTTTATATTTTTAATACATCACTTACTTGACACTGGCTAGATGTGCTAGACGCACGAAGCCATTATTTAAAAGAAAACAAAATGAAAGTCCAGTCTATCGTCAGTAAAACTTAGGTAGGACTTCTTGGCGGGAAAGTGAAGCGTCATGTCTGCAGTTTTGTTTTATTTTCTAAAATTTGTGATATTTCTAACATTAATGTGTAATAGCGGTGGATTATTAACCGTTAAGTGTTTGTGAACATACATGAGTGTTGGTACAACAAACAAAACGGTGCAACATCACTTTTCAAATTATCTTAAGAAGTCTATGTGAGATCTCAGTATAGTCCCACATCATTACTGAAGACTCAAGAGGCTTAGGGGAGGGTATTTCATTTTCGATTTATCATCTTTATCACCACTCATTCTCATTTACTATGATTTATATATTCTTAAAAATAATATATCACCTACTTGACACTGGCTAAATGTGCTAGACGCTCGAAGCCATTATTTAAAAGAAAAAAAAACTTAGGTTATAAAGACGTTAGTAAATCTGGGTAATAATCGCGCGGAATATGGCTGATATCATCAAACCATAAGCATAAACATTATCTCAATGCTTAGAGCATTAAACCAAATGTAGACGCTATTCTCAGGCGTTCCTCCCTGCCAAAGGTACAAGACCGTGGTCATACAGGTTATATAGAACTATACCAGCTACATACCTTATTCACGTAGACTTGAGACAAAGGATAAACAAAGAAAGCTGACAGTTAACAGCGAGTGAAAATGGCGGATATAACCAGTACTCCAGATCGGTTGCGTGTCCAATAGAGTGGCATATGTAAAGATAAAGCTATCTGCCAAATACACGCTTACCATGGTACAAGTATATGCTCCTACCACAAGCCACCCTGACGATGAAATCGAGGACATGTACGATAAGATTACCATGGCCATACAAAAGTGTAAATCTCAGTTTACGATAGTGATGGGAGATTTTAACGCCAGAGTCGGGAAGAGAGTCTCAGAATTTGAGAACTGCACTGGGAGTTTCGGCTTGGGGGTGAGAAATGACAGAGGCAAGGCGTTAGTTAATTATATACTGAGAAGCAACATGTACATCATGAACACTTTTTTCGAGAAGAAGACTCAGCGCAAGTGGACCTGGAGGCACCCAGATGGCTTACACAAAAGCGAATACGATTACATCATAAGTAACCGCAGAGATTTTGTGAAGGATATTTCAGTACTCAACAGCTTCTGTACTGGCAGCGACCATCGTATGGTTCGCGCTGCTATAGAGGTCAACACAAAAATGATGAGGCGAAAACTTGTCCGAAAAAATAAACCACGTCACATTATTCCCGATGTCATAAGATCACATACTGAGGAGTACAATTCGTATATTGAAAATCATCTGCACGAGCTCGATCGCATGGGCTCTCTGTCGGTGGATGACCTAAATAAGCACCTTACTGCCGTGATGACCGATGCATTAGAAAAGGTGACACCCAAGGACTTAAACTTCAAACAAAACAAGTTAAAAGATGCTACACTCAACCTTATGGAAAGACGCCGTCAGTTAAAGTTAGACAACCAGGGTAATACTCCAGAATGCCATGATCTATGCAAAGACATTCGCCGGAATATAAAAGAAGATCTTCTGAAATACGAAGAAGACAAGATTTCTGAGGCAGTCGAAAACAACACCAGCAGACGAGTATTGCGCGATCAATTATCAAACGGCAGGAAGGAGACTTTCCAGTTATATGACGAAAGAGGCGAAGTAACAACGAATAGAGAACATCTGTTGCAAGTGGCGAAAAAATTTTACGAGGTGCTGTATGAAAGTAAGGTTCCGTGTCCTGTGTCACAGGGTCAGTGACAGCGCCACCCAGTCACTAATGTGGGATCTGAGGAAATTCCTGACGTGTCGGTGGATGAGATACAGCTAGCGCTGAGCCAAATGAAGGACAGGAGATCTCCGGGGCAAGATGACATTATTCCCGAGATGTTAAAATTGGGCTCAAACGCGCTATGGATGGGCCTGGCACTGTTGTTTACAAATTGTATATTAAACGGCAGGGTACCTGATGTCTGGCACGAAGCCGTAATAGTCCTGCTCCATAAGAAAGGAGACATTCGTAAACTGGATAATTATCGCCCAATTAGTCTCTTATCTCACATTTATAAACTTTTGACTCGAGTTATCCTAAATAGACTAAGCAATAAACTTGACGAATATCAGTCAAAGGAGCAGGCTGGTTTCAGATCTGGATAAGGCACAAACGATCATCTGCATACACTGAAGACCCTAATAGAAAAGTGCCATGAATACCGAAAGCCAATCATCATAACTTTCGTAGACTACGAGAAGGCGTTTGACTCCGTGGAGGCCTGGGCGGTTGAGAGGGCTCTGGTGGACTGTAGAATTGACGAGAGGTATATCCAGCTTATTAAGCATTTGCAGTTGCATGGAACGTCAACTATCAGTCTCCACAAAACTACAGAGCCATTCAAGCTGGAGCGCGGTGTGCGTCAGGGCGACACGTTATCACCAAAATTGTTCAATGCTGCCCTTCAAAACATCTCCAGAGAACTTGATTGGAATGATAGAGGCATAATAGTCGACGGAGAGAGGTTGAACAATTTAAGGTTTGCGGATGATATTGCCCTGGTTGCAGATAACGTCGACGATATGGTCGCTATGATCGGTGACCTACAGAGTGAATCAGCCAAAATAGGATTAAAACTGAATAAGTCAAAAACTAAGATCATGACAAACATCCCGGAGGCGGAAAATTACAATCTACCTGTAGAAGTCGTCGGTCATTACATTTATCTGGGCCACAAAATCACCCTTGGTCTGGAAGATCAGGTGGCAGAAGTTGAAAGACGCATCGGGCAGGCTTGGGCCGGCGTTCGAAGCCAACAGCTTTATCCTTCGATCAAAAAAAATCGCGCAACACCTAAAATCTAAGGTGTTTGTTTAGTGTGTCCTGCCAGTCTTCATGTATGGGATGGAGACTACAACGCTGACTTTGAAGTCAGCTGAGAAACTCAGAGTTGCACAGAGGGCAATGGAGCGACTGATGCTGGGTATAAACATGATGCACCGCAAAAGGAATGAGTGGATCAGGCAGAAATCGAAGGTCAGAGACGTAGTGGAGGAGATAGAACGCCGGAAGTGGAGATGGGCAGGACACGTTGCTAGGATGGACCACAGTCGTTGGGCGAGGAAAATTCTAGAGTGGAGACCCCGTGCCAATACCCGAGGCAGAGGCAGACCACCACGGAGATGGGTGGATGACATCCGTCAACAGGCGGGTGTAAACTGGATGCAGAAGGCGATAGATAGACACGCGTGGAGAGCTGGGGAGGAGGCCCATGTCCGAAGACGGGCGCAAAACGGGCTGATATAGATATAGATAGATAGAATAAAAATACTTTACAAAAACTGTCTGTTTTTTTACACATTACTATAAAGTTTAAAAAAATAACTAAAATATGCCTGATAATACTAATTTTCTTATTGCCTTGCGTCTGTTTGTCATTATGTCAAATTATACTATAAGTATTGTTATAATATTTACAATAAGTGTTTTAATTGAATTAAAATTCTACTTCGTACAGAGCTGAAATTTGCAAAAATCGTTAGAAAATTTGAATTTGGTATATCACCGGGTAAACTGATTCTTGTAAATTTACTAACGTAAATCGCTTATATTTATTTATTTATTATTAATTAATTATATGTTATATACACATGGTTAAAAATATGGCTTCACTTTGTTATTAGTCGTAAGGTAAGGTAAGGTATCTACCTTTTTTTACTTGATCTGAGCCGTCAGTGCTCAAGGTCGTGTATCAAAAACTACTCCTGATATTTTTATTAAAAATGACGGTTTGCGCTATGAACGGATATCACAATACGTCGGAAAAGCACAAGAAACATATTAACATAACATTTCATGGGTAAATTATGCGTTTGAACTTAAATTGTAACGTAAAACATTCATTAAAATGAAATAAAAATTTAAATCTTTTTTTTTCTTTGAAATAATGGCTTCGTGCGTCTAGCACATCTAGCCAGTGTCAAGTAAGTGATATATTAATAATATATAATTCATAGTAAATGAGAATGAGTGATGATAAATGGTAGATGAGATACCCTCCCCCAAGCCCCTTGAGTCCTCAGTAAAGATGTGGGACTATACTGAGATCTCAGATGGACTCCTTGAGAGAATATGAAAGGTGATGTTGCACTGCTTTGTTTCATTTACCAACACTCATGTATATTCACAAACACTTAACGGTAAATAATCCACCGTTATTACACATTAATGTTAGAAATATCACAAATTTTAGAAAATAAAACAAAACTGCAGACTTTACGCTTTAATTTCCCGCCAAGAAGTCTTTCTTTCTTTATTTTAAATAATGGCTTCGTGCGTCTAGCACATTTAGCCAGTGTCAAGTAAGTGATATATTAATAATATATAATTCATAGTAAATGAGAATGAGTGATGATAAATGGTAGATGAGATACCCTCCCCTAAGCCCCTTGAGTCCTCAGTAAAGATGTGGGACTATACTGAGATCTCACATGGACTCCTTGAGAGAAAATTTGAAAAGTGATGTTGCACTGTTATGTTTGATTTACCAACACTCATATATGTTCACAAACACAAAAAGGTTAATAATCCATCGTTATTTATTACACATTAATGTTAGAAATATCACAAATTTTAGAAAATAAAACAAAACTGCAGACTTTACGCTTTAATTTCCCGCCAAGAAGTCAATTTCAATATTTGTTACGTGACAGTTAATAAAAATGTTGCTATTAAGGGGAAAAAATCTCCTACATTTGCTACTCGGGTTCCTTGCAAGCTTATGTCTTATTTGTATGCTACTGTAACTGTATGCACATAAATGTATTGTGTTTTACAATGTAAGAAATGAATGTGTCATAGCAGTGCTCTCACAAACGGTATCTACGGAAGACCAGCGTCGAGGCGTTTTCGTGACACCTCGGCTTTATGCTGAGTCGATCCATTTCTTTGACACTCTTTAAGTAGTTACTTAAATAAAATGTATCTGTTTTCTTTTGATGTTGTCACAGAATAAATTATTTTTCTTTCTTGCCTTCTATACGCTTTTCCAGAGTACCTACTGATTATATATCTTCATTGAGGTGAATACTTTGTTCGAAGAGGTTTATCGCTATCTTTCATTTGCATTAGTCTCATTAATAGTTCCTGCTCTTACACTTCTATGTTTTCTAAAGTTCTTCGTTCTTTCTAATTTATTAATGACTTTACTCAAATCGTATCTGAGTTCAGCTAAATCATTTACCTTCTTCTTGAAATATCGATTTCGTTCTTGCACTCTCTTGATCTATCAACATTTTAGAAATATTGGACTACTCAAATGTCAAGTGTCAACCCATTAATTTTGTGTACTAATATTATTGCTTTCAAATACATTTCCTTCGAGATTTTTCTAATTTATAGTCTTCCTTTAAAATTCATGTAACCTACCTAGTAAATATTATTTTCTAAAAAAGTAAATAATATTTACTAGATATCATAAAATAATGAGTCAAACATAAAGAATCTTCAAAAAATTATAAAAAATGAGTTCTAATTTTTTATTGTCATCATTATTTTTTGGCCAAACTCTTCGATAGTAAAATATCGACAGGGCATATTTGAAACTGACGTTATCCAATACACTTACAGACTCGTCTTGTGTGTGTATGCACATATGTGCGTATAGTTTATATTTGTGTGCGACCTTATTTTCGTGCGCGATTGTAACGACGACGGGATGGGAAATGCATTTGTGTGTAATTAATATAAGTGTGCGTTCCTCGCCCCCCACGCGAAAAGTGGCAATTTGTTCGCGTAGTAGTAGTGCTCACTGCTACGTCGCCGGTTGGTTTTATAATCTAAGGCTCAATGCGATAGATGTCAAATTATTATCATGCATTCAAATATTGAAAATTAGGTTTCAGTACCTACTTATAATGAGATTTCTGTTTTATTCAAACCAATGAATAGAAAGAAAATCGACCTTTCCCCTGTCAAACAAACCTATCTAAATGTATGTATACCTATATTACTTTAGAAAATACATTTTATATAAATTACAAAACATCGACCCCAATAAGATAAGTTATTTCATTTGTAGCCAATAAAAGCAATTTAGTCGTTAAACGTTTTGAAAATCAATAATTTTACGGAAGGTGACGTTTTGCGATTAGGATGTGTTGCGTCTTAAATTTGATTTACATAACATGAACTTAAAACTTTAGGTATTAGGTATATTAATAAAAGATGTAAAATGTGAGTCTACCGCAGAGTAATAGCAAAATTATAAACTCCTTGGTAAAAGCACTGTAAAAAATGTTATAGGTCACCCCAACAAATACTTCACAAAATATTACATAATAGCTATATTAAAAGAAACATAATAGGTAATGCTCTTTATTAGACTTCATTAAAACTTATATAAAAGTACACATAAATAAAATCGTAAAGAATTGAATAGTTGAAAAATAATTATAAAAATATTGACAATAAGGCAGCAAGGTGAAGCAGGCATTGACCAAACCTGTGTCAGTAGAACAAAACCTCCATCAATTATACGTTACGTTACGTCGTTTAAAGTAATCTGTGGTTCGTAGTGTTCGTACTATTTCTGAAAAGGTAGGTACCTACTGTATTTAAATTACAGTATGTCGGCTATTAAAATTACTAAATAATTGCGTGTTATCCTGTGTTAATCATAGTTAAATGCTTGAAATAAAATAATAATCGATTAGAAGTAATACTACATCAAGCATGATACATTAAAAAAAATCAAACCACGCCCTTAAATTGTTGTGTTTGAGCGTCTGTTTTACATGTAGTCGCGGCTCAAAGGCCTTTGTTGATATAACTTTTTCTTCGACAGGTGAAAATTTGTAGACAATGTCGGCATCTGAATCTCACGCTTACTTTGCAGGAAATGGTACATACAGAGCTTTTAATCCGATAGTGTCTCGAGTTGGTGATTTCACACCGTTTTACATAGCCATTGCTATTTGCTCTATTATTTTCGGATTCCTACTGATACTGAACATTGTATGCTGCTGCTCCAGATATTCAGATTATTGGCTTGATAGGCACACGGGTTTGTATGCAATAATTCTAATAGTTTTAGTAATACACACTACAGGCATTGCTTCCAGTAGTACTTACTGAATGTTTAAGTAAGACAATGTTGCCCATTATCAATAATTTGGCTATATATCGCATGCTGAGAATAAAAGTGACCCATTTCAAAATTAAAATTTTTGGGTAGAGACAAAAATGTGTCGGTATCATTGATGATATTCTTCTTATTCTTCAATCATATTTTATTATGTCAACATTAAGATAAAAAAATCGTTTGTATAACATAATTGGACTTTTCTACCTTAAGTACAGTATATTTTTTTGTGTCATTTTATATATTTAACTCATTTCACCAAAATTTTTGAATCGGTCACTTTTGTTCTCAGCTTGCGATATGACAGACACAGTTGTCTACATTTGGTAGTTTATTCCTTTCTGTGTCTTACTACAAAACTTACAAAATGTGGATGTAATCCTTTCAATGCAATGCTAAGAACTGGAATCTATATTGAATGTATCAAGAAGCTATATCACTTTGCATTATTATGCCTAATATGTAAATGTTTGGTGTTATTGGTTGATTCAAAAATAAGTCTAAACTGGCTCTGCCTGTGTGAAAATGACATTAAATTATTAGTTGAGCAGTTTGGCTAGTGCTAAAAATGTTCTTGCAATGAACTACTTATATGTTACACATAAGTAACAACTTAATTGCTTATCATTTGGTATTCTGACAAAAATTGAATTGTTTCATTTATTTTACCGAGTGCCAAGCTATAGAAGGCTTAATGCTTATTATGTCTACAGGTAACCGCTGGATTGTTTCTATCTGGTCAGCAACTCCACACAAACAACCACCTTTAGACTTCACCGAGCTAGAAGGACAGACCCACCAGGTTCAATACGTACACCACTTCCAAGGAGCAGAATACCACGATATACACAAAAGAGATCCTGAAGTCCCCACTTCATATTCACAACAGCCTTTAACTTCATCACAAGAATACCTAGAGCTACATAAACGAGAAAGTGATATCTAAAATGGCATTTATGATGTTATATCCTGCTATAGCAGTTCTTTCACTTTTTGTTTTGATGGTCATAATTATAATTTTGCGGTTTGGCTCACGTTGGTGTAAGCTGCGGCACCACACTCTCCCTGACCCAGATCTATGGAATGATGATGAAGCTTACGAGCAAAAGGTATCATATGCCTAGTAGTTATCTTAACATTTACATATAAGTTCTAAAATTTTTTTTTACTTTTATGTGTGTATTGTCAAAATCTCTTTTACATAAATCTAAACTGGAACTCACATAGCCTAAAATTGATTGTCAATTCCGTCCAATGGAGTTTTAATTAGTTGTAAGACTTACATGTATTTTCTATTGCTGTTTTTATTTTATATAATTAATGAATTGAAATATTTAATTTAAAAGAAAATTATTTAACCATTCGTAAAGACTGCATTGCATTTTAGCGCGATTACTATGACACTTTTGTAACCTGTATTTTTAAGCAATTTAGTGAAACACTAGTGAATTTTGTTGTGCCAAATCGTACCAATCCAACACTTAGCCCAAATTTTATATAATCTTTATATACACCATCCAATGTGAAATTTATTCTATATGCATGTGACTAAGCTTCAGTTTCATGTAGAATATTTATACGAAATTAAATGAAGTCAAGCAATCTTATGTCAGAGTTTAATCTATAGACGCTTGGTATGGCGCGGAGGCCAGTATATCAGCACTCCGCTCCTGAGGTCGTGGGTTCGATTCTCACAGGACAAATTTGTTTATGCATGTACGTGTCTGTGTTTTCCATGTATATGTATTTACAAAAAAAAGTATTGAAGTATGTTTATTCGTTATTTAGTATCCATTGTAAAAGTTCTTAATAATACTCATCTTTGAACTAAATGTGTGTAATGGGTGCAATTGTTAGAAATTGTTTATTTATTATCTCAAATATCTTGGAACTAGTTTGGTGTGGATTGGTAGTTTTGGGCACAACATGGTCCAACGTAAAATACTAATAATTAGGAATAAGTAATTGCATTTTATTATTGTCTAATATGAGAAATAAAAACACAATTTTATAAAAACACATGTTTTATTATATTAAATTATGAGTTCACTCCATAAACAATGAATAAAACTAACACAATGGCATAATTAAATAATTGTGTAGGTACTTTCACAATTCATAAAATTATACATGCATATAATTTCTATAGTACAGTTTGATATGATGCCATTTTCAACATAAATTTTGCAGTAGACAAGTATAGTTGTACTTTCTTGGTATTGCTCATCTTATCCCAAACAAGGGCATTTTGCATCTTGTACCACGTTTTGTAATAATTACATAAATTTGAACTTGACGACTTAAAGACTAAAATCTCATTACAATAAAGTAAAAAAATACGCAGTACAAATGACGCGCTTACGATAATAGTAAATCCTAAGGACTGCAAGAGCAAAGACAGGTTGTCTATAGGTACATAGTTAGCATTTAAGTGCATTTTTCAAGGATATCTATAAAACCCTTTATTGCTTTTATCAGGTCATAAAATTAACGGCTAATCTAAGTAAATTTCTTAAAAAAAATATACTCTAATATAAGGTCCATTCGCAATAAGCATTTTTTTTCAAAATATAACTTAATGCTAATGTGTAATTTCACGCCAACAATTTAAATATTATTTAAAACATCAAATATCATATTAAATTGCTGTAGCAGCGCCTGACGTGAGCTTATTGAGCTCGACGCGACGTGGGTGCCAACATCAAATGATTGGCAGCTTCGAGTGAGGACACGCTGTAATTAAAGGTCCAGGAATGGAGAAGTTGCCTTGTGACCTGGTCCCTTGATAAGAGGGCCTATATTATATAGCCGAGAGAAGTTCGTAGGGTGAATACGACCAAATTTGCATTTGCCCAATCTGATTGTGCGAGGAGGTACGCAAGTACCACGCGCCGGATTTGGCTGCTGTTAAACTTTTTAAGCCTAACATAGGACACAATAGTTATAGAAGTTCGTCAGAATTGTACCTTACGAAACGTTTTTTTGTAATTGTTTACCTCTCATGCATCTAATCACGAACAGACCAAATGCTATTAGTTATTATAAGAATTCTAACCTAAACAAAGCGGCGATTGCACTATTTACAGCAAAGGCGGTGTCAGATGTAATGCAACAACACAATGCCAGGACATAGGATCGCATCTAAAGTGAAACGGTTTTTACAATTCGCTTGTAGAATTTAAATGTATGTAAATTACATTAGCTGTCAATGCCTACCCATACATTCCCATTTTATTCGAAGAGAATTACAGTTTTGGCATTATAAAGATGACTACATTTCGCTGGCCGCCCAAGCAAGACTGTTGACTGAAGGCTGCAGCATTACAACTGTGGAGGCTAGAGGTAAGAAAAACAGTTGCAGAAATGCCCAGCTGTAAATATCAGTTCCAGGAAGTGCGTTGAGTGGAAGTTTTGGCGCTTGCTTTAATATTTACACACCCGTTAATGTAGCGCCCTTTGGCAGACACTTTTGTCTGCACTCATTCTCGTTACCTCTACCCTCCATAATTATCACCAAACGACAAGGCAATATCGTGATTTTCGTTTGCACTTGCATGACACCACGTATGTACCTAATACCTACATCAAGCCTGACAAAATACTAAACAACTCAATTCTTACTAGTTAATATTTAGAGATCTTCTGGTCCAACTTCTGGGACTAGTAGGTTTATTTTTGCAATAAAAATTTGTTTTTGATGCGATTTATCTTTCTAAAATTATTATACATTAATAACACATAAATTTTCGATCATATTAAAACTTAATTTTCCTTCATTCAAGTAATTACCCTTAATTACTTATTAGACTTAATTTTTTACTTATTTATAACTCGCTAATTATATTGCTTATTCATTGCTTCAAAGTCCTAAAATTATATACAATCTAGTACAAAGGTTTTCTTAATGGATCATCAAATAAGAGTTTAATTTGACATGCCATATAAATTGATGAATCTCGCATATGTTTAGATTAACCGATATTATAATTTATGTGGGAAGACGAAAATTGCTGTAATAGGATAATTTGTTCATGCCTAAAATAAATTTAGATAAAAAAGATATATTACAATTTCTCACTTCAATAGCTTAACTGATTTCGACAAACGTAGAATTTTAACAAACGTAGGTTAGGCTACACAGGCTCTTTACGCATATTTAAAGGAATTACCGGGAATATTTATAAAGTGTACAGTTCACTGATAATTATCATTTAAAATTTACTAATAGTTACTTCTTTAGCGGTGGGCGCTTATAGGTAAAATTAGCAGCATTAACGTGTCTATAACAGAATATTTGTAAATGTTCATGTAAATGCACAACATTATACTTATAAAAGTAAAAAAATTAACATAACTTATTTCTGTCATTTATTACAAGTGGACGTTTTACAAAAATAAATATGTCACGTTGAGTCGTTTGAAGCCTGATCAAATTATGTTTCACTTAACAGAATATTAGAATCGTGTACATTTATTATTACGTATCTATGTTGATGTTCTTAAATTATATTGAATACTAATAAGTATATGTATGCTTAGTTAAATATTATTGGTCAGGCTTTTATTCTGTAAAAAAAATATTGTTGCTTGCATTATGTAATGCACGTATTAAAACAGTTTTGAATTTAACACAAAAATAATCCTTATGTTAGTTAAGATTAACACGAATTTTAATTAGGACGCCTATATTTGTCAAGTTAATTACCTAACAATGTTTGTAATAACGCCTAACCGATAGCTACAGATTACTTATTGCCAAAGATCAGAGTAAGTGAATTAATTTTTTTTTTTAAATATTTACATCTGTGCGTAAGACTCATCGGTACGTCATTTCAGTCTAGTGACTGGAAGGAGGTCATAAGTGTGAAAGTAAACAATTTTGACAGACAATGACCTCTCATCTATGACACAAAGATACAGTTAAGGTTAGTGTAGGTACGTGGTCTACTCTTGAATCTCTTTTACTTTGGTTTGTAAGAACTCACCCGATATCAGGATATGACCGTTATAAACTGATATAGTGATAATTTAAATAGAACATCTTTGCTAGGCATTAGGGGTTGTTTAATATCACTTGGTTGTCGATCGCGACAAATCTTAGCCAGTTGTAACAATATCTTTGTTAACACTCAAGTAAAAATTAAGTTGGACTTTAGATTGTACTTCTAATCTCATATATTCATTATAAGGGACCATCATTTTTATTCCGTTTGTATAACGTTACTGTAATTCAGGTACATATATTGACGTGAGAAAGCGGCAATGATTGACAGAATCCGCTATCGCGTTCGGAGGTATAGATCGTTCAAAAGTTGACAAATACAATACATAGAGTTCGCTTGCCACATGAAGCCCAATTTAGTATTTCAATACACTTTATAAATACTTGCAATTGCATTGCATTGGTAAGTGTTAGTGTAATTTTTTCATTAACGAACTATACCACTGAGTTTGTAAATCTAGTTTAGGTAAAAGATGTTTTATCCATTACAAGGCAAAATGTATGCATTACTTAGCATTAGCAACGTATTCCGTGTCTTTATAAATAAAGTACAAATTATCTTGTAACCAATCTTCTTTTAAACTATACTTCTATTCAAGTAGAATCAATAACAACCTACGTCGAAATGAAGAATGTATGGGTATGACATTGACTGCTTATGTCATTTCCATAAACACACAACATTACTTTTTTGGAATAGACGAGTCGGTTTACAAAAAAGTGATGATATAGGTTCCTGACAGGCAGCAATACACATTGTTGTCAAATACCTTATCTCTGTACAGTACATTTTACACGCGCACAACTTATATACGTACCTAAGTCTACTCAAACGGGCAGGAGTGAACTTTTTAAACACCTACCACTTATTAATAGGTTTAGATAGGATACTGAGGGTAAAGTTAAGCCTTTGTCTGAGGTAGCTAGAGTGACGTTTTAATTTTGTGATTAAAAGTTTGAAACAAATAAATAATTTCAATCAACTATTTCGATATAAGAGCTGAGTATATTACAAATAATAAAGTGATTTTTAAAAAAATAACTGCATACATCGTCTGTTTGATATGGTTGCAGGCATGATGAAGAATGCGACTTCTAACATCATATTGTGTTTATTAAATACATCTCCTAAGTTAGGTGTCATAATAAGTTGCGATGTATGTACCATTTGCCTAGTAATTTTATAGAACAGCACTTTCTCCAATTGGCCTGGGGGACATCATATACAACGACAAACTTGTCCCACCCACTGTTAGCGAGTACAATACAAAACGAGTCTGCCAAGTTTATTAGAATGATATATACTTTTTGTTAACAAAACCCTACATAGACATAATGTTGCATAGTAATTGGCAATATAGGCGGTCTTATTATTTATAGTATATTCAGCAGATATATTGAGAAACGACAATATTTGATAAAAAATAACGATAATAGACAATTTATTTCATAAACTTTATCTACGTATTAATTGAAAACGCTCATTATCCCAGACACCTAACAAAGTTTTTCATCCTGACCCTCTCAAACATAACACATTGATTTGTACAGTCATCTTCAAATATTCGAAACACGCCTTAACTCTTGACAATAAAGACGCGTGTCGATAATTTGGCGCTTTACATGTTACCAACTTTATGATGCTGACTGTACGTAACTTATAAAATTACAGTGCACGTTACATCCAATCCATCTAAGTTATATTAATTAATATACTAAATAAAAAGTGGTAATATTAACCTACATAATTAATAATTATTATCAAAAATTACACAAATTTATGAAATCTACACGCTTATAAAATAACTTATGTCGTATGTGGTGGGGGCCACCAGTCGGGTTGTATATACAAAATATTCAAATACTATTAAAAAGAATATTCCATAATGGAATAGCTAAGTAGGTATGAAAAAATACGTGCGACACACACAAACTCACTAAACTAGATACATTTCGTAGAAACGGCTAAATGTCGTAGAAGACTGTCACCCAACTGATAAATTAAAGGTTGTATATTACGTTGGAATTTTTGCGTTTATAAACTTAAAATTCTAAAGCAGAAAAGCATAAAGTAGGTCGCATTCGCTGCCACTGTGTTTCAGTTTTGTTCGACCTATAGGAAGCTAGGAATCCTATTTTAGTAAATTGATGGTAAAATCAAAACCGCGTAAATACCGCAGATAGGCTCTGCAATATTATGTACTTTTAGTTATGAAAATAAATTCATAACACTGTTGTATAGAGCACATGAATAATTACTGAATGTGGAAAGATGTGCCCTAAATTAGTTAAAATAGGAAACTTAATAAGTTTTAACCTTCTTCTGTAAGACTAGCTCTATTATTGTAGACTAGCGGATTGGCACTATCCCCGACGTTATGTTGTTTCTACGAAATGTTTTGCCATCGAATAGATTTGAACATAACTTAGGCATAGAAACATCTTAGTCTTACATAGAAAAAATTATTACTATTTAACAATAAAATACATAAATACAGTGTAGGATTGTAGGCAAATCAATAGCAGGCCATCACAGGAACACAGATGCTGTAGATTTTTATATATTTTGGAAGCCACTTTGATATAATAACTGGATGTTCATATCATTTCTTCGCCTATCCAGTTTTTAACCAATAACCGAGAACTACATCCTTAGCCAAACAGGATGGGATTAAATCTACTCCGATATAATCAAGATGTAGATACATCAAAAGCTGTTCGTTGCAATAAATTTTAGAGCTCAATTCGCTAAGTGTTGAAAAAATAATTTTAATTTTTAATGTGACACGTTATAATGACCACAACCTGCCTAATAGAACATAATTGATGCAATCCAAACAAAATAGAAAATATTGCCGGTTAAAAATGCTAAAAACATCGAGTCCATCCCATTCGGTGGTCCAAAGGAAAGCAATCATATCACAATTAGCATATTACATTGTTATTATTTTAGGGCACGTTTAATGAAAGGTCTGATATGATACTGGAGGATGTTTATCCCCCTGGATACCTTGAAAGACATTTTTCCCGTTATTTAATTGGTAGGATTTTATTATTTACTAATCTACGATAAAGCCATAAAAACGGCGCTATTATTTGTTTTATTTATTTATGTTGAATACAATGACAGCACAGATGTGTCATATTTATAAATACTTTTTGAAAAGAAAACGGGTTTTTGTAAAAGTTATCTAATCAAGGCTATACAATAAACAAAAAAATACCATTTTCCTGTAATCGCCTGCGATTCACAAATTAAAATTCAAAACAAATTTAATTTAAATTTTTTATTTCATAACGGTTCCAAAAACTCGCCTCACAATCCTATAAAGTATTCTAGAAATATTTGCAACAGCAGTATTTTTGCTTAGAGACCTACGAGAGAGAATAAATCAAGTTCAATAAAAATCAAACTTTTTAACAGGCTGTCAATGTAATATTACAGTATAACACAATAAGCATGAGTTAAAATGTACAGTCAGGGTTACAATTATTTGGCAATATATTGTTTATGTAAAAAATTCGTATCCTATGGCTGGATCAATATTAATTATGCTGCACCATATATACAATAAAATAAATAAATTTCATAAGAGTATTTAATAGTATAGAATATATAAGAGTAAGTCATAGTTTTTCATATAGTTATTAACACTTATTGCCTTTGCCTTATATTTATCTAATAAATAACAGAAATAAATTATGAAAAAACTAATGAGAAGATAATTTTTAGACTGACTGTATATCTGTAACTGCAAACTCACGTAACTTATCACAGAAAAAAACCCAACACATATAGAAATCATAAGACAATAATCATATACATATTTTTAATGTACTAATATTATATCCACACTAACACTCACTCAATACGCTAACATGAAAAAAATACAAAGAATATGGTAACGAAAACATATCACTACGCCTAATTCTTGAAGCTACTTATAAAATACTTCTCTTCGTGTACTTTCGAAAAGCAAAGTACAATACCCTAAAAAGTGCGAAAATTTACCCATTTATAAATCAAGTAAATTAGGCGCAGCTATTAGGAATATTGTTACTGGAACATATGCATATTTATATTTTATATAAATAAAACTATCATTGCAAATACCGTTGTTCATGGATGACTCTCAAGAGCAAGACTAGTTTGAATTTTGTACCACCAAATGTACGATTTTGATCGCTCTTGATCTGACGCATTTTCATTTTGATCTATCCAATTAGAGGTAAATGGATTTTAAAATAAAGAACTACTTAAAATTTAAAACTATCTTATTTTTTCGAGAAGTCGCCTGTTAGAATATTAGCCAATTATTTGTCATATGCCATTATTCCAGAATGTCGCCTAATATTAGTAAACAACAATAATTATACATAAAGGAGGTAGATATGTTTCTACGCGTGTAAAGTCTTTCAATCAGTTTCATTCAATCAAACATAATAGTTATATCTTCAGAGACCTAAACTATTTTCGTATTATTTGTCTTTTTCGTGAGTTAGTCCTCTTTTATAAGTTCGGGACAAAGTTTTGATAAAGTATAAACATAATATTACGTAACGTAACTTTTCTACATACAAATGATATAAGGTAACTTATTTTCATTTAGTTTTTAGGACATTGAACACGGAGCAATAGAAAATGTACAATCGACGAGGTAGAGGAGACGGGTCGGCAAGACTGCGCCTTGTGGCAAGCGCAACAGAGCTCTGTTTCGCTCGGCACGACACACGACAGCCACACGCTCACAACCACTAAATATAAACAACAGAATAGCTTCATCTAATTTTACAGTTTCATTTTAAAAAACTATATTTTGAGATCATTTTTACTTTTTTTTTCCCAAAAGGTCTGTTTTTATTAGGGTACTTTGAAAGATATGTCTTTGATGTATTGTATTGTTTGGTTTTTATATGTTGTTGGTGTTGTTTTGTACATATAAAAAACCAAAACATTAAAAAATAATTAAGCAACGTAAAAACTGTAAGAAACTTTACAGTAAATAATATTTTAAAATTAATCTAAATTACACAAATATTTTAGGTTTGTTACTTATAACTTTTAAATATGATTTATACTAGACACGAAAGCGACTGTTTAGCTGTTTCAGAATTTTATTGTGCATACTCAATAGAAAATTGTAAAGCTAGATGTAACAGGTTTCGGTACCGCTATCGATAAAAGTAAAATCATTCCATAGAGAAAAGTGTCGATACTGCAGTTTATTCATTTAGCTTTAAATTCCAGCATATATATACTAATTGTATTACATAGTAAAAGTTCTGATAAGTAAACAAAAATAATCAATACTCAAACTATTATGTAAAACTTATTAGAAGAACTATAAGTAAATAAATTGATAGCCACATTTGCACCAAATAATCAGTACTATGTTTTATAATGAAATCAATATAATTCTTAAATAAGCTGCAGTAAGTATATTTAACATATAAAAACCCTTTTTTAGCAATCGACTAAGCGTGATTCAAAGATATAACTTAATTAAAAATTATTAAACTGAACTACTTAACTTTGTTATTTTCTGAAGCAACGATCTAATTAATCAATTGAATAGACTATTAACAATACATAATAATTAAACTGTACAGACAGCAGCAAAATCGTGTGTACACACTTATTTGTTTTAATAGTATTTGAACGCTTCTTTTCTAAACTAAAGTAACAGTAAAAATAGTCAAAAGCTCTTTGTCACCCGTTAAACATAGAAGCACAAATAATGTATCTTTGAATATATTAAAAACTACATAAAACGCCAATAAAATATAAATCAAATTTGAATTAATTCATGAAATCATTAGGAAAGAACAAATAATGGTCACACAATTTTGATGCATTATTTTTGAAAGTTTTGCTTATAAAACAAAACGCACAATTACTATAAAGAGGATATTTAGAAAACAAAGAAAATACCTATATTAGAAGTTTTTGAACATTCCTGTTCATATAGATATATAATTATACTCCAATATTTATGTTTATACTTTAAGTCCTTGTCAACCATTTCATATGTTTATGAATTACGAAATACATTGAAAAGAAAAATGATTCAAAAGTACACATACATCTAGATTTTTCTTATTTCTTTCGTACACTTAATAATTCAAAATCTTGACATTAGCGCACCTTATTCTATTTTTTAAAAAGCGTCAAAATTTTGTGCCATTCAGTGTATCATCCAAACACTATAATATAATGGAATGCTTTGAGTATATACAAATATGTCTACAACTATTGATGTTTTATATTGTATACACTTATTGGAAGTTTCAGTTAGATTCGGAAACTAAATTATATTTTGAGTATTTTAAGTACCGCATTAGTATACTCATTTACAGTATTACTCGAAAAGAAATAATAATTTAATCTTACATATTAATATATGTTCTGTACAAAATATTATTAACATATTGAAAAAAAAATTTACACATACTATTTTAAATTAATTTATAAATTATAAAAATAGTAAGTTTTAATATTAAACTGTATACTAGTTTAAATGAAAGTGGTTGTATACAAATTAGAATTAAATTAACATTAAACGTACACATAATATAAATTAAAAGTATAACGCATGTGCATAGAGAATATGTTTTGGTAAAAGCTGAATGTAAGAGGTCTTACAGCTTGATATAGTCGGCCATGCCTATGTTCGCCAGTGTCTTCTTAATGCGGAGAGCTGTTAGTCTGGCGGCTGGGTTTTGATACCAGCATTCTTTCATAACCTTGGATATCGCTGACAGTACCTGTGAAAACATTATAAATATTTATTTATTATCAATCATCATCATCTCAGCCTATTAACGTGCTACTACTAAGCACGGCCCTCCTCTCACAAAGCATTGGGTCACACTCCGCCACGTGGACCCAGTTTGGATTACATACTAGCGCCTACTGGAAAAAATGGTCGACGAGACACATATAAATTAAATTCATAATAAAGCTCTAGAATCATGGGTAAAGAGGGCATTGTGCCATTCTCCACCACGCGGATCGCAGGATGACGCTGCTGCCCATCATCCGGTAAGATTTCTCTTCGTCGCGTCTTACGTCTCCCCGTGAGATGAAAAGGCACTATTCTAGGCCGGCACTACAAAGCATATTCAGCTGATCATAACCATAAAAGTAATTGAGTACTTCATATGCATTGCATAGTTTTTGTCAACTAATTAAGTTAGCTACAACTTAGTGCCGAATCGGAACGAAACATCACGTAAGCGCTACTATTTCTTAAAAAATAAAAATCTCGCTACAATAAATATAAAGTCTTAATTTAAATATAAAGAAACGGGGTTTATGTAAACATATAACACTGTCTGAACCAAATAAAGCTTTATAAGTACTCTCGATAGAGAGGGGATTATGGAAGTAATTAAATAATATTCTAAGAGCCGTAACAACGACTCGACACTTATTTAGTATCTGCACATTCTAATATAAGAAAACGGTTTTAAAATATTTTTTTTAATAAATGTATAAAAATGCGTGATTATCTTTATGATGCAGAAAAAGCGTTATGGCGCATACTAAACATATACACTCGCGAGCAACCAAATCGACTTAACTTAAAGTTTTCAAATGACATGTTTTTTTTGTTTAAACGTTGTGTATTCTTATACTTAAAACAATGTTTGAATGTAGCGTTGTAGTTGACTTTCGCACCCGAATCTTAACCCATTAACGTCCTTCTATTGAGCACAGGCTCCCTCTCACATATCAAGGTCAGAGGGTATTCGGCCATACGCCACCTATGCGTACTCGGCGGAGATGTGTGGCGTCCTGCTATTAGAACTTCTCAAGCCCCGCAATAGAAACTGACTTGGCATAACGAGTTTAGTAGATAGTGACAATCGGGACCAACGGCTTACCCCCGAAAAGCACTGGACTATGAATAATGAATGCCACACAATCGGTCACCATCTAAGAATTGACCTCAATTTGTACAACTTAGTACATACATAATATCACGCCTGGTTTCCCCGAAGGGATAGGCAGAGGCAAATTATACGCCCACATTTCAGTTATATTGTTGGTCCCAGGTAATAGGTGGCGAGCCTATTGCCGTTTACCGGGAACTTTTGTTTTCGCCAAAACCTCGTCCGTTGATCGGCATGTGCACCACTTGCAGGTGAGGTTGGCTTGGGCTCCTCAGATCTTGTTCGGAGCCCTATACACCCGGATCTATGAGCTTTTGACTATTATGTTTCTGTCACTTTGTGCTCCAATTTTACTATAAAGTGTTGCTATACAGAAAAAGCAGGAAATAACATTAGTATTCAAATAAACAAATTATCTGTCTGACCTTTATATGTAAAAATGGTGATTGAATTTCAAAGTTTTACACAAGAATGTTTTAAACATGTTAAAGATATGGCTATTTGTTCAGTGTTGACTTAATAAGATATATCCAGGACAGCCTCATGAATTGCAAAAGACTTAGTATAAGTAGTAAGTTATATTGTATGTATGTAGATACGTCGAAAGATCACCATTAATAAAAACAAAGACAAATAAAATCATATAAATTTTGAATAGACGTATTTCAAACTTAACTTCAATTGTAATGGTGTGACTAAGTACAAAACTGTATTTAATTCAGTCTTCACTTAATATCAGACCATACTTTAACTTTCCATCTATCATTTTCAATTTATATAATATAAATTAGAATAGGGGAATATTACTAAGGTGAAAAATATAATTATATACCAGGGTAAGTTAAGTAAGTTTATTTGGCATTACAGTAGGCCGTAACGGGGGCCAAGCTCAGCTTATATATATTTACGTGATTAAGCTACGTTAGGGGTCTTATTAGGCTCTTACTGCGGGCCCGTCAGATGAGGCGCGTGCTCAGTAGTGGAAGGTTAAAAGGCTGAGTTGATGACGATGAATTAATATTGTAAGTAGTAGTAATATCAATCAAAATAATCATTTGTTCCGTTGGAACTCGAATTTAGGATTTTAAAATACAGTGGCTCAATATATACCAGATAGCTGGGTTATTATTAAAGTTTACGGGTTTTTAGTGAAAGTATATTTTACTGGTTTAAAATCTGGTTTGAAAGAGTGTGCTAAAAGGTTGACAATGAAAGAGTCGCTCATCAAATGTCTTCTTATGCTGATGACCAAGTTTTGCTTGAACCGTCGGCTTAGGAGTTGCAGGAGATGGTGACGATAGTTCAAGAGTCTTTAATAGCGAAAGGAATTAAAGTAAACGTTAGTAAGAGGAAAGTTATGGTTTATGGTGGTAAGGGTCGAAGCTGGTGTAAATGAAGATATAGTGACGAGAATTGAGAAGGATATGCTTAGATGGTTTGGTCATGTTGAGAGGATAAATGAAAGTAGACTAACGAAAGTGATTTATGATGGACAAGTGATTGGAAGTGTTGGGAGGGGAAGACCACTTAAGACCTTCCATGACCAAATTCAGAACATTTTGGAGAAAAGGCAGGTCAAAGGTATTCTAAACCGACGGGTGTGTATGAATAAAACTTACCGGATCAGAGTGCCACCGATTAGGCACATTGGGCCTCTTTCTTTCGAGGCAGACTACCCTCCTCATATCGTCCAAGGCAGGGTCTGGTGGTACACATTCGTAGTACGGCGGTTGGTACTCGTCAGGCAAAGTCCCACACCGGCGGGACATCTCCCAAAGTACCAGGCCGAAGGAGTACACGTCGGAACGCTTGTAAGGATCGAACTGGCGAGTGTCCATTGACTCGTCCAAAACCTGGTGAATAAAACAATAGGAATGGTTCAAGGTATATGTTTGTTTCTTTAATTTAATATATTTTATTAAAAATAATACACTAATGTGTATTTCTTTGTTTAACAGTTTAGTATACAATGAAAAATACATATAAAAAGGTAGTCCTTGTTATATTTATTTTTCATAGTGTTTATTTTACAGTTTTTCAATGAACACACTAAATTGTTACATTGTATTTGTATACTCATATACCAGTAGATATTAAAAGTAAGTATTTTGAAAAAAATAAACAATTTTAAAAAGCTTGTAGATTAAGACGTAGTAAGTAAAAATAGGGGCTTCTTGGCGGGAAAGTAAAGCGTCATGTCTGCAGTTTTGTTTTATTTTCTAAAATTTGTGATATTTCTAACATTAATGTGTAATAACGGTGGATTATTAACCGTTAAGTGTTTGTGAATATAAATGAGTGTTGGTAAATCAAACAAAGCAGTGCAACATAACTTTCCAAATTCTCTCAAGGAGTCCGTGTGAGATCTCAGTATAGTCCACATCTTCAACTTCAACAACTCAAGGGGCTTAGGGGAGGGATCTCATTTACCATTTATCATCTTCATCATCACTCATTCTCATATACTATGACTTATAAATATTATTAATAATTTACTTGACACTGGCTAGATGTGCTAGACGCACGAAGCCATTATTTAAAACAAAAAAAAAGTAAACATAGGGACTTCTTGGCGGGAAAGTAAAGAGTCGTGTCTGCAGTTTTGTTTTATTTTCAAAATTTTTTGATATTTCGAACATTAATGTGTAATAACGGTGGATTATTGACCGTTAAGTGTTTGTGAACGTACATGAGTGTTAGTATTTGAAACATAACAGTGCAAAATCACTTTTCAAATTCTCTCAAGAAGTCCATGTGAGATCTCAGTATAGTCGCGCATCTTTACTGAAGACTCGACGGGTTTAGGGGGAGGGCATCTCATTTACCATTTATCATATTTATGACCACTAGTTCTCATTTACTATTATTTATATGTTATTTATATATCTCTTACTTGACACTGGCTAAATGTGCAAACCGCACGAAGCCATTATTTTAAAGAAAAAAAAAGTAAACATAGAGACGGAATATTTATTTTATTGAAGATTATTCACAGCGTTAAATATGCATTGTTATTAGCCCCGATAGCCTCTTGTGGTAAGATTAAAGCAAATGTATTACGAGTAGATTCACTTCAGTAGAACTTAAAACCCTATCTACTTAAGTACGTAATACATGAGCCTTATAAATCTTTATATGTATATATGAAGGGTCATAAAACCTCACCTGCAAGTGGTGCACCTGAGTCTACGGACCAGGCTCTGTCGAATATATAGCCTCCCGGTAAGCGGCAATAGGACATATCACGTGGGACCAACAATATTATTGGCGAAATGAAGGCGTATAATATGCCTCTGTCTACGCCTTCGGGGAAACAGGCGTGATTGTATGTATGTATGTATGTACTTATATTTGGAAGTTTAACATTACGAGTATTAGGTAAAATGATAACGTCTCTGGGTGAAGTTTAAATTTGGCATGTTTTGCAGTAAACGTGTAAATGAAGTTCATCGCCCTTCATTCGATAACTGTGTTGGTAAGGTGACGGTAAAATAATAAGTGACATGACAATCTGTGTCAAAGATTAAAATACACCATTGAATCTAAAAGTATATTATGTAAAATTAATTATTGCGAATTAGTAGCTTTAAATGTTGTATCTCTATTTTGGTTGAATGGTATACAACATTTGTTAAAAATAATAAATCTCTATTTTCAGAGCAACGCAGTTCGAGTTAGATTTCGCAATTAAACCAAGGGTTTATAAAAACATATTATAAACATATTATTATATATTAAACACAACATTACTACAGACTACACAATAAGCTATTACTTAATAAGAAACAATGAGTTGTCATTTATCATGTTGCGTTAATTACCATAGGTTTTAGGATTAGTTACATAAAATTCGAATAGCGTTCTATGCCTTTGCTAATTATTTACTAGCCGCTATGTAATTTCAGTAATGTGTACTTCCTTCTTGTTGATTTCCATAATTCATTATACTTTTAAATCATAGTGTCAAAAAGAAAATGTAAATGCAAAAAACGGAGTTACCGAGGCAACGTGAGACAATATTAAATATTTAACGTCCTGCCTCGCGACAGGAGATTTGTGATGGGACCGAAATATTTGAATTTCAAATGCGTTATCTCATGACAATAACAAAGTGTTAGACGCGTGTTATCAGGAAGTCAGGAATCGTGGCGTCTATCGGAAAGCGTGTTTCGTTAATATACCTAGTACTGTTTGGATTAGATCTCACTTTTTAGAAAAAAATTACATACATAATCTGAGGTCTATATATTCCATTTAAGGTGGGTAGGAACCTTACAATTTGAAATGGATTTATATAGTTGCAGTAATGTTCGCTTTAGGCCCAGAGATCTCTAAGTGAAACTTGTCACATGATGGTATAGCCTTCCGCCCACATGAACTCTAGACGAGATCCCGACGAAAAATATGTGTTCTTTTATTTCATTGTGTCATTGAAGTAACAGTAAATCACAACAACAATGGTTCCATCAATGCAACAATCACAAAACGGGCACTTATTTTCAAAGATGTCAATAGTAGTTGTAATTGTTGATTGGCCAATAGGGATTATTCCCACCGTTTTGACATCAGTAAGGAAAAACTATGTTACTCAGTTCTTGGCGGTATTTGTGTTACCTATATATAAACGAAGGCTACATAATAATACACTGGTGTAAATACTTACGAGTTTAGAATTTTAATTGGCATTACAATTTTGAATATTTATCGCGATGATTTCGTTGAAAATAGTGGGATATTAAACGGTTTTAGAGTAGAAATCAATAAGAAGGTTGATTGATCTGTCCAATTAATTGTGGACACAGTGGGCGATGAAAGAAAAAAAGAAGTTCGAAATAAACATGAATCGTTTCATACTGATGGCATTAAACGAAAAGTTAAGTTTGCAGCGTCCTTACGATATGGGGCTGCATGTCTGCACAAGGTGTTGACGGAATGCAGTTTGTGGATAGTTTGATCACTGCAACAAGATATCAAACTATTTTGGAAGAAAGTCTATTGCCCTCTATACTGTCACTCAAACATCAAGATTCTTTCATTTTTCAACAAGATGGTGCTTCTTCCCATACTGCAAGGACAACGTCATGGCTGCTGTCAAAGAGCATCCCAACCATCGAATGGCCATCTAACAGCGCGGACTTATCGCCGATTGAGACCCTGCGGTGGAAAATGAAAAAAGGCCTTCGCAAGAATCCATCAACATCGAAGAGCGACTTGAAGGCTAAACTCTTGGCTGTGTGGGTGTCCATTACGAGTGTGCAGCGTTGGTTGCGATCATGTCTCTACGCATTAAAGTTGTATTGAAAGCAAACGCGACACAACTAAGTGGTAGACGAACTATTTTGCGTGGAGCCAATTGTAGACGAACACTTTTGCGACATGTGTTTCAGAATATTCATTCATTTATTTATCATACGTCAGATCTTAAAATTTTATAAAAATACGTTTAAATAAACTTTTGAATTTTACTTAAATTGTGGTTTACTTTCTTCTTAACCTTCTTAATTACTTTACCTAAACACACTTCACCTTATTTCATATTATCTTATTTTTCATACTAAACGAACTATTTTGCATCGGGGCTCGACATGTTCGGCAACATTAACTACGGAGTACTATAATATTATTGTTATTTCTCATTTGTATAAATCTTTTTATTTTGTGGCTCGAGTATGTCATGCACACTTAAATGTCTCTGGGGTGGCGGTTTTATGAGTCGGGTCGTTACGTTCCCTAAAATATGGTTGAGTGAAACGATGGCTGGTTCATTCGTCATACTCGTGAACGATTGCTTCTTGTCCCCACTGGTCTGCTCTTGACTACTATTTTTATTTGTAATTAAGAATTCAGCTAACTAAAAAAAGTTATTATTATTTTTAATCTAATAACTGCACACAAACTTTTGTAGTCCTATCATTCTCCTAAATCATTACTGTGTGATATGAAGTAAATTTTGTACTGATGGGAATTTGTTTTTGATAACGAACGCATAGTATTGTTCGAATGATTATATAGATATTAAGACTGAATTGCTGTAAATGACATCTTTCATAAGACCAAAAATATTTGTAGTTTGCAGCACATTTAATCAATATAATGTTATTTTTGTTAAAATTCTTTTATCCTGTAGCTTAAGTATGTCATGCTCACTTAAATGTCTTTTCGGTGGTGGCGTCATGCGTCGAGTCGTTACGTTCCCTAAAATATGGTTGAGCGAAACGATGGCTGGTTCATGCGTCACACTCGTGAACGGGTGCCGCCAGTGGGGACTGGTCTGCTCATGTCTACTATGTTCATTCGTAATTATGCTCGTATAACTTAAGTTTTACTACTAAGTACATTTTCTTGTAACTGGTGGGAGAAAAAACTAACCTTGACGATTTTCTTGCCCCTTCTTTTACGATCAAGCTCCCGCCCGCAGTAAATGGGCGCGCTAGTTTTTAAGTTTTGACTTTTATAAGAGCTCTTTTGAGCCAAACTTGAATAAATGATTATGAATTTGAATTTGGAGCGACAGAACGTAGCGACATACGGTAACGTCACTGCGGATATAAGTTGCGCGATGTGGCTAGACTAAAATAATATGTCATACCAAATTTCCTGGCTTCCTGACATGTCTCCGGCACATCACACAGTCATCACATTTGTCTCCTAATGTAGGTTTAACGCTTCCACTCACTACGGACGAGTGGAGAAGAATTGGGCCAGAACCTGCATTGTCCTTCTACCAGTATAATTTTCTTAAATGAATCCACCTGTCCACTACGGGCAGGAGCACGAGTGGGGAATAATTGGGCAAACACCTCGTCAAATTTGCCCTCTCGCCAGTACAGATTGCTTAGCTTTGATGCCTATAAAGCAAGCACGTACCTCGGGAGCCATGTACCGCTTGGTGCCAACACGATTGGTGGAAGGCACGTCGACAGAATCGCTGCTGACGTTGTGCCGGACCGCGAGTCCTAGGTCCCCGATAACGCAACTCAAGTTGCTCTTCACCAGAATATTTTTGGATTTCAGATCTCGATGGGCGATCGCTGGCTTGCCTGTAGAAATAAATAATAATAATTAAATGAATTTATTTGAACATCCCAAAACATGAATTTGAAATTCATAATTCGAAAATGTGTCGAACAAGTTAAATGTACATGGTATTTTTTAAATGATATACTTATGTAAGTAACTGTTATGTAGTTTTGAGAATAAACTTACCTTTAGTGCCAACGATGTCCATGTGAAGATGTGCTAGCCCCGTGGCTATGGAGAGCGCCATTTTGACGAGGATATTTGAGTCAATGGTACGCGCCGTCAGAAAATCAAAAAGCGAGCCGTTCTCATGGTAGTCCGTGATCAGCCATAGCTGCGTCCAGGTGCCGTTGTCTGTTGGACAAAAAACAAAAGACTTATTTAAGGTATTTAATTTGATGTATGTGGGCACTGGTTATTCTGACACGTGCTTCAAGTTCCATATATGTAATGGGTGTTTTTAATTTAGCAAAACTGAAAAAGAAGCACACAAATATATACAATCATACCAGTTTCCTGGAAGGGGTAGGCGGAAGCATATACGCCAATATTTCGTCAATTATAGGTGGCGAACGTATTTCCTGTATATGTTTATACCACAATAATTAAAATGTAGCAATGTATCTTAAAGCTAATTAGAACAAGAATCACAAATCGTCGTATTTAGAAAATTTTGTGACAAGACTTTTGCATCTACGGCAGGTAAATCTATAGAACTCACTCGCACTGATCATAACGGTTAAAACTTTTTGGTTGCAAGGTTCTTTCTCATACACTTAAGGTACAATGCTTAACATAAACCTCGTCAATTATTGTCTACGTCCATAGAACGTAGATCCCAGCCACTTGCATCTATTGCCTTCCCGTCTGTCTTGACCAGATCATCGATCTATCGGTTGGTAGTCTCAAAAACCCGGTGGCCATTAGAGAACTTTAACGGCCTGTCTGTCGTCGGTTTTTTGAGCATTGTGTCTCGCTAAGCTGCTTTGATGAAGTACCTTTATTATCAGCAGCAATGAATCCCAGGATGTTCTCATGTCGCAACATGACAGTCTGATAGATCTCAGCCTCTCGGAACCAGGAGCACTCTTCGCGTGAGGAGAAGATCTTGACGGCCACGTTCTCGCCGCGCCACCTGCCTCGCCAAACCTCGCCGAAGCGGCCTTTGCCTATTATGTCCACCAGCTGGATCTGGCGGGCTATTGAGCGCTGCACTAGAAGCGGAAGACCTAACAATATAGGGGTAACTTCATTAGTGAACTGTTTATTCAAATACTTAAATATATCACAGTTATGTAAAGCCTTCCAACTTTGCTGCAGAAGACGGCTTTTAACTGAATACAAATTACTCGTGCTAAGCTTTATACTTTATTATTGTTTGTTACGAAACCTACTACAATTATCTGTAATGTTGTCTTTTACTCAATTTTCATTAGGCGCTTGGGGGCGGTTATCACTTATCACTTTAAGCGGTAGACGTTAAGCGAAATCAGGGATCCAAATGGGCGGCTTGAAATTTTTTACAGCAATACAGACCTGTCTCGGCCTATTCCTGACTGGGAAAGTATGAACTCACCCTTTGGGACTCACCCTTTCACATTTGTTCGTGATATTTATTTTAATAAAACACGAAAACTGTTTTGAACCTTTTAACATCATGTTGACTTTTATCAGCGCTATGTAAGAAAAGTCATAAAAGGATAAGGAAATAAGGTTAGAATTTTAGTGCCCCCTCTTCTCAGCCTAACTTTTAGGGGGTAAGCCACATAATATGGCGCTCAAAGAGAAATGTAAAGTTTGTGTACGAAGAGAGTAAAATATATACGAGTATGTTTGCGTCACAGAAGTTACGTAAAAAATAAATGTCTGTCTAAGTAAGCGACAGTCTACGGCAACTTTTATTTTGTCTGAATCACGTTGCTTTAATCGCTTTCGTGCGTTAACCCTTAATAGGGCATTGGTCAATATAATGTCAACATAAAATCAACCTTCTGCAGTAAACGTAAGAAAGGTAATAAAAAGGTTACACTACTGGCCACAAACCAAGGTGATATTCAGGAGGAGGTCGAGATTCAGGTCATGTTCAAACTTGTGTAGTAGTGCAAATTATCGGACGCAATTGAGTGAAGTCCTGCGGTTAGATTTTTTAAAGCCGCCCAATTGAGTATCCATTTTATTTTTACAATACCATATATACTGATAATCAGGACCATCAGTCTAAATTGCATTTCGAAGCACGAATCGTTTTCGACAAACCATTGTGACGAACTGACGAGCGCTTCATATGCGTTGTAAATTGCAGAATTTTCTTAAGCCTGCTAAGATTATTTGTTAAATAAATATGTAAGGCTGAAGCAGAAAAAGAACAACTTACCAGAGCCTGACCCCGAAGTGGTTAGCTCAATCATGTCCCTGATGGTAGTAGTCGCCATAATTGGAAGTCGGGTCTCACACAGCGAGTCTTCAGCTGGGAACAGCGGTCTGGATCCTCTCTTGACCACCTTGCCTGATCGGCGCTTGGCCCACCAAAAGCTGATGGCGGCGCATACCCCCAGCACCATCAGGCCTATGATCCACGGCACCGCTTGCCACACGGTCGCCGATGGGCTGGAGTCTTTGCCATGGTACGCTTGGTTAGACATCGCCCGTATTCAGGCCATTCTTATTAGTACTTTGAATTTCAAACATAGTTTGATGCATAAGTAACGTAAGTTCATTTTTTTATAAATTTATTTTTATTTTGTCTAATCTTCGAAACTACATAATTATGGAAGATAATAACACAGAATAGACCAAAAGGTTTACTTCACAGTAACCGTCCAAAATAGTTATACTCAGACAATTTCAATAATTTCGTTTTTTATAGTACGTAATTGCAAATAGTGTGTCTGCATAACCAATTCAATTAAAGACAAGGACATTTTTTTTCCATAACCCAAAAAGTGAAAAGAAGTAAATATGCTTCACGAATAACCTATGATTCACGAATATTTATTATTATTAAATACTGTTGTAAGTACCCTACTATCTAGTTTTAATAAGTGGTATTGTATACTTATCTATATTGCTTACATCTTCTATGTAATACATACAAGCGAACTGTTAACATAATATTAATTATTAATACTGGGCTCCTAATAAATTTATTAATTTTGTCGAGAGTAAACCCTCTTGCATACTCGGTGATAATAGTGAGGTATGGACATATTATTAATTTTATTTGGTAAAGGAAAATATCACTTACGTTCTTATGCATGTATACTTGCTACTCAAAAATTATGAGAATCGCTAGATTAAAACAAACTAACTAAAATGTTAAGACAGTCTTTAACGCATTAATTTAAAGGTGTATTTATATCCTTGTTTACCTTATGATGTCAGTTTCCAATATCAAATTAATCACTATCTTACGATTCGTATAATTTTACAGCGGCAGAAAAAATAAAATACAAAAATAATTTTACAATTAAACCAAAATAAAAACTTAAAGGCATAAATATTTATAATTAATTTTAAATATTAAGTATTTTAACCTATATTTTTTTCTCTAAAACGGATAATATTTTAATATTGTTTGTGTAAAACAATATTAACTTGAATATAAAAAGAATTACCTTTTCATGGTGAACTTAAATTTATCATAACAATGTTACAAGCATGTCATTACTTTTATGTATAAAATAATAGAAGTAGCATTCCAATGTGTTACCTAAGATCCAATTGCAAAGAAAATTATAATAAAATATTTGAAGCAATTTTTATGATAAAGAGTTTGTTATTTTATGTAAATCACAAGAAACCTTTTTAAATGAAATAATGAATGTTTATTACAAGAATTAGTTTAGTTTGGTACAGATCAATAATCACTAATTATTAGTTTCGCTATGTAAATAAAATATTCAAAAGGATAGGCATTCGGGCAAGTATGTCAAACAACGCACGTAAAGAGTTCCGATTATTTTTAGAAGTTTTTGTCAAGCTTAGTCCATTTCATTACCATTTTATTCCGCGCTATAAAAACTTAAACATCCATTAACTAACCCAGACGTTTTCCGAGAAACTGTAAATAATAAATAATCTATTTTTTTATTTGTAATGAAAAAAAAATAGTTATTTTCTGCTTAAAATTTTTATTCTAAGTCAGTGCAATTATTTTTCTATAAGACCCTACTTAAACGCCCATTCTGTTTATAATAAGAATTTGTTTACATTCACTGAACTATACTTAAAGGATAAAAAACTTGTTGTTTACATTTCACCCGAGAGAAAGCAACAATATTTTTATTAATAATTGTACAAGGCCCGATAGAGTTTGTCTATAAAAAATCTGTGTAAGACCAGGCTTCATAGGTTTATGATTCTAGAAAATAAACTATATTTACATTTTTTATCTTCGCATAGCAAATTTTAATCAAAAATATATTGCTGTTAAAATTTACTCACATCACATTAGCGCAGAAATCGTCGGTATTTGCTGTAATACAGGTCTTCTTACACTTGCTATATCTCTGTATGTTGGACGTAAATATTTCCGTTTATCCAAAGGTTGAAATTTCTTAAAAATTTACACTCACGGTCAAGGAAATTGGATTTACCTTTTTTTTTACCAACTGATCCTTGTTAGTTTTGGGACCTTGAATAGACAGACACCTTTTCTTTCAATTACGGCCTCTATTCTAATTGGCAAAGTTGCCACCAATTCCTTGCATTCTTAGGGAGCGGTTGATTCCCAGACAGACATTATTTTCTCTTATTAATCGTTTTTTTGGTCTTGATGGATATATATATATACATATATATATTTTTACATTTTTGCATTAATGGGAGATAAATCTGTACAGTTTGGCGACCATTCTATTGAACGGATTTGTTTAGAGTTTAGCGGCCACGTGACTCGATAAGTTGACGGCCGATGTAGCTAGAGAGATGGCATGGATGGGTGTGTAGGTCAACCGCCAGCTAGATGGTCTAACGATATCGCCAAGGCAGCGGGGAAGACATATACCCAGCAGTGGATGAATACGGGTAGAAGAAGAAAGTATATTTTTATATTCTTAATGTACACAAGAAAACTGTCTTATACATACGAACTTAACAACACAAAAAACAAATACATATGTCATTTAGTGTTACGCCATAAAACAGATAAATCAAATTAAAGCAATTCTACGCCACTCTATCCTTCACGCAATAAATTTAAAAACCTAATTTCAATAAACTTTGCTACATACAAATAGATTTCCTTTGCTAAATATAATTTCATTTATCATTGCTGGATAAAAGCTAGATAAAATATATTAAACGGCAGAAATCTTGTTCATAATATCAATAAAAATATTAAGTCAGACGAGGCGAAGACCGATCAGAACTCCATGGGTGTATAATATCTTTAACAAATTAAATTAATTACTCATTGTTAACAGACATTTCTCAGAAGACACTCACGATAAAGTTATTAAAGTTGAAGTAATTTTTTACTCAGAGAAATTTCACATTTAATAATTAAATTTTAGTAATAATTTTCCGTTGAAGGTAAAGAATCTGTTCTCTCGGAACGATTTTCTTAATTATAGTTCCGTCGACAGGGAAATACGTAATGAGAATTGAAAACGTACCGTAATTTAAACACTAACGAAATAATACGGTTCAATAAACACTTATAAATATTCAAATTCTCATCTTGCTCATCCTCGCCAATGCGGCCCAATTTGTCAGGGGAAGATTCGAGTAAAATCGAACCGACAGAAAACGGCGACGATTAGTAGGTTTCATTCAGCAGTATATTGATATCGGAAAAATATTTATAAATTCGTCGAATATAAATGTTTTTGGAATTGCTCCTTTCTTTCTTAAGATAAGTTGTATTACATTTTAAGACATAATTTGAAAAAAGCCGAGATGAGTTTCTTGAGGCATTCTACTCAATCTCGTAGCCTTTTTGGAAGCCTCGTTAGAGTCACCGACAAACTAATGGACAATCCCCTCCCTCCTTTAGAGTCACGACAGGCTGACTGACAGATCCCCCCGATAAGTCCCGACAAACTGACAAATCTTGAAAAAACCACAACAGACAGATAAACTGACAAACCTTGACAAATTCTGACAAATAACCATTTGCTTTTATTTCTTTATTATGGTAACGCTCATATCTCTTTCATTCTTGTTAAAAAAATATATCGAATTTCCATTTTGTGTGTGAATGTTTGACGAATCTAAATGATCATGTTGATCTTAAAGACAATAAAGTATATATTTTTTATTTTGATAACAAAGAAGTTGCCGACAAGAAGCTAAAAATACAAGATATGTATTTTTACTTACAAAAATATTTCGATATAATTTGTATTCGTATAATATTGACTATCATACATATAAAAATACGAGAAAGCGACTAAATTGGTACATATAATTATGTACTCGTATGCTCCGTATACCTTATTTAATGAGAAGGCAATATTGGGCCAATTTTATATGATACTAGCCTGCGACTTTCTCTGTGCGACCTATAAAAACTTTCAGAGAGCCACGTGCTATTGTAGCGGGCTGCGATTAACCAAAATGCATAAGAAAGGAAGTTCTAACGTCCTAAACATGACACCAGCAACTAAGACAACAGGTTTTCTATATATTTTCTCTGATTTTGTATGAGCACACAAAAGAAAATCAGAAATAAGGAGATCCGTAGGAGAACTATAGTTACCGACATAGCCCAAACTGAAAGCAAGCTGAAGAGGCAGTGGGCAGGACACGTAGAACTGACGGCCGTTGGGGCAGAAAAGTCCTAGAATGGAGACCCCCCGGCAGATAGCGTGGCGTGGAACGTCCCTCCGCAAGATGTAATGACGATCTAATAAAGGTTGCAGGATCACGATGGATACAGGCCGCATACAATAGGTCACGCTGGAAATCTATGAGGGAGGCCTATGTTCAGCAGTGGACTTTCATGGGCTGATGATTATGAGAAACAAAAAGTGTTGTGTAGTTACGCTTATTGCTATAAGGCCTTACGCCTGATTTACATTTGCTTTTTCATTCCATGGTATTTAGCAGTGGTTTTTAACATGACTTAAATTGTAAAGTCAATTAGATTTTTAATCTTGTTAATGTACGGCTTCAAAAGGACACGAGCTTAGCTAACAATATTTTTGATAACCCAGACCATGGTAACCTGTTTGTAAGTGAAAGGGACAAACAGTCATATTAATGCAAAAGAGGGAGATGCAATGTGCATTATTCACTTATGTATTGACAGAACTCGGTATCCTTATTACGGCACGACTAAGAGTTTAATGCTCGATGTCCTTATAGCAGTGTAACAAAACAATTTAGTGCCGAGCCCTAGACAAGGTATAAGGTCTTATCCGCTTGTTAAGCTGTTAGCTCAATCAACGACTGAACCAGTCATCGGTCTAATAAAGGTTCTTTGACAATTTTTTTTAGTATAGTTCATCTCAGAACTATTACGTGTAAGTACAGTTTTATGTGTAATGTTTTTAACTCCCAATAGGAGAAATCAAAAACAATCCCTTATAGATTTTTCCACAGCTGTATATGCATATGTGAGCACCAGTACCTTACCTAAGAATGATTCTTTAGCAACTTGTTGTTTCAATTATATTGTGGGAATGTCAGTTTTAAATATATAGTTATTGCTTTATAAGGATCTTCTCGTAGCCGAATAGCATAAATAAAACAGTTATACGTTTCCACCATGTCTGGCGAGACTACCAAAAAACATAAGCAAAACAAATATTTTCTAGCAATTACACCAATTATTCAGTTCCAAGATAAGTATCATTAAGAACTCTTGTTATGGATACTAAAAAAGGGTAAATATACATAAATACTTTTTTTTGTAAATACATACCTACTTAATGTATATAGGGAAACACCCAGACCAGAACAAATATTCACATTCACGCACAAAAATATTTGTCCTGTGTGGACATGGAACGATACGAACGATGGACACGACTTTAGAGCGGAGAGCGGGTATACTCGACACCACGCCATATCGGTCGTAACAGTTCAATAAAACTAAGTTTAAAAACAAATTACGTAATTTAGGGTTTCATACTTCCAATTATACTTTAAAGATAAGTGCGACTGTTGCAAATACATTATGATTATTGGCGTTAAAAAATACATAGATTAGCAATCTATCGCGTCCTAATGCGAACGTATTAAAACCACCGAAACGCTATTCCTAATTAATCGGGAGAGTGAACCCCATCAACAATATACACAGCGTACTCATTACTTATCCCTCAATAAACACCGATAATTATGTCATCTTCGTCGAGCGAGTTCGTTATACCAACACGGGTTTAATGAACTCTTTCAGGCGCACGTAATTTTCATTAAACTTAAGTAGAGTTTATAGAGGGCAGTCTTTCGATAGGTGATCTTGTTTGAAGGCCTTATTAACAAAACTAACAGCAGGACGCCATATTCCTGCCTTTGCAATCCGCACTGGGTCCATGAATTCTAGTAAGGTCAAATTTCTCTGTAGTAGATTTGTGAGTCGAGGCCTGAGCTCTGAGTTAATAGAATTAGATGAAGGCGTGCAGTCGACGCATGTAAACTTGATACAGAAAGAATGAAATAATATAATAAACAAAAAGAAAAAAAAATATTATCAAAAATAAAGTATCTTAAATTAAAATTTATAATTTAATTTCTAATGTTAAAATTTAACTTTGAGGGTCCCTTGCACTACACCTAAACGTGTTTAATATGGCTTTAAATTAAATTAGTTTTGACAATTTTCTATGAAGCCATATACAAAGTTGTGATTTTGATATTTATTTAAACAGCAGCTTGTGCAAGCGTTATTGAAATTTCTATTAATTGAATTTCTTATGCCTGAAGATTTACACCAACATTTGGTTGATCTCAGTTTGTTAAATCATTTTTGCATAACTAATCAGCCAATTGCCGTTCACGGTGAACGTGGGGCTCCCCCAAAAAGTGTCAACCATCCCGGTTCCTCAGAAAAACGCATCATCTTCACATTTGCACGCCTGACGGTAATCATGGCAACAGTACCTATCTTAAATGTTTTCCTTAATCTTATTAACTGTGTTTTCGAAGAAATAAATTACTTGATTCGATTTTGATTACTCAAACCACATTAAAATAAATACATAATGATACCTACTTACCAAAATACTACCTACCATAATTCGTTATAAGTATTTGTAGTTACTTCGTATATTTATAGCATCAATTGAAATCCAGCCATACACGTGTATAATTCTGAAGGAAATACGTCCAATAAATGTTAACACAAATATTCATCATCTCGAAAATAAGTGCCTGATAAGAAAATTGCTAGACAATTTCCCTTTCACTATAAAAACATTATAGACACAAAATTTGTTATTTATTAGCAATACAATGGGGCAAATAATGTGATTGGACGCGACTGTGTGCTCGAAAAGAAATGAGAGCATATTTTCTTGTTTGCAAAAAAGGTATATTTGATTAATACAACAATATGATTTTGATTGCCCTGTATCAATATTGATGATACAAAATAGATGTTTTTCTTTCTTAGTAATTGGGCCCAGCCCGTGTATCTTTTGTATACATATATCTATAATATACAAATACATCAAAATAAACCGTCTATATGTGATGTGAATGTTTAAAGAGCGAAATTAATTTTAAAAAAAATCCAATCTAATACCTAACAAAAAAATTTTGTCTGCCTGTTCGTTGAGGGTAATAATATCCGAAACATTTAGACCGACTTTGACGGTTTTTTAATAGCCGTAATAGTTTTTATCAAATTTATAACCTAAAAAATATCAAAGGACCTGTAGGTCGCGGGCGTTTCCTGGTATCTAGTTCCTTGTTAGAACTTCTCATTATTATTTTAATTAATAACAGAAATACCTTTTCTCATGACGAGATATTATAATCTTAGTATTACGAGCCCAAGCTCGTATTATAAATTCGCAAGTTTTAATGTTTGTTAGTTATTATTAGCAGCGATAGCCTAGTGGCGAGCCTCCATTGCTTTAAATTCCTCTAAATTGACCCTCTGGTCTCGGGTTCAACCCCTGGTGGCTCACCTATGACTTTTCTAAGTTATGTGCCTACTTATCGCTTGCTCCTTGCCTCGAAAAGCACGTTAAGTTGAGAGTTAAGCACATTGGTCCCGGCTGTCATGAACATCAATGGTAGTCGTTATTAGCAAGTCAGTGCCTTCTAACATCCTGACAACTGGTTTAACCATAGAATGATGTTGCCATCTGGGTTGCGGAGGTCACACAGGAGTCGCTCTATGTAATAAGTGAAATTCAGCCAACTCTAGTTAAACCAGTGGGCAGAACTTGGGCCCTAAGCTGAAGTATAGGGCAACCGGGATAATGCTAGGATATGATGGGGAATGTTTGTTCGTTATATTGACGTTCGTTGTTCGGTTATATTTATTTTGACGACCGATATGGCGTGGTGGCGAGTATACACGCACTCCGCTCCTAAGATCGTGGGTTGATTCCCACACAGGACAAATTTTTAATATATGTTCTGGTCTGGGTGTTTTCCTATGTATATCAATTACATATGTATTTACAAAAAATAAAAAGAAGTATTTATGTATGTTTATCCGTTAATTAGTATCCATAATACAGGCTCTTAATGATACTTATCTTATAAATGTTCAGCGTAACTCAGACACGGTCCCTTTAATTACAATATATAGAACGATCAACGCTGACAGTCAACGTAAATTTACAGCGCCGACTATCTGCATTAAAATTCACTGGCCTAGAAGTGAGGGGTTGGACTAACGAGAAACTCAGGTTCGTGATAAATTTACCTAGACGTATCTAGAACTACAAACTCACCGAACATTTGACCGACCTAAACCTCAATTTTAGGAACGAACGTAAGTGGTCAGCTTAACAGTGTTCAGTCTAACGATAAGCGTACACGTAGGGGAAGTCAGCGAAGAGGATTGTTTAAAAAACCACTTTTATGTGATTTACGTTTGGTATCGCGGCGGCATCGCGTTGAGGGCACAACTAGGTATCTGACTGTCGGAAATGTGAAATAGGAAATTAAATCCATTATTTCCAAAGCCATAAATAAGACCCAAGTTATTTTATTCTAATTTAAACAACCACTAGATCTCATAAATATGTTTGCATGTATTATTTAAAATAAGTGTCGTTGTGCATTAAACATTTGGATCTGGTTAAACTGGTCGCTTTTCAAACGGAAAGGCATTTTCAGTCTTCAGTTTTGTACACAATCACCCTTCGTTTGACCTCGCCCCACTTTTCGGGTTCTATATCTCACTGTTCATGTTGCTATTTTTAGTAACACTTTCCTAACTAGCTTTGATTTGATTTGGCTTTGAAGTATTGAGTATTACTCCAGGTAACGGTTTATATAAAATAAATATTCTCTTACAATCACACCTATTATTTAGTTTCAAGATCATCAAGTATCATTTAAAACTGGTGTTATGGATTACTAAAGAACGGATAAAAATACTTACATACCGTTTATTTTACCATACTTAATATAAAAAGAAAAACATTCAGATAAAAAAAAATTCATGTCCTGTGTGAGAATCGAACCCACGACCTCTAGAGTGAAGTGCAGGTCACGCACGCCATATTATACGTCGTCAAATTTATTATAATATATAATAAATTTATTAATTACTTGTAAATTTATTAATTTTACTTAATTACATGTTAGTTTTATTTATTATTTTATTTTATTTATTTATTTATATGTAAGCTAAGATTCTTCAAAATCCGATTCGTGTGATAATGTAACAAACGCACCGAACTTACGCATTTCCAATAGAATATTCAATCCTTTTTTAATAGTAACGAGACGTTAAATGTTTAAAAACAAAAAGAGTAGAATTAGCAGTAAGTTGTTTGTAATCATTTTCTTTAGGAATGGAGTGAAATGCAAGATTTTTCACAATACAAGTAAATCTAACTAAAGGATCAAAGTGCGCTGCGACTTTCTTTACCTGTGGCTTCCATGAGAAGATAAGTCGTCTTCAATATACTATTACATAATAGAAGCATTTATTTGGAACAGAAACAAATCGAAAGTACGATAACAGCTGTTTTAATCAGAGAATGTGTTACACCAATTAACACCTACCTTCGTAAGAAATAATATTACATACAAGTTGATTAAATATCACTTGACTTACCTGCCTAAATGCCTGCTAATTCAAAAAGGTCAAATTAAAAAAATTTAAGTAAAATAAATCAAACATAGCGAAATTAATAATTTCCTGTCACCAAAAAGAGCTCATGTAAATTTTTAAGCCTATTAATTACAAACCTGTACATGCACACCAAGATTAATACAGTCATGTTCTTAAATAAGCAGGTGATTCCGTTTTTAATATTTTATTAAAAATTTTATCATTTATTATTAGTGATAGATCTCTCGCGTCAGAACTTAAACGCGCAAAATTTATTCTGCCATTTTCAGGTCTTTATTTTGTGAAACAATTATTAAGACAACTTACGCGACATGAAGGCGAATTTAAAGAGAGGAAGTGAATTATTTATTTTAGAAAGTGACTGTACTAGTGAACAACGTAACACCATAGCCATACCAAATTAATAATGTCATATAATAACTATTGGTGAAAGCATTCCTTAAACCATTTGGAAAATATTAGTTCGGGTTCTATTAATATTAGTTAAGACTACGTGCAAAACTTCAAAACCATGCTAAATCAATAAGGAATACCGGCGCATGATCACTTACTTTCTGGTACTTGGCAGTATGTTCGCACACTCTGCTAAATGTGGATCCTAAAATTATAACAATAACAATCCCACATTCAAGCCTCTGAAATACAACGAGCAATGGTTGGTCTAATTTTGATATAATTTCCCAAATATTACGAAATAATCCTAGTCTTAGTGATCACCATATATGGAAATGAAAATATTTAGTGTTGAAGATACTTTAACGATATCTTCTAAAAGCCCTCCATTTTTCATGGGTTAGATTTTATGTAATTCCCAAATAACTATCAATTGAACATCATGCAGCATCGCCGTATGATTTGTTCCAATGTGTAATGAGAAGTTCGGATTTCTCGTACAATTTTCGAAACGACCAGCGAATTTCACATTTACTTTCTTTTGACTGTCTGAGACTAAAACATAGTAATTACATATATTTTTAGCAGCAGGATACTTTAATACTTAGAAGATAAAAATTGTTTTTTTAGGAATAAAATAGTGGACAAATTATTGCAGGCATATTATAACATCGCTACTAATTACCAGACAAGTTTTGCTTTGAAATAATAAATGATGTATTTTTTAAATATTTTGCATTTAATATATTTTCAAGCAAATACAGATACTTATATTGATCTCATCTAAATTTGCTAGAGAAAACAAAAAGATTAATTGGTAGTAAGTATCGATACATTCAAAAGGTCGATAAACGTGAAATCTCTGCCATATAGAAAACTATTCAAAAACTCCGAACACAAACTGTTTGTGTGTTAACACTGACCCTTATGTTTGGAGTCGACAATACAAAAGACGTGGACATCACAACAAGCTGTATGTATGACCCCTGGGTAGACGGCACATTCCGACCAATACCTGGGAAGATGAAACGGTTACAGAAGTCAGTAGAACAGCAGGCTATGTCCGGGTGCTCGTTCTCGCGGCACCATATCGGCCTGTCCCCCGGGGGGAACGACTGTTTCCGGTCCCAACATCTACACAACATATCCTCATTAGTGTACTGTACGCTCTATATGTGATCAACGCCGGTCTACGGAAGAACTACGGAACTTAGTTGGATTAGAACAAAGAAAACAACAAAAAAAACTGTTAAAAATCTGCTGCGTCATGCACCAAATACCAAGCCGGCGCCTGCGTTCTGTTGCGGACCGTTTTGAGTAGCTGTCAAATTTGTACATTGCATTGGAAGAGATGTGTTTCCGGTTACTTGCCTATCATAAGAACACTGTATAATACTGAATAACAGAAGAAGAAGGCACAGACAGATCTTTAGAACTACTTTTTAGAGAGTATAATTAGTGTGGTATGAAAGAGCTTCCGCACCATATTTAATATCGCACTCAGTTCTTTCGATATATGCCTGTGTTTTGGTACGAAGTGCGGTGTTTTAATAGATAACAAATGACTTGACAGGAAATCAAAAGGGCGCAGGTCCTTGGGCGTTGGCGGGTGTCGGGTGAGGGAGCGTGGAGGCAGGAAGCTGGTGCTGGTTAGCGAACACGTCGCCTACCTGTAGAGCGCGGCTGCAGCTCCAGGCGCAGCTCCCGATTGCACATGTCATGGGAGTTACAACACTCAATCGCCACCGACTCATTCCGTGTCTTCGGCGTAGAGCAACTGAAGGGGTGCTCGATGGGGATCAATAATACGCGGTCGATACAGCTGCGCCGCCACAGGGGAACCACCGACCATCACGTTTAGTAGGTTAGAGCAAAACCAACGCACACTCCATAATAAAATCATGTTAAGTAAACTGCACATCATTCAAACATACTATTTCAATCTCTCATCGCTTAGTAGGTACATATTCAAATCAGAAGCGATATTGTTAGGTTGTTGGCATCTCAACACAAAACTTGAAGGAAATTGCAATGCATTATGATTCTAATAGTACATAAAACAAACTCCATCAGCATAGTATAGTAGATATCACTCGGCCACAAGGGTGCGGTGCTCCTTACCCTTGCTCGACGTCCGAGACACTTTGCTCAAGTTCTCTTGGTAAACGTCATCGGAATTGCAGAGATCGTACGTGCAGCAATATGCTGGCAGTTTGCATAGTAACACTCTATCAGGAGGACTTTGAGGTGGGAACGCCTCTTTCGAGCTCAAACAGCTAAGAACCACAAGTATTTTATGAAAATTGGTAAACATTGTCTTAAAGGGTTTAATGATATTTGTGTTGCTGAGACTTTGCCAATTGGTAATTAGTTCCAAATATGTACCTCTAATGTATGACTCATCATATTCCTTTTCAGTACAAAGCTTAAGTAATCAATTTTGAATGAATTTGGAAAAATGAAATGGAAAATATTAACGGAATAGTACTCACTGGTATGTCTTCTTCTGCATGCCATTGTCGAGGTTGGTGGAGGCGTAACAGTAGCCGTCTGTCTCACATGTGTTATTTGGACAAGTTTCACTGTTGCAGTAACATTTGAGAGCTGTCATAGAAAAACAAGAATAATTATTTCATGGATATACTTTTTTTTATAATGAGGATGAAAACGATTTCTTAAATGTTCACCTATAAGTCTAGACGACTATATATACTTAAATGATAATGATCAAGGAACACATCTGCAGGCAGTGAGTTTTAGTTATGCTTCAGTTGTACGCATCATGACAGCCTGCCTTTGCCAATCGGATTAGTGCCTTGAGATTTATTAGAATACCTATATAATAAATATTTTATTTTAAAATGAATAACATTAATATTACTGCCAGTTAAGGCGTGACTTCACTTGACTCTTCTATAAGTCATCCCATAATGTCTTTTACAAATTATAATTGTATATGATACTTTAAATAGCATTATTGTCTTATGTTCACATAGGTATGTTATCTTTCAAAATTTACAGTGCCATCTCATTTCTTAACTATTATTAATATTTTTTCCAATTGTATTGTCAGTTTTGTTTTGTTTTATTTTTAATGTAGGATTTTGCAGAATATCAGCGTCATAAGAAACGCTGCGACACGGAGAGGAGAGCTATTTGGTACAAACCATTTAATAATTATGTTTAGTGTAAAGATTTATTTTGTTATTTATTAGTCAGTGCCGAAAAATTGATATTTTTTTCCTTCCTTCCTTCTTTCTTTCTTTTGTAAGTCTTCTATTATAATACAGATTATTAACGAGGATTACTACTAGGAGGTAAGGATTGTATATCTTTCTGATAATAAAAATAAAGACATCGAAAAACATTACATGATTTCACATTTACACTCCCGAAGTTTAAGCAGTAAAAAAAGTGATTAAGATTTCGAATATAAGCCTGAGCTAACAATGCGTAGCCAATAACTCTTTAGCCACATATTTATTTATCGAATGCTAAGCAGATCCCAAGGATTAAAACAGTATCCTATACAATATACATGAATGATTTACTTCTTACAAATGAGAAATTAACAATAGGGGCACCAATATAAGACAGGTAAAGGTGTAAAGGCTTAGATGGGTCAAAATTGTTATAAACTAATATGAAATCAATCTGTACAGACTTCTTGTTTAAAAAGGACATCAGCTTTATTTTCAGTTAAAAGAAAAATGGTTCTATGTTGAGGTTGAGGATATTTTTGCATTAATTAGTAAATTGCGTTTCCCTTCCTACGTTAAATTATACCATAGACTGAACAAGACCAACAAAAATTATTGTTCTTAAAAGGGCAATTTTGATTTATGATGAACTGGTTTGTAATTTATTAGATGTTGCCAATAGATCTACAACTGCTTTCATGTTGTAATTATAGGATTTTAATACACAATAATATTTAAAAAAATATACAAAGTGTATTATTATTATGTATTTAAAATATATATAAAACTATATCGTATTTTTATTCACAATATTTGTTTTGGGCAGAACCATTTAGTTGATTATATGATGACAATAGGGCATAAATTTACATAGGTAACTTTAACACCGGGCCTTATGAGGTTAAAACAGATTGACTGAATTGATGTAGTTTCTTTCCTATTATTTAGTTTAAACGAATCTGATTCTAGTTATCCAAAAAAGTTTTCAGGTGCCACAAAGAATAACTTCGGAGACTTTGGGTCCTCTTGACTCACACCTCTTTAATCTGATGTTTTCATTTATATCCTTGCTTGGTAGGTGACATATTTTTATTACAATGTTTATGTAAACCTAGGATTTTAAAAATTTTTTTACTTAGTTTTGAATTTATGTTACTATCAAATGCTTTCACAACATCAAGAAATGTTCACATAATCAAGAAATGCCATGTACATTGGTTTGTTATATTTTCTGTCTTATAGGGTTGATTTTCATTTAATATTTAGATTTCTCTGTCTAGTCTTATCTTAGAAACCACATTACATAATGTTTCATCAACCTATGTTCTATATATTCGTCAATCTTAAGACCTTTAAATATCTCCATCAATCTTCTTTTGTCATCATCATATCCCAGCATTATTCTAGTATTACTATCGGTACTTTTTAGATCTTTTTGTATATAAGGATTAAGATATTATAACGACATTAAAGATTCTGGTTGGAGTATTATTTTAGGGTTCCTTTTAGTAGTTTGTTTGTTCTCATATGTACCCAAGAATATAGGCCTAATGCAGTTTTTCTGACTTCACTATACAATATTTCTGGTACTAAGTTTAAAGGGTTGTGTGGTAAATATAAATTGTCGATTTGTTAGACCTTGCCTGGGTTGGAGTGAAAGTTCTGGTAGAATTTGGATGCTGTCAGGATAATGCTTCTCAAGTTTGTAACTTTGTATAATACAAGTTTCTCTTAATTCAATGATGGGTTATGTAATTCAGCCTCCTCTTTTATTTATAAGCTGCGTGGTTGAGTCACTTAAGATGTATAAATTCATAAATATTATTAAATTGTTGGCTGAGTTACGGTTTTAAATTCATTAAATCATCAAGAGCAGAAATCAGTACCTCCTCACATAATTTTTTTTTTTAAAAATGACCATATCCAAAATTACTAAACAAAATATACCTAGCTAAATGTACCATCAACTCGAATCACATTTAAGTGACATACTCAACAATCTGAATTTATTTTATGTTATTATACATTGGATAATTCATACCTTTACTATCAAAATCCAGTACTAACGACAGTACATACATACATAGGTACTGTCTAATGTCGGTATATCTGTTGAAATATTTTGTTGCAAGTATTACTGTAATGTTTCCTGTTCTTGTTCTTCAGGTCTAAATTTATTTTTAATTTCATTTGATCCGATTATTTTCGAAATTGTAGTTGCGTCCTTTTCTTGATTTTTAAATTAGGTACATTTTATTTATACAATTTTTGGAAGGAGTCAATAGTTGTTCATAAATAGATAAACTCACCATATTATATGAAAGAGTAAGTTCTGTAGAATCTATTATTTGATCCCAAAAAAACATTAATATCAAAGCATTAAAAAAAGAACTACGAAATTCCTGTGCCTGAATGCAAGTTGGAGATATTTTTATAAAATTTTCGATACTTTTTATTTTTTACTTTTGCATTCCTTTACAATTAATAAAACCTGTCTTATTCATTTGGAGTTACGTATAGTTTCAGAAGAGGAACTTTATTTATTTCATCCAATAAGTTTTATTGAGAACTAATATTTCAGTATTATCTTATTTTTAGAGAGACAACAGAGACTCACCATTGGTTGTGTCTAGCTTGCGGCATAACATTATTATAAAAAGAAGAAACCATTTTCGCCATTTTAAACTGTCCATCGTAATGTTCATATAAATATATTAATTTTCACTGTTTATTGCGACAATACACTTTTTATTGACATACGAAATACACGGCCATTGAAGAACTAACACATTTGACATATCTAAAACATTTAATAATATAATCGAGATTAATCCTAACACTTAGAAGTGACAAATATTCACTTGTAAAAATCGAATACAATATTAGATTCTTTGAAAAACTTTCCCGGTATCACAATAAAATAACAACGGAACAAACGAGTGTGTTACGGGGAGAAAGAGGTTGAATGGAATGGAATTAGAATAGACACCAAACCACAGATAATAAATGACAGTCTAGTCTTAACGGCATAGACTTTATACTAGTGATGCTACGCACATAACAGTTAACGGTTATAAATTATTCGTTTTTAGCGTAGACCAAGAATATGTGTGGGGCTTCTCCATTAGCGCGCAAAAGTGTGGCCACTTTATTAATGATATTGGTTTTATAATTATTTAGAAAGTAAACGCAATTTTTTGTGGAGTTTATGAAGCAGTTTCGAATCTCAAAAGATTCTATTATCTAAATTTAAAATCTATATAAATCTGTTTTCTGTTTGATGAAAAGCCTAACTTTCCGATAAAAGGTTAAAGAGTTGTGCGTCATGTAATAAAGTTAGTTAGTTTGAGATGACATTATTAAGGAAAAAATAATAATCGGTAGTAACTTGAATAATGGGGTCTTAACATTGTGTAGCGGCCTAACCTTTTAATTGAAATCTGTAGTTGTGCGGTTGGAATTAGTCCTAGAATCATTTAAAGGATACTCAAGAATAGGGCAGTAATTATTGTACGTATTTAATTTACTTCACGCGAACGTCCTGTTATGTAAATAAACAACAGTTACAATATAAAACAAGTTTAACACAGTATTCCTCTAAATTCAGAAACTAGAGTAATGACAATTTTACATACTAACTCAAGCATGCTAAAACGTGTTTCACCTTCCGTAATAAGTTTAATACCCATTTATCATAACAATAAATATTTATTGTATAATAGATATGCATACATTAACGTTGTAACGTTTATTCGGAGATAACGCGATTTAAAGGAATATGGAATATTTGTATTTCAGTCCAAATATTACTATTATACATTTTCTAGGGATTAGAGACTTTTTCTCTGTTATTTATAAAGTGCTCACGACCAATATGTATTTTTAGATAATGGTGATCTATTCAGTCTTGCGCTGTGGATGGAGCGGAAGGTGTGTCAGACTTTTACTGACTAAAAACCATAGGCTGCGATAATCCTTTCGAACAGCCTTTCAACATGCCGTTATACACCACGTGTGATACCTCAAATAATAAGATCATTTCTTCTTTTTTCTTTATTTTAAATAATGGCTTCGTGCTTCTAGCACATTTAGCCAGTGTCAAGTAAGTGATATATTAATAATATATAATTCATAGTAAATAAGAATGAGTGGTGATAAAGATGATAAATGGTAAATGAGATACCCTCCCCTAAGCCCGTTGAGTCCTCAGTAAAGATGTGGGACTATACTGAGATCTCACATGGACTCCTTGAGAGAAAATTTGAAAAGTGATGTTGCACTGTTTTGTTTGATTTACCAACACTCATGTATGTTCACAAACACTTAACGGTTAATAATCCACCTTGAATATACATTTTATAATGTTAGAAATATCACAAATTTTAGAAAATAAAACAAAATTGCAGACATGACGCTTCACTTTCCCGCCAAGAAGTATTTTTTTTTAACGTTGTCTTAAGTTTAAGTATACCCTGTATACCTGTAGTAGCAATAGGTATTGCATTAGTAAAAAGTTTGATGTGTGCACACACATCATTTGTAAAAAAGAAAAACTTTGAATTTACTGGCTACGTTAGTTCCGATAATGTCATTTTCTTATCTACCCTCTATTTTCTGCAAACAGAATGATTTTACCTGCCTATAAGCGGGTAGTTAGGTTCTGAAACAAGGAGGCAAGTAATAAATTATCGTGCTGTTAGTTCACTTCGTCAGTGTAGTGAAAGAAGCACATTAGTTAGCACGAAATTTTAAAGTTTAGTTTATTCAAAGAAGTTACAGTTAAAATGGCATTGAGACGCTGTCCGTGCAGTTACTGCCACTTTTGCTTCAAAAAGTTATGTTTTAGCTCGTAAGTGACTTTTAATTATATGTTTTGCCTTTAGTGTAATGTCGGGTGAGAAAAGGTCTTTTAGTAGGCAAATTTCTTGCTTTACTGGAAGAACTACTTGAGAACTATTTTTCTAAAAGAAGACTACTAAAATATCTTTTATTGTGTTTCGATTTGATATAACATCAACAGTCTATTTATAATTGAGATTACAGGGCATTCTCAACTTATTTTAAACCGAATGCGTAGTTACCAATATTATTTCTCTATTTTCAATTAAAATTTACTTTTCTATGCTAATATTTGAAGATACTTTACACAAACGTAGTGAAATACCTACTTCAAATAATTAACGATTTCTTACAATCGATACACCCACTTATAGTAGTAGAAGAGAAAAAAATGCAGCTTATACAAACGTTATGTAGTCACTTATCGTATTTTTAAATGTTTAAATAATTCATAAGAAAATATGAAATAACGCTTCAGCTGAATAAAATTATGTATTTTTTAATACTTATGAACATTCAGCTCTTCTGATTGTACAAAATGGTGATGTAATTCGAAACCAATGAACGTGGCCAGTAAAACCTATGTAGGTTTTTGTAACACTGGGCATAGCCCTGTTGCCTTGACTTGGGTCCGGCCGATAAACTGTTGTACACTTTGGTGGGTTCATTTAAATGTAAAATGTGTGTTACATAATAATTTCCAAATTTTCTTAAAAAATATTTATTTCCTTACAGTTCGTCAATTCGTACCTTAAAATTGTCTTCAAAATTTTGATAAAATCAGTTTATCGACGTCGTTGTTTGCTTATGATGATGATAATTGACGTATTTAATATGTCTAATAAAAGCTTCTTTCTCGAAAAGTGTCTGAACTTCGGACTATAGGAGCTTCTTGTTTTTACGAAAACTTAATAAATATGTCAAATTTTTTTGGTAATCCGTCTACGTAATTGTTAGGTAATACTAGCATACGCCCGCGTATTAGTCCGCGTGACCTACATATAAACTTTCCTCATAAATCACTATATCTTTTAAAAAAAACATCATCTAAATCCATTGCGTAGTTTTAAAGATCTAAACATCCATAGGGACGAGGCGGAATTGTTTGAAATATATACCGCGACCCCGGAACATAGCAGGCTCAAGAAGGAACATGGATGGGTTTTAGCCAGTTAAAGTCTGACACACCCTTTTGCTCCACTCACAGCTGTCGTTGATAATTTTCCATATGAAAAAAAGCCATAAATAAGGACAGACAGAAAGCGGAAAGCGACTTTGTTTTATATCTACAATGTAGTGATTTTACAAATTGGGTTACATTATTGGATTTGTCATAGGGTTCTCAAATTTATAGTCTATGTTACTTAGAAACAATACACCTCGGTCCAGTAGTTTCAGAGCCTATTTAATGCAAACCTACAAACTATTAAATCATTCCTCTGTAAATAATGGAAAATTACCTTTTCATTTCGCTGAGTTTACCTTAAAACCACCTTATGTATAATTATGTATAAACACGTAACGTAAGAATAATTAAGAGAATACGTATGATTCTTGTTTGTATTTCATGTAATTCCAAGTGTAAGACTAATTATTAATTACAATCATAGTGTATAGATACCAGATCCGTAGATCCTTAGATCATGGCTTCTTAGAGCCCAAGCCAACCTCACCTGCAAGTGGTGCACCTGCCGATCAACAAACGAGGCTCTGGCGAATAAAAAACAATAGGCTCGCCACCTATTACGTGGGATCAACTGGGTGGGTATAACTGGCGAAATGTGGGCGTATAATATGCCTGCCATCGGGAAAACAGTTGTGATATTATGTATGTATGTACGTATGTATGTATGCATGCATCACCTTGTTACCATAAGTCACCATGGTTCGTGAGACCAGGGCTGGGCTCAGTGATGGAATGTCAATGGGGTAAGATAATGATGACATGAAATAACACAGATAAAGACAAATATCCTAGTTCATGCACACTAGAAGTTCTTCTTGTTACCTTGTGTGAACCCTTCGTTTTGTTTGTCTATACGAAGAACAAATTTATTTTTATTTTTACAGGTACGACACAATGAATGAGAATCATGACTACGAACCACCTATTAATAATGTGAGTATTAATAAAAAGTCTTAAGATCCTAGTATAACGCGATCTTCAAACAGAACAAATACTTCATTTAAGCTCCTATGTTAGGTGGGCGTGCTAAATATGTCTTACGTGCGCCGTTTTTTCTTGCTAAGCCTAATTATTATATACCAGTTGGTTAATAAGCGCTAATTGATAAAAGTGTGTATCTCAGTGGTATCGTTTTAATTAAATATTTTTATACCGTTTCAAGTGTAAGCCAAGTTAGGGGCCACATTGTGCGGCTTGAAAAACTTTAACAGCTGTATATTATAATTCATGTATAGGTATCCTTTATTTTTTGTTTTACGTCGGTAACAAAATGCATTTACGCACTGCCTTCCGGCCAAAGGGGGACCGAAAGGGGGTGTGGGACTCACCACCGGCAGACGCGACTGCCAGCAGTAATACCCACTAAAAATCTTCTGACGACGCCCGCCGCTTGTTGAGAAAGAGGCGGGGGCCAGTACCTGGGTTGCAGCTTTTGACACCCTGCCTGCGGCCAACGACCCTCGGACCAAAACCGGGAGGACCTCCTCAGAGAGGCGCAGTGGACGCGCCCCTCCTACCTTCCCGTGCGACCATAGCGTGTGTTGCCGACTTTTCGATGGGTGCATGGTTAGACAGCAGGGGCCCCCTGCCCCTGCTGCCTAAGACCCTCCTGGTGCAGCTTGGCGGGCCCTCCTGGCCTATCCGCTGCGCCCTCCATAGGTCCCTCTTAGTTTCCCCCCCGGTAGTCAATACTAAGGGCATCCATTGTCGTCAACCTCTGGGTGTTACCTTTTCCCGGCCTCCGGGAGATACTCAGCCCCCTCACCACAACAAGGTGGAGACCTGTTCGGGGAAGATATATAGGGATCCTACCAAGGCCCAAGCTAACCTCACCTGCAAGTGGTGCACCTGCCGATCAACGGACAAGGCTCTGGCGCATAACAGTGCCCGGTCAGCGGCAATAGGCTCGCCACCTATTACGTGGGACCAACTATATAATTGGCGAAATGTGGGCGTATAATATGCCTCTGCCTACCGCTTCGGGGAAATAGGCGTGAATGTATGTATGTATTATAATCCATCCAAACTGGGTACGCGTGTTACCTGAATCCCTCTCATATAGGTTCATGAGGAAGGCCGGTGCTCAGTTTTGTTATATTTATTGTATTGTGCGGGAATGTTAAAACTACTGCAAATCATGTACGCTTTATTTTTTTTTATTTTCATTCTTCTTCTTTCGTGTCGATGACAAGTCAGTTTGAATTGGCCTATACTTTGTCAGCCCAATATGCTGCCGCAGCAATAGCACGGCCGGAAGCGCCCATTAGGTCCTTTCGTGAGCATGTTTCAGGGCATAGTGAATTATTTATATTAAAATTATTTAAAATCCCCTAGATCGGAGGAATGGAATGTCCAACCGTGAATAACAGCCTGGCTGAATTGGCCCTTAGCAGTTTTTCAATAGCGAGTGCCATTACCACGGAGCTAGTGTCGCCTATGATGACCGAGCTGAGCCACATGTCAGCGAGTGTGGCAGCCACGTCGCTGCGCAACCAGACCAGCGCCGAGTTTGCTGGTCAACTGGCTCCATCGAAGTTCCGTCACCCCCATCACTTCCCGAACCAGCTGAACACCATCTCATCTCCAAAGCAACTTTGTAGACGTCGCTCGAAGTCGCTGCCAAATAAAAAAGTAAGCTATGTCTATAAAGTTCGTATATAACAACGTAATCAGGTAAAAACGAGGGATATCGATGTGAAAATCCGATTGTCTAAACTGATGAAAACATCTCCTCTCGACACTCAGCTTCACAACGCCATTCAAACCGCTAATGATTGTACCAAATGGATAGAAACGTTGAGGTGACGATGCACCGAGAGATAACAACTGAAATTAGTTATAGGATTGAAATGCCTAGCTCTTATCTACTCTCCAAATGAAAAGACTTTGCTGAAAAATCACCGAGATAAATACAACCTGAAACTGAACTTATTTAACACAAACGCTCTAAACTTGCCACTTTAAGGAGGCTATGACTAATGGGATCACCACAGCGATAACAACCTTATTAGAAAAAAACACAAAGGGGGTTATTCAAACAAGATCTAAAGGTAAATCAGGTTTAAAGCTAGTGCTGTCTCTTTTTTTGATAAAATGAAGACAGTGACAGGGCTAGTTTTAAACTTGGTTTAACTTAAGAACTTGTTTTGTAGTAGCCCCACAAGCTTCCATATTAATAGTTAACTAAATACTGAATATGGAAAGTATATATCTACTTTATTTACGATTATGTATTAAACAAAATGTTTGTTATCTGTACTATAATTTTTAAACTGTGTTGTCTAAACTCTGAACTGATAATTATTGCGCAATGTCAACATTAAATATGAAAATTATCACTAAGCAACTTCATAATACTTGTAGTTTAAAAATAAATAGTAATTATCGGTGGAGCATTTGGGAGACAGGGTGCTTACGCCGAGAGCAACTAACACTGCGTTACTGGTTCTTTGGGTGGCAGATCTCGGCGACAAGCGACAGTCCAGGAATTTACGGTAGACTTTGATTGAGAAATGAGGAGCATTGCTCATTTTGCTAAAAACAACGGGACTGGCGCTCTGTTTCTCCCTACGCTTGCTCTGTGTGGGGCCGATCTGCCCATGCGAAGCGGGTGGATGCAACACGGAATGAGGCGTTCCGAATTATCAGTAGGTGCCTTAGACCGACCCCGCTGCCAATGTTGTATCCACTTGCTGGAATTGCTCCTCCACAAGTCCGACGATCAATAGCAGGACGCGTGGGGGCCGTGGAACGCAGCAAAATGCACAAATACGCTGAACAACCAATGCACGTATACAATCTGGTCTTTCAAAGATTAAAGAGTAAGAGTCTACCCAGGCTTTAGAAACAGATGCCCCCGTCAGCTCAATGTGGCTTGTGGCTTGAAAATGTAGCTTTGCCCCTCCGTACTTCTTCCTGCCTCCTTCTACTAAGAAGTAATCTGTTTAGGGGGGAAGGGGGGGGGGTTTAATGATTCCAACCTAAAATGCATGTGTGGGTTCTCTCCCCAGTCCATGCTCCACCTTATGTCCTGCCCGGCGTGCCCTACCTATGAATGCTGCAGATCATGCAATGCGTGTAGCTGAGCACTGGGTTTTACTAGTTTAACTTACCATCGAAACACAAAAAAGAATTATAATAATTATTATTAACTTACTTTCAGATTATTTCGTTCAAGAGCTCCCTGGATGTTATTGTGGAAGAAGATCGATAGAACACATATCGTAAGTAAATTATTCTACGATATTTGGATAACCGGTTCTAAATCTCTAGAACATTGTGATTTACGTTAGAAGCCCGCGTTTTTTACTAGTTAAAAAATTTCGTCTTATGACTTTCAATTGTTATTGTTTTTTTTTTCATGCTCAATATTCAGCTATAGGTACCTATTGACTATTACTATTTTTCTTATGTATTAACTTTCATGTTACTGGTAAAATCAATTATTCTTATTATTTATTCATTGGATCAACCGTCCTTCAACGAAGTCTGCGCAAAATTTTATTAATTTCATCATTAGTTCATCATTTATTAGTTTCATCATCATTCACGATCGATTTGGCTTGGTCGCGAGTATACTCGCATTTCGCTCCTGTGGTCGTCGGCTCGATTCCCACACAGGACAAATCTTTCTGTGCATGAACATGAATATTTGTTCTGGTCTGGGTGTATTCCTATGTATATTAAGTATGTATTTACAAATAAAAATCTAAAGTATTCATATATGTTTATTATTTATTCGTATATATGTTTATTTGTTTTTTAGTATCCATAACGCAAGTTCTTGCTTTCCATACATACTTATCTTGGAACTAAATAATTGGTGTAATTGTCTGAAAATATTTATTTATTAATATTATAAGCACGGAACTCTGATGGACAATGGTTTTGATTTTTTGATTTTGAAGCGTCTTACACCCCGCCCTCGACTAACGTACGTAGGAACTCGTATCCCAGGCCAGAACTAGGAGGACATCCTCAGAGAGGAGCAGAGGACGCGCCTCTCCTACCACCCCGTGCGACCATCCCGGAGGGTCCATGGTTAGGCAGCATGGGGCCCCTGCCTTCGCCGCCTAAGAGCTACTGGCACGCCCGCTGCGCCCTCTACAGGTCCCTTTTAGTTTCCCCCCCGGTAGTCAGTACTAAGGGCACCCAGAGTCGCCAATCTCTGGGTGTCCTTTTCCCTAGCGGCTTCTCTGCCCTAATGGGAGGTATTCAGCCCCCCCACCACGACAAGGTGGAGACCAGTCGGGGGGGGAGGGCACCTCCGCCCTACCACGTTTCCAACCACGTGGAATCAAACACGCCGGCTCATCATTTACTTTGTGATATTATTTCAGTTGGTGATGCTGATAAACAGAGGTCAGGAAATATGAAACACAGAAGAAGTATTTAAAGATCCTTATTTATTTTATTTTAAGTATTAATTAATATGTGCATAGGCAGAGCCTGGTCATGTTATTAGTGCACCATATGCATGGATGGATACACATATCTACAGAAATGTGTATACATTCATATCAGTGTATAATTAATAAGTAGAGAAATAGAGTAATTTGGTAAATTAAACATGCATATAATATTTTAATGGGTTAAAAAAGGGTGCAGCATTTTCGGCAGGCTCTAGAACTAGCTGTTAGGTGACATTTTACATATATTTTTTTTATATAATATCATTAAATACTAAATATTATGGGCCTGTTTATTCAGCAGTTAATATGACAGTATTGTATGGACTATCTGTGCAATAATTTGAATAATAAATAAATAACTAAATAATAAATAAAAAACAATAAAATAATTTCAATTTAGAATGTTATTACTGCGAGCATCAGTCTATAGGACAGATTGTACACAAAACAGAAAGAGATTGATATAAAATTGTCGTTTCTATTGTTTGTATGTTTAATACACCATTGTATAAATAACAAAACACGTATCCCAAAAGTAAGTACAGTTAAAAATAGTAGTCATTTCTTGTACAATTATTATGTTCAAATCAATCAATGACAAAATCGAAATAGTATAAACATACATCCATACATACATTCACGCTTGTTTCCCCAGAGGTTATATATGAGATATTACACGCCCACACTTCGCCAATTATACTTGCTATTATAGTTGGTCCCACTTAAAAGATGGCGAGCCTATTGTCGCTTACCGGGCACTGTTTTGTTCGCCAGAGCCTCGTCCGTTGATCGGCAGGTGCACCACGTGCAGGTGAGGTTGGCTTGGGCTCCTTAGGTTTTGGTAGGATCCTTATACACCCGAAATAGTATATAGTGTTTCATAAACTTAGTTTAATATTTTGGTGGTGGTTTTAGTCTTACTTTAGACATTATTTATTACTTAAGTGCCCATTTATACTTCTTCAACCTGACAGGCTGCTATAAGAACCTTTATTATTATGATAATGTTTGACTAATTAGAATTAAATTACAATCACTTAGTAGGCCTAAAGTACACTATGTTATTGTCCTGCACACTCAGACATTTTACCTTTAAGAATATAAAAAAGTTGAGATCAACTCTGATAAGGACTCGAAACGATTTCAATTGTGTTTAGAAAAGGAATTTTATTATGAAATCACAATTAAATTGTTTTAAGTATTGCCAACGACCACAAAAAAGTGTAAGCCGCCTGTACAGGTTAGAAGAAAACAAGTTTAATTGGAATACAATATATCTGTTCTTAGTTTATATAATGTTTTAGATAGAGTTTATTCCAAAAATGTGTAATATGTAGTTTTATAACATTTATAAGTAGGCATGAATCATTAATATTAAGATGTTCGTAATTATAAGGTTAATTGGTGTCAAAAAATATGTAAGATTGTTAAAATTCATTATTATTTATTCGATAGATGTAACATTAAACTTAAGTCTATTATGCGAAAAAAAAACCTCATAAGTTTTATTTGCGAACTCATTTTGTATAAATTGCCTTTTAATATATCGTGTCGGAAATATTCGACATTAAGGATGGGACAAAAGCAATGATTTACTGATAGAAAAATACACATAAATTAAACTTTTTCTGTTTTTACTTACTAGTTTAACAAAAAAACAAATAAAGCAATTGCTACTATGAATGTGTTTATTTTATTTTATTTATAATTCATTAAGCTTAAAAATGTCAGTAACTGAACTGACAATTCCCATCCCTAGTCTGCATGTTTAGAAACGGATGATGCTAGTACACCTCGCGCCACGGTCGGAAAAAGACGATCGCTTCTGACGTCATAAGCGAGTACCGCCTTCTGGAATTTTTCATTATTGCCTATGCGTATTATTATTATTATGCTTTTATCGAAAGTAATTCAGTATGACTACTGCTGAAGAACTAATACGTATTCTGGAAGGTGAAGAAGACAAACAATTTGTATCCGACGAAGAGTTCAACATCGATGAAGAGGTACCTGATCAATAAATCTTTCAAGATAGTTAAATGCTTTTTGTTTCATTATTTTCATTATGCATCGAACCAGTTAAGCACTTGTGTGACGGATATCAGAAACAACAGTGATATTACAAATATATTACTTAATTTATATTTACACCCAGACACAGACCAAACACAAATGTTCATCACATGAACAATTAATGTTTCTTCTGGGTGGGGATGGAACCCACGACTCTTGCGCATAGGACAGGATTACTACCGAATGCGCCATCGAGCCAGCCCTGTGTTTGAAGGGGACATATCCCTATCGATATAGTATTGAACATATCTATTTGTTGTAGGTATTTATGTTTCGTTTAACTGTGCTTGGCGCTGAGGGCACGACAACTGACATTAAAATGGCGGTTAAAAGGTTAAGTACTATGTAATAGTTTCATCGTCGCAAGTTGTCGAGTTTGAACCGCAGCAAAATGTACAAGCTGGCATTCAGGCGCTCCTGCCCAAAGATGGCACCAATATTTCACGCTGGGCCTAACTTGCACCTTATAAAGCACAAGTCGTCCTTCTTGAGATACTTTGCTTTTTTTTATTGAACACCGAGTTTTTTCAAACCATCGGGCCAAGACGTTTCGTGATGACAGTCCTTTGTTGAATAAAAGAAGAACTCCGCCTATGGTCCATGGCCCGTGTTGTATCGTCGTGGTATCAATGAGCTTCTGGAGGAGATTTTGTATAACAATAATGAAAATAATCCAGAAACTTCAGCTTTGATGATTTCAGCGCCATCCTAATCTCACAGAGGCGGACGTCCGACTGAGCAGCGTGATCTTATGTTCTTCTATTCTTTATTACAAAAAAAAACCACTTTGCCCCACCAACCCAGCTCGAGGTGGGGCACAATGAAACGCTTTAAAATTCAGTGGGAACTGCCCATCGATTTACACGTTGATCAATCGACACTGCAAATATCAAGATGCAAAATGGAATAATGATTTCTGACAAAACTCTTACCACTTTATACAAACCAAAAGAACTTGGGTCAAAACAACCTTAGTATAATATTTGCAGTCAAGAGACTATACTTAATATGTATCGTTAACTTTCCATTTTGAAGCACCCGTTAAAATTGGCATAAAATCCAAAATTTTGGATTAGATGTTTAGAAACATGAGCAAAAAAATCAAATGAAACATTGAGTCAAATTGTAACCATTTATTTGCGGCTTTCTGCATACGAATATTATATAATGAAATTAAAATAACTTTTAACATATCTAATTAAAGAAAATTGTTTATATTTAAAATAATAAAAACTGACATTTCTGTTCGTTAATGTGACAAATTAGAAAATAGAAAAGTGATCCTTCACCTACAATTGTCATATATTTTAATTAATGCTTGACACCAATAGGGTAACATATTTCCAAAAATATTCTTCTACAACATCCATAAGTTTTAGAAAATGAAATATTATTAAATTGAAATTATTACGTTGATGTAAGCCAAAACACTTTATAACTTTTGTATATTCCAGTGACGGATGATGATGACTGTGTGCTCGTGTATAGCTGTATGCTTGTACATAGTGTGTCTTCGCTTCGAAATTGACTCTTGTTAGAAGGTGTTAAAGTGCAATCATTCGACAAACTATTGCACTAGACTTTTGGCGGATGTACATTCAATTAGAAAAGTCGATAAAATCTACACCTTGTACATAAATCTTTTTTTTTGTATCAATAATAAATGTGTAAATATTTTCCAAAAGTGAGTAGTCACATACTCTAGCAGATATATTTATATATCCCAACCCATGTTTAACCATTGAATGATGTTTCCTTCTGGATTGCGGAGGTCAGACGACAATCGCTTCGTCTAATAACTAAAATTGAGCCCAACCTGGTTAAACCAGTGAACAGACTGGGTCTTTAGCATAAGTCTAGGACACAACCGGGATAACATTTATATTCCAATTATTCCTTCTAATTACAAGAAAAACTTACATACTAAGGACAAGAAATAAACAGTTGGTACTAGATACATAATTGAATTTTAAGTTAATATAGGGTGAGGTTATTAATATTTTGTTGGTTATAAAAATAATATTACAATTGTAGATACAAATTGAGCAGTTTTAAATTCTCTTTGTTAATGTAAGTAGATTAATTACCCTGAGAGTAGTACAATATAATATTTTAAAAATTCCTGTACAGTTTATTAAAAAAGAATCAGTTCAACATATATAGAGTAATGATTAGCAACAGTCAAGTTACAGACGAATATTTTCTAATTTAACGCCCTTTCCACTCGTAAAATATAATGAAGATCATAATTAATTAAATATCGAATGTAATAAGTAATACATAATGTAATAAACACACTTAATCAATAAAAAACAAACAATAGTGGAATGCTAGATAATGGTATAGATCAATTATATATTTTACACGGCTTCACTCATGCTAAACTTCATTATTCTAACATCTGACTTCCAAAATATATATAACAAATATAATTATAAGAAAGTTTTAGTAGCGTTTATTCAGAAGTGTTACTATCGTCAGCCGCATCGTCATATTCTACAGCAGCGGGGATAGGGGCCTCATTTACCATAGTGCCGACAAACCTGGCACGCTGTAGTATGAGTATGGGTTCTAATGGTTGACCAGTAGCACCCGCGGCAGAGGATGGGGACGACGCGCCTGCAGATGATTTTCCTTTAGATGATTTTTCTTTAGATGATGCGCCTGTAGATGATTTGCCTTTAGATGATTTGCCTTTAGATGATTTGCCTTTAGATGATTTGCCTTTAGATGATTTGCCTTTTGATGATGTGCATGCAGATGTCGTGCCTACAGATGACGTGCCTGTAGATGTTGTGCCAGCAGATAAAGCGCCTGTACATGTTGTGCCTGAAGATGATATGCTGGAAGATGATTTGACATTAGATGATTTGCCTTTTGATGATGTGCATGCAGATATCGTGCCTACAGATGACGTGCCTGTAGATGTTGTGCCAGCAGATAAAGCGCCTGTACATGTTGTGCCTGAAGATGATATGCTGGAAGATGATTTGACATTAAATGATTTGCCTTTACATAATGTGCCTGCAGTTGCTTTGCCTTTTGATGACCCTGCAATCGTGCATGCAGGTTCTGTGCCTGCAGATTCAGATGCTGTGTTTTCAGATGCTGTGATTGCATATGCTGTGTTAGCAGGTGTTGTATTTGCAGATGCTGTGCCAGCAGACGAAGATGATGAGTCAGAAGCGCCTTCGTTGCTAGTGGATGCGCCAGTCGGTGCGGACGATTGACGTAGTCTGTTAAAAAGTTATTTATCTTAAATAGAGTAATTGTAGTATAGTGGACAAGATTAGAAAATATCGCATTGTTAGTTGCAACAAGTTGTTGTAATGAATGAGTCACATCAAACAAAAATGCAAATAAATAATTTAATTGTTGATTTTTATTACAATAGTGCTTCTATTATAAGTATTGTAACGTGACTATGATTAATTGAATGTTAAAAGCAAGTCTATTCATCAGGTCAGTTTAAGATATATTATCGTTTTTATGAGGAATAAAATATACATACTTTTCAGGGAAGGCATCGGGCATCATAGAAATGAAAAAGTCTATGAGCATCTTACGGTCTACGGCTTTGGACTTGGGGTCGTACTCGTAGCGGTCGACGCTGAGAGCTGGCGGCAGCGGGTCCCAAGCCCTATAGCGTTCCAAGCGTATTATCTCCTGCAAAGGTATTTAGGATACGGTCAACTTTAATTGTTTTTCCATGCACGTCAAACCAGAAACTCTACTTACATACTCTTTGTATAGAAAATAGTAATTTAGAGAGGATACCATACAGCAAATTTTAAATTTAGTTATAGAAAACTTACTGGTTTAATATAAAATCTTACCCCACGAAATAGAGTTCTGTTCATGGATCTTATAACCACCATATGACGTTGAATCTCAATTGGGCAAAATAGGAACTCTTGGTTTCGACGCGTGGCTAATTCGTGATACATTTTCTGTAAACATTATTACACAAATTTTATAATGCACTGTAAATAATTTTGCCCTACCCCATAATCTGCTAAAATATGGAGAAATTGTTCACTGTCATTAAGTGCCCTATTGGCAAGTACTGCGCGATTAAAAATCTGTCAAGAAGTATCGTAGCACTTTGGTTTTCCAGCTGACTTTTTTGTGTAATATTTTGCTCTATGAAGTGTCTATTAGGGTCAGTGGTATATGCATTGGAGGTAACATATTTTTAAATATATCAGACAGACCAAACATGCCTTAGCTACTTAATTGCTGTGCGACATTTTAACATGCTTTAACTAAAGATAAAGATAATTTTATTGGTCTAAATACAGTTCATTAAGGTATTACATAAATATCTATGTATAATAGCATCTTGCATTCTACCATTACTTGTGTACAAATATTGGTCTTATAAACTAGCAAAGTAAAATGAAAGAAATTAATTGATTATTATTAAAATATTACATTCTATCATATTCTTTAAATATTCATCAATAGTGTATTAACATTTCTCTATTAGTTAAAAATATATATTTTATGCCTGAATTTAACAATTTTTTTCTTTAAATTTTTTAAAAGTTTTTTATAGATAGATATACTCTTAATTGACCAAGAAACTTAAAAACTACAGATTACAATAATAAAATTAACAAATTTTAAGGCCAATTTGGGCGGTCTTATCGCTAAAAGCGACAGACAACCCGACACAAAGGAGAGAACAGGAACGCAGTAGGCAGAGCACACAAACTTTAAAAAAAATAAACACTAAAACTATTTGTTAAATATGAATAAAATACACAAATAAAATATATATTATATATATATATATATTTTTTTAAAAAGCTGATACAAACAACTAATCAGATATATTCAAAAAAGTAAGACTTCACCCTCTCCTTAAAAGAGTTTAATGTCATGTCATTTGTTAATTTATTATAAATTCCATAATATAATTACATTAAGTTTGGTAATTTATTATAATGATAATAATCCTTTATTGCACATAAAACATAAATAGATTACAAAAGGTATTTAAAAACTTAAAGTACAAAGGTGGACTTATCTCTAGAAGAGATCTCTACCAGCCAACCCTAGAAGTTGTGTATAAATTTGTAGGTACGGTATTAAATTTGGTTAAAGATCTTTGTCAAAAAAAAGGAAATAAAACATCTTATATATATCATACATACATATATATCAATATTATACATACCTATATATCAATATTATGATTATGATTAATCCTACTAATATTATAAACGTCAAAGTTTGTATGTGTGGATGGTTTGTTACTCTTTCACGCAAAAACTACTAGAGCGATTGTGATGAAACTTTAAACGTGTATAGCTGCAGTCCTGGACTAACATATAGGACACTCTTTATCCCGATATTTCTACGGAAACGGGGACCACGTGGGTAAAACCGCAGGGCGCTGCTAGTATAATGTAATAAAAAATAAATATTATAAAATGTGTTAACTAAGTGCCAAAATAGACAAATAGTGATAGTAGTAATAGTATACAATCGAATCGCCACACAGTATGAATTCTTACTGAACATGCTAGTGCGTTGATGAGGTACATAAATTTTATAATTATTCCTACTACTATATAATTATATTATATACTCTATAAGTACAAGATTTTTCAAATAGTTTATGATTTTTATAGACAAATATGTACAAATCCTTACTAGTCCTTACTAATATCTGTCTGTCTGTCTGTCTGTCTGTCTGTCTGTCTGTTACTCTTTCACGCCAAAACTACTGAACAGATTTTAATAAAATTTGGTATACAGATGGTCTAGACCCTGAGAAAAAACATAGGCTACTTTTTATTGCGAAAAGGGGGTTGTAAGGGGTTAAAAAGGGGGATGAAAAGTTGTATGGGATTTCTTAATTTTAAAATATAAAACGATGAAAGTTCATATTTACGCACTTGATAAGAAATAATTAAACATTTGTTCTAGCGTTTTTGAAATTTCAGCCTGTGAGGGGATGAAATAGGGGTTGAAAGTTTGTGTGAAGTTCATCATTTTTTAAAGATAAAAAAAATACATTTTGTATTTAGGCACTAAATTATGAACAAAAATCGTTTGTTTTAGCATTTTAAAATTTTTACCAGTGTAGGGGTGAAATAGGGGTTGAAAGTTTTTATGGGTGTTAGTCATTCGTGCGCACGAATCTAACTATACCTAGACGTCGTTGTCAGACGCATACGATTAGAGAAATTTGCGCTACAGAGAATTACTTTTTTCGATCCAGTAAAATTATTTTATTGTTTCGTATATTTTTTTTAGCAAGTATTTTTTATTAGTTAGGTCCTGTAAATTAATTTTGTGCATATACTTAATATTTCGGAATCGTTTAGTTCATAGTAAGGTAAGACAGTTTCCGTTACTTTAAAAAAATCTGATTCTAGGTACTTTCTGCCTCTCAATGGAATACATAGGTACTTTATACCTACTGTGAACAATTTTTTTAAAAAATATGTTTGTAGTAGGTATACTAATAATTCTTATTAATTAATTAAAAATGCTACCCAAAAATACTATACCACGCGGACGAAGTCGCGGGTAACAGCTAGTATTTCATAAATATACAGACAAGGCAAAGGAAGGATATTATATTTTTAAATAAAGGCTACTTCATAGCTTAGCGACTTTTTAAAAATGTTACAAATTGCTTAACAGCGTTAGTCAATATCACTAAGGCTCTAGAAAGTAAATATCTATGATTTGTTTAAGATACCAAAGATACAGGTACAACTACAAACTATCAAACCTGGCAAAAAGTTTTCATACTAATAAATCTAACGGTCAAAAATAAATCGCTACTAAAAAGTGTTGACAGGTATGGTTTCTTTCTTTCTTTTAAATAATGGCTTCGTGTGTTTAGCACATTTAGCCAGTGTCAAATAAGTGATATATTAGTAATATATAAATAATCATAGTAACTGAGAATGAGTGGTGATAAAAAAGATACCCTCCCCTAAGCCCCTTGAGTCCTTAGTAAAGATGTGGGCCTATACTGAGATCTCACATGGACTCCTTGAGAGAATTTGAAAAGTGATGTTGCACTGCTTTGTTTGATTTACCAACTTTCATGTATGTTTACTAACACTTAACGGTTAATAATCCACCGTTATTACACATTAATGTTAAAAATATCACAAACTTAAAAAAATAAAAGAAAACTGCAGACATGACGCTTCACTTTCCCGCCAAGAAGTCCGACAGGTATGGTTATTCCACATTGCAGTTTGTAACGCATATGAATCGTGTCCCACTTACCCGATAAAGGTCCTGGTTCAGGTACCTATGTAGCACTTCGAGCGCGTTCCTCGTCATCCAGATCAACACGTCCGGCTCTTGCCATAGGTTGGAAGCCAACTTCGCATAAATATTAATGGCCGCTTTTAGTCTATCTGGAATTCTGAAATAAAAACAACACATATTCTAGAATAAGCACCATGGCATGGAAGATTTTTAAATGCTAGTTTTAAAGCAATAAATTAACATGAATACAATAAATGAAGTAGACAGAATAATTTACAAGAAACGACATTCAGATAATCACAGCATTTGTCGGACATCCCTAGCAAAATGACTTACCTGTAATTCTTAAAAATCGACTCATTGAAAACAGGATGGTACGAGAGGACAGCCGCCCGACCTTCACTAGCTTCTTCAAGCAAACGAGCGCCGACCAGGGGAAAATCGCAGAAGGCCTCTCTTATCTGAGTGTCTGCCAAACGGCACGTAGAATCTGCAAAATGTCAATGTAGTCAGAATTTTCTTAATCATATCATAACCATATCTTTTTCCTATTAAAGTCCCACTAAAAGAAATTCATTCAGTTCAAAATATTGCAGCCCGCGTTGTGCTCCTAGTGCAAATAGGAAAAATGTAGTGTGCAGGAACGTTGAAACCCCTTTTAAGCTTTCTAACGGCAGGCATCTTTTATTTTAGGTTTAAGTACTTTATTTATGTGATCAAGACGCGTAGTTTTTCTTTTTTAAAATGTGCATATTGAATATTTTCGTTTATTTACCGTGGTAACTGGTACCATGAACTAAGCGTGCCTTTCAAGCACGGGAACGCTAGATATGAAATGCTACATCAATTTGCTGCTTCAATTTGGTGATCGTTTTGAAAATTCTAATGTCATCTGTTCGTGTATGCTTTGCTAGCTTCCTATCGGTAATTTATATATTATTATTATTATATCAGTTTGCACAACGCAAAGTTTAACAAACGAAGATGAAATTCAATAATTATAAATGCTAGTGATGGATTAAAAATATCTTTGTAACAATTCCCGCGCTACTATAATTTCCCGAAAAATCGAGAAATTATTCAACACGACACGTATGACCAGAGCTAAATTACGTTGTAATATAGCGACGGCATAAGCCGTACACTATAATATATTCTACCCCTAACTTCGTCTTTAATTGGCAAATGTCGCTTGTTTTCTTGGTTTCATGCGCGGGTTTTCGATATAATTACCGTATTTCTTTCATTAAAGGTTATGTTAGGTGTCGTGTGTTTTTATGTTGGTACTTATGAATCATCAAAATGAAACAAATGCATATTTTAAAATTAAATTTAAAAAAAATGTTTGGGACGAACATACAATTATTTGGGCTAAGCGCAGCACACATGTAACTTTAGTGACGAGGTTGACGTAGCGGGTGCTACAGACAACAATAGAGGAAACGAGCCCGGCTTACGCAGTTGCAGCTAGTCGTAGCAGTCGCAACTAGTCGTAGCAGGCACAGCTTCACGTAGCAGGCAACAGCTAGTCGTAGCAGACGTAGCAAATTACATTTTTACAATGGAAGCGTCAATTTTTGCTACGTTGCGCTACATTATCCTCAAAAGAGAATTTGAAACTTTATTTTATTTATTTACAAGTCTATTTGCAATGATAGTCCGGTGGAGTGCTTAATGTGTTGGGTTGGTCTATGCAATAAAGTTGAAAGGTATGATTCTCTGTTCAAACATTTAATTATAATTCAGAGGATTTTTAAGGGTTTTTTTTATTAAGTGCAATACGATAATGATAAAACTTTATTATGATTATACTGAATCGTATACTTTGTTTTTCAAAATCATTTTATAACCAAAAGCTTCTACGTGGCTAATGGCGACGGCTTCTAAATAATGCACAATTTAAAAAACAAAACATTCGGGCTTATTATGAACAAACCTACAAAAACACATTACAATATAATTACTAAAAATGATACTTACGGCCTCGCGCTTTGCTCAAATGGTAATTAGCTAAAGCAGATGAATATTTCAAATTGAAAAGACGCTTTTCATTTCCTTTAACCTTCCAATAGTTAATGAATTTCAATAGCCATACATATTCTTCTGCGTTAAGAGCTGCAATGTCGATAATCATCATGATACAAAGTGGATCTGATCTGTCTAGGGACAACAACAACTTTGCTATGTCAAGAACAATTTTATAGCTGCCGTTCATTTTCATCACGTGAAGGTACTTCAGTGCAGTTACCAGGAAAATACGGTTCTCCACGTATGTATATTCGAGACGATGGTTTACCTGCAATAGGAGGAATATTAAATATATTATAAAAGTTATATTATAAATAATCAAATAAATAAAAAAATAGGTAAAGTTAAGCTCAAAATAAGTTTTAGTGATGTTGCTCAGGTAACCAATTCAACCTTAAAAAAACAAGACCTAGAGTTAAACCAGGTTTAAAACTAGGCTGTCTTCATTTTATCAAATAAAAGTGAGAGCATTAGTTTTACACCTGGTTTAATTTTAGGTCTCGTTTTGTAATAAGCCAGACAGTTTTGTAAGAAACATCGCGCGCGCGGTTATATAGGTCATCTTTAAAAAATCGTGTAAAATAACTAATATCGTAAATAATTACGAAATAATTTATTTTATCATTTTTAACTTCTTGTTTATAATAGTTATGACGAATAAAATCGACTATTTCTAATGGAAACAGTGTATTTAAAAGCGTAAATTAAGACTATTTTTGATATCAGTTGAAAGTTATTAAATTATAGAAAAATTATAATTTCTTTTTATGGTGCATTAGTTAACCATAGAACCTGTCATATAAAAATGTAAAATAAAATAGATTTACACATTATAATGGTAATATCATATCTCAAAGTAGGCTCTGACTAGCATTTTCAAAATACTACCTTCCGGAAAAATCAATTGATAAAATCTGTAATTTTCCTCTAGAGTGCACTAATATATGACTTTATCTTTAGTACGGATTAATTGTTTTACTTAAAAAGTAAGTATTGGGTATAAAACAGTTGCCCAAAACCGCTAAAAGATTGAAGTTACGTCGTAAATCGACTACACGCTCTTAAAATATCTAGCAGTTTACAGTTTGATGTATGTTACATATAGCTGTGCTACTAGTTTGGGCAGACTTACCATAATAAATAAGCTTATGTAATACAACTTACTGGGGTTTGAATCAAATGCTTTATTCTAAAGTAAAAACTCAAAAACAAACTTCTGTGTCATGTGATTAATCGTATAATCAACCCAATGAATTACGTGAAAAGTGTCTTAAGGCGGATTGAATAACAGTTCTAAATTTGATTTAAAATGTCATAGCATATTCAGTCACTTGTTTAAAGTTGAGAGAGACAGAACGATGTTTCAAATTGATTTAGCTCTAATCAAGATAACGGTCGTTGTGTAATACATCGTTAAGATGCAAGTGTTCTTTTTACAAATGTTTAATATCATTAATAAAATAAAAAAGTAGAAACAAAGAAATCAGATCTAAATTACTTCCTACATGAAACTCCTACCACCACGGTAGTGGTACACCTACCTGGTAGGTAGGTATACCTACATACAATATAGGACTGGCCGTTAGGCATAAAAAATAGAATAATAATTTCGTGTTGATAAATAGGTATGGTTCCTTTAGGTATCCACAAACACAAATCGGGATCTGATAATGGGCAAGAACGGATGGAAACACAGAAGGTTCCTCAATTGCGACCATAAGTAATATGTATAAGGTTTTCATTTCATTGCTTTCCATTTTTTTCCTTACCTTTCTTCTTTCCTGACATTCCTTGGGCTAAATAATAAAATTTAGTAATATCTAAATTTGTACATTATGTAAAACTGTGTATTTCGTGTTATTTATTTATTTGCTGATTTGAAATTGAGGTATACAATGAAACTCATTAGTTATTTTTGTCGCGCTCAACATGTCGCAATTATTATATATTAGAATTATATAATAGGTAATATACCTAATTAGTTAAAAAAATAAACATAAAAGGAAAGCTATGCCAAAAATATGCAGTGTAAATTATAAGTACTCAATAGGTTTAAACTTGTAATAAAATTAAATAGAGCGCCACTTTAGAGACTTTAGTAATGAATAGAGCGCCACTTTAGAGACTTTAGAGATACCTAGTTCAGCAGCAGAGGCTACAAACTCGAAATATACTTAAGGTTAACTGTAATTCATGTAAGTTTGTACTAACATATCCATGTATTTTTGGCAATAAATTATTATAACTATTATTACTAGCATAGAGTGCCACTATAGAGCCAAGACTTTCGGGAGTAACGCTCTTACACTTATTTGACGTTCACAAGTTGTTCGGAATGAAGCTAAGCCTAAGAAGGCATAGGTGACTTCATAAATGAATTTCAATTATAACTCTATTTCTAAACTGTCAAATTACGAGTAAGTGCCGCAGCTATACAATGCACTAGCGCTGTGTGCTGTAGCAAGTCAAATGAGTTGCCTTCAGAGAATTAATAAATGATCAGGGTGACGAACACAGGGCAGGACTAATTGGGTTATTTCTGAAATGTCACTGTGGTAAATATGTTTAATTTAACCTTATACCATCACCCTGATGTCTAATTCGTCTAATCACCATTGGTAAATTGAATTAAGAAAAACTACAAATATTAAAAATTTCTAAAAAGCTACATACAATAAAGAAAAAAAACTACTTATTCTTTAAACTTATTTATATATTTTACTTATGTTAGAAATAATGAAATGGATTGATTCTATCAAAAAAGCTACACTATTCTCTTTTTGTACTTTACTATACCTTTCAAGAAGACAGTTTAAATCCTTGTTACTTCGGTTCGGTCCTTGTATTTACTAAATAAATAATAGTAAAAACTTAAATAAGTTCCATATTTAAACTTTAATATTACCTACTTTCTTAAATATGTCACTTACATTTGCAATTGCAAAATGCAATTACTTACTGACACAATTGATATCTTAAAATTGCGTAATGCTGAAAATATTTTAATTCTTGCGTAATGCTGAAAATATTGCGTAATGCTGAAAATATTCTTGCGTAATGCTGAAAATATTTTTTTGTACTATTTCCAATAAAACGTAAAATGTTCATACTGATGGTACTTAAAATAATTTTTATTTTTCTAATGTAAACATGCAAAGCTTTTTTATTTAGGAATGAGTTTTCAATAACCATATCCTGGCTGACATCTCCAAGAAGTTACTAATAATAACGAATAACGGAATAAAGACATACAGTGGGATATCAAACTACCTTAAGCCTGCATTTAATTGCATAGAATTTAAAGCTGTATTAACTAAACAACTTAATTTATTTGAATAAGCAAAGATTAGCAAAATTTGACTGAAAACTCTGTAAGAAAGTAGCCAATAAAGCTTCAACATGTCATTGAATCTTGATATTTGAAAAGGCAAGTATTTCGTAATATACGAGTATGTAGATAATACTTTGAACTCAGAAATATGTGTCTATATTTAATAAAATCGACCTTAAATTGATTGAATGAACTGAATACAGTGGTGGATGGCGAACTGAGATTTGTTATTTTGGCAAATTAGGCAATTCAAGACTGTCCAGAACCAGACCAATACACAAAAAAACAATTTGGATTCCAAAAAGTTTTATCGTATTTTTAGACGTCTTGTAGCCTTATTGAGAATATTCACTTTACACACACATATCTCACAAGATCATAACAATGTAATCTGTTACATAAAAATATCTCATGTCATGTTAGGTACCATACTCCTCCGAAACGGCTGGAGCGATTTTTATGAAATTTTATTGTTATATTAAGTAGTGTTCTGAGAATCGGCAAAACTAATTTATATGGCAAAACAACGTTCGCCGGGTTAGTTAGTATAGTATAATAATATACCTACTATATAAACATCAGCAAAAATTCAAATATCATTTCATTTTACATGTAGATAATTTAAAAAGAACCATTCAGATATAACTACCCACACACATGGAGACCTGTGCGTTAATAGAATGTGCGGAATCATTAAATTGAAATAATAATGTTACCCATACTCCACTACGAATGAAAACACAGGTCAACTGGTTGGTACTTATTCACTATTCGTGCAGTTGTAATGCTTAATTTTATTTATTTTTTTATTTTTTATTTATTCAAAATCCACAGCTCTTAAAGATTATAGAGTTTACAATGAACTTACAGCTAATGACGGATTTTATATACACAGGTTTAAAATATATTACGGGATAACTATCAGAGGAGGTTTATAAGGACATATTAGGAATAGGTATTATATGAGGTAGGCACAACTAAGAAACACATTATTAAAACATTACACACACGCACAAAGTATAAGTATATAGAAAATGCAAAAACAGATACACATATATTCCAATAAATAAATATAAACATATAATTTACATCATATAATATATTATTATTTAGCGTTGGCTATAATCTGGCCAATGCCTTTCCTAAAGGAAGGGAGTGACAAACAAAATAAATCTAATAAAGTAAACTTATCATTGTAAGTTTTCTGCAGGCGATGTATCACAGAGTAATCAAACAAGGGTTTTCCCGAATCGAACAAATCGGTTCGAGTCAGTTGCTCTGCCGCGAATCGGAAAATCGAAAAGCTGCTTACCAAATTTGTAACTCATTCGAATAGCTAATAAAAAGTTTGCACCATTCAGCGCATGCTGCCTTTACCTTTTGTACATTTCGGTAGTTTATTTTTTTATATGAGTGTCTGTAACATTATGATAATTACAATCAGTTAGAATTACAATGTTAATTCATCGTGATACGATTTTGGTTCAAGAAGGGACAGAAGGTTGATAATACAGCATTATTATTGTTATTTAATAAACATACATACATACATTCACGCCTGTTTCCCCGAAGGGTTAGGCAGAGGCATATTACACGCCCACACTTCGCCAATTATATAGACCCACGTAATAGGTGGCGAGCCTATTGCTGCTTAGCGGGCACTGTTATGTTCGCCAGAGCCTCGTCCGTTGAACCGCAGGTGCACCACTTGCAGGTGAGGTTGGCTTGGGCTCCTTTGGTCTTGCTAGGATCCCTATACACCAAATAATATACTCCGCATTTATTGTATTCTCCGTGTGCCTTAAGAATTTTCCCATCATAATAAGTATAATTTATTTTAATACAGATTATAAGTACCTTCTATTCTATTTGTGGTTTTATTAAGGAACAATGAATCAGATGTACATACTAAGAATTTGTTAAGGCTTACTTCTGTTTACTTTAGTGACTTAGTGTTAAGGTCTCCCTCAGCTTCAACAAGCCAAAAATAACTTTTATTCTGTACTTACATTTTGAAAACTTAATTCAGAATGAACAGCATGTTGTAAGGTGCTTAGAATTTCCCGGAGAATGCTCAGGGCTGAAGGGATCATATCTCTGCGGAACATGACGTCTGCGCACTGTAATAAACATGTGTTTCAAATTGATGTTTGCAATATAAATGATAAAGCGGACCCCGGGCCCGGGATAATAATAATTGTGGTAAGTTTTGTCAAATAATAAATAACAGCTATTTGTGAACTGAGCTTAACGAAATTGGCAGAAACTTACAAAAAAACATTATAGAGTTTGGCCATCAAGTTCGGTCTCGAACAATCGGCTACTAAGTAATGCTACGGTTCTTATTCTTATTGGTTGACGCTCAAAAAATGTTTGTGTTTGACGGTCGCGAATTATTAAGAAGTCAAAATAAAATATACTTTATTTTCTTTAAGATCAACATGATTATTTAGATTCGTCAAACATTCACACACCAAATGGAAATTCGATATATTTTTTTAACAACAATGAATGAGATATGAGCGTTACCATAATGAAGAAATAAAAGCAAATGGGTTCTATGTCAGAATTTGTCAAGGTTTGTGAGTTTATCTGTCTGTTGTGTTTTTGGTTTGGTTTGGTTTGGTTTGGTTGTGGTTGTCAGTCTGCATGAATTATCACTGTGCAACAGTGCCTCCCACTCTCATCTCACGGTAAGTCATAAGAGTCGACGAAGAGAAATCCTTCTAGATGGGCAGCAGCGTCATTCTACGTAATCTAGGCTAATGTTCAGCAGTGAACTATGCTCTGACTATGGCCAACCCTACTCGACCAATCCAGGCACTGACCGCGACCCAAATTAGGGTCGCGACCTTGGCTTGATATAGTTTACTGCATGGGATTACTCACCTCTAAAAGCTGTTCCATATGCCGAAACCGGCGGGCATTACTCAGATTGACTTCCTGGTCAACTGTGGTGGACTCCAAAAAGAGGTGATGCATTTGTTGATAGCTGAAGTCGTGGGTAAATGCAAAGTATATGACGTCTCCATCTTTTTGCAGTTTACTCATCCCAATCCCAACTAGATTTTGCAAAAAAAACACAGGTCACTCATACGTATTGTAAGTATAATATTAACACTACTATAATTAAGTCACAAGATCTCATTTGTAGGTACTATACAAATCTTCTAAGTATATTTAAGATAAGTAATAAACAACAAAAAAGAAAGAGAATGATTACAAAAATAAAAATATACTGCTTTTCTCTCTTTAAAATTCTTTTAGAAACTATGTATCATAACAGTTGAGAGTCAGGAAACTTACTTTGGTATCACTTGATTTAATTCCTAATTTTAAGTTGAACATTAACGTCATTTAATAAAAAAGACGAAAAATAACCATCTTACGAATTTGACGGCAAATAATAATTAAGAAACTAGTTTCCTATTCAAAAATATGGGTTTTTTGACATTTACACTCATAATGTATTCTCGATATTTTTGCTACCTTTTTCAGATCGGTTGTCACATTGGTGAAAAAAAAACTAAAATCTGTTTTTAAAGAACCCTTAACCTAAATATAACGAATTACCTTGAGTAGGGTAAGAGGACTTTACTGTTGCTTGTCTTTCTATAATGTTACGTTGACTGAATTGTAACAAGTCATCCGTGAGAGTTAGATCTTGTAGTCTGAAAGTAAAAAATACATCATAATTTTAGCCGAATAAAGACTGAACATTGATATATATTTATGAACATATATATATAGTATATATAAATATACTACTCCCCATGAGATGAAAAGGGGTAGCACTATTCTAGGCCAGTATCACACGGTGACGTAATACGGCGTGTATTACTTGACTCTGCCATAAAACCTTATTTCGAAAACTATTTAAAATGTTATTATTTCTTTTGCATATTATTTATGTAAAATTTGATAATACCTTTATAGTAAAGAAAAAAAGGAATTGTGATTTTTCTTAGGTATTGTATTTGCAAAATTATGCTGAATAACTGTTGCTAACGATCTGATTTAAAAAAGTATTTTCGTCGGTATGTGGAGTTTCGATATCGAATACTAGTGAGTTCTTAACAAAGAAAAGAAAAATACTGACTCAGGTCGATCTTCTGGGTAATCTACTTGGTCATTTGAAAGTTGGGCTAAGCCTGAGCTGGAAGGTAATTCGAGAGCAGGTTCCTCTTGTTCCGCAGGGGTCATCATCATGTTGCGGATAGTCCTGCTCAGGTTATCAACCTCGAAGGACTGTAATTAAATTATAAATGTTTTTATACTACTGCAAAAGGATAAAATACTTTATTTAGGTATTCTCAAATTGATTAAATATTTTTGTAAGAATGTTATTTGATTTCGGCGTTGGTTTTAGCTCAATACTAGATCTAGTCACCAATAAATAATAGAAGGAAACGTTTCGACAATAACACCACCGGCTGGACAAAGTTTTTAATAAATGGTGGTTTTTATAAAACGTAATTCTGAACATTTAAATTTTTTAACCCCATGGGCTCAATTTATGGTAGTCGTTGGGTAACGACTACCATAAATTGAGCCCATATATAAACGCAAAGCCGAAATCATATAATGCAGCCTAGGGATCGCATTTTTCATAAAAATGTAAACCTATTGGTTAATCATTGACGGCTTGCTAATAGCAAAGCACAACGCAAGGCCGCCGGCACTCGCAGTTATTCCTATTAGCTTTGTAATTGGAAACATAACAATACACAATAATCACTATTATAGAATAATTATATGTATAATATCAATAATCTGTCGGAATGTGTGGTTCCATCATAAAATTCCTGATCCATTCTTTTAATAAAAAGAAGAAGAAATATATAGTCAATCGGTTACTTGCAAAGATTCAATATGTCAAGCTAAATGATACGATACACTTAATCATAGTTTTAGTATAGCTCCTTAGGAAACAAACCCTCGAATATGATACCCAGCTGATTCATCATCTCAGCCCATTATTATCAAGCCGCCCATTAGGCCTCTAACATGGCTTAACGACTACCACATTTAGTGATAACCGGGACCAACGGCTTAACGTGCCTTCCGAAGCACGGAAGCGCTCGATATCAAATGCCACACAAATGGTCACCCATCCAAGGACTGACCTCTGTAAACTCTGCTTTTCTTCGGTGATCGTTTCCGACCACCGAGCACCGCAGAGCTACGAGCGCTTCGAATATGATACCCAGCTGTTTAGATATTATTATTCCTTTATTTACAATATGTTAAGTACAATAAAATATCCACGTGCGTTTTGGTTTGACTTTATAATCACTAATATCATTAACAACATAAGCATATATGTTTAGGATTGATGCCGTACTCCATTCACTCCTTAAACATAACTTGACATTACTCTACAATACTAACCCCAGTACCATGCTCACTCTTATTCCTATTACGTATTCTTTTTCTTCTGTTTCTTTTATGTCTAGAACCGCGAGGTGCGGACTCATCTGCTGGAGTTCGAATCCTAGCACCTAAAAATAAAATTTATTTATTTATTGGCACCTAATAACTTATACTTTTCTTACCTTATACTTTCTTATAACTATCATCATTATCATCATCACCAGACCAAGGAAGTCCACTGCTGAACAAAGGCCTCCCCCAAGAATTTCCAGCGTGACCTATTGTAGGCGGCCTGCATCCATTGTAATCCTGCGACCTTTATTAGATCGTCAGTCCATCTTGTGGGGGGACGTCCCATTATGTAGTCGTATTATAACTGTAATAATTCATGATACTTTAATGTTGTAATATACTTAAAATAACAATTATGTACTAAATTATATTCATTATTTGTTCAGAGCCATCCAATCGTATATGTTTTTGAACATTATCATTGTGAGGAAATCATTTTCCTATTCAGGAACCTGTTTAGGAAATAATCATAATAATAATATTGCTACATTTTTATACTGACTATACAAAGTGTAAGGCTGTGTCCCCAGTAGGCAAACTGTTAGCGGCCGACTGAGTTTGCGGGCGTACCGATTTAATACGCCCTTCCATATAATATATTTGAAATGGAGTGTCCACAGTCTGCTAGTTTTGCGCTCACTATACGCAGTTTGCAGCGTCGGTCTCTCAGTCTTGCAACTCAGTCGGCCTTAGTAGTGTTTAGCAGAACGGTCCGACTTGGCTTTAAACCTGGTATATTAGAATCGGACCCGGACCAGGATAAGATACCCAGGTAAATAGGTTATAATGGCGAATGTATTTGAAACAATTTATTTATTTATTTATTTCGAGCTTTTACTCTCTTTATTTAGTTTTACCTAATTTTCCTATATGGTTTTGGTTTAGTTCATATGATAGTCAAAATAGAATATCACAATATGGAAGCCAGAATCCCTTTTTTAATATAGTCAGTTTTTTTCACGCTTTTTTAATTTTAAATACACTCTGAGCTCATTATGTTTTCATAGATTGCACAGACAATACAAGATTTTTAAAGAGATTTTCGGAACGAACTTCGTGATTTTTTTCCTAGTATTTTTTTATTATTGCATTTTTCTTTGCGGCTTTTCTATCCCAAGCTCTTGTAAGGTAAGCTGTTATTAGTAACGCAATTTTGTGGTTAGAATAACATTGGCAACTAATTATTCATTAAGTGTAAACTGCCTTCACCGACAGACTGACTGCCTGACTGACAGGCTGACTGACAGATCCCCCCGATAAGAGTCACAGACAGACTGACAAATCTTGAGAAAAACCACAACAGACGAAGAAACTGACAAATTCTGACAAAGAACCTATTTGCTTTTATTTATTTATTGTTGTACAGCTCATATCTCTTTCATTGTTGTTAAAAAAATATATCGAATTTCAATTTTGTGTCTGAGTGTTTGACGAATCTAAATGATCATCTTGATCTTAAAGACAATAAAGTATATTTTATTGTCCTTGAAACTCATACTTAACTTTAGTATGTATTTGATTAAAAGTTATAACCGTAATGAAATATGATATAACATTCACAGCTTTCATATTAGAACTAAATTTATTTTCTTTTAAATCAATAAGTTCACAGACGTATGGGGCAAGGTATGCAAAATTATATCACATACCACAGTTTATATGCTGGTTGCTCTTAGAGAAATTTGCGGCCATGGCCAAAAAACTAGTGAATTTAAATATAACAAGAAGAGTGTACAAATGATACATCGCTTATTTAGTGCAACATTTTGTACATTCTGTATTTGCGGGAAAGAAGAAGCTGGTTAAAAATAATTTAAAACATACTTTAGTATGCTTTACAACATATAGTATCTACCTATTTGATTATCATAAGAGATAAAGGTCACAATTTTTAAATGTTTTTGAGTTAATTTAGTCTTCAGATATTTCCAGTACAATTTCTAATACTACAGTTTGTTAAACAAAATAGTAATAAGTAACAAGTAATGTCATTTCTATGTATTGTTATGCAAAGTACCACTCAAACACGTTCAGTCTCCGCGGCGCACCTACAAAATTACAACTAGCAAAAGCTATCAGAAATACAATTCTGACAATATTTCTTTGTATGTAAACAATTTTTACGCGTACTATATCATACTTATTTTCACTTTTTTTTAAATATTTAAAATGCCTATGTTGCTCCAAAGGACCGATAAGTGAGATTATTTTATGAACAAAACGTGAATAATCTACTATGTTCAAAGGTTTAATTGAGGTGTCGATGTAACAATTAATCAAAGAGGCAAAGATAATGTCATTGATTTCTACATTGTGCATTCTCTGCAAAATTATCTTCGTTAACAACCCGTCCTTATTTACAGAACAGTTCTTGATGCTCTGGGCTGACTATACTGACTGATTTATTGCTGAGTTTGAGGATTAGATAAAAGTCTCCGACTACGTATTTTGGTCCATCTGGCTATCAGTTATAGAATGGCTGTTTGTAATTTACCAGGGCTATACAACAACGCAAATTCGCAAATTTTTCGCAAATTCAATACAAATTGTATTGAAGTTGCAATAGAGAGGAACAGGGGTTCGAAAGTGTTCAGAGTCAGTTGATACAGCTGAAGACCAACGAAGGCAGTCTAGTCACGTCGAGACCTGAGATTATGAGGAAGATCGAAAGGTTTTATGGACAGTTGTATACCAGTACGCAAGATCCCGCTACTTGTTTGGCTAAACACCCTAGAGCCAAACTAACTCTACCCACCACTGAAGACATCCCGGACGTCAGCCTGTGCGAGATTAGGATGGCCCTGAAACAACTAAAAAACAACAAGGCATCGGGTGAAGACGGGATGACAGCAGAGCTTCTGAGAGCGGGTGGTACACCAGTACTTAAGGTACTCCAGAAGCTCTTTAATATCGTCATTCTCGAGGGACGTACGCCACAGGCGTGGTCCAGTGGTGTGGTTGTCCTTTTCTTCAAGAAAGGTGATAAATCCCTTTTGAAGAATCATAGGCCAATCACGCTACTGAACCACGTCTATAAGTTGTTTTCACGGGTCATCACGAACCGTCTCGGTCAAAGGTTTGACGACTTCCAGCCTCCCGAACAAGCCGGTTTCCGAAAAGGCTTTTCAACCATAGACCACATACACACGCTGCGGCAGGTTATACAGAAGACCGAAGAGTATAACCAGCCACTTTGCATAGCGTTTGTGGACTATGAGAAGGCCTTTGATTCGATCGAGAGCTGGGCAGTGTTTCAGTCCCTGCAGCTATGCCGCATTTATCATCGTTATATCGAAGTGCTGAGGAGTTTATACAGAAACGCCACCATGTCCGTACGATTACTGGACTAGAGCACGAATCCTATCCTCTTGCAGAAAGGCGTGAGACAGGGTAATGTCATTTCACCGAAACTGTTCACTGCTGCTCTGGAGGATGTTTGCAAGCTACTGGACTGGGAAAAATACGGCATCAACATCAATGGCGAGTATATGACTCACCTTCGATAGTGATCATAGCGGAGTCGCTTGTGGATCTGGGCACAATGCTCGAAGTCCTCGACAGAGCTTCCCGAAGGGTAGGTCTTAAAATGAACATGGATAAGACGAAAATCATGTCTAATATCCATGTTGTGGCTAACCCAGTAATAGTCGGAAGCTCGGCCCTCGAAGTTGTCGACGAGTATACCCTGGGACAAAAAGTCCAATTAGGTAAGTCCAACTTCGAGAAAGAGGTCAATCGTCGAATCCAGCTCGGTTGGGCTGCGTTCGTCAAACGTCCAAAATACCTCAGTGTCTCAAGACGAAAGTCTTCGACCAGTGTGTGTTGCCAGCGATGACGTATGGGACTGAGACGTGGTGCCTGACTATGGGCCTCATAAGAAAGCTCAAAGTCACTCAGCGTGCAATGGAGAGAGCTATGCTCGGAGTGTCCCTACGTGATCGAATCAGAAATGAGGAAATCCGTAGGAGAACTAGAGTGACCGACATAGCGAAGCGCGTTTGCAAGCTGAAGTGGCAGTGGGCGGGGCACATAGTTCGAAGAACCGACGACCGATGGGGCGTTAAGGTTCTTGAATGGCGACTACGAATCAGTAAGCATAGAGGGCGGCCCCCCACCCGATGGACCGATGACCTGGTCAGGACGGCGTGGAGCCGGTGGATGCAGGCGGCAAAGGATCGATCTACGTGGAAAGCAATTGGGGAGGCCTATGTTCAGCAGTGGACTTCAAATGGCTGATATGATGATCATGATACAGCAACGCTATCATTGGGTGCTGTTCACACCAGGGCAACGAAACAATATACATCAAGCTTCATGGAGGTATGAAACAGAAACAAACGTGGAAAAAATCAAGACTAGACTCGACCAGACTAGAATAGACAAGAAAGAAAATTGTCAAAAAATAGACTGAATAATAAAATAACAAAATATTTTTAGTTCCATTAGCAGTGACTAGCAGTTATCATTTATTTATTTATTGAACCACCACCATAAGAAACAGCATAAAAAGTAACAAGTAAAATCTATACATAAATAGGCTAACTGTTCTTACAAAAAATAAATAAATAAAAAAAATAAATAAAAAATTACAGCATGCATAACTACATAATATATAAAAAAATAACAAAGTAAAACGAACAGTAGTGATATCATGACTAGAAATAAGTAAGAGGTATTAGGATAAAAGAATATTTAATGTAAATGTATAAGTATTTATTGAAGCAAATTATTAACATATTTGTGTTATTCACATCGAAACCCTCAGCATTTTTTATTCATTTTATGATAATCTCTATTATTATTCTCATGCGTTGCGTGTAGAAGACACAAAGAAATAGTCTATTCCCATGAAAGCGGATCGTATGGACTCTCATTGAATTGCTCGGGTTCTCAGTTAGATAATATTATACTTGAAACACAAGCTATTTCTAAACGTTCAATGTGTGATCGTCACTACGAGTACTGTCGTGTCTGTGTGTGTGTTTTTCCAGTAATAATTGTTGTAATTTAGACGGGGCAGTGGGCAAGCACACAATTACTAGAATATTAACTTACATACATACATAATATCACGCCTGTTTCCCTAAAGGGCCCACCCCTTATTGCCGCTTACCGGGTACTTTTATGTTCGCCAGAGCCTCGTTCGTTGTTCCGCAGGTGCACCACTTGCAGGTGTGGTTGGCTTTGGCTGCTTAGATCTTGGTAGGATCTCTATACACTATTAACTTGATTAATCGATAATGCCATCAAGTCCTTTGCCTGATTCTGACAGTGTTCACATCTCTCAAAGCTTTAATGCTAGAGTAACTCAAGAATAAGTACTCTAACTAGTCTATTATCAGAACAAAAAGTTAAGTTTAGTTAAAGTAAGGTTTAGTTTAAATTATTTTATAAAAAAAATCTGGAGCAGCGATAGCCCAGTGGCGAGACCCCTAGCCTTTAAGTTCAGAGGGTCTCGGGTTCAAAACCTATGACTTTTCGAAGTTATGTGCGTAATTTTCGCTTGCTCCGTGCCTCGGAAAGCACGTTAAGCCATTGGTCTCGACTGTCATGAACATCTATGGCAGTCGTTATTAGGAAGTCAGTGCAGTCTAACAGACTGACAGCTGGTTAAACCATAGTATGATATTTCCCTCTGGGTTGCGGAGGTCAGACGGCAGTAATAACGTAATAACTGAAATTCATTCAAATCTGGTTGAATTAGTGAGCAGACCCTGGGCCATAAGCTTAAGTCTAGGGCAACCGGAATAATGCTAGGATATGTTGATATTTTATTTAAATTTTTCATAGCTTACAGAATGTTTATCGCGCTCACAAGATATTATAAGTATATTATGAATTATCAATAAATTTATTCATAAAATAATACTAATAAATTATGACAACTTTTAAAAATCATACGATGAATAATATAACATTCACACAGTGTCAAAATTAATATACACAATTAAAATATAAATCGATTACATAATGTTAAGATTAAAGAAATTAAATAACGACAAAATCAAAATCAAGTTATTACACCTCTATGATTCAAAATCATTAGAAAATTCAATTGAAAAATATAATGAATCCTAACTAAAGCTGTTTTCAAAAAAGCAGCAGATAAAACAATAAAAAACATTAATTCTCTACAAAGGGATAGGTAAATAAAAGACAACATTTTATTTAACAATATTTTTATTTCACATTTACAATTAAAAAAAATTTTTTGGATCCTAGTTAAGTCCTTATAATATCCGCATATTAATATCCCAGTAATGGGTGGAAGCATAAGCCTCAGATATAGGTTGCCGATCTAGATAGATCAGGTCCTAGCTAGATAGCTAGGACCTGATCCACCATGCTAAACCTCGTAATGCTTAGTTGAGACTGATGTGTGGCTATCTTCTGTTAGATTCTTTGAAGCCGATAAATATTGCGCAAAGACTTTGCAGCTGGTTGAGATAGGTACCAAGTTATACTTTAATCAAATGTAATCTTTATAACCAGATTGCAGGCGCCAAGCTGGGCTGCGCAGGAACATTTCTATTTTTTTAGTGTTAGTTAATCAATCAAAAAGGTAATCAATCTTTTTTACTAGAAATCATTAATTACCTATATTGAATAGGCAGGGAAACCCTAATATGAATCAGTTATAAAAAATATCTTACCTCTTAATTGTGTAGTTGTTGGAGCCACCTCAACATTTCCATGTTGGGGGCTTAACTCATCTTGATCGCTGTCGTCTGACAACATCTTGAAGGCGTATCAGTGCTTCATGGTTGTATTAAACTGTCTGAACTGAAACAGCCCTGCTGTGACCCAACTGTAAGGTGTGAAATATAACTATAGTTAGAATTAGTTCTATGTTTCTAAAAAAACTTGCACAAATAATTCTGCTAACTGCATGATATTTCTTTATATTGTAATTAAATATTTTCGTAAAATTTTAATAATTATTTGTAACGCTTTCTTTTTTTAGATGTAGAAAGTTTGCTTAGAGTTTAGAAATGCATTAATTGCACCATAATTTAGTAACATATGTAACAAAGAAGTACACATGAAGAAGAAAGATAGGTTTCGTGAATTATCAATAATTGTTTTTATGAAAGTTCTTTGTAGTTGTTATAAATGATAGTCAAATAGCTTCAAAGCAATAAATTTATTAGATGCTTCAAATATTTGGTAACAGATGTTACCAAATATTATATATGTTGAACTTATTTTAATAAAAGTTTTTACTTGATAGATATTATTAGACGTATTAAGTTTGATTTGAAATAGTAATTTCATTAATTGCTTCACATATTTAGGAACATATGGAACTAAGTATTGCAAATGGAAAACAAAGACCTTTGTAAAAACACCATATTTTTTGTAGTTTAACTAAAGTATAAACAACATATTTGTAAAACAACTATATTATAAACAAACTATAGCATCAAAAACCATCAAAAAGTGATGATCTTGAAAATAAAATAAAATTTAAAATGTCTTACCTAAGGCAGGAGCTGGACGCGACGTCACCCCATTGCCGAGCCAGACGCACTAATTGGGATCTCCGGGCAGCTTTTGCAGAATCGATCGACAGATTGCACTTGTAGATACCTAGGTCAGCCTAAATGCATGCCCTACCTGTTGCTTCCAATGTTGGAAGTTAAAAAGTTGGAAGCTAATAATTACATTACAATAGACTGTAGGAAAAACTATTCACAAAAAGATTTAGATATAGATTTAGATATTTTATCAAAAATCAATAACTTATTACCGATATACTAACGACCGTTTGGATAAAAAATTCTAGAATGTCTGCCGGGAAGCTGCGTCGATTTGTCTTGTGATAGAATGAGGGGAAGGGGAACAAAGGCTTTTGAGTTGCCACCCAAATTGCGCAGAATCAATGGCATGAAACGACAGTTCACGGCTTCGGCGCAGAATCGCCCCATCCCACCGCTTCCACAGGTGGGAGGTGTTAAACTAAAAATAAACTGTAACACAAAATGGCTCGATAAAGTATGTACTTTCTGATTCGATAGACGCCCATGTCTACTTAAACCATTATATTGAGTCTTATAAGTATGTTCTCAAAACGTTTGGTCTGTTCTTAAGCTCTGGAACAGTCTAGAAACAATACGTACACATATTTTCACCCACCTTTGTCTAGTAAACAAGTTGTTACTTTTGACCATTATTTTATGGTGAATAAAATTACTTACCAGAATATTTTAGCATTCTAAGCTATACTAGATTATTGTTTACAGGCGGTTTTGATGGATTTGTATATGCCGCCATGATATCTTACACGTTGATTGCAGTTTCTCGTGCTGATATTGTTACATGCAACACTTGCCCCAAGAGACGTAAATAGAAAAATAATTAAAAAATATTATTTAGTTAAGTTTATTTAGCAAACAGTACATTATTTACATCTGCATTGTAAAATTATACAGCAAAACATCGTCATAATGCTTTATGTATATAGCGGTTAAGTAATGTAGATCTACTCAAATCAGTTGGTCTCAAACTTGGCAAAGTATCTTGCGTATCTTGGTGGCCCCGAACAAATAACATGGAAATTTATGGTTTATTTGACCTTAGAATAATCAACAAGTGACATATTGCTTGCTCATTTTCAATCGTGCGTCATACGCCGGTTGTTCTAGACGGTATTAAAACATACTTCTCTTGTTGTCGAATCTGTTGTTTCACAGATTCGTTTATTTAGCAGTTGTCCTATAACAAGTCAATTGGGGTAGTATTAGTAGTTTAAATTATATTAATGGGAAATATATCATCCATACTCGTTACGTTTTCATAACGATCCTTAGCCAAACTAGATGGCACGAAGATTCTTACGACTTAAAATGAGGGGGCTTATGACTCTGGTTACTTTGTTTTTCAATAGTACCATCGTTGTGACCACGGATTTTAACACTCGCATTTTCCAAGTTTCAGAGCAAGCGCTTTGATATTGTTATTCGAGCGACTTTATTTTGTAGGATCTCCATCCATACATAGCGATCGCACTTAATCTTGACCTACAAACCTAGTTGCTTGTGCGTTTAACATACCTTACTAAATTGCCGTGCGGTAAGGACCTGCCAGTCCGTCTTATCGCACGGGGATTCGTAGGAGTCGATGAAGAGAAATCCTTTCGATGATGGGCAGCAGCGTAATTCTGTATACTGGTTTGAACTGCGATCAAAAACCCGTCTGCCTAGCATGGTGATTATGGACAAGTGTCCCCAGTAGAATGTATTCTAATATAATATATTCTATAGGGATACTTGGGCCAATGGGTTTGAAAAGGCTGATATGATGGTGAATAATTTATTAACGACTTCCAATGCCCATCTGTTTTGATAGTAATATCAACATTCTAATCATCTCTTAGGGGTTTTCTCGGCTATATTACACTTAAAATAAATATGAAGCCAGACCAACGCCACATTTATCAGTGTTAATGTAATCTATGCAGGCGAGGACGTTTCGCCCTTCTTCGACAAGTGGGTAGGCTACTGGGTTCTTGCAAGACGCCGCAGGAGTTCCACATAACCCACCAAAAGTTTTGTGTTTTCAGCTGTTTCTGTATTACTAATTGTAATTTCTCGATATCAAAGACCTAACAGGTGTCTAACAGGTATGATATTATTAATATGTATCAATAATACAGTACAGTAAAGCCACGATAACTTTAGTAAGACGTGAAGAACTAACAGGTACAACTATACATTACTGAAATTAGAATGGCATCATCGGTATTCATAAAAAGTACACAGAAATAAAACAAACAATTATAATTTTTACGTATTCAGAGAAATTTTTAATATTTATTATAACCTAACATTGACATGCATATTTTTTTTAATAATTAACAACTCGACTCCGCTAGTCAGTGTACAGTCAAGACCATAAATATATAAGTACTTAATAATTAAGACAAAATAGCTCTCTGGCTATGTTATATATTGTCTTATATTTATGTATTTTTTGTTTCACAAACACTTTTTGTTATATTATGATTACATTATAGGTAAAGAAAAGTCCACGTAGTCTTTTTCATTGAACCTTGTTGCTTGTTTAATTAATACATGTTTTTATGTTAGATACATATTTATACAAGAATTGTGAGGTAGTTAACAAAATTGCGATATGTATTCTTTGCGTCATTATTAATGTCATGTTATATGCTTCAATAACGTATTGTTTTAAATTAAAATAAGACAGTCAAATAGGTACCCTTCATATTTCTTTTCCAAGTATCATAAATATAGTATGCTCAAAGTTTATAAAATCATCCTACACCCAAATTGTACCAATTTTTTTTATTCAACCTATTTTTCTTTACGAAGACTTGAGGATTTTGGCTTATTTCACCTCTGCACTATATAAACATGCTTTATATAGACCTAAACAAAATATTAGATTTGATAAACCTCGAGCAGACAAACCTTGGTTTATTCCTAGAATGATATCGCTTTATGCCAAGAATGATCCGTGAGTCTATTCAAATTTGGGTGTGTTTTGATCTTAATAAGCTCTCGGAAACTAGCAGAGTCAATTTTGCTACAATTACAGTCTAGACTAAATTGTAGCTAGGCTAGTTACATAAACTTTGATCATATAATATTTATGTCTGTATGTATATCATGTAGTAATTATGTGTTAACTTTACTGTTTTACACTGGTTTAACTTGCAAATAATATTCTAATTTATTTAAATAATTATGTTTCATCAGAAAATTCTAGTAACCTCCAAGTAAGGTACAGCATGTTTTTAAGGTGGTTCTTATGGTCTTTGAAGAATATCTTCTTTGGAGATGTTTATCACGTTTCGGTTCGTTGCTATTATTTTAGGCCTGAGAATATTTTTTTATCAAATTTTACTGACAGATGTTAATTATTAACATTAAAAGTTACAGGTAAATTAATTCTAACATTGAGATTTATTTAATGTCACCAATAGGTGAGCCTATTCTAATAACATATTTGTAAAACATTTATATTTGAAATACATTAAAACGCCCAATAGGCACCAGGCCAGTCCTCTTTGTGAAGCCTGCGTCAGACCTGGGCCGCCCCGCGTGCTCCTCGAGTTCGCAGGGGTGGTCAACAAAATCTATCACGAATGCTTATAGCAGATTAGGCCCCTGCTTCTGTGAAGTGGGCTGGCTGGACTGACGGCCACCATGGGCCACGTACATACCTACAATGGTCCATTACATATAACGACCAACATTGACCAATTTATAATAAATTACATCGAATAATGGTTTACCCGTTATATAGGTCAAAATATTCAACATCGCTGAGAACATATTTCTTTCATGCATTTCAAAATACGTTCCAAAATAGATTTATAAAATTTATTTTTAATTAGCGCTTTTTAAAAGTCCAATAACGGATAACTTCTTGAATGTACGCTTGTAACATGTGCACAAAGAGTAGATCATTTTAATTTGACCTTATATAATTATGTTGTAATACATTTTTATGATACAACAACAATATTTTATAAATAACTTCCAAAAGTGGAAAATAATTATATTATTATCGTATATGTTTGTTACAATTAACAGTCATTTACTTACTATGAGAAATACTTATATATATATGAAGAACATAAAATAGAAATTCGTAGTTGATACATATGAGGCCGTCCGGGCAAAAGCGGTCTAAATTTAGGTAATATGAAGGCATGCGGGTGGATAGTTCTACAATTTGAAATCAATGTACACGAGTTATTACAAAAAAGGGGCTCCTTAGTTATTTGATGTAGGTACCATAAAATAAATATAATTACCTTATAACAGTTTTTGTTTACGTAAGTGTTCGTGCTTTCAATAGAGGCCTCGTTTCAAAAATATTTACTATACTAAAGAAAGTTGTATAGGGATCCTACCAAGATCTGAGGAGCCCAAGCCAACCTCACCAGTGGTGCACCTGCCGGACAACGGACGAGGCTCTGGCGAATATACGAGTTCGCGGTAAGCGGCAATAGGCTTGCTATAACTGGCGAAATGTGGGCGTAAAATATGCCTCTGCCTACTACTGTATATTTACTAAGGTAAAAAATATTTTAATAATGAAAATGAAACATGAACGGTGAATGCATAATAAAAAATACTACACTTAACATAAATGTATTTTTGCTACTAATGGGTACGACCTCTTCTCGCACCCCTGAAGCCTGTATAGTATGTTCTCGATCTCGAATCTCTATTTATGCCGTTTTTGAACCATCAACCATCTGCTTCTAGTTGTGAAACCCTTTTTCACTATCTCTACTAACTCGTTTCAATTGGTCCCTGTCGGATTTAAGTGCGAACTGTCCGCTGGCAACGGTAACAATTGTATATAGGAGTAGTTCGGTACAGTCTGGGTCACTCGTCCATTTTGTTTGTTAATACTAAAAAAATATTTTTTACCTCAAGCACAATTTTTATAACCCTATTTTTACCCTTACCCTTTATTGTAAGCAAAAACATTGATTTAGTGTTTAAGTAAAGATAAAAAAGAAACTGTTTATGGTACAGAAAAAATACTTTGTGGCTTCTATTTTGTTTTGACTAGTATATATTTTATTTATATTAATCCCGATGCACGTTTTATGTAAAAAAATATTAGTTCATTAATTTGAAGTACTACTACGTACAGAATATAAAAACCGCGAGTTAGCCCGCTCGCGCTGATGGCCTCAATGTAGGTACTTAATTGAACTAAGTAAATAGAGTAACCATATTGTAGATTCTTTTTGGTTATAAAATTAACAATATAATTGAGCAATTTTAAATTCCGTTTGTAATAATAAGTACATATACATACATTATATTTACCCTGAAGATATATAAAAACAATTACAAAACATTAAACCTGTCACCCTGTAAAGTTTTAACATAAGTAAAATTATTTTACTTGTTATAAAATTTATTATGATAAGATAGAGAAGATATTGTTTTTCATGGCATTTAATCCGTGGACTCCGCCCAGCTATCAAAATCCTTGGCCTCCCAGGTACCAACATTCTCAACAACGTCGTCATCGAAATCATAATCATTATAATCGATTACGGGACCGGAAGTAGGAGCGGGAGCGCATTGACGAATTTTATCAGAAGTGGGGTTAGACGGGGGAGCATAAATGAACGCAGGTATGGATGTAGGAGCAAAAGTAGAAGAGGAAGCGTAAGAGGCCGTGGGAGCATAACGGGGGGCTGAAACAAAAGTGCGAATTGGAATAGGAGCATAAGAGGGAGTGGGAGCATAGGAGGAAGAAGGAGCAATTGTGGCATTGGGGTTAAAAGTGGGAATGGGGGTAAAAGTTGGAGAGGCAGCAATGGTGGAAGAGGAAGTAAAAGCGGAAGAGGGGTCAAAGGTAGAAGAGGGGGCAAAGAAAGAAGAGGGGGCATAGGAAGAAGAGGGGGCAAAGGAAGAAGAGGGGGCAAAGGAAGAAGAGGGGGCAAAGGAAGAAGAGGGGGCAAAGGAAGAAGTGGGAGTAAAGGCAGAAGACGGACCAAATGTAGGAGTGGTATCAAAAGTAGACGTAGAAGCAGATGTAGAGGGCAGCGCACGGGACGAAGCGGTTTGCTGAGAGGGCCCCGGTGTGGCGCGCTCCACAGACGATATAGATATGGATAACATGCGTGAAGCCAGTTCTGTGCAAGATGGTTCTTGGCTTCTTGTAGCTACAGTAGACGGGCCCGGAACATATTGTCGCCTGTTGGAGAAAAAAAATATTTATGTCTTTTTACACACACTTCGATGATTAAAAAAAAATATTTTCAATGTCCGTTAAATTTTTTTAGATTGCATTGAGCACGTAACTCTCACTCTAGCATATTTCAAGTAGTACAATTCCATGAGTAAGTACCCTTTAAAATGGTAGACCTTTGTGCCGCCGCCGGAGGAAAATCTTATCTTTCTATTTATTGGCAGAATATTTTTAAATATTCTGCAGTATGCAAGTACTTGTATAATAAATGCGTGGACCACCCACTCCAGAGGTGAGGTTGGCTTGGGTTTCTAATGTCTTTGTGGGATAAGCTTTTTTATTAAACTCTCTTTTGCATTTGGACTTGATTGCTTTATTAATAAATGATACCACGTCCTAACTACTTTCTCTCGCTTTAGTGGTCAGTTTTGACCAGTCTTGCAAGTCCGTTTGACTGGCTGTGATAAGTCCCTCCTCACCTTGATCCTGAACCATTTTAAGAATAAAAATAAACATATTTTTATTGACAAAAATAACATAACCACGAAAAATATATCAAACAATATCACATACACGAAAACAAAACAAGTAACTTTTCAAGTTAAGTAATGTTACCTGCCAAAAGGGCGATACGTCAGCGTAATGCTGCTGCATCTACTACAGCAGCGCTGATTTTCCTGCACCGCCCTTTCGAGGTAGATTGGCGTAAAAAAACCAGAAAGATAACAAGAATTACACAAAAAAAAACATTAAATGGAAACAAAAAATAAAATACAACATATAATCTTAAGACTAATATAGCAAACGCACTAGGCACATCAAGCTCAGAACGAGCAAGCCATAACAAAACAATTTTCGTCAGATTATTTCACTATTTGGCGGCATAATATCCACTGAAGTGTAAATAAGCACTGAAGTGTTACCGTACCTGCTTCCAATGTCTCAAATTTATATTCGATAAGCAGTATATTGTCTAAAATTTATATCTGCGACACATGACCGAGTCTGAAGTTTATAATCGAGGAACAGGACAGGGCGGTTATCTACCACCTAATACGAGGGATACGTACGGAGCTCGATTTTCGTTGTTTCTTCTGAAAATTAAATTAAAGTCCGTTTCAGGGTCTAAAGCCTTGGATCTGGGGTCGTACTCGTAGCGGTCGACAGTTGTAGTCGGTGGCAATGGGTCCCAAGGTCGAGGATCTTCCATGCAAATAAGCTCCTCCTAAAATTAATGATATAAAATGATGAATATATTGACTGTGTTTAAAATATTTTTGTTGTGATTTGGTTTTTTGTACCTTCACACTCGATTTATTTATAGGTGACATTGACCATATTCGCTTAATTCAAAAACTGCTACTACTACTACGATTTATGAAATCCTAAAGTTTGAAAGAAATATTCTCTGAATTTTAAGGTGTACAAAATAAGCGCTTCATAATATAAATTATAAAAGAAAGTATATATCTTACTCCTTTAAATAATAGTTTGTTTAAGGATTTGATGACCACGAGGTGTCGGATGATTTCCGTCGGGCAGATCGAATATATCTGGCTGCTGTGTTCTGCAGTCTCGTCTATCATTTTCTGAAAAAAAATGTAAAACTAATAACTTCATGGACAATATGTTTTTTTTTTGAATCATTTATTCATTTTAAAATATACAGCAATGACATTAAATATATTTCTCGCCAAGCTATAGAGCTTGTGGGCGAGATACGCTCGTTTACATTTTCTTTCTTTAAATAATTTAATCTAGTAAAACACTACAATATAAAAATTCTAAGTACTTATATCATATATCTTTATTCATCTTTTATCAGTTAAATCTATATATAATAATTTCCCCGATTTCTAATACAAACTACCTCACATGCTTGATGTCTTTTTTTAAGCCTTTCCAAACTATACGACATTGTTTTTAAGGATATTCAAAAGCTTGTAACCTTAAGTTTGTTATATAAAATATGTCTCTTTTTCTACCAATTATTGAAAAAATAAATCTGATTGTTTCCCAAACAATTTTTATTAGATATTATTTTGAATGTGTACCAGGCTGAGGTTACTTTGCATTTAAAGAACAGTAAGTGAAGACAGATAAGCGAGTTTTGTTTTAATGTGGATGGTGTACAGGGATCCTACTAAGATCTTAGGAGCCCAAGCCAACCTCATCTGCAAGTGGTGCACCTGCCGATCAAAAGACGAGGCTCTGGCGAACATAAAAAAAATTATTCCTTGAACCTGGGAAATTAAACCTTAAAGTGTCCCAACATTATTGGTTGCGTCACTTGTTATGGGTAGAATGTAGCCTTTGGCTTTGACCAGAATACTTTCAACCTGCAAAGTGGCTAGATTTAGTGCCAAATATTGTAAAAACATTATCATATCCGTACCCGAAAACACTCGTTTTGCTGAAATTTTTGCATAATCACGAACAAGTTTTTCGTCAACCAAGCCTTCACGTCTAGGTTTCGCCATATGGAGCTAGCCAGCTTGGCGTAAGCATACACTGCCGTTTTCAGTTTATGGGATATTCTGAAACCAAAACTTATAGATTAACATTTGTAAGAAATTACATACATGTTCATATACATACAATTCATAACAAACACCCTGTTTGTATTTATGTTAATTCACACTATATTTGTATTGTATGGGAATCGAAAGTGAGTGCAGGCGTATTGAGTTCTTTTAATTCTCGTCTACTGTAATTGTTATACAAACAATAAATATTAACAGATCCTAGCATTTATATAACTTTGACCTGTAGAATCATATTGTATAACTTAGAATTAGGGATCGAAGCCATTCGAAAATACCAACTGATTAAAAGTTTAAGAAAATGCTCAGATGCATATTCATTAATTGTACAAAATTAATTGCTTGTTGTGTACAATAAAGTAAAATAATTATTACTTAAAATATGATTTGAAGAATATCTCGGAGAAAAGAGGATGGCTGACGAGGCCAGCCGTTCGGCCATCGTCGATTTCTTGGAGCAAGCGCGTGGCGACCAGCGGAAAGTCGCAGATCGCCTCCTGGAGCAGGGCGTCTGCCAAACTAAAGTCGGTGTCTGAAATTTATTCAAATCATTATAATCTTCACGCGTACTTTACACAAATAATATGTTGTTTTCACCTATTTAAGCGTCTTTACATACTTAATAAAACACATTTTATGGTATAAATCGCTGTTGCCTGATTTGGATGGTGTTGTGAGTTAACATTGAGAATTATTTGAATTGGGTACCCTGCAATACTCAGTATTTAAAAAAAACGAACTTCAATAGAGAACAAGTTTGGATTGTAAGACCAGCTTGGGACCCGGTATAACAGTTGTGGAAACTAGTAAAGTATCTCCGAAGTAAGCTAATTTTTTGTGAATCGTTTTTTTTTTTAAATAAATGTTTCGTGCGTCTAGCATATTGAGCCAGTGTTAAGTAAAGAATATATAAATAATGTTTCATTCATAGTAAATGAGAATTTAGGTGATAAAGATGATAAATAAGATGCCCTTCTCCTCAGTATTAGATGTAGGACTATACAGAGATCTCACGTCACTTCTTGAAATAGTTTGAAAGTGCACTGCTTTGTTTAATTTACCAACACTTATGTACGTTTACAAACAAAACTTTAATAATACACTGTTATTACACATTAATTTTCGAGATATCACAGTTTTTTGAAAATAAAACAAAACTGCTGACGTCTCACTTTCCCGCCAAGAAGTCCCTCTGTGATTCTACATAAACATACTTACGTAAGATATTTTTTAACGACGATATTTTTTTAATTTGACACCTCAATCTCAATCACTCCTTGAGCACATATCATTTAAAAGTATTCGAAAAGTTAAGATAATAAATAGTTAACAAACAACGATTTAAATCCGTTAGATGTATTTTATTTACAACTAATAGGTACTTACCACGATTCTTTTTGCACAACAAAAAGAGACTCAGAGCGTACGAATATCTCAGGTTGAAAAGAGGCTTTTTATTGCCGTGAACCATCCAAAACTCAATGACTTCCAAAAGCCATTTATAATACTTGGCGTTCAAAGCTACGATGTCAATTATCATCATGACACACAAAGGATCAGACCGATCCAACGATAGTAACGACTTGCATATTTCAAGAGAGGTTACATGATGGTCCTGCGTTCTCATCACATGGACATACTTAAGGCAAGAGACAAAGAAAATCCTGTTTTCCACGTATTTGTAATCAAGACGATGGTTGATCTGCAAAAGAAGAAACATGTTTAATTTATAATCGTATTAAAAATAATTCCTGATCCCGGTATGAAGTCTTTTCATAAACTGAGCGACTTATTTATGGATATTTTATTAAACTTAATCTTTTGAAATAAGAATAACTCGTTTGAATTTTTACTCCACTGTGAAAATATGGCATATTTTCTAAACGCGTGTTTATATGTTATTTTTATCTATACCACTAATGAGCACGGGCCTTTTAAATATGGGCTCTAGCTTGACTCAACGGGACGGTGGATTTCGCTGACTAACAGAAGCCTAGCAATAATACTTGCGATTAATAGCTTAGAAGTAAAATGGCCGGCAAAAAGACGAGAAGCAACTTTACATATGTAATATTGAGAAACTAAATGTTATTTTTAACCAAACCTGTTCATGTGTAATATGATTTATTTATTTAATAAAAAGGATCACCAACATGACATAACCATTACAAAATAAACAAGAAAGTATAAATTTCACAGCTAAGTATTGTCACAATTACTGGAGATCACAATATGCAATAAAATTTAAAAATAATAATAATAATTAATAACAATCAAAAATACACTAATCAAATTTATGTTTATGCAAACTTTGTAACAATAATAGCAACTATTGCGGTCTTAAGATACGTCACTCTCTCTAATAATAGATAAAAACCTATGCAGACTCTGAGAATGGATATCTAGATCAGGCATTTTGTTCTACAGTTCATTATACATACAGTCGAGATAGACGAAATTGGATTTAAACAATTTACAATGATATCTAGGTAATCGTCTCGGAATGTTAAAATTGAATTTGTTAAGCAACATGGGACTCAATTGAGTCATTCAACAATTTGTATAAGTTAGACATATCTAAAATGGTGCGTCGGACAGATAGCGGCTCTAAACGAAAGTATTTTGCTTTATAATGTATGTTGTTATTGAACGTGGAGCATGGAAACGGTAGGATAGATTAGATATTAATTTTTTCTGTACTCTTTCGATCCTTCTTATATGCACATCGTAACTGGGATGTACATTTATGTCTACTTTTTTCATTTTTTTCCGTACAAGATGACAAAGAATAATCAAATTGAAAAAGCCTAATATTAGCGATCTCACATAACTCCCCACCTTAAGTGTCGACTACAATAAAACGGTCCAAGGAACCTCTTTTGTGAACCCTACTTTACTTCAGTGATCTCTTCCCATCGCCTCGTGCCTCGGAGCTTCTAGCGCTTCAATAAATTTTACTTTATTTTTAGGTACCTAATTTGCTTTACAGGCTCTATGGGGTAGCTTGCAAAGATAATAACACGACGCGAAACACCTGCCTTCGCCGATCAGCACTATAAATCATCTACTAAAGACTATAAGCCACGCCCATATTTAAGACGTATGAGCGACGTATCAGCTAGGCAGCTGATAATAAATTTACATATGTTTTACTTTCAACATCTTTGTTGATCCTTCCAGCACAGAAGGATCCCAAGCCAACCTCACATGCAAGTGGTGCACGTGCCGACCAAGGATCGTCTCTGGCGAACATAAAAGTTCCCGTTAAGAGGCTCGCCACCTACTACGTGGGACCAACATTATTTTTGGTCGTATATTATGCCTCTGCCTATCCCTTCGGTGAATAGTGATAATAGATATGTAATGTATATATCGAGGGTTCCGTGCTCAAACCCGATAAGTGACAAAATTTGCGTTTTTGGGCTTAAAGCAGTACTAAAAAGAATTTATCGGTTAATCAAAAAAAATTAAACTTAAAAGGTTTACTTATTGGATTATGAAGTCCTCAGTTTTCAGTCTTCTTTTCTGAAATCGACTTATTTGATAATATCACAAGAAAAAGCGGCAGAAATTATGTATCTGATGTTGTCACTTATCGGGTTTGAGCACGGAACCCTCGAATGTATGTAGCTGGTTTCCTTACGTCAATTATTTTTTGTATTTGCTGCAAGTGTTCGTATATAGGTAGGTACTTTTATTAGGTACTTACATCTTTGAAATCAAATAAGGGATGAATTGCTTTTTGCAAAGTAACAATAATCTCACGTAGAATGCAGATTCCCGTAGGAACCATATCCAAACGAAACATCTCGTCAGCGCACTGAAAAACATCAAGAATTTAGCCGCTGCAATCAGTAGGCAGTATGTAAGTATACCCAATAATAAGTGGTAACCAGCGGACCGTAAACTATACAAAATTCAGTATTTACTGAAATTTTCTTTACATTTCGATTAGTGATGTCCAGATCCATCTACTCGAACCTCTTCTCTAATATTATAACAATCTTATCGGAATGAAATGTTACTTAAAACAATGTGTGAATGTAGAGTTGACCGTTGAGTTGATTTGGATGCTCGCCAGTGTAGTAAGTATCGCGGAGCTATGAGATTTGACTACGAAAAGTCTGTACCAACCGCGCTCACATACAAACTTTGCACGATTCTTCTATGGCGGTGACGAGCTAGCGGTTGCCCAAGACTTAAACTTAGGGCCAAGGGTCTGCTCACTGGTTTAACCAGATTTGGCTGAATTCAGTAATCACACGGAGCGACTGCCGTCTGACCTCCAACACGGGACACATATTATATGGTTAAACCAGAGCAATCTAATACTACTTCTTGCTAAAAGTCTTGCTTACTTCTAAAAGGGCCTCGAGGTGTCTTTTTCGGCGGGCTTCCTCGAGATTGACATCCTGTTCTGTGGCCATGGAGGCAAGGAAAGAACGGTGCATACGCTGGTACTGCATCTTGTGGCTGTACGAGAAGTAAACAATGTGGTGCCTCTGTAACATCAGTGTCATCTCTAACCCTGTATAGTAAAACAATTTATTTTAATGGTTCGTCCATTTTAACATATTTATTTTATTTTATAACATTTATTCTTTTTCTTTTAATTTTAGTAACGATAAATCTTTGAAAATAAAAGTTATTATAAATTTTAATTATGAAAAAATTTTTGTCTCTTTCATATAAATTTTTATTGTATACAAAGATCAAACCTGGGTTTTTCAGCATATAGCCAGTGAAACAATCAACGATGGCCTTCTTACGGAACCTCAAAACCTCGTCGGGAGCCCGCAGGGTTAAATCCCTGAAAGTAAATTAATAAATTAGCCTGTGTACATAATACAAATAAATATAATACAAATTCAAACTTCCTTTTTTTATACAATTCCATGGACATTACAATTAACATGCTATATAATATGTATCACTACATAGTATAAAACAAAGTCGCCTTTTCTGTCCCTATATCCCTATGTGCGCTTAAATCTTTAAAACTACGCAACGGATTTTGATGCGGTTTTTTCCAATAGATAGAGTGATTCAAGAGAAAGGTTTATATGTATAATACATGCATAATATAGTAGTGGAACACTGTCAATTTTTGAGATTTCTAATGTGATGTCGTAAATCAACTCACTTTTTTGCGCTTATATTGCAAACGCTGGCCAAACCCTACGAGATTAGTCAAAATAATGTACAACTTACAAAATTCTCCAAAAAAGTCATGTCTATCGATCAGTACTTTACAAGATATCAAACGAATAAACTTACGCTAAATCGAAAAATTATGGTTGCGGCGGTGGTAGCTACTCGCGGCCTATATAGAGACATTCTGTAATTATGTAATATACGTAACTATTCATATTAGCATACCACCCGTGCGAAGCTGGGGCGGGTCGCTAGTATTATATAATACAAACCAAAACAGGCATGAAAACAACATAAATACTTACCTGAAGCCTTTAGGAATAGGTTTAAATGTATTTTATAATTTGATTTGTAAACTTTCAATTCAAATTGACCCACTTTGCATCTAATAAAGTTGCAAGGTGCAAAGTGGGTCAATTACGCAATTTAATGTTATTAACATAAAAACTGCTAAATAAAAAACATCTTACGAGTTTTAATCGTGGTTTCATAGTCTATTTTCTTATATCTCGACTATTCGAACACTTATAGCAATTCGGGTAGACTAAAACAGTAAGGTCATTTTGTGTGAATACAAACATGTGTCATAATTACTATTTTAGTGACGGTAGTTTTACATTTATGGACACATTTGTCATCTCAATCTCTTCGTGACCACGAATTACTATTATCACAGTAATTCGTGGTCACGGAGAGGAGGCTGGTGCAAACTGATTGATCAAATTAAAATACGGAAATTTATATTTCTTCAAGCCATTAAATTTAAATTAAATTTTACCACAGACATTCACGCCAAAAGGATTGAACTGTTTGAACTAGCCTGTTTTTTTAATCAAATTACATAAATGTATATGGCGGTCATTAGATGTGTAAAATGTCGGGACTGGACATAAGCTTATTAAACCGCGATTGACCAATGTCAAATGTATAACATATTATGTGTGACATATTTGGCTTCAGTGTTTTAATCCATATCAGGTATAATAGGGGTTAAATTATGAAATGGCCATTTTGTTATACTAGACTAATTAACATTTATTCAACCTTCGTAGTGTAAAAATTTCGAATGAAACTTTTTTTTCTTTCAATTAATGGCTTTGTGCGTTTAGGACATTTAAGTAAAATAAATGTTAATATTAAATTCATGGTAAATAAGGATGAGTTGTAATAAAGATATCAAACGGTAAATGAAATGCGCTCCACCTTAACCCCTCGAGTCCTCGGTAAAGATGTGGGAATGTTAGGACTATGTGAGATGGTCTTCTTGAGAGAAATTGAAAAGTGATGTTGCACTGTTATGTTTCATTTATCAACACTCATGTACGTTCACAAACATTGAACGGTTAATAATCCATCGTTATTACAGTTAATATTCAATTAATGTTCTTCACTTTCCGCTAATAAGTCCATGAAACTATTTTCATGATATATAAGATATATAATGCTCAATTGTCAATGCTCTTCTAGATACCAATCCTGAATGTGACCTGTTTGCGGATGAATGGTCGAAAATTTTGTCGGACTGCCTGAGTTATTGTGAAAGAAAGGTATGAATGTGTGCGTGTATATCTTTATGTAACTTATGTCTATTATAGTTAATTTTATTTTAATATTATCTAATTAATTTTTTTAAATTTTATCTGATTAATTTTTTTAAATTTTATCTGATTAATTTAATTATTGTTGCTGAGTTTAGTTTTGTAAGTGTTGAATTGTATTTTTGAAATTGATTGTTATCTTTAATTACTGTAATTGGTTTTGTACACCGTTTTAATTAAAGTAAAATAAATAAATAAAAATAAATAAATAAATAAATAAGATTTTTCTCTAAAAAATATATGCAAAATTCGCTTTTCGTAATTCAATACTTTTTTCTTTCTAAAATAAAATTACAAAAATAAAATAAAAAATGTATAAGTTTCAGTTTTTATTTGTAATTATTGTTGATATGTAGAATGTTAAATACCTGTGCTAAGTAACTTGATTTATTACTTGATACTGGCAAAAAATTTAACGAGTGATTAAATTTTTTTATAACGAATTGGAAATTTCATACTTTAACCCTTTAAAATTTCCTTAATTCATGATACTAACTTCTCGGCGAAGGTTTCCGGCGCGTGAGGGAAGTAGTGGCGGTCATGAACATACAGCCTGTTGGGTTGATACAACTCCGGGTAGGAAGGAATGTATCGAGGGTTCGGCGGTATGCGAGGCAGGACCATTAGGCGATCGGCACTTTCGCTCAAGCATTCAAGTTCCCTCTGTTGAAGAACATTTAACACTATTTACAACAAATACATTTCACAACAAAAATTAAATAAAGACAGTAAATATAAGATCTAAATTCGTAGTTTTTACAACTGATCTTTGGTTCTTTGAGGTGACTGGGTGTATAAGGATCCAATTAAAATCTAAGGAGCCCAAGCCAACCTCACCTGCAACTGCCGATAAACGTACGAAACTCTGGCAAATATGAAGTTCCTGGTAAACGGCAATGGGCTCGCCACCTATTACGTGATACCAACCACATAATTGTCGAAGTGTGGGCGTATAATATGACTCTGCCTTTGGGGAAACAGGCGTGAATGTATGTATGCAATTTTAATACAATTAGCTAATAATAGATGTGATATCTATCTACAAAAAACTAACCTGTGGTTGACTATGATGATTTGTTCGAGACTTGATATTTTTCTTCTTAGGCACTTTGGGTCTAGCGCCTAGCGGGTAGTGCTGTAGCGGCACATCCTCACCTTCCACTAATTGTGCAGGATTTGAACCTGCTTCTGCCCCTGCACATGAACATAATTGAGCAATTGATTTTTTTTATCTATTGAAAGTTTTTAACAAAAAAACATTGTGGATATCTTATTCGATGTTTTTTTACACAAAGTACACGCTTTGCTTAGTTGAGGGCTATATAATCATAAAGGATATTTTAAAGGCTTCTGATTGAGTAAATTTGAAGGTACATTTTACACAACTTAAAAGTCTTGAAGTAAGTGGTTGAACAGTTCTGTTCCTGTTCGAGATGTCTAACGAATTATTTATTTTCGTTTCAAATATTGATATGGCATAAATTATGCGTCAACAAAAAAAGACTGGTCTAATCCAATTGAACGATTAAAATTAACACATTGATCGCCATTGGTCCTAGATACAATAGAAAACCTATTTTGTCAGTCATTTGGCATTCAAAGACTTAACAAATAAAAAAATTAAAAATCAGAGTGTCAGAGATATTAAAACATATGACATATAGCTAGAAGATTAAAATGGCAAAATAATATGAATACTAATAAAGCTTTTGTGCATTATTGAATACTGTAAGTAGTTAGTTATAATCTATTTTAGGATGTCCACCAATGACCTTCTATACACATGGACATCGCTTTCCTGTACACGAGATTTTGAGGGAGAAATGGCGCAAGATAGTAGCAAGAGAAAGGTCCGAAGAATTTTGCAAACCAAATAAATCAAGCGTCATTTGCTCAAATCATTTCCTTGAATTTGATTTATATTACACCCCTAAACGATTTACGCGTATAAAAAGGTCGGCTGTTCCGCACATAGAGGTTAGTAGTGAGTAATACTATACAACCCATCCAATTCAAGTTTGCCGCCTATATATCAGCAGTTCTCTTTAATTACATTTCCAGATAACAGTTTTTTTTTACATTTTAGCTAAGTTTACAATTTTTTTTTAGCAATTGACTGAGGCGGCAGAAAAACAACCTGTTTTATCACAAACACCAATTAATAGTCCAGTTCCTAAATCTACATTAACATCACCACCAGGTATAGATTCTGTCTTGAACACGCCAAAAACATCACATTTCAAGAAAGAGCTTACAAAATGGCACCAAAAGTTGCGTTTTAAAGACAGACAAGTTAGGAATTTGAAAAAACAAAACAAGAGACTTCTTAAAGCAAATTCATCCTTGAAAGAAATCGTACAGGACTGAAAAAAGAAACGATTAATTGATGATTCTCTTGGTAATGAGATAGAGAGAGTTTCTAAGAACAATAATGAATGCATTATGAAAATACTATCGGCTAATATGCGAAAACAATTTTCTACATATCCGCCAGCACTCCGAAAATTTGCGCTTACCTTGCATTTTTACTCCACTGCATATCAATATTTGCGAAGAATATTCAACAAGAGCCTTCCACATCCTAGTACGCTGTTTAGGTGGTATAAAAACGTGAATGCAGAACCAGGTTTCACCGATGAGGCTTTTAAAAGATTAACTGAGAAATCTAAACAATCGTCGGGTCCACTGATATGTTTACTCATTGCTGTTGAAATGTCTATACGACAGCAAAGAATATGGACTGGCGCTAAATACGAAGGGCTTGTTGATATGGGAATTGGTATGGATGATTCAGACCAGACGGCTAGTCAGGCTTTTGTACTTAAAGTAAAGTAAAAAAAGTAAAGTAAAGTAAAAAAATTATTTATTTCATAAACTATTATACATAGTTCTTGAAAACGTCATGATTACAAATGAAAAAAAAAATAATCGAAATAATATTACACTAAATCACGAAGCTTAGATTCACTTACATGCAACAAAACAATTTAAAAACAAAAAATAATTAAGTGTAAGTGAATCTAAGTGCCAGTTCCGAGCCACCATTCTGTAAGAAAAACTGGCAAGGAACTCACAGGCTATGCTCTTTTAAATATGTCCATTAGTTTGGTACTAGAATTACAATCTTCATTTGTCTGTGAAGCTATACAATGCAATATAACATAACCTTAACAATATTTATGTTTTTAAGTCATTCATATTAGAATAGCCTGTATGAAACGGCAGTTTAATCCCAAGCATTTTTATCTGCCATATAGTCTTTAATAGAATAGTATCCCTTTGAAGACAGCTGGTGTTTTATTGTTAATTTAAATTTGTTTAGGCTCAATTGCTGTATGTTGCTTGGGATTTTATTGTAGAATCGCACACATTGACCTTTAAAAGATTTGTTTATCTTTTGGAGCCTAGTGGCAGGTACAACTTCTTATAGTTTCACTACATGTTTGACTTTGCCCATTGCCTACTTTTTCATTCAAAGCTTGACTGGAGCGATGAAGGCAAGTATAATTAACATCTGGGATCAAAATTATATCGCTGACGTTCGACGGATGTAAATACAACATCAGTTGCATGAAAGCCCTGGGCTGTGACCTTGAAAACCACGAAAACATGAATACAACCTTTCAGCAACCTAATGGTGACTCTTAAGTTGCTATTTTCTTAGATGCGTGCCACATGGTGAAGTTAATCCGAAACGTACTGGAGTCTAAAATGGAATTGTTCGATGAAAGTGATGCAACTATAAAATGGAGCCTCATGCTGCAGTTACACAACCTCCAAGAAGAAAACAGTTTGCATTTGGCTAATAAACTAATTCAGAGACACATAAGCTTTAAAAATCAAATCATGATATTTAAGTTGGCCACCCAACTGTTAAGTAATAGTGTTGCTAAGGCTGTAGAATTTTGCGATAAGCAACTACAAATCAAGAGTTTTGAACAATCTGATTCAACCGTAAAGTTTTTGAAATTGCTTAATAATGTTTTTGACATCTTAAACTCTAGAAATTTGAAAGACTTTGGATTTAAAAAACCTTTGGATCACAAAAATGCCACAGAAGTATTATCTTTCTGTGCTGAAGCAAAGATGTACTTACTTTCACTGACTACAAAAGTGGCATATTAAAAAAAGGATTAAAGTAAACAAAGAGCCACGCACCGTATTTGAAGTCAAAAAAGTTCCATTGCACAAATGCCAAGCCAATACAGGTGTGGTTGGACTGCTAGCATGCATAAATAGCATGGAGTACTTATATATGACACTTATAGAAACGAAAGCAATGTCATACCTGACTATGTTCAAATTTAGTCAGGACCACATTGAATTATTCTTCGGAAAAATTAGAAGTCTGGGTGGTTTCAACAATAATCCGAATGCTCGTCAGTTCAAATCAGCTTACAAAAAAATCCTATCCCATTTGGAATTAAGTTCCAAATTTACGGGAAATTGTTTGCCTCTAGAAAGTTTGCCTATTTTGCAGAGTGGTTTGCAAAACATAAACAGCTCTGGGAGAAGTTACCGCCTTGAAGAAATCGATGAAGAAACCATATCTACCGCATTTATTAAAAAAACGCCTCAATGAAGAAGCAACAGAAGGCATATATGAAAGTAACTGCGACCATTTGTCGGAAACTATTGATGAAACCCCTGACAATGAAATCAAAAGCCAGATAGTTGGCTATATTTCAGGATTTGTGGTGTAAAAATTACTGAAAAAGTTACAGTGTGACGAATGTAAAAATAACCTATCAGCTACTCAGAAGGAGTGGTTCCATAAACTAGTCGATTTGAAGGACATGGGTGGCTCATGCTATGCGTCGAAAGGTGTATTCATGATTAATGCCAAAAAAGAAAACATTATACGATATTATTATAAACTCAGTGGTGGCAAGTTCATGCTCAAAAAGTATGATAAAGCCTTTTTGACATTAAAAGTCCTGAAGTCTCTTTCGAATGTCAACATATTTACCCAAATTGACGCACACACAACATATCAGTATGGTCATATTTATGATTTGACCAAAGCAGTCGTAGAGAGATATGTTGACGTCCGTCTGCACTACATATGCCAAAAGGATACCTTGGAAAAGAATACTAAGTCTAAAAGACAAGTATTCAACAAATTAAATTTATTCCAGGGCAATTAGTACCTTGGCAGAGCTACTGAATTTAAAACCATTTTTAGCTATACGAATCGATGTTTAAAGCTCCAAAACATGTTTGATTATTTATTACTACTTTAAAGTCCATATTTTTTTTAAAGTTTTGATTTTTCTTACATACACAAAGCTTAAATGTATTCAGCGGACGGTAGTTTTTGGAGGTATAGATAAAAACGTTAATAACTGATATTTTTGCGATTTTCTAGTAATAAAAATTTGTTCATATTTATGGGTGATGCCAATACCCCTTATAATATCCCCCTAAAATATTGTTTACTAATTACAAGTGATCCTACATTAGCTATCTTCATAATATTTATTACTGGGAAAAAACTGGCATAAGAGGCATTCTATCTTAACCCTCTAGGTTGGTAACGCATCGGCACTTCCTATGGTATTGCAGGTGTCTAAGGGCAATAGTGATCACTTGCCATCAGGTGAACTACTTGCTTGTTTGTCTTCCTTGTTATATAAAAAAAAAATATAATTCTATAATTCGGTAGGTTAAAATAATAATAGGCACATTCGGAAACCGTGTGGTACCGGAACACAGTATGGCCACTCCTAGTCTTCCTGTGGACTATTACGGGCTGAAACTACGATATTCGAAAACTATAAAAATCTATCTCTCGTATATAAAAAACAAAAATTAACAGCCAAAGCCACTCCACTGCTATTTTTGTTCGAATCCGCTTCTAAATTCACCTTGTGTAGCTTATTGCTGCTCATTTAGAGCAATGTATGAAAAGATCAGTCAAAGTATAATATGGTGAAATTCTCTAATTTAATAAGGCACAGGTCTCTGTGCCTTATTATTGCTTTGTCATTGTATGACGTGATTAGTCCATGTGTATAGAAGGTCATTGATGTCCACTAACTTTTGTTAGAGAAGAATATGAAATTAGCTTTTTATATAGTATTAAAATTTCTAGCTTATGGAATGCTGAATTTGTTCTCAACCATTAAGAAACATAAAACAAATTTTATATTCGCTATTGAATGGTGAATAGAGCCCTGGCTATTTCCAACAACGCCAGCAATTTCATCAGCATATGCAAAGAATTTAGCACCATATAGCCTCTAATTTGCATGGATCATTTATAAAAAGTAGAAACAAAGGTCCAAGGATGCTTTTAAGACCTCTTGCATTCAAATTGTACTTTATGTATACGTATATTTCTGTGTAAAGAATGGGGGCTGAAAGACTGTGTCAAATGTCTTTTTTAGATTAAGAAGACTGTTATACATTTCTAATTTTCCTAAGTCTACTATCAAATTCTATAGTGATAAGAATAGTTAAAAAAAGCTGTCACTGTGTCTTTTGTAGGCAGGCAATGCCGAAAAGCGAACTGTGAGTTTGATAAGTTGAAACATTTAAATCTATATAGTTTTGTAGTTTTTTGTAAAATACACTTTAACATTATTTTAGAGATTCAAATATTACTGAGATGGTCTCTGCTCTATATAAGCTAGAGTAATGATGGATTTATTAGTAATATTGTAGTGAGCAGAGGCATATTATACGCCCACACTTTGCCAATTACATAGTTGGTCCCATATCCTAGGAATTAACACAATAACGAGTAAAGAACCAATAAAACCTATGCAGGTTTGTTAATTCCTAGCTAGATGCAGACGCGTCTAATTATTTACTATGATCCACTATGCAAGTTAGGTAGAGAGACTGTAGCAACTTTATGCCACACAGTTGCTAATATCAAAAAGAACTCTATGAAGTAGAAAAAAAACTCGCGAACAAAGCTGCAAGCACCCGCTAGTGTATGTATACTTAAGCATAGCGCTCAGTCGTAATAAAGAAATCGCCTTTTTCCAAGTTAAAACAAATATGCGCTGAAATTTCGCAAAATTTCGCAGAGTATAAGTTTATGGCTTTTAGGTGCCATGTTTATCCAAAGGAATCGCAAAATAGAAGAACGTAATTTAATATATCTCAGCTCAAGCTCGGTATTGAGATAATACTTCACCACTGGATTGGCAGAGGCAGGTGCGTAGGGTCAATTAATAACTAAATATTATATTATCTTCTTCCAAAAGAAACTTCCGGTCTTATTACAAAACAAGATCAAAAGTTAAACCAGGTTTAACACTGCCACTTTCATTTGATAAAATGAAGATAGTGAATCAGTTTATCCCCTATCAGTAATTATCATTACTATCTTAAAAGGACTAGGTGGGATAAATAAAAGCTCAACATCTTTTTCATATTATTGTATTTCTTATAAACTAATCTTACCTTAAGATTCAATAGTTGGTGGAGCGCTATCAACATTTCGAGGCCTCTTCATTAGAGTAAGAAACACTTGTTGCGTCGTAATCGATTGAGTACGTGGTATTATGAATTATTGACCCTACTTCACACTATTTTCTAAAAATTATAAGTGCACATACTGCCTCTGCTATCCGCGCTATGTCCGCGTGGAGAGTATGTCCTGAATTCCAACTCAACTGAATTCAACTTGGTTCTTGTAAGCACAGAGCCCAGTAGTGGGGCGGTAAAGGGGTTAGCTACGATAGTTATAAGACTGACCAGTTCCCGGCGGTTCAGGTACAGCCGGCTTCTCCAAGATATCCATGGTAGTGGGTCTTGAAAGCAGCTGTGATCTTCAGAGTCTTGCAACAGCTGGCTGGACTGCTACTGGAACACGACTGAAATCAATAAAATACTATCAATAAATTGTTGGTTATTAAATAAAGTGTAAATTCTCTATTCTATAAATTTTGTAAGTAGTTTATAATAATGAATTTAAATATAAACTGAAAAAGCGACACCGTAACTTTTTTACTGGGTCTGATCGATCGATTTTATTAGACTTTACCCTTATGTGGAATGGCTTACGTTTGCTGGTGACCCCAACAAGAAATTAGATCATTTAAACTACTGCGTCACCCTTTTGCTAATAATTATTACGAAAATGTTGAAAAGAATCTAAACGAGAAGTTTGCAAACATTCAATATTAAATCAAAGCGAAATCACTACCATGAATATTTAAAAATGTAGATATTTTAAACTTAACACATTTAAATAGTATAATTTCTAATGTCTTACCTGTTGGAAGGTCTGGAAAAGAGTAATATCTCGGTCGGCGTGAAAAGACACTAGCACCTAGCTCGGCAGAATCAATAAAGTTTGCCTTCACAGGCACCAAGTGTCGGTCAAACGAACTCCCTACCTGTTGCCGCGATATTTGTAAACACAGGGTGGCAAAATTAAAATTGAATTACATATTTGAATGAAGTAGGCTGAATATTGCCAAATAACTTATTAAAAATATGAATAAATAATCGCAGTTCCAAACGTCCATCCAAAAAATTGCTCGATTAGTTCAAAAACAACTTGAATTTAATGTTTCAAATATAGATAAACAACTTATGAATGTTATGAAGATAGTTTCATGAAGCTTTCTGATTGATTTCATTTAACCGGATGGACGCGGCTCGTTTTCCGATGGGACGCCACTGGGTGCGGGTCGCGAGGGGCGGGAACAGACGTTTGACGTCATTGGAGGTCTATTGTGCGCCGAATCGATGAAAGGTCGAATAATTCATTCACTGCGACTGCGCAAAACGGCGGCGTCTCATGCCTCTCCGTGTCGAACTCTCAATTATTCAACAGGTGCAAATATAAATGTCGCCGATTTTATACATTATTTATGGTTTTATCAAGTAGGAGTCAAGTGCGTCATAGCTAAAAATAACTTAAAAGCAAACTCCTCAGTACCTAACTATTCAAATTTTGTAGCAGATTCGACAATAAATAATATTATTCTACACTAGATATGGTCCAAGACAATCTTATAAAATTAACATCCGCTAAAGCCAAGTTGCATTGCATTCGAATTAAAAATAAAATCTACGAGGTCTGCACTAAAAGCATCGGGAACGGAATATTTCCACTGTTCCTGTCTGTTTAATTGAAAACCTAGTTTTAAATATCGAATACCATTTATTTATTTTAAAAAAAGAATCTCGGTCTTGGCCCAAGTTATTGCCAAACTTGTTTAGTCGTTGAGAAAATGCTATTGACTCGAAAAAATTCAAGAGCGATGATTTATTATGACTTTCGAAGTGGTTTAACACAAAAACAGTGTATTGACCGGATGATTTCTGCATTTAATACTCAATAAGTACTCAATGTCTTTATTGCACTCCATATGTTACAAAGATATTATTTATAATATCACAGATACACCTATTAAATTAAATGTATATTATATTGTAAATGGTAAATGAATGGTTATATTGTTTGTATATAATGCTTTAGCATGCTATTGTATTAAATTAATAATTTGTGTTATGTTTTCCAATATATATTATTTTTTATTTAGATTTAGGTCTTTATCATCTAGGTATTCTTTAATACTAAAATAAGTTTTGTTTATTACTATAGCTTGGTTCTTTTATAAGGGCTTCTGGAAGTGTATTATATAATAGGTTGGGGAAAAAGTCTTTTCGTATTTTTGTATGAAAAGTCAAGACATTTTTTTCAAAGTTTATTTATATTTATTTACAATATATATGTACCGTTTTGTTGAATAACTTTCTGCCATTTTGTGGGCAGAGACATTATCCCGTTACTGTAGAAACTTTGGGACTTCTGATCAAAAAAACGGGACAAATAGTTTTGGCAGTCCTCTCTTGAGGTCAACCTTACAGAACCTAAAGAATTCTGCAGAGACCGAAACAGGTGAAAATCTGAAGGCGCAAGGTCAGGGCTATATGGTGGATGCACTAGGACCTCCCAGTCGAACTCTCTTAATTTTTGCTGAGTGGCTAAAGATGTGTGTGGTCTAGCGTTATCGTGATGAAAGACCACACCCTTCCTGTTGATCAATTCCGGCCGTTTTCTCTCGACTGCTTCCTTTAATCTCATCAGTTGCTGGCAGTAAAGATCAGAATCGATGGTTTTGCCGGGCGGTAAAAGCTCATAATAAACAATGCCCTTCCAATCCCACCATACACACAGCATCACCTTATTTCGTGTTAGGCCAGGTTTGGCCACAGTCTGTGAAGCCTGGCCAACTTTCGACCACGACCTTTTTCGCACGTTCTTGTCGTACGTGATCCACTTTTCATCGCCAGTTATCAATCTCTTCAAAAACGGCTCGGTTTCATTACGTCTCAATAATGAATCGCAAATGAGTACACGGTTCATTAGTTTCTTTGAGTGAGCTCGTGTGGCACCCAAATATCGAGCTTTTTTGTATAACCAGCTTTCTTCAAATGGGTCAAAACTGTTTTGTGGTCAATTCCCAGTTCTTCAGCTACATCGTAACTACTAATATGCCGATCTTGCTCCACTCTTTCAAAAATGGCGTCCATTTTATTCGTAACAGGGCGACCAGAGCGAGGTGCATCTTTAACATCAAAATTTCCGGACTGAAAACGTTTGAACCAAATTTGTGCTACTCTTACTGACACTGCATCAGGTCCATAAACATCACAAATTTTTTTCACTGCTTGAGTTGCATTTTTGCCTTTTTTATAATAAATTTTTAAAATGTATCGAATTTCTTCATTAGATTCACTCATTTTTACGGAGAGAAAAACAAATGAAAAATAGCGGGAAACAAGTTTTTTTTATTTTTTTCTTTTCTTTATAATGGAACCTTTTTAATGTTACCAAAACCAGCCAGACACAAATAGTACAGTCAAAAAAATTTTATAATAAGTTTATACCTACGTTATGCGAAAAGACTTTTTCCCCGACCTAATATAAAGTAAAATCAATCCAATATTCACGTTTATACAAATACTTTTATGAAATTAAACGCTTATATAAAACACCCAGACAAAATTTCCATGTTTATGCGCACAAATATTTGTCATTGTCTGAATCAAAACCAATATGAATCTGAAATCTAGTCGATAACTCTAAATGAAGATCAATCCAATTTACTTAGTGAGTATATGGTGTTAAGAACCAAATCCGCTCGTGCTGTAATACGACAAGCCATAATAAAAATGAAAATTGTATGCAGGGCTGGAAGGCTGCCGTGATTCGGAATCACGTTGGATTTGCTGTTTCATAAAAACAGCTTACGGATTTCAATCGCCGTATGATTTTACATATTTTTATTCTATATCAAACCCCTTGCAGTGATTTGTAGCCGCGTGTGGATTTATTGTATGCTTTTATCTTCATATTATTTATAATGAAGTACATTTTATAAGTATTGTTGAAATGGTACTTATGTACTTGCATTGGTACGCGTACTCAGTTACAAAAAGATCTCTTAAAAGTGCAGTAAACGAATGTCAAAAACTTGACAAGTGTGAATCTGACGACGAACGGGTTTCTGTGCCATTGTGCGAGATTTAAAAAAAAAAGATTTTAAGAGGTCAGAGCAAGACCACATCTACACTAGTTCCTTAAAATTTTAACTGATTAATGAGAGAGATGTTCGTCAGATAGACGGACAACAGAGGCACTGAAATAGGGTTGCGACGGCACACTTAGATTTCGGTACCACATAGATCAGATTTTTCAATAGCAGGCTAGATTGCCTATATACTGGTTAAGTGCCGGTAGTAAAGTAAAAAGCAAACTCCTAGTTATGCGATTTTAACTGAGTTTTGTGCTCGTATAAATAAATAATGCTTAATACCCCCTTTGAATTTTTAAGGCGCTGTTAAAAATCAATAATTCAGTTTTATAGGAAATATATAAAGAGACCGATTTCAAACTACAAATGCCCTCCTCTGAACAACGTAAGCTATTTACGCAATTAGAACAGGCAAAAGTTGAAGCCCCTTTCTAACTACCCTCCATTCCGTATCAATATATTGTATTTACAGCAAAAGGATATTGAAATATTTACCAGTCGTCCGTCAGGAAAACAGTAGCAAATTGCACTACTTTATACATATTTCATACAAACTAATAATACGTTAAGCACGACGACACTTAATCTAAGAAAATGTAATATTAGACACGCTAACGACATTTGTCTTAAAAATTGAATGATCTGACTACTTGGTATTGTTGGGCGATAGGTATAAGGTTTTTTTTTTGCTGAACACCTGAACACCTGAAGCGCAGCACTGTGCGTGAAGCGCAGCACTGTGCGCCTGCATAAATTGATATTAAACGACTATGAGTACTTCCCTTTCAGAATGTTACTTTTAATATGATGTTGATTTTAATTTTATATAACAAATGGTTTATATGTCCCGTAGCTAATGCTGAAGCCGTAACCATGAAAATGAACTTTTACGGTGGCAAACAGCTTAACAATGACTTCTATGGTAATAAAATAAATAAAGCGAATTTACTTCTATTTTTTTTATACTTGAAAACTTTAAGTACTTAATGTATACATTATTAATACAGTATTACAGGTTAACTGGTGGAGAATGCCTTGCAGCATAAAGTTCGCCTTTTGTACATTTTATTTAAATTTGTGCGATAAAGTTTAAATAAAAAAAAAATATATAAAAAAGTGTTTTTCAACTGTTTTTTATTGGCTATGTTTGGGGGAGGTTTATAGCTGTTTAATAATACAAGTTTATTTTTTCAGCAATCAGACTGCAGACATCCACGCAAAATGGAAATTTGTATTTCATTTCAATACTTCACATTTAAACACCAGCCTTGTAAATCCCGGTGCTTGTTAGGTGAAAAGCTACCTGCGAATATCATTTAAGAACAGTCAAGACAGTGTTTCTAGTATTCAAATTCGCTATTGTGAACATTTCACGTCGACTGAAGAAGATTCCCTCTTGTGTTGTCTGCCAGCCAGTTGAAAGTGTGCAAATCATTTCCTCGTGAAACAATAAAAACTGGTGTTTACATCTTAACTAATGTAAAGCTTAGGGGTCGCAATACCGAATCATTTAAGCAAAACCGGTATTTTCGGTATTGGCTCCAGACCAATACCGATAATCCGGTATTTTCGATATTTCCGGGATTACGTTAAAGTTAGCAAATTTATTATAATAAAGTTAGTTAAAAGTTAGTTAGAGGAATAGTAAGTAGGTGCCTAACCTAAATGAATTTATCTTCTAAATAAAAACAAAGTTCTTTAGCAATAATTTATTAATACAAAACGCCCGTTTATTCCTTTATTATAATAACTTGGGATAACTAATTTAAATACTTTAATTAAAGTAGTGTTTGTCTGAGAAGTAGGAATTATTTCTAAAAATAAAATGTTTATCAAACTTAAACATCTCACAACAACATAAATTACATAAACAAAACAACGTACACAAAATGAACTAAAAAAACTTCTAATTCAATGTCATAAAACATAAAGTTAATTAATTCTCATAAAACAAAATTAACTCTTAGTATGGTTTACTTATCATCAAAAAATAATCTAATTCACAAAATAACAAAAATGCTTAAATTAAATTCAGTCCAAATCAAATTGAGTTATAAAGAAAGAGGTAATTAAAATTATTCTAATCATCAAATAATAATCTAATTAATAAAATAACAAAAATGCTTAAATTAAATTCAGTCCAAATCAAATTGAGTTATAAATAGGTAATCAAAATTATTATTAAATCTCCATTAAATTTTTGGTTGAGTCTTGTAATGAGATCGTAGAAACAGCAAAGTATCTAAACTTTTATCACTCAATCTTGATCGCAAATGATTACACAAGTAACCCGATGAAGAGAAAGCTCTCTCTGACTCTACACTAGTTGGTGGAATACTTAATAAATTGTTGAAAGCTATAATCAAATATTTTCCTCTAGACCCTCCGTTTTCGTAAAGAGCCATTTCTATTTTGATTAAAGTGTCAATGTCATAGTCTGGTGCAGTTTCTATTGATTTGCTGTCCTGATTTAGCATTTGCTTTATCACTGCCATTTCTAGCTGTTTCTTTAGCGGCATTGAAGCTGAAGGGAGATCATTATATGCAGAAACATTAACATCATGTGTAGATTCTTTTTCTATTCGTATTTTTTTTAAATTAATTTACTAAAACCGAAAATACCGAATATCCTGGTTTTTGTGAAATGAATACCGGTATTAATTAGACTTAAATTTGGCCCGGTATTCCGGTATTTTCGAAATTCGGCATTCGGAATTCGGAATTCTTTTTATCTAAAATTAAATATTCTACAACATTGGTTATAGTATAATGTTAGCGACGCAATATAATTTAAATCTCCCGCGAAACCGTCGCATCTCGTAGTTTCCGCTCCCGACGAGATAATCAGCCATCTAGGACTAAAGCCGAATTTAGGTAATTTGGAGAAAACAAGATCTAGCGCCACGGTATCGCCATCTAGTTACGGAGGACACTCGACAGTACTTTTTCCAGTAAAGAGAAATAGCATCAATTTATTATATACGGTCAATAGCGACATCTTGTATTGAATAGCAATACCACGAAGAACGTTCTAGCATGGACTATTCTGGAAAGGAAAGACAGTGATAGCAAGTATGAAACAAGGATGTAAACAGAGTCAAGTATTTTCCACGTATTTCGGGATCGAGAATTTGAATATAATATAAGCGGAATCGTGAGAAAGAGCAAGGTAATTCAGTTAGAAATGTCAAACACAATTCAATTCAGTTCGGAATTTAATACGAGCGAATATTGCATGCGCCATATTAGTGTCTTATTTATAGTTTAAGTAGTTGAGTTGAGGCGACACGAGATTTACGTTTACTGCGCAACAAACTGCGGAAAAATGTATATCAGGAAATTCTTTGAAAGAGGTGAGTCAAAACAAAACGCATATGTACCTAATATGATTACTTATTTGATTTGTTTAAGGGGAGCTCTCTTGTAAGTGTATAGAAAGTAAATGATATTTGAATGTGATGTTTTTAATAGGTATCTCGATCTTTATCTATCTCGATATTTATATACGTGGTAGTTTTTATGAGGTCGCTTTCTTGTTTGTCTGTTCGGTACAAATTTGGCAATTGATTTAAAAACTAACTTCCCGATCTCCCGATGAGCTAGAGACTTGAAATTTTGACTGTAGGTCAGAAGTGGATGACAATACAATATTAGATTGTTTTCTTATCTGTCTGTTTGTTATTTGTTTGAAAGTTTAATAAAAAATAACACATTTTTTATGACTAAAAAGCAAAAAATAAAAAAAACATTTTTCACGTTTTGGTATATTACCACGTTTTTAAAACGGACTAAAAAGTATAACGAGAAACGTGGGGCGCAAGAAAAAAATAATAAGATAGGTAATGATAAAAAGTGTAAAAAGTAGCAGTCGTTGAGAAAACTCATGTTAGATGAGCTTTCTCAGTAATTGCTACTTTTTATGCATAGGTATACATTTGCAGTAGAATAGTCAATTAGTTATATGGCATTAGAAAATATTATTTTATACTTTTTAATCCAATTGAAAAACTTTTTTTAGGAACAACACGCGAAAAGCGAAAAAGTGGTCGGGATTTGGAGGAAGCGATAAATTATTATTAAAAAAGTGTGAAAAATATGGTTTACGTGGAATAACTCTAAAATGGCTTTCAAGTTATGTAGAAAATCGCGTTCAGTATGTGGAAATACCTGCATTAAAAACTAATATGGAGCAAGTACTTATTAAATCTGACTCATTAAAACCTAAAGAAGTTGGTGTTCCACAGGGTAGTATTTTAGGCCCTTTACTGTTTCTACTCTATATTACTGATCTTCCGTTAGTATGAAAATATAAAAGTTTCCTTTTTGCTGATGACTTTACTATTGTCATCCCAAATCACGGTGATTTGGATTACGGTGAATAAATAAATAAATGTGTTACTAATGTAATACATTGGCTCAGTACTAACAATTTGAACGTAAATTTAATTAAGACTAAATATATACAATTTTTTAAATAAAAATGGAAGGAAAAAGCATTTAAAAGTGACATATAATAATTTACAATTGACTGAATCAAATGAGGCTACATTTTTAGGTTTAATATTAGATGATTGCTGCTCGTAGAAATCCCACATTGACCACGTTTGCTGCAAAATAAATCGATTTAGGTACGCTCTCTGGAGGCTGACAAAGTTAATCAATATTCAAACTGCTTTAACAGCATATCATGGCTATGTGGCTTCTAATTTAAGATACGGAATCCTACTGTGGGGCAATTCTGTGGGGATACAAAGAGCATTCATCGCGCAAAAACAGTGCGTCCACGCCCTGAAAGACATAACCACCATGGACTACCTGCGGAACGTTATTCAAAGAGTTAAGTTTGCTTACACTTCCTTCAATGTACATCTACGAAGCCTGTACTTTTGCGAAACATGTGTAATTTCAATACCAGATATCCAAACAAGTTAATTGTACCGCACATAAAGACGGATGTCTTTAAAAGGAATTGTTGTTATATTGTGATCAAATTGTACAATAACCTACCGACGGAAATTTGTAACTTGCATTTAAATATATTTAAAAGACATTTGTTTAAGTGGTTGGTCCACAAATGTTACTATTCTGTCTCCGAATATTTGAATGATACTAATTAAACATTTTATATTGACATAGGTACTTTAAATAATAATGACCAGTTTTATTTTAATTTAATTGTAGCTTAACATACTTAGTTTTTATTTTTTGGTGTTATCTTTTATGACAACTATTGAATTTATTATTTTAATTACTTGACATGTCCATATTTCTCTTTTATTATTGTAAATTTTAATTATTATTTGTAAATTTATCTGTAATCTAATTTTTATGTAACTTTTAGAAGCCAGAAATGGTAAATGTGCTGTACTTTATGATATTATTTTTAACACCTGTATGATACCCACATTTGTGCAAATAAATGATTTGATGAAAATGACAACCATGATAAAACTCATGTAATGCCAAGATCATTGCATGCTACCCTTGGACAAGCGTCACATTCTCCAGCAGAACCTGTATAAATATATCTGTTGCCGACTATTCTTCTCCATCGACATCCCAACAAACTTATGACGTCAACGTCGATTCTGAAATTATAGTGGACGATGGCTATCATGAATATGATATGGGTCGTTATGATGGGTTGGCTACTCAGCTATCGACGGAAATGAAGAGGGAGATGTTACAAAATCCTTGGATCCCGCCCAGAAATTATGATTTTAAAAGTGATGCAAGCCATTTGAAAAGATAATTTAATCATGCTTGGTTGCATCAATATGCACCATGGCTAGTATATTCCAAGCGACTAAAAGGTGCTCTTTGTAAGCATTGTGTTTTATTCCCTCCGCCCATCAGCACTGTGAGAGGAATTTTGGGATCATTTATAGTCAGGCCATTTATAAAGTTTAAAAATATGCATGAAGACTGCCCAAAGCATTCAACGACCAACCATTACCTAACAGAGCCAAATGCTGCAAAAATTATGAGTACCTGTAACATTATGTGTACTCCCTCAATTATAGGAGACCACAGCATGCAAATAAAATATTTTACAAGGCAAACACAGGTTAAAACATTAAAGTAAGATAAGAATTCAATTACAATCAAATGATACATATTTAAAGGGAATTAGAAATAAAATTACTTTAACTTAACACAAATGACCAACATACACTTAGGACTTATAATTAGGGTTGAAATTAAATATTTGTATCAAATGTAGATAATACAATTGTCATCAATTATTCCTTGTATAGTATTTTTACATGATATGCCTCTTAGGGGAAAACAAGCAGATAAGGGTGTTTTATTAGATTTATTAAAGTTGAGAATCAATTCAGGGGACGACAAATTAAAGAGTCACCTGGAAAAGTGCCGTCGCAATGCAGTTTACACATCGCCAAAGTACAAAACGAATTGATTAATTTATGTGGCGAAGTTATTAAGAAGAATATAATAAGTGGGGTTCAGAAGACCATGGCTTACGCAGTTTTAGCTGATGAAACAGCAGACGTAGCTGGGAATAAAACAGCTATCAATAGGCGTGCGGTTCTACGACGAAAGCAAAAGGAAAATCAGAGAAGAATTCGTATACGTACGGTATACGCACAAAATGCTTCAGCAATTGCCAAAGCAATAGACAAATTCTTGATTAGTTCTAATCTCCCAACCGAAGATTGCGTAGGGTTTGGATTCGATGGCTGTTCTACAATGGCAGGGAAAGAGGGCGTACAAGCCATTTTAAGAACAACATATCCTCGTGCTTTATATTTTCATTGCTCAAGTCACTAACTCAACCTTGCTGTGAATGATGCGAACGCAGTGCCAGAAATTTGAAATACTGTCGCCACTGTAAAGGATGTTATAACGTTTTTCAAAGAATCGACTACTCGTCGAAACTACGCTCCAAACCTATCACAATTGTTTGAGACGAGATGGTCTGAAAAATATAAATCAATCAGAAAGTTTTCAACATTTCCCAGAGTTTGTGAAATCTCGAGAAACGTTATCCGTAGAGGGAAATTATGCCACCAGAAAATCTACATATCAGTTGCATTCAGCCGTTAAAAAACCAGTGTTTATTGTTGCTCTACAAACAATAGCCAAATATTCAGCAGTTTTGGAACCAGTAGTTAACGCACTGCAAGCTAAATCGATAGAAATGATCTCGGTGGGGGAACACATCACAAAATCAAGGACATTCTCAGAAATGACCGCAAGTTTCCTGATAAAATAAGTAATGAAATGCTTCAAAAAGCGCGTGCTGTTGCAATAGCTGTTCGAATTTGAACATAGAAATTTCGGTTCCACGTCTTGCTTACAAGCAAACACATAAAAGTAATCCGCCATCAGACAATGATAACGAATATTGGCGGTGTTCCCTGATAATACCATACATTGATTCATTTATTTCATCGTTGAATATTCGATTCTCCCAAGAAAATACTCCGGCGTTTGCATTAAGTAAGCTACATAACATACTAACACAAGAACGCAGAATCATTCCAAGAATTTTATAATATGGATATCACCGGAGAACTGAACCATAATTAATGGCTAAGGAATGCTTTATCTGATGATCAATTAAGGGACATAGAAGTAGTTAATTGTTCAACGAAGCCATCATTTTTTACCCTGCTGTCAGAAAGGCATTGATTATTTTAAGCACTATCCCATGCACCACTGCGACTGTAGAACGGTCCTTCAGTAGGTACGCTTCGAAGAGTTAAAACGTAGCTCAGAAGCACCATGGGTGTAGAAAGGCTTACGGGTATATGTCTGATGAGCGTATATTGTAATTATTTATAAGAACACAGTGAGTTTATTCAAAAGACTGTCATAGACAAATTTTCGGCAAACCGAGATGATTTTTTGTTTCAATATACCCGACCGACCATCTTCTCGAAACAGGTATGAGCTGCCCCCTTCTAGCTGAAATCCTGGGTACGCCCTTGTTCAAGAAGTGCGGACCCAGTACCTACATATTGGCGGCGGCAGGTGTGTGGGGTCCGCTTGGCAAGCTTCATAACGGAAATTCAGTCAAATGTGGTAAGACTAATTAGCAGACCCTGCACCTAAAGCGTTAGTCTAGAGCACAACCGCGATAGTGCAAAAATGATGATAATTTTAATTATCTAAAAACTAAAACGAACTAAAAAAACTGAACCATTTCACAGAATATGCAGCTTCGTTCTTCGTTCTTCTTCGCTTCGTTTGTATTGCATTGGCATTAATGCAATACAAACGAAAATTTTCCTAATCAAAAGTCCACTGGCTGGTCTACTACCTACTTACAGCTGAGGAGTATATTTGGTGGTTCGTTAAAGAAGCAAAAGTTTGAAACTAGGTTTTGGACACTTACTTGGTTTGGTCATTGTGAAACAGGCCCTAATGTAATATGAAATGCACAAAATAAGTAATGGATCAAGAAAGATATTAAAGGCATATTTTATTTAATAGCGTTTATTTTTCAAATAATTCATATAAAACTGTCTTTTTATTTGCTGGGTATTCCATAGGTATTTTAAAAGAGGCCTTAATTAAAAAAATCAAAACCCTTCATACCGCAGGTAAAATGTTTGCAATCCTTTAAGAGAAAATGCAAATATGTGCGAGCGTGATGCAATATATTTACTCGTGAGTAGGTATTAGGTTAAAGTTATTAAGGTACGAAATATATAACTGGCAGACTAGCCAATCGTGCCGCGTGGTATAGGCCTAGGGTAGTGCCAACCACTCTCTTCTCGTGGGGAGTCGTAAGAGTCGACTAAGAGAAATATAATCAGATGATGGGCAGCAGCGTCATCCTGTGTACGTGCTTGAACTGCGATAACCAACCCGCTTGCCTAGCGTGGTGATTATCGGCAAATACCCCTAGTATAATGATTGACGACCGATATGGCGTGGAGGTCAGTATACCTGCACTCCACTCGAGAGGTCGTGGGTTCGATTCCCTTAATTTTTCCCTTTCCCTTCGATTAATTATGACAAAAATACAATCTACGTATGTAAAATTTTCAGGATATTTATTGTTGGCCATTAGCAAAGAAAAAGGACACAAATAAAACAACAGAATTTCCCATATAGCAGGTATAATTTTATAATTTTATTTACCACAACATTTATCGAATACATTTATTTTAAGGGTCTGTTTTACAATATCCTATCAAGTTCCATTAAAAGTTTAATTGTTCCATTAAAACAGTCATTTCAACTGCCGGATGTCTTCTAATTGGACGTTTTGAAACAGGCCCTTAAACCTTTACATTGGTAGGTACAACATTATATTTTATAGAATAATAGTAACATTTACGTCCTTATATAAATTAATAAAAATAATAACATTTATAATGTAGATTAGTTGCAAATAAAATGATAATGTTTACTATATGTGTACAGTCATCACCAAAATTGTGGCAGTATTAGCAATCTTTGGGCTAAATAATTGTAGGCATTGAAATTATACTTTTGACAACCACGATTTATATTCATAACATGTATTTTATTAAGTAAGTATATTACTAGCGTTAAGATAACGAAAGTCTAGGTTTTCCATTTTACGCTACACGTTCAATATCTCAGGGGAACATGCCGATTTAAACTTTCCAAATATTTGTATTATCTTTCATCTACATTCACGAGCAACCAAATCGACTCACCTGCTAACTCTACATTCAAACTTGAAACTTAAGCGTTTAAGTTACAATCTTTCAAATGACATATTGTTTTTATTTAAATGTTGTATAATTTTACTTAAAACAATGTTTGGATGTAGTTAGCGGTTGAGTGAGTTCAGTTGACACAATACTAAACTGAACTGGGTCCTATAATATCGCAACCCTTTCAGTCAAAGTTTTAAACAGTTTTGCTGAAGGTATCTAATGTGGAATCAATGCACTGATAATTTTTAAATAATGGCTCATGGACCAATCTTTGAGCTAGAATATACATGATACATGTATCGATATTTTAAGCGTTTCCCAACTGTTTCTGAAAAATTGGCATTTTGTAAACATATTAGTTTCATTAAAATTTCAATGTTAACTGTACTGTGACTAAATTCAACTTTCAAAATCTGATATTAAGTACTTACAACTAAAGAAAGACAAGACGACATACATGAATATTCTTATAACTAAGAAATATTTTTATTAATTAAAAAAAGTATTTTAAAAAATTACATTAATTAGAATGTATAAATATTATGACGATTTGTTTTATTTGTGATCGTCATTATCATAAAAATAATAAAAAAATCGCAATATACGTATTCAAGAATAAAATGAGGTTAGCTTTTATTATTTACTTTTATTATATTTTTTTTTATTATTTATGCTAGTTCATAATCATATTTTTTAAAGTTCCTTAAAACAAATAAATATTATATAATTACACTATGCTCAGAATTAGGATTCCACATAAATTGGTTCAAACCTCTGTTGATTCAACAACGTCCGTCAGTCAGGGTCAGCTGTATGTCATTTGTAGGTCTCAACAGTGTTTTATAGTTTATAGATTAGCCCTTCGGGTGAAACTGCATTGTGCAGCTGCAAAATTCACTATAGTGCAAATTTATGGAAATTACACTGACAGTGAATTGGAATTGCCGAATGCAACTCGGCTGGAGGGGCTAGCAGGATTATAGTGTTGCTCCCGATTATTTTTGCATCGTTTAATGATTCTGGTGCAAAATCTCTATTCATCCAAATAAAAGTAAGTAAGTACCTTTACCAATTTAAAATAATTATTTTACTTGTAATCTTATTTTCAGTCCAGTTAGTATTCTTATTAGAGATTTATTTATAAACCAAACAGGTTAGTTCAAATGTGATTCATTTACCTAATATCAAACTCAAATATATAATCAGTATTTGAATAAATTAAGTTTTATTCAGTACTATTATTTAGTACTTCAATAAATTAAATGCAACTGAAAAATTCTACTACAACATATTAAAACAAGGCAAAAGCTATGAAGATCCAATATATTTTTCACAAGCAGATAAAATCCCAAAAACAAAAATAATACAAATTGTGATTATTCTATAAAAACTAAATAATAAAAACACACACTTATCTATGAAAATAATAAACCTATTTATAGTTCATTGAATTAGCGAAATAAAAGTTAAAACAAAAATATACACTCTTAGTATATTTTTGTTCCAGCTTTTTTTAAATTGTAAACCGGTTATTGCAAATAAAATGTTACTTACTTCAAACACAAAAAAAACATCATTTATTTTCTTATTAATGCGTAACTAAACCCCACCCTTTTATTAAATCGTAATTATTATATTACGTAATACATAGACACACAACTTTTATTCCTAAAACATTAATCTAAGACAATTAGATATGTAATGTAAATTAATTGAAACTATTATAACAAATTTATTATAGGCTTTATAGAATGTAACTAACAGATCAATTCGTTATACAAGTTCATATTTTAAAACAATAAAAAAACAAGTTTTATTGTGGTTGACGATATTGTTTATACGATTCATATAGATGAACCAAAAAATAATCTTTTACGTAAAATTTGTATTAAAACACATAAAAAATCGATTCGTAATATTAAAGTAATAAAAAAATGTGTTTTTCAATAACAGTGTGATTTTATCGTAGTGTTTTATAATAAGTCATTATCACTACATGATAAGACCATAAAATATATTTATATTAATAATAATTAATATGTAGGTAATTATATTATACGCGTATAGATCCAAAAGGGATAATCTACCATATATTTATACCTTACATTCTTCAACTACTTTAGAAATAAAAAAGCTACAAATAGAAGAAAAATGAGCAAAAACAGAATATATTCCTGATTAGGCATCGACATAGTAATCTTATTTTTTTTACACTGGCTATTGAAAAAATGTCTCTTTAACCTGATGGTTATCATTATTAGGCAGATGTTTAAAAGAAATATTAAAAGAAATTAAAAGAATGCCAAAAATGTTACCACTAATTTAAAAAGTAGCCAGTTCAAAACAATGCACAAACTTAGTATAAAATAAATTGAACTTAAGTGATAATTTTGAAGAAATTATTGTTTTAAACTAGTCAAATAACATATAAAACTAATCAAAAAGAGGGTTTTAGGAAATATTTAAATATAAAAAAAAAAATATTTGGTGTACCTAATGAAATTACACCAAAGATATAAAATACATTTTTATTAAAATAAATTTTCATAATTTCATATAATAATATATCAGTAACAATTGTGATTTAATTGGAAGTTTATATTATAATGATAATAAGTCATAATATATGATAATAAGACAATAAAATATCTTAATATGTAAGTGGTTATATCTTACGTAATATAGTTTAACTTATTTTCTACAACTACAAAAGAGTTAAAAATGCTACAAAAAACTTCTGTAATATTTCAGTGCCTCCCAGAGCTAAACTTTTATAATTCTATTAAAATAATAATGTGTTACGTATTTTAATAACGTTTCTTCATTCTTTACTCTAATACTGAAGACCAAGTTAAAACAATTCTTATTCCTGCTGTCTGCTGACTATAATCAGTATGCACCTTTTGTAAACGTGTAACATGTGCGTTAATTATGTTTTCACTATTAATTTACAATAAATGTACCTATTTAGGCATTAACCATATTAAAAAACGTTTGGGTATTTTTTACCTTATTCGTCTAATAAATTGGTAACTAGCCTTTCATAGGGTTATATTGTAAGTGTGATGCATTATTTTAAATGTAAAAGACATAGCTTAAATTTTGATTGATTAAAAAACTATCATATAAAATTTCTTATGTCTACTCGTACACAAATATTTTAAACCATGTCCGTGGTTCAGTATCCTTTTGGATACTATAATATATCCCATTTTAGTGAATTACTACATAAGTAAATACATAACAGGTAGTAAAACTGCTTGACCTTTTTAAATGTTGCAATATTGTATACAATTCACCATTTTTAACGTATGTATCTTCCAAATTAATGTTAATCTAACCATTTTGCACATTAAATACACGTTTATATTCAATCAAGAATTTTCAGTATATTAGTTAATTATTACTCGATTATAAATTGAAAAAAGATTTGGGTTTTTACTTAGATAGCGTTATTAGATAAATTAATGATTGCATTATGGAAAGTTTAAAGAATAGACATACCGGAACACTTAGGTCTATAAATATTTTTCATAACTTGGAACTTTAGCTAATTCTTTTTAAAGCTTTCTTTATCCCTTCATATACACTTCGTAGTAAGGTTTCATTTGGACTGTTCGAAGTAATCTGATTAAGTCGATATCAATATTATTGACAAACAGCCGAAACACAAAATTATCTTTATAAAAAAATTTGTGATATAGTATTGTAAATTGTATAATTTCAGGCGGAAATAACAACTTTGAGGAAAACACATTTTATATAAAATAGACATTTCCTAAAATAGAATATTAGGTTTCCATTTTATTATCGACTGAATAATAAGATATGTCAAACAGGACAAATCACTATTTAGATAAATAATTTCTGAGCAACATCGACACACATCCTTCAAATACAACCTTCATGTGATAAATTTTATTTATCAAACCGCATATATTTATTATAGTATTATGCGAACTTACACTCTCTATTGGAGCATAATGATTTAAAATGATTACTGTGTGCATAGTAAATAGTAATCGTAAGTAAAGTTTCGTAAACTGTATTAATTGATATTCCGAAAATATACCGCACTATATATTATACACACCTTACTAGCACCCACACGATATAAATATGTCTGATACGTTAATATATATATATACGCGTATAGATTTATTTATGAATATATGATATATAAATATATTAACGTAAACGTATACTTTATTATACATTCAGTCAACAAAGTATCGGGAATGAATGTTTTGTTTATGGTTCCAAATTCTATTTATTGTTTTTTTTGTCATTGTTAGATTGGCACAATTGTTTTCCAATTTGGCGCGGAGTTTGAGTTGCATCTGTCATTTATATTTAAAAAAACAGTGCTGGTTTTAGTTTAATTATATCTGTGTGTATTGCAAATTTTATTTTGGACAAAAACGAGTTTGTCTTAAATTTTGCATCGCTAATGGAATTTCGTGTTCAGAGACACTGAAAATGTTACAAAAGCTTACGGTGAATCGACTTAATCAAAAACACGTGCTTCTGAGTGGTAAAAAGCGTTCAAAAGCGGTCGAGATATCATGGAAGATTTGCCTCGTTCTGATAAGCCATCAACGTCTGCAACTGAAGTTAACATCGCAAAAGTGAAGAAAATAGTGACTAAAAATCCTCATTAAAGTTTGAGATAGATGGCCGCCGAACTTTCTGTATCTCAGGAGTCGATCCGTACCGTTTTAACAAAAAAATTGGGTATGAAACGTGTTGCCGCCCGGCTAGTGCCAAAGACCTGAATTTAAATCGCATGAGTCGCTGAGGACATGCGGTGACGAGACGTGGGTTTATGAGTTTGATATGCAAAATAGTCAATAAGCTTTGGAGGCGTCATGCCTTCCAACTGAACCAACACCGGAAAAACCACGTCAAAGTCGATCAAAAGTCATGTTGCCTGTTTTCTTTGACTATCGCGGTGTTGTGCACTCGAAATTATTGTTGGAAAGTCAAACGGTAAATAAAGAATATTATTTGAGCGTTATGCGGCGTTCAAGAGAATAAATTTGACGAAAAAGGCCAGATTTGTGGAGAGAAAGTTCTATACTGCGCTTTCGCACAAAGTTATCATTGTGACCGAATTTTTGTCCAAACACTCAACAAAAATTGAGCAACCACCATATTCACCAGATATGGCTTCAGCCGACTTCTTTCTTTTTCCTACACTCAAACTACCACTTCGCACTTGGCACCCATTTTCAATCGGTAGGAGACATAAAGGAAAATTCGCGGCGAGAACTAATCTCAGTTCCGGAAAAAGCGTTTGAAATAAGTTTCTATGATTGGATTATTCGTTGGCGTAAGTGTATCGTTTCTGAAGGAACATACTTTGAAGGTGATAAAATAAATTTGGATGAATAACAAAAATATTGTGTATTATTGATTTTTTCCCGGTACTTTCTTGACAGAGTAGTAAATGGAGCAAAAATTTATTTTTACCGTAACCACTTATATTAATTTTATATTTCAAAAACCTATTAAATGTAATTAAACAGTTTTACTTTTATACCATGTTTTCCATAAGAAGGCAACAACTCACTATATGTGGCTTCCTTGAAATTAGTCTCTTACAAACCATATCTTACTTAATTATAACTAAAGTTCAAATATCCATGTTCTTAAATCAGATAAGTATCAACTTATCTTGGAATTAAATAATTGGTGTAATTGTTAGAAAATATTTATTATTTTAACATTGATTTAGGAAAGAAGTTGTTTTATAAATATTAACTAGCTAACAGAATTACAAAAATATTGTTATTTTTCTTATTTTTAATTCGCATTTAATTTAGTGTAGTTAGTTTTTAACTAGTATTTCCTTTTTCAAAAAATTATAGAGATATTTTTTATATGTACTTTTAATTACATCTAAATTTATATAATTATTTCAATTTTCCCAATTTTCTGTTTTATTTGTTTCCATAATGCGCATCTGTACACATACTTACATATAAAATGTAACATCTTATTCTCATAGGGGGGTTCTTTCACTAATTTTACGAAACGTTCACTAATGTGAACTCGTGATCTGAAGTTGCTTGTAATCATCTCCGTTGTATAGAAAACTTTTTTTAAATTGTAATAACGAATTGAAGATTTTGACTAAAAATATTGAAAAACTTGAATACAAAATTGACATTAAGTCTACAAATTAGAACAACACATTTGGAAACTTATATAATCTATTTACTTTCAAAAACTTGTTTAAAATTTTCAGATTTCAACGTAATTCAGATCTTTTTTGTGAAGATAGTGAAAATACACTAATATAAAATACTTAACATATTTATATAAAATACATATAAAAAAGTGTGATGATTATTGTAACTCTGTAGTATACATAAAGCTTCGGGTAAATGTTCCCTAACCAACTTTTTACTTATTGAGCTATTCGTAACGTTAATTGATTAAAATGTGTATTAAAATTAGTTATTTTTTACATACAATTAAACATTAATTATATGAATTTAAATGTTAGGCATAGGCCCACCATACAACCCACTCTTAGAGGCTTATTACAAAACGAGATCTAAAGTTAAACCAGGTTTAAAACTAGTGCTTTCACTTTTATTTCATAAGATAAAGACAGTGACAGCATTCGTTTTAAACCTGGTTTAACTTTAGATCTTGTTTTGTAATAAGCCCCTAAGAGTGGGTTGTATGGTGGGCCTAGGCCTAACATTTAAATTCATATAATTAACTCACTATACAACAACATTAGGTATAATGCTGTTGTATAGTGAGGTGGACGAGGAGGGATGATAGCTCCAGCCCATCCGAATGGGCATTATTAAGGGGCACACTCCGAAAGCCCGTACGGAGACAGACGAGAGGGTAGCACGCCTGCCCCAAGAAGTTGGGGTCCCCGAACATATCCTCGTCCTGCACGAGGAACCTGACTAGCGCCAGATATGGGTTTGCTACGGCAAACTCGCACTTTTCATTCCATACGGGATTGATCCCATTGTCCGCTGTGGAATGAATAAATTTGACATGAATTCATTGAACTGTCAAAAAAACAAGAAAAATTAAACAATTAGGAAACCTATTGTTTGCCGTTCATTTGGCTTTAAAATTATGACTAAAGACATACTGCTATAATTTTTCAGATTTTTAATATTTATTTATTAATTTACACACTAAATAGAAAAAGAAATAGCTACAAGAAAAACTTATGACAAATTAAAAATGGGTACAATGCACAGGTTACCCAACTTTTCTAATCCAGTAGTAAGAGTAATGAAAACATATGATATTTATGATGAGAACCATTTTATTAAACGAAATGGGCACTGCACTGCTCTGGGAGAACTTCATCATCATCATCATATCAGCCATTTGAAGTCCACTGCTGAACAAAGGCCTGGGAGAACTTAGACGGTTTTAAATTTGCTAGAAACTATTATTACATAAAGAACTCTTACCGACAGCTTTGGTGACGATTTTAACACCGGTGTCGTATTCGGCGCCAAGTATTTCCACCTCCACGAAGGGGCTGACAGTGCCGCGGCCCGACTTGCTGAGGTGGCGCGCAGCAATCACACGAAGCTTCACCGTCCACGGACGAACTGTCCTCTCGATACTCGCCTTGTCAGACGGACTGTATCCTTCCTCGAACATGCATTCGGGCTTCAAAACATAACCACATCCGCCGTTCAATTTGAACCTGCCGTAGTTGAGCTGCATCGACTTGTCGGGAGTCTGATAGTTCAGGGCGATCATTTGAGAGCCTATATTCCAGAACTGCATAGGATTATAGTTCGAGGAGTCAATCCTCTGGCCTCTCGGGTAGACGCGGCTGAGTTGGATGGTGTGATACTTGACAAAATAGGCGAGCTCCTGTTGACACATAAATCGCTCTGCCTTGGTCTCGGGAAACGAGGACATTTCGTTGTAAATGAAATTCCATATACGGGGCTTATCCGGGTTGTAAGCAACGGTGCGGCAATAGACGATGAGGTCGGACATTTCCTTGGCGATTCTCCAGTCGCGTTCCATCTGACGATGGTGCTGGGATCGGACACTGGCGCTCTGCGCAGCCTCCTTGATAGCAGATAGCCACTCAAGGGCCACTTCACGGCTCGGTGCAGCCATGTCGAAAGGCGGGCTCGCTGATGAGCCTTGTACTCGGACTAGCCAACGGGGGGACCCGTTTTCCTCCCCCACTACCAGTTCTACCACCGCCCCCAGAACGTCTAGTACACCCTTCTGCAAAGATCCTAATGCCGCAGGTTCCGTCTCCAATACTCCCTAGAACACAAAATATATGAGCCACACTTCTTTAAGATAGTATATTAAATGCCCGCAGCCCTCATTTGCAAATTTTTGTACCAATTCTTCAAATGTTTTTTTTCTCATAGGTTTATTAGTTTAAAACATATAAGACATTTTGAACTACAAAAAGTTATTTCACTTTTCATTAATGCTATGCCAATCAAGCAAAAAAACACACACACACATGATAAGCTCTTTATTGGCTTTAAAGCTAAATTATGATGAGAGTGGTAGTGCAATAGAAAAAAATGCAATGAAATATTTATTAAGTACTTAAGAGAATAAATAATGGTATTTATTTAGACTAGACTATAAACCTTTTACCTTCTGTGTAAATTGCCAATTTAAAACCTCCCGACAAATAAAAGTAAGACTGACAAGGTACTGCTGAACAGATTTTTTTTGCATTATAGCTAGGAGACTCTATGGACAAACAACAAATAATTAAACAGTTTGGGGCCTATGATGACAGACAAGACATAATCAAACCTTAAACCTACACTATGTTAGCGTCGGGAGTTGAAGAAAGCTATTTTACGAGGAAATAGTTTTTCATGAAAAAGATAGATTTATAAAATGAGATGTTACATCTCATACCCATGGTTACCCATATGCATGGTTAGATGCCAGATTTTATTTGTTTGATTTCAAAACAATTTACTATATTTTAAGGTAGTACATTTAAATAACTCTTTATAAATTCTGATTAAGCGGACATTCACAGACACATATTAGACGTATTCACAGCAATTGCAAATTGATAAAATTTTTGAAAATGAACACAGAACTGAACATATTTGTAACCATTTCTATTTTGCTGAATTGTTTTTCATTTTGTATTTCAGAATAGAATATAATAACTTTTTATTGGTCCATAACACACAAATAATAAATTAAATCCAATACGGTGTCCACTCAGCATGTGCCAAGAATTAGAAAACCAATATTTGACGCTGGTTTTAATTTTAATGTATATGTAATGTTTTATTGGTCAATAAACGTATTTTTATCCTATATAGTATTCATCTAAGTAATGCCTTAAAGGGACGACAGATAATTATGGTTGAGGTATCATTGTGTTAAGTTCGCGGTGAAGCATATGTATAAAATTCTACAAACATACCTGAAGTAACTAAGTTGTAGCAAAGCGGAAATATTTGCTAATAGACTTCAAATCGAATAAAATCAATTTTTTTGATAACGCGCGCGCCTGATTTGTTAACATACAAAAATTCTGTAAAAATTTAGGTTGTCCACTAGTATATTTGAGTCATTGCATAAATATTTATCCTTTCTTTCTATTATCTGGCGTCTAACCAAGCAAGCGCAAAGCGTGTGCATACTAACAGCGGGAGGCAAGTGCTGGGCCGGCACCTTGAACTCTTGCACGTAATTGGCCGGGAACCAGTGATGCCGCTTGCCGCCGTAATCCCCACGCCACCAGCCCTCGTCAGGTTTGTCAACGTTGGTGATTATCGCGTGCTTACAGAACGACAACTCGTCGTCCTGTCGCGCCTTATAGTCGTACAGAGCTTTCACAGTTATCTAGAAATTAAAACATTTTAGCTTCTATTTTTCAGGTATCTCATCATCTCAGCCCATTAACGCCCCACTACTGAGCATAGGCCTCCTCTCACGGACGAAGGTGAGAGAATATTAAAATGTCAAATATGTATCTATCCAATTAGTTTTGAACCAATAAGTATATAATACAACTCGTATTAGTAATATCTAATGATGCTTGCCAGTGTATTAGCAAAATGTGTTGCCAGTTTATAAAATGAAGATATGAGAGTAATATCATTGCTTACCGAATAGCGTTTACAAATAACATTTTCTATTATAAATAATTATCACCCGCTTGACCAATAAATTAATCATCTGACAATAAAATGTCAAACTTAGAATAAATGTGGTTACGGCCATAAAAACGGGATTGAAATCCAGTGACCAAAGTACATTGTAACTCGCTATTTACCTTTGAGGTGAAGGATGAAGGGTCCATATACCCCGGAGTGCCAAATACTGAGGTGTCGTCGGGTTCCTAGAAGGATCAAAATGTTCTAACCTTTAATATAACATATATACCTACTCATGGAGTTTATACTTATTAAATTTAAACCACCTCTACTGCACAAAGTAAACTAAAGCCCACAATAGAATGCAAAAATAAAATGTCATTAAAATCTGTATGTAGTTCTATGAAGAGGAAAGATTTGTATTTTTAAATATATGTAATGTGATAAACTCACAAACTACTGGACCAATTTCCAAAAATATTTCACCATTACAAAGCTCATTATCCCTGAATAACAAAGGCTATAAAACTCGTATATTGTAAAAAGGTGTAAAATATTTAATAAATAGCTACCGACACAAAACGAGGGCGTGGTACTATTTAAAATATAAAAAACAACAGAACACTAACAGTACGACACGTTATTCACTCTCCGAAGAAAACACAACTGTGGAGTGCTGTGCATATTCACAAAATGGCGGTTCTCTCTCCACTGAAGGTTTTCATGAATAACAGAGCGACAGTTACTTCCTCTCTGAATAATAACAAAATATTCCTGCATATGATAGAACGGGACTGCGGTATATCTATCGATATTACATACATGGTTAAACCTTTTCATTTTAGTTGACAGACTGACTTAGAAGACCTATTTGGTAGTTATCGTATAGTCGGCAAAAAAGTTATATATTTTGATACTTTTTATCTTCGGTTTTTTTCATTTATTCATAATATACCTAATTTAATTATTAAAATTAATAATTGTACATTTTGAAAAAAATATAGTTTATCGTATTATTTTATTATGACGTATCGAATATGTGATTCCACAGGTAGACTAAAATGATAGGTGTTTTCGTTAATAAAAGTACGTTATAAATCCCAAATCCTCAATATTAGCTCCTAAGACGATCAATGAGACTTAAACATAATATACTTTCAAATTTGAATCGAGAAAAACATTAGTGATGTTGTTTAATAAATTTCTACAGTAGTATTATGGGGTTTTTTTTTAAGGAGAAACCTATTCCGTACCAAAAAAATTAGAAGCTTATCCTTTATTATAGGATCTCTGTCGGTCCGTCATGACCCTTTTTCTAAAGAACGCCAGAAGGTACGAAGTTGAAATTAACATTTAATGCAGCCTGCAGTCCCCTTAAGTTTAAAAAAAAATCAAGCTTCTAAATCAAACAATCTAACGATACGGCCATAGATGTAACCAGAATAAGATAGTTAGTATTACAATTTAAAAAGCTATATATTTATCAAGCTAACATATTGACAAAAATACTAAGTAGTAGGTAGTTGAAAGATCATATAAGAAACTTTTTACTAACAGCAATGATGCGGCTAACCAAGTCTTCGCTGATGGGGTACCACAGCTTCACCTTCTTGTAGAGAGGATTTTTATCATAATACTCCACTAACTCCAGCAGACTTTCGAACTTGACTGTACCGATGGTGTACAAGCGGCCTTCCTGCTTGATGCGGCAGTGCTTGATCTCTTTGTCGGATCTGGAATAATCACGAATAGGTTAGTTTAATTATAATGAGATATTGATAGCATTCATCAGTAAATTGTTTTGAGATAAAACAAATTGTCTAAAGTTATTTTGCAATTTTATGTCAATACTATTAGTGCGGCCCTATTTATAATTCTGCATATATTATTTTCGAGTGAAGGGAACTGTTCTTTCTAAACATTTAATACAGGTATAGTGTTTGCGTATTCTTTTTCTACTGCGACTTTATAACTACACGGTTATCGCCACCCTGTTTATAGTTTTATTTGTGTTTTTGTTAGTAGTTTTTAAGAAAAGCGTAATGTACTTCTATCAGTGACGCCGTGAGAATAACTCAATACTTAACGCATGGAATTAATTCAATCGAAACTTTAAAGGGCGACAAACGGATGTACATCGTAACAATAGCAGCATAGAGGTGACATAGCCAGTCAAATAAAAGATCTGAAAATAATTTGTGCTATTACAAAAAATACTTTAAACACTTCTCAGACTTGCGTTTCACTAAACAGTGTCTAAAAATTTATACGATATTTAAGATATGTTTAACTTTCTCTATTACAAAACACTGTTTAGCAAGCGTTTAGTGAAAACCGCTTTTAAGCGATTCGTTCACTCCATAGGCTTTCATTCATTCTTTTACATTCCGTATTAAGAAAATCATATACGACTTATCGAAATTAATTAAATAAATAAATATTTTCAGACAATTACACCAATTATTTAGTTCCAAGATAAGTATCATTAAGAACTTGTGTTATGGATACTAAACAACGGATGAACATACTTAAATACTTCACACATCACACAGAGGCCGCGCCATATCGTTAGATAAGGCAGTTGTCTAAAATCGCTTTTTCCTTTGATTGCTTTTTAAAATATTATTATATTTCTCTAGCACAATGTAAATTTGACGCAATGTCCAGATTCGCCTTATAGTTAGCCACGCGTTGTAATTTGCCAGTTGCTTATGTCATTTCCTATGACTAAAATTTCTTTTGACATTTTGTTCTCATACACTCATTATATCAGACTTATTACATCAGCCCACTACAGGGCCAAGTGCGGATAGGCGGAGGCAGGTGTGTGAACTATTACTGGATTTTTTTATTCACCCAATATAAATAAATATTTTCTAACAATTATTTAGTTCTATGATAAATATTATTAAGAACTTGTGCTATGGATACCAAATAACGGATCAGCAAATATAAACACTTAGGAAAGCACCCAGACCACAACAAATATTCATGTTTATGCGTACAAAGATTTCTTCTGTGGGGGAATCGAACCCAGGACCTCAGGAGCGGAGTGCGGGTATACACGCCACTACGCCATATCAGTCGTCAAAATAAATAATAATAATAAATATGGTCTCTAACTTGGCTTAACGCCCACCGCATGTAACAACTATCAACGACTTCACGTGCCTCACGAAGCACGAAAGCGCTCGACATAAAATAAAACAAAAACTGTCACCCATACAAGTGCTGCTTAACTTCGCTGATCGTTTTCGACCACATAGTCTTAGTGAGCCACGAGCTAGTATTGTTAACATATTAGGTCGGGGAAAAAGTCTTTTCGCATAACGTAGGTATAAACTTATTATAAAATTTTTTTGACTGTACTATTTGTGTCTGGCTGGTTTTGGTAACATTAAAAAGGTTCCATTATAAAGAAAAGAAAAAAATAAAAAAAAGTTGTTTCCCGCTATTTTTCATTTGTTTTTCTCTCCGTAAAAATGAGTGAATCTAATGAATAAATTCGATACATTTTAAAATTTTATTATAAAAAAGGCAAAAATGCAACTCAAGCAGTGAAAAAAATTTGTGATGTTTATGGACCTGATGCAGTGTCAGTAAGAGTAGCACAAATTTGGTTCAAACGTTTTCAGTCCGAAAATTTTGATGTTAAAGATGCACCTCGCTCTGGTCGCCCTGTTACGAATAAAATGGACGCCATTTTTGAAAGAGTGGAGCAAGATCGGCATATTAGTAGTTACGATGTAGCTGAAGAACTGGGAATTGACCACAAAACAGTTTTGACCCATTTGAAGAAAGCTGGTTATACAAAAAAGCTCGATATTTGGGTGCCACACGAGCTCACTCAAAGAAACTTAATGAACCGTGTACTCATTTGCGATTCATTATTGAGACGTAATGAAACCGAGCCGTTTTTGAAGAGATTGATAACTGGCGATGAAAAGTGGATCACGTACGACAAGAACGTGCGAAAAAGGTCGTGGTCGAAAGTTGGCCAGGCTTCACAGACTGTGGCCAAACCTGGCCTAACACGAAATAAGGTGATGCTGTGTGTATGGTGGGATTGGAAGGGCATTGTTTATTATGAGCTTTTACCGCCCGGCAAAACCATCGATTCTGATCTTTACTGCCAGCAACTGATGAGATTAAAGGAAGCAGTCGAGAGAAAACGGCCGGAATTGATCAACAGGAAGGGTGTGGTCTTTCATCACGATAACGCTAGACCACACACATCTTTAGCCACTCAGCAAAAAATAAGAGAGTTCGACTGGGAGGTCCTAGTGCATCCACCATATAGCCCTGACCTTGCGCCTTCAGATTTTCACCTGTTTCGGTCTCTGCAGAATTCTTTAGGTTCTGTAAGGTTGACCTCAAGAGAGGACTGCCAAAACTATTTGTCCCGTTTTTTTGATCAGAAGTCCCAAAGTTTCTACAGTAACGGGATAATGTCTCTGCCCACAAAATGGCAGAAAGTTATTCAACAAAACGGTACATATATATTGTAAATAAATGTAAATAAACTTTGAAAAAAATGTCTTGACTTTTCATACAAAAATACGAAAAGACTTTTTCCCCAACCTATTAGAATGATCATGGATGCGAAGCGAGGAATTCGTTTGTTAAGAACCAATGTAATCGCTGCTCTGAGCGAAGCTAGGAATGAAGCAATTGTATTATATTGTTCACATCTCTGGTGAAAACGCAGCCGAACCCGGGCCTCCTTTCACGAACCAAGGAGAAAGGGATCAGATCATACTCCACCACGCGAACCCAGTGCGGATTGACGCAGGACCATTTCAAAAAAAGATATCCTTACTGAAATGCATTATAGTTACTGCATACCATGAAACTTGGAAACTATCTACAGACATTTCCCCCATTTACTTGATACCGTCCGTCCTCAGTCGTCGACAGTAAAGTAAGGGAGAAGTTAAAGCTAAAAGCGAGCGGCACCTAGTATCCGTCTCTCTCCATTTATCGGATAAGGCTATATTTAAACTGTTTGCCTTCAGTCATACCTTTTACATCATATAAAAAAAACAAAAATGAATTGGCGCCATCTTAAATTTATAAAAGCTTTCTATAAATTTCGATTTAATTTCAGTATACAATACAATCAGTCATTCAATCATACAATCAGTCAGCTCAGCAATTTCGTTCGAACCAATACTCTCTTGATAATTTTTCAAGGCATTTAAGAAGCCCTATTGTCAAACAATAAAACCCGAATACTATGTGTCAATACAAAGACAGTATTAACTGGAATCTAAAATTTATCTAACCTTACTTTTCGAGAAATCGTCCAAACCTGAGAGAACATCAGCAGGATACAGGATAAAAGAAAAAAAATCGCAATTGCGCAATGCCAAATTGAAAACCAAAATAATTATAAATAATAATAAATAGCTACAAAAATAAAATCGCCGATGCATTTAACCATTAATGTCTTCTAACTAAGCAATTGCTGTACAGATCGTAAAAATAACACATGAAACAAAACTCAACACATAATAATAAAACTAAGACAATATATACAACGAACACTTTTGACAAAAAACACATTTTGAAGCTTAGAAATATACTGAGGTTCGCTTATTGAACGTAACTGCTGTATCGTATTAAGACGCACTCAGGCTGTCCTATGCTTTTATACACACCGGGAATAATAGCAAAAATTTGCACGCAAAACTAGCTTACTTAGCATCATACAATGTTGTAGACACATAAAATCTTTGTAAAATATTTAAATTTTTACAATCTCTCAATCAGTATTTGTAATTCTTTTACAATGAATTTTCTATTTTCTAGCGATGGCAACCCCGTGATAACACAAAACTTATCTGTGACAATGGAATTATGTTTACCACAAAGTTCAAACATACATTGAATAACAATAAAAAAGGAAGTCTACCTACCTAATGCCAATTTTACAGTCAGACACACAATAGTGCAAAGAAGTGCTTCTTTATTGGACGTGATTTTTTACTATTTCACAAAAAAATTATGAGAAACAATTAGCTATATTTTTTGTGAAAGCGCCAAGCAAATATGAGGCCACTTATTGACTTTTTTGTCAACGTGATTACGGTTTGTCAGGCGTACAGAGCAGTGTCATGTGGCCTATTTTTGTATACATGTCATAGACTGAAAGTACACTTAAGTCTGCCATAATTGTTTTTTGATTTATCACTGCAATAGAACTAGTATGCAGTAAAGTTGCAGATTTGACTGTCACAACACTTCATAATTAGCTTAGATCTTTAAAACTACGCAACGGATTTTGATGCGATTTTCTTTAATAGATAGTAATTCAATAGGAAGGTTTATAATTATGTAGGTCACGCGGACACTGTCGCGGGCGGCCGCTAGTTAGTACTAAGTGTACAAAGTATTTTAACACTTCAGACATTTTTCATTTAGTGAAACCATTAACGGCCTAAGACCGCTTACCATTTAGTGGGCTAGGCGTTGCAAAATGTTGTTATGTCAACAAGCATTCAACTCAGGATGTCTTTGACAGCAGAGGTTTCATTAAATACTCAATAATATTCAATTAATCAAACGCTTGAAGGCGATATGTAAGAAATAGATAATTTCCTTATCTGATGAGCACTTAGGCGTTGTACAGGATGAGATGCTATAAGTTTAACTAAAAAATGTCCAGCTCTAAGTTTCATAATGTCCAAAGTTGAAGTTTTCTAGCTGCACCTTTACAGGCTATAAATAAAGTCAACTGGATAAAAATAAGAAGATTGATATTGTAAGTGAGTTCGTAAGTATATGCAGACTAGATTATTTATTAAAACATTATAAGATCTTGGATTTTCATACGGATATTTTGAAATAATAATTCAGGCTTTCTGGATATATCAATTTATTTTTAAATAAGTTTATTATTTGTAGTTTATTAAATGATTGAGTTATTCATACTTCAGGCTGGGCCAAAGATATTATACCGAAGTATATTTCCCTGTCCTAATAAGATAGACTTTAAAATTTTTATGAGCAATGCATACCTGGACTAGATAACCTATATGTTAAAATGTATAAAAGGGAATAAACCCAAGCTAACGATAAAAGAGGGTTTGCAAAGCGCCACTACGCGCCATATTTTTAGTTTTCCTTTTTGGCAAGTTGCTGGGCATGTACCAAGATGTAGGGATCACAATACTACAAGACCGTGCGTCAAAAAACCTAAAGCTTATGGCAATGTGATAAGATGGAAGCATGCAATCTCCGAGATTCATGAAGGAGGCTCCGTCAATATAAGCTAATCTAAGCAACCTATCAGCCTCTGTCCAATCCATTCTTGACCGTAGTTTTAAAAACTATAAGAGTGGTCTCATTTGAAGAGATTAGAAGAATTTCAGGCTGTATAGAATTTACTAGAAAATGTCAGGTCCTGCTCCTATGGTCACACTAAAAATTCTCGATGAATGTTAGCTTGTTTACGAACTACTACTTCGGAACTAATCAGGCTGAGCTAAGGAAAGAAGATTTGAAATCGTAGTGTTGTAATCTCACCTCAAGCATACTACAAACTGCAAGTGATTTGGTGTCAGCTTGTCCGCAATATGTAAGTTTCGGTTGCAGGTTACGCTAGTATTATTTTAAATATGATAGTCAACAAACCTGAAGCTAATTGCAAATGACCCCGGGTCCTTCTCGCTGGGCCTCACCAAAAACGCTCCATCGGTGTTCGCTTTCCGGAGCAACTCTTCAGCCTGGGCCCTGGAGCAATGCTTGTGGAACCAGTCCATGCCTTCATGCTTGTTTGGTTGTGGCACAGGCTCCTTCAACGTGATTAAGAATTCCTGAAAATCACCAATTGGTACCAATTTAAATGAAATATTTATTATATTACTAAATTTCAGTACATTTTTGTAAGTCTTGTAAGGTAAAAATGTAAAAGTAAGTAAACGATGGTATAATTTGAAATTAACATTATTTCTCTTACTGAAAAGCCCTATTTTGAAACGCGAGTATTGTCCGTGACAAAAGAAAGTGGACATGAAACGTGTCACTTTACTAGAGCTTGATAATATAATGCGTGAAGGCGCGCGCATGCATTTTAATGCTATTTCATGCTAATATTGAATACGATAAAAAAAGGAATCAAAACAAGGGAAGCTAAGTACCTACCGCTTGACATTGTCAACTGTTTATGCATTGACTTCAAGTTTTATTTGAGATCACGCAAAGGGCACAACAGAATATATTATTCAAATGCCCCCTCTACTTATGCAGTCGGGATGAATAAAATGCACTGACCTGACTCCTCAGAGGGTGTTGACGATAATGTGTGATCAAATTGAAAAGACTGTCGAAGCAAACGGATTCGATTAGGTAGTACTTGGTGATCCCGCGTTCTTGCTTCAACTTGATCCTGCAGTGGTTAACCTTCCCTTGACGCCAAAAGGATAAACAGTAATCTCCGACAAAAGTCACGCTCTCTCGAACAAGAAAAGTCCCATCTCCGAGGTGAGCATGGGCGCGTAAAAGATCCTCAGCTTCCTGGCGGTTACCAGCTAGTTTTCCGTGGAACCAGCACTCTCCAAAGTGAAGTTCATCCTGCGGAATACTCGAGACGCTCCGGTTATCCACCTCCCCATCGCTGTCCAGATCCGTCTCGGCCTGGGTGTTATAATGTTCGGTGTAGTACAGCTTGGTCTCGGTGAGGACGAAGGCATGGGGGTTCCATTCCCGATCAACTGGGTCTTCGAGAAGAAGAACTCCATTTTTAATGGAATTCCGCAGGTCCAAGTCTTTCCCGGTTTCTTGTTGAAAGGAAAACGAATTTTCTTCTTCTCCGTCAGGGAGTTTCTTGTGCTTAAGGATGATTTTATAACGCAAGCTCTCAGGTGAAGGCAGTGCCGTTTCATTTTTCTCGTAAGGCTGGATTAGGAGCATATCACCAAATACGTCTTTGAAAGAGGATGCCATTCGTCGCTGCTGTGCTAATGAGCAGTTATCTTCGACGGATAATATCAAAGGGTAGGGACTGGCGACGAAAGCATGTTCTTTTATGGTACGCAAGACGTCCATGAAACGAATTTTGGTGGTGAGGGTATGTCCGTGATATATGAAAGGGAACCCATCCGGGCCATCCCAACAGTCAAGTTCAATGCAGCGGCAGCCAGAACGAAGGCATCGCACATACGCTTCCAAAGAAGATTCGCTCGATAACTGGTCTCCAGTGAGGTACCTATGAACATCACGTTTGGTTAAGATATAATTATGTTAATGGATAAAAAACACAAAAAGATACATAGATGATGATAAAAAAAAGAAAATATAGAACTTACGTGTTATGAGATGATGAGATCCAGTAGTGAGACAGAGGCCTCGTCATGTCATGAGTGATTTTATCATATTTGCTATCCCAGATGGTGTTTTGCTTAGAGAACAACATCTCCACGAACTGAAAATAATAAATGTAATCTATAATCTCTAAAATTTATAATAGAGGGCTTAACTGTTTATTACCTGATTAGGCAAATACAACAGAAGTCTATGATTTGCATAACATATCTTTTAACTAATTAGTTTTATAAAATAAGGCATAATCAGCAGGATTTATGGATAATAAGGCAAAAATATTTATCTATCAAATAGATAGAAGGCTAAAACAGTAACAAATCAAAATGCACTAAAAACCCATATCAAATGTTCTTTCAGTCTGCATAATGCATATTGCAACATTGAATTCATGAAACTTTCATGATTTCGATGCGAGTGTGACTTATTACAATATACTTTAAAACCAAGGGTGGGGTCACGTCCATCCATCTTTCTGTTTTATGTAAATATTGGTCTTGAAGTGTCCGTCGCACTTAGTTAGCAATTCAAAAGGTGCCATATTGCAGAGTACACAACGGGCCTAATATATTTTAACGCTTCAGTCACAGATACAACAAAAAATGTAGATTAGCAACAATAACGATGTTAAATGGAGACTCATTAAACCCTATAACACATTCAGCGCTAAATATTAATGTTATAAATTTCCATTCAGCCCATGTCGAACAATGCTATACTCCGTTTGACAACGCGACCCCGGTCAAACATTTTCGTTGGTTTTCTATCAAACTTCATAAGGTTCATTTTATAGTGGCAATATATTTGCCGCTATAAAATTTAAAAAAGAGTTTTAAGAAATACTTTTAATGCCCGACAATTCTGAGGTGTATAGGGCTCCTACCAAGACCTAAGGAGCCCAAGCGAACCTCACCTGCAAGTGGTGCACCTGCCGATCAACGGACGAGGCTCTGGCGAACATAACAGTGCCCGATGAGCGGCAATAGGCTCGCCACCTATTACGTGGAACTGACTATATAATTAGCTAAAAGTGGGCGTATAATATGCCTCTGCCTACCCCTTCAGGGAAAAAGGCGTGAATGTATGTATGTATGTAAATCTGACGCAATTGTCGATTATTTTACCTCCTCAAGAGTGAAGTACGGTACAGCAGTGTCCCTTTGCGGGTCTCTGAGATAGTCCCGAATGAACTGGGAAGCTTGGACCTCGTCCTCTCCTAGAAGGTCATGCTGCTCTATTACTAGGAACCTCTGAAAGTCTCTCAGAGTTATTGTGCTCTTGTTCTCACTGTATTCCCATTGTTTATCCAAAACCTCTTGAATGCTCTGTAGACGGTATGAAAAAATATTAAAATATTGCCAGAAAAAAGACAAGATCAATAAATAAAGCTAAATAAAAATGACAAAAGAAAATATACAAAGCGTGGAAATGATTTTAACTTCTAATTCAAATATTATTTTAATAGAGTAGATCTATTACAAAATATGCAATCTAGTTATTGGATTTCTTAATTGTAAAACCAAACCAGTTCGAAATGGTTTTAAAATTGTGGTTTCAAAACCATTTCGACCTGGAAATAGGCCTAAGACGCTATGTTAATAGAAATAAAAACAAATTCAATTAAACATCGTATATAATACAAAACATTGGATTGGAAATAAATTTACGTCTGTATGTCATTTCACATTTAAAGCGTATACAAAAATAAGCGTTTATAATTAGCGGCACGTAAAATGAAATAAAATAGCGGTTCTCTGCACAATCGTAGACGAAAAAAAAGAGTCAAAAGAGCACGCACGCAAGGGTAGCATCGGCGCGTGGCTATTACGCACCACCCCTGATACCGCACTTCGATTGAGGTCCGATAACGTTTTGCGAATACAAGGTAATGGTTCAACATATGCGCCGCGAACTGCACACATAACTCGCTAACCTGAACATAATTATGCATATCTACTATAATTACTTTTAGATTGATTTATTTGGACAGGTTGAGGTATTTCATAATGGGTTATCTACTCGGGATAATATAACAAAATATGGAAATGGTCAGTTCAGGTTGTATGTTAAATAATTATCAAATTTACTAGGTGTTGTTGTCATTATACTATATACATTAACCACAACTTGCTTTAGGTCTAGAAAATAGTGTTGTAGTAGGCTGCTTGAGTATCACATATACTTCCGAAAGAAAACGAACAATTTTCAAAAAATAAAGTGAAAATAATAAACTTTTATAATAGTTACAAATCAATACTTCTTGTTTGTGATTTTCGTATTTTTTATTCCGGTAGATAATACGTTTTGCCAAGTCTTGTTGCAGGATAGTCCAAAAAAGTTACCGCGGACACAGTAACGCTAATCACAGATTTTTGAAAATCAAAATAATATGCCATCTGCTACGTATAACAACACATCTATTTAAAAACTAAAAAATCTTAGTCATGTATAGTACATCTGTACATCGATATCTAAATGCATGTCTTAATAAAGTTAAAGTTGTTACGGGTCCCAAATATTTTCACTAAGTATAACTTATTTCCATAACAATCGCATCCTGCAATAAGCCTCATGGAATACGAACATTCCTCACATGTAAGAGTTATTTCTAAATATCATCATCATCATATCCTAGCACTATCCCGGTTGCCCTAGACTTAAGCTTAGGGCCCAGGGTCTGCTCACGGGTTCTATCAGATTTGACTGAATTTCAATTAGTGGAGCGACTGCCGTCTGACCTCCGCTACCTAGAGGGAAACATTCTATGGTTAAACCAGCTGTCAGTCTGTTAGAAGGCACTGATTTCCTAATAACGACTGCCATAGATGTTCATGACAGCCGGTACCAACGGCTTAGCGTGCTTTCCGAGGCACGGAGCAAGCGATAATTACGCACATAACTTCTAAAAGTCATAGGTGCACCACCAGGTATTGAACCCGAGACCCTCTGAATTTAGAGGCAAGGGGTCTCGCTACTGGGCTACCGCCGCTCCAGTTATTTCTAAATATTCCGTCCTTATAATTATTATGTTAAACTAAACACAGCCCGCATTAACATGTGTTTCATTAATTATTCATCCGATAACAAAACCAATCAACTGTGAAAGTGCTCTACTCCCACACGGTGCCTTAATGATGTCATACGTTATATTCCTTGAAAAATAAGTCTAAATATAAAATATTCAGGTGCTTTATATACATATTAAATAAATAAATAAATATTTAAATATTTTCTGACAATTACACCAATTATTTAGTTCCAAGATAAGTATCATTAAGAACTTGTGTTATGGATACTAAACAACGGATAAACATACTTAAATACTTTTTTTTTTCGTAAATATATACTTAATATACTATATATATATATATATATAATATATATATTTACATAGGAAAACACCCAGACCAGAACAAATATTTATGTTCATGCACACAAAGATTTGTCCTGTGTGGGAATCGAACCCACGACCTCTGGAGTGAAGTGTAGGTATACTGACCTCCACGCCATATCGGATATGAATATGAATTTCAGATAACAATTTCTTCGTGATAGAGATTTTTATTACTGTTGTATTATTATTACTGTAAATGGCAACTATCGACCCATAGCTTTACTACCATCGTTTTCCAAAATATTTGAGACTGCTATGACCAGCCGTTTATACTCATTTTGCGAAAAACATAGATTTTTTGACGAATGTCAGAATGGTTTCCGTAAAAATCGGTCCACCACTATTGCTGTTTTATATAAGTACAATTGGATTTCCTTAATGACAAAAACTACGCCATAGGTATATTTCTGGACATGAGTAAGGCATACAATCGCGTGGTACCCGCTATCCTACTACAAAAACTTTACGGCATAGGCGTTCGTGGCATTGCACTCAAATGGCTAGCTTCATACCTAGAGGATCGCGTCCAATACGAAGAATTACAGTACACATGCCCAGACAGTAAAATTAAAATTAAAAATGTTAGGTCTAAAGAAGCAAAGGTGTCCAAATCAATCACCTAAGGAAGTGTAATAGCCTGCCTTCTATTTCTTATTTATATTAATGATTTACCAAGCATAATTGACGAAGCTAGTATATTGTTTGCAGACGATATATCAGTTATATGGTTTGCAGACCATATCAAAAGAAGCCACTACATAACAACTATTTGATAAATAATATAAACATAGAATTCGTAAACACTTTCACTCTATTAGGATTAAGTATAGATTACTTGGTAACCTTACTTGGAACAGTCACGTTGAAAGCGTATTAAATAAATTATCGCGATTTATATATGCATTAAATGAACTAAAAAGATCAACCGACACCAACACCTTAATTAAATAAGTTGGTCTATACCAAAGTGCAATAATATTTAAATTTATTGTAATGTTTCATGAAAACTTTATATAATGATTGTATAGGTTAGTTATATTAATGATAAGTTTGTTATAAATTTCTTATTTTGATTTAATTATATTATATACTTAGAATTTTTAGCATAATACGATATTTTGTTAATTTCATAAAATATTTACTTTACTATATAAGCTTATATTGCTATGCCCTTGCATGGTACATGTGCTGTATTAAATTAAATATTTTATAACATTGTATACCTACCTAAACCACATGTTACGCAATAAACGATTTGAATTGAATTGAAAAAACGATAGTAATATGTAAAAATGCGTATCGCGATAGGCAAAGGAGTATTTTATCCGTCAACTAAGGTGGAGTCTGAGGAGCAGGGGTGACGTTAGTTGAGGAGTGAACAGAAGTTGACTTAGCAGAAACAAGTGAGCAACTTCTACATGTTGTGGCAGAGAATTGGTCTTTGTTATTGTCATACATATCTATTGAGATAGTTTATCTTTGAGTGTGAGCATTTTGAGCATATCCATTGTTTTGGAGTTCAGAATTCTTTTCTAGAAAGTAGAACACGATAAGGGAGCGCGACACAAAAGGGAAACCTTTGCAACTCAGTGGGTTCAAAGGCTAATAAAAAAAAAACATGTATTTCTAACTACTGTAAGCTGGAACGTTAAGCACATCGTAGCATTCATAATAAAATTTTTGGTCAGGCAAAATGATGGCAATATTGTCAAAATGAAGAGGTCAAATTTACTACTATGTTTCTTATGTCATACTTTAGGTACCTACTTAGTTCGTTATTATCATAGACTTATTCGCAATTAAAATAAAATAAATCGCACATAGCACCATCTTGCCCCGATAATGTAGATTTTTCTATTACCAAAATAGTCACCGCAAGAATACTATTTATATTAAAATAACTACAGGTACATCGACAGCCGTAACGTATTTGATTGAGTATAGCTAAACCAAATTTAAATGTTAGTCACAGGCTTGCACAGAGATTTCATGTGCGATATGCAATGTGTAGCGCTAGTAGCTTTGTGAGACAAGACGGTTGAGCTAAAGCTATTGTAATGATGGCATGTAGCTTAGGGTATGCTGTGCTTATTAGCATGTATAGTGTGCACGCCTTTGATAGTACTATACTCGTACAAATTTAACTGACCTTTTCATTTTCCCATAGTATGTTACACTACACACATATTAAGCAACATTGAGTTTTTATATGTATACTAAGTACCAAAATATATACACACTCGTTAAAAATATAGCATGTTTCTAATCAATGTGAGACAAAAGCAACTACAAGACGACTTAACACTTTTCTTCCATATATTTAAAAAATATATAAATTGTTTTTTTTTTAATTTTTCAAGAGAAAGATGATTTAGTTCATTTGTATATATTTTCGACTTAGCAGTTTTATAAACCATACGATAACTATAATGAAACCTTTTATGATACAAATTTTTTGATTTACATTAAAGGCATTCGTTTTGTAAATGACATGGTCATTAATAGGTTAGTTAGCATATTTTTGATAATTTAAAAACTACCAGAATGCTTTTTATAAAATTAATTAATAAGTATTTATTATATCTTATGCTTTGCCTATAATTTAAGTTGTCAATATTAGTGAGGCAAGCTCCATTGTGTTATTGAACTTTGGTACTTATAACTGAAGCATCATGAATTGAGAGCATAATCCATATTTCAACATTATTTTCGGAAAAATACATTGTAATCTAAAAATATATATCATACCGCCCAGGATTTCAGTCTAAGTTTGTATGTACGCGATAAACTTCAGAACTACCAAACCGATTATCATACTTTTTTCATCTATCGACGGAGATTTTAAATACGTATGTATATTTACATTAGTCATTTAAGGTTTTGTGTAAAAATACTGAAATATGACAATTAATTAGAAAATGTATTTTTTTTGATAAATATCCTGTAGAACATGAGGGCAAAGCTGCGGGCGGAAGCTATAGTATTACAATAGAACCACATTGATGTCTTACCGGTTCATCATCAGAGTCCCTATTATAAAAATTATCACTAAATTTGTCTTGGAAAGATGGAGCTGTGACACCACGGACCTTCTTAAAAGAAGCACGACATCTTGCAAACAAACGCCTTCTCTTTGCTACAGGTCTACGTGGATCAATATTCTTATCAACCTCATCAAAGCACTTTACAAAAACCTTGAAAAAGTGAGATTTGGTGAAGTAATGCAAAAAATTATTTCGTAGCAGAGTAAAAACGTCACTGCTATAATTTTGCCCGCTTTTGTATCAATTATGACAATTATCAATTATTAACATAAAATAATGCTAATAGGCAGAACAGTGTCTTAACGTCAACTAAAAGCTGTATAAAGTATCTTACGATTAATTTTGGTCTAACACTGAACCCGGGTTGCCCGATTGTTTTCTTACTATTAAATTTCTAAAAAAACATGCGTTAAATATAAATGTTAGGTATAAATGTCATGTATTGCGTTCTATAATGTTAATATTAAACATACAGTTAACAGGTTCTACAAAAAATATCATAACTTAGCAGTGATTAAGCTTTACGTGGTTTAATAGTGTTAGACTCATTGGCATTCCTCTACTCTAAGTAAGCTTAGTGGCTTAGTACTGAATTCGATACGATATTAACCTCACAAGCCTCAGGTCTTCAGGCACTATTGAAACTCTATTGTTTCATAATATTTTAAATATAAGTAATAATTAGGTCGTAAATATAATTTTAATTCACTCTGCAATTATATTTTAGAGGAAAGTGAAATATCGCTGATAATGTGCATAGGCTAGGCTCTTAAAAAGGCGGTACCAGACGGTTCGCTTGGGTGAATGGGACTTGCCTTTTTCATCCATTTCCCGCGATAATGGAATTTCATCTGTTCGCGAATTAAAGCAATCAGTCAATTTTTTGCTATATTTTGTATGTACATATGTTTAATTGAAAGGTGATGAATAAAGTACAACATTAAAAAGAAAGAGACAGACAGTTTGATACCACCTAAAATAACGCCAATAGGTGCTGTACTGTGTGCTATAGTATTTTTAAGTGTTGCGTGGATAGACAAATCCGAAAGTACCAACAAATTCTAAGTACCAGCAAAGTCTCGGGAACTGGTCTATAGAATTGTAACAAAAGCCATAAGATTTATGGTATATTTTCATTGTTAACAATGGTAAAAACACATTGCTTATAAAAGAAAATCACATTATGTCAAAAGGCATCTATCAATGTCATTAGTACGGATGAAACCTATAAAAAATATGACACAATATAATAATAATAATAATGATATATAAAAAGAAATGTGTTGATTAAGAGTGCTATAGCATTATATATAAAAAGCAGTTAAATTAAAATATCTCGAAAACGGTTAGACTTAGGATAGGGTGTTTTATAGACAAATTAGTCAGAAGCGATGTAAACTACACGCCCTTAACGGGAGTCGGGAATAGGTAGACTTAACCTGTAACCCTGTATATGGATTTATGGATAAAAGTGTTTCAGGCTATTTTTAGGACCAATATCGTTGGAGTTGACGCGCCGATATTTGATTAGCCTTTACTGATATTTGAAAATAAATATTGTGATTCGGTTAACATTGTATGTAATAAATTGTTTATGATATAGAGCTGATCTTTTGACTCCTCCTCCTAACTCTAGTAGGCATAAATAACACAATATTTTTAAGGTTAATTACAGGATTCGCTATAAAAGAAAGTTTTTTTTATTAAGTACATACTTTATTTTAATAAATCCGGCAATAACAGTCAAAAGTAAAAGAGACTTTAATATACATATTTAGAGTCATATGTAAGGCATTGAAAAAATATATAGCATATTTAAAAAAATGATTTATTTACTGAATATTACTGGAAATAATAGAAGCTATCGGAATCCCATTCTGTACTTCTTTTTGTTCATCGTCCCATCTCCAATCTAAAGAAAATTATTAAAAAACTTTGTTAATTTATATTAATATTTTAGTATATTATAATGAGTATTATATTTGATCTGCATTGTAACACACACTACAATATTGTTTGAAATAGTTTCATATAAAAAACATAAAGGTAATAAGTACTTACTTTGTTCAATGAAACCCCCAATGCTGCAACCTCACCAGCTCTGTATGATTCCACTAGACGCAATGGCACACATATATTCTGTTTAATGCTTCAGTCCTAGTCGTATAAAAGAAGCTAATAGTTTTTTTTTTGAAATCACACTAACTACAATAATGTTAAGGTTGCAATTGTGTGTATCTAAACACTAAATTACCTTTGTCAATTGAATTGTGTGTAACAAATATTTCCGATATTTATGTTACTATTTCTTTCTTTATTTTAAATAATGGCTTCGTGCGTCTAGCACATTTAGCCAGTGTCAAGTAAGTGATATATTAGTAATATATAATTTATAGTAAATGAGAATGAGTGGTGATAAAGATGATAAATGGTAAATGAGATACCCTCCCCTAAGCCCCTTGAGTCCTCAGTAAAGATGTGGGACTATACTGAGATCTCACATGGACTCCTTGAGAGATAATTTGAAAAGTGATGTTGCACTGTTTTGTTTGATTTACCAACACTCATGTATGTTCACCAACACTTAACGGTTAATAATCCACCGTTATTACACATTAATGTTAGAAATATCACAAATTTTAGAAAATAAAACAAAACTGCAGACATGACGCTTCACTTTCCCGCCAAGAAGTCCATGTTACTATTAAATCCTATTTAGTATTGTGACCGGTTGTCTTTCTTTTCGCTAAAAATTGTTCGGCAGATTGTTGCCTGCATGCTCACTAACGTTTTAAAGAATTTTATTTCGCGGAATAATTATTTGCTAATTGTTCTTATAATTTTATTTTATTTCCCAACCTCACAGTTGCCTACTGTTTGTTTGGTCTGCTATTTACAATGTCACTATTCAAAATGCCAACTTTCAAGTAGCGACTCTTTCAGTTAGCATAATATTCATTTAGTTGTTAATTATTTAACAAATGTTGTGTTAGGAGACAGGCAAACTCAGTATAACTATTATAATAATATTACTTTTAAATGGGCAAAGAAATAATTACCAAAACTTAACCCAAACAAAGACGTAAGTTCTTAATTAAAAAATGCATGTAAAAATTAGTTATTTTGTTATCACTACATACATTTTCGAAAAGGAAACTGTTATACTGAAGAAACGTTATTCGTCTAATAGTTGTTAGGGCTAGAAAAGATTTGACAAATGATAATTAATTCCCCAAACGTTTTGTGTCATTTTAATAATCAGCTTAACAATATTTCTTCTAAATGAAATGTTGTCATACAAAAATGTGATAATCGGCCGAACAATGTTCGGCGAAATAGCAAGGTGACATTGTACTAACACTATTTTACTTAGTGACATATTTTTGGAACGAAGTTCCTTATCGCGCGTTGTGAAAGGGGGCTAGACGGAATTCTTAAGAAAAGTGGTCACGACAATTTCTCACGGTCTAGTGGCTAGGATGAGGCTATTATTATTATTATAGGCTTTCACCCAGGAGGCTCTGGTTCGATTCCCGGTACGGGAACTTTTAGTTTCCTCTTTTTAAGCGTTTTATTATTTGATTTATTGATTTGTTTGTATTTTTTTAATTTAGTAGCGTAGAAAACTCGCTTAATATTGATCAATAATTTAATATTGATCAATCATAGTATCATAGTAGCGTAGAAACATCGCTTAATATTAAATATTGATCAAAATTTTTAAGTAAATTTATTTTTAATTCAAACTTCAAACTAAAACTAAATTTAATAAATCTAAACTAAATTTTCAGAAAGATATACAGTGCACTATATATACATTAGTTTATTTACATGCTAATCATATTTGATAAAGTATACAACAATTATAATTTAATTGGGTCAAATTCAATTAAGTTACATGCTGATTTTACCTGAAAGTACTTTTAACTCATATTTTGTAGTTATGTTGTCCTTAAGACTTTATTAAAATATTTGAAACACATCATTAATAGTCTCATTAAAACCTCATTGTAAGCTTAAAGCGCTTGTGTGACAAATGATGACAAATGATGACAAATGATTTGCAATTTGGGTATCGGCGAGGTTTGAACTCGGTACCAACTGCTTCTACGGTCTCAACCCTTCTCAGCCTCTTTCCAATACCCTGCGGTTGATATTACACGTCGGCAATCATCGCATCTACGAATACTAACGAATGCTACTTTCTATGTCTACAATTTTTAAAATTTTCCGTTTATCACAATTTTAATTCAGTGCTAAGTAGTTGAGTGTTATTTTTATTTGATTCCCGTGTAAACTAATATCGATAATATGGATCTATAAAACTTCTTACTATTTTAAAAGACCATGTGTAACATCGACCGCCTGGCATTGCACTGATTCTTCCTCGATACGTTCAGGCCGTTCAGGGTATATTTATAACTTTACTTAATGATAACTACTTACACTCTGATCGAATATGAGCCTATGGTATATGGCGGAGAAGTCGTCAAACCCGATCTCGCCCTTCCTTTCAGTGTCCACTTCTTGAAAAATGTCTCGAAGTTTCGTCGTTGATATTTTGCAATTCATTTTTGGTAGTAAAGATTTCAAATCTTTCATAGTTATTCTGAAAAAGTATTGAATTAGCGAGCCACTTTCACAATATTGTGTAGTATATAGTCAGTGACGTATAAACATTGGTGATATCCAAAGTAACATAAAGGGTGTTACATATATACATACATAATGTCACGCCTCTTTCCCGTAGGGTTAGGCAGAGATCACATCTTTCCACTTCCAACGATCTTGCCACACAGTTTTTAGCTGTCCTTTCTCTAACTTTTTTTGAATTTGGTGATGAAAGGTCTCTTACTTGGTCTTCCCCTCCCAACACTTCCAATCACTTGTCCATTATAAATCAATTTCGTTAATCTACTTTCATTCATCCTCTCAACATGACCACACCATCTAAGCATACCTTTCCCAATTCTTGTCACTATATCTTCTTTTACACCAGCTTCAACCCTTATCACTTCATTTCTAATCCTATCACTCAATTTCACACCTAGAATATTTATGAGTGCTCTTATCTCTACTGCATTAATCTTACTCTCATGTTTCTTCTGCCATAGCCAACATTCGCTTCATACATTAGTGTAGGTACGAGGGTGCGTTTTTAAGTTCGCAGAATGGAATAGAAGGGGATGAAATAAAATTGTTGTCCGTGTTGGGTCTCAGAGGAATGAGTGATAGGATTAGAAATGAAGTGATAAGGGTTGAAGCTGGTGTAAAAGAAGATATAGTGACAAGAATTGGGAAAGGTATGCTTAGATGGTGTGGTCTCTGCATATCCTACTGTCGGCCGGGGCTACACCCCAGTACAGTTCCTTCCCTTCCTGCTGGTGGCCAGGGCACCCCCTGGTACAGCATTCCCTTTCCTTCCTGCTGGTGGTCAGGGCTACCCCCTGGTACAGCAGTCCTTTCCCCTCCGCTGGTGGTCAGGGCTACCCCCTGGTACAGCAGTCCTTTCCTCTCCGCTGGTGGCCAGGGCGACCCCTTGGTACAGCACTCCTTTTCCCTCCGCTGGTGGCCAGGGTACCCCCTGGTACAGCACCTCATCCCTCCTTCCTCTTACTGTACGAGTGGCGAGCGGCGGCTTACAACCGCAAGCGGACCACCGTACATTTTGGTCCTTCGAACCATACTGAACCTTATTCCCTAACACCTACAGACTAAATTCATTTTGTCTATGCATAATCATTATTTATCAACACTACATATATTTAATGTTTCTATTAATTGCACAATATAAATTGACATCATTTTAAAAAATCATGACACAACATTATTTGCATTCACAATTCTGTAGGTAAACAATACACACTCATGTTACGAAATAATTATATTTAAAATTTGTATGCATTTCTATTTAACAATAAACGTCTCAGGTTACAACGTAATGTAACGTAGCGTTTAATGCATATTACATTTTTTCAATACATATATTTCTACACTGATAGACTTAATAGTTTTATTAGGTTTTATAGTTAGTTTAATAAAATAATTAAGTAACATTTTGGCTAACAATGTGTAGTTATTTCGCCTTGGGTTGTCAAGAACTGGCACCAAGGAATAACTTAAAATTTGGGGAATTTGAGCAAATCTTGAATTTAATATCCTTACCAACCAGGAAGGATAATGAGCTAACAGCTCGGGGAATTTGAGCAAATAGCTCAGTTCTGCATTTAGACTTGACATTTAATATCCTTAGACCAACCAGGAAGGATAATGAGCTAACAGCTCAGTTCTGCAATACCATATCTCTTCTTACCATCTAAGAAAGATACCGAGCATGCAGCTCAGTATTGGTATTAACATTTATATTTATCAACTAGTGTGACATGAAAGTACATAGATCCGCTTTTTGTTATTACGGTAATGAGTTTGATTCCCACGCATTATATTTTTTATATTTTAAAGAATTTTGCATCAATGCAATGTTTATTTTCAATATAATATTTTTATACATATTTTACTTTTTAACCATTATGCACTTTTATAATACCATGTTTTTTCCTGGACAAGAGTCCCCCTATACAGATGACATATTTTCCAAAATGGTTTGAACATTTTTTCCTTGCTTCGTAAGGAACTTTATAACGGCGCGGAAATCGATTTTCTCCATACTTCACAATGTCTTCCAGATTGAGTTGCTTGAGGGATGATAGTTTAAAGACTAATGACCGCATTATGATAATACTCAGTATATATACTAATTAAAAGTCACTGAACACGTTAGTACCTAAACTAGCACCACCAACACCCTCCTTCACCTTCATTCCGCGGACTTAAAAACGCACCCTCGTACCAACACACCTCTATGAACTGCCAGACGTGCCTTTTTAGACACTTTCTGACTGCGGGTGTTCGATATAATATATTGCGCTTAGGGATTGCAATTGCTGGATCCAGCATACAGCAATCCAGCTGGAGCCAGCTCCTTTTTAAACATGCTGGATCCAGCATACCGTGGCAGATCCAGCGATGCGGATCCGCAATTGTATCAATTTCTATTGTTTAGTTTTGAGTTGCCGCCATTTTCAAAACCGGGCTGCGTTTGGCGTTGCCGTTATGTCATGAAAGCAGTACTCATAAAGCACGTGCCGCATGTCGAATGCAACGCCTGGCTATTCTTCTTTGCCAAAAAAGAATGCGGTGCGGCAGGAGATGAAAACTTTGCTGAAACGAGTAAAGAAACAACATATTGTGGAGCCGGTGCAAGAAGATATCATGGAGTTAGAAGAGGATGGTCTAGATCCCCTCGACTGGTCTCCACCTTGTCGTGGTGGGGGGGCTGAGTACCTCCCGGTAGGGCGTAGGAGGCGCTAGGGAAAAGGTAACACCCAGAGATTGGCGACTCTGGGTGCCCTTAGTACTGACTATCGGGGGGAAACTAAAAGGGACCTGTGGAGGGCGCAGCGGGTGGGCCAGGAGGGCCCATCAAGCAGCGCCAGGAGGGTCTTAGGCAGCGGGGGCAGGGGGCCCCTACTGTCTTACCATGGACCCTCCGAGAAGTCGGCCACACACGCTATGGTCGCACAAGGAGGTAGGAGGGGCGCGTCCACTGCGTCTCTCTGAGGAGGTCCTCCCGGTTTTGGTCCGGGGGACGTTGGCCGCGGGCGGGGTGTCAGAGCTGCAACCCAGGTACTGGCCCCCCGCCTCTTTCTCAACAAGCGGCGGGCGTCGTCGGAAGATTTTTAGTGGGTATTACTGCTGGCGGTCGTGTCTGCCGGTGGCGAGTCCCACACACCTCTCTCGGTCCCCCTTTGGCCGGGAGACAGTGCGTAAACGCATTTTGTTACCGACGTAAATCAAAAAAAAAAAAGATGATGACACAGAACCCGTGAAAATGACCTTAGAGCAAGAGCTTGAGATGGAACTTAAAAGAGAGAAAGATAACTTTAATAAACAAAAGCCAAGTGGTCAATTAGATTACGAAAAGGGTCCTGAAAAAAGAAATGAGCGTTTATGAGACCGAAGGAGTGCGAGGTGAACATTTATCTATGGTTTATGAGTATTTGATGAACCTAAAACCGACCAGTGTAGAGGCCGAAAGGGCATTTTCAGCAGCCGGCTACATATGCAGTTCTGTGAGAAGCAGGTTGGGAGATAAGACTATAGATAAAATTTGCTTTCTAAGGTCTTACTTTCAGAGAATTCAAAAAGAGAAATAGTCAGTCTCTTATCGTCAGATTTTAAACTGCCTAATTATTAACGATTGAAAAGAAGATTGTTTCTTAAACATAAATGTAATAAGATATTGCTTACTTAGAAACATTATCTAAAATGTTATATGAGCTTATAATATGTTTGTTATTTCATTTTAAGTTGATTCTTTTGATCTCAAATGATAAAGAAACTGAAGTAAATTGATATAAGATATCACCAAATGAGTGAAAGATTTCATAGATTATCGTAAGAAGTACAAATTAATAAAAAAAGTCTTAAAAATGTCGTCTTTTTATTTTCGTTCCATATTTTGCTGGATCCGCTCTGGATACAGCTGGATTCAGGTCAATCCAGCAAGAATACAGCTGGATTGAAAACGCCGCTGGATTGCAATCCCTAATTGCGCTCTGGGTGCTATAATCTATTAGACGCTGACTCTACGCCAACCGGGAATTAGGGTATATTTCTATGATGCGCATAGGACTAATAGCCGGATGGTGTCACATAACTGTCTAAGGGGCCACTGCATGTTGGCTTCCACCCCACATATGACATGCCTTCCGATGCCTTGTACTTGAACAATTTCAAGCTGTAAATTTAAATTTCACATTTCATGTACTTCGTCAATTTATTCATTTGGAATATCCTAAATGTTATTAATTATGTTTCTAGCACTGTCCTAATCCATCGTCTTCCTAGAAATGTAATCAAATCTATCGATGCATTTTGTGGTAGGTTCTTTAGTAGATCATGATTGTCATATTATATTGTCACTTAGATTCACTTACACTTAATTATTTTTTGTTTTTAAATTGTTTTGTTGCATGTAAGTGAGTCTAAGCTTTGTGATTTAGTGTAATAATATTTCGATTTTTTTTAATATTTTAATAATGACGTTTTCAAGTACTAAGTATAATACTTTATGAAATAAATATTTTTTATACTTTTACGTTACTTTACTTTTACATAAATTAATTTTACGTATTCAAAATTTCAACTCCTAGATGAATTTTATAAATATTTTCAAATTTAATGTCTGTCGATTATTGTTCGTAAACTAACTCTACCTAACTACTCGTTAGGTTAATTAATAAAAAAACATAGTAGTCATGACTAATATTAACACCTACTATATTTTTTGTGCTATCCCGCGAAAACAGGCATAGCCGTACTATATATATAATAGGGCCGATTATTAACATCTTCTGCGTGACTACAAACGCATTACAAAATAACTACAGTTAAGAGAGAAAAGTTCATACAGCCAGAGGCCTTCACATAGAAAGCGTGAATAGTTTATACAAAACTATATTGACATTGACTTTGTAAATCGCGGCCATTTTGAGATGCATCTATAAGCTTCGATATCGCGTTTCGTTTTTTAATGTGTTGTTGGCGGACGGGGCTAGGTCTCCTGAAGGTTATTGAATAATTTTCATCGGATTGAGGACGTGATTTTCAACTTTATTGATGTTATGTTGCACGCCGGTTGGTAACTCACAGAGGGATTAACACATTGTATATACTTTTATGTTATGTTAAATTAGGCAGCACACACACAGCCATTATTAGTGCTGAAAAGGAATTCTCCATATACCTACGTCTGTGGGTACTGTTTATTCTAAAAACTCATATATTGAGTTTTTATTAAAAATCATGGGAAAGTATTCAATTTAATAGTAAAAATTTACTATGACAGGAGCATAATACAAGAATAAGGATGCTAGAAACTGCGCAAGGTTTTAAATTTAAATGATTAATTTGAATTGATTTATGGTAGCACTATTAAAACGTGTAATCAAAAAAAGCAGACCTAGATCTGTGGAACTAAAGCTATATAATCGTCTTTTGTTTCCTCTTGTTGTAAATATATTTATAATTCTGGTATACAGTTACTATTCTTGATTTTGAAAAACAAACCCTTATATTTTGTTAGAACATATGTTATTATGAAAAATATTAAATTTACCCAAATATAACAAACATTCTATAACTCTGGTAAGTTGGGTTACTTAAATCTTATACCTACGGCAGTTCAATTATTTCTTGTACATAAAATGCGCGTCTATCTTTGTGTAAATAGAATTGGACGGATAATGCTAAAAAATAGACACATCTAGCGTCGAATTGCAGAAACCGCCCGAACGAATAAGAGGAAAGTACTACAAAAACAAAAAAAACTGGGCTTGTTTTTCGGTTAAAATACTCAAATCAAGTAATTGAGGTTCAATCTGTCATATTAAATCATTGTCTAAACTATAAATATACTCAAATAAAGTAAAAAAGCATTGGCGAAGCTTTAAAAATATATTCTAATCAAATAAGAGAGATTCAATCTGTGCTATATGGAATCATTGCCTAACCTATCCTACCCAAAATAGGAGCATCTGGCGCTGAATTGCGAAGACCGCCCGTACGTATGAAGAGAGCTTTATAGGTTTTTTCTGTTTGTAATAAATGCTGTTACCGCCGGCCAACCGGCAGGGGTACCGTTTGGGTGATGTGGCACTCCTTCGACGGTTTACAAGACACCGGCAGTCAAACCCACTAAAAAATTGGAAGACCTGCTTAAGGTACAAGGGCGATGTCGTGATGACTCGTCAGATCCCGTCATGCCATGGGCTAAATTATCCGTAGCGGTAACTTTAATAGGGCTAAGAAGTAAACTTACTTTTCGTTTTGGTTCTCGATGGCATAGAACTCCCGTCTGAGCCATCGCTCTATTTGCAGCGGGTAGGGGGCATTCATGGCTTCATCCACTAAGAATTTTAATCCTTTTACCCAGGATTCACACTCCTTGTCTGTTTGAGCTGCAATGACAAAAATATAACAAACATGTTACTAAAATATAGTTAATATGTAGACTCCTAAAGTATTACTAACTCAAGAGACCTTTAATCTATTTTCTTCCAATTACACAAGATTTTGCTGTCTTTATGATTGCTTATGTGCTTGAAGTAGTATGCTTTAAAGTTAAGTTGCTAAAGTTTAGCTTAATAAGAAGTTCTTGTGTAACATTTACGTAAGCCGGCTTTTAATAATATTTAATATTCGTCCTTCTTTGGTATGAGATATTATCAGTACATATATATCACCATCATTCAGTAATTTGTCATTGTCAACAGCCCATTATGTTGCATTAAATGGATAGCTTTCCCATTGCATTAAAAATCAATCATATTAAAGAAAGCAGAACAAAGACAGGAACTGACATGAATATTGATAGCCTCTTATGAAGAATAAACAATAAAGCAAAAGTACAACACTCTTATTGACACTAACAAACATAGGTAAATTAATAAAGTTAACAATAGAATAAAAAAACTTAAATTTAAAGCGAAATTAATATCATTGCCTAAGTACTAAAAACTATCCCTTTAATAAGGCCAATTAATAATGTAATTTAGATATGAAGATTTACTGAGATCAGTGATAAACAGATATCGAGGGTTCCGTGCTCAAACCCAATAAGTGACAACATCAGATACATAATTTCTGCCACTTTTTCTTGTGATATTATCAAATAAGTCGATTTCAGAAAAGAAGACTGAAAACTGAGGACTTCATAATCCAATAAGTAAACCTTTTAAGTTTATTTTTTTTTAATTAACCGATAAATTCTTTTAAGTACTGCTTTAAGCCCAAAAACGCAAATTTTGTCACTTATCGGGTTTGAGCACGGAATGAGCTCGATATTGTGTATCTCATGATCAAAAGCTTAACTTCTAAACAAATCTATTGACATAAAAGAATATGAAACATATGGATTCATTACTAAAGATATAAATATACTCAAATCAAGTAAAAGGCTTCAGTCTATAACATATGAAATCATTGCTGAAACTAGAAATATACTTAAATCAACTAAAAGGGCTTCAGTCTGTAACATATGGAACCATTGCAATAGCTAAAAATATAATCCCATCAGAAGATTTTTAATCTGTAACATGGAATCATCGCCAAAACAATATAAGCTGCCCCTGCTTAATAGAGGCAACAATAAGCTGGTCCTACATCATATACTGCATCGGGTTGAGGCTGGACCTCAGTTGCTGAACCACAGCTATTTACAAAAGGCAAAAAACAATGAATAATGTAACCCCTGATATATTAAAATCTAAAACATATGAAATCACTGAAACCAGCAATAGACCAAATCAAGTAAAACATTCAAGTTGGGCTCATGGCAGAACACCAGGTTGAGACGGGGCATCAACTGTTTGACCACAGCTGTCTATAAAAGGCATAAACTAATAAATATAAAGAATATGTTTCTTTCGTGCTTTTATTGATAAAGTGTATTGTATTGGATTAGAATCCGGTGTATAGGATACGGTGGAGTTCAACATATTTCTCAGAATGTGTAAAATCAATAATCATAGGATGTCGCCCACACAGGCACCATCAAGCTGAAATGTCACAGGGACTACTATAACGCTACAAAATACAACAATTTTATTGAGGTAAATGGTCTGATTTACAGAGAAAGCTATAGTCTAAAATAGAATCATATTTACAAAACAAAGCACTTACTGACAAAAGAAGCTGATCGCAATTTGAACCCTGTTCCATAGAAGATAGTGAAGCATTTAGACGTCTCAATCCTTTTGGATTCCTCAGGCCATCGTTCGAAGTCTTTCGATGACTTTCCGACTCTGAGCTCCTTGAAGTTCCTAATATCCAATGAGCCATCGTGAGGCGGCCTGTGTCCGGGACTCGACTTGCTCCACAGCACCTGATGCGTTTCTCGTCGAACTATTAGGCTGCACCGTTCTGGGCGCTTGCGGTAGTAGAACTTGTAGACCGTAGATCCCCTCTCGATACAGGATATTATTTGATCAGCTTCATTAATAATTCTTACTTCAGCCCCGTTATAACAAACGGGGGTCATCATCGCGACGTCCTTCTAAGTCGCTTGTTGTGACCCAACTGGGGAGCCGGTGCAGCCTACATAGATTATATTATAGGATGCACCCATAGATGAATAATATTATTTTACCTTCCCCGCACTACCCGACCGATTATTGATAGAAGGAAGAAACATTGTCTCCAACCTCGGACTCTTTCAGTTTTTGTTTGACATTTCTTAAAAAGTGTTAACTTTAGTTAGGGATGTGACATCTTGTCATTAACTATGGTTGTAACTTCAACGATAGCAATAACGTTATATTTAATTAATGACACATAAAATATTGTTTTTTTATAATTTAGATTTAGGTTTTTAAAGTACGAAACATTTCTTATACTGCAACAAAAAAGTACTTACACCTTTTGAATTTACGCAGAGTGACATAAGTGTGTTAATAATTAAGAAACATAAACATTCCACAGTCAAAGTATGGGTAAAAGATAAGCTAAGATATTCAATGTGTTCATAACATTATTGGGGGAAACTTTAAAGCACTCGTTTGCTGCCTCCGCTACACAAGCGAAAATTTACCTGAACAGATTATCCTCGCATCAAATAAAAAAACCTTTTTTTTACTTGATCAGAGAGATTATCCAAGAAAAGTGCTGTGAAACATGATTTATTTCATAAAAGCTTTTTAGAATATTTTTAACATTTGTTGAATTAAACTCCTCCTCCGGCTCTGTAATTTTAAGCATAATGTTTATTGTCATAATATCATGTTCCTAAAGTAAATTTAGGAAACGGTTAAATTTTTTGTCGTAGGTACGTCTAGAATTATATAAATTTGAAACGTAGAATAACTTAAAGCAGAATTTTTAAAGGCATAATCAATGTACCTATAGCATAATGATTAAAACGATTACTATCTTAACCTATATTTTGTTTAAAGCATAACGAATGCAATTATGTACAAGGAATAATAGAATTACGCATAATTTTTAAATGCATATTTGTTGTAATCTTAATAAGCGCAACAACTAATTTACACATTACTTTGTAAATAAATAATAGTTATAAAATATTTTTATTTCTTTTCTTAACCATGTAAATAAATTATTATTGTAAGGCATCACGCAATATAAGGCAAGCAAGTATGCAAGCAGGCACGCATCATGCTATCAAGTATGTAGCATGCAAGCGAGCACGCAGCATGCTTGCATACAGAATGCAAGGAAGCATGCATGCAGTATGCAAGCAGTCATGCAGTATGCAAGCAGTCATGCAGTATGCATGGCTTCTGTCACGGCTCCGGTGCTGCGGGACTACGGTGGTCCCACGCGAGCTTATAATACACTCTGGTGTAGGGAAAGGTCGGACCACGTAAAGTTTGGTGCACTAGTTCGAATCTGAGTAATGATTCGATTTAATCAATAAGATTTAGGACTAAATAACCTTTACTGTATAAAATTATGGATTTCAGTAATTATGACACCGTAAATTATGCTTAAAAATTTTACGACTACCTATAATAACCCAAATAAAATTAGGTTTCCTACCTAATATTATGCCAATTTTAAAAATAAGGGATTCCATATATTGCTTCATAACATATGCCTTTAGACAGGTATGCCATTAAAAGATAAACTATGGAAATATTATGTAGGTAACATTAGGGTATGCTATTTGAATATTATACCAATTGATATAATTGAGAAACAGTTTTAGGACAATCGAAATTATGCGAAAATTTCTATACCAGATAAAATTACTTATTCGAATTTTTTTTTTTAATTTGTAGAAAACTAGTAAGTAAAGTAATTTAAATTTGTGATTAAAGACTTGACATCTCAAAATAAAGAAGTACATAATATTTTATGAAATCTCGAAGCACAATTTACTCCAATTAAGGAAAACAACGAAATTAATTACTCACATTTTACTTAGGTAATAATAACGTTTTGGCACTTAGTTCATTAACTCAACACCTAAAAGCCGCCAGTAAATAGAGGTAATAGTATTCTCGAACTACAATACCAGCCCACCAGCCTTAGCCACCAGCATTCTTCCGTTCAGTCCCAAACTACTTTTACAAGGGTTTATAAAACATCTGCGTGCGTTGCTTGTTGTGTTGTTTACAACACTTTATAATATTTTTATTTTATTTTGTTTATTAAATAACTCCAACAAAGGTTACACAGTATGTACATGAAGTATTATATAAATTTCTCAGAATTGTGCTCCTTCAGTTACAGGAGAACACATTATGCATGTATCATCTGTTAAACATAATTTTGATATAAACAGTTAAACACAATAAAATACAAATAAAAGTAAACAACACAAGATAAAATAAAGTTAAAGTTCAACATTTGCTACCTTTAGTGAAATGCGCTACTCCTGGGCTACAAAGGTAATAGTAGAAAGAGACTGTATGACGATAAAAATGTAAACAATAAAATAAAATATACTTTATTGTCTTTAAGATCAACATGATCATTTAGATTCGTCAAACATTCACACACAAAATTGAAATTCGATATATTTTTTTAACAACAATGAAATAAAAGCAAATGGGTTCTTTGTCAGAATTTGTCAAGGTTTGTCAGTTTATCTGTCTGTTGTGGTTTTTCTCACTCGGTGAGTCTTATCGGGGGGATCTGTCTAAAGGAGGGAGGGAATTGTCCGCCAGTCAGTCAGTTTGTCGGTGATTCTAACGAGGCTTCCAAAAGGCAAGGATTCTAAGCTGCAGTGGGTGTATGTGGCCATATTGGTGAAATACATACCCTAAACACAAGGAGTAAGCAAAAACTAATTATACCTGCCACTAGGCTCCAAAAAGTTCATAAATCTTTTAAAGGTCAATGTGTGCGATTTTATAATAAAATCCCAAGCAATATACAGCAATCAAGCCTAAATAAATTTAAATTTACAATAAAACGCAACTTGTCTTTAAAGGGATACTATTCTATCAGACTATATGGCAGATAAAAATGCTTGGGATTAAACTGCCATTTCATATAGGCTATTCTAATATGAATGACTTAAACCTTTGGTCTGTGATGTCACGTATACGTGACAAAAACATGAATATTGTTAATGTTATTGCATTGTATAGCTTCACAGACAAATAAAGATTGTAACTAACCAATTGATAATTGAAAAGAGCATAAGCCTGTGAGTTTTTTCCTAGTTCTTCTTACAGAGCGGTGGCTCGGAACTGGCACTTAGATTCATTTACACTTACATAAATATATTTTTAAATTTTTTGGTTGCATATAGGTGTAGGTATCTACATATGCTTCGTGATTTCAGTATAATTATATTTTAATTGTTTTTTTTTCTATATTTATAAGAAATAACCACGGTACAAAGCGCACCCACTTATGACGACCTGCTAAAATGCCGTTTCACGCCCCGCTTTAAAGATCCGTTTTTACAGGAACTAGGCAAACACATGATTCGGCATTGAAATCCAGAGCTTAACGACTTTTTTGTTTCGAGTGCTATTGGTCTGCACACTTATTTGAATAGTTTCTAAGACCAGCACGTGTTGTTCGGGAGAGGAAAGGAGAGGGCGGGATGATGATTGAAAAGCTCATCAGAACACTCGCCATAGTAGTTCCGGTAGAAGACACTGAGAGGCAATACTATAGGTAGCTGTAGATCCTCGAAAGATGCTGTAATCGCAGCGTCCCCTGTAATGCGAACCGCTCGCTGTTGCAGTCAGTCAAGTGTGTCGAGGAGGTACTTAGCAGAACCGTCCCAAAGATGGGAACAATAGGTACTCTACACTCGAGCGCACTTGAGTCTTGTACAACAAACAGCGCTGCTCGGGAGTGGAAAACCGCCTCACATTATTGAGTATACCCAACTTACGGGGCAGTTAAAATTATACCTTCGATGTAGTACCGGGTTTAGGTACTGGTCGATGTCCATGCCAAGAATGGAATGATAAGATCTACCGAAATGGGCAAAGGAGAGTTCTGAAGAGAGTGAGGAGTAAGGAAGGGAGTAACCTTGGATTAAACTCGACCAGATATTCAGGTCCCCTGAGAGACACGATCGATATTCCGGTTCACTTTGGCAGCCAGGTCTTGCCTTTGCATCAGGATGTCGGCATGTTGCCGCAGAATGTCCCATATACCGTACTTTCGTCTGCATTACAATGAATACTGCCTTGACTTTCGTTTAATAAAATGAAGACAGTCACAGCACTAATTTTAAACCTGGTTTTATTTTAGATCTCATGTTGTAATAAGACCCGAGAATAAAGTTTAAGTGATTACATTACAAACGATCAAAAAATAAATTGTTTATGTATTTATAATTTTATCAAAAGAGTTCGCTGAAATTTCAATTAGGTGGTTAAAATAAAACTCAACTTATTTTATAGTTTTACTTTATTAAAAAATATATATACTTATAATTATTTCAAAATATTTCCTCCTCAGGTTTTGACAATCTCTACTTTGATCCTAATTTGATCATCCAACTTCATTACCTTAAGCTTATATAAATATGTAGTATATGTATTTACTATAGTAAAACCGAGCAACTTAATGAAAATTGTCACTTAATAATCAAAATCACTAATGCTTTTTCTAAGTAGAGCTTTTCTGCCTAAACAAAAGTACAATATGATTGATATTACAAGTTGTTTCAATTAATGTAGTAAAAGCTACTGTGCCGAAACTGGGTAACTCAGTATTGAGCAAAAATATTTATAATCGATACACTAAATTGGCAAGTATGTATTTACATTAGAATTGTAGTTCGAGTGGTAAACATAAGTCTGGAGAAAGACGGAAACAATAGTTTACACCCAGTTTATTGCATGATTTTATGATAAATCAAAAAAAATAGTTAATAAATATTAGGTAAATAACTATTCAGATACTTTAGTAGCTAGCTTGCTGAAATGTCACTATATAAAATTATTTTTCAAATTTGTTGTGTTGTAACGGGCGTTCTTTAATAGCTGATTTCAGATTCTGTGAAGCAGTTTGGGTTTAAATGCTATAAGCATAATTATGTGATAGTAATTGGGATAATTATTACAAATATTGTTAGATAACGAAATGAAACTTTTATATTACTCAATAGTATTACTTAGACACAGAACAGCACCCGCATTCAACACGTATACTTCAGCAATATTTTCTTTGTGAATTTGTATGTCGATTTGGTATGCGCTCAAGCTAATTTATGTCCTGTGCGCTTAGGGAGTTGTAGAACAAACGTGCTTATTTTAATTAGAAATAAATTCTGTTCCCGATTACGGCTGTTATGCTTGATTTTGAAATGCAAGGAATACTGAATTCAGCTTTGGAATTTAACACATAAGAAAACTTTCTCCACAATACCTAAGAACATTTAACAAATACAACAACAACCAATGACAAGAACAACCAAAATTTCAATCGAAGTCATAAAAGTATTGTTATAAAATAAGCCTCCTCGATTACAACTTACAAAATAAGAATCATCGACTTCACAGGCTATCTTTAAATCCCATCGAAAATTTAAGAGATTTGTACATTATGTTGCGGACGGTCTATGAATATTTTAATTTGTATTTATTACATAGCAATAAATTAGATTTAACATATATTGAAATATCAGGTTATGAACTATTATTTTTTGAATAACATAGGTACGTCGGAATAATAATTGTCATGCAATTAAATGGTTAAAAAAACAGGTAGGTATACATTTGTAAGGACAAACACGTTGGAATTGGATAAAAATACAGGTTAGCAAATGGTACTCTGTGATAGAAATAAAGAGAATCATATAAATTTGGTTTCGAATAAGTGTGTACATACTGGAAGAGTCTTTGCTTAGACAAAGTTACATTTTACAAACGAAGACAACGTTCGCTATGTATGGACTTGATATGAGCCTTTGCTAAATTACCAGGGCACTACAGAACGACTTCGTTTGTAACATGTTACTTACTTGTCTTAAGCTCTAATCTTTTCACTGTAAAAAATAGTTACTACTTCAATCTCGAGGTTGATGTTATATCGATTCCAGATGAACTGGGAGCAGAGCAGTAGGATTATGGTGATATTAATCATTTGAAATTTGTAAGGTTCGTCAAACGAGGCTCTGTAACCCTGAGCAAATTACAATGATACCAAATATCCGATTGGTTAAAAAGCAATAGTATGATTACATTTCAACTAATCTGGTTTTTGGTATCATCGTAATTATGACGAAATTAATGTCGATCTAACTTGAAATGGATAAAGTTCAACACGGAGTACCATTTTGTGCTCTACACTCATTATTATGGAATGTTTTTGGTGTTTTGTTCGGTGTTTAGAGTTATACAAACATTTTAAAAGGAGCCTTTTAAAACATTGTTGACCGAAAATTGCGAATGGGCTCCCCCCCGCTAAAATGCTTAACTCACAACACGCGTTACACCAGGATTTTAAAGTAATCGAAATTTATTATCAAATTCTCGTTGCTTGAGTAAAACGATTGAAACAATCATACATATGTTACAATAATAGATTCTTTTAAAGCAGACATTTCTTTGCGCGCAGATTAATAAATATACTTTTTTATAAAATTTAATCTTTGTCGCGGTAACCCATTACGAAACACATTCGATACTTTATTGGCAGGACTAACAAGAGCTAAAACTGCTCTTTAACTAATTATCATAAATTACCTAAATCTTAAATTAACAACATTCTTAAAATAAGGCTTACCAAATATTCATTTAGTATGGAACATCAGAAGCTCACAATCGTCATCGAAATTGTTAGTCTTTAGATTGGAAAACTGCTCTTCACGAAGATTTTGAAGAAACATAGTGTGTCAGGGGTATGTTTAGAGACTGGATGGCAGCGAATAATCATTCCCAATAGTAACCCCTAATGGTGGTATACTTGAAAATTATGACATAAATTGTACGCAAAAGTGTACCGGAAGCATCCACTGGATCTTGGAACAATACTTAAATCAATCGCTGTCATTCAGCTCTAGTGTTTTTGCCAGTTGAATGTAAGCCGATGGCAATGTTGTTGCACTGTTACACTTTACTTATAAACGACCTTTAAGCAAATATTAAGGCGATGAAGACGCTTTTAATGTTTTTCATTATGATTGCTCTGCGTTACTGTGCAATGACCACTGATTATACTAAGGAAAGTGAATGTAGTGGAATAAAGAACTTTGTGTCTTTTATCACAGCGGATAACTCGTGTAGATAGTAATTATTTCTTAATAAAGAGATATTTATCATTAGTAAGTTGAAAGTAGGATTTAAAGCTGAAAGTTTGTTGGTCTTCCACACAAACAACTCGTTCGGCATAGCCATGTTTAAAATTTTATTACATTCTATTTTCGCAGTTATTTAAAGGCTTGTAGCTTTTAAACGGGCAACCGATCAGTTTGCTCCATTTACGACTAGTTTCGAATGACTTCCTTTCAACTTTGAATCAAGATCTGTATATGGTTTGTTTAAGTGAAATATACTGTATATTCTTATCTTTAACTACATTTGTGCTTGATGGTCGTTCATATGAGTCTTAGTTAACCCAATTGGCACCCCTAGTAAGATCTCAACACTTACTCCCAAGATTACTGCTATAGTATTATTAGATCCCTTAAAATAATTTATTGCAATAATCACATTGTAGGTACTAAAGATAGAGTGTCTATTAGTAAAAACGAAGATTTCACATGGCAACATTTTTAGAATACAATTTTTTATGTTGATGGTAAACAACTATAGACCATGCGTGGATGTAGATTAAAAAACAAGCTAAACAATATTCAATTGACATAATTGGAAAAAGTAAGTAACCTATTTTGGAAGAGATTTTTAACAGTGCTTTGTCTAAAGTTTTCTAGTGAAGTAATATTGTACTTTATTAAACATAACACTAACGTAAAAACCACTACTCTATTGAAATGGCCTAAAATAAGTAACTAGTTATACAACTACATTTCACAGCACAGCTCAAAAGTGAGGTGTGTAATATTCTAGAATCTTCTATCTCTGATTACGGCCCCTATACAATGAACCACAAATTTTTACTATGCAGCATCCCACAAACGTTAAGAAGCTAAAATACATACATAATAATTCTTGCTGACTGTAGATTAATATTTTATGCATATAGAAGTATAGAATATTATCAATACTTACATAAACGTCCTATTGTAAAGATAAGTATTAATGCAATTATCATAAGATAATGATTATAGACATTTAGATCCTGATATTTAAAAAAAAATGTACTTATAACCGATGACGGTTTAACTTATCCTTGTTCACATAATAAGTTTAATAAAGCACATTATGAATACCACCGAAATAGATCCCAAACATATGAATTGCTAATAGAAATTATAGTTTTATAGATCTATGAACAAAGACAAGTCATTATTTTCATAACACACATGATTAAATAATGCTGATTTGTTACTACATTAATGTACCTTAAAAAAGAAGGCAGTTGACTACTTAACACTTATCACAATTTTTAATGGATTCTAATAGACAATTTATTTAAGCCGTGTTTGAAAACTTCACCAAAGAGTCAATATAAAAATATTGTGTCCATTTTTATACAAAAATAACGCGGACAAATTAAAGAATTTCCCAAATATCATTTTTTTTTACGAATTACAACACTAGCATATCGATTCATTGAGTATTTTTAAATTCTATCAAGCTCCTTTATGAGGGAAAATGCTACTGACATGATAATATAATAAATAAATCGGTTACATAGACACTCACGTTGGATAATTAATTATTACACCCCGCCATTAATATGAATGTTACACTGTGATTAAATATAAACTGTTAATTGGGCTACACAATAGCTTCCTTATTACGTAACACAACACTCAACACCTCGTTTAAAGGAGATTACATAGTTACAGGGCGTCTCAATGTTCCTTAAAGGTACATTGCATTGGTTGGCTACACAAATCAGGGAAGCGACGTTTTGTCGTTATTGCCCGTGCCTGGAATATATTGCTTTTCTCGTACATTAACTGTTAAAGTTGGTTAAAAGCATTGTATACAAGCCCTTAAGAATGTTCGCTAACAAACACGAAAGCACTCAAATCATTCAATAAGGCCAATATTAATTTCCACAATGTGGTGTGTCCATATCCAAACCATGTTAATAAGTTGGACCGTTTAATCTTGATACTAATTTAGTTTAAATTCTCACTTACATTACAATTTATTGCTTTTATTTTTCACACAACACATTTAACAACAATTACATACAAAGGCTTATATAATGCTCACCTGAGCACTGATCTTGTGGGTCGGTTTGTTATAAACCTATCTAAAAATAATGTAATACTTTATTTCACGTATACTAATATATATGTGAACAACACATACATGTCCCATACAAATTTTATCGATGTACTTCGATAATTATTAGTTTTTTAAAAAAAACAACTCTTCTTTGAGATATAATATTAAACTTTGATTCAAATAAAAATATGTTAAATATTGAATGCAATTTTTTGGAACCAAAAAGCTTAAGTCGCTTAAGCTTGAGAAGCATTTCATTACGTTTATCGAACTTGGAAAGTTACTTTGAGACACGTTTATAACGAGACAACCCTTTAATTTAAGTAGCAGCACGATGAGAACTCGATAGGCGTGAATGAGGGCAATAAGATGAAATGGGGCCCTAGCTATGGCATGTGCGCCGAGGACTGCATGATTTCGTCAAAAGCTTGTTCAAGGCAATGTTTCAGTTCGGCATACGACACGACTAAAACGCTTTGCTCGTCGCGGGACATCAGCTCAACCTGCCGGGGAAAATAAAAAACTTTTTTGAACGTGTGCTGCACCTTAAAACTAGTAACAAATATATTTTCAAAATATTCCACAATTCACGCACACCTATTAGACTACAGGCCCATGTTGAAAAAATTATGGGTCATTTGAACCACCAGGTGACCTATCTAACGATATAAGAGCATAAACTAATAATATTCAGCACTATGCCGTCACTTGTAAGCGGTCCAACTGAGTCCAGGTGAGAATTCGAAAGTACAGGTAGAGTGAGTACATTTTGGTCACATATTTTTGTACGGCATTCTTACCACCGATAGATCCATTAAAAATAATAAGAAAACGCACAGTGCCGTAAAAAAATTATTTTATTATCCGACAATTACCGGGGTAAATTTGGTAATTTGATTTTGTACGGCATCTGTGTCATACTATTTCAATACTGCTTCTAATTCATTATTCCGCAACGCCGTACAAAAAATCATGCGACAAGGGGAATAAAATCCAGGGTTGCAATCCGTATAAAAATATGTGACCAAAATGTACTCACTCTACCTGTACTTTCGAATTCTTACCTGCACTCAGTTGGACAGCTTACAAGTGACTGCATAGTGCTAAATATTATTAGTTTATGCTCTTATATCGTTAGATAGGTCATCTGGTGGTTCCAATGACCCATAATTTTTTCAACATGGGCCTGTTCTATATGGTCTATATGTGTATTTTATGTATATTCAGGGAATAATATTTAGTTATGTTCTTTAAACGGCATAATAGGAGGAAAGTGGCTAGTTAACTGGAAAAATAGTTAGTAATTGTGAAGTCTTTTATATAACCGTTAATTTCGCTTACAAAATCTTTATAACATAACTTTATAAAATTATGTTTCTTTCTTACTTACGCGATACTGAGTTACAAAATGCCTTTAAAAGTAGTTGTGGCGAGTCTAGTTCATATGTAAGTACGTTAAATGGCCAATAAAATAAAAACGTCTGAAATCTCGAAAAGGAATAAGCATAGGGGGAAAAAATTATACATTTATGATCACATTCATATTCATTGTAGCTTTTATTGTTTCAGATATATTATACGCAAAAACTATATTTTGTGGCCTCGACAACGATGGATTAAGACAACGTAAAAGCGTGATGGATGGGGACTTGTCGCATAAGATTTGTATTGACGAATGACCTATACAAAAATCCAGCTTGTTGGGAATTTTACTAGAAATTGGAATGTCTATTTTGTCTGGCTTAGCTAAATTATGAGATTTTGTGTCACTTGCGAGGTATAACGTTCGTTCGTTTGCTCGTTGGACTAGCAATCATGCTATCGACAATAAAGTCTACAGATAAAACTTTTTAACCAGATTACCAATGCAGCATATTACTTACACCAAGCGGATGTACAAAATCACAAAATATATTGACTTTCAAAACTGGCTAGTGCAAGCCGTGTAGCTTAAAAATAGACTTGCAAATATAATTGACTTTCAAAACAACAGCCGTCTGCCACAATAATATAAAACTTATTAATATTTATGATCACATAAATGTATCAAAAGTGATAAATAAACTCACGTTTATTCTCAGTCAACACGTCGAAAACATTTTAAAACACGTGATGTCAGTTCAAGTTGTTTACTTTAAAAAATATATTTTGTTTAAGTGTTTTCATGTCTACCTTAACGATATTTATTATTAACACCGGTTTGGTGCGAATTGGGTACCGTGTTATGTGGTTTTTGATTAATGAGCAAGTTTTAATTAAGCGTACACCCACAACAAACGTCATACTGTTAGCACTGTAAATCGTGCGGATGATCCCACAGAGAGGTCGTGATAGAAAATCAGACTAAACAAGGCATAAGAGGTTTCTGTTTTACACCAATTAATTGGGGGCCTGTATATACAAGGCGTCCCACGGCTATGCCACATGTATGATATGGTATGATAAAGTTGCAGGGTATTATTTTTTCTCGTGTAGCGGGTTCGATTCCCGTTTGAACCATGTAATTATTAAAAAATCTATAAATGCAGTTTAAATTATTTTGAAATTAAAATAAGGTCTTCTTTCAGTCAATGTTCCATCTACAATATTCAAGATACTTTCCTCCATGCGGCATAGCCGTGGGACGCCCTGTATATATATAATATATATGTATATTCGCGATAATGACTTTATTTCAGTAACAATTTACAAATTTTAATAAACTATTCACTTCCGTCGCATGGACGGTAGTAAATTCCCACCTTCTCCTCAGAGCCTCCATCGAGCTGGTTGAGGCAGTAGGAGAGGTGTGCCTGATCCAGCCAAGGCCTGCCTTCAGCGTCCACCGAGTGGAATAAGTGGTCGCGGAACAGCTTCAGCATGTAGCGGTCCCCGGTCTCAGACCAGGAGGGGTCCATATTGAGTCTGACGAATGGAGAATAATATTGTATTTGTATTTATTTAAATTGCAATGTTAGTATGTGCGGGTGAAATCTTGCAACTCAATTTTGAAGCAGATATCTACAACCGATTGAGTTCATGTTGTATACACGTATATTTTGTATGACAATGCATGACTGTTTGATGTCATTCTAAATCCAAAATGGCGTCATTACAATTTTATTTTTTACAAGCAATATTTTATAAGTTTCCCATATAATGTTAACAGGTCTTTATTATTTGAAATACAACTATTAAAGCAGGTTGGGTTATATCGTTGCGGGACTGTTCGAAAGAGTTACCGCGGCCTTGGTGTTACAGGCTCAAGAAGGAACATGGATGGTTTTTAGTCAGTAAAAGTCTGACACACCCTTCCGCTTCACCCACAGCGGAAGACGGTCATTTGATGATTTTCCATCCACAAAAAAAAAAAAAAAAAGGTTGGGTTATATCACATTTCATGCAAACCTGTCGACTGGTTTAGAAAAGGTTATACTTACATAAACATACATACATTATGTCACGCCTCTTTCCCGTAGGGGTAGGCAGAGATCACATCCTTTGACTTGCTACGATCTTGGCACACACTTTTAGCTTCACTCACACTCATTAAATTCCTCATACACGCCCGTCGGTTTAGAGTACTTTAGACCTTTTTTTTTTTATCGTCGGTAAAAAAATGCTGTTTACGCACTGTCAATGCCAATGGGGGGACCGGGAGGGGAGTGTGGGGCTCACTGCGGCAGACGCGACCATCGGAGTCCTACCCACTAAAAAACTTCCGACGACGCCCACCGCTGTTGAAAAAGGGGCAGGGGGCCAGTGCCTGGGTTTGTAGCTTCTGGCACCCCGCCCGCGGCCAACGTCCCCCGGATCAGAACCGGGAGGACCTCCTCAGAGAAGCGCAGTGTGTCGCGCCCCTCCTACCTCCTTGTGCGGCAGAGTACTTTTGACCTGCTCTTTCTCTAAAAATTTTTGAATTTGGTCATGGAAGGTCCTTCGTGGTCATCCCCTCCCAACACTTCCAATCACTTGTCCATCATAAATCACTTTCGTTAATCTACTTTAATTCATCCTCTCAACATGACCAAACCATCTAAACCTTTCTCAATTCTTGTCACTATATCTTCTTTTACACCAGCTTCAACCCTTATCACTTCATTCCTAATCTTATCACTCAATTTCACACCTAGAATACTTCTGAGTGCTCTCACCTCTACTGCATTAATCTCACTTTCATGTTTCTTCTGCCATAACTAACATTCGCTTCCATACATTAGTGTAGGTGTACCAACACACCTCTATGAACTGCCAGACGTGCCTTTTCAGACGCTTTCTGACTGCTTACAAAGGCGTGAAGTGCCCCATTCAACATGTTTCCAGCATTCACTCTTCTATCGATATCGCTTTCACACTTTCTATCTCTCGTAAATTTCGATACCAAATACACAAACTCATTCACTTGTTCTACTTTCTCACTTCCGATAAAATTTCACAATCTGTCACTTCGTCTTCTCTTCCAAAAACCAAAACTTTCGTTTTACTAACGTTTACTTTCATTCCTTTCGCTATTAAAGACTCTTGGACTATCCACCATCTCCTGCAACTCCTCAGCCGACGACACAAGTTATACTTAGACAAGCATTATCCGTACATTTTGTATAATAAATCTTGTAACATATTGTAATAACAATAAATATAACTGTAAATTATAACAGAAGTTGGTACTTCATATTATAATTTCTGTTTATTCTCAGAATATAAACATATCAGATAGTATTAGACGAGATTGGTTTTTTTCAGTAAATGTGCTAGTTTTTCTGAATATATATCATTCAGAAAAAGCGTAGAGAGTGCTTTACTTGAAGTTGTATATGAAACAAATACATTTCGAGATAGTGATGAGGAATAGTTGAAGAATAGTAACTATTTTGAAATGCAGACATTTTTGTACATCATACTTTACAATACTTACAAATACTTTTAATGGGTATTATACTACAATAATTATTATTATAAGTAGGTATAACATTTTGCCTTCTACAGAAGCACTGCAAAAATAAATTAAAGTTTGTAAATTGTTGACACTCAATGTCGATTAAATAAATTAAGTTTTTTGGTACTGTAATAACATTTGGTTTCTATTTGTGTCCGAGATAAGAAGCGTGCGTTATGAATATATATCTCACTCAGGACGTTCGTTGATGACCCCAAGCTTAATGAGGATGCGCAGTAGCCGCCCGTTGTCGATTTCATGGGCCAGCTGGTCTTCAAACGCATCTGCGCGTCTTTCTAGCGCTTCCACCTGTAATATTATATAGCACCATAAAAATTTCACACTAATCACGTTTCTAATGAAATCATCATCATATCAGCCTTATAAAGTCCACTGCTGAACCTTCGCCTTCCCAACAGATTACATTCTATGGGCAAATACCCCCCGTATTTGCCCATAATCACCTCACTGGACAGGCGGGTTGGTGATCGCAGTTTAAGAAAGTACGCAGAATGACGACGCTGTATCCGGTAGGATTTCTCTTCGTCGTCTCTGACGACTCCCCGTGAGATGAGAAGGAGGGCACTATTCTAGGCCGGTACCACACGGCACAATGGAATACAAACCTGCCATTAAATTTATTTCAGTAGATTTGGATGATTATGTGGTATTTAATTTGTTTCATGTATCGAAAGTCATGTTAAACTGTTCGTTCCTATAAGTGGAGGTCATACAGGTTCTAATTATTGTACGTGATTTGTTCTCATCACGATGTTTCCAATTATGTTTAGAGCGTGGAGTGCGTCTAGCAACATTATTTTGTATAGAACTTTATTTCAACTTAGCTTTTTAAATTGTACCCTAATAATTAATTATTCTTTCACTAAGAGTCAAATTTGAACGATATGCATGTACTTACTTGAGTTTGTTATAGATGTCTCACCTGGGTATAGAACCTCGCCCCGATCATCGGCATAAGATCAGTCACAGAACGACGAGCAGGCGACGTCGACAGCAAATACCTATCGTTGTTATCATGTAAGCACAGAGTAACCCCTTTATCCATTAAAATTCTATATTTGCAAAATATTTTTTTGTTTTTATCACGGAATAGATAAATAAGGTTGGTCCTTGATCCTGTTTTGTATTAGGAGCATCTTCTTTCTACTACTTAATACAATATACTTAATATCCACAATTTGTTTATACATACATCACGAGCACTCATGAAACCCTAACTACTACTTATTGACACATATATAATTACGTGTAGCAACTTCGACAGACATACTTAAGAGCTCTAGTGCCAAGCTAATGTATCTCCAAATGAAGCCGAAATTATCACATCAAAACGCTATACTTCACACAGTACGGATAAACACCTTAGTTGCATTCATAACCTGCGGACCACATATGGTTTTTTTTATTTGATTTCATAACAATTACCGTCATTTTTAGAAATTTCAGATTTATGAAAAAGTTTCATAGTAGAAACACTTACTTATAATAAGGTATTATTCCTTGATCATGATCAAGGTTTAAGGTCTAAATTTGGACGGCACTTTATAAATAAAAGAATCACTTTAGCGAAAATCACCACCTATTTTTTTCGCCAGCTCTCTCTAAACAGTATTAAGAGCGGTTGAACGGGTAATTATGTATTCAGAATTAAAATTATTTTATTTTATTTCATTTTTATTTATTCTAATTATAATGTACATTGCAGCGCATACTCTACCATTATAAACTTCTTTATCTATTTCGTGTTCTACTCCAATCGGACGTATAGAAACAAGACAAAAACCTCATTTAGCTGCTGCTATAAAACTTTTATGCATAAGGGGGTAGATGTAATAAGCCGCCTCTAAATAGCTATTCTGTGTTAATATGCATGATGTGAAATTTATCCAGGACGGCAAATTTAGAAATTACAAGGTTCGTAATTTCTATTCGGGGCCTATTAAAGGGTTTAGAGTATATTAACAGTGATAAGATGAGAGACTCCCAATCTTCGCAACCAGTCAACATTTCAAGAAACGTGCTTAATGGATCTAAGTGAAGTGATCCTTAATTTATTTATCGGATAAAGTAGTTGCATTATAATCTTCAAATCAAGCCTATTGTGAATACGACCAGCAAACAAATGCTCAGAATAACTATTATAACCACTGACAGTAATTATATTCACCTCCTATTACCTTCTAATTCCTAAGTCTTTTATTTATAGATCAGGTAGATCAGAGCAGTCATACGTGCCCCCTTGCCTACAAGAATCTGTTCAACACTTACAAAATTAGGTTCTTGAGATCAGCGGAATAGGAGCGAGCCACTAGGTCCATCGAAGCCGGTAGGTTCTCGCAGTGAATGGAGCGAACTGCCAAAGCCAGAGCCAGTCGGCCTAGAGCCGCCAGATCTTCTTGCTGGGCCTATGATTATGAAAATAATCGACGTTATTTAGAAAAGCAATAAATATTATTCATTTAACACACCTCAAAAAAATTGAAATCACAAGCAAAAGCTGATATATTTTTCAGAAACTTTTCAGCTTGCCAATTAAAAAATAAAACATTGCCAACTGCCGAAATATATAAAATTCAAGCAACGCTTACTCTATTTTATTTGGTGCACTCAATTCAAATCGAGTGTCAATTAATTGACAGTAATGATATATAATTTCAGAAAGATTTTAGTTCCTCACTGTTACAATAATTCCAGCTCTGTTAGTATATGTACTTGATCGAGGGTATACTTAAACGCTACACTACGATACGTACTTGAACTACATCATTGAGGTTGGAATGCAGCGCGTCTGTGAGGCCGCACCACGAAATCCGGACTCGACACCCGTTCATCACTACCTTCGTGGGGTCCAGGGTTCTACGGCCAAACACAATAATTTTATGATGTATTCCCAACTAACTTCCTTAAAATATGTATGTATAATACGCGGCAAATAAATTTAACAATAGCATACAAATCAGTAGTAACACATTAGCTGGTGTCAATCGACGTGAGGCATGGGGAGTGGGTAAAGCGGAACTAAAGCAACGCGAAGATGACGCTCCGACGTGTTTAGTTACTTTATGTAAGATTTTCATAATAAGTTATATTTAGTTAATATACTGTATAGTTGACGACCGTAGCACGTAGCGGCATCGTTTTGCGTCTCGCGAAGAAGTTCATAATAATGAGAAGAAATTTTCATTCAGTACCCGCAGGTGCCCTAATACATTTTTTTGATATACTGGTTTGTTTCAGAAAAAATTTTGAACAGAAATTGGCCTCCAGACTTTTTAGATTGTATGTAGCGCACCTAAAGGCAAAAAAATATAGGAGCACGAAAAAGACAACAACAGTCAATATCTGTGCCGCAGGATATTCAAACAATTTTTGTGCTGCAGAAGTGGGCTATTTGAGCAATTTATAATCTCTCGTGTGGACACACAATAAGGGCAAAGTTTAAAGAAATCGGTATTTTGACAGTGGCGGGTCAATTTGTTTATGAAAATCTGGTATATGTACATAAGAATACTAATCAATTTAGTAAGAAAAGCTGTACACATAACCTAAACACAAGGAAATAATAAATTAGTTGTACCTGCCACTATACTCCAAAAGATACACAAATCATTTAAAGGTCAATGTGTGCGATTCTACAATAAAATCCCAAGCAATATACAGCAATCAAGTTTAAATAAATTTTAATTAACAATAAAACGCAAGCAGTCTTCAAAGGGATACTATTCTATCAAAGACTATATGGCAGATAAAAATGCTTGGGATTAGACTGCCGTTTCATACAGGCTATTCTAATATGAATGGCTTAGAACATGAATATTGTTAATGTTATAATATTAGGTCGGGGAAAAAGTCTTTTCGCATAACGTAGGTATAAACTTATTATAAAAATTTTTTGACTGTACTATTTGTGTCTGGCTGGTTTTGGTAACATTAAAAAGGTTCCATTATAAAGAAAAGAAAAAAAAAAAAAAGTTGTTTCCCGCTATTTTTCATTTGTTTTTCTCTCCGTTAAAATGAGTGAATCTAATGAAGAAATTCGATACATTTTAAAATTTTATTATAAAAAAGGCAAAAATGCAACTCAAGCAGTGAAAAAAAATTGTGATGTTTATGGACCTGATGCAGTGTCAGTAAGAGTAGCACAAATTTGGTTCAAACGTTTTCAGTCCGAAAATTTTGATGTTAAAGATGCACCTCGCTCTGGTCGCCCTGTTACGAATAAAATGGACGCCATTTTTGAAAGAGTGGAGCAAGATCGGCATATTAGTAGTTACGATGTAGCTGAAGAACTGGGAATTGACCACAAAACAGTTTTGACCCATTTGAAGAAAGCTGGTTATACAAAAAAGCTCGATATTTGGGTGCCACACGAGCTCACTCAAAGAAACTTAATGAACCGTGTACTCATTTGCGATTCATTATTGAGACGTAATGAAACCGAGCCGTTTTTGAAGAGATTGATAACTGGCGATGAAAAGTGGATCACGTACGACAAGAACGTGCGAAAAAGGTCGTGGTCGAAAGTTGGCCAGGCTTCACAGACTGTGGCCAAACCTGGCCTAACACGAAATAAGGTGATGCTGTGTGTATGGTGGGATTGGAAGGGCATTGTTTATTATGAGCTTTTACCGCCCGGCAAAACCATCGATTCTGATCTTTACTGCCAGCAACTGATGAGATTAAAGGAAGCAGTCGAGAGAAAACGGCCGGAATTGATCAACAGGAAGGGTGTGGTCTTTCATCACGATAACGCTAGACCACACACATCTTTAGCCACTCAGCAAAAAATAAGAGAGTTCGACTGGGAGGTCCTAGTGCATCCACCATATAGCCCTGACCTTGCGCCTTCAGATTTTCACCTGTTTCGGTCTCTGCAGAATTCTTTAGGTTCTGTAAGGTTGACCTCAAGAGAGGACTGCCAAAACTATTTGTCCCGTTTTTTTGATCAGAAGTCCCAAAGTTTCTACAGTAACGGGATAATGTCTCTGCCCACAAAATGGCAGAAAGTTATTCAACAAAACGGTACATATATATTGTAAATAAATGTAAATAAACTTTGAAAAAAATGTCTTGACTTTTCATACAAAAATACGAAAAGACTTTTTCCCCAACCTATTAGAATGATCATGGATGCGAAGCGAGGAATTCGTTTGTTAAGAACCAATGTAATCGCTGCTCTGAGCGAAGCTAGGAATGAAGCAATTGTATTATATTGTTCACATCTCTGGTGAAAACGCAGCCGAACCCGGGCCTCCTTTCACGAACCAAGGAGAAAGGGATCAGATCATACTCCACCACGCGAACCCAGTGCGGATTGACGCAGGACCATTTCAAAAAAAGATATCCTTACTGAAATGCATTATAGTTACTGCATACCATGAAACTTGGAAACTATCTACAGACATTTCCCCCATTTACTTGATACCGTCCGTCCTCAGTCGTCGACAGTAAAGTAAGGGAGAAGTTAAAGCTAAAAGCGAGCGGCACCTAGTATCCGTCTCTCTCCATTTATCGGATAAGGCTATATTTAAACTGTTTGCCTTCAGTCATACCTTTTACATCATATAAAAAAAACAAAAATGAATTGGCGCCATCTTAAATTTATAAAAGCTTTCTATAAATTTCGATTTAATTTCAGTATACAATACAATCAGTCATTCAATCATACAATCAGTCAGCTCAGCAATTTCGTTCGAACCAATACTCTCTTGATAATTTTTCAAGGCATTTAAGAAGCCCTATTGTCAAACAATAAAACCCGAATACTATGTGTCAATACAAAGACAGTATTAACTGGAATCTAAAATTTATCTAACCTTACTTTTCGAGAAATCGTCCAAACCTGAGAGAACATCAGCAGGATACAGGATAAAAGAAAAAAAATCGCAATTGCGCAATGCCAAATTGAAAACCAAAATAATTATAAATAATAATAAATAGCTACAAAAATAAAATCGCCGATGCATTTAACCATTAATGTCTTCTAACTAAGCAATTGCTGTACAGATCGTAAAAATAACACATGAAACAAAACTCAACACATAATAATAAAACTAAGACAATATATACAACGAACACTTTTGACAAAAAACACATTTTGAAGCTTAGAAATATACTGAGGTTCGCTTATTGAACGTAACTGCTGTATCGTATTAAGACGCACTCAGGCTGTCCTATGCTTTTATACACACCGGGAATAATAGCAAAAATTTGCACGCAAAACTAGCTTACTTAGCATCATACAATGTTGTAGACACATAAAATCTTTGTAAAATATTTAAATTTTTACAATCTCTCAATCAGTATTTGTAATTCTTTTACAATGAATTTTCTATTTTCTAGCGATGGCAACCCCGTGATAACACAAAACTTATCTGTGACAATGGAATTATGTTTACCACAAAGTTCAAACATACATTGAATAACAATAAAAAAGGAAGTCTACCTACCTAATGCCAATTTTACAGTCAGACACACAATAGTGCAAAGAAGTGCTTCTTTATTGGACGTGATTTTTTACTATTTCACAAAAAAATTATGAGAAACAATTAGCTATATTTTTTGTGAAAGCGCCAAGCAAATATGAGGCCACTTATTGACTTTTTTGTCAACGTGATTACGGTTTGTCAGGCGTACAGAGCAGTGTCATGTGGCCTATTTTTGTATACATGTCATAGACTGAAAGTACACTTAAGTCTGCCATAATTGTTTTTTGATTTATCACTGCAATAGAACTAGTATGCAGTAAAGTTGCAGATTTGACTGTCACAACACTTCATAATTAGCTTAGATCTTTAAAACTACGCAACGGATTTTGATGCGATTTTCTTTAATAGATAGTAATTCAATAGGAAGGTTTATAATTATGTAGGTCACGCGGACACTGTCGCGGGCGGCCGCTAGTTAGTACTAAGTGTACAAAGTATTTTAACACTTCAGACATTTTTCATTTAGTGAAACCATTAACGGCCTAAGACCGCTTACCATTTAGTGGGCTAGGCGTTGCAAAATGTTGTTATGTCAACAAGCATTCAACTCAGGATGTCTTTGACAGCAGAGGTTTCATTAAATACTCAATAATATTCAATTAATCAAACGCTTGAAGGCGATATGTAAGAAATAGATAATTTCCTTATCTGATGAGCACTTAGGCGTTGTACAGGATGAGATGCTATAAGTTTAACTAAAAAATGTCCAGCTCTAAGTTTCATAATGTCCAAAGTTGAAGTTTTCTAGCTGCACCTTTACAGGCTATAAATAAAGTCAACTGGATAAAAATAAGAAGATTGATATTGTAAGTGAGTTCGTAAGTATATGCAGACTAGATTATTTATTAAAACATTATAAGATCTTGGATTTTCATACGGATATTTTGAAATAATAATTCAGGCTTTCTGGATATATCAATTTATTTTTAAATAAGTTTATTATTTGTAGTTTATTAAATGATTGAGTTATTCATACTTCAGGCTGGGCCAAAGATATTATACCGAAGTATATTTCCCTGTCCTAATAAGATAGACTTTAAAATTTTTATGAGCAATGCATACCTGGACTAGATAACCTATATGTTAAAATGTATAAAAGGGAATAAACCCAAGCTAACGATAAAAGAGGGTTTGCAAAGCGCCACTACGCGCCATATTTTTAGTTTTCCTTTTTGGCAAGTTGCTGGGCATGTACCAAGATGTAGGGATCACAATACTACAAGACCGTGCGTCAAAAAACCTAAAGCTTATGGCAATGTGATAAGATGGAAGCATGCAATCTCCGAGATTCATGAAGGAGGCTCCGTCAATATAAGCTAATCTAAGCAACCTATCAGCCTCTGTCCAATCCATTCTTGACCGTAGTTTTAAAAACTATAAGAGTGGTCTCATTTGAAGAGATTAGAAGAATTTCAGGCTGTATAGAATTTACTAGAAAATGTCAGGTCCTGCTCCTATGGTCACACTAAAAATTCTCGATGAATGTTAGCTTGTTTACGAACTACTACTTCGGAACTAATCAGGCTGAGCTAAGGAAAGAAGATTTGAAATCGTAGTGTTGTAATCTCACCTCAAGCATACTACAAACTGCAAGTGATTTGGTGTCAGCTTGTCCGCAATATGTAAGTTTCGGTTGCAGGTTACGCTAGTATTATTTTAAATATGATAGTCAACAAACCTGAAGCTAATTGCAAATGACCCCGGGTCCTTCTCGCTGGGCCTCACCAAAAACGCTCCATCGGTGTTCGCTTTCCGGAGCAACTCTTCAGCCTGGGCCCTGGAGCAATGCTTGTGGAACCAGTCCATGCCTTCATGCTTGTTTGGTTGTGGCACAGGCTCCTTCAACGTGATTAAGAATTCCTGAAAATCACCAATTGGTACCAATTTAAATGAAATATTTATTATATTACTAAATTTCAGTACATTTTTGTAAGTCTTGTAAGGTAAAAATGTAAAAGTAAGTAAACGATGGTATAATTTGAAATTAACATTATTTCTCTTACTGAAAAGCCCTATTTTGAAACGCGAGTATTGTCCGTGACAAAAGAAAGTGGACATGAAACGTGTCACTTTACTAGAGCTTGATAATATAATGCGTGAAGGCGCGCGCATGCATTTTAATGCTATTTCATGCTAATATTGAATACGATAAAAAAAGGAATCAAAACAAGGGAAGCTAAGTACCTACCGCTTGACATTGTCAACTGTTTATGCATTGACTTCAAGTTTTATTTGAGATCACGCAAAGGGCACAACAGAATATATTATTCAAATGCCCCCTCTACTTATGCAGTCGGGATGAATAAAATGCACTGACCTGACTCCTCAGAGGGTGTTGACGATAATGTGTGATCAAATTGAAAAGACTGTCGAAGCAAACGGATTCGATTAGGTAGTACTTGGTGATCCCGCGTTCTTGCTTCAACTTGATCCTGCAGTGGTTAACCTTCCCTTGACGCCAAAAGGATAAACAGTAATCTCCGACAAAAGTCACGCTCTCTCGAACAAGAAAAGTCCCATCTCCGAGGTGAGCATGGGCGCGTAAAAGATCCTCAGCTTCCTGGCGGTTACCAGCTAGTTTTCCGTGGAACCAGCACTCTCCAAAGTGAAGTTCATCCTGCGGAATACTCGAGACGCTCCGGTTATCCACCTCCCCATCGCTGTCCAGATCCGTCTCGGCCTGGGTGTTATAATGTTCGGTGTAGTACAGCTTGGTCTCGGTGAGGACGAAGGCATGGGGGTTCCATTCCCGATCAACTGGGTCTTCGAGAAGAAGAACTCCATTTTTAATGGAATTCCGCAGGTCCAAGTCTTTCCCGGTTTCTTGTTGAAAGGAAAACGAATTTTCTTCTTCTCCGTCAGGGAGTTTCTTGTGCTTAAGGATGATTTTATAACGCAAGCTCTCAGGTGAAGGCAGTGCCGTTTCATTTTTCTCGTAAGGCTGGATTAGGAGCATATCACCAAATACGTCTTTGAAAGAGGATGCCATTCGTCGCTGCTGTGCTAATGAGCAGTTATCTTCGACGGATAATATCAAAGGGTAGGGACTGGCGACGAAAGCATGTTCTTTTATGGTACGCAAGACGTCCATGAAACGAATTTTGGTGGTGAGGGTATGTCCGTGATATATGAAAGGGAACCCATCCGGGCCATCCCAACAGTCAAGTTCAATGCAGCGGCAGCCAGAACGAAGGCATCGCACATACGCTTCCAAAGAAGATTCGCTCGATAACTGGTCTCCAGTGAGGTACCTATGAACATCACGTTTGGTTAAGATATAATTATGTTAATGGATAAAAAACACAAAAAGATACATAGATGATGATAAAAAAAAGAAAATATAGAACTTACGTGTTATGAGATGATGAGATCCAGTAGTGAGACAGAGGCCTCGTCATGTCATGAGTGATTTTATCATATTTGCTATCCCAGATGGTGTTTTGCTTAGAGAACAACATCTCCACGAACTGAAAATAATAAATGTAATCTATAATCTCTAAAATTTATAATAGAGGGCTTAACTGTTTATTACCTGATTAGGCAAATACAACAGAAGTCTATGATTTGCATAACATATCTTTTAACTAATTAGTTTTATAAAATAAGGCATAATCAGCAGGATTTATGGATAATAAGGCAAAAATATTTATCTATCAAATAGATAGAAGGCTAAAACAGTAACAAATCAAAATGCACTAAAAACCCATATCAAATGTTCTTTCAGTCTGCATAATGCATATTGCAACATTGAATTCATGAAACTTTCATGATTTCGATGCGAGTGTGACTTATTACAATATACTTTAAAACCAAGGGTGGGGTCACGTCCATCCATCTTTCTGTTTTATGTAAATATTGGTCTTGAAGTGTCCGTCGCACTTAGTTAGCAATTCAAAAGGTGCCATATTGCAGAGTACACAACGGGCCTAATATATTTTAACGCTTCAGTCACAGATACAACAAAAAATGTAGATTAGCAACAATAACGATGTTAAATGGAGACTCATTAAACCCTATAACACATTCAGCGCTAAATATTAATGTTATAAATTTCCATTCAGCCCATGTCGAACAATGCTATACTCCGTTTGACAACGCGACCCCGGTCAAACATTTTCGTTGGTTTTCTATCAAACTTCATAAGGTTCATTTTATAGTGGCAATATATTTGCCGCTATAAAATTTAAAAAAGAGTTTTAAGAAATACTTTTAATGCCCGACAATTCTGAGGTGTATAGGGCTCCTACCAAGACCTAAGGAGCCCAAGCGAACCTCACCTGCAAGTGGTGCACCTGCCGATCAACGGACGAGGCTCTGGCGAACATAACAGTGCCCGATGAGCGGCAATAGGCTCGCCACCTATTACGTGGAACTGACTATATAATTAGCTAAAAGTGGGCGTATAATATGCCTCTGCCTACCCCTTCAGGGAAAAAGGCGTGAATGTATGTATGTATGTAAATCTGACGCAATTGTCGATTATTTTACCTCCTCAAGAGTGAAGTACGGTACAGCAGTGTCCCTTTGCGGGTCTCTGAGATAGTCCCGAATGAACTGGGAAGCTTGGACCTCGTCCTCTCCTAGAAGGTCATGCTGCTCTATTACTAGGAACCTCTGAAAGTCTCTCAGAGTTATTGTGCTCTTGTTCTCACTGTATTCCCATTGTTTATCCAAAACCTCTTGAATGCTCTGTAGACGGTATGAAAAAATATTAAAATATTGCCAGAAAAAAGACAAGATCAATAAATAAAGCTAAATAAAAATGACAAAAGAAAATATACAAAGCGTGGAAATGATTTTAACTTCTAATTCAAATATTATTTTAATAGAGTAGATCTATTACAAAATATGCAATCTAGTTATTGGATTTCTTAATTGTAAAACCAAACCAGTTCGAAATGGTTTTAAAATTGTGGTTTCAAAACCATTTCGACCTGGAAATAGGCCTAAGACGCTATGTTAATAGAAATAAAAACAAATTCAATTAAACATCGTATATAATACAAAACATTGGATTGGAAATAAATTTACGTCTGTATGTCATTTCACATTTAAAGCGTATACAAAAATAAGCGTTTATAATTAGCGGCACGTAAAATGAAATAAAATAGCGGTTCTCTGCACAATCGTAGACGAAAAAAAAGAGTCAAAAGAGCACGCACGCAAGGGTAGCATCGGCGCGTGGCTATTACGCACCACCCCTGATACCGCACTTCGATTGAGGTCCGATAACGTTTTGCGAATACAAGGTAATGGTTCAACATATGCGCCGCGAACTGCACACATAACTCGCTAACCTGAACATAATTATGCATATCTACTATAATTACTTTTAGATTGATTTATTTGGACAGGTTGAGGTATTTCATAATGGGTTATCTACTCGGGATAATATAACAAAATATGGAAATGGTCAGTTCAGGTTGTATGTTAAATAATTATCAAATTTACTAGGTGTTGTTGTCATTATACTATATACATTAACCACAACTTGCTTTAGGTCTAGAAAATAGTGTTGTAGTAGGCTGCTTGAGTATCACATATACTTCCGAAAGAAAACGAACAATTTTCAAAAAATAAAGTGAAAATAATAAACTTTTATAATAGTTACAAATCAATACTTCTTGTTTGTGATTTTCGTATTTTTTATTCCGGTAGATAATACGTTTTGCCAAGTCTTGTTGCAGGATAGTCCAAAAAAGTTACCGCGGACACAGTAACGCTAATCACAGATTTTTGAAAATCAAAATAATATGCCATCTGCTACGTATAACAACACATCTATTTAAAAACTAAAAAATCTTAGTCATGTATAGTACATCTGTACATCGATATCTAAATGCATGTCTTAATAAAGTTAAAGTTGTTACGGGTCCCAAATATTTTCACTAAGTATAACTTATTTCCATAACAATCGCATCCTGCAATAAGCCTCATGGAATACGAACATTCCTCACATGTAAGAGTTATTTCTAAATATCATCATCATCATATCCTAGCACTATCCCGGTTGCCCTAGACTTAAGCTTAGGGCCCAGGGTCTGCTCACGGGTTCTATCAGATTTGACTGAATTTCAATTAGTGGAGCGACTGCCGTCTGACCTCCGCTACCTAGAGGGAAACATTCTATGGTTAAACCAGCTGTCAGTCTGTTAGAAGGCACTGATTTCCTAATAACGACTGCCATAGATGTTCATGACAGCCGGTACCAACGGCTTAGCGTGCTTTCCGAGGCACGGAGCAAGCGATAATTACGCACATAACTTCTAAAAGTCATAGGTGCACCACCAGGTATTGAACCCGAGACCCTCTGAATTTAGAGGCAAGGGGTCTCGCTACTGGGCTACCGCCGCTCCAGTTATTTCTAAATATTCCGTCCTTATAATTATTATGTTAAACTAAACACAGCCCGCATTAACATGTGTTTCATTAATTATTCATCCGATAACAAAACCAATCAACTGTGAAAGTGCTCTACTCCCACACGGTGCCTTAATGATGTCATACGTTATATTCCTTGAAAAATAAGTCTAAATATAAAATATTCAGGTGCTTTATATACATATTAAATAAATAAATAAATATTTAAATATTTTCTGACAATTACACCAATTATTTAGTTCCAAGATAAGTATCATTAAGAACTTGTGTTATGGATACTAAACAACGGATAAACATACTTAAATACTTTTTTTTTTCGTAAATATATACTTAATATACTATATATATATATATATATAATATATATATTTACATAGGAAAACACCCAGACCAGAACAAATATTTATGTTCATGCACACAAAGATTTGTCCTGTGTGGGAATCGAACCCACGACCTCTGGAGTGAAGTGTAGGTATACTGACCTCCACGCCATATCGGATATGAATATGAATTTCAGATAACAATTTCTTCGTGATAGAGATTTTTATTACTGTTGTATTATTATTACTGTAAATGGCAACTATCGACCCATAGCTTTACTACCATCGTTTTCCAAAATATTTGAGACTGCTATGACCAGCCGTTTATACTCATTTTGCGAAAAACATAGATTTTTTGACGAATGTCAGAATGGTTTCCGTAAAAATCGGTCCACCACTATTGCTGTTTTATATAAGTACAATTGGATTTCCTTAATGACAAAAACTACGCCATAGGTATATTTCTGGACATGAGTAAGGCATACAATCGCGTGGTACCCGCTATCCTACTACAAAAACTTTACGGCATAGGCGTTCGTGGCATTGCACTCAAATGGCTAGCTTCATACCTAGAGGATCGCGTCCAATACGAAGAATTACAGTACACATGCCCAGACAGTAAAATTAAAATTAAAAATGTTAGGTCTAAAGAAGCAAAGGTGTCCAAATCAATCACCTAAGGAAGTGTAATAGCCTGCCTTCTATTTCTTATTTATATTAATGATTTACCAAGCATAATTGACGAAGCTAGTATATTGTTTGCAGACGATATATCAGTTATATGGTTTGCAGACCATATCAAAAGAAGCCACTACATAACAACTATTTGATAAATAATATAAACATAGAATTCGTAAACACTTTCACTCTATTAGGATTAAGTATAGATTACTTGGTAACCTTACTTGGAACAGTCACGTTGAAAGCGTATTAAATAAATTATCGCGATTTATATATGCATTAAATGAACTAAAAAGATCAACCGACACCAACACCTTAATTAAATAAGTTGGTCTATACCAAAGTGCAATAATATTTAAATTTATTGTAATGTTTCATGAAAACTTTATATAATGATTGTATAGGTTAGTTATATTAATGATAAGTTTGTTATAAATTTCTTATTTTGATTTAATTATATTATATACTTAGAATTTTTAGCATAATACGATATTTTGTTAATTTCATAAAATATTTACTTTACTATATAAGCTTATATTGCTATGCCCTTGCATGGTACATGTGCTGTATTAAATTAAATATTTTATAACATTGTATACCTACCTAAACCACATGTTACGCAATAAACGATTTGAATTGAATTGAAAAAACGATAGTAATATGTAAAAATGCGTATCGCGATAGGCAAAGGAGTATTTTATCCGTCAACTAAGGTGGAGTCTGAGGAGCAGGGGTGACGTTAGTTGAGGAGTGAACAGAAGTTGACTTAGCAGAAACAAGTGAGCAACTTCTACATGTTGTGGCAGAGAATTGGTCTTTGTTATTGTCATACATATCTATTGAGATAGTTTATCTTTGAGTGTGAGCATTTTGAGCATATCCATTGTTTTGGAGTTCAGAATTCTTTTCTAGAAAGTAGAACACGATAAGGGAGCGCGACACAAAAGGGAAACCTTTGCAACTCAGTGGGTTCAAAGGCTAATAAAAAAAAAACATGTATTTCTAACTACTGTAAGCTGGAACGTTAAGCACATCGTAGCATTCATAATAAAATTTTTGGTCAGGCAAAATGATGGCAATATTGTCAAAATGAAGAGGTCAAATTTACTACTATGTTTCTTATGTCATACTTTAGGTACCTACTTAGTTCGTTATTATCATAGACTTATTCGCAATTAAAATAAAATAAATCGCACATAGCACCATCTTGCCCCGATAATGTAGATTTTTCTATTACCAAAATAGTCACCGCAAGAATACTATTTATATTAAAATAACTACAGGTACATCGACAGCCGTAACGTATTTGATTGAGTATAGCTAAACCAAATTTAAATGTTAGTCACAGGCTTGCACAGAGATTTCATGTGCGATATGCAATGTGTAGCGCTAGTAGCTTTGTGAGACAAGACGGTTGAGCTAAAGCTATTGTAATGATGGCATGTAGCTTAGGGTATGCTGTGCTTATTAGCATGTATAGTGTGCACGCCTTTGATAGTACTATACTCGTACAAATTTAACTGACCTTTTCATTTTCCCATAGTATGTTACACTACACACATATTAAGCAACATTGAGTTTTTATATGTATACTAAGTACCAAAATATATACACACTCGTTAAAAATATAGCATGTTTCTAATCAATGTGAGACAAAAGCAACTACAAGACGACTTAACACTTTTCTTCCATATATTTAAAAAATATATAAATTGTTTTTTTTTTAATTTTTCAAGAGAAAGATGATTTAGTTCATTTGTATATATTTTCGACTTAGCAGTTTTATAAACCATACGATAACTATAATGAAACCTTTTATGATACAAATTTTTTGATTTACATTAAAGGCATTCGTTTTGTAAATGACATGGTCATTAATAGGTTAGTTAGCATATTTTTGATAATTTAAAAACTACCAGAATGCTTTTTATAAAATTAATTAATAAGTATTTATTATATCTTATGCTTTGCCTATAATTTAAGTTGTCAATATTAGTGAGGCAAGCTCCATTGTGTTATTGAACTTTGGTACTTATAACTGAAGCATCATGAATTGAGAGCATAATCCATATTTCAACATTATTTTCGGAAAAATACATTGTAATCTAAAAATATATATCATACCGCCCAGGATTTCAGTCTAAGTTTGTATGTACGCGATAAACTTCAGAACTACCAAACCGATTATCATACTTTTTTCATCTATCGACGGAGATTTTAAATACGTATGTATATTTACATTAGTCATTTAAGGTTTTGTGTAAAAATACTGAAATATGACAATTAATTAGAAAATGTATTTTTTTTGATAAATATCCTGTAGAACATGAGGGCAAAGCTGCGGGCGGAAGCTATAGTATTACAATAGAACCACATTGATGTCTTACCGGTTCATCATCAGAGTCCCTATTATAAAAATTATCACTAAATTTGTCTTGGAAAGATGGAGCTGTGACACCACGGACCTTCTTAAAAGAAGCACGACATCTTGCAAACAAACGCCTTCTCTTTGCTACAGGTCTACGTGGATCAATATTCTTATCAACCTCATCAAAGCACTTTACAAAAACCTTGAAAAAGTGAGATTTGGTGAAGTAATGCAAAAAATTATTTCGTAGCAGAGTAAAAACGTCACTGCTATAATTTTGCCCGCTTTTGTATCAATTATGACAATTATCAATTATTAACATAAAATAATGCTAATAGGCAGAACAGTGTCTTAACGTCAACTAAAAGCTGTATAAAGTATCTTACGATTAATTTTGGTCTAACACTGAACCCGGGTTGCCCGATTGTTTTCTTACTATTAAATTTCTAAAAAAACATGCGTTAAATATAAATGTTAGGTATAAATGTCATGTATTGCGTTCTATAATGTTAATATTAAACATACAGTTAACAGGTTCTACAAAAAATATCATAACTTAGCAGTGATTAAGCTTTACGTGGTTTAATAGTGTTAGACTCATTGGCATTCCTCTACTCTAAGTAAGCTTAGTGGCTTAGTACTGAATTCGATACGATATTAACCTCACAAGCCTCAGGTCTTCAGGCACTATTGAAACTCTATTGTTTCATAATATTTTAAATATAAGTAATAATTAGGTCGTAAATATAATTTTAATTCACTCTGCAATTATATTTTAGAGGAAAGTGAAATATCGCTGATAATGTGCATAGGCTAGGCTCTTAAAAAGGCGGTACCAGACGGTTCGCTTGGGTGAATGGGACTTGCCTTTTTCATCCATTTCCCGCGATAATGGAATTTCATCTGTTCGCGAATTAAAGCAATCAGTCAATTTTTTGCTATATTTTGTATGTACATATGTTTAATTGAAAGGTGATGAATAAAGTACAACATTAAAAAGAAAGAGACAGACAGTTTGATACCACCTAAAATAACGCCAATAGGTGCTGTACTGTGTGCTATAGTATTTTTAAGTGTTGCGTGGATAGACAAATCCGAAAGTACCAACAAATTCTAAGTACCAGCAAAGTCTCGGGAACTGGTCTATAGAATTGTAACAAAAGCCATAAGATTTATGGTATATTTTCATTGTTAACAATGGTAAAAACACATTGCTTATAAAAGAAAATCACATTATGTCAAAAGGCATCTATCAATGTCATTAGTACGGATGAAACCTATAAAAAATATGACACAATATAATAATAATAATAATGATATATAAAAAGAAATGTGTTGATTAAGAGTGCTATAGCATTATATATAAAAAGCAGTTAAATTAAAATATCTCGAAAACGGTTAGACTTAGGATAGGGTGTTTTATAGACAAATTAGTCAGAAGCGATGTAAACTACACGCCCTTAACGGGAGTCGGGAATAGGTAGACTTAACCTGTAACCCTGTATATGGATTTATGGATAAAAGTGTTTCAGGCTATTTTTAGGACCAATATCGTTGGAGTTGACGCGCCGATATTTGATTAGCCTTTACTGATATTTGAAAATAAATATTGTGATTCGGTTAACATTGTATGTAATAAATTGTTTATGATATAGAGCTGATCTTTTGACTCCTCCTCCTAACTCTAGTAGGCATAAATAACACAATATTTTTAAGGTTAATTACAGGATTCGCTATAAAAGAAAGTTTTTTTTATTAAGTACATACTTTATTTTAATAAATCCGGCAATAACAGTCAAAAGTAAAAGAGACTTTAATATACATATTTAGAGTCATATGTAAGGCATTGAAAAAATATATAGCATATTTAAAAAAATGATTTATTTACTGAATATTACTGGAAATAATAGAAGCTATCGGAATCCCATTCTGTACTTCTTTTTGTTCATCGTCCCATCTCCAATCTAAAGAAAATTATTAAAAAACTTTGTTAATTTATATTAATATTTTAGTATATTATAATGAGTATTATATTTGATCTGCATTGTAACACACACTACAATATTGTTTGAAATAGTTTCATATAAAAAACATAAAGGTAATAAGTACTTACTTTGTTCAATGAAACCCCCAATGCTGCAACCTCACCAGCTCTGTATGATTCCACTAGACGCAATGGCACACATATATTCTGTTTAATGCTTCAGTCCTAGTCGTATAAAAGAAGCTAATAGTTTTTTTTTTGAAATCACACTAACTACAATAATGTTAAGGTTGCAATTGTGTGTATCTAAACACTAAATTACCTTTGTCAATTGAATTGTGTGTAACAAATATTTCCGATATTTATGTTACTATTTCTTTCTTTATTTTAAATAATGGCTTCGTGCGTCTAGCACATTTAGCCAGTGTCAAGTAAGTGATATATTAGTAATATATAATTTATAGTAAATGAGAATGAGTGGTGATAAAGATGATAAATGGTAAATGAGATACCCTCCCCTAAGCCCCTTGAGTCCTCAGTAAAGATGTGGGACTATACTGAGATCTCACATGGACTCCTTGAGAGATAATTTGAAAAGTGATGTTGCACTGTTTTGTTTGATTTACCAACACTCATGTATGTTCACCAACACTTAACGGTTAATAATCCACCGTTATTACACATTAATGTTAGAAATATCACAAATTTTAGAAAATAAAACAAAACTGCAGACATGACGCTTCACTTTCCCGCCAAGAAGTCCATGTTACTATTAAATCCTATTTAGTATTGTGACCGGTTGTCTTTCTTTTCGCTAAAAATTGTTCGGCAGATTGTTGCCTGCATGCTCACTAACGTTTTAAAGAATTTTATTTCGCGGAATAATTATTTGCTAATTGTTCTTATAATTTTATTTTATTTCCCAACCTCACAGTTGCCTACTGTTTGTTTGGTCTGCTATTTACAATGTCACTATTCAAAATGCCAACTTTCAAGTAGCGACTCTTTCAGTTAGCATAATATTCATTTAGTTGTTAATTATTTAACAAATGTTGTGTTAGGAGACAGGCAAACTCAGTATAACTATTATAATAATATTACTTTTAAATGGGCAAAGAAATAATTACCAAAACTTAACCCAAACAAAGACGTAAGTTCTTAATTAAAAAATGCATGTAAAAATTAGTTATTTTGTTATCACTACATACATTTTCGAAAAGGAAACTGTTATACTGAAGAAACGTTATTCGTCTAATAGTTGTTAGGGCTAGAAAAGATTTGACAAATGATAATTAATTCCCCAAACGTTTTGTGTCATTTTAATAATCAGCTTAACAATATTTCTTCTAAATGAAATGTTGTCATACAAAAATGTGATAATCGGCCGAACAATGTTCGGCGAAATAGCAAGGTGACATTGTACTAACACTATTTTACTTAGTGACATATTTTTGGAACGAAGTTCCTTATCGCGCGTTGTGAAAGGGGGCTAGACGGAATTCTTAAGAAAAGTGGTCACGACAATTTCTCACGGTCTAGTGGCTAGGATGAGGCTATTATTATTATTATAGGCTTTCACCCAGGAGGCTCTGGTTCGATTCCCGGTACGGGAACTTTTAGTTTCCTCTTTTTAAGCGTTTTATTATTTGATTTATTGATTTGTTTGTATTTTTTTAATTTAGTAGCGTAGAAAACTCGCTTAATATTGATCAATAATTTAATATTGATCAATCATAGTATCATAGTAGCGTAGAAACATCGCTTAATATTAAATATTGATCAAAATTTTTAAGTAAATTTATTTTTAATTCAAACTTCAAACTAAAACTAAATTTAATAAATCTAAACTAAATTTTCAGAAAGATATACAGTGCACTATATATACATTAGTTTATTTACATGCTAATCATATTTGATAAAGTATACAACAATTATAATTTAATTGGGTCAAATTCAATTAAGTTACATGCTGATTTTACCTGAAAGTACTTTTAACTCATATTTTGTAGTTATGTTGTCCTTAAGACTTTATTAAAATATTTGAAACACATCATTAATAGTCTCATTAAAACCTCATTGTAAGCTTAAAGCGCTTGTGTGACAAATGATGACAAATGATGACAAATGATTTGCAATTTGGGTATCGGCGAGGTTTGAACTCGGTACCAACTGCTTCTACGGTCTCAACCCTTCTCAGCCTCTTTCCAATACCCTGCGGTTGATATTACACGTCGGCAATCATCGCATCTACGAATACTAACGAATGCTACTTTCTATGTCTACAATTTTTAAAATTTTCCGTTTATCACAATTTTAATTCAGTGCTAAGTAGTTGAGTGTTATTTTTATTTGATTCCCGTGTAAACTAATATCGATAATATGGATCTATAAAACTTCTTACTATTTTAAAAGACCATGTGTAACATCGACCGCCTGGCATTGCACTGATTCTTCCTCGATACGTTCAGGCCGTTCAGGGTATATTTATAACTTTACTTAATGATAACTACTTACACTCTGATCGAATATGAGCCTATGGTATATGGCGGAGAAGTCGTCAAACCCGATCTCGCCCTTCCTTTCAGTGTCCACTTCTTGAAAAATGTCTCGAAGTTTCGTCGTTGATATTTTGCAATTCATTTTTGGTAGTAAAGATTTCAAATCTTTCATAGTTATTCTGAAAAAGTATTGAATTAGCGAGCCACTTTCACAATATTGTGTAGTATATAGTCAGTGACGTATAAACATTGGTGATATCCAAAGTAACATAAAGGGTGTTACATATATACATACATAATGTCACGCCTCTTTCCCGTAGGGTTAGGCAGAGATCACATCTTTCCACTTCCAACGATCTTGCCACACAGTTTTTAGCTGTCCTTTCTCTAACTTTTTTTGAATTTGGTGATGAAAGGTCTCTTACTTGGTCTTCCCCTCCCAACACTTCCAATCACTTGTCCATTATAAATCAATTTCGTTAATCTACTTTCATTCATCCTCTCAACATGACCACACCATCTAAGCATACCTTTCCCAATTCTTGTCACTATATCTTCTTTTACACCAGCTTCAACCCTTATCACTTCATTTCTAATCCTATCACTCAATTTCACACCTAGAATATTTATGAGTGCTCTTATCTCTACTGCATTAATCTTACTCTCATGTTTCTTCTGCCATAGCCAACATTCGCTTCATACATTAGTGTAGGTACGAGGGTGCGTTTTTAAGTTCGCAGAATGGAATAGAAGGGGATGAAATAAAATTGTTGTCCGTGTTGGGTCTCAGAGGAATGAGTGATAGGATTAGAAATGAAGTGATAAGGGTTGAAGCTGGTGTAAAAGAAGATATAGTGACAAGAATTGGGAAAGGTATGCTTAGATGGTGTGGTCTCTGCATATCCTACTGTCGGCCGGGGCTACACCCCAGTACAGTTCCTTCCCTTCCTGCTGGTGGCCAGGGCACCCCCTGGTACAGCATTCCCTTTCCTTCCTGCTGGTGGTCAGGGCTACCCCCTGGTACAGCAGTCCTTTCCCCTCCGCTGGTGGTCAGGGCTACCCCCTGGTACAGCAGTCCTTTCCTCTCCGCTGGTGGCCAGGGCGACCCCTTGGTACAGCACTCCTTTTCCCTCCGCTGGTGGCCAGGGTACCCCCTGGTACAGCACCTCATCCCTCCTTCCTCTTACTGTACGAGTGGCGAGCGGCGGCTTACAACCGCAAGCGGACCACCGTACATTTTGGTCCTTCGAACCATACTGAACCTTATTCCCTAACACCTACAGACTAAATTCATTTTGTCTATGCATAATCATTATTTATCAACACTACATATATTTAATGTTTCTATTAATTGCACAATATAAATTGACATCATTTTAAAAAATCATGACACAACATTATTTGCATTCACAATTCTGTAGGTAAACAATACACACTCATGTTACGAAATAATTATATTTAAAATTTGTATGCATTTCTATTTAACAATAAACGTCTCAGGTTACAACGTAATGTAACGTAGCGTTTAATGCATATTACATTTTTTCAATACATATATTTCTACACTGATAGACTTAATAGTTTTATTAGGTTTTATAGTTAGTTTAATAAAATAATTAAGTAACATTTTGGCTAACAATGTGTAGTTATTTCGCCTTGGGTTGTCAAGAACTGGCACCAAGGAATAACTTAAAATTTGGGGAATTTGAGCAAATCTTGAATTTAATATCCTTACCAACCAGGAAGGATAATGAGCTAACAGCTCGGGGAATTTGAGCAAATAGCTCAGTTCTGCATTTAGACTTGACATTTAATATCCTTAGACCAACCAGGAAGGATAATGAGCTAACAGCTCAGTTCTGCAATACCATATCTCTTCTTACCATCTAAGAAAGATACCGAGCATGCAGCTCAGTATTGGTATTAACATTTATATTTATCAACTAGTGTGACATGAAAGTACATAGATCCGCTTTTTGTTATTACGGTAATGAGTTTGATTCCCACGCATTATATTTTTTATATTTTAAAGAATTTTGCATCAATGCAATGTTTATTTTCAATATAATATTTTTATACATATTTTACTTTTTAACCATTATGCACTTTTATAATACCATGTTTTTTCCTGGACAAGAGTCCCCCTATACAGATGACATATTTTCCAAAATGGTTTGAACATTTTTTCCTTGCTTCGTAAGGAACTTTATAACGGCGCGGAAATCGATTTTCTCCATACTTCACAATGTCTTCCAGATTGAGTTGCTTGAGGGATGATAGTTTAAAGACTAATGACCGCATTATGATAATACTCAGTATATATACTAATTAAAAGTCACTGAACACGTTAGTACCTAAACTAGCACCACCAACACCCTCCTTCACCTTCATTCCGCGGACTTAAAAACGCACCCTCGTACCAACACACCTCTATGAACTGCCAGACGTGCCTTTTTAGACACTTTCTGACTGCGGGTGTTCGATATAATATATTGCGCTTAGGGATTGCAATTGCTGGATCCAGCATACAGCAATCCAGCTGGAGCCAGCTCCTTTTTAAACATGCTGGATCCAGCATACCGTGGCAGATCCAGCGATGCGGATCCGCAATTGTATCAATTTCTATTGTTTAGTTTTGAGTTGCCGCCATTTTCAAAACCGGGCTGCGTTTGGCGTTGCCGTTATGTCATGAAAGCAGTACTCATAAAGCACGTGCCGCATGTCGAATGCAACGCCTGGCTATTCTTCTTTGCCAAAAAAGAATGCGGTGCGGCAGGAGATGAAAACTTTGCTGAAACGAGTAAAGAAACAACATATTGTGGAGCCGGTGCAAGAAGATATCATGGAGTTAGAAGAGGATGGTCTAGATCCCCTCGACTGGTCTCCACCTTGTCGTGGTGGGGGGGCTGAGTACCTCCCGGTAGGGCGTAGGAGGCGCTAGGGAAAAGGTAACACCCAGAGATTGGCGACTCTGGGTGCCCTTAGTACTGACTATCGGGGGGAAACTAAAAGGGACCTGTGGAGGGCGCAGCGGGTGGGCCAGGAGGGCCCATCAAGCAGCGCCAGGAGGGTCTTAGGCAGCGGGGGCAGGGGGCCCCTACTGTCTTACCATGGACCCTCCGAGAAGTCGGCCACACACGCTATGGTCGCACAAGGAGGTAGGAGGGGCGCGTCCACTGCGTCTCTCTGAGGAGGTCCTCCCGGTTTTGGTCCGGGGGACGTTGGCCGCGGGCGGGGTGTCAGAGCTGCAACCCAGGTACTGGCCCCCCGCCTCTTTCTCAACAAGCGGCGGGCGTCGTCGGAAGATTTTTAGTGGGTATTACTGCTGGCGGTCGTGTCTGCCGGTGGCGAGTCCCACACACCTCTCTCGGTCCCCCTTTGGCCGGGAGACAGTGCGTAAACGCATTTTGTTACCGACGTAAATCAAAAAAAAAAAAGATGATGACACAGAACCCGTGAAAATGACCTTAGAGCAAGAGCTTGAGATGGAACTTAAAAGAGAGAAAGATAACTTTAATAAACAAAAGCCAAGTGGTCAATTAGATTACGAAAAGGGTCCTGAAAAAAGAAATGAGCGTTTATGAGACCGAAGGAGTGCGAGGTGAACATTTATCTATGGTTTATGAGTATTTGATGAACCTAAAACCGACCAGTGTAGAGGCCGAAAGGGCATTTTCAGCAGCCGGCTACATATGCAGTTCTGTGAGAAGCAGGTTGGGAGATAAGACTATAGATAAAATTTGCTTTCTAAGGTCTTACTTTCAGAGAATTCAAAAAGAGAAATAGTCAGTCTCTTATCGTCAGATTTTAAACTGCCTAATTATTAACGATTGAAAAGAAGATTGTTTCTTAAACATAAATGTAATAAGATATTGCTTACTTAGAAACATTATCTAAAATGTTATATGAGCTTATAATATGTTTGTTATTTCATTTTAAGTTGATTCTTTTGATCTCAAATGATAAAGAAACTGAAGTAAATTGATATAAGATATCACCAAATGAGTGAAAGATTTCATAGATTATCGTAAGAAGTACAAATTAATAAAAAAAGTCTTAAAAATGTCGTCTTTTTATTTTCGTTCCATATTTTGCTGGATCCGCTCTGGATACAGCTGGATTCAGGTCAATCCAGCAAGAATACAGCTGGATTGAAAACGCCGCTGGATTGCAATCCCTAATTGCGCTCTGGGTGCTATAATCTATTAGACGCTGACTCTACGCCAACCGGGAATTAGGGTATATTTCTATGATGCGCATAGGACTAATAGCCGGATGGTGTCACATAACTGTCTAAGGGGCCACTGCATGTTGGCTTCCACCCCACATATGACATGCCTTCCGATGCCTTGTACTTGAACAATTTCAAGCTGTAAATTTAAATTTCACATTTCATGTACTTCGTCAATTTATTCATTTGGAATATCCTAAATGTTATTAATTATGTTTCTAGCACTGTCCTAATCCATCGTCTTCCTAGAAATGTAATCAAATCTATCGATGCATTTTGTGGTAGGTTCTTTAGTAGATCATGATTGTCATATTATATTGTCACTTAGATTCACTTACACTTAATTATTTTTTGTTTTTAAATTGTTTTGTTGCATGTAAGTGAGTCTAAGCTTTGTGATTTAGTGTAATAATATTTCGATTTTTTTTAATATTTTAATAATGACGTTTTCAAGTACTAAGTATAATACTTTATGAAATAAATATTTTTTATACTTTTACGTTACTTTACTTTTACATAAATTAATTTTACGTATTCAAAATTTCAACTCCTAGATGAATTTTATAAATATTTTCAAATTTAATGTCTGTCGATTATTGTTCGTAAACTAACTCTACCTAACTACTCGTTAGGTTAATTAATAAAAAAACATAGTAGTCATGACTAATATTAACACCTACTATATTTTTTGTGCTATCCCGCGAAAACAGGCATAGCCGTACTATATATATAATAGGGCCGATTATTAACATCTTCTGCGTGACTACAAACGCATTACAAAATAACTACAGTTAAGAGAGAAAAGTTCATACAGCCAGAGGCCTTCACATAGAAAGCGTGAATAGTTTATACAAAACTATATTGACATTGACTTTGTAAATCGCGGCCATTTTGAGATGCATCTATAAGCTTCGATATCGCGTTTCGTTTTTTAATGTGTTGTTGGCGGACGGGGCTAGGTCTCCTGAAGGTTATTGAATAATTTTCATCGGATTGAGGACGTGATTTTCAACTTTATTGATGTTATGTTGCACGCCGGTTGGTAACTCACAGAGGGATTAACACATTGTATATACTTTTATGTTATGTTAAATTAGGCAGCACACACACAGCCATTATTAGTGCTGAAAAGGAATTCTCCATATACCTACGTCTGTGGGTACTGTTTATTCTAAAAACTCATATATTGAGTTTTTATTAAAAATCATGGGAAAGTATTCAATTTAATAGTAAAAATTTACTATGACAGGAGCATAATACAAGAATAAGGATGCTAGAAACTGCGCAAGGTTTTAAATTTAAATGATTAATTTGAATTGATTTATGGTAGCACTATTAAAACGTGTAATCAAAAAAAGCAGACCTAGATCTGTGGAACTAAAGCTATATAATCGTCTTTTGTTTCCTCTTGTTGTAAATATATTTATAATTCTGGTATACAGTTACTATTCTTGATTTTGAAAAACAAACCCTTATATTTTGTTAGAACATATGTTATTATGAAAAATATTAAATTTACCCAAATATAACAAACATTCTATAACTCTGGTAAGTTGGGTTACTTAAATCTTATACCTACGGCAGTTCAATTATTTCTTGTACATAAAATGCGCGTCTATCTTTGTGTAAATAGAATTGGACGGATAATGCTAAAAAATAGACACATCTAGCGTCGAATTGCAGAAACCGCCCGAACGAATAAGAGGAAAGTACTACAAAAACAAAAAAAACTGGGCTTGTTTTTCGGTTAAAATACTCAAATCAAGTAATTGAGGTTCAATCTGTCATATTAAATCATTGTCTAAACTATAAATATACTCAAATAAAGTAAAAAAGCATTGGCGAAGCTTTAAAAATATATTCTAATCAAATAAGAGAGATTCAATCTGTGCTATATGGAATCATTGCCTAACCTATCCTACCCAAAATAGGAGCATCTGGCGCTGAATTGCGAAGACCGCCCGTACGTATGAAGAGAGCTTTATAGGTTTTTTCTGTTTGTAATAAATGCTGTTACCGCCGGCCAACCGGCAGGGGTACCGTTTGGGTGATGTGGCACTCCTTCGACGGTTTACAAGACACCGGCAGTCAAACCCACTAAAAAATTGGAAGACCTGCTTAAGGTACAAGGGCGATGTCGTGATGACTCGTCAGATCCCGTCATGCCATGGGCTAAATTATCCGTAGCGGTAACTTTAATAGGGCTAAGAAGTAAACTTACTTTTCGTTTTGGTTCTCGATGGCATAGAACTCCCGTCTGAGCCATCGCTCTATTTGCAGCGGGTAGGGGGCATTCATGGCTTCATCCACTAAGAATTTTAATCCTTTTACCCAGGATTCACACTCCTTGTCTGTTTGAGCTGCAATGACAAAAATATAACAAACATGTTACTAAAATATAGTTAATATGTAGACTCCTAAAGTATTACTAACTCAAGAGACCTTTAATCTATTTTCTTCCAATTACACAAGATTTTGCTGTCTTTATGATTGCTTATGTGCTTGAAGTAGTATGCTTTAAAGTTAAGTTGCTAAAGTTTAGCTTAATAAGAAGTTCTTGTGTAACATTTACGTAAGCCGGCTTTTAATAATATTTAATATTCGTCCTTCTTTGGTATGAGATATTATCAGTACATATATATCACCATCATTCAGTAATTTGTCATTGTCAACAGCCCATTATGTTGCATTAAATGGATAGCTTTCCCATTGCATTAAAAATCAATCATATTAAAGAAAGCAGAACAAAGACAGGAACTGACATGAATATTGATAGCCTCTTATGAAGAATAAACAATAAAGCAAAAGTACAACACTCTTATTGACACTAACAAACATAGGTAAATTAATAAAGTTAACAATAGAATAAAAAAACTTAAATTTAAAGCGAAATTAATATCATTGCCTAAGTACTAAAAACTATCCCTTTAATAAGGCCAATTAATAATGTAATTTAGATATGAAGATTTACTGAGATCAGTGATAAACAGATATCGAGGGTTCCGTGCTCAAACCCAATAAGTGACAACATCAGATACATAATTTCTGCCACTTTTTCTTGTGATATTATCAAATAAGTCGATTTCAGAAAAGAAGACTGAAAACTGAGGACTTCATAATCCAATAAGTAAACCTTTTAAGTTTATTTTTTTTTAATTAACCGATAAATTCTTTTAAGTACTGCTTTAAGCCCAAAAACGCAAATTTTGTCACTTATCGGGTTTGAGCACGGAATGAGCTCGATATTGTGTATCTCATGATCAAAAGCTTAACTTCTAAACAAATCTATTGACATAAAAGAATATGAAACATATGGATTCATTACTAAAGATATAAATATACTCAAATCAAGTAAAAGGCTTCAGTCTATAACATATGAAATCATTGCTGAAACTAGAAATATACTTAAATCAACTAAAAGGGCTTCAGTCTGTAACATATGGAACCATTGCAATAGCTAAAAATATAATCCCATCAGAAGATTTTTAATCTGTAACATGGAATCATCGCCAAAACAATATAAGCTGCCCCTGCTTAATAGAGGCAACAATAAGCTGGTCCTACATCATATACTGCATCGGGTTGAGGCTGGACCTCAGTTGCTGAACCACAGCTATTTACAAAAGGCAAAAAACAATGAATAATGTAACCCCTGATATATTAAAATCTAAAACATATGAAATCACTGAAACCAGCAATAGACCAAATCAAGTAAAACATTCAAGTTGGGCTCATGGCAGAACACCAGGTTGAGACGGGGCATCAACTGTTTGACCACAGCTGTCTATAAAAGGCATAAACTAATAAATATAAAGAATATGTTTCTTTCGTGCTTTTATTGATAAAGTGTATTGTATTGGATTAGAATCCGGTGTATAGGATACGGTGGAGTTCAACATATTTCTCAGAATGTGTAAAATCAATAATCATAGGATGTCGCCCACACAGGCACCATCAAGCTGAAATGTCACAGGGACTACTATAACGCTACAAAATACAACAATTTTATTGAGGTAAATGGTCTGATTTACAGAGAAAGCTATAGTCTAAAATAGAATCATATTTACAAAACAAAGCACTTACTGACAAAAGAAGCTGATCGCAATTTGAACCCTGTTCCATAGAAGATAGTGAAGCATTTAGACGTCTCAATCCTTTTGGATTCCTCAGGCCATCGTTCGAAGTCTTTCGATGACTTTCCGACTCTGAGCTCCTTGAAGTTCCTAATATCCAATGAGCCATCGTGAGGCGGCCTGTGTCCGGGACTCGACTTGCTCCACAGCACCTGATGCGTTTCTCGTCGAACTATTAGGCTGCACCGTTCTGGGCGCTTGCGGTAGTAGAACTTGTAGACCGTAGATCCCCTCTCGATACAGGATATTATTTGATCAGCTTCATTAATAATTCTTACTTCAGCCCCGTTATAACAAACGGGGGTCATCATCGCGACGTCCTTCTAAGTCGCTTGTTGTGACCCAACTGGGGAGCCGGTGCAGCCTACATAGATTATATTATAGGATGCACCCATAGATGAATAATATTATTTTACCTTCCCCGCACTACCCGACCGATTATTGATAGAAGGAAGAAACATTGTCTCCAACCTCGGACTCTTTCAGTTTTTGTTTGACATTTCTTAAAAAGTGTTAACTTTAGTTAGGGATGTGACATCTTGTCATTAACTATGGTTGTAACTTCAACGATAGCAATAACGTTATATTTAATTAATGACACATAAAATATTGTTTTTTTATAATTTAGATTTAGGTTTTTAAAGTACGAAACATTTCTTATACTGCAACAAAAAAGTACTTACACCTTTTGAATTTACGCAGAGTGACATAAGTGTGTTAATAATTAAGAAACATAAACATTCCACAGTCAAAGTATGGGTAAAAGATAAGCTAAGATATTCAATGTGTTCATAACATTATTGGGGGAAACTTTAAAGCACTCGTTTGCTGCCTCCGCTACACAAGCGAAAATTTACCTGAACAGATTATCCTCGCATCAAATAAAAAAACCTTTTTTTTACTTGATCAGAGAGATTATCCAAGAAAAGTGCTGTGAAACATGATTTATTTCATAAAAGCTTTTTAGAATATTTTTAACATTTGTTGAATTAAACTCCTCCTCCGGCTCTGTAATTTTAAGCATAATGTTTATTGTCATAATATCATGTTCCTAAAGTAAATTTAGGAAACGGTTAAATTTTTTGTCGTAGGTACGTCTAGAATTATATAAATTTGAAACGTAGAATAACTTAAAGCAGAATTTTTAAAGGCATAATCAATGTACCTATAGCATAATGATTAAAACGATTACTATCTTAACCTATATTTTGTTTAAAGCATAACGAATGCAATTATGTACAAGGAATAATAGAATTACGCATAATTTTTAAATGCATATTTGTTGTAATCTTAATAAGCGCAACAACTAATTTACACATTACTTTGTAAATAAATAATAGTTATAAAATATTTTTATTTCTTTTCTTAACCATGTAAATAAATTATTATTGTAAGGCATCACGCAATATAAGGCAAGCAAGTATGCAAGCAGGCACGCATCATGCTATCAAGTATGTAGCATGCAAGCGAGCACGCAGCATGCTTGCATACAGAATGCAAGGAAGCATGCATGCAGTATGCAAGCAGTCATGCAGTATGCAAGCAGTCATGCAGTATGCATGGCTTCTGTCACGGCTCCGGTGCTGCGGGACTACGGTGGTCCCACGCGAGCTTATAATACACTCTGGTGTAGGGAAAGGTCGGACCACGTAAAGTTTGGTGCACTAGTTCGAATCTGAGTAATGATTCGATTTAATCAATAAGATTTAGGACTAAATAACCTTTACTGTATAAAATTATGGATTTCAGTAATTATGACACCGTAAATTATGCTTAAAAATTTTACGACTACCTATAATAACCCAAATAAAATTAGGTTTCCTACCTAATATTATGCCAATTTTAAAAATAAGGGATTCCATATATTGCTTCATAACATATGCCTTTAGACAGGTATGCCATTAAAAGATAAACTATGGAAATATTATGTAGGTAACATTAGGGTATGCTATTTGAATATTATACCAATTGATATAATTGAGAAACAGTTTTAGGACAATCGAAATTATGCGAAAATTTCTATACCAGATAAAATTACTTATTCGAATTTTTTTTTTTAATTTGTAGAAAACTAGTAAGTAAAGTAATTTAAATTTGTGATTAAAGACTTGACATCTCAAAATAAAGAAGTACATAATATTTTATGAAATCTCGAAGCACAATTTACTCCAATTAAGGAAAACAACGAAATTAATTACTCACATTTTACTTAGGTAATAATAACGTTTTGGCACTTAGTTCATTAACTCAACACCTAAAAGCCGCCAGTAAATAGAGGTAATAGTATTCTCGAACTACAATACCAGCCCACCAGCCTTAGCCACCAGCATTCTTCCGTTCAGTCCCAAACTACTTTTACAAGGGTTTATAAAACATCTGCGTGCGTTGCTTGTTGTGTTGTTTACAACACTTTATAATATTTTTATTTTATTTTGTTTATTAAATAACTCCAACAAAGGTTACACAGTATGTACATGAAGTATTATATAAATTTCTCAGAATTGTGCTCCTTCAGTTACAGGAGAACACATTATGCATGTATCATCTGTTAAACATAATTTTGATATAAACAGTTAAACACAATAAAATACAAATAAAAGTAAACAACACAAGATAAAATAAAGTTAAAGTTCAACATTTGCTACCTTTAGTGAAATGCGCTACTCCTGGGCTACAAAGGTAATAGTAGAAAGAGACTGTATGACGATAAAAATGTAAACAATAAAATAAAATATACTTTATTGTCTTTAAGATCAACATGATCATTTAGATTCGTCAAACATTCACACACAAAATTGAAATTCGATATATTTTTTTAACAACAATGAAATAAAAGCAAATGGGTTCTTTGTCAGAATTTGTCAAGGTTTGTCAGTTTATCTGTCTGTTGTGGTTTTTCTCACTCGGTGAGTCTTATCGGGGGGATCTGTCTAAAGGAGGGAGGGAATTGTCCGCCAGTCAGTCAGTTTGTCGGTGATTCTAACGAGGCTTCCAAAAGGCAAGGATTCTAAGCTGCAGTGGGTGTATGTGGCCATATTGGTGAAATACATACCCTAAACACAAGGAGTAAGCAAAAACTAATTATACCTGCCACTAGGCTCCAAAAAGTTCATAAATCTTTTAAAGGTCAATGTGTGCGATTTTATAATAAAATCCCAAGCAATATACAGCAATCAAGCCTAAATAAATTTAAATTTACAATAAAACGCAACTTGTCTTTAAAGGGATACTATTCTATCAGACTATATGGCAGATAAAAATGCTTGGGATTAAACTGCCATTTCATATAGGCTATTCTAATATGAATGACTTAAACCTTTGGTCTGTGATGTCACGTATACGTGACAAAAACATGAATATTGTTAATGTTATTGCATTGTATAGCTTCACAGACAAATAAAGATTGTAACTAACCAATTGATAATTGAAAAGAGCATAAGCCTGTGAGTTTTTTCCTAGTTCTTCTTACAGAGCGGTGGCTCGGAACTGGCACTTAGATTCATTTACACTTACATAAATATATTTTTAAATTTTTTGGTTGCATATAGGTGTAGGTATCTACATATGCTTCGTGATTTCAGTATAATTATATTTTAATTGTTTTTTTTTCTATATTTATAAGAAATAACCACGGTACAAAGCGCACCCACTTATGACGACCTGCTAAAATGCCGTTTCACGCCCCGCTTTAAAGATCCGTTTTTACAGGAACTAGGCAAACACATGATTCGGCATTGAAATCCAGAGCTTAACGACTTTTTTGTTTCGAGTGCTATTGGTCTGCACACTTATTTGAATAGTTTCTAAGACCAGCACGTGTTGTTCGGGAGAGGAAAGGAGAGGGCGGGATGATGATTGAAAAGCTCATCAGAACACTCGCCATAGTAGTTCCGGTAGAAGACACTGAGAGGCAATACTATAGGTAGCTGTAGATCCTCGAAAGATGCTGTAATCGCAGCGTCCCCTGTAATGCGAACCGCTCGCTGTTGCAGTCAGTCAAGTGTGTCGAGGAGGTACTTAGCAGAACCGTCCCAAAGATGGGAACAATAGGTACTCTACACTCGAGCGCACTTGAGTCTTGTACAACAAACAGCGCTGCTCGGGAGTGGAAAACCGCCTCACATTATTGAGTATACCCAACTTACGGGGCAGTTAAAATTATACCTTCGATGTAGTACCGGGTTTAGGTACTGGTCGATGTCCATGCCAAGAATGGAATGATAAGATCTACCGAAATGGGCAAAGGAGAGTTCTGAAGAGAGTGAGGAGTAAGGAAGGGAGTAACCTTGGATTAAACTCGACCAGATATTCAGGTCCCCTGAGAGACACGATCGATATTCCGGTTCACTTTGGCAGCCAGGTCTTGCCTTTGCATCAGGATGTCGGCATGTTGCCGCAGAATGTCCCATATACCGTACTTTCGTCTGCATTACAATGAATACTGCCTTGACTTTCGTTTAATAAAATGAAGACAGTCACAGCACTAATTTTAAACCTGGTTTTATTTTAGATCTCATGTTGTAATAAGACCCGAGAATAAAGTTTAAGTGATTACATTACAAACGATCAAAAAATAAATTGTTTATGTATTTATAATTTTATCAAAAGAGTTCGCTGAAATTTCAATTAGGTGGTTAAAATAAAACTCAACTTATTTTATAGTTTTACTTTATTAAAAAATATATATACTTATAATTATTTCAAAATATTTCCTCCTCAGGTTTTGACAATCTCTACTTTGATCCTAATTTGATCATCCAACTTCATTACCTTAAGCTTATATAAATATGTAGTATATGTATTTACTATAGTAAAACCGAGCAACTTAATGAAAATTGTCACTTAATAATCAAAATCACTAATGCTTTTTCTAAGTAGAGCTTTTCTGCCTAAACAAAAGTACAATATGATTGATATTACAAGTTGTTTCAATTAATGTAGTAAAAGCTACTGTGCCGAAACTGGGTAACTCAGTATTGAGCAAAAATATTTATAATCGATACACTAAATTGGCAAGTATGTATTTACATTAGAATTGTAGTTCGAGTGGTAAACATAAGTCTGGAGAAAGACGGAAACAATAGTTTACACCCAGTTTATTGCATGATTTTATGATAAATCAAAAAAAATAGTTAATAAATATTAGGTAAATAACTATTCAGATACTTTAGTAGCTAGCTTGCTGAAATGTCACTATATAAAATTATTTTTCAAATTTGTTGTGTTGTAACGGGCGTTCTTTAATAGCTGATTTCAGATTCTGTGAAGCAGTTTGGGTTTAAATGCTATAAGCATAATTATGTGATAGTAATTGGGATAATTATTACAAATATTGTTAGATAACGAAATGAAACTTTTATATTACTCAATAGTATTACTTAGACACAGAACAGCACCCGCATTCAACACGTATACTTCAGCAATATTTTCTTTGTGAATTTGTATGTCGATTTGGTATGCGCTCAAGCTAATTTATGTCCTGTGCGCTTAGGGAGTTGTAGAACAAACGTGCTTATTTTAATTAGAAATAAATTCTGTTCCCGATTACGGCTGTTATGCTTGATTTTGAAATGCAAGGAATACTGAATTCAGCTTTGGAATTTAACACATAAGAAAACTTTCTCCACAATACCTAAGAACATTTAACAAATACAACAACAACCAATGACAAGAACAACCAAAATTTCAATCGAAGTCATAAAAGTATTGTTATAAAATAAGCCTCCTCGATTACAACTTACAAAATAAGAATCATCGACTTCACAGGCTATCTTTAAATCCCATCGAAAATTTAAGAGATTTGTACATTATGTTGCGGACGGTCTATGAATATTTTAATTTGTATTTATTACATAGCAATAAATTAGATTTAACATATATTGAAATATCAGGTTATGAACTATTATTTTTTGAATAACATAGGTACGTCGGAATAATAATTGTCATGCAATTAAATGGTTAAAAAAACAGGTAGGTATACATTTGTAAGGACAAACACGTTGGAATTGGATAAAAATACAGGTTAGCAAATGGTACTCTGTGATAGAAATAAAGAGAATCATATAAATTTGGTTTCGAATAAGTGTGTACATACTGGAAGAGTCTTTGCTTAGACAAAGTTACATTTTACAAACGAAGACAACGTTCGCTATGTATGGACTTGATATGAGCCTTTGCTAAATTACCAGGGCACTACAGAACGACTTCGTTTGTAACATGTTACTTACTTGTCTTAAGCTCTAATCTTTTCACTGTAAAAAATAGTTACTACTTCAATCTCGAGGTTGATGTTATATCGATTCCAGATGAACTGGGAGCAGAGCAGTAGGATTATGGTGATATTAATCATTTGAAATTTGTAAGGTTCGTCAAACGAGGCTCTGTAACCCTGAGCAAATTACAATGATACCAAATATCCGATTGGTTAAAAAGCAATAGTATGATTACATTTCAACTAATCTGGTTTTTGGTATCATCGTAATTATGACGAAATTAATGTCGATCTAACTTGAAATGGATAAAGTTCAACACGGAGTACCATTTTGTGCTCTACACTCATTATTATGGAATGTTTTTGGTGTTTTGTTCGGTGTTTAGAGTTATACAAACATTTTAAAAGGAGCCTTTTAAAACATTGTTGACCGAAAATTGCGAATGGGCTCCCCCCCGCTAAAATGCTTAACTCACAACACGCGTTACACCAGGATTTTAAAGTAATCGAAATTTATTATCAAATTCTCGTTGCTTGAGTAAAACGATTGAAACAATCATACATATGTTACAATAATAGATTCTTTTAAAGCAGACATTTCTTTGCGCGCAGATTAATAAATATACTTTTTTATAAAATTTAATCTTTGTCGCGGTAACCCATTACGAAACACATTCGATACTTTATTGGCAGGACTAACAAGAGCTAAAACTGCTCTTTAACTAATTATCATAAATTACCTAAATCTTAAATTAACAACATTCTTAAAATAAGGCTTACCAAATATTCATTTAGTATGGAACATCAGAAGCTCACAATCGTCATCGAAATTGTTAGTCTTTAGATTGGAAAACTGCTCTTCACGAAGATTTTGAAGAAACATAGTGTGTCAGGGGTATGTTTAGAGACTGGATGGCAGCGAATAATCATTCCCAATAGTAACCCCTAATGGTGGTATACTTGAAAATTATGACATAAATTGTACGCAAAAGTGTACCGGAAGCATCCACTGGATCTTGGAACAATACTTAAATCAATCGCTGTCATTCAGCTCTAGTGTTTTTGCCAGTTGAATGTAAGCCGATGGCAATGTTGTTGCACTGTTACACTTTACTTATAAACGACCTTTAAGCAAATATTAAGGCGATGAAGACGCTTTTAATGTTTTTCATTATGATTGCTCTGCGTTACTGTGCAATGACCACTGATTATACTAAGGAAAGTGAATGTAGTGGAATAAAGAACTTTGTGTCTTTTATCACAGCGGATAACTCGTGTAGATAGTAATTATTTCTTAATAAAGAGATATTTATCATTAGTAAGTTGAAAGTAGGATTTAAAGCTGAAAGTTTGTTGGTCTTCCACACAAACAACTCGTTCGGCATAGCCATGTTTAAAATTTTATTACATTCTATTTTCGCAGTTATTTAAAGGCTTGTAGCTTTTAAACGGGCAACCGATCAGTTTGCTCCATTTACGACTAGTTTCGAATGACTTCCTTTCAACTTTGAATCAAGATCTGTATATGGTTTGTTTAAGTGAAATATACTGTATATTCTTATCTTTAACTACATTTGTGCTTGATGGTCGTTCATATGAGTCTTAGTTAACCCAATTGGCACCCCTAGTAAGATCTCAACACTTACTCCCAAGATTACTGCTATAGTATTATTAGATCCCTTAAAATAATTTATTGCAATAATCACATTGTAGGTACTAAAGATAGAGTGTCTATTAGTAAAAACGAAGATTTCACATGGCAACATTTTTAGAATACAATTTTTTATGTTGATGGTAAACAACTATAGACCATGCGTGGATGTAGATTAAAAAACAAGCTAAACAATATTCAATTGACATAATTGGAAAAAGTAAGTAACCTATTTTGGAAGAGATTTTTAACAGTGCTTTGTCTAAAGTTTTCTAGTGAAGTAATATTGTACTTTATTAAACATAACACTAACGTAAAAACCACTACTCTATTGAAATGGCCTAAAATAAGTAACTAGTTATACAACTACATTTCACAGCACAGCTCAAAAGTGAGGTGTGTAATATTCTAGAATCTTCTATCTCTGATTACGGCCCCTATACAATGAACCACAAATTTTTACTATGCAGCATCCCACAAACGTTAAGAAGCTAAAATACATACATAATAATTCTTGCTGACTGTAGATTAATATTTTATGCATATAGAAGTATAGAATATTATCAATACTTACATAAACGTCCTATTGTAAAGATAAGTATTAATGCAATTATCATAAGATAATGATTATAGACATTTAGATCCTGATATTTAAAAAAAAATGTACTTATAACCGATGACGGTTTAACTTATCCTTGTTCACATAATAAGTTTAATAAAGCACATTATGAATACCACCGAAATAGATCCCAAACATATGAATTGCTAATAGAAATTATAGTTTTATAGATCTATGAACAAAGACAAGTCATTATTTTCATAACACACATGATTAAATAATGCTGATTTGTTACTACATTAATGTACCTTAAAAAAGAAGGCAGTTGACTACTTAACACTTATCACAATTTTTAATGGATTCTAATAGACAATTTATTTAAGCCGTGTTTGAAAACTTCACCAAAGAGTCAATATAAAAATATTGTGTCCATTTTTATACAAAAATAACGCGGACAAATTAAAGAATTTCCCAAATATCATTTTTTTTTACGAATTACAACACTAGCATATCGATTCATTGAGTATTTTTAAATTCTATCAAGCTCCTTTATGAGGGAAAATGCTACTGACATGATAATATAATAAATAAATCGGTTACATAGACACTCACGTTGGATAATTAATTATTACACCCCGCCATTAATATGAATGTTACACTGTGATTAAATATAAACTGTTAATTGGGCTACACAATAGCTTCCTTATTACGTAACACAACACTCAACACCTCGTTTAAAGGAGATTACATAGTTACAGGGCGTCTCAATGTTCCTTAAAGGTACATTGCATTGGTTGGCTACACAAATCAGGGAAGCGACGTTTTGTCGTTATTGCCCGTGCCTGGAATATATTGCTTTTCTCGTACATTAACTGTTAAAGTTGGTTAAAAGCATTGTATACAAGCCCTTAAGAATGTTCGCTAACAAACACGAAAGCACTCAAATCATTCAATAAGGCCAATATTAATTTCCACAATGTGGTGTGTCCATATCCAAACCATGTTAATAAGTTGGACCGTTTAATCTTGATACTAATTTAGTTTAAATTCTCACTTACATTACAATTTATTGCTTTTATTTTTCACACAACACATTTAACAACAATTACATACAAAGGCTTATATAATGCTCACCTGAGCACTGATCTTGTGGGTCGGTTTGTTATAAACCTATCTAAAAATAATGTAATACTTTATTTCACGTATACTAATATATATGTGAACAACACATACATGTCCCATACAAATTTTATCGATGTACTTCGATAATTATTAGTTTTTTAAAAAAAACAACTCTTCTTTGAGATATAATATTAAACTTTGATTCAAATAAAAATATGTTAAATATTGAATGCAATTTTTTGGAACCAAAAAGCTTAAGTCGCTTAAGCTTGAGAAGCATTTCATTACGTTTATCGAACTTGGAAAGTTACTTTGAGACACGTTTATAACGAGACAACCCTTTAATTTAAGTAGCAGCACGATGAGAACTCGATAGGCGTGAATGAGGGCAATAAGATGAAATGGGGCCCTAGCTATGGCATGTGCGCCGAGGACTGCATGATTTCGTCAAAAGCTTGTTCAAGGCAATGTTTCAGTTCGGCATACGACACGACTAAAACGCTTTGCTCGTCGCGGGACATCAGCTCAACCTGCCGGGGAAAATAAAAAACTTTTTTGAACGTGTGCTGCACCTTAAAACTAGTAACAAATATATTTTCAAAATATTCCACAATTCACGCACACCTATTAGACTACAGGCCCATGTTGAAAAAATTATGGGTCATTTGAACCACCAGGTGACCTATCTAACGATATAAGAGCATAAACTAATAATATTCAGCACTATGCCGTCACTTGTAAGCGGTCCAACTGAGTCCAGGTGAGAATTCGAAAGTACAGGTAGAGTGAGTACATTTTGGTCACATATTTTTGTACGGCATTCTTACCACCGATAGATCCATTAAAAATAATAAGAAAACGCACAGTGCCGTAAAAAAATTATTTTATTATCCGACAATTACCGGGGTAAATTTGGTAATTTGATTTTGTACGGCATCTGTGTCATACTATTTCAATACTGCTTCTAATTCATTATTCCGCAACGCCGTACAAAAAATCATGCGACAAGGGGAATAAAATCCAGGGTTGCAATCCGTATAAAAATATGTGACCAAAATGTACTCACTCTACCTGTACTTTCGAATTCTTACCTGCACTCAGTTGGACAGCTTACAAGTGACTGCATAGTGCTAAATATTATTAGTTTATGCTCTTATATCGTTAGATAGGTCATCTGGTGGTTCCAATGACCCATAATTTTTTCAACATGGGCCTGTTCTATATGGTCTATATGTGTATTTTATGTATATTCAGGGAATAATATTTAGTTATGTTCTTTAAACGGCATAATAGGAGGAAAGTGGCTAGTTAACTGGAAAAATAGTTAGTAATTGTGAAGTCTTTTATATAACCGTTAATTTCGCTTACAAAATCTTTATAACATAACTTTATAAAATTATGTTTCTTTCTTACTTACGCGATACTGAGTTACAAAATGCCTTTAAAAGTAGTTGTGGCGAGTCTAGTTCATATGTAAGTACGTTAAATGGCCAATAAAATAAAAACGTCTGAAATCTCGAAAAGGAATAAGCATAGGGGGAAAAAATTATACATTTATGATCACATTCATATTCATTGTAGCTTTTATTGTTTCAGATATATTATACGCAAAAACTATATTTTGTGGCCTCGACAACGATGGATTAAGACAACGTAAAAGCGTGATGGATGGGGACTTGTCGCATAAGATTTGTATTGACGAATGACCTATACAAAAATCCAGCTTGTTGGGAATTTTACTAGAAATTGGAATGTCTATTTTGTCTGGCTTAGCTAAATTATGAGATTTTGTGTCACTTGCGAGGTATAACGTTCGTTCGTTTGCTCGTTGGACTAGCAATCATGCTATCGACAATAAAGTCTACAGATAAAACTTTTTAACCAGATTACCAATGCAGCATATTACTTACACCAAGCGGATGTACAAAATCACAAAATATATTGACTTTCAAAACTGGCTAGTGCAAGCCGTGTAGCTTAAAAATAGACTTGCAAATATAATTGACTTTCAAAACAACAGCCGTCTGCCACAATAATATAAAACTTATTAATATTTATGATCACATAAATGTATCAAAAGTGATAAATAAACTCACGTTTATTCTCAGTCAACACGTCGAAAACATTTTAAAACACGTGATGTCAGTTCAAGTTGTTTACTTTAAAAAATATATTTTGTTTAAGTGTTTTCATGTCTACCTTAACGATATTTATTATTAACACCGGTTTGGTGCGAATTGGGTACCGTGTTATGTGGTTTTTGATTAATGAGCAAGTTTTAATTAAGCGTACACCCACAACAAACGTCATACTGTTAGCACTGTAAATCGTGCGGATGATCCCACAGAGAGGTCGTGATAGAAAATCAGACTAAACAAGGCATAAGAGGTTTCTGTTTTACACCAATTAATTGGGGGCCTGTATATACAAGGCGTCCCACGGCTATGCCACATGTATGATATGGTATGATAAAGTTGCAGGGTATTATTTTTTCTCGTGTAGCGGGTTCGATTCCCGTTTGAACCATGTAATTATTAAAAAATCTATAAATGCAGTTTAAATTATTTTGAAATTAAAATAAGGTCTTCTTTCAGTCAATGTTCCATCTACAATATTCAAGATACTTTCCTCCATGCGGCATAGCCGTGGGACGCCCTGTATATATATAATATATATGTATATTCGCGATAATGACTTTATTTCAGTAACAATTTACAAATTTTAATAAACTATTCACTTCCGTCGCATGGACGGTAGTAAATTCCCACCTTCTCCTCAGAGCCTCCATCGAGCTGGTTGAGGCAGTAGGAGAGGTGTGCCTGATCCAGCCAAGGCCTGCCTTCAGCGTCCACCGAGTGGAATAAGTGGTCGCGGAACAGCTTCAGCATGTAGCGGTCCCCGGTCTCAGACCAGGAGGGGTCCATATTGAGTCTGACGAATGGAGAATAATATTGTATTTGTATTTATTTAAATTGCAATGTTAGTATGTGCGGGTGAAATCTTGCAACTCAATTTTGAAGCAGATATCTACAACCGATTGAGTTCATGTTGTATACACGTATATTTTGTATGACAATGCATGACTGTTTGATGTCATTCTAAATCCAAAATGGCGTCATTACAATTTTATTTTTTACAAGCAATATTTTATAAGTTTCCCATATAATGTTAACAGGTCTTTATTATTTGAAATACAACTATTAAAGCAGGTTGGGTTATATCGTTGCGGGACTGTTCGAAAGAGTTACCGCGGCCTTGGTGTTACAGGCTCAAGAAGGAACATGGATGGTTTTTAGTCAGTAAAAGTCTGACACACCCTTCCGCTTCACCCACAGCGGAAGACGGTCATTTGATGATTTTCCATCCACAAAAAAAAAAAAAAAAAGGTTGGGTTATATCACATTTCATGCAAACCTGTCGACTGGTTTAGAAAAGGTTATACTTACATAAACATACATACATTATGTCACGCCTCTTTCCCGTAGGGGTAGGCAGAGATCACATCCTTTGACTTGCTACGATCTTGGCACACACTTTTAGCTTCACTCACACTCATTAAATTCCTCATACACGCCCGTCGGTTTAGAGTACTTTAGACCTTTTTTTTTTTATCGTCGGTAAAAAAATGCTGTTTACGCACTGTCAATGCCAATGGGGGGACCGGGAGGGGAGTGTGGGGCTCACTGCGGCAGACGCGACCATCGGAGTCCTACCCACTAAAAAACTTCCGACGACGCCCACCGCTGTTGAAAAAGGGGCAGGGGGCCAGTGCCTGGGTTTGTAGCTTCTGGCACCCCGCCCGCGGCCAACGTCCCCCGGATCAGAACCGGGAGGACCTCCTCAGAGAAGCGCAGTGTGTCGCGCCCCTCCTACCTCCTTGTGCGGCAGAGTACTTTTGACCTGCTCTTTCTCTAAAAATTTTTGAATTTGGTCATGGAAGGTCCTTCGTGGTCATCCCCTCCCAACACTTCCAATCACTTGTCCATCATAAATCACTTTCGTTAATCTACTTTAATTCATCCTCTCAACATGACCAAACCATCTAAACCTTTCTCAATTCTTGTCACTATATCTTCTTTTACACCAGCTTCAACCCTTATCACTTCATTCCTAATCTTATCACTCAATTTCACACCTAGAATACTTCTGAGTGCTCTCACCTCTACTGCATTAATCTCACTTTCATGTTTCTTCTGCCATAACTAACATTCGCTTCCATACATTAGTGTAGGTGTACCAACACACCTCTATGAACTGCCAGACGTGCCTTTTCAGACGCTTTCTGACTGCTTACAAAGGCGTGAAGTGCCCCATTCAACATGTTTCCAGCATTCACTCTTCTATCGATATCGCTTTCACACTTTCTATCTCTCGTAAATTTCGATACCAAATACACAAACTCATTCACTTGTTCTACTTTCTCACTTCCGATAAAATTTCACAATCTGTCACTTCGTCTTCTCTTCCAAAAACCAAAACTTTCGTTTTACTAACGTTTACTTTCATTCCTTTCGCTATTAAAGACTCTTGGACTATCCACCATCTCCTGCAACTCCTCAGCCGACGACACAAGTTATACTTAGACAAGCATTATCCGTACATTTTGTATAATAAATCTTGTAACATATTGTAATAACAATAAATATAACTGTAAATTATAACAGAAGTTGGTACTTCATATTATAATTTCTGTTTATTCTCAGAATATAAACATATCAGATAGTATTAGACGAGATTGGTTTTTTTCAGTAAATGTGCTAGTTTTTCTGAATATATATCATTCAGAAAAAGCGTAGAGAGTGCTTTACTTGAAGTTGTATATGAAACAAATACATTTCGAGATAGTGATGAGGAATAGTTGAAGAATAGTAACTATTTTGAAATGCAGACATTTTTGTACATCATACTTTACAATACTTACAAATACTTTTAATGGGTATTATACTACAATAATTATTATTATAAGTAGGTATAACATTTTGCCTTCTACAGAAGCACTGCAAAAATAAATTAAAGTTTGTAAATTGTTGACACTCAATGTCGATTAAATAAATTAAGTTTTTTGGTACTGTAATAACATTTGGTTTCTATTTGTGTCCGAGATAAGAAGCGTGCGTTATGAATATATATCTCACTCAGGACGTTCGTTGATGACCCCAAGCTTAATGAGGATGCGCAGTAGCCGCCCGTTGTCGATTTCATGGGCCAGCTGGTCTTCAAACGCATCTGCGCGTCTTTCTAGCGCTTCCACCTGTAATATTATATAGCACCATAAAAATTTCACACTAATCACGTTTCTAATGAAATCATCATCATATCAGCCTTATAAAGTCCACTGCTGAACCTTCGCCTTCCCAACAGATTACATTCTATGGGCAAATACCCCCCGTATTTGCCCATAATCACCTCACTGGACAGGCGGGTTGGTGATCGCAGTTTAAGAAAGTACGCAGAATGACGACGCTGTATCCGGTAGGATTTCTCTTCGTCGTCTCTGACGACTCCCCGTGAGATGAGAAGGAGGGCACTATTCTAGGCCGGTACCACACGGCACAATGGAATACAAACCTGCCATTAAATTTATTTCAGTAGATTTGGATGATTATGTGGTATTTAATTTGTTTCATGTATCGAAAGTCATGTTAAACTGTTCGTTCCTATAAGTGGAGGTCATACAGGTTCTAATTATTGTACGTGATTTGTTCTCATCACGATGTTTCCAATTATGTTTAGAGCGTGGAGTGCGTCTAGCAACATTATTTTGTATAGAACTTTATTTCAACTTAGCTTTTTAAATTGTACCCTAATAATTAATTATTCTTTCACTAAGAGTCAAATTTGAACGATATGCATGTACTTACTTGAGTTTGTTATAGATGTCTCACCTGGGTATAGAACCTCGCCCCGATCATCGGCATAAGATCAGTCACAGAACGACGAGCAGGCGACGTCGACAGCAAATACCTATCGTTGTTATCATGTAAGCACAGAGTAACCCCTTTATCCATTAAAATTCTATATTTGCAAAATATTTTTTTGTTTTTATCACGGAATAGATAAATAAGGTTGGTCCTTGATCCTGTTTTGTATTAGGAGCATCTTCTTTCTACTACTTAATACAATATACTTAATATCCACAATTTGTTTATACATACATCACGAGCACTCATGAAACCCTAACTACTACTTATTGACACATATATAATTACGTGTAGCAACTTCGACAGACATACTTAAGAGCTCTAGTGCCAAGCTAATGTATCTCCAAATGAAGCCGAAATTATCACATCAAAACGCTATACTTCACACAGTACGGATAAACACCTTAGTTGCATTCATAACCTGCGGACCACATATGGTTTTTTTTATTTGATTTCATAACAATTACCGTCATTTTTAGAAATTTCAGATTTATGAAAAAGTTTCATAGTAGAAACACTTACTTATAATAAGGTATTATTCCTTGATCATGATCAAGGTTTAAGGTCTAAATTTGGACGGCACTTTATAAATAAAAGAATCACTTTAGCGAAAATCACCACCTATTTTTTTCGCCAGCTCTCTCTAAACAGTATTAAGAGCGGTTGAACGGGTAATTATGTATTCAGAATTAAAATTATTTTATTTTATTTCATTTTTATTTATTCTAATTATAATGTACATTGCAGCGCATACTCTACCATTATAAACTTCTTTATCTATTTCGTGTTCTACTCCAATCGGACGTATAGAAACAAGACAAAAACCTCATTTAGCTGCTGCTATAAAACTTTTATGCATAAGGGGGTAGATGTAATAAGCCGCCTCTAAATAGCTATTCTGTGTTAATATGCATGATGTGAAATTTATCCAGGACGGCAAATTTAGAAATTACAAGGTTCGTAATTTCTATTCGGGGCCTATTAAAGGGTTTAGAGTATATTAACAGTGATAAGATGAGAGACTCCCAATCTTCGCAACCAGTCAACATTTCAAGAAACGTGCTTAATGGATCTAAGTGAAGTGATCCTTAATTTATTTATCGGATAAAGTAGTTGCATTATAATCTTCAAATCAAGCCTATTGTGAATACGACCAGCAAACAAATGCTCAGAATAACTATTATAACCACTGACAGTAATTATATTCACCTCCTATTACCTTCTAATTCCTAAGTCTTTTATTTATAGATCAGGTAGATCAGAGCAGTCATACGTGCCCCCTTGCCTACAAGAATCTGTTCAACACTTACAAAATTAGGTTCTTGAGATCAGCGGAATAGGAGCGAGCCACTAGGTCCATCGAAGCCGGTAGGTTCTCGCAGTGAATGGAGCGAACTGCCAAAGCCAGAGCCAGTCGGCCTAGAGCCGCCAGATCTTCTTGCTGGGCCTATGATTATGAAAATAATCGACGTTATTTAGAAAAGCAATAAATATTATTCATTTAACACACCTCAAAAAAATTGAAATCACAAGCAAAAGCTGATATATTTTTCAGAAACTTTTCAGCTTGCCAATTAAAAAATAAAACATTGCCAACTGCCGAAATATATAAAATTCAAGCAACGCTTACTCTATTTTATTTGGTGCACTCAATTCAAATCGAGTGTCAATTAATTGACAGTAATGATATATAATTTCAGAAAGATTTTAGTTCCTCACTGTTACAATAATTCCAGCTCTGTTAGTATATGTACTTGATCGAGGGTATACTTAAACGCTACACTACGATACGTACTTGAACTACATCATTGAGGTTGGAATGCAGCGCGTCTGTGAGGCCGCACCACGAAATCCGGACTCGACACCCGTTCATCACTACCTTCGTGGGGTCCAGGGTTCTACGGCCAAACACAATAATTTTATGATGTATTCCCAACTAACTTCCTTAAAATATGTATGTATAATACGCGGCAAATAAATTTAACAATAGCATACAAATCAGTAGTAACACATTAGCTGGTGTCAATCGACGTGAGGCATGGGGAGTGGGTAAAGCGGAACTAAAGCAACGCGAAGATGACGCTCCGACGTGTTTAGTTACTTTATGTAAGATTTTCATAATAAGTTATATTTAGTTAATATACTGTATAGTTGACGACCGTAGCACGTAGCGGCATCGTTTTGCGTCTCGCGAAGAAGTTCATAATAATGAGAAGAAATTTTCATTCAGTACCCGCAGGTGCCCTAATACATTTTTTTGATATACTGGTTTGTTTCAGAAAAAATTTTGAACAGAAATTGGCCTCCAGACTTTTTAGATTGTATGTAGCGCACCTAAAGGCAAAAAAATATAGGAGCACGAAAAAGACAACAACAGTCAATATCTGTGCCGCAGGATATTCAAACAATTTTTGTGCTGCAGAAGTGGGCTATTTGAGCAATTTATAATCTCTCGTGTGGACACACAATAAGGGCAAAGTTTAAAGAAATCGGTATTTTGACAGTGGCGGGTCAATTTGTTTATGAAAATCTGGTATATGTACATAAGAATACTAATCAATTTAGTAAGAAAAGCTGTACACATAACCTAAACACAAGGAAATAATAAATTAGTTGTACCTGCCACTATACTCCAAAAGATACACAAATCATTTAAAGGTCAATGTGTGCGATTCTACAATAAAATCCCAAGCAATATACAGCAATCAAGTTTAAATAAATTTTAATTAACAATAAAACGCAAGCAGTCTTCAAAGGGATACTATTCTATCAAAGACTATATGGCAGATAAAAATGCTTGGGATTAGACTGCCGTTTCATACAGGCTATTCTAATATGAATGGCTTAGAACATGAATATTGTTAATGTTATAATATTAGGTCGGGGAAAAAGTCTTTTCGCATAACGTAGGTATAAACTTATTATAAAAATTTTTTGACTGTACTATTTGTGTCTGGCTGGTTTTGGTAACATTAAAAAGGTTCCATTATAAAGAAAAGAAAAAAAAAAAAAAGTTGTTTCCCGCTATTTTTCATTTGTTTTTCTCTCCGTTAAAATGAGTGAATCTAATGAAGAAATTCGATACATTTTAAAATTTTATTATAAAAAAGGCAAAAATGCAACTCAAGCAGTGAAAAAAAATTGTGATGTTTATGGACCTGATGCAGTGTCAGTAAGAGTAGCACAAATTTGGTTCAAACGTTTTCAGTCCGGAAATTTTGATGTTAAAGATGCACCTCGCTCTGGTCGCCCTGTTACGAATAAAATGGACGCCATTTTTGAAAGAGTGGAGCAAGATCGGCATATTAGTAGTTACGATGTAGCTGAAGAACTGGGAATTGACCACAAAACAGTTTTGACCCATTTGAAGAAAGCTGGTTATACAAAAAAGCTCGATATTTGGGTGCCACACGAGCTCACTCAAAGAAACTTAATGAACCGTGTACTCATTTGCGATTCATTATTGAGACGTAATGAAACCGAGCCGTTTTTGAAGAGATTGATAACTGGCGATGAAAAGTGGATCACGTACGACAAGAACGTGCGAAAACGGTCGTGGTCGAAAGTTGGCCAGGCTTCACAGGCTGTGGCCAAAACTGGCCTAACACGAAATAAGGTGATGCTGTGTGTATGGTGGGATTGGAAGGGCATTGTTTATTATGAGCTTTTACCGCCCGGCAAAACCATCGATTCTGATCTTTACTGCCAGCAACTGATGAGATTAAAGGGAGCAGTCGAGAGAAAACGGCCGGAATTGATCAACAGGAAGGGTGTGGTCTTTCATCACGATAACGCTAGACCACACACATCTTTAGCCACTCAGCAAAAATTAAGAGAGTTCGACTGGGAGGTCCTAGTGCATCCACCATATAGCCCTGACCTTGCGCCTTCAGATTTTCACCTGTTTCGGTCTCTGCAGAATTCTTTAGGTTCTGTAAGGTTGACCTCAAGAGAGGACTGCCAAAACTATTTGTCCCGTTTTTTTGATCAGAAGTCCCAAAGTTTCTACAGTAACGGGATAATGTCTCTGCCCACAAAATGGCAGAAAGTTATTCAACAAAACGGTACATATATATTGTAAATAAATGTAAATAAACTTTGAAAAAAATGTCTTGACTTTTCATACAAAAATACGAAAAGACTTTTTCCCCAACCTATTATAATGCATTGTATAGCTTCACAGACAAATGAAGATTGTAAATTAAGTACCAAGTAAGTTTTTGCCAGTTCTTCTTACAGAGCGGTGGCTCGGAACTGGCACTTAGATTTACTTACACTTAATTATTTTTTGTTTTTAAATTATATTGTTGGATATAAGTGAATCTAAGCCTCGTGATTTCAGTGTAATAATACTTCTCTTATTGCTTTTTTACATTTATATTAATTTTTGACGTTTTAAGTACTATGTAATAGTTCATGAAATAAATAACTTCTGAATTTTGAACAGACTAGAATTATTAGTGCAAAGCGTCAATTGTATTGGACCAGTTTTGCTTTGCAGATCCATTACATCAATTTCCCGGACTTATTAATTAAGATACTGGTATTTTATCTAGTCTCAACGTGGAGCAAGCCACATTTCGCCTTACATTTGACACATGTCTTCCAGAGATCTGTGTTAAAAGTGAACTTTGTTACAAATATATAGTTTTATTTGGAACCAGTTTTCTATATGTTAAACTTATATGCATATATGTAATGCATTTCTTTAAAAAATGCAACACATAATACAGCGAGTTTCCTCATAGAAAATAGCCGCTTATCTACGTCAAAAAGAAATGTTGTGCGTAAATGTTTTTCTTTGGAGTACAAAGCAACATTGTTGCAAATAAATCAGCAAGCAAAAGGTTATCTCCGCTACGGTTTGTTATTCAAATCGAAAACCATTGAAATTCAGGCAAAACTGCACCTTTTTTTTAGCATATAGTTTAAATTGTAAATTTCATGCAACACCTCTAGCTTTGACGTCAGGGGTAATGAGATACAATGCAAATCACAGCCTTAGCCGATTGACTTCCCTCACGCTCCCCCATTTCATGTGGCGTGCGCGGACGGAGTCGTCATTTCAAGGTACATTTGAAACACATTTATTTTTTATTCGTGCCCAACTATTAGTTTGACGTTTAAAATTAAACTGCTGTGATTTTGTTGCGTGGTCGACATTAATTAATGTTCTTTTGATTAAAATTATGTTTTATAAACAGTTTTTCAGCGAATAGTTTTGTTAAAAAAAATCATGTATTGACCGGAAAGGGCAATAAAGTTTGTAAGAGTTTTATTATTTTAATGTCTCTATTACGTTTACATCATTCGCGCAAATAAATTCTTGAATTTAAATACATCGGGTTTAAAAATATATTTGTTCAGGATTTGTTTCAAACCAACGTCTAATTCAAATGTAAAATAAATATTAAACGAAGCTCAGTACTTCTTTTATATGTTTTGAAGCGAATGTTCTATTTTTACAATGATTTTGTAGTGTTTTTTGATCTTTTGTTTATTACAAAATTTGGCTCATTATATTGCAAAGCGAACTTTATCTATTTCAAGATATTATGTGATCTGACTAGATATTTTATTTATAATAAAAATGCGCAGAGTAAACATACTTTGTTAACGTTACATATGTGTTTTGATTACAGATAAACAAATCTATACATCCTACGTTGTTTAGCAAAATACGCATTTGCTTATTTTTTTAAAAGATCCGTTTATTAAAAAAAAAAAACATGTCTTTGAAAAAAACTGGTGCCACATCTAAGGGAAAGACAGCACGGAAAGTTACTTTCGACACAGTATCGTATTTAAATATGCCGGTTGATATTAAGGTGAAGAAACCAGTCAATACCTTTTCTAAAAACACGGAAATTGACGACTTTATGAGTGTTATTTTTGAGATGTTCAAAGAAATCAAGATTGAACAAAAAACTAACTTGAAATCTTTGGATAAAGCTATCGAGGAACTGTTGGTGCAGAATGCCAAACTTCGAGAATCCATTGAGTTGGTTTCGAAGAATGACAAAATCAAGGAAACACTAAAGCAAATAGAGCTCGATAGATTGGAGAATCGTAAATTTTTAAGTGTATTGAAAGAGAAGATGGATAATTTCGATCAGCGATATCGGTGCCCTGTGTTTAAAAAAAGGGGTATTTCATTGAAGGCGAAGGACACTAAAAGAGGACTAGTGCGCCCCGATTTAGAGACTGGGGAGATGCTTAAATTGGGTGTTAACAGAATTGTGTTACAGAAAATGAATATTAAACCAGATAAAATCCAAGAGGAGACAGATTTCGACTTGATCATGGCTAAAGGAGATTATATTAAAGCAAAGAATTTACTTGACAACACAAAGAATAAAAACTGCAACGTTATCAACGAGCCAAATATACATCTCTCTGAAAGGAACAGATATCTATTTGGGCTAGCCCAAGATTTCGCTTTGATGTACAAATTCGATTTCTGCTGGATATCTCAAGGGCAAGTATATTTGCAGAAGGAAGAGGTATCGGCTAGTATACTGATAACTTCAGAATTGGACTTGCACGACCTTAAACAAACAATATAATTTTTTTATTTACTTGCATTTTAGTATTAATAACTGTTTTTAGATATAAGAAATGTGGTGTTTTGAACAATATATGATTTTTATGCAAGACTCTTATTTATTTACCTTTGAAAAAGACATAAATAGGGTTTGTATGTACTGAAGTAATTATATTAAAAGCAAGATGTTCAAATGATAATCTATATTTTTGGGCTTTTTTTATGTAGCTTGTTCTAGCCACAATACAGTTCAAGTTTTATGTCAAACTCTTTCTGCATTAACTTTGGAACTCCCTTTTTATTAATATTAGGTTGGCAGACGGCAAACATACATTTGAAGGTTTACTAAAAAAACTTTCTTTTAAAGTCATCATCTGATTGAGTTTTCATATCATAATTACTATTTTTTTGTGTTGTGTGTATTTTTTAATAATACCTATTTTATTATATGTGAGTTCATATGTTTTCTTGTCCGTACTGCTTCATACTTTCTGCTAACCTAATGGTTAACAGGTAGTTAGTAGCCGCAAGGCACGGCATTCAGTTCGCCTTTTGTAAAAAAATATCTTTGATTAAGTTTAAATAAAGATATAAATAAGCAAGGTCAATTATGGGCATATGTATCCATTGGCCCATCCATGTCCCAGTAATTTGTCTAGCTACAACAGAGCATTTTAGAGCTAACTAATGCCTTGAAACAGGGACATAGTTTACATAAATCTGTACTGTTTGGTGGCAGAAAAATATCACCTAGCCTCTTTTAAAAACTTATATGCTTAATTCAAGACTTCAAATTACTTAGCATTATTTAGGACTAAAAGTAGATTCACATAGTCTCAGAAAATTAAAAATTATAACCAAATTCAGTTAAAATAGTTATTTCTTTTTACTCTTTATTATATTTTGCTTATAGCTTAAAGTAAGTATTAAATAGTTTATACGAATTTAAAGTCTTTTCAAGCATGTACGGAGCCGAAATCACAGGCTTTAATAGGGCCGAGTATGCCGAAGTATTTCTTTGGCTTTCAATTTTAACCTAACCCATAAGGTTAAATAAATGGTGGGAACCGTGATTTTATTTTTATTAAATGTTAAATAAATAAATAAATAATAATCTATATATATAAAAGAAAGTCGTGTTAGTTACAGCACTTATAACTCAAGAACGGCAGAACAGATTTGGGCGAAAATTGGTAGGGAGGTAGTTTAGAGCCAGGAGACGGACATAGGATACTTTTTATCCTGTTCGACAGCGTTCCCGTGTGACTTGACATGAAACGTCAGTCACTATAAAACGTGATATAACAAAAAAGAATCAGACTTGGAATAACAAAACGCAAATGACAGCTATGTAATTGACGTATAATGACAGCTATGTAATGACGTATGGATGACAATTTGATATTTGTAAGAAATCAATATTCAAACTATTTCTGACTTCTTGGCGGGAAAGTGAAGCGTCATGTCTGCAGTTTTGTTTTATTTTCTAAAATTTGTGATATTTCGAAGATTAATGTGTGATAACGGTGGATTATTAACCGTTAAGTGTTTGTGAATATACATGAGTGTTAGTAAATCAAACAAAGCAGTGCAACATCACTTTTCAAATTCTCTCAAGGAGTCCATGTGAGATCTCACTATAGTCCCACATATTTACTGAGGACTTAAGGGACTTTGGGGAGGGTATATCATTTACCATTTATCATCTTTATCATCAAACACTCTCATATACTACGAATTATCTCATTTACTATTGATATATCACTTACTTGACACTGGCTAAATGTGCAGGACGCACGACGCCATTATTTAAAAGAAAGAAAGTTTCTATTAAATAAATAATTGACGGACTTCTTGGCGGGAAACTGAAGTGTCATGTCTGCAGTTTTGTTTTATTTTCTAAAATTTGTGATATTTTGAACATTAATGTGTAATAACGGTGGATTATTAACCGTTAAGTGTTTGTGAACATACATGAGTGTTGGTAAATGAAACAAAACAGTGCAACATCACTTTTCATATTTTCTCTCAAGGAGTCCATGTGAGATCTCAGTATAGTCCCACATCTTTACTGAGGACTCAAGGGGCTTAGGGGAGGGTACCTCATTTACCATTTATCATCTTTATCACCACTCATTCTCATTTACTATGAATTATATATTATTAACATATCTCTAACTTGACACTGGCTAAATGTGCAAACCGCACGAAGCTATTATTTAAAAGAAGAAGAAGAAATAATTGACTTCTTGGCGGGAAAGTGAAGCGTCATATCTGCAGTTTTGTTTTATTTTTTTAAATTTGTGATTTCCAAACATTAATGTGTAATAACGGTGGATTATTAACCGTAAAGTGTTTGTGAATATACATGAGTGTTAGTAAATCAAACAAAGCAGTGCAACATCACTTTTCAAATTCTCTCAAGGAGTCCATGTGAGATCTTAGTATAGTCCCACATCTTTACTGAGGACTTAAGGGACTTTGGGGGAGGGTATCTCATTTATCATCTTTATCACCACTCATTCTCATTTAATATGAATTATATATTATTAATATATCACTTACTTGACTAAATTTAATTAATATTGCCGCGAGCAAGACTATCAAAATCTTTCCCGACAAATGCAAGAAGAATACGAAATACTGCAAATGAAAGGACTGAAGAAGAACAAGAAATTGCACGTGCCGAAACAGCGCCTTAATAGTATGGCTCGACTTCGTGCTTCTCAATAAATAATAATAAAACAAAAAATGTCGTGTATCAAGGTACTTAAGTGAAGAGCAACCTATATACTAAAATACAGAAATAATGATGAATGTAGATATTTACATTTTATGGATTTTTTCCAATAAAAAAAACACTATCGGCTTATTTATTGCCATTAAGGCGGAACAAAGTTCGCCGGGTCAGCTAGTAAATAAATAAATAATAATAAATATTTCTGACATTTACACCAATTATTTAGTTCCAAGATAAGTATCATTAAGAACTTGTGTTTTGGATACTAAATAACGGATAAACATACATAAATACTTTTTTTTTTTTGTAAATAGATACTTAATATACATAGAAAAACACCCAGACCAGAACAAATATTTATATTTATACACACAAATATTTGTCCTGTGTGGGAATCGAACCCACGACCTCAGGAGTGGAATGCGGGTATACTCGGCACCACGCCATATCGGTCGTCAAAATAGTTTTAGAGCAACACATACAGCGTACATCTAGTTCTAAAACAAGCAAAGATTGTAGCAAATGTCAATAACATGTGACAGCTTACTATTAATGACATAGGTATAAATCGAACCTACGACATTTGGATAACCCTTTTTTCTTTTTTTTTTTTTTGTTTTACGTCGGTAACAAAATGCATTTACGCACTGCCTTCCGGCCAAAGGGGGACCGAAAGGGGGTGTGGGACTCACCACCGGCAGACACGACCGCCGGCAGCAATACCCACTAAAAATCTTCCGACGACGCCCGCCGCTTGTTGAGAAAGAGGCGGGGGCCAGTACCTGGGTTGCAGCTTCTGACACCCCGCCTGCGGCCAACGTCCCCCGGACCAAAACCGGGAGGACCTCCTCAGAGAGGCGCAGTGGACGCGCCCCTCCTACCTCCCCCTGCGACCATAGTTGTGTGGCCGACTTCCCGGAGGGTCCATGGTTAGACAGCAGGGGCCCCCTGCCCCCGCTGCCTAGACCCTCCTGGCGCTGCTGAGCCTACCCGCACCGCCCTCCATAGGTCCCTCTTAGTTTCCCCCCCGGTAGTCAGTACTAAGGGCACCCAGAGTCGTCGGTCTCTGGGTGTTTCCTTTTCCCTAGCGCCTCCTGCGCCCTACCGGGAGGTACTCAGCCCCCCCACCACGACAAGGTGGAGACCAGTCGGGGGGGCGACATTTGGATAACCCTGTTGTAACCACTGAGCTACCGGAGAATCCGATGGACGCGCTGAATCTTTCCAGTATCTTGTGATATGTGTTTCAAGCCCGCGTTATTACGTTACTGCCAAAGGTAAGATTACCCTAACAGTCGAAAAAACACTTTTACAAGTATTTAACGATCGATAAAGACATAACATCTTTTTATAATTTGTATTTTTTTATTTCCAATGCTAAATACTGTTATGAGACAAATATAATACTACAAAAAATTATATATTAGATAATTACATGGCAACACTGGCTGTCAAAGAATGAGCAGCTGATTTCACTAGGTCCCTTATTTTTATTTTATATATAATTCGTGTTAAATTTAGACAAGTGTATTTAATAGTTCATAATCATATGTATACATAACTGTGTGCTTAGTGTGAGTTTCATTACTTCACGTATTTAACTTTACCATCGCGTTAAACGAGTAAACTTTTAACGCAGCGTAAATCGATTGGAAGCGAGTGTGAGCTTTAAGTCATCTAACTATTCGATACGCGTTTACTCACTGAGAATTGCGTTTACACATGTTGTTATGTTGGCAGTACATTTAACTCTGTGAAACTTAACCAATTTAAGAAGCTTTTTACACATGTTGTATTTTATGAAAACAGCTATTCTTCGATTTGGTAGGGTTATTGATAAAACTGTCATGTGTCAATGTGTCATGAAGATTGTTTATTTTTCCAAACTAAGGTTATGTTTATTATTAGGTTATGAATTATTATTACATTATTCGTCTAAAGCCTGAGAAATGAAGACAAGCACGGATTAATTCAAAATGATGGTATTATTTATGAAGCAGTGAGTAAGATTGTAATGAGAATCTTTCAATTCTTATTGTGTTATTTTTTGAACTTGTGAAATATTTGTTTTCTAGACACGGGGACATCAGCAATCCCTCATCAAATGCTAGAGTCGAGTTATATCTCTATGGTTGTAAGATGGAATCACAAATTTATTAAAAAGTGATGGAAGCGGTGATAGCAAAGCTACAGAGAAAAAGTAAGCATTTACATTCACTTTTTTTAAGTATTACCATACCTTTTATTTCGAAGGGAACTTAAAGGATTTTATTTAATATTACTTGGTTTTCAGGTGTGACGTGACTCCACAAATCTCAGTGGTATAGGAGGCGGCCCTGTCATGTTAGCCAAGATCTCACAACTTGAACAAAAAATCTTGCAGTAGAAATGCAGATTGCTGAGGGGTCGCCGATTGGAGTTTCTTATGATGTAGCCACATCATAACACAATGAAACAACAAAACAAAGGCTTGCTTATTGGTATTTTTAGGTGGCATAACACCAACTCAGGCAGTTACACCACCTCAGTCACAAGTCCGCATCTCAGAGGGACACAGCCCTCTATTGTTGGTCAGACTCTTGGCAGAATAGTAAGATCTGGTAATAGTGAAATTGAAGCTTTAAGATATAATAAGGCAAATAAGCAATGGAGGTCAATCACAGATATGCAACATCAAGAATTTACCTATTTAAGAAGAGACAAAAATAGAATAAGGGATATAAAACTGCAAGTCCAAATGAAATAGCTAGAATTAAGAAGTACAGCTTAGTGATATTTAAAAAAGTAGTACATACATATTGTGATAGTTACATTTTATTACAGTTTAATATTTCTGTGCTGTTTTTAATTTTGCGCTTGTGAAAAATATTATTTTTGTGATCTTAAGTAAATATATTGTTATAATATCTTTTTAAAAAACTATTGTTTACTTATGTTTCATTAAAGAAAAAATATACCAATTTAATTATAAAATATTTTTTATTAGTAATACACATATACTTAAATATAATTGTAATCTTCATCAATTATTTATTCTCCTAACTCCTTGCTAGTCTACTTCTAACGAGGTCTGACATAGTTTCCACTCCTTCATTGTGCATGAGTGGTGAACTAGGTGCACCTTGCTGCATGTCAATATGGTCTGCAATATAAAGAATATTAACATATATTACGAACACATGCAAAAACCTAGTATAGGATATACTAGGTTTTTGCATGGACTGTGCTTGTGTTAACAGGCTGTTGTCAACAAAAACTAGATAGTCTGATGAAAAAATTAGAGTTACAACTAGATATACAGTCTCAATAACAAATTGCTAGCATTAATAAGCCAATCTGGACCTATGGCATTGAATTATGGGGATCAGCGATTAATTCAAATCTCGAGGTGCTACAGAGCTTACAAAATAAGACATTGAGAACAAGTACTTTACCCATGGTTTGCACGCAATACAGAAATATATGAATATACTAATATGTCAACTATTAGAGAGGATGTACAAAGATATTGCACTAAATATAATAAGCATCTAAGGCTGCACTCAAATGAGCTGGCCAGAGATTTGTCGCAACTAGCCCTTTATCTGCATGCTTTAGGGAATCGCCCAAGTAGCCCAAGTCTCTCTTAAGCCCTTAAAGTCTTAACTACTCCCCGCTAAATATCACATTAGTCCATTGCTTCATTAACACATAAAGGAAATAAACACAAACACACTTATACATTTATAATATTAGTAGAGAAGTTTAGATTTTACTAGCAATAATGAACTTGTCAATAATACATTGTATAAATTGAAATAAAAAACAATATGTAACATCATATGAACATACCGAGATCTCTATTATCAATGCTGACATTGATACATATATTGTGTAATTATTTTAGCACATTTTAGAGGCTTATAGTGTAGTGTCCTATCCTTATAAAGGCCACTGGATTTTTAATTTTGAAAATATACTAACCTTGGCCATACAATGTTTATCCTTGTAATTTGGTTTTGGAGTGCCAGGAACTGCATCCAGTATTGGTGTTAAAAGCCACGGGCGCTAAGTATATCCTGAGTCTCTTACAACCACATTAAACTATTAAAGTGTTATAAAAAAATAGTAAAGATTATAAAATTTTACTAATACTTAACCTTCAATCCAAACCCTTTCACCATTACGATATAAGCCCTGAATATAATTGTTTATGTCACTATTGTCCCACATGAAACATCATGATGAGTCATGGTTAGCACCACCAAACTTGGGATTGACATTATAATGCACTGCCCATCATCACACATTTGAAATACATATGTTTTCTAAGCATGACAAATGTACTGCAGCACTAAATTCCTCTTTCATTACTTACAATTAAAACATACAGTGAATGATATGTTTTCTACAGAAGTACAAGTACTCTTCATCTTTACTTGGGACAACTATTTTGAAATGGCTGCAGTCAAAGCAATCAATGACCCTCGGTATGCCATATTTAATGTAAAACCTGAAAAGTAACAATTCTTATTACAATTGAAGTACCTTTAAGTAAGTGAGTTGGATTAAAATCCTAAAAGTCTACAGACTATTCTATTATAATTTAAAACAAGCTTTAATTCTCATAGTAACCATTGTCTGCCTGTCTAGCAGCAAGTGTGGAAGGAATTCTTATATATTTATAATGTTTTTATTTGTTAATGCATCACATACTTCATTTATGTAGAAGCTGCACATTTTCTGTGATACATGTTTTGCTACCCCAAATAGGTCTTTAAAACAAAATTAACAATAAAAAATGATTACTGTTTCTAGGACAACAATAATGTAATGAATTAACCAGTAAGACTTGTTACCTTTGTTTCCAAAGAGACTCTTTGTGACGATCTTAGATTCGTTTCCATCACCAATTTTTTACATAACATTTTATAATAACCTTGTAGTAAGACTATATCTGCGTCTAAACTCTTCATAGGTAATATTATTAATATTGTAAGAAGCTCGAGATCTTGCAAGACGGGATGCACTAAAAATCCTTTAGTTTTGTGCCTCAGCAACTGCTAGCATCCTCTAAGCAAAATAAAACCGAGCAGACATTATTTACTATTGAAATTAATTGAGATAAAAATGATATAATTCACTTCTCACTAGATAAATGTTAGTGAGAGACGGCGTTCACTTTTCACTATACTCAACGTAAGTTTTCACTAGAGTTTACGTTTGTAATGTCATAATAACAACTCAAACTCGCAATATTATTGGAACGACCAATCACGAGCCGAAACGCTCTCACTGCGTTTTGCGTTTATGTATTTGAACACTCGGTAAAAACTCAGACTCACATTTTGTAGTTCTGCCTCTTGTCACACGATGGCGTTTCTTCAATTCCATACAAAGTTGCGTTTACGTTAACGCGATCGAATTGGTTTGTAAACTCACACTAAGCACACTGGTGAAGAGTTTTAGTTACAAGTGTCGTATCATTTCGGAATTGTAACCGTTGTAGGTTATAAATTCGAAATCTGTGCTCAGTTTGCTTTAAAGTCAGCTTGTTTTCTTATTTAAATTAACAAATAATAACATTGGAACACAGTATATGTTATTGTTGCGTTACTGTTTGACGTAAGTACCTAAATCATTTAGCTTGAGTAAGCGATTCCTTGTTACGTGTTGTTAAGTCGTTATTTAGATTTAAACATCCATAATGCTCACTCGCAGAGCAGCCGTAGCAGCCCGCCAACAAGAGGCGGATAAATGACAAGTAACTTTATTAGAATTAAAAAAAATGGAGTTGTGTGCTCTGTTGCTGAGTGAGAGAGAGGACAGCAAAAAGGAACTGTTATTGGTACTCGACAGTAGAGGTAAGTTAAAAAGGAACTCTGTACGTTAGAATGTGACTTTAATAATTTAAATTGTGAGCGGGCCGAGATTTATGAGACGGTAGAAAGATTTACTGAGTGTAGCACTGGGTACGAGCAGTCCTTAAAGGAGATCTACACACTGTGGACCGCACTGCATGATGCCCACGAGAAGATTTATGAGCTCCAGGAATCCCAACGGGAAAGTACAGCTATTCTAGAGATGGGATTTTACCCGGTAAATACCCGAATGCGGTTAAATACCCGGGAAAATACCCGATTGGGTAAAATTCGGGTATTTTTAAATTAGCTTTCCGAACAATTTTTGTAGTTATCGATTCTAAAACTTTTGTGTTGAAACGATTTAATGTTTGACTCATCAACGTGTACTGAGACAGCGCATGCCGAGTCTTTGAAGTTGTTGATAGCTCCTTTTGCGCGCTCCGGCACTTATTTTGTCGGCTTCTAGCGTCGTCTTGCCAACAACAAAGCGCGCAAACGGCGCAAACGATTTCAACAAATAGAGACTAGTTGCCGCCAAACAAAAGCAAACCACCAACCCCGCCCCACCTTGCCCCGTAAACCTCCTTATCTCATTCAGACGTGGTTCTCGTTTCGTAAAGTGCGCACCTCAGTTTTTTCATACCTCGCAAAATAATGAAGTTATAGTTTATATTGCATTTGTTCATAAGAATGTAAAAAATAATAAAAGGTGTGGCATCCCATCATTTGGGTATTTTCCCTTTAAATACCGGGTTTACCCATTTTGGGAAAATACCCGGGTATTTACCCGTCGCCCATCTCTAAGCTGTTCACACTCAGAGCCTATTCGAAAAGTTAGTTGGCCCACAACCTCGGTAATCGCTCCAATTAAAGACCCTGTAATTTTCCTAGAACAAGATACTTTCTCCACAATAAGGTTAGTAAATTGCAGCGGTAAAAAACTAAAAAATATATAAAACTTAATAAATGTATAAACCAAGTGCAAAAGTTGTGAAAACAGAACAGAATATACATTAAGAACCTGAGAACATGCCAACTAAATGTAAATCTGGTGGATGAATTAGATTTGTATTCTGCTCAGTTAGAAAATAGTAGATTAAAATATGAAACTGACACACAGATATTACAGCAAATAATTCAAACTTTAGAGGACTCAATTAATACATTACAAAAATTTATGAAAGTTCAAAAAAAATCATACATATATACACTAGCAATATCACAAATTAATTAAAACTCAGAGCGGTTCCAGTCACTGACAAATAACCAGTCCTGCTTATGTAATCAAGTGAATAGTGGTTTGTCCACTAATGTACTGGAATCAAGTGTGTGTGTGTGTGTTAGTAACCCAAATAAATCCAAAGACAGTTCTTTCCAAACCACACCAAGCACACCTAAATTTAAACTTCATTATTATCATGTACTGCTACGAGGTAGGACATGGTATGGGCTCACTGTTAAACTCATACTTAAAGGGACATAGTGCAATCAGCAATTGTTTGCATTATAGCAGTCTTAAAAAAAATCTAAAAAAATTTGAATGGACAGTAATATTTATTCACAGGCGACCCTGCTAATTCTTATTGGGGATCCCCTATTTACAGTGAACAAAAATAGTTTGATTCAATTTTATAAAGCTTTGAACTCACTTAAAGTGAAAGAAATTATTATGTTCACTTTCCCCTATTCTCAGCATTTGTCAAAGTCCGAAAATGACCTAAGATACATACTAAATTTATCTTTGTACAACCTATGTACTTAAAGTAATAAGTTTGGAATAATTGACACTAACAGTATTGTTACAAATAATTATTTATTGAGTAAAGGTAAGTTTTACCTTTCCAATTATTTTAATACATTAACTGCCAAGCTAATTTGACCCAAATGTTCCATTTAGGCCATCTGGTATATAAGTCTTCCCTGCCGGTCACCGGTGCCCCCCATGGCGGTTAATGTGTTAAACAACAATTAGTTTTGTCACTATTATATTTAATTGACATTACTACCAAGAATTTGATACAATCTGCTTCAATACAATTGAGCACTCCGACATAAATAATTCATTATGTGACAATTTAAACTAGGTGTTATGACAAAAGAGAACTCTTTTTCTGGCAATAAAAAGTAAACAACGCACAAACAAAATAATGTAATTAACCTGATTCAACAAAACATTAGAATATTGGGCAAGGAACTGGAAATTGAATTGTTCATGAGCGATAATCATATTGATATTTTATGTATTACTAAACATTGGCTAAAGAGTAACCAGCTCATGTTCAATTTCAACAGTCACCTGTTAAGTAGTTCGTTTTGCAGGAGTGGTGCTATACATGGCGTGGTGCTATCAAGGAGCGCCATGATATAGTCAATATATCTGTTGAACATATTATATAAATGGCCTGTATAGAAATGCAGTAGTGTATTGAGTGTATACAGACCTCCTGCAGCTTCATATGATTTATTTGAAGGTATTATGGATAAAGCCCTAGGAAAATTTTGTAAAAGTAATAAAAAAGTTATTGTGTGTGGAGATTTTAATGTTAAGTTAAATGTTCGAGTGCATGTACAAGATTAAAGGCACTTTTTAAATCTCATAATTTGGTTAATTTGTTTCTGGAGCCAAATAGATTTACTGCCACTTGCTTAGATAACATATTTACAAATATTATACTAAGTGATAACAATAAAAAAAATATTAATTAATTAGATTCAGATCATTGTGGACAACAAATATCTTTTCTTTGTAGGAATGAAACTGTAGCAAAAAAAACTATTACATTTATACCAAAAACCAATAATCGTTTTGAGAGGTTTAACCGTAAATTATTCTGTTATAGTTTACCTTTTATTGATGAAAGCTGTGACCCAAATTTTTTATAAAATAATTTTTTTAAGTAGCTTTTCTACTAACACATTTAAGTCTATATTTACTCCCAAAACGATTAAGGTAAAAAATAAAGCTACCTTTAGTGAATGGGCTACTCCTGGGCTACATAAAAGTAGAAAGAGGCTGTATAAACTGTATGATGAGAAAAAAATCAAACAAAAGCGAACAATTTTATAATTATGTAAGAAAATATTCTAAAATATTTAGAAAAGCATATCAGACGGTAAAGTTATTTAAGCTCTAAAATAAAAAATTGGGATGATAAGATTACAATGACCTGGAATATTATTTATAGTGGAACGGGAAAAAGTAGAAATTATAATACTGAGATTAAACTCAACATTGATAAAAAGACTCTTACATCTGACTTAGATATAGCCAATGCTTTTGAAAAGGTTTTTTACTAATATTCCAGTGTTTATTAAAAAATCTTTAAATTGATCGCCCACTTTAGCGGAGTCTATTTTAAAATATAACGTGAATATATGTACAGTAGATTTTAGCAAGTAACACCTATGGATATAATTAAGACATTCAACACTCTTAGTGTTAAGAAAGCTGCAGACCTCTGGGGCAATTCCATCGTAGTTACCAAGCCTATCATTGTTTCGGTGGCGCACAGTTTGGCTCTAATATTTAATAAATGTGTAGATTGTGTCAAATTTTCCGATCTAATAAAAGAGACTAAAATCAATCCAAAATATAAATAAGGCAGTACAGCAGACCCAAGAAATTTTCGACCTATCTCAGTGCTGCCTACACTTAGTAAAATTTTTGAAAACCTTGTTTACAACCAAATGTTAATATTTTTTAATAACAATGGATTAATGCATTCAAAACAATTTAGATTTACTAAGGGTCGCTCTACAACCGATGCCGGTGTTGCAATATACAGCAATCAAGCCTAAATAAATTTTTATTAACAATAAAACGCAAGCTGTCTTCAAAGGGATACATCTTGCTTTGTACCTCAGGCTCTTTGGCTGTATGTTTAACATAAAAAATAAATATAAAATCTTTCAGGACGTTCAGGACTCTCTATATACAGTAAATAAAAGTAATATCCGTAACGACGCCATTTGGCGCAATCTAAGCATGGCTCTGCTAGTTTTTTACTTCATTTTACTAGATTATAGAAACACAGATTTATACACCTTAACAAAATATATATAAATTATATTCTGAGACAAATCACACAGCTCAATCTATCCCCTAAATCAAACATCACTGTTTAGTTTTTCTCTTCATTTTACTAAACAACAGATCATTATCTCAGTTATTAGGTTTATTGCTGAACATAGGCAATTGCTTTATACTTCGAGCGATCTCGTTCCGCATGAATACATGTACATACACCTTCTACCCATCGTCTTGATCGGACCATTACTCCATCGGTCAACGTTCTCTAGAGAGTGTCATATATTTTTAATGTAACGGCGTCATAGTTTTTTATTAGCGGGCGATCAAGCTGCGTCCGAAATTTCGAAAAGTAGTTTATATGTTCAAACCAGTTATAAAAATTACCAGTCAAAATCATAACTTCCTTTTTGCTTCGCTTAGTCAGATAAAAACGCTACGCTTTCATTTTATACATATCCACCTACTATCCGTCGTCTTGATCGGATCACATCAATCCATCGTGTAAGAGGCTGTCCTCAATGGGTAAAGGGTTAAAAATACTACTTTTTTACCAATGTTTTCTTATAATATATACACAAACAACAACAATAAAACATGTTCGAGCCCAACATTTCTTCTAAGTTGGTATCGAGACCACGACCTTTGCAAAGAGTAGGATTACATACCTCTAAGCAATATAGGTCTAAATAAACGTGTAAAAGAACTGACCTGCAAGCCAGTCCAGCGGTGTGAATGGCCCTCAAGGCAGACGTCAGCTGTACCAGAAGACTCCACAATACTGCTTCCGGTAGTAGAGCACCACTGGCAACTGCCCGAAGCATTGCATTTTTCTAAAGAAAAAAAAAAATTGGTCAGTACCCTGACTGTGACATATTCGTAGATAGCTGGGAATCAATCCAGGCAAAATTGTCGTCTTTTTGTGAATATTATGTCCTCTTTAATTATATTTTTAACTATATATGCATGTAAAATTACTCACTGAGTTAGTTATGGTAATTGGGCCAGACCCGTGTAACTAATACAAATAAATAAATAAATAAATTACTTTTATGATATTATACTAATGACACGCCCTCACTTAGCTTCGGTAGCTCCTTCATACAAATAATATAAAGAGGAAAGATATGTATTTTGTAATGAAAAAACTTTATTTTTAAAAATTCCTTCGCCATTATAATGCTACATCATACCAGCAAGGGATCCCTACGGAAAGTTCAAAGTGTAACCCAAGGCGTAAAATATTTAATAAATAACCAAAGCAAAGCAAGTGCGTGTCAAAAGAAGTGTTGAGATTGACAAAAGAATTTTAAAGACCACAAAGCACTCTTGTGTCTTTTTTACAGCCTTCTGAGAAGTACTATGGAATATTGTTGTCCTGTTTTGTCTCCTTATTATAAAGTTCATGCTGATAATTTGGTAGGGGTCCAGAAGCGGTGCTTGAGACACCTATCGTTCAAGTGTAACCTCGGTCGGTCTTTTGGAGATTACAGTAAAAGGTTGTCTAAGTTTGGAGTCATTTCTTTGGAAGCGCGGCGTAAACGGTACGACCTTCTTTGCTTGCATAAGTTGCTTCATGCTACTGTTGACGCGCCTGATCTGCTTGCATCTTTAAACAACAACACTAGATACAAGTCGCGCAGTTCTAAGTAGTAGTAGTGTACATCCCTCGAGGATGACAGTATTAAAGAAGCTCTGCTGTCATCCTGTCTTCACCCGGTGCCTTATTGTTTTTTAGTTGTTTCAGGGTCAACCTAATCTTGTATAGGCTGACGTCCGGTATGTCTTCAGTGCATTGTCGGGTTAGTTTGGCTTTAGGGTCTTTAGCCAAACAAGTAGCGAGATCTTGCGTAATGGTATACAACAGTCCATAAAACCTTCCGATATCCCATATGAACTTAGGCGTGACGAAACTGCCTTTGTTGGTCTTCAGCTGTGTCAACTGACTCTGGCCAATAGGTCCCGTGCGAACACTTTCGAACCCTTGTTCTTTTTTATTGCGTCTTCTATACAATTTGTATTGAATTTGCGAATATCGAGTCGCAAGGATATCGAAATCTGTCTAATTGGTGTGCCAAAGTTGGTGCGTAAACCTGAATTACCTTCAACGAATACCGTTTTGTGATTCTGAGTATTAGGTACGCTACCCTGGTCGACACACTCCGAATAGACACGACGTTGTTACGGATAGACTTCCGGATGATAAAATCGACACCATCTTGGGACAGGTGATCGCCCTCCCGGTGGTATAGCAAGTTGCCGGACTTGAGGATTATAATGTCTTCGGACTTCGGATAAAATGATGATGTCCCAGTGCAACTGCTCTATGTCCTCCTCCAGCTCGTCAATCTTCTTGTCTGTTCTCCGTGTGCGCGTGTTGTAAGTTGCCAAGTGCAAGAGTCATCGTTTGGGATGGAAGCCGGATCTGTCGGTGATTTTTAGCACCCTCTGCCCCACCGTTAACAAGACCGCTATCTTATATTGTTGGTCCCAATTTAGTATTATTGGCGAGCTTATTGCCGCTTACCGGACACTGTTATGTTCGCCAGAGTCTCGTCCAATTGCAGGTAAAATATGCTTGGACTTCTTTTATGTTGGTTGATGCCTAAGGATCCTACCTTAGGCATCTTATTTTAATTATTGAACATCGTATATAACTCGGGCGTCTTAACATGACACCTGGCTCGAAACGCTACCCTCCTCCCACTTCCCCGCACTCATCATACGATGCCAGTAGCGATAGCTTCTCTGTTACCGTTGCGCGTGACCGTTGAATTTCGAGATTCCGAGTTTTCCGAAATAAGAGGTGACACATGTTCAAAGAATTTAAAAAGAGTACTGGGATAATGATCGACTACAAGAAGAAAATGAAAGAGAAAAATTAGGGAATCTGAGCAATAGGACGATAGCGCTATGTCTGGTATAGAGGGATTGGGTGAGGGTGAATTTTAAACGCTATGCTCATACATAACATTGAAATATTTTATTTTAAATAAAAACATAGTTACCTACATTTATTTTTGTTTCATTTCTATAAAATATCGGTAGTAATACTTTATCGATATTGACACTCACCCTGAAGAAGACCACCGTACGTGGTTGAAACTAGTTGGACTACTTCAGCTAAACAAAACGTAAGTAAGCCCGTGTTTACTAAGTTAAAATGTGTTACAACGTTAGTTTCTAAAAAAATATTGTTAGGTAATTAATTTTAATGAATATTGTATTGAATTTTTTTGCGCGCTGTACCTAATACAAACGTCATTTGAGTCAGGTGTCAAGTTAAGTCGCCCGAGTTGTAGTTATTGTAATGAATTAGTATTTTTAATATTGCTAACCATGTCTAATAAAATTTCTTTAAATGTTTTGTTAGGTTATAAAAATAATACCTCAACTTACCTGTAGGTTTATTTCAGAAACAATAAACACACGAAATTTGTTAAAAAATAATGCTGCTGCCTATTGAGACGTTTGTTTTTTTTTAATAATAGAATTAATTCAGTTCAAATTCTATAAAATATTTACAGTGAATACTCATTAATACAACAATATTAAAAGAAATATACAAGGACCACTTACAAAAACTTCAGTCTTCGAAACAAGGGAACTGCGTTGTGGTAGGAATATGGAATAGAATTATAAAAAGCTCTAATTCTGAGGCAAATAAATATGTTGTATCTAACCTGGTGGGTGTATGGCCTAGGGGCATCAGGATCGGATGAGAAGGGGTCGTGGAAGGCTCCGTTAACGTTCACATCAGATGGACCGTTGGCGTTCGTCAGGAATTTGCTCATCAGCGTCACACATGCCGGGTGGTATTCGTATACCAGCACCATAGCTGTATAAAATATTATTTCTAATCAACTGCGAGAGCTATTCACAAAACAATTCAAAACACTACTGATTTCATTATAAACATATTTTTCATTGCATATTCAAAAACAACTAACACAAGTTGTTATAGCAAAGCAGTTGTTAACAACCTTACAGTCATGACAGTGATCTAAATATCTGTTGCTAGTTCGGATTGTTAAATCCGGATATAAGTACCGAATCTGGTACCTGCTATTTAAAGGGCTATAGCCGGTTCGGTATTTTTGGTTTCATTACAATTAATAATACCGCCAAAAATACTATCCAACGATTGACCCGCAGGGTGACTCTAGTAACCGCTTGCAATCGACAACTGAATTTGGTATCAATAGAACATAATAATAAACGCCATATAGGCCATGACATGGACAGTTTAGCAGTAGGTAGTTGAAAAAAACTTAGGTAAAGTAGAATATAGTTTGGAAAGCATATTCGACTTAAGTACTTACAATGGTCTCCAAATGCATTTGTTATGAAAGATTCGTGAAGTCGCACTATGTTCGGGTGGTCAATATGTTTCCACACATCGAGCCTCTTTCCAGCGGGCACCGCCAGCCCATGGAGTCTTCGTATGGCGAAATGCTCGCCATTTTGCCGATGTGTGGCACGGTACGACGTCGCCATCGCGTGGGGAACGGGGTCTTCCAAAGGAGTCAAGTCCGCGTAGACTTCGACGTTCTCCGGGATGTCTGTAGGAGTAATGTGATAAGGCAATTTAATTTATAATATAATTAATAAATATAGTAGTTAAACTAAAAAGTTGGAGTCAATAAGTACTTTGACTAAGAGAACAAGAGAGTTAGCTAGCATTATAATACCGGCGTCATTCCGCGTACTAACTTGAACTGTGATTGCCAACCCGCCTGCCCAGCGTGGTGATTATGGGCAAACACCCCCAATGTAATCTATTGGGGAGGCCAATTTTCAGCAGTAAGGTTGACATGATGAATATCACACACACATCACATCACATTGTTTATCTGGTTGAATGGCGGACGAAAAAGCGATGCAACACGGCAATTGAAACCGATGCCACTCCAGAAACCTGCCTTCGCCAATTAGCAATGGCTCCGCGTCTGACTTTAATCTCTTTGACCATTACTCGTGAGAGGAGGCCCGTGTCTACTGATCAGTATTCGGGACATTAACGGGCTGAGGTGATAATGAATTAGTATTGCTATAGTCCGGCAATCTCGTGCGCGACCGTCCCGCAGGGTGACAGACGGTGGCGGGGACGAGGTAAACAAGATGTCAGCGGGTAGGGGGTGGGGTAGGGGGTGGGGTAGCGGGTGGGGTAGCGGGGAAAGGGAACTTCTCTTCGTGTGCAGCCGTGTGCTAGAATGACACGCTGCCTCGTCCCCATACCGTCGTACAATACCAAGTCTAAAGTTAAACCAGGTTTAAAACTAGTGCTGTCACTATCATCATCTTATAAAATGAAAGTGACAGCACTAGTTTTAAACCTGGGGCCCTACCGCCTGATTCGATGAATTTCTATTTCATCTAGATCTAAATTTTCTAGGGTTCATCAATCCGTACCGGGGAATCTGAGGAAAGCCATAGATTATTCATGACCTTCAATCCATGACACACCAACAGGCAGACTAGTGAAACGACTAATTGAATAAATGATTATGTTTTGAGTTTCGATGACACATTTTTACGCAATTTATATAAATTTGTGTCTAAATGGAGAACGCCATTTTGTATTGAGTTCCAATTGTTCGGCGGTACGACAGTATCAATTCGAAATCCATTTTGCCTAATAATAGATTACCAGCAAGTTAGGCGGTAGGGCCCCTTTTTTTACGTCTGTTACAAAATGCATTTACGCACTGCCTTCCGGCCAAAGAGGGACCGAAAAGGGGTGTAGGACTCACCACTGTTAGACACGACTGCCAGCAGTAATACCAACTAAAAATCTACCGACGACGCCCGCCGCTTGTTGAGAAAGAGGCGGGGGCCAGTACCTGGGTTGCAGCTTCTGACACCCCGCTTGCAGCCAACGTCCCCCGGACCAAAAACGGGGGAACCTCCTCAGAGGCGCAGTGGACGCGCCACTCCTACCTCCCCGTGCTACCATAGCGTGTGTGGCCGACTTCACGGAGGGTCCATGGTTATACAGCAGGGGCCGCAGCAGTGAGGCAGGAGGAACAGCCCGCTGCCCCACTGCCTAAGACCCTCTTGGCGCTGCTGAACGGGCTCTCCTGGCCCGCCCGCTGCGCCCTCCATAGGTCCCTCTTAGTTTCCCCCCCTGTAGTCAGTACTAAGGGCACCCAGAGTCGCCAATCTCTGTGTTACCTTTTCCCGGCCTCCGGGAGGTACTCAGCGCCCCCACCACGCCAAGGTGAAGACCTGTCCGGGGAGAGGCGGTAGGGCCCTGGTCTAACTTTAGATCTCGTTTTGTAATAAGCCCCACAGTTTTCCTTTAAAGCTGATATGGCTATTGCTCTAGGCTAAGTGCATTATACATTGTTGTGTTAATGTTTGTATTTCAGGCTGTACCTTTAAATTACTGCATCTTATGACTTATCAAATCCTAAATCTTTACTGTGTTTAATATTAAGTTATTTTTGTACTGACGAGAAAACAAAATATGAAGAGTTTCTTCTCTAATTCCACTCTACTCAAGCTCCGTAGTGAATGGGTGCGTTAGTTTCAAAGTTGCCGTCTTTAAGAGCTTATTGAGCCAAACATGGCTACAAAAAATCCTTTGACAACAAAAAGTAAGCTTACCTGGATATTGGCGAGGGTCCACCTGAAGGAAGACGTCATCGTTGCGCTCGTAGATCTCCGCTCTGATGATCTCCGGCATGTAGAAGGACGCCGCCAGACCTTTGGATAACCAGACAGATAATGCTTTTAACTAAGGTTTTACATTAGATAAAACTTAAAAAATAAAATGATAACTCCATTTATTTATGGCGAGTAATAACAAAAAAGGAAAAAAATATAGGCCTGCCATATTATAAACAATTACAAAATTATATTACATACATTATCAAATATGTGCTTAAATTGGAAATGATTATGAGTGTAATGAAAATAAAAGACTTAATTAAGCGATGCTTAAACAGAGTTAACAAGTGATGCCGTAATTTTATTTTAACACTATATTGTAATTTTTATACTAGTTATATTTTGACGACCGATATGGCGTGGTGGCGAGTATACCCGCATTCCACTCCTGAGGTCGTGGGTTCGATTCCCGCACAGGACAAATATTTGTGAGTATAAATATGAATGTTTGTTCTGGTCTGGGTGTTTTTCTATATATATTAAGTATGTATTTACAAAAAAAAAGTATTTATGTATGTTTATCCGTTATTTAGTATCCATAATACAAGTTCTTAATGATACTTATCTTGGAACTAAATAATTGGTGTAAGCGTCAGAAATATTTATTTATTTATTATTTATATTATCTTGTTTTTTTTTATCTAATTCTATTTAAATTTATAGTTTTTTTGGTTCGCACTTTTTGCTAGCCCTAAGTTTGCCGTCGTTACAATTGTTAATTTCTGCGATAAATTGGTTCGCACTTTTTGCTAGCCCTAAGTTTGCCGTCGTTACAATTGTTAATTTCTGCGATAAAGTTTAAATAAATAAATAATTTATTTTACACAATTTAACAGTTTAGTTAGCCCGATGTCGTCATTAGATGAGGAGTAGTTAATTGACACCTGACTATTACTTAATGACTCTTGCTCACCAGATTATGTTAATCAGCCTAGACATTAGTTTGTATTCTGCCAAAACATTCAGTAAGTTTTTATGCATTTTAACGCTTTGATTGAATATATTTCTTATTGATACTTTATTTATGATATAACGCAAAAAAGGTAAGTACATATTGGGAGCATTTATTTTAACCCTTTACCAGGCAGTGGTCAATATATGACCACCATAAATTGAACCTTATGCGGTTTTAAGGTGGAAAACCAATGAATATTTTCAAAGTGCTCTGCCTGTTAAAGGGTTAATAATAAATTTATGATTCTATAATAATAAATTTATTTCTATCTACTACAATGGACTTAGGACTATAAATATTATGGTCCATTAATAATTGTATACTATTATACTATATTATGTATACAATTTTAGTACATAACACAAACAATAATATGCCAGAATTAAATGCGTTACTTGTAATAAATAAATGAAGCGGTCGTAGCTCCGTGATGAAGCTCTCGTAGCTTTGGGAGGGAATCGCTCGTAGCTCATACGTAGCTCGTAGCTGATCTAAGTTTTTTATTATATTCTCTTACAATCACACCATATGTGTAGCAGGTGGTACCGGTTATCACTATATACCGGTTAATACTATGTATTACCTACTTTTATTTTATAAAACAGAAAATGTATGATTTGGAGATCCATTTTGGAGAAAGGGCAGGTCAAAAGTCCCTAAACCGACGGCGTGTATGAGAAGGTTCACGAGTGTGAATGAAGCTAAAAGTGTTCGCCAAGATCGTAGCAAGGGGAAGGATATGATATCTGCCTACTCTTACGGAAAAGAGGTGTGACATTATGTATGTATGTTTCAAACGCATTGTTGGGACTATTTATTATACCCACTTTCTAGTGGAACATACATGCTGTTGGTGTTCCAAATAAACAACTATGCCTCCATCTCCCAAACAGAAGAGGAATGCCATTTATTGATTGAGCGCAGACAAATCTTTGCATTGAAGATAATTCACATCGCACTATCAACATAAAATCAGACAGTCAGGCACCGCAAGGTGCTACAGCATTATTAAATTTCAACTTACTCTCATCTAAACTGGTAGGAGACTGCGGGAACCGTCAAAATTCTCTCGGAAACACTAACAAACTTAATCATGATATGATCTTAAACTGAAAGAACACACCAGAAGTAACTCAGCACAAATTGAAATCAATTCAAAGCCTGTCTCCCTTCATATACATCAACCCCTTAAAAGGTCATAAAGGTCGCCTCATAAACGTTGCTTATGACATAGTTATAAAATGGAATATATAGGTAATGAAATAAAAGAAAATTTCTGACCACAATCGACAACAACCGATAAACAGCAAAATTAGGCTAGACAATAATCCACAGTTAAGTTACAGCACGACTGAAAATTAAATGTTGAAATTAGTTGTACTAATACTAACGGGAGAAATTTTTAATAAAATAATATAACAAAACAAAACTATATCATCATCCAAGATCCAAGAGAAGAGGATGGTTGTTGCGAGACTGTTCGAAAGGGTTACCGCGGCCTTCGAACAATGCATGGCTCAAGAATGAATATGGATGGTTTTTAGTCAGTAAAAGTATAACAAACTCTTTCGCTTCATCCACAGCGGAAGACGGCAATAAGATGATTTTCCACCCGAAAGAAAAAAAATTAAAAGAAGAGGATGGTTGGTCTATAAAAAGGTTCGATATAAAATAAAATTTGCGTTAAAAATATCAATGTATTTGCTACACATCGCTTCATTAAAAAACTACACATTATCAGAACCTATGAATCTTTTACTTCGCAAATGCAAACCAAAATCATTTAAAAGAAGTCTTAAAATAAGCAAGTAGGATACAAAACATTATTGATTGAGAAAGCCACCTGCTTAACGCTTACCTGTTATTGACAATAACAATTGACACTGCACTGAAGGCGTAGAATTTGTGCAAGGCATACAATTTGTCAAGCGGGTAATGACTGTTGGGGGTCGCTAAAAATCGATTTACTCGATGCTCGTGCATAACGATATAATTCTTAAAGAGTAGATATTAACACTGCATCGTATGCCTGGTTTTCTAGTAGCTAGTATGTATCTTAGCCTTGCGACTTACATTTTTTTAAACGTAGGTAATTATTTCGTCGCATTGGGTCCACTTCGCATTTGGTCCCACTGTATGACAACACTTCTCTTTCGCAAGTTTTAGTAGAAATATCAGTAAATTATAAGAACTAAATTGTTTTCACTTGGTTTAAAAAAAAAAACCTTAACCTACAAGGCTCCTTTTAGATTTTTAGACCGGTGGATATTTTGCGAAAAGGTAAAATATGACAGATTATAGAGGATGGGCACGTAACATAAAATTTTTAGATCCATAGTTGTGAACAACAGTAATATCGTAAGTCCGTTAGTGTATATCATTTAAATGTTTATAAAAGTAAGAAGATGTGTTCCCAGAATAATTTCCATTAGAGATTCGCCAACTTGTCGCAGACTATCCGGCCACTATTGTAGCCGGCAATTATTAGGCAAAGAGCGCCGACTATCCGGGTTCTTACGCTCCGATTTATATTTCTTTGATGTGCTAGAAACAAATAATAAGTACAATAAAACACTCTACTAAATTGTCGTTACTCTGGCAGTATAACGGAAAACATATATTTCTATAATATCAAGCAATAACAAGGGAAAGTCTGCTTTACCGAATCGGTAACGCCTTATAACTGCCAAGTTCTATTATCCAGTCAATCATCAAAACAGATGTTTCATGTTTGAAGAAACCGGGCCTACGTAAACCTACAAATGATTGAAGTTTATAATTGAGTCTTAAAGAAAATTATCAAGAAAATACGTGGTATCTGTGCAAGAGAATATAACGCACAATGGCGTGATATACTTCTAAAAAAGTTCGGAAAAGAGTAGGCCATGAGTTCTACACAGACATTTTAAAATATAGGCGTCTTAAAATTTACTAAACACTATGCACAGTATTTGACTAGAAAGCGCTGTGTGAGATATCCAAAGATTTACCATGAGCCAAAACATAAGCGGCGTCTTACAATGGCGGCGGCTCAAGCATAGGTGCAATTTATTAATTCTGTCCGCTGTATGTTTTATAACTAAAACATATAAGTAATAGCATGGTATAAGTAATAGCATGGCCAAAGAACCAGCCTATGTCTTGCCCGAAAGCGTAGTAGAAGGCGACGAAGAGGACGGGATGTCGTCTATGTCTGTCATATGTGGGCAAAGGGCTAGTGGGCTAGCCATCTCTCATCATTTGTGACGTTTCATCTACAGATCATTTTATATTCTAGCACTATTCCGGTCGCCCTAGGCTTAAGCTTCGGGCCCTAGACTTAATTTCAGTGTTAAAAGGCACTGACTATTTAACAACGAACGCTAAAATCCAAAAAATCATAGGTTTATCGAAGAGAGTTTGATACCCTCTGAATTAGAAGTCAATGGGTATGAGTCTACTCTATCCACAGGTCTCTTTGCCAAACGTGGGATTTTTTACAACTTTTAAACAGTTGTAGCAAGTTTCTTCATATATTTTTATTTCATCACTATGTATTGCATTTACAATGCTATATGTAGTCATGAGATTAATGTATTACTAGAAAAATATCTTATCTGCGGTTTTTCAAGAAATAAATTCGTCTCATAGTTGTGGCAAGGTTTCTGCCAAGCCCTATAGGTTCGTGGGTTGAAATTCGGGTTAGAAACGGAAGTATCACAATGGGGATGTATAAGCAGCGAGTTTGAGTTCCGATACATTTGTACAAAAATGTAGTCAAACCCAATACATCGGCAAAAGCCTTTTGAATACTGCAATCGACAGGTATATCAAAGCAAGGCTTTGCCGTTAAAAAGGAGATTTAAATTCATTAGTATGGCGGGGAGGCCACGGCTGCTGGGGTGCTGACGGCGTATCAGCTAGTTTTACGAGTACATACATTAAACCCCTGTCTAGACCAGATTTAAATCAATAAAGTCAGCTTCCGCGTGCCCGGTCAAAGCCTCACCTGTCTGCAATTTGTTATATGCATTTCATGTTGTTTATGTTTGCTGTCTGTCTCCGCGCAACATTCAATAACGTGGACAAATGGTACTCAGTACATATTATTTCTTAATGACATAACCTAGTATAATAATATGAAATCATCATCATATCAGCCATTTAAAGAATACTGCTAAACATAGGCCTCCCTAATTGTTTTTCACATTCATCGATCTTGTGTCTTTGGGATATTGATAATTTATAAAATAAATTTATAACTAATCCTGTAGAAGAATGTCTAATAATCTCGACAAAGTCGAGAGCGCACTTACTGTCACTATCCAATTGACGGCAGAATATTTTAAACAAGTTGAAAATCAGGCGTAACAGGTTGCAGGGCTGGCGTATTAAAAAATGGAATATAATAAACTGATCCTCATAAAATGCTTGTTTTTGATGACAGCCCAGTGGCGACACTCATAGACTTCTAATTCAGAGAGTCAAGGGTTGTCTTTTCTAAATTATGTGCGTAACTATCCTTTGCTCTGTGCTTTGGTAAGAACGTTAAGCCGTTGTCATGAATATCTATGGCATTCGTTATTAGGAAGTCAGTGCCTTCTTATATTCTGACAACTGGTTTAGGCATAGAATGATGTTTCCCTTTGGGTTGTGGAGGCAGTCGCTCTATATAATAACTGAAGTTCAGCCTAATTTGACTAAAAGCAGTGCAGAAAGTGGGCTCTAAGCTTAAGTCTAGGGCAACTGTGATAATGCTAGGATATCATAATGATACTAAGATACCGAAGAACTCCTGCTTTTGACGGCAGCTAAAGTATGCAATTAATCTATTTAATTGAACTATAGCTAAGAACAATCTCGATCGAGTCACCTTTCAGAAAGAAAACGAAAGAGTAATATAATAGAAAATAATAAATTTCCTAGTAACACGAAACCTTTAGAATTTGATTATTTATTATCTATTACAAGGCAGTCCGACAGGCGTCAGTTCATAACAGATTTAGTATTTTAAGTCTTCATAATTACGAAATAAGTGAACTATATCAAATACTCCTAACATATTTCAGCTACCTTTTTGGATGACTACAAAAAATTGTTTGGCGAATAATATGGAGGCAAATGGGGCGCAATCCCCATCCCAAAAAAAATCCCCACGCCTTGGGGAAAACAGGCGTGATTATATAGTAATTCTGAAAGTAAGACAGATGCTATATGCAGACAATCACACACCAAATTTCTCTAGGGATTGAATATACTTATTTGTAAGCCGGATAGATTAATCGAAAACGAGATTATTCTAGAAATAGTGGATGGAATGTCAGACAGGTCATACAGGTGTTGCGTAGTTCGTGACATATTTTCTATAGGGAGCAGTGGAGTCGTTCAGGCAAAAAAAAAATTGTTTCCGTTAAAAGAAGCTTAATGTAAATTCGCTCGATGACGTTTAGTACCCTTGTTTTAAATTTATTTACATAAACCTTATTAAGAACAATGAAAGGATCGAAAATCGATACTTAAAGTACGATGTATATATTTACATGTCGGCTTCACATATTATCTGTATTCATCATTAGGATATTATGTTGTCTGAGCGCACGGACCGGCAGTCCATTATTCTGTTTGATGGAAGACTTATCTATCATCATCTCAGGCCTAAATTAAAAGAAGCTGAACATTGTTTTTCACATTAGGCGCATTAGTTTTAAGTTGATATAAATGACAGCTTGAACATAACTGAAATACATTATTTTGACTTTGATTTTAAAATACAAAACTTGCACTATACGGAGGCATATCGGTGCACAAAAATTAAAAATTACAACGACTACTCGCCAGCGCTTTTCCTAATCTAAAATGTCATTAACATCACAAGTCCAATTATAGGATACCTACATACATGCAATGAGAATACCATTATAGAGCACTAGAGTTGTATTGGTTTTGGGTCAAGGATTTAAGTTGTCATTAAATTACAATAATTAACTTTAAGTACCTGCAATCAATATATTAGGCAATTTTGATTTAAATCAATGAAAAGCTTAAACAAGTTATTTCCATGTGACTAGATATAATGACTTCACCCTGCCCCATTGTAAGCAGTCGCTGCAAAAAATACGAGAGTAAACTGCTGCTAAACTCGGTAACAAGCGCACCTAAATAGAATTTTTCATACCCGCTTAAAAAACCCAGGACTGGTAGTCGTATGGTTAGTTTCTGATGTACTATGTGGAAACCACTAATAAAAAACATTATTTGCTCCAAACAATGATTTACATTCTGATCCCTAATAATGCATCATATTTATGGGCCAGATAGATAAAGGCGTACACACTCGCGCGTTACGTTATAACCCCCCAAGTAACCCTGGAAGATGCTCAATATCAAGCTTATATTCATTAACTACCTGCAAGGCTAAGTCGATTATAGAGCAATGTGATTGGCAATTATCTACAGATTATAACTGACCGCAGGACGCCATTGAAATCTGCAAGTGGAGTGATTTAGCCCACAGGAAATTGCCTGGACGTAGCTTCACTATCGACCGCAGGAGAGGACACAGGAACCAGATACGTAACCCTCGCAATTGGACCATAATCGCCACTCATCATAATTTGACCGCTGTACTAACAGCACCAAGTTGTTTTTGTATTTGTGTGATATAATATAACCAGCTGTGCCCGCAGTTTCAACCGCGTTGATTTGGTGTAAAATCTTACTGAAATATGTTCGATTAGTTTAAGAAATTTGATAAAGGCTGATTTTGACTTATTTCTTTTAATTAATACTTTACAATTTTGACATACCTAATTATTATTAACAATTTGTATTTTATTATTTTTTAGTTACTGACATTCTTATGTATAGACTATAATTTATTACTATTGTTATAAACTTGACATTGTTAGTTATTTTTGGCATGTTTCGGTTTGGTATTACTGTAATTTAAAATGTACACTGAATAATAAAAAAAAAATTTAACAAAGAAGCAATTTTAGGTACGTACCTACATCACGCTATACTATGATTCGTTTCAGTGGAATATAGTAAAACTATCATCACAAAAACAAACAAAATAAACAATCGTCGGGGAAAATACTGGCGTCTTCTGTAGAACAATAATTCCTTTTTTTGAATTTTGTTCTTCGTATTCTCAGTAGGAAATAGACAATATATGTAAAAAATAGTATAACATTACAGTAATTTAGTCTCCGAAATGAAGTTTTAAAATTCGTCCGTTTTACCGGACAGGTAAGGGCCTAGTTTCCGAATAGCAAGGGGGAGAATTTGCCTTGGATTTTTTATTTTTATTTACCAAACGTCTAAAACACGAAAACATCCTGGGGCTCGTGCGCTGCGAGCGATCTGCAACTGTCACTGTCAGCGTCACTTCTCTCACTGACCTTTTCAACGATAAAAAGAATTGTTGTGCCGGTATTTATTTGAGAAAATCTTATTTCCTACAGACATTTCTATTGGTAGTTCTTTCAATCAAGGATTTTGTCTAGAGCAATCATCATCATCTCAGCCATCTGACGTCCACTGCTGAACATGGCCTATGTTATATCCCTAATATAATAATTTTATATATTATATAATATAAAATCTATCCCTAATAGATTTTACATTGAGCGATCCTGAGACGATCATCGGTCCATCGCGTGGGAGGCCGTCCTCTACTACGTTTGCAGGTTCGCGGTCGCCATTGAAGAACCTTAACGCCCCATTGGTCGTCGGTTCTTCGAGCAATGTGCCCGCCCATTGCCACTTCAGCCTGCAAACTCGCCTCGCTATGTCGGTCACTCCAGTCCTCCTACGGATTTCCTCATTTCTGATTCGATCACGTAGGGACACTCCGAGCATAGATCTCTCCATTGCACGCTGAGCTACTTTGAGCTTTCTAATGAGGCCCATAGTCAGGCACCAAGTCTCAGTACCGTACGTCATCGCTGGCAACACACACTGGTCGAATACTTTCGTCTTAAGACACTGAGGTATTTTTGACAAGAAGATATAGCGCAGTTTCCCGAACGCAGCCCAACCAAGCTAGATTCGACGATTGACCTCTTTCTCGAAGTTGGACCTACCCATTTGGACTTTTTGTCCCAGCTATATATACTCGTCGACCACTTCGAGAGCCGAGCCTCCAACAATTATTGGAGTAGGCTTAACATGGACATTAGACATAATTTTCGTCTTGTCCATGTTCATTTTGAGACCTACCCCTTACGAAGCTCTGTCGAGGTCTTCAAGCATTGTGCCCAGATCCACAAGCGACTCCGCTATGACCACTATATCGTCGGCAAATCGAAGGTGAGACATATACTCGCCATTTATGTTGATGCCGTAGTTTCCCCAGTCCAGCATCTTGAAAACATTCTTCAGGGCAGCAGTGAACAGTTTCGGAGATATGACATCTCCCTGTCTCACGCTCTTCCGCAGGAGGATAGGATTTGTGTGCTGTTCTAGTACTCGTACGGACATGGTGGCGTTTTATAAACTTCTTAACGCTTCAATATACCGATGGTAAATGCGGCATCGCTGCAGGGACTGAAACACTCCCCAAGTCTCGATCGAATCGAAGGCCTTTTCATAATCCACAAACGCAATAGAGCAATGACTGCATAAAAATAATTTACTAGCCATATATTTATAATATTTTGATAATAGATGGGTTGTCAAAAGTGTCTGTAAATGTATCATTGATAATCGACTTTAAAACCATCCAATATATTTTCATGCCTGATGGTCCTAGAACGATGTAAGGGTGCAGGGCAATGTCATTCATATACCCTTCACAGTTAGGTGATTTTTACAGATTGATTGCATGACATTCTAGATCAGTGATTCCCAAACTGAGTTCTGTAGTAAAGCGGCAATTGATATAAATAAACAGATCAAGTAATGTATAGAAATTACATTAGTTGCTATTCAAATTAAAATAAAAGTATTTTTTTCACTTTTACTAACACGATATTTAAATAGCCACAAAGGAAAGTCTAAAGTATTTTTTCAACATCGGATTCAAACGGAGAAGATAACTTTTGAAGTTGCCCTAAAACGAACCCAACAATAGTTTGTTAACACTTTAATTTTTAACAACCGATATGGCGTGGAAGTCAGTATACGTACACTTCACTCTAGAGATCGTGGGTTCGATTCCCACACTTGACAAATCTTTGTGTGCATGAACATGAATATTTGTTCTGGTCTGGGTGTTTTCCTATGTATATTAAGTATGTATGTATTTACAAAAAAAAAAGTATTTTAGTATGTTTGTCCGTTGTTTAGTATCCATAACACAAGTTCTTAATGATACTTATCTTGGAACTAAATAATTGGTGTAATTGTCAGAAAATATATATTTATTTATTTAATTGGACGTTGAAGAAATTTGACTCTGTTCGCAATGAAAATCAATACCGACTCAAAATATTTATGGAAAATATATAAACAGCAAATGACTTGTATTATCATAGAAATTATCATAATAACGTAAAAAAACCTAGCGATTTTGTACTGGAGAGGCGGGACGAGCCAAGACTACGAGGAGTCCGGAATTAACATTTTTACTCTCGCGTGCAATTTTTGTTTTGGCGAAAATCAGCTTGATACGTTTTGTCTGTATTTAAAAAACCAAAACGAACCCCGAACATGAATCAGCTAACACGAAAATCGTCATCATTAAATGTTCTGAGGAAAATCAAATCATCTAGACATTCGTTCGTAGAGTACTACCGAGCCCCAAAGCTAAGCTAAACTTAAAGCTAAGACTAGGGATTAAAATAACAGAATTGCACATATAGTCCATAATCTTTAAAAACACAACGGGAATTCCGAGGCTGTTATAGATTTAACAACTCATGGTTCGCCGTTTGTGACAACAATTAAATCCAACTTACACAATAGATTTAACTGTTTCTGATTATCAACGAGAAAAACGATATATAATTAAACTAATTTGAACTGCATTTTGTATCTAGTCTACATATTTAATATTCTACTTTCAGTGTTACAGGTTGGGAGGATTTTTTTCCTAACGGGTAACTAACCCAACCAACACCATCGGGTGTCACTTGTGGTGAACATGTAAAAATGTTTTTTCCAAGTGTAACACTATTATAGTTAGGATTTTGTTTCAACGATAAACAGTGTTACATGTTGCTGTGTGACCAGTTGGGAACAAAGGGAGACCTTCGTCGGGGTGTGGCTCGTTTGGAGCACGTAAAAAGTTATATCAACACAGGGTTTGATTTTGAAAATAGATGGAAGTTAGTATTTTACCGAATAATTTTATTTTGGGTGGCATTTTGGGTGGCATTTTGAATGCTTTGAATTTATTATCGGTAAATAACCTTCCAAAATCTCACAACAGAGATAACACCGCGTTTTCCCATTTTTCGGCCCGGGATGTCGTGGGTGTTAGTGGTGAGCTATCAGGTCTAAACCTGATGTGTCGCGGGTGTAGAGTAGGTAGGTGTAGGCGTGGAGTAGGAGGTGTAGGAGGTCCGGATCGTCGCGCCCTGCGAACATGCTTAGGTCGCGTGGCGCCCGGATGCACATAATTCTCAACAATGTAATCTGAAGCTTTAACTACGTGTGGATTTGTACTTATAAGCTATATTTTACTGAACATAAATCATCAGACATTTTATAGTACATAATTATTTAGTATTTATGTAGGTAGTCGCAAAAAGCAATGCATTACGACCAACCAAATAATTGAGCCCCGTGGATCCTAAGAAAAATATTTGGTTTGTAGAAACGAACTAAAATTTCGATATACAGGACTGAACTGCATTTAGAAGTAGATTACGAATTACGGGTTACCTAAAACTCTTGATAGATTTACATTTGGAGACTCAATAAAAGTGCAGGACGCGTCTTTACTACTAAGTGCTGCAGACTCGCAGAAAGGTATCATTTATATGTCTGCTTAACGGGTTGATGAGTCACATTGGACAGTGGACATAACAGCTTAGATGATTGACCACCTACTGATATTCATGATAGAAATGAAATATTTACTACAACGAGAGAACATATTTGCTACGAATATCAAGAAGCCATTTTAGAGCGGGGCGTAATCCCGTCATCCGCTCGTGGGCAACCTCTACTTGTGTTACAAGAGTAGATTTCAGTTTGTACATTAAAAATGCCTATAGAAAATAAAGTGTGGCGATATTACTATAGTTTTTTGGACTTACCCAATTCTTACAAACCTATATGAGGTGAGGATCAAAACAAAAAAATGATACATAATCATTTTCATATGATTAACAATAGAAAGGCAAAGAACAATAGATACATTTTGTGACCTGAGTTGTTGCAAAGGTTTAGAGATTAGTTATTATAAAATCTCAAATATTATTTAAATTTTAAGTATATAAATAAGTGTAAATTAATGTGTTTACTTTCATAACATTTTAAGAGAATTGTAGCCCTCGAGTTTAAGAATCCGAGAAAAGCCCGAAAAGGATTTTTTGATACAAATGCAGATATCTGAAATCTGGCTTAATGTGAATATTCTGCATTTGCGGATGCAAGTCGATTGGTACAATATTGATTGATTAAGCAATATTAATAACGTTTTTTAGTGACATATATAAAACATTTTATTTTGTTAAAGAACAATCTCATATGGGTTATATTTTATTATTTGTCAGATCCAATGTATTACTACCAAAATAAAGCGTTACCCTTTAGTGATTTCGCTCTCTCTTCGACTTACGTACCACAGTATTACATACTGCATTTCTAAAATGTACGACAGTCTTAAACGCACCATGGAGCATGGTGCCCCAAATTGTTAAAAAACTGAATTCCGAGAACCATTACTCCGAGGGGAAATTAGCCTCGAAAGGCGTCGAGAGATAAGATATCGAAGATAAGTCGGGTACGTATTTTATTGGTTAACAAATAACAAACTACCACCTAACTTTTTAAAGTGAAAATAACTTATAAACAGTATAGGTCGTAGTATTTTCTTAGATAATGGGTTTCTACAAATTCTTGGAGGTAAGTTTGTCGGAGTTAAGTTTTTGGGCTAGCCAAAATATCAAGTATAGAACAAGGCCCAAATTCCCAGTAAAATCGACTTACCTGGTTTGGAAGACATGGTGCCCACATGCGGTGGCGCTCCGGCATACATCTGAGTGGCGTAGGGCGACGCTATGCCAACAACCGGCCCTCCCATACAGGGTTCAGCGCCTGAACAAACCACTACATCTTCATTATTGAGTAATGACACACTGTATTTTGATACATACTATCACGTCTTTTTTTCCGTAAGGTATATTGTTCTACTCATGTAAGTAGGACATGAGTGTGGCCTACCCAAGCCTGGATTATCTGTTCATAGGCTGCCTAGAGACTACGCATCGGCTAGGGGCCGACTACTATGAAATTTCAATGATTTTAAACTATGTATTTTTATTTTAAAAAATGCAACAAACACTCATCTGAAACATTAGTTGTAGCTAGCTAGAAAAGGGTAAAAGGGCCCTAAGAAGAGCATTGCCTATTTAATGGTTAATTCAGCTGCCTGATGGTAGCTGGGGATATATAAACATACATAAATATTGCATCTTCAATATATATAGTCAAAATTAGCAGATAAATGTTTAAAGATTAAAACTTTTTTTACTAGAGCTATTACAGTGATAGCGTATATAATATAACTATGCGCTATATAACTTAAATTTTTTTTAATCTATTAAAAAATAATTTAAATCACTATTCTTATATTGAAAAACTCATAAAATAAATATCAATATAGTTTGTTTTTACGAGTACTGAAATTTAAATATACTAACAAGCAAATGAAAAAAATATATGAATAATATCTCTCAAATTTATATTGGTTGTCGTATTTCAGAACTCTTAACCAATATTATTTAACCAGTTAGATTATTTCAATGCACCTACATTCATACATCAAGGGGGTAAATTTCCACATATTAAAAATATTTGTGTATTTTTTAACCTATTGACTCATTTGTTTTTAATGTACATTTTAATAATAATATGACAACTTTATATAAATTAGGTTATGATAAATTATTACAGTATGTACTTTATTTACTCTTACAGTATGTCTTAAATTAAGTATGTATTTTCTAAATATATTGAAAAACACAGTAAGATTTTTTTTCCAGATTATTAGAACTAGTTTAGACTACACATTAAAACTAATTAAAGAACATACTAACATTTAAATTGTGCACTGTAACAATACATTTTATTTTTGTCATTATTCAAATTTATTTATTTATTATATTCAAATTGCTTTGAAAAGCTCATTCTCTCTAATTTAATATATAGGCTAATTTTAAATAGATTAATGGTTAAATAAATTATATTTAGAGTGTCTTCCACAACAGTCACTAATCCTGATTGAACCTAAATCTATTAAAAACATTGTTCTGTCCCCTCTAAACTTTAAACAAATTACTGAAATGCAATGACATTTGAAACCAAATTTAGTGCGTACTCAATAGATAATGTTTAAGCCACCCTTAATTAAAAAAGATAAATTTAAGAAAATTACCTAAAGATGCTGATGAGTTAAGACCAGCAGTGGTGTTGAGACTGTCGGAGTTAGTGGAGTAGAAATATGTGGTACCCCCAACATTTTCCTGTAAAACAAATAAGTATATAGTAACTTTGTTATAATAGTGGAAACATTCCTACAGACCCGTACTTAATAACAGCAATCAAAATTAAGGTGCTTAATCTTTCTGTTTATTGAATCTTTACATAATGACTGGACTTTGTTTTATGTTGAGCTGCTGTTGAATTCAGATATAATTAGACAAAAATTGTAAATTAAGATGCCTTTCTAAATATGTGAACAGTCCATTTTATAATAAAAAACATGATAATTAATGCCCATATTTATGTAACAATGGTAAAAAAAAACAGTTTCACCTTCCACTAAAATGTTTCAAGAGTATAAGGACTAATAATGTGCATGAATATACGAAATGTTTTTTTTAGTAAAATGTATCTACATAATATTTCTAAAAGTGTAATATCAGGAAAATTTTATAGCAAAAAAAGTTGAAGAAGTAATTGGCAAACAAACTCTATGATGCACTTATTATAGTTCACAAACCAAAAAAGTTTAGTATCTTACCTGATGCACTTGTTGAGTGTTACTTGGCACTGCTGGTACCACTGATAATGTAGTTGGAGGAGAGCTCTCAGGAGACTCCGGAAGCATGGGTGGTGGACCATAGTAAGTCAGGGGAACAAATTCTCCAATAATCACCTACGAGGAAAATACACCTTAAATTACATATCCATAAATAATAGAACTTGGATGTTTATAACTTTAGCCTGCTGCTTTATATTGAAAGTTAATGAAGAAAGTTTTATACCTTTTTGATGGCAGTAGGTGATGACTCCAAACTAAGTTTTCCAAGAGCCTGATTCAAGGATCGCGTCGGCGTCGAAGTTGTGTGGTTCTACAACAAAAAGTACGTAAATAAATAAAACAAATTTTAATTGTATGAATTTTATATAAATAAGCGCCTCACCATATATGTCGCCAGCTTAGACTCCTGGGGTAGCCCAGTGGGGGGAGAGTACGGCAAAAATATAGAGGGATCCATCTTAACCACCCTCGGGACGACTGGCTCGCTAGACACAACAGAAGTTAATGAATTACTATTTGCAAAGAGAAGTTCGCGCACGGCCGTCGCTCAGTGTATACGTGCGCAGATCTCGTACTCACCTGTTCAAATTCGCATCAGAAGCCCATTCTCTACAACTAGTGGAATTTCATAAACTAAACATATTTTCTGAACTTAGCCAACTCGGACATTTTCTTTTTAGCACAAGTTACCTTCCTGACGGTCAAACTAATGCAATCTGAATGCAAACCAGTTGCATATTGTGAATAACAGAATGATTATGTTTCTTTGTAACACAATCAATTCAGATGACTAAAGTTTATTTACAGTTATCAATAAATACAAAATTTCTATGTTTCTACAACAGTGGACAGGGACACGAAGACAAATACATACACACAACACAACACAACTAAAATGTAAAAGTAGAGATATATTTTTTATATTTTCACTCGCATCGTAATCGTATACCATAGACATAATGATTGCGAATGTTGAGATTCTGCAGTAATTCCATAGACAATTTGTAGTTCGACCAACTTACATAGACAGTTAAGTTGTTGCTAACTCCTTTCAATAAACGACGATATAATTACTACGGACTATATTGTAGTGAAGCGAGTGGAGCGATTATTATATCGATTGATCGATTGATGCAAAAGATGAATAGGTATATTAATATTTTTTTTTACCATTGCAGTTAAATCTTTATAACGTATTTATAACTTTAAGTGTTATTTAACTTAAACCCTAAGTTTAGACTTTGTATTACAATATAAAGTCTAAACTTAATTAAACATTCTAAGAATTCAAACTAAAAAAAAATGAAATTTATTTTCTTTCTATAATTTTAAGAATTCTAGCACTCACTACTTTTTTCGAATTGAATTCATTACATTTTCAAATACGTAATCAGCTCTTGGCAGCCTTTGACTTAAATTCGTAAAATCATGTAAATCACATAATATATAAGTAAGGATACGTAATTCATGTTAAATAAAGTTTAATATCAAAATCTGATTACAAAAATTAGATAGAAGCTTATTCAGTCGCCAAAACCTAACAGACTTTGAAGCAATTATATGAAAGAGTAATATTTTTATTTGATAGGTTAGCAGTTTTTAAAGATGAGTATTGAATGATCGAAATTAAAGAATGTAAGGGTTCATCGACGGTTCGACTTAACAGTTCAAAACATATAGGGGCTTTGTAATGAAAACGAGATCTAAGGTTCGACCAGGTTCAAAACTAGTGCTGTCACTATCATTTCAAGAAACTCACTTTAAGATGAAGACAGTGACAGCACTGTCTAGTTTTAAACCTGCTCTTACTTAAGACCTCGTTTTGTAAAAAGCCCAAAAGATTCTGACAAAGAATCCATTTTGCCTTTATTTCTGTCTGTAACCTTAGCTCTGTACCTTCATGTATAAGCTGATACTGTACATATACAGCCTACATGGCTTCATTGAATCTATTCTCCATCTACATTACAATTAGAATTGAACTATGTGCCGGGGAATTGCTCCCACGAAGAAAAAGATCAAGAGAACCAGATGCTGCACGTAGATGACAACAGTTTAATAAGATAATAAGAGAAATTATTAAGAGAGTAATTGAGATATGTATTGTTTTGTAAATAACCCTTATAATCTACTTACTTAGCCATGAAAATTCAGTTATCTTAGTACTTATTTCTTGATGTTAAGTAAGGTATATGTCATGCCTTCATTTAAAATGGAGCATAAAAATAGTATAAGTTATAAGTTGAACTTTCGGACGTAATAAATATTAAAATTCGGTTTGTAATCGTGGCGGTTTTGTTTAAGTTAAGTCTACAAGTATCATTTTAAAACAGTATCTCCACATGACTCGGCTGCACAGTATCCCCTAACAAAGAAACCGTATGGTCTTACCGCACATTAACCCCTTCATTTCAACCCGTCACCAAGAATATGATGTACATATGGGCTCTAAGTGTTGCTTTTTAGACATTAAGAGACAGCTCGCTGTAGCTTGGTCTGTTGGATCACTTGGGTGCCTCCTCACTTTAGTCGCGTTGACTATGATCAGTGGCCGTACTTTCGGGCGGTGTTAGTTCGTAGCGTTATTGGAGCGAGGCGTGTAGGTAAGCTATGAATTTTAGAACACCCTCTCGTCAACTAAAACAATAACGACATAATAAATGGGCCTCTCATTTTAAATGGAATAAAAAACTAAAATATTTTTTTTAGAATATCGGCATAGGTGTTGTGGAACCTTTTGTTGTTACTGTTATTGTATGTAATTAATAATTAGAGGAGTTAAATTAATAATATTAACTGTTACGATCAGTTACGATATTATGGGTTACCCGAAATAGTTGCTGCGCTATGATTTCTCAGCTGTCACTGTCAGAATAGTGAAACTTATTTCACTGTAATGTCTGTAGACTGTAATTGACCTGCCATCCACAAAGTGATTTTCTCAAAACTATTGTGTTAGTCCGTAGTCGTCACTGACTGATTTTAAGTTTTATATAATTTCTTAGGTTAAAACGACTTTTACTTTAGATGTTATTTAAATTACAATAATTTGTTCGTTACGTGATAAACTATACAAACAAGACAGTGCAGAACGTTGAGAGATACATGCATAGCAAGACTCCGCATACTTTTCACGTCATAGTTAAATCTAATTTCACATTGCAATAACTTGATTACGGGTACGCATTGGCGCAGTTAATTTCATCACGGAAACGTCAAACGGTCGTTCTAATCGTTTGAGAATAAGAAGTGCTTTTGTAGTTTTAGAATGGAGTCCTATCAGGGAGGATTGACTCGAGAAGAGGCGGGCGACGCCTTCCAACGACAGACGCAGACAATAACCAGCAACATAAAGAAGATATCACAAAATGGTAACAAGCTACAAATTAATTTCTTCTCTGTACATACCTATTTATATGATGAACAATGCAATATAACACAAAGACTATAATGTCTTTGTATAGTTACTTTTATCTCTCATTATCATGTTAATCCCAAACTAGCTTCTCATGGAAAACACACAATGTAAATCTAATCATTATATGATGTGGTATTGAGTTCCCTAATCATTTTCTATCTAATTTTAGCTATTATTTTCAATTTTTAATAAAAATCACAATATATAGATTTAAGTATGTACTTTAGTTGATAATACCACTATATGACCAAAACACAGATAGTGGGGTATTTCAACCTTAAACTTTTTGCTGTGTATGATAAGTTTGTAGTTCTTATGAACAATATGATGATATTTTTCATTGTTATCTCAGTCATGTCCCTGCCCTGCTCACAGCTTGTCTGGAATTGGTGTTGCGTATAATTTTCTTCTATTGTCTTCAGTTATTTATCATTAACTTATGCACCCTCTTCTAGATCATATTGATCTTCAACTACTCAAACCAACTCTTTTTGGTTAACCTCATGTCTCATGCTCTTTGTATGTTTTCATTACATGCACTCCAAACCATCACATACATACTTTGCTGCAATACATCTCATGCTTAAATGCCTTTGAAAATTGATGTTGATGACCAATTAAGTAGAAGATTTGAAATATCTTGCACAAGCATATAACATATAAAGTATTAATGACAAGTACAATTAGCAATATTATCATCTCTGAGCACTGCTTACTTTGGGCCTATACTAAGAAGGCCAAAGGAAACCTGACTCACTGCTCATTAGAAAGTTACGTTTATTTCGAGTTAGGAGAGACTAGTCTGTATAATATTAATAACATGGGTTTATATCTCAAAACTCATAATTTTAAAACTAGAAAGACTTGTAGAACTATTTCCAGTATATGACTACAGGTAGTTGTTAGCCAGTTGAAAGAACCCTGACAAACCAAGAGCAACACTTGTGCATTATTATCTTACGGGCTTGAGTAGATATAAATTGTTGTGGTATTACTTTTTAATTGGCAATTTTTAAACAAACAGTATGTGCATATTGATTTATTTGCTAATTTCAATACAATTTTGCCCAGTAATTTTTTTCATCAATAAATAATATATAATATAAATATATATCATATATATATATAAATAATATCACACTACATTTAATGTCATACACCAAATGTATGTGAAAATCTATTCAACATGGGTGCAGGAAGTTTAATAACAAAAATTTATTTACTTCCTACACTACCATGCTTTAAAAACAAATTAGGTAAAGTGCATCCATACTATATAATTATAATGGTAAAATTACTTTGGAACAAAGGGAATATGCTTAGTTATTGATTCATTGTTCCAGTGTCATCTATGTCGAAAATGGTCAACCAGCTGCAAACTCCTCAGGATTCACAAGAGCTCCGTAACCAGCTGTATGTATCACTTATCGTCACAAATTTAACTTGTTTATTTAATCACTGGATTTTTCACTAACATACTTTTTTATGCAAGTAACACCCTATGGATTTACTGATTACCATTTTAAAAGCTGCGAAATGGTTACATACTATTTAATCAGCTATTGGCAATTAGATTATTCGTAAATTAAAATAGACTTTTATTGATTTCACAACAATGTAGTAGTAGTTAGTAGTAGTAGTCTGTAGTTTACATTACAAATATTGTTTTAAATACATTACTTTTCCTTTTTGGGGTATAATTATTCATTTCCTGCTCCTGGGGGCGTACCACCGAACTTTCTGGTAATTGATTATTAGGCAAAATGGTTTACGAATTGATTCTGTCGTATCGCCCATCACATGGAACGCGATACAAGATGGCGTTCTCCATTTAGACACAAATTTTGAAGGATTGACGTAATTTAAAATAAAAATATTACACATTATTAATATTTAGGTAAAAATGTGTCATTAAAACGCAATAAATAATCATTTAATTAATTAGTCGCTTCACTAGTCTGCCAAGGTCATGAATAATCTATGGCTTTCAGCAGATTCCCCGGTACGGATTGATGAACCCCAGAAAATTTAGATCTATATGAAATAGCTGGAATTCATCGAAGTCGATGAAAGGCCCTGTACCCTACTCTTCATTGCCAGGCTAATACTATGTGTCTTAAAAACCAGACATAATTGTTTATTTCTTGCCAGCACTTCACTATTCTAGTAATCTCCCAGATTATTTTTAATCTTTTAATCTTGCCTGTACATTTTGTTTACTTGTGTGCTTCAAACTTCAAAAACTTTTCATTTCATAAACTATTACATAGTACTTGAAAACGTCAAAACTTGCTACTTTTGTTTTCTACACTAAGATCCTATGTTTTTCATTATAAAACAAAGTATGTCTAGTAATACTATGATATTGTTATAATTAGCTTGCTGCCAGTATTCATAATTTGCAAATGCTTATCTGGTATTGAAACTAATTAATTTTGCATTGAATGGCTGTTGATTTATGAACTAAACAATGTAATGTCTGTTGCCATCATATCTTATAAATCAATAGGTTTCCGGCCTATTAATTCTTAAAGTACAGTAGTCAGTTTTGCGATTTAAAAGTTTTTTAAAAATATTTTGCACATTCGGGATACAGCAATCGCACCCTTGTTTATAAAATGAGCCTGAGACAGGGTGACCCATGTCTTTATTTATTTATTGGTGCTAAAGCGATGTGCTATTATTTGAGCATTTATATGTAATGTTGATTTAGCGAATGATTTATAAAAAACTTTAATATTAAATCACATTATCTCCAAAGATCTACCCTCTCTTGCTCATACCCTTTAAAATGCTTGTGTGTTGTACTCTCGGTGTTGTAAGTGTGTATTTTAGTATGCTTTTTCAAATGGCGGCCTACAATACACTACCACTTAATGTTAAAGCAAATATCTGTCAACTCTTTTTTCACCTGTTTTTTTTTATCATTTTGAATTTTATTTGTATTAACATTTTATGTGCAGCCATAATATTTTGTGATTTTAATATTGCTGCAAACTTCACGTGTAAAATTCACATATTTAAGATATTAGGTACAAATATAAAACAATAATTAATACATTGTGTTTTATGGACTAATTGGTTATTTATTAAATTTTAAAAATAATATGAAGTTCACATCAATTGATATGTACAATCGTTCTCTTTCTCAGTGAAAAAATTGTATTCACGAATTAATAAATAATATTAGTAAATAGTTAAAGTAGTTGTTCAGTAAACATTTTCTTATGTAATACATTGTGTCCGTTACTTGTGTAGGTTATGTAATGGTGGTAGCTTTATTGATATAGGTATTGTATTCTGAGATGAGCATAGATAAGTAATATTATATTGTATGTTTGTCAAATAATAAATAAAATCCTCGCAATGAAGCCTTAGACGGTTTACTCACCACCTCTGAATTACATACCAAATATATGATTTTAATTAACTTTTAATTCTCCCAGTAGTATACGTAAAATTTACAAAAATAACATTTGTTTAAGTCACAATTTTCTCCCAAATATTTTAAATCTATGTTCTACCAATTCCACCTCACTTTTACTTCCACCTAATTACCATCCAGGCATTGTTTTAATGAAATGGAATTTTGTTATTCAGTTAACTCTATTCAAAGTAATGTTTTCCCTATACCTAAAAGTACTTTTGTTTTAAACTGGGAGTCTTGCTTTGTTTTCCTGGTTTTGATAAGTGTGTGGTTGGAGTTATTTCAGATTCATTTGATGAGTGATATGAAATGGAGCACTCCGCACAATTCCCACATGGCATATATACTAATGTTCTTACATATAAAATTTTGTATCAGTCTGGGTGATTTCTATGTGTTATAAATACACAAATAAGTATTTGTTTCTTAGTTTAATGTTAATACATATCTTAAATTAATATAATTATAGTTGACAACTTAATGCAAAATCATGGAATTCATTTAATAAGCTTAAGACCAAACTGATATGCTTGAGGTCAATTTGACTGTAAGTATAAAATAGGCGGAAGGTATATTACATAAGTTATATATAACATTATTATTTCGTCGACAATTTATTTTCCCGTTAAGTGGATGCTATGCTGAGCTTACTGTCATAGTTATAGTGTAGTACTAATTATTTACTGAGTCTGGAGCACTATGCAACAATGGTGTCTTCTGTATTATTTCATATCAATTATGTAATTTTAAAAAGGATATTTTAACACCAATTTTTTTTACAATTTCATGTAAGTAAAGATTATCTATAATCCATAAAGTTTGCTAAAAATAAAACCTTTAATGGTTCAATGTTCTCAGAACATATTGGTTTTGCGAGCGGCGATAGCCCAGTGGCGAGACCCCTTGCCTTTAAATTCAGAAGGTCTCGGGTTCAAACCCTGGGACTATGACTTTTCGAAGTTATGTGCGTAGTTATCGCTTGCTCCGTGCCTCGGAAAGCACGTTATGTTTAACCATAGAATAATGGTTCTCTCTGGGTTGCGGAGGTAAGACGGCAGTCGCTCCACGTAATAACTGAAATTCAGTCAAATCTGGTTGAACCAGTGAGCAGACCCTGGCCTCTTAGTTGAAGTTGAAGGGCAAGCGGGATGCTAGTGCTAATGCTAGGATATGCTGATGAAAGATTATAATTATAGATCCATAAATGTCTCTAAAAATAAAGTCTTTAAAATGGTGCAATGAAGTCAGAACATATTGGTTTTGCTCATGCCGAAATTTAAAGTGAGAGTTTAGTAATATGCTTATAAGTAGTACTAGAGATTAAGTATTTTAATTTTAAGTAGTTTTTGTACTGGCTTAAAGACAAAACTTGAAGAGTTCTTGCCCAGTTCTTTTCTACTCAATCTCGTACGCACAGCGGTCAACTAATAAATAGTCTTATTATTTTTTAATGAGGACGTTCTGTAAATTGGTAAAAGCTTCAATGCATTAAAAAAAACATTCTCTCGAAATCTCTGACATCAGAAGTACTTATTAAATCTGCAATAATTGTTCAGTATAAGTGCACAACCTTTTTTAATACACTTGACAGCATAATTATCGCTCAGTTACCTTTTTTAAAACCTAAATAGAATTTATACAAAAAAAGTCATCGTGTTTTTATAAAACAATCTTTCTTATAACACAACATTTATTTTTAGGTTTACAGTTTATAAATAAACTGTAAACCGGAACAACAATTTTTTTTCAAAAATATTGCTGTTGTGCGATATTTATGCTCTCAAGTATAGCAATGCGAATTTTTGGTGTTTATAAAGGTTATATTATTTTATTATATATTAATTTATGTGTTAAACGGCGCACACGCACATACATAAAAAATATACGGTGAGTAATTGACAAACCAAGTACACCATATCTTTATTTGTTGATTTTTAGGCGTCAAATACAGAATTATACGCAGAAGTTGGCCAAAGACACATCCTCGCTTATCATGGAGATGATGAGGCAGCCGACTGACCAGCCCACAGCCAGGCTGGCCAAGGAGCGCCTCAGCGATGAGTACATGGCCACTCTCAACGCTTTTCAGGTAAGGTACCTTCATACTAAAAGTCGTTAACGACTAGGGTGCGATGGTGGAATCTATAGAGTCGAGTGTACAGCATGCTTTCACACACGTGGATGAAGCCGTTTAGGAATTGGTTCAAGCTATTAGAGGTGCTTTGTAATACAATCAGATTGGTTTATCATAGGCCCAAGCACGTCCACTGTTAAACATCATCCTCCAAAAAACTTTAAATGTGACGATTTGAGGCGGCCTGCATACAACGCGATCCTGCGACCTTTATTAGATCATCCGTCCATATTGTAGGTGGACGGACGTCCCATGCTACGCTATCAAAGGGTCCCATTCTAGAACTTTTCTTCTCCAAACAGACGTTATTTTTTCGTTCTATATGCCCTGAGCTACTAAAAATTTACACTAATTAACACTTTTTAAGTAAAAGTAAAGTAAAATATGTAGTAGTTTATGATAAAAGAAAATTACTAATTAGTCTTTAGATAGGCTAGATTGTAGTGGATATAAGATACCTCCTTTTAAAAAAGGACAGTATTTTGTATAGGTAAAAAAAAAAAAAAAACTTTTTAAGTTTACGACTGAGAGATTTTTATATGTTATTAAAGCAAGTATACACTGCACGTATCCCATCTGATATTTAAGGCACCTCCGTTTGACTACCTGTATGGCGTAGTGGTCGTTCCTCGCTGCAAAAGCCACACATAGGAAATGTAAATGTACTCTTGAATATGGATATAAAGTGCGCTTAATGTGCAAGCAATACTTGGTGGGGCTTCCCTGTTGTTACAGGGCCAGCTGAAAGTCACTTAAAGATTTGGCAAAGTTACACTTGAAATTATAAAGTGAGGAAATATTAATTTTGTGTGTCACAAATAGTTTACTTATTGTACACAATGATGACTAAGTTACTGATAGTATCAGTTATGTTAGTCGTGCTGAGTAAAGCATTAAAACTCAGACATAACTACGATTACTTTATCCTTATTCATTATTTACGATTATTTATATGTAGAAGTAGTGTACTGCATGTTTGTAGAAGTAGATAATGTAATCATAAAAACGATTTTAATAGATTTTATTTCTAATACTTCGATTTCATAAGCATCGTTTCATATATTTACGGCTTTATACTGGAGGTACCCGTGAACGTAGCTTAGTATCTATCGATACCTTTTTATTATGTGTGATTTTGTATGAGGTTGTGTATTTGACGTCCGGTACCTGAGACTTGGTGCCTGACTATGGGCCTAAGAAAGCTTAAAGTCGCCCAGCGTGCAATGGAGAGAGCTATGCTCGGAGTATCGAATCAGAAATGAGGAAATCCGTAGGAGGACTGGAGTGACCGACATAGCGAGGCGAGTTTGAAGTGGCAGTGGGCGGAGCACATGGCTCTAAAAACCGACGACCGATGGAGCGTTAAGGTTCTTCGACGGCTTCCCACGCGATGGGCCGATGATCTGGTCAAGGCCACGGGAAGCCGTTGCATGCAGGCGACACAAAATCGCTCAATGTGGAAATCTATTGGGGAGGCCTACGTATGTGGACGTCATATGGCTGAGATGATGATAATTTTGATGATGTATTTGTTAAGTTTTTAAAATGTTTAGATTAGTTTTAAAGACTATGCTATGTTAGCTAAAAAATACTTTAAAAGTTTTCTTTTAAATACTAACTATATTTTAACTCATCTCAGCCCATAAACGTCCCACTACTGAGCACGAGCCTCCTCTCACATACCAAGGTGCAAGGGTATTGGGTCATACTCCACCACGCTGACCCAGTGCGGATTGGCGGAGGCAGGTGTATGGCGTTCTGCTGTTAGAATTTATCAAGCCGCCCATTAGGCTTCTAACATGGCTTAACGACTACCACATTTAGTGATAACCGGGACCAACGGCTTAACGTGCCTTCCGAAGCACGGAAACGCTCGATATCAAATGCCACACAAACGGTCACCCATCCAAGGACTGACCTCTGTAAACTCTGCTGTACTTTGGTGATCGTTTCCGACCACTGAGCACCGCAGAGCTACGAGCGCTTCATATTATCATCATATTTTAACTAATTAATTTTAACTTGTTGCTGGCGTATATCCTCGGGCTAACTATGTAATAGGTATGGTAACCGTTTGTTCAATGTTTTATCACCAAAGTAGTGACCCGGTCAATGTCTACGAGCAAACTTTAAGTACCTACCTGAAGTTTGCTCGCAGACATTGACCGGGTTGGTAAATCATAGTCTCAGTGATTTACCAACCCGGTCAATGTTGACCTTTTCTCCTGACTCGTGGTTATTTAGTGCTAATAAGTATTGTTATGAGTCTATGTTTCTCTCACGATCTTGCGCTTCATAGCCCGCAGTCAAAATTCAAGCAACGAGACGACATTGATAACCTTTTAGTAGCCTCGCAAGATATCGCAAACTATGGAGAAAGTAGAGACAGAGCCTTTTCCCGACAATATGTATACAATTTTCATAGGCTGATGAAGGAAAATGAAGTAAGGAAATAACTCAGAGGACTTCTGTCGGAGCAGAGCCATTTAAAGTTCTAAAGTATGTTCGCAAAAATGAAGGCTGAGATTTGCATGTTGAATGACGTTTAAATCATGAATGATTTGTGCTCCACAGTCGACACAACGCATCGCGGCTCAGAAGACCAAAGAAGATGTTCGGAAGGTGAAAGCCCAGTCTGTTACTATTGGAGATCCATTCGCTACTGGTAAGTGCGTTACGGCCAAATATTTTAAACTTTAAATATAGTGTTATTCTAGGGGGCCTATTCTCATATTCTGTTTTATAATTGTGACAAACATAAATGGCGACCCCGCGGCTTAATACGACCACGACTGGCATGATGCTGGGTGGATGCGTGTAGCTGCAGATAGTAGGAGTAGAGAAGCAGAGATAAGACCTGTGTGAGCTTGGCTTGGGCTCCTCAGATCTTACTAGGATCTCTATACACCATCCATATATATACTCTTATATATCTGGCCAAAATAGTAAAACAAAATATATTTTTTAACAGGCAGCAGTCCGGATGTGCAGAGCGGAAGGCAGCAACAGATGAATTTGCAAACTGAGAGGGATTTGTTAGAGCTCGAGCAACGCGAGCAAGACATCCGGGAACTTGAGGTGATCTCCATACACTTTTTTCTTAGGATTGACGATTTAATTCTCACTTTACTACATAAAATGAATAGTTTTTAACCTTAGGGTCTTATCATGTAAGTTACTACCTATTATGAGCGCGTTAAACCCCAGTCACCATTGTTCGCTTTTTTAGACAACAGTGTATGTATATTTGTACTAACGGGTCGATGGTTATTGTACAACTGTCAACTTTTAGGTAATAAAGATAAAGTAATGTTACGTCAAAATGACATTATCCCTAATATTGTGTAAGGTAACAATTGAAATAAATGAAATAAAATGTATTTATACTTATATATGTCACCGTAAAATTGTAAATAACGTTAAATTATAATCTATCCCGCGATATTGTAATCTGTCGAAAAATTGTGATCCGAAATAAACTGCTTACAATTTAACGCATTATTTTTCGATAGATTATAATCTATCGAAGACAAACCGTCAGATTGTAAAATGGCATGCGACAGAACGCACCTCGGGCTCTGATTGGTTGAACTTCATGTTCCCCGCTCAGCCGCCCGTCGTCGCCATCTTCGGTTGTTATTAGTCAAATTCATTTGTTGTAAAATGTGAGAGTGTGCATAGCCTCATCCGTTGATCGGCAGGTGCCCCACTTGCAGGCGAGGTTGGCTTGGGCTCCTTAGGTCTAGGTAGGATTCCTATACACCCTTTCTTCACCCGTTCTGAATGTTACCAAATGTATTATGCTAGCTGTACTTATTGTGATTTTATTAAGACTGTAATTGTGATTGGTAAATTAAAAATTAATTCTTCTTTTCGCAGAGCAACATAACAGACGTGAATCAGATCTTCAAAGAGCTGGGTCAGATGATCCACGACCAGGGCGCGATGGTGGAATCTATCGAGTCGAGCGTGGAGCATGCCTCCATACACGTGGAGGAAGCCGCCCAGGAAGTGGTGCAGGCTGCCAACTACAAGGTATTATTATTGTAACTGGCGGGAGAAAAAACCAACCTTGACGATTTTCTTGCCCGTTCTTTTACGATCAAGCTCCCGCTCGCAGTGAATGGGCGCGTTAGTTTATAAGAATGACATTCACAAGAGCTCTATTGAGCCAAACTTGAATAAAATAATTTAAAATTGAATTTTTGAATTCAATTCAAAGACGGCAACGTCAACATAAGCCTACAGAATAAACTTCAAATGTGACCAATTACAGGCGGCCGGCATTTAACGTGATCCTACGACCATAATTAGGTCGTCTGTCCTCTGTTTCCTGTATTTATTTTGCACGAATTTTTTTTAGATGTCGTTTAGGGTATTTGGCCGTGCTAAGTAATTTAATAAATCAAGTGATTTGCATAAATGCAGCGTTTTCGTCATTTTGTCACAGTAAAAGTCAAGTAAAGTTCGTTATAGTTAAGTCGATTTAAGGTAAAGTAGGTAGTAACGCGGAAAAAAGCATAGTTCACTATAATATGCCAATTCCCTACCGAAGAAGTTATGTCGAAAAATCCACTATATGTAAGCTTAAAACTTTAATGTACACTACTTTTGGAAAATCAATTATTGCTGCGATGTCTCGTTTTCTGCGTCCGTCCAAAAATATCCAATAACCCACCCTACCAGAACAAATATTCATGTTCATGCACACAAAGAAAGAAAAACATTCCGCTAATTCAAGTCTACATACAAACTGTATCTATTAAACTCTCAAAAGTCTTAACAGCTCTGTTCTCTGCTGTCAGCTCTGTCTGTCTTTCGTCTTAATTTAGATTTATATAATTTACCTAATTGTATATATTTTATTTTTTCTCTATATACAAATCTTATTTTTTGTTTTTCTGAATACCCTTGTTGTATTAACATATTTCAAAAGAAACTATTTATGTCTTTCAAATATATTGAAATATTGTGCGTTAATATTACCTTCTGAAAAGGTGCCCACGGAAGATCAGCGTCGCAACATCTCTGTGATGTTCGACAATGTGATGAGTGGGCACCATTTCAATACAAGTTGAGTTCTTCCTTGACTTAAGTTCTTATTATTCTATCATTGATTTGTGTTAACTATATTTTGTACTTATTTTATGTTTTTTTTGCAACTTGTATTGAATAAATATTTTTCTTTCATTCTTTCTTTCAAAGATTTATACTGTGTGGGAATCGAACTCATTGAAGAGCAGAGTGCATACTGGCTTGCACGCCATATAGCCGAATAAGTACTACTATAAGTTCAAAATAAATAGACTGATTTTTTTATAACATATATTACGTTTTTATTTCCAGAACAAGCTGAGAAAGAAAAAGGTGTACATCGCGATTGTGTTGTCAATCATAATGTGTATAATATTGATCCTCATCTGGAACCACTGATTTGGACCAACCGAAGTCTCGTATTCACGTGTAAATATATTTATATACAATATGTAAACAGACTGCGTAAAGCCATAGAATAAGTCGATGTTTTTAGATTATACAATGGAGTTTAAAAATGGGAGCTCATGTACTACAGATGTTAACATTAACCCGCAATAATGCGTACTGTAGGAATCACTCTTAAGACATAGTCAAGAAATTTCTAGTAAAATAAAATTGTACTGGCTATATAGATTCGATATTAAGACCTTTTTCCCGAAATGCCTTGGGGAAAAATAAAAGACCTTTTCTTGGAATGACTTACTCTTGATTAGAAATATTCGCTCATAAATCATATTTCATAAAAAATACTCTTTTTCTATAACGCCTAATTCGTGTGATGAGTCAGAATGAGGCATTTATTGAATAAGTCCGAAAACGATTGAGGTCATTGTTCTTTATTCGTGAGTTTCGTGACATTGACCAACCAGTTTAAAATTGTCGTATAATTTGTCAGCTCAATATGCTGACACAGCAATAGTATGGCCAAAAGCGCCCAATAGGTCCTCCCGCGAACATAATATATATTAGGGCACAGTTGTCGGCACATTTCTGAATAGCATTCAAAATTTTGTAAGTAATCCGTTTTACTTATAAAACTTTGGTTAATGTTTGAGAAACCTACATTATAGAAACCGTTATATCATTCATTCTGTAGGGTTATCTATTAGGTTTAGTTGGGTTATATTATTTATCACGTATCTGTTCTGTTTATATAAATAACATAGCGTAAAGCCTTGTGTTTTAACAATAGTTGTGTATTTTGCAAATGCGAATGCTAAGTAAACTACATAGGTTTTACGTATATATTAATTACCATTAACGAGTCATTATATAGTCCACCCTAAAAATAGTCACAAGTCTATATCAATACCACAGAATGGATAAGGCGATACCATTGAGCAGCGAATAAAACAGAAATTGTATTTATTATTTAGAAGCTTTTCTTGCAATTTTAAAGTCTTTCTGGAATTTTCATTTCTTTAATGTCGTGTTGTCAGACGGCAGTCGTTCCGTAAAATAGCTGAAATTAACCCAATTCTGGTTAGACTAGTGAACGCACTTTGGAAAGTTTTCGCAAAGTGCGTTCACAAGTTCACGTGCCCTAGGGCACACAAGCATTATTAATGATGCAATTTCGTGAAGTATAATGTTTAACACCCTTCGGTCGACGAAATCTATATTCCATCACAAGTCAAAAGACCATAAAGGATTTTAAGCACTGATGCTAAATTATTGAAATATTTTTATAAAATTACTTTTGTTAAAAAAATTAAGAGAAAAATATAATTTTGTCTCCATGTTAGGGTTAAGTTAAAAAGAGCCAACAAGATTATTGCAAGAACAATATTTACCATTTGCTGTGCTATAACTATTTTACTGTAGGTACTATGTAAAATGTCATTGTTTTTTTGTTGCTTAATGCAGTATTTACTAAATTAAATGTGTTTTTTATAATGTTGTATATATATAGAGCATTCCTTATGTTTTAATTATTAGCAAATAAAAATATTTACTATCTTTGTGTCAGTATTTTAGGATTCACTTTAAATGTAAAATTAATTATTTGCTACACTTGTTTTTAAAATGTGTAATCTTTAATTTTTTTTAAATAAACTTAATAATTATTGTAATCTTTGTATATAATAAGATCGATTATGTTGATATTCGATTTGTATCTTTTAAATAATAATATTTAAATGTTTATACATTTTACTTCCGAAAAGTAATCCTTTCGGAAGTAAAATGTTGTCTTGTTTAATTTTAATTTCCAGCTAGTAACAGTAAAAGCAATATAACTTCAAATCATACCAGAAATTGCTGAGTATTACTTGGACGATATTATGCCAAACTGATCCAAGTCATAAAAATATAAATTAAAGATTTTTTTAAATTTTCACTCTTTTTTTAGTTAAAGCAATATCATCATAGATTTGTAATATTCATACCTGTAATTTTTTTAAAAGTTAAAGTTATTACTAATAATTTGTTATAATTTATAATAATTTGTTTGTATGTTAGTTGCATCATCTTACATAAGTCCATTAAAACTGTATTTTTTTAAATAACTAAGTTAAACTTCAAATAACATCTTTTGTTTATTGGAAATAAATTTAAATTACTATATTAATTAAAAAAACAAACGTTTTAAAACGTATAAAGGAGTCATACTTATAAATCATACTAAAAGTATTTAGTGTTAAGTTATTATGAATTCATAATGAAATAATTTAACTTCATACAGTTATACTGAAGTAGCATCAGTGTTGTTTATAAACACAGATGTGAAACACCTTACTTCTACATCAGTTAGAAACTTCTTGGAAAAAATGTCTAAATGAAATCTTATCCAAAAAAAAGGGCAGGGATGTATTCTGATAACACATTTAGCGCCGAAATTTAATGTTGGATCTATAAATTACAACTTATATATGTATATTTAATCATTATTTATCTTATTTTTCTTTACATATCTACTTTCCTTGTAAGTATTTACATTATAATTATGACGTTTTAATCAGGTCAAAGAGCTAGTATGACAAAAAGAATGTACATTATCGTATGGAAGCAAACAGTTAGTCAATATATTTTAAATGTATGTACCGACAAATATATGTTTGATGGCGTATAGTAATATCTCTTTTAAATTTCGATAAAGTTAACAAAAAATTCATATTTGCCACAAATTTAATATAATAATAATATTTTACTTATATATTTCGTTTATTTACATCTTTTTTTGTTATTTATTTAATAAACATGTATTTATCAACGGAAAAATGATAGCTTGGTATCATTTAAACAAAATAAATATTTGCAGGTTGGTTCCGTAAAGTATTATACAAACATAAATTATTTATTTTTCTGCACACAATTCTAATACTCTGAAAATTCCAGTGGTTTCTAAATTAATTTGATATCTGACTCATTCTGATTAATAGACCCCTTCATCAATTAACCCCCCGCGAAAGTGTTACAAGTGTAAATAATAATATGTTCCTGCTGATATAAGTCAGTAAATATGTGTTTAAAATTGTATTTTTTTATATTTCTATATGTCAAATAATTTTACAAGAAACAGTAATATTAATGCAAGCTGGAGATTTTTGTTTTAATTTAATCACATAATTATAAAAATGGCAAATTTTGCATCACAAAAATATTTGTATAATTGTATTTGTTTAGGATAACCACGTTATGTGCATTGTCTGGTGTAAATTTACAATTTTTGCACTTAATTATAAGAATTATTATTCTATTTTTTACTAATCTATGGGTGTTACTTCAAAATTATAAAAGCAATAATTTGCTTGTATTTTTTATTTAATAGACTTAGTGGTAGATAATATTGTTAACATTGTTTAATAAAATTGTAACTTTGTGTAATGACGACACATGTTTACATAACATCTTTTTATTTATCGCGATACCAGGTGCACGGAATCGATCATCGAAGGAAAGCAGAGTTCACAAAGGGTCTGTCCTACCTGTCCTTTAATTAGTGACCATTTTTTTTGTGAAATTGGTTCGTGTTGTAAACTAAGCTCTAAATCCCTTTCACTTTGGATTGTTAATCAAATGTATGAAAACCATAGACATGACCCAAAGTATGTAAAAGAACGGATCAATGTCTCAACGGAGAAACCTCACTTCGTGTCTCATCGCCCTACCATGAGACGGTAGTCGGTGCAGGCAGCGTCAGATAGATCGAAGTGTTTAGAGTAGCTAAAATCTTCTATGATAAGTTTAAAACGCTAGGAAGACACAGTTGGTCACGTCAGTCACTTAGATTATTATGGCGCTGACTGTACAATAAATCGGACACGAAGTGTCTAGTCGTAAGTATAGAATAAGTATAGTAAGTAAATACGAAATTACTCTGCCCATTTAACTCCGTTGTTCGACAGATCCGTTTATTGGTCTGTTACACGTATATACGGGTAGGTAGTCGATGATCATAACCCTGTCGTGTTTTAACGACTATCAAAGTTGGAGATAACTTTTTCAGAGTTGTTGATACACTTTGACCATGAAGTTTCACATCCAGATGTGTTTTGTAGAAAATAAAAGACTCTTAGAAAAGACGCAGAGCAGTTTTATATGAAGCCGCACTGGGTTCGCGTTGACCTAAATCCCTCTCACCTTAGTTCGTGAATGCAGGGATCGGAATACTTGGATGGACTGAGATGATTAACGACGATTTATTGAAATCAAAGACTGCCTTCCCCAATACATGTAATAAGATCGGATCAATGTCTCAACGGAGAAACCTTACTTCGTGTCTTATCGGCCTACCATGAGACGGTAGTCGGTACAGTCAGCCTCATATAGATCAAAATGCTAACTCTCAAAAACATAGGCAACACAAAACACAATTGAATTCGTCTCATTTGCCACTCATGAGTAAATGGATCAATATATATGGTAAAGATAATAGAATCACAAGAATTTTTTTTTCACATCTGTCGCTTATATTATTATGATGCTGACTGTACAATAAATCTGACACGAAGTATTTAGTCGTAAGTATAGTATAAGTATAGCAAGAAAATACGAATTCACTCTGCCCATTTAACTCCGTTGTTCGACAGATCCGTTTCATAATCTTTATGGGTCTATTACACGTCTGTGGGGATGGGTAGTCAATGTATAAAAAAAGAATCATTTATATTAATCATCATCTTAGCCAAAAGGCCTCCTCAATTGTTTACTATCGCAAGATCTCGAACCGCCTGCATCCACCCACTACCCGCTCTTGACCATGTCATCGTTTGTCGGTTCGCGGTCGCCACTGGGAGAACCTCAACGCGCCATGAGACGTCGTTTTTTGGAACTGTGCCCCGCCCACTGCCACTTTAGCCTGCACACCTCTTGCTATTTCGATCAATTCAGTTTCTTCTATGGATTTTCTCACTCTTTCTAATTCCATTTGTTGGACATATTCTGGATTCGTCATTTTAAAATAATATATCACGACACAGTATATGCCTTGATGGCAGAATATTAAGCACTTCGCACTTGGTCCGTGCTGTGGAGTGTAAACACGAATACCTTTCCATTTAACCTTGGTTCGTAGGCCTCTTAAATCCTTGGATAGGCTGCGATGACGATGACATCAAAACCGCAGACATGGCCAGCCCCAATGAATGTAATAAGATCGGATCATTGTCACAACGGAGAAACAACACCTCGTGTCTTATCAGCCTACTTAGACGGTAGTCGGTACAGGCAGCGTCAAATACATCGAAGTGTAAAATAGCCAAAGTTCTTTATGATGAAAAGTTTGAAATCCTAGATAAACACATATATGCGACACAAAATACAGTTGAGCGATTTTTTTGTGCATTGATCATATGGTAACGTTAGTGGTGCCTCTAATATAATTTCAATACCTACCTGCGACAGAACTTTTTGATCACTTTACACTTTCCGATCATTGTGACGCTGACTGTACAATAACACTGACACGAGGTGTATAGTAGTTAGTTTAGTATAAGTATAGTAAGTAAATACGAAGTCACTCTGCCCATTTAATTCCGTTGTTCGACAGATCCGTTTGTTGTCCTTTATTGGTCTATTACACGTCTAGGGGTTGGTAGTCTATGATTAAAACCTTAGTTTTATTTACCATTAATGTTAAAGTAAAGTTAAATGAATGTTCGTGGATATTTCAGGACAGGCAGGGCATAGCATCGTCGTCACTAATGAAAATAATAATGTTAAAGATTAAGAAAATATTTACACAACTATAACCTACATTTAGAATTGTGTAAAATAGGTAGAAAAAGTATTCCATTAATTATTCGAGTTTAAACGTAAACAACTTTAGGCTTCCCGTTTTTGATGTGTACTTTTTTACACTTGGATTAAAAAAGGGGTGTGGCTTTGTTAATAAATGTTACAACAAAACAAATTGTTAATATTTTGTATATTAGGCACTATCAAAATTGTTTCAAATTGTATAAAATAATAAATAGCCACTTATATAAATAATCTAATATTGTTTTATTTGTACCTACTCCTAATTCTCTGCACATATTTAAGTTTTATAACTGTTGTCACTAAGGGACGAAGAGGAATGTTATTGCTAAATGACTGTCTAACCGTAACTCATAATTTATTTTGTCTACAAGTTATCGCGATGAAACGCAGAAAACCTACATTCGAACAACTCTGATTAAAATAAATACATATTATGACAAACATAAGCCCTCTATAAAACAAAATTTTAAGAATTTAGAGTATAATTCGAAATGTCCTTGAGTTTTATAAAAATCGTGTCGCCGTCGTAAATAATTTAGGCGTTACTGCGGCAGTAACTTTTTTTTTTTACACTTACCATACACGACTTCGTACACTAAAAATCTGATAAACTCGAATTGTGCAATTAGAACTTTTAACCGCTGGGACACCCACGGGCCGCCTCGGTAACGCAAACCGGGAAGCAGAATCGGTAAGTTTCTCAGATGGTACAGCCGTGTGTGCCAAGGAAAGGTCAGGGAAATAAACAATAAAATTGCGTTTATAAAATCACATTTTTTTATTAAAGTCACATCAATTAATTCACTATATTTGAACAGAACATAATAATACATTGGTAGGTACATAGTGTAGGAATGTACTGGGCCAACGATAGTGTCGGGAAATCTTGATATATTTTAAATATTGTTGAGATAAATAAACCTACGGTGTTTTAAAAAAAAAAATAAAGACTTGAAAGGTATGTAGTTATAACACGAAAAAATATTGCCCTTGAACACTGATTTACCTGCAAGCCTATTATATAAATTCCAAATTGTGACTTGAGCTATGCTTGTCGTGGCATGTCTTATGTCCCCAGTAATTTCACTAGCTTCCCGAATAGAACTTGCTTTTGTATAATGCTTTACTAAAACGCAGTACAATAACTAGTACGACCCACACGCGCACACATTAAAAAGTGTTCGTGTAACACTGTTTGTCACAAACGGGATTTGCACACACATATTTTGTTCGATTTGACCGAACCTAAGCAAAGGTTTGGTTATCTTTTGCAATTCATTACATCGCTTAAATGATACTAAACGTAAATGTGCCCAACTGAGTAAATGCTAATTACCTACCTGACGATTCACGTAAGTGACGAATCGCGTTTGTGACAAACAGCGTGTAATCCAATAAAAACGGTTAAATTTATTTTTAGTTATTTAAAATGATTATATTTAAAGTGTTATTGAAATACCGGTGTAATGTGTAAATAACAAAGTAAAGTTACCATTTTACAATAGTTATGCGGTTTCCCGCGTGTGATTCCCAATATCTTCGCTCGCCCACTGTACATCTAGATCTAGAAGCATGATAAGGCCTTGCTACTCTGACCCGGCTACAGATCTAACACTATTCTAAGTATTAAGAGAAATATATGTCGAGCTTATGAACGCTGCGGTCGGCCAACTTCATGATACCAGATACAATTATACCTACCAATTGGCACCAGATATGGCGGCACCAAATTTGTAGTTCTTTAAAAATCTCAATACCAGATCTCCTAATACCAGCTCGAGAACAATAAAAGCCAGTATATGCGGTTACTTACTACTAAAAATTATACACAAACGGTGGTCATTAACTTAACTGATTTACATCAATACTGTGAATAAAATTTAATTAACTATCACAATCTTAAAACAATAAAAAGTTCACTGAGAATTATATACGGGCTTAAACTAAATTTATATAAAATAATCTCAATTTATTTTGTCATAATTAGTAATAATAATATATTAGTTACTTAATGTCAAACTAAGCATAACTTGCATCTAAAACTGATCGTTTTTTGATCATTATCTATCTTGGTCGCAGCGGTAGAACCCCCGCCCCTCGCACCCGCCCCGCTTGTGACGTCAACTATACCATTAGCTATCCAATATCATAGATGGCGGGGTACATAGACAATGAGAATAGACTGGTCCTTACTTTAAAAAAATGTTTAATGGTTGTTCTATAATGCCAAAGCTTTGGACGAATCATTCAATACTGAACACATTTTAGTCTATTCTCAATGGCCATGCAGAGATCCTTTAAAATGCTTAGTTCAATGATATAACGTGGTTACCACTCGGGCGTCCGATATGTACACTTATATAAATACAATACATCTTTTTGGTTCAAATATTAATTAAAACATACTTTTGATTTCCATTCTAGCCATATTACAAATGTCTGAATTATGTTTATATATTACTATTGAACGCACATTGAAATTATACGGTGCGCAAGAGTATCTTACAGTATTTTAGTTCAAGTGTTAGGGTATATATATCTGTCATCAAACTTTTGAACCATAGCATCAATAAGTATCACATCAAGATTAAAACGAAGATGCCGTTTTTTCAAATTCCACCTCTTTTCTCGTTAGTAGTGTGATTTTTTTTCTTAAACTGACATTCAAATCTGTTGCAATAATAGAATGCTATGCCTTAGCGATATATAGCTCTTTTGTTTGTTTTCTTCTAACATTGAGATTGAGCTGTGACATCAGAGAAGCCTAAATACGGCACATCATAGAGCGTGCTTTAACATAACAATTTCATTCCAATAAATGTGGAATACACCCATGATACTGCTGTTCATTATACATTGTTCAGCTTATTTCAATGGCAAAACCCATACATTTGATATATCACCGCCTTTAGTCTAGTAATCCATACACATAGTCGTCTAGTTATATGTATTATTCAAATGCAGATATTTTAAATGCAATTCCGAGTTGTAATTGTAATATGGCGAGAGCGCAAATAAATCAATTCGTATGTTTTGACTATTTAAAATCGATCCTTCGCTGCGCGTCGCGTCTTATTTTAAACACGGTTATAATAATATTAATACTTTAAATATCGCGCTACTGAACTGGAGTTAAACGCTAGAGTTATATAATTTGAGTATTATTTCATAGTTATAATTACTTTATCGTGTTAAGGAGCTGACGAGAACTATACTTGAGAATACTTACCTACGAAGTTCAGAAACGTGTAGCATTTTTTTGAAAGTATTTGCTAATGTACTTGTTTTCTGTCGGCTCCTTAATGTTCGATAACGCGACGCGCGCCATTCATTTCAATATTCTACCTACAAATCCTTATTATTCAAAGATATTACACATTCTTTTTTATATATGGAAATAAAAAAAATTAAAGTAATTATTTGGCTAAGAACTAAGTTTTTGTGAAATGTTATAGATACAATATGAAAGTTGTTATGAACAAAATGTGCCCTTGTTTTCTGTAGGAAAATACCTTAGTTAAATGATCTGAAGTACAAAATTCTCTTCATGTCAATATGGGCTTGTAGGGAATGCAATATCAGATCATTAATCTATTAAGGTGACGAATTCTCAGCCATAAAAATATTTAACAAAAAAAAGCCAAGTAACAGTGCAGATCGTGCTGCAAAATATGTGTCAATAGTACAATTATTATAGCCGTTGGATTTAATAAAATAAAATATTACCTCTGGAAACGAACTGAACGAACGATTCTTGCAACGTTCCTCTGTTCCGCGATACCTAATACCCCGACTCTAAAAAGTTAAATGACAATAAAAATAGCATAGCAAACAAGTTTATAGACATTAACAAAGATATGAAAAGTATTTCATGAACCTAACATTAATATTTTAACACTGACACTAACAAAACAATACACATAACTTCTAAGAGTGATGGAAACTTGTAGGTAAAAATAATATAAAAAAGCTTTAACTGACATTTTATTTCAGGGTAATAAACAACATTTCGTCGCGTTTTTTATTATTATATTATAATAAAAAAACAAGCCAAAAATTACTGGTATGATATTTAAAAAAGGCTGTAACCAAGTTTTTAATACAGCCACTAGAAAGGTGTTTTCTTTATACAAATTATTTTTGCCTACATATTGCATAAATATAATTTGTGTTGTTATCCTTGGACTATTTCAGAAATTTGCCACAATTATTTCAACAGAACAGCTTTAACAGACAATTTATTCGAAGAGGACGCGATGGCCTCTACAATTTACCATCTAAATTATGTCATCTATTAATTCTATAATACAATTTATTCAGTAACATACGGCCTATAATAACTATGAGACTTTGTAGCGGTTTTCATTCAGCTCTACTGTCATATCAATAATATCTATTTAATATATATTTTGACATTTAATTTCATTAACTTATTCGGATTTTCCAAATTAATGGTTCTAAACTAAACGTCGTTCGGCATTTTCAATCTATTAGAATTTGAAACATATAACGTTGTTCGGAAGTGTCAATCTATTAATTCTAAATCTAATGCTGTTCTAATTTTCAATCAAATCGAATTTTCGATGTCATGACAATTTATTTCCAATTTTCGATCTAACGGAACTTTCGATGCATTGATTCAATATTTAACAATGGTCAGAATTTTTAATATACCTAATTTAGATTTAACGTAGTTCGGAATTTGCAATAAAATGATTTAAGATATAATGCAGTTCAGAATTTTCATACGTGATGCTAGTTTTAACGGTATTTGAGTCAGGGTATTAGGCGTGTTGCGACGTGGTGCGTTTAGCAGACGACGGCTTCGGAGATCGGGTTCTCGGTGATGCGGATGACGGGCGAGGCGCGGCAGCGGCGCGTGCGCCACACCGAACGGAACTCCACGATCTTCGACGGCGACAGCGGCGCCACTGGCACATAACAACATTACATTTAGTTTCAATCGATTGCAATCGACATATTAACACCATTAGTTAGGGACATATCTATTCAGATTGTACCTTTACTAAATAAATCGATTAACCTTTTCATCATTGTAGCATGGAAAAACTCACTCAACAAAGGCCTACGAAGAAGGCAGACTTTTTGTCCGATCTAGTCGTATAAGTTTATCTATTTGTAATAAACGGACGTTTTATTCAATTTGCCTCCTTTTGCTGAATATGACTAATTTATAAATGAACATAGTGTGGTCTATAGTGTGGGTTTAATTGAGCTGCTGTCACATCACAGATACCCAACCAAAGTATAGACGCATATAAGTTACTTAATAAAGGTCTTACTTGTGCCATTTAAAAAAAAACTGGGATTGACATGTCCTTCCTTATAGGATGAAACCCCAAGAGAAACAAAATTAAAATTAAGAACATAAAAAATGAAGTATTATGTTAATGAATTAAGCTTAATTGAGACAAACAGTTGACAACTTCCTAATAATGTTTCGAAACTAAAAGTTAGAAAAGAACAGAGATAGGTAAATATTAGTGCTGTGTATATGTTTACACAATTTAGTATGGATCTGTGTCTCAATGTCCAAGTAAGTTCCCAATGACGTTTACTCGACAGATATTTCTTACATGACTGTCATTTTAACTGACAAGCTGACATTGAGAAACAGATTCTTATTATTTATTATATACCTAATTAGATATTCAGGTTAATAATATTTAAAATGAGCACAAAAACACTAAAAAAATAATAACAACGATCTTAATAATTAGTGTATTTACCATAAAAACATATTGCAGGCATAGAAATTACAAATTAAAAATGTGTTCTTTATATGATTAAAAATGTAACAACTACAATATAACTACTAAAAAACGTTTTTAATAGCAAATTTATCAATCCCCTTGTGGTTGATATGTAGAAATGATATTTATAGCACCTACAAATCAAATATGCTCCCAAGCATTCATAATGGCAAATTTATTTAAATTGAAGTATTTATTTAGTGGATTGTACAGAATGTACAAGACTGCTGCACGTCATGTAAAGAAATCAGCATTACGTTAGTAGAACACGTGTTTACTTTAATACGTGTTCGCTGTGACATAATGTTATATTTAAATGAAATATTTCCGTGAGGTAAGTAGCGGCATTTCCAATGAATTCTACTACGGCATCACTCGACTCAGGGTATCGCAGAAGGCTATAAGAATGGGATTCTGTCTAGTGTCAATGTTGGCGAAGAGCCAGCCACCTCTCAACATCTGGAAGGTTTCAACCAGAGATCTGTTTGTTGAAAGTGATCTCTATAGATACCTTTTAAATATCGTTAGCAAGGTTTCAGCCCATTCCAAATGTGGTTATGGCCTTGAGAGTAGTATGTCTGCTTGAGAGTAGTATATATTAATGAAATACGAAAAAGAAGTAATGTATAAAACTGATTTATATTTCCTACATTATATGTTTTATTGATAGTTACTACAACTTTAAAATACTATAAGTATTAAGATCACTGTTATTAAACAAAAATCAATTGTTGCATAAGCAAAAAGAAAATAAAAAAAACAAAACTTACTGTTTCTACACTGCTCAACAAACTACAGACGCCTCCGCTGCAGGAGCGACAACGCTGCACATATGAACACCCATTTATAAGCGAACCACTTAAGTTAGACCTCACCCGCGACTTTGAAGGTATAAGTATAAGGGGAGTTAAGACAGGGGGAGTCAGCTGGGAGTGGCGTACCGTCTGCTTCACGGAGCAAATATAAGGAGGAGATGGCCTAAGCAACTGACAGCTGTGACTATCAACTAGGTCTGGACTGTATCACGATCGGCGTGGCTTATTAACCTAACCAAGTAGGCATTTAGCTCTCACACTTAAGTCCTCTTAAAGTTTAAATTAATGTAAGTATGGCACGCATCACTGCATATGGACGGAATTTACGAACCTTTAGGATACTTAAACTCGAAGTATCAAGATCGCCTATATTAAAAGGCGTGAAAACTAACGCGTCACATAGACAGGCCCTACCACTGCGTATTCAAGGCACATTCGTTTTATTAAAAGAAATTTAAAAAAAATTGAATGCAAATTAATCTCTGAATGTGTTTGCTTTATGGTCCGGTCCATGCTAACTCCCTTTTTCGTCATACTCCTCGTTTCCTCTACGCAGCGGGCGAAGATTGATTTAAGTGGCTAGCCTATAAAAGTAGGTAAGTACTCATCATCGATCGATTTCAAATAAGAATCTAGCTATAACAACATTTAATAGAACACAAAAAATATATTTAAAAAAAAACACGTCAATTCTAATCGAGTAGGTATATATATTATTGTAAATTCTTATTTGAGTATCGACAATGAATTTAGATGTGTTTCTCGTAACCAAAAGGTACTATTGAAGCAAAAAGAACATAAATTAATAAATTTAGTAATAACATTATGGTTAGCTACTGTAGTGCCTTTGTTAATATACGAGAATATTTTCACATGGAAGTGCGCAGGCGCAATACTATATGAAATAAGATTATAAGTACTATCCGTAAATAATGTATAGCGAAATAAACTGTAAATATAACGACGTCAGGTACAACTTTCTGTCTGTCACTCTTTTAGATTGAAATCTAGTGATTTCACTAGGGTTCAAACGTATATCCTTACATAGTTACGTTTGAACCTTAGTGTAAACTCTATATAGTTTTAATTTTGTTTGACGCCTAGGTAAATGATTATTCTAAACTAGGATAGTTATGAAATAAAATATGTAGTTCATATAGTACTTTTGTGCAATGCTTCATAGTGCAGTTTCAAAAGAATAGACACATATTTTAAAAATCAACAAATGTTTGGTGTCTATTGCGCCTGCGCCTGTGCCTCACTGGCCATTATAAATTGAATATAATTTGAAGAGTTGTAATGAAGAAAGACCAGCTAAAATAGATTCACTCTGTTATAAACACAATGGTGCAAATTACTGTGAATGTAAAAAAAAACACAAACTTATTAAAAATATCAAATATACAAAACTGCTAGCTAACGCCCACGCTAATCGCTGTAGAAGTGTCTAACTATTTAACCATGTTTTTTACCAGATGTTCAGTATACATAACATATGTTTAAATTTGAACTGTTCTTGATAAATACAACATAACTCGTGAGAATCGTCAAGCATTTTTATATGTGACTCGTCATAATATGGTAAGTATTCGACGCAAACCAACAAAATAAAAACTTCACAGGATGAAGAGAAAAGTGAACAACATAATGAAACTAAACAAATACCCTATCAAAAAATTAAAATCACATACTAGCTCATTTTATTCTTACCGTATTACTCATACAACCTAGCTGTACTATATCAAATTCCATTCAGTACATACCACCGCATATGATGTTTTCAACGCACTATATACAGGTTCAAAAAATAAAACAATAATTAAAAAAGTTAAAAAATAACTAATACTTATACCATACAATTTTTATACCATACTAAATAATTAAATAACATATTTTCTTGTTCACATGGTCGCTATCATGTTATAACAGTATACTATCGAATATAATCTGTAGTCAGAAAAATATCATGTACACGACGAAAATATTAGTACGTCAGTAGGTATTCGTGGCCAAAAAAATCAATACAAATTAATATGTTATTATGATTTTTGTGAGAATTTGATGAATCGCTCTCATATAGAGTAAGAAAGACAGATCAATTATATTTATTTGTGTAGAGTACTGCATGTAGATACGTACCTAAGTAGGCAACTTTTGTAGCTGACTGTACAGAAGTTTATAGTCCAACCAAATACATTTATTCGGTCAATTATTTGGAATGGAATAATTTCACTTAATTTTTATTTCTATTGAAAGGGAAGTTTACTGACGCGCTATAAAGTTAGGCCAGCTTTACGTATTTAGTCCATTAAAATATTTTTTTTGGGCTTTGCGTGCGTTTGTCTGAAATCGTTTTTGGTTAAATGGTCAGGAAAAGTTATATCGACAAATAGAATTTCCATTGTCATATATTTTTGCAAATGACTTCTATTTATGATTTAACGACTAAATGTTACAAAAAATAAGTTTTAAATAATTTTATTTGCAACAAAAAATGTTAAAAACATAGCAACTTTTTTTTGAATATGGCGGCCATTAGACAAGAACCACACACTTAACTTAAACTTCACATGAACCTCCCTTCATATTTAAAAGATAAAATTGCGTCCTCTTACAAACGAAACCACAAATGTGGCTTTTCAATGGACTAATAGTACAAGTATTATAATTATTTGTCGAAAAAGGTACCCTGGTGAAAGGCGAGCTTACCATATCCCTCGCCCTGCAAGAACAGACGGAAGGCCTCGGATATCTTGCCAGGCTGCTCCTCCAACACCATGCCGCAGTCGGAAATCTAAAAACACGTTAGAACAATTATGAGTTTTTGAATTTTGAACTTTGAATCTGTATGATAAATAAATCTCGCTCAGTGCTGGATAGGGTATCATATAAAAATATCTCTCTGAACGGCTCACCGCAGATACGAGTCAATCAGCATCGCCCACTTTTATATGTATGCAACACTAACCGCTTAATCATTTAATCCAAATGGAAGTGCCTGTTTCCAGACGTTTTTTCAAGGTGACAGTGCCCTCGACATGCGGCGACTGATGTTGAGCACGGGCACTCGCAGGCTTTCGTTGGCGGAAAATTATGAAATGTACCCACCTTCATCCAAGTAGAAGTAGCCGGTTCCAGACGTCCGTTGAAGGTGACGGTGTCTTCGACGTGTGGCGACTGTGCCCCAGTGATGTTGAGCACGGGCACCCGCAGGCCTCCGTTGGCGCGGCCGATGCCGAGGTCTCCGCGCCGCACGTACGAGTCGATCAGCAGCGATAGGTTTGAAGGGTTCACGTGTCGCGTGAAGTATGTGCGGTACATCTGCGCCAAGTCGTGGTTGCGCTCCTCGGGGAACTAAAATTATATTACAAAATCACCACCTAAGCCCACGAACGTCTCATTACTGAGTACGAGCATTCTCCCATGAACTCACGTGAGAGGGATTATGGTCTTAGTCCACTACGCTGCCCAAGTGAGGACTGGCGCATATAGTAATGTTAATATTTCTGCTGTTAAGATTTCTTAAGGCAGCTCAATCCCTATTGGTTATCGTCTAAATTTTTTGCCAATTACTTATGTAAAATGATAAAATCAGCAAGAATATGAGAAGACGAAAGTCATGAAAGCATTTCAAGCCAATGGCTACCGCTCTCTTTGAAGCCTACGTTTAGAAAGCACTGACGAGTCATAAAACTCAAATAAAGCTCGGTTAAATAAATGTTGAAAGCCAATAATTGACTTTAAGATTCATAACGAAACTTCACAGAGTTTAAATAAACTTTCTGACGCAATTTAAATAAAATGAAATGCCTTAAAGGTAGCGACAGACCGAGGCCAATCATCTTCTCTAAGCTGTAACGTGACATTTGCAGCATATGTTACAACATAGCTGACTGACATAGGTACTTCTAACCTTGTTATAGAACAAGGTTAGAATTTAACGTATTACGCGCGGCAGACGATAACTCAATATTTTGCGCTCGTGACCACTTAAAGGGGTTCGCTGAAAATCCTACAACCGCATCACGCGTAACTCAGTTCGTCGTACTGATCATGCAGTTGCTAGAGAGGCTATTGTTTTCTCTTGACACAATGTAGGAGAAAAAAATATAGGTCCTAAATGAATCAGCGATCTGCAGTGGGTATGTTGACTCACTACGAATACTGAGCTGGAGCCTTTATTGATGTCATAAAACTTGTATGCGTCTCAGGACATTATCTTTATCTCTTTTTTATATAATATGTGCGTTTGGTGTGTTTTCTACATAATTAATTATACTCTTCGTAAACTTTATAAACATAGCGTGCATATATATTACATATATATAAACACTTCCGTTTCCTCTAAGTGGTGAGCAAACGCATAATACATCATTATTCATTATTACGTCTACTTCAGATAGAATCGAATCATTAACGACGAAAAAACAAGATACGTTACAGTGAAATGCTACGGTCAGTCGCAAGCTTTAGACGCCTCCGGCAGACTCTGTAAATCTAATTAACTTATTTACGCTGTTTATTCTCTTTAACAAAGAGTTTTAATAATTGGCAAAGATATAGTCATAGTTCAACCTATTCATAATTGTTTGTTGTTGATGGACTTAGTTGGCCGTAACTCAACTCCCAATTAACCTTCTAGAAAGTGAATTCTATTTCTTGACCGAATTGTAGCTTTCTTTGATGTTATATTTACATTTTCTTACTTATATTTTGCTTTGTGGGTATGACTTACACATATTTAGTTGAATAAATATGTCGCAAATTTATTTACATTCTTCGAGAGCGTAATTTGGAGGCTCCTGCAGAGCTGCTAAGTTTCATAACGGACCAAACTTGAATGAATTATTTCTACTTCGACAGTAACAAATGCTACTATTTAAATGTATTAGCAGGTTTTTAAAGTGTTAGGATTGTTGGTGCAACATCCCTGCAATGTAAACGTCCATAAAACCCAGTACACGCTTCTTATTATGCTAGCTACAATGAGATATTGAAAGAATTGGGATTTTACACAAAAGAAAGAGTCTTAAGACAATTTAACAAAATTCTCTCTGCCCCTCTAAATAATTTAATGCCCGTACATAATCGCGGTACATTTGTATCAATGAAAGCAGGACAGCAACGAAAGTATTCGTATATAACTCAAAATATATAATACATCAAACATAGACCCATTAGTATTTACAGACATGCATTACATTCCAAAAAAGCATTACTGTTAAATAAGCCACAGTATTTAATGGTAGGTTAATCGATACCACCAAACTACTTGTCCCTATGACAACAACGTTTCTACCTCTGCACTGTTACCCCTTTGACAACGTTTGATGGACAGTAAGTCAATATCAACGTCAAACAAATCAGTGCAGAGCTTTAGCTTTAATAATTGATTCAAATTAAGATTTGTTTTTAATATGTAAGTAAGAAGGTTATTAAGATACATAAATGTTTGAAAGATTAAATGTAAATTAATAAATATAATTAGGATCTGCCCGAATTTGCAAATCAATATTAGTATTGGTTATGGATTTGCCATTTCCGGGCATTACTGTATGTCGGTTTCGGCTGTCAAAGCCGTAGTTTATTATATGGTACAGTCGGCCCTAGAAGTGACTGATCGGTTTGGTAACAAAGAAGTTTTTTAGATGAAGTCCATAATTGGTATGTCGGTTTACAGTCCTGCATATTATGAAGAACTTTTGAAGCCGACCATATATTTATTTTACTCCTATTTGCATTACTCGGTTCTCCTTCTCAGTCATAGTAAAAGGGATAGAGTACTTACTTGGAATTTATTTAATAACATTATAGAACATATACTTTTATTTTAAAAGTTTTGAGGCTGTTTTTAGCTTTTATAACATTTAAGTGTCTTGGGTACAGGTATATTTTTATATTTCAAAAAGAAGCAGTGTTGAAGGTTTGTAGAACCCTATACACCCTTACACATACTTTTACTTAAATTTATTCATTATAAATAACGTGCATTGTAATCTACCTTACAGAGCATTGAACTTTTATCACGACATAGCCAATTATCTAGAAAACCAAACAACCACTAAGCAAACACTAACAGGACAAATTATTCCGCCTGAGCCAGGGCTGGGGCGGTCATATATGAAATATTCAAGCGAGCAAAGCTCACTCCGCTCAGCAAACAAGCAGTGGAACGGCCAATGTTTACGTCGTTGTGTATCAATGTGCACCGACAGGACAGGGCTTGGTCTAGTATTAAGTATTGCTTGTAAACTATATGACTGCAACACAGCTGCCGAGTTTATTGACTTATACTTCTCGTAACAAGCTCCCGCAACTAGAGAAACGAGTGATTTAACACTAAAAGATTCATTGAGTTTGTGATATTAATTGCCGTTGCAGGGTGTAAAGTGCCCAGATTACTATCCATTTTCTCGAAAACTAATTTACATTTAGACAACCAAAAAAAAACTACAAATTATACGAGCATAATTACGAATAAACATCACGTTTATGAGTATGACGCATGAATCAGCCATCGTTTCGCTCAATCATATTAGAACGTAACGACCCGACGCATGCCGCCACCACCGCAGAGACATTGAAGTGAGCATGACATACTCAAGCTAGAAGAATAATTTAGTGAAATCCTCTTAGTTGTTTTATTTGGTTTTCCTTTGGTAATTTAGGATCATCTGCTAAAAGGTAGAACTTACTATGTTCGATTACATTTAAACACATTAGATAATAAAAGCCCTAGAACCAAACCTTGTAGAACTCCACAATGCTTCGCAAAGAGACCAAAGACTTTACCATTGATAAACGGTCTGTAAGAAAATTATAAGACATATTACATAAACATCTAACATAGGTTTCTCAAGACGCCGATTTACTTACTCAACCTTCTTTGAGAAGTCATTTTAGATTACAATTTACTTGTAGGCTTTGATAAACTTTTCCATCAGTTCAGAAGTTAATTGGTTTAAGTTGGTATTTGTTGACCTTCTGGCTACCTACTTTCTGCATATTTTTCATAACATTATCTTAGTTGACAGAGAGGACCATTGACTCATATATTGTCGGAGTTGCTGAGATTATCAAAACGTATAATGCGCCTGTAAGCACACTTGGCCTTGCACTTAAAGGGTTTTCATTTATTATTAGTCACATTTATAAATTCTTATTTCTGCGCGTAATAAACGAAGGTCACGGGCATAAGCAGCGACGCGAATATTCATGATTGCGCTCCTTTTACTTTTACACAATTGCGTACTGGTCGTCCTCTATGAAAACAAGGGGCTACAACGACTAACAGGCTGGCCACTCCTACGCTACGCTACGAACATTGCTACGACTATACTCTCGTTTTGCTAGGCACTATGATTTATAACTGAGAACTTGGTCGAAAGTTAACGTAGGACAGGGAGGACCCCCATAGGACAGGCTGAGCGTAGTCTGACGGTCAGACTATGTCTGTTACTTGTATTATGTATATTAATTTGGTTTTTGCCTTATAAATAAATAAAAATGCCTAGTCCGTCTCCAGGACCTGTATTTAAAGCATTAATCAAATTTAGATATTCTTACGCTTGAAACAGGTAAAAAAAGACTAACGAAGTTACTGGCGCATTTATAATAATAGTCAACATAAACTTCGAGTTAGAACATTGTTATTTCTTTTTGTCTACGGTGTTCTGAAAAACTATTTAAATCGCATTTCCATCGTAGGTTTGTTTTGGCTCGAAACTTACAATATTAGTACACTTACACTCCAACTACATACACCGATGGTGAAATTTGCTCATCGCTATCATTGCATTTTCTGCTAATTTCCATGTCCGTCACTTATTGGATTTATCTCTTAGAATTTGAATTCAGATGATTATAGAGCTGAAGTACTTCTCAAAGGTATGTGCAACATTTTCCACCGGGTGCTATTGAACCCTATTACAGCGAGTTACAGCAAACAAATATGATTGGCTGTAATAGTTTGTTTTCGAATAGTGTGACTGATACCGACGATATAACGAGAAAATGCGGACCGAGGCGTTATCATAATGAATTTAATCCGAAGCGCCGCTGTTCATATGCAAGCAAAGGAACTTGATGAATCGCTAGTTGCACAAGCCTTGGCAAATTTGAATTTAACAAAATTCAAAGATATCATATAGCTTGCGATCTCATATCCTAGCATTAACCTGGTTACCTCAGACTAAAGCCCCGGGTTCGCTTACTGGTCTAACCAGATTTGGCTGAACTTTAGTTATTACATAAAGCGACTGCCATCTGACCTCCACAACCCAAAGGGAAACATCATTCTATGGTTAAACCAGTTGTCAGAATATTAGAAGGCATTGACTGCCTAATAACGACTGCCATAGATGTCCATGAGATCCGGGACCAACGGCTTAACGTGCTTTCCGAGGTACAGAGCAAGTGATAATTACGCACATAACTTCGAAAGGTAATAGGTGCGCCAACAGGGTTTGAACCCCAGACCCTCTGAATTATAAACTTATTGACGCTGACCTATTTAAAAACTGACCTTTGATAACGCTACTTAACTTTTGTGATGATTGCCTTCGCTTCGCCTTAGCTTCACTACTTGCACCCATCCCATCATATGATAAAATTACAGGTTTAATCAAATAATCCAAACAATACGCACAAAAATATCAAACAATATGAACTAACGTATTAAAAATAACCTAGAACATAATCAATTTTGAGTCAAGACAATCAATATTTTTGCTATTATTCTAAAATTAGCGATAATAGGTGTTTTTAATTCCAATGCAGAATAGGGTATTTCACGAATAGGGCATTTTCAGAATGAAGTGTATATAATATAGCAACATTATCTACCAAGCTGTTTGTGCCTACACAAAAAGAGGGTGTAAACTTGCAAAATATTTATTGCTAACCTGCACCACAGTAGGTAGGTACTATTTGGGTCACCAGAGTGCAAAGGCTTAATGTATTGCCGGGATATTTTAAAACATTTCCATTACCCGTGATGGCTTATATGTTGCGTTAGCTAGCCATGATAGCGGCTAGCCCAATGGTTAGAGGGGCGCGCTGGCGGAGTTTATATTGTATTTAGGTTAAACTAAGCCCCAATTAAAGTCGACGAGCCTTAAAACAACGTGGTGCAGAGTACCCTCTATACGGTATTAAAGAAGAAAATAACATATTTATTGATTTAAGAATCAAAACAACTAAGGCATATGATTCATAGAAATATATTTGAATACCTAATATGTATATAAAACAGCGTCGAAATAAGAGTATTGTTATTCTTTATAACACATTATGAACTATAATTATACACTATGGTAATCTGTTTAAAAATGTGACTCCTAATCCAGCTACTGTTAGCTTTGAAAAAAGCTATGAAAATGACGTACTTCGCTATGAATTTAAATTTATTTATTACGTATAAAAAAACTTTTTTGTACATTTTTACGGATATAACTCTGTTATATATTTTAAGTTTAAATACTTACATTTATTCAACAAGTTCAAGTCAATTCTTATTACCGTTTACTTGGCTGTCAAACTGTAACTTTAGCTGCCGAGTATATCGAGTATAGCTAATCAGACATTGTGAAACAACGCTTAGTATATAGATATTGCCTTTGTTTTATTCCCTGTAATAGTAACATGTAATATCTCAATATCTCTGTAACTTTCTTTTAGGTATTTTGTGTTGGAATAATAGGAGAACTAAATATACATGTACATAAATCTCAACTGTAGCTAGATAAACATTAAGGCCTGCCTCTACTGTTCGATTAGCTTAATAATTAGATTTCCTATTTTCAACAACAATGAGCGGGATTACTAAATAAAAGGGTCCAGAGGGTTAACTCCATTAGAAAAGACTATCGTAATAACATCGTGATAGTTAAGATTTCTAGATCTTCTTCTCCAACCGCTCCCAGCCGTTTTGCGTATGTCATCGTTCCACCTAGCTGGAGGGCGTCGCACACTACGCTTACTGAGCCGTGGTCTCCACTGTAGGACCAGTCTACCCGAGCGGTTATCGGTCCTACGGCAGATATGACCGGCCCGCTGTCACTTCAGACTGCTAATCCTATGCTAAAGCTATGTCGGTAACTTTTGTTCTTTGTCGGACTACCTCATTTCTGATCCGACCCTTGAAAGAAATCGGAAGCATAGCCCTCTCCAGTCCTCGACCTGGGGGCCTACCGTCGAGTTCGATGGCAATCGATTATAAGGCAAAATGGATTTCGAATTGATTCTGTCGTACCGCCGAACTCAAGGAAATCGAAACAAAATGGCGTTCTCCATTTACCTATTGGTCTGTCACGGACTGAAGGTCATGAATGAGAGGTGGCTGTCGGCAGATTCCCCGGTACGGATTAATGAACGTAAACAAAGTTTGATCTAGATGGATTACCGGTAATCCATCGAATTCGGCGGTAGGCCCCCAGTCTTACCGTTAGTGTCTACGTCTCAGCACCATAAGTCATGACAGGTAAATGTAATGAATTGTAATGCAACCGGTTCCGGATGTATGTGTTCGTTGAACATGACTTTAGTTTTGCCAAAGTTCATCCGGAGACGGAGAAGAATCAGCCAGGCTAGCCAGCATAAATTGCAAGTCTTGCACGGTTTTAGCCTTGCACAGCTTCCAGTGCAGAGTCTTGAACATATCTTCCAAAGCGTTGGTAAATAATTTTGGGGATATGACGTCCCCTTGTCTCACCCCGCGATGCAGTGGGAAAGATTCAGACTGCTGATTTTGTTCTTGGACGAACATTGTGGCGGCTTCGTACAGCGATCTCATCACTTGGACGTATCGCCAATAAACTTGGCACCGTTGCAAAGACGCCAAAACAGATCAGGTATCGATGGAATCAAAAGCCTCTTCATCCACCCAGTCCACAAACGCCAATCACAGGGGCTGATTATACTCTTCAGTCTTCTGTATAAACTGCCGTTATGTGTGAATGTGGTCCTTAGTGCCTTATCCTCCTCGAAACCCGGCCTGCTCCGAGAGTTGAAACGCATCGAATCTACGCCCGAGGCGGTTCGTGAGGACTCTAGAAAACAACTTATAAACATGGCTCAAGATAGGTCTGTACTTTTTTAGAACAGTTTGGTCACCCTTCTTAAAAAACAGAACGACCATACTCCTGCTCCATGCTCTCGGAGTTCTCCCTGAAATGAGGACGGAATTTAAAAAGGGCTGTAGCTGATTTAGTACAGTAGTCCCACATGCCTTCAGGAGCTCCGTTGTAATTCCGTTGTCACCAGGGGCTTCTCCGTTTCTAAGCTGTTTAAGAGCTCCCCGGTTTTTGAAGTTTGAACTTGGTGCACTCTTAACTGAATGAATACAAAAATTTGAATAAAAACAAATACTGCCAAGTGTCGTCTACATCCATGACTCCATCTTCCTTCCAGATTTTTTCAGACCTACATGAAATTAAGTTATAGTAATTTGGGGTTGTACGGAAGACCACGTGATCAGGTTCAGAATGTTCAATTCCCAAAATGTACAAAGGTTTCAAAATCTGTAAGGAGCCCAGTAGGTTAAGGTTTTTTTTTTATAACCATGTGAAAGCTATTCAGTTTTTATAATTAGAAATAGACCATTTTGAAACTGTTGGACATTTTGGGAATTGGACATTCTGAGCCTGATCGAGACCACGGTGCCATAGTGGACAACTCGACATTTGTTTAATTACAAGCCAAAAGGCTATAGAATATAGAATTTTTTATTTCTGTAAATTGTCTAGAATTTATAATTATGGTGTATAGGGATCCTATCAAGACCTAAGGAACCCAAGCCAACCTCACCTGCAAGTGGTGCACCTGCCGATTAACGGACGAGGCTCTGGCGAACATAACAGTGCCCGATAAGCGGCAATAGGCTCGCCACCTATTACGTGGGACCAACTATGTAATTGGCGAAGTGTGGGCGTATAATATGCCTCTGCCTACCCCTTCGGGAACACAGACGTGAATGTATGTATATATGTATTTATAATTATGTCATATAAAGCTATTATTAAGATATTGACAAAATGTGGCACAAGTATGAAGGTAAAGAAGATTGGTTGGACCTTCTGTGGTTACGTATTTATTAACAAGGAACTATCATTACGCAGAACAAAAGGCTCGCCTGCTCTGCATGTTTTGTTCTTGCTACTATGTTGGTATATTCAAGCTTCAGCATCAGTTTGCCATAATAGGATAATGTGTTCTATATAGCCCTGTTTGATACATACAAAAAAGTTTACAATAAGTGGGTTATGATTATCAAGACACTTGGGATGCTTTGTCTAAAGCCCAGCAGTTCCTAAAGCGGGCTTATGTTTGTGTTATCAAAATAATGGTTTTCGCATTCACATTCAATTCATTCATTCATCATATTCTACAATCGTATATGGCGTAACAATGGATAACTTTAAATAAGGTAAGCTTCATGTGCTTATAAAGTAGGAAGGCTTCAGATTCCTACGGTTTTTAGGTATGGGAACCGGCCCACCCGGATTGGCTTGCTTGTCATACAAAACTGGTTTTCCGTCCACTGTAGTTTGTACTAAAGGGACCTGTAATCTTCTTGACGTGTTGGCCTAAAAACATATCGGTAGGACCGCGAGAGGTCGCAAGAAAAAGGTAGAACACCTACTAGCCCAGACTCTGAACGCTCCAAGTACTAGCTGCCCTGGACGGTGGACGGTATAACAACATTTTAAGGACCATTTAAAGAATGTTGTTTCGATCAGCACCAGGCCCGTTTGGAATGTTCCGTGCTTATAAACTCGCTGTAGACAGTGGTATAAGATAAGCCAAACACAGACAACAGGGTGGCATTAAAAATCTTTTACAACTGATATCGCACATCCTCTAAAAAAGTGTCATAACACAAAAAAAGTGATGTTATGAAAATTAAGATTTACGATTTTTTATCTATTTTTTGTCGTCTTGTGAATTAGGAACTGTAATTAATTTTGTTTTTATGTGTTATATTGCTTTAAATTTTATTTAACTTTATGACAGTAAGACAAAAATAAAAGAAAAAATTAAACGTTTCTTTATTATTACTTCGTTATCGACTTTTTTTGTGTTATGACAAATACAAATATGAAAGAATCTTCAACTATGCTAAGGAGTTCTCGGAATCAGATGGGTTCGAGTAGCCAGGGAGTAAGAAGACTAAACCAAGTGCGCGCACAATATCGAAATTTACTTACACATTTTACAACTATAAAACTGCCTTGTTAAGGAAAAATATAAGAGGAATGACCCTGTCATTTATTACAAGACACCTGAAAGCATAGAAGTATTGATGGTTATTATCTTTAAAACAAAATGTTATTGTTGGATCCCTGTTTATTCGATTCGAGGTTTCACGAGAAACAGGTATCGACAATATTTTGTATCCCAATGATGAACTTATAGAAAATAAATACTACATAAAGAAACATGTAATATAGGAGTCCACTTGAAGTTTAGTTTTCAATGATTTCGCGAAGTTTCACAATATTTATTTAAATGTGTAAGCTTAATTGAAAATACGATTTATATTTATGATAAAATATGCAATTAATTAAAACTTTGCATCATAAGACTATTTGAAATATGAATTGAAATTTTTAAAAGCGTTGTTTCTATTTATCCAAGCAACCTGTTAAGGAATACAATTGAAACACAAGATTATTTCATTTGACAAAGATAAACAAGTTTATGCCATATTGGCATCTATTGTTTATAACAAAAGCCATCGCCAGCTTGAAACAGTGTTGTTGCAGCTGTTCTACAGACATGGTTTTATTGATACCGTATTTTATGTCCGCAGTGAATAAAAAATTTTGTTTATTGTTTCTGTAAAAACAGCGACTATTTCAACTTAAAAAGGGAGGTGAATCACTAACCCTTTTTATTTATTTTTTTGGGATGGAAAATCATCAAATGACCTTCTCCCGCTGTGGGTGGAGCGGGAAGGTGTGGAATCACTAACCCTGCCAAAGTGGTGCCACATGAGGTAGTCGAGCACTGCGTGGGTCATGCCCCTGGTACGCAGCGAGCGGCTGTTCATCTTCTGGTACACCCACTCGATCCAACCCGCCTGGCTTGAAGTGCAGTTGATCAGCGCAAGGGCGTTCACCTGGAAACAATAGTATATGTTAACACGAGGTTCCTTTCATTCAGTAATTTCTTAACATCCAGCACGATAGAAAACCATATGTTATCGTAATCGTATATATAACATACATACGGTATCGTAAATGATATGTATTTGAAGTTATATTACTTAGATACTTCTTTGTCACGTCTCTCTCTGCCCATTTTATTCGGCACCCACTGAAACCCAACATTGGACAAAAGTTAACAGCCATGATCAGGTGAGAGAGTTTGTCAAAAAGAGCGTGAAATGGGTTTTGCAGTTTGTGAAATGCGATAGTGATGGCCCTTGGTGTTGCAGTGACCACTTTTCACATCATGTCGTAAGCTTAAGGCCCCCCTTGGCATAATAAAAAAAACTGAATGTTGCCAGGCATATGATTTGGTTTATCAATAAATTATCTTTAAGTCGTCCTGCGTATTAGGACTTGCATATTAGCAAAAGACTACGGTTTGATGAACCCCGGTCCTATGAAACTGTACAGGACCTAAATGGTTCAAACTTTGGATATCTATCGCGTAGATACGGCTAATAGCCCTTCTTTGGAAACACTTCACAATGTCAGAGTAAAAACCCGGTGAGAAACGCTGGTTATTTTCGAAGGCTAATTTGAAACATACATACATACAATCACGCCATTTTCCCCAAAGGGATAGACAGATGCATAATATACGCCCACACTTTGCCATTTGTGCTATTTATTGGTCCCACGTAAAAGGTGGCGATCCTATTGCCGCTTACCGGGAACTTCAATGTTTGCCTGAGCCTCGTCCGTTATTCGGCAGGTGTACCACTTGTAGGTGAGCTGGGCTTGGACTTCAAAGATGATGGTAGGATCCCTATACATTTGAAACAAGTTTGAAACGTCTCTTTCCTACGCTTCAAATGATCAGGGTAGGTAGACGAATTATATGTAAGCTTAAATTTTTTTTTAAAAAAGACTAACCGCATAAGCGACTACAAAAGTATTTCTATTGTTCCATTCTGATGAAATCCACGTGAAACGAGCCGCGGTCACCAGGCACAAATGGCGGAACACAATTGCATCCAAATGTTTGCACATTGTATATACATTTCACTCCACTGCGCAGAGCATACCGGAGACGAGCGAACACCGGGTCTTGAAGGCTTTCATCCATATGAGATGATCCTTTTACTCGGCACTCGCAGCTTAGAAACAACAGGGAGTTTACTTTGCTAATGGGGTACTTAGAGAAAATACTGTGTTCTGGTTGAAAGGGAATGTGGGAGATTTCGTTCAATTTCATTTCATTCATTAAATAAATTAGAGAAATACTAATGTATTTAATGGATGAAGTTACATCAAATTTAATGTGTCGGAAATGCAGTACAATAAAATATAGGCAATCCTCTTACTTGTTATCAGATGCCTTGCATTGAAATGATAATGGCAATATCGTACTATGCTTTATTTATAGCCGTGATAAACTTTTACTTTAGATGTATCTAATATAAAAGAGAAAGTCGTGTTAGTTGCACTATTTATAACTCATGAAAGGCTGAAAGTTGGTGGGGTTGTAGCTTGGAACTAGGAGACTAATGATGCTTTTCATCACGTTTTCGTGAGACGTTTATATCACGTGGTATAACATAACGCAACTGACATGGAATAACAAAACGAAAATGGATTTTCATCAACAGATAGCTGAAGTTACAACCTACTTTTAATTTTTGAAACTCGATTTAAAGTATCTGTAGGTCACGCGGGTAAAGTTATTAATAATAATCTTCTTTAAAAGTAATCTATATTTTGTGTTCGGTCGCTTATGACACAGTTAAAATTTACACGGAATTGCGGTTGTTTATTTACATGCAAGTCCCGTGAGAAATAGCAATATGGATGGAAATGCCTGTCATGTCGTTACAATAACAAACAGGTATCCTCTGATTATAATTATAACAACATCATCAAATAAAAAAATACGTAAAAATAACACGGAATAAGAGACTTACAACCTTTATTTAAATGTGTAAGCATGTCCTAGAACTAATTCAAGTTTATTTATTTGTGTTTTCCAGTGTCTTGATTGCGTATTAAACTATATCGACTTGTGTTTTATAATAATCAAACATTCAGTTAGTTAAAGCCTTTTTTCATTAGATTATTTCGATATTTGCAAAATTAAAAAGAGTTATACCTATTTACGCCGATAAAATTTTGTAATATTTTTTTCTGACGCGCAAACCTAAATAACTGATCAAACTTGAATGTACTCTGTATGATTCTGACTTTTTATATCGTGTTTATGTTGTCTATGCGTATTATTGAACTCACCGGTTTTAAGGCACAATTAACACATTTTGTTTTCTATCCACCAGCAGTCAACCCCCACATCATTGTTAAACATAATATATCTTTATCCAAAGTTAGAAAATCATTGAAGTAAAGCAGAGTTTTCAAACTCACACGTTGTGCTAGAGGACATTCCTTGAATGCGTGACTGTTTGTGTGTCATACGATATCGAGGGCTCCAGAGCTTCGGCAGGCATTTTAAGTTGTTGGTACCGGTTACCACTATATTTGATAGTCGCTAAGTCATGTGTGAAGGCCTATTGGAGGATTGAATAAATCTAACAATAGGACGCTAAACTTCTGCCTTTTTTATTTTATTTACGTCGGTAACTTAATGCATTTACGCACTGTCTCCCGGCCAATGGGGGGCCGAGATAGGTGTGTGGGACTCACCACCGGCAGACACGACCGCCAGCAGTAATATCCACTAAAAATCTTCCGACAACGCCCGCCGCTTGTTGAGAAAGAGGCCAGTACCTGGGTTGCAGCTCTGACACCCCGCCCGCGGCCAACGTCCTTCGGACTAAAACCGGGAAGACCTCCTCAGAGAGACGCAGTGGACGCGCCCCTCCTTGTGCGACCATAGCGTGTGTGGCCGACTTCTCGGAGGGTCCATGGTTAGACAGCAGGGGCCCCCTGCCCCCGCTGCCTCAACTCTCCTGGCGCGGCTTGACGGGCCCTCACACAGGGGACAGGTCCCTCTTCGTTTCCCCCCGGTAGTCAGTACTAAGGGCACCCAGAGTCGCCAATCTCTGGGTGTTACCTTTTTCCTAGCCCCTTTGCGCCCGACCGGGAGGTACTCAGCCCCTCCCCCCCCCGACAAGGTGGATACCAGTCGGGGGGGGGGCTAAACTTCTGCCTACGCCAACTCGCACTTGGTCCACGTGGTGGGTATGACCTGCTTCTCTCTCAACATGATTCGGTAGAGGAGGTTCGTGCTCAGTAGTGAGACGTTTATGGGAGACGTATATAATAGGTTGGGGAAAAAGTCTTTTCGTATTTTTGTATGAAAAGTCAAGACATTTTTTTCAAAGTTTATTTACATTTATTTACAATATATGTGTACCGTTTCGTTGAATAACTTTCTGCCATTTTGTGGGCAGAGACATTATCCCGTTACTGTAGAAACTTTGGGACTTCTGATCAAAAAAACGGGACAAATAGTTTTGGCAGTCCTCTCTTGAGATCAACCTTACAGAACCTAAAGAATTCTGCAGAGACCGAAACAGGTGAAAATCTGAAGGCGCAAGGTCAGGGCTATATGGTGGATGCACTAGGACCTCCCAGTCGAACTCTCTTAATTTTTGCTGAGTGGCTAAAGATGTGTGTGGTCTAGCGTTATCGTGATGAAAGACCACACCCTTCCTGTTGATCAATTCCGGCCGTTTTCTCTCGACTGCTTCCTTTAATCTCATCAGTTGCTGGCAGTAAAGATCAGAATCGATGGTTTTGCCGGGCGGTAAAAGCTCATAATAAACAATGCCCTTCCAATCCCACCATACACACAGCATCACCTTATTTCGTGTTAGGCCAGGTTTGGCCACAGTCTGTGAAGCCTGGCCAACTTTCGACCACGACCTTTTTCGCACGTTCTTGTCGTACGTGATCCACTTTTCATCGCCAGTTATCAATCTCTTCAATAACGGCTCGGTTTCATTACGTCTCAATAATGAATCGCAAATGAGTACACGGTTCATTAAGTTTCTTTGAGTGAGCTCGTGTGGCACCCAAATATCGAGCTTTTTTGTATAACCAGCTTTCTTCAAATGGGTCAAAACTGTTTTGTGGTCAATTCCCAGTTCTTCAGCTACATCGTAACTACTAATATGCCGATCTTGCTCCACTCTTTCAAAAATGGCGTCCATTTTATTCGTAACAGGGCGACCAGAGCGAGGTGCATCTTTAACATCAAAATTTCCGGACTGAAAACGTTTGAACCAAATTTGTGCTACTCTTACTGACACTGCATCAGGTCCATAAACATCACAAATTTTTTTCACTGCTTGAGTTGCATTTTTGCCTTTTTCATAATAAAATTTTAAAATGTATCGAATTTCTTCATTAGATTCACTCATTTTTACGGAGAGAAAAACAAATGAAAAATAGCGGGAAACAACTTTTTTTATTTTTTTCTTTTCTTTATAATGGAACCTTTTTAATGTTACTAAAATCAGCCAGACACAAATAGTACAGTCAAAAAAATTTTATAATAAGTTTATACCTACGTTATGCGAAAAGACTTTTTCCCCGACCTAATATACAACCTTTATGATTGATTTAATGACATTCGTCTATGACATTTTCATAACCTTCGTTAAAATGATTGTACAGCACATGTGTATTGTATGGCCATAGTATTGTACGCTAGGCAGAACAAGGCTAGAACTATTTGATTTACAGAAAATCAACACGTACCTTCGTTGGGTGCGCCAGGGCAAACCGCGCGAGTATGTTGGCGCCGGCACCCACCCCGAAGCCGATGAAGGTTCTGATACCGAAATGGCCCAGCACGTAGTTGATCTGGTTGGCGAGCTCATCCATGCTCGGGTACACGTAGCTGGGGACAAACAGGCAAACAGAGATTAAAAATAACTCAAGACCAATAATTTCTTCGTTTTTGTGTACCTTGGCTTCATAATTCTCTATCGGCGCATATTTCCCAGCTCACATAATCCTGGGTCATTAAAACAGGGCGTGAGACGGCATTTATGCAGGCCGTCATGAGTGGGTGAGTTTGTTATCGGGCTTATTCCACAGTATAGAGCGCTCACATTTTTCTGGCTTGAATCGATTGCTTACCATTAGACAGGATGTAGTTATTATGACGAGACACAAAACATATTTAGATTCGCCGGAGACATTCGTCTAGGTTACCAACGAAAACTATACTTAAATAATAAATCATCTATAAGAGTCGCACACACATTGTGGGCCAGTTCAAAAAGTCACAATTAACTTACAAGATTAGTCACCTTACACATAGTTGATTATTTTTTTATATCATTAGTATTTTATTAAGAACATACATACAATAATCACGTCTTTCTCCCCGAAGGGAAAGGCAGAGGCATATAGTATGTCCACACTTCGCTAATAACAATTTGGTCCCACTTAATAGGTGGCGAGCTTATTGCCGCATACCGGGAACTAACTTATCGCGAGAGACTCGTCCGTTGTTCAGCACGAGCACCAAATGCAGGTGAGGTTGGCTTGGGCTTATCAGATTTTGATAGTATCCCTGTACACCCTACACTATATACTTTTATTAAGAATCAGGTAAATAATGGCATGATTAATTTATTATAAAATTCTGACCGTTATTGACTTAACCACTATTAAACATTAGAGCATGTTATGCTTTTTCCTATAGCGGCAACATGTTCTATGATTGTTCGAAGACTTTTTAAAAGATGGTGAAATGAATACGGGCAAACGTATAACACGAGATTTATGACAATTTCTTCGTTGTATGAGTAATAACAAAATGTTTTAGTAGATATTATATTCAAAGCAAAATCCTTATGGCAAATATAACAAGAAAAAGAGCTGATAAAATACAAAGACCTTAGTGACAGTGTTGCCAGTGCGACGATGAAACCCGATTCCAGTTGTTAATGGACCCTTTCATCCATCTCAGCTACAAGTTATTTGTTTGAAGCTATTATCTTTGCGAAAATGTAAGATAAAAATACTTAGAGTAAAAGGGTGTTGTAGCATGACTGACTGTGCTCTTTGTAACAGACAGTATTTACAGGGTTCAATGTTAGTCTTTTAATATCGTGTAGGAGTGTTTGGAGCCTTGATTTAAAACTTACACATTAATCAGAATGAAAATAAAATATTCAGTGTAAACCGAGACAAGCATGAGATGAGAAAGTGAACTTTGTCCAGACTGATATACAGTGCATTAAAATGCCCAACCATTCTGTCACCTCTAGTTACCGTATGACTACTTTGTTGACTTTTGTGTTTTCAATGTTATTGACAAAAATCTGAAGATTTCAAAATATTTTATAACGATTAAACAAAAACAGACTTCATCTAAAGTAGTCGCTTAACAAATGTTATGTCATCATCATCTCAGTCCATAAACGTCCCACTACTGAGCACGAGCCTCCTCTCACATACCAAGGTGCGAGGGTATTGGGTCATACTCCACCACGCGGACCCAGTGCGGATTGGCGGAGGCAGGTGTATGGCGTCCTGTTGTTAGAATTTATCAAGCCGCCCATTAGGCCTCTAACATGGCTTAACGACTATCACATTTAGTGATAACCGGGACCAACGGCTTAACGTGCCTTCCGAAGCACGGAAGCGCTCGATCAAACACGCACAAACGGTCACCCATCCAAGGACTGACCTCTGTAAACTCTGCTGTACTTCGGTGATCGTTTCCGTCCACCGAGCACCGCAGAACTACGAGTGCTTCGCTTTACGTGCGCGAAATGTTATGTACTGACAACTATAATATAATTAACTTAAGTTTACTACTAATTATTTACTACTAAATAAAAACCTAACTTCATTTCAGTTTCAAAATTGAAGCCTCACTATGCCTATGTGTAACTTATATTCGTTTTACATTTAAATAGTTTATTTTAATTTTTTTACTACTAATTTTGTATAAGTATAACATTTGAACGCCATGATCTCAGACACATTAGAAATTCTATAGCTGGTCGGTCATTTGGCGCTCGAGACTTCAAGTGTTAAAAGAAAGATTGTAACAACAGCCACATACATTTGAGTAGGCCGTTGTTATAAAATAATAATACTGTTAGATAACTTAGCGGGTACTAAAATGTAAAGCGTGTATGGTTGCTGAGTGCGTTACCAATAATAATAATAATACTTTATTTGCAGAAAGCAGATTTTGGGTCTTAAAACTTAAATATTGCACAGGCATGGTTTTATCGATCTATCGATAAATAAATAACAAAGACAAAAAATCAGAAGCAGTTATAAATAACGCAGTATAAGATTATTTGATAAATGTATTAAATTATAATACTAATAATGTATGTCAGAAACTCAATGCAATTGACAAATATAACATAAATTGTGAAATTCAAAATCATATGTCACCTTAGGGTAAATAGAAATAAAAGTTAATAAAATTTACTATTAATAATTTGTTACATTTATCGATTTGGTACATGAAGTGCAAACGCGTCAGGCGAACATGTGTTGACATCTACTATATTTTGCTATTTTGATAGCAAAATATAGTTTTCTTATGGTCGGCTTGACATTAAAGTTGCTAATCTATACAGGATTGAATTTACAAAATGTCCCAATCGACTCGTATAACATTGAAGGCGCAAATCTCTACAAGTTTTCGTAGAACCGAAGCCTAGGCGTGCGCAAGTAACGACAAAACTACAAATTGTATGCAAGTTATTAATAGAAAATGATGTGTTCAGTGAGTTAGTTGTTGTAATGGTAGCAATGTTGGCGTCCCAGATGGAGACCTTCGTGATTCGCGGCATATCGAGCGCTTACATAACACTGCGGGCGAATGTTCACGTAATACTGCTTCAAAGGATACATACTTCTATGTTCTATTCTACGTATTTACTTGCCGGCTACAGGCTTCACTGCAAATAAAAATACCAGCTGCAAATGGTATGAGACCGTGATGATAACACTGGCTTGCGACTTCCCGAGCGCGAAATTTGTTAAGTTGTACTAGTACAGTAAATTTTACTTAGCAATTAAAAAGTATCCTATATGATAAACGTACTTACCCATAGTTCTCGATTGGTTTCAACCAGATGACGTTGTGTAAGTTGTCCAATAATATATTTAATTGTATATCGCGTATATTGTTTATCGAACTCGATAAAAGAATAAACACATTGTTGTCCATTGCTACTTTGAGCGGACTGTGCAAACCCACCTCCCACCCAACCTGAAGGATTATTATGACCAAATTACTTTGTGCGCAAATTGGGCCCAGTGTGATAATTGCTTAAATACACACATTTTGCACTGATCGCGTATACATATTAGAGAGCCGCGTTAAAGCGTGAAGCTGGCCACCCATGGTCCTAAAATCATCAATCAGTTGCAAAATGATTCCCCCCCACCTGTATACACACACGCCTGTTTCCCCGAAGGAATAGGCAGACGCATATTTTATGTCCACATTTGGCTGACTATATTGCTGGTCCCACGTAATAGGTGGCGAGCCTATTGCGGCTTACCGGGAACTTGTATGTTCGCCAGAGCCTCTTCCGTTGATTGGCTGCTGCACCACTTGCGGGTGATGTTGGTTTGGAGTCAAAAGTTCTTGGTAGGACCCCTATCAAAGTTTAAGCGTCCAGTTTGTATGTAGAAAGAGCTGTACACACAAATATTTTTATGTCATCGTGTTTATGTAGTGCCTATATGTAAAATTATCTTAAAAGCTTTAGAGCAGACTGCCGATAGTTTAAACTTATTAATTACAATGTGGTGTGTACTTACCCACGTGTAATGAGTACAGGTATTTCCCCAGCGACTTAGATTAGCTGGTTTACTTGAAGTTATTCACAACTTGGCTAAGTGAACAAACCTCAGGTATGAGATGAGTTATTATAACTTAAAGTGGTTTGTTTTCCTTTGACTTGTAACTTACCATATTAATATTATTAAGTAGTTTTCTTGTACTATGAAGGGCATATTGAGGAGATGTTCCAGAAAAGTAGATAAGTTGCCAAACCTTTAAAAATGCAGCAGAACCTTGCACACTGCTGTACACCAAAATACGTCGTTCTGTTTATGGTATTATGATCTGCGTTAACAATCAAACAGACGTACCTAAAATACGTATGCAATATATGTCTTAAAAAACATTTGATAGTTATTAAAAATAACAAACTTTCTGTTAGTCAGCTAGATGCAGTCGCATTAAGATGCTAGTCCTAAAATAGTTAAAAGCAACATTGTGTACTAACAAGATTTTAATAACAAGGTAAACAAACTGTTAACTCCAATATGATATAAATTGTAGAAAGATGAAAGCGCACTTCAATCTCCAAGGTACAAACGGGAGTAAACAATAAAAGCTAATGAACTGACAAAGTGGGAGGGTGGTGGCTGTTTGCGGATGACAACACTGATATTGGAAAAGATACTCATGAAACTATAAACACAAATCGGAAACTGAGTACCTGCAAAGTTATAGACAAGGGGAAGTGAAAGAATTGAAGTGAATAAAATAACGGAAGAGAATTCATAGAGGCATATTGAAAGAACAATTCTGAAATAAGGTAAGCAATGAAAGTTTTACTGAATACAGAAAGCAAAAAAAGGAAAATCCAATTTTTATAAAATTTTAACTGGCAAAGATATTGTAAACTTCAAATAACGTGAACAACAATATTTTGTTTGATAGAAGCACATATGTTTTTAAAATGTTAGTGTCGCTGCAAAACTACAGCGATAATATGACCGTCTACATGTCAGTTCTACGCTTGAATGGAATTTGAGCGATTGGACTGCAGCGCTGCCGTGCTATGGCTAGAAAGCCGCTAAATGTTAGTTGGTAATTTTGAAATTTAAACGCTGCTGCAATACAATAGAGTTTATATGTCAGAAATTACCCACTGACAATTAGCGGCTTTCTAGCTATAGCATGGCAGAGCGGGTCGCACTACTACGCCTACCCTGCCTACGACGTGAAGTGTGAGCGGATGCCTTCTCATTTTAATTTGTTGGAGGCTCGAGCCCAATGACGGTATTGGATGCTGACCATGATGTCTGTGGGAATGGGATTTATTTAGAAAAAGTGCCTTCTCATTTTAATTTACATGGGGGCTCGAGCCCAATAACGGTATTGGATGCTGACCATGATGTCTGTGGAAATGGGGTTTATTTTGGAAAAGTGCCTTCTCATTTTAATTTATATGGGGGCTCGAGCCCAATGACGGTATTGGATGCTGACCATGATGTCTGTGGGAATAGGGTTTATTTTGGAAAAGTAAAAAGTTTATTAGCTATGCATAAAAACAGTCAAATGGAAAACAACAAAAAACAATTTTTCGCAAGCAAAGTCGCGGGTGATTATCAAAAAGAAGTTCTCCGCGGCTTGCCCTTATTCCGCCCCAGGCTCACGCCCTTATTTAAAACTTTTACCCACTTTCTGGGAAAAAAATATCTAAATTATTTTAAACGGTTTTTTTCCTCTTTTATGACAGGAAAACAGTTTGTCTTTTGTAATTATGCGAGCTCTCCATACCTTTAACCCCAGTTGGTTTCAAAAGAATCTCAAAGGGAATAAAGCTATGATTATTCATGCCTCTTTATGTTAATAATGGCAGTCATCCCAGAACTCATAATATGAACTGCTGAAATATTTTTGATTTGGTCTTTAACCAAGAATAATGTACAGTACTGCAAAACACATTTATTAAGATAACAACATTGTTTTCTTATTTTATAAATTTTCCTGTCGTCATAGTCAATCGAATGAACTCGTATAAATGTTTTTCAATCTGTAAATTATGTGCATACAAAGTGATAATCCATACATACAAAATGTCACACCTCTTTCCCGTAGGGGTAGGCAGAGATCACATCCTTCCACTTGCTACGATCTTGGCACACACTTTTAGCTTCATTCACACTCATTAACTTCCTTATACACGCCCGTCGGTTTAGGGTACTTTTGACCTGCCCTTTCTCAATTTTTTTCTGAATTTGGTCATGGAAGGTCTTACGTGGTCTTCCCCTCCCAACACTTCTAATCACTTGTCCATCATAAATCACTTTTGTTAGTCTACTTTTATTCATCCTCTCAACATGACCATACCTTCTAAGCATACCTTTCTCAATTCTTGTCACTATATCTCCTTTTACACCAGCTTCGACCCTTATCACGTCCTTCCTAATCCTATCACTCAATTTCACACCTAGAATACTTCCTAGTGCTCGCATCTCTCTCAGCTCTCATCATCTCAGTGATAATCCGCAGTGAAATTAATATTTATTAGGTAAATACTAGAGACAGAACTGGTATCGACAAATTAAAAACTATCGCAATTAACTAAATATCATTATTAATTCTCAATTGCCAAATGCAACTTAAAATATTATAACAAGTATATATATATCTTTTATAGCCTACATTAAATTGAATTATACTCGTTTAGAGGATTATAAATCATTTTCGGCCAGTTACCAAGAGATAGCATTGATAGTAAGCAAAATTTTATTTATTGCATTCCACATCTTCTAAGAAATCTTTGAAGAATCTATTGCATTGCGGCCTTTAATCCCAGACAGTGGAAGCAAACGCGTCTGTACCTAACAGTGGAATCCCCCGGCCACAATGGCGTTATTAAATTCATCCGTGCGGCCCTGAAGGATGTTTAGCCCGGTTCTGGTTAGCGACCGCAATTTCTGTAATATCTTGGTCTAAGATCGGCACTCGAGACGTTATTTACACCACAGTGCAAATAAACATTTTGCACCAATGACACTTTTGAAAGTAATTCAGTCCGGCTGGACCATACCAATACCCAATGACCCATGCAGTTTCGGAATATAGAGTCGTATAATATTTGTACTGACTAATATTATAGCTAAGTGCGAAGGTCCCTTACGTTTCGCCAAGGTCATGTTTTGCTTAAACCTTTTTTTTATTTTGAGGATAGATTAGATCTCAGTGGCAGAAGTTGCGTAGGTATTAGTATATTTTACAGTGTTATTTGTCACACAGTTAAAGTAACCGTCACCTAATGATCATTCATTTAAAACATATATCGTGATATATTACTACAGGTCAGATATATTATCTAAAAAGATTTCCGGGTATTTATAAACACCGTAGAACTTTTCATACACACTTCTTACAAAAAACTAGCGCCCGCCCGCGACTTCGTCCGTGTGACATACAGGTACTTTGTTATTTCGTAAATTAAAAAGTGCCTTAAGTTGGGCTTCATATAGGTGAATTAGAAGAAAAGCTCTTAATTTCAAATTAGAAATAGACAATTTTATTTTATTTATTTGTTAGGTACATCGCGGAGAAGCGGTTATCTTCGTTTTTCTACAATAGACAATTTGTGACTATGGAGACGTCATACTACTACAACTATACTATGCTTGTACGGAATAAAGATTACATTTTATTTCATGGTCCGCCAAACTTTAGTTTAAGAGTAATAAGAATTCTAGATGCCAAGGTTTTATATTTAAACGGAAATGGACACAGGACGTCAACAAGTAGAATAAATATGATTAGCCTAATCCAACACCACGGTTTATCCTTCGTTAAATATTTTGCTCCTTTTAATTCCATTAGGTTAAGGGTGTTTTTAAGCGCTTCTATTATTGTTTACAAGTAGCCGCCCGCGATGTCTGCGTGACCCATAGGAAGTTTATGGAGGATTAAAAGTTTTAAGTCCTTCATTGGGGTTTCAGTTTTCTTCGTACCAAACTTCATAATAATCGGCTTAGAGTTTCTGTTTCTTTCACAACAAATTTGTTTTAAAATGCAACTATAATCTCTGAGGGGTGAGGATGAACTCTCTGCCGAAGAGGAGTAGTGCATTAAGGTCATTGGCATCATTTCAAACAGTTCCCCAGAACACACTGCATTAGACAAGCAATATAAATATATAGTTGACGTAAAAAAGTAAATCAACCTATTTTTTTAAGAGTTTCATTTATATTTATATACAATTTCAGTTTTGTGAAACTTTAGCAATTGTAATGTACCTACCTACTTGTGCAGTTAATAAACAAATCTTTATTTCTTTACATTTACATTCAAAATATTAGAAATAGGAATGCTATCTAAACTCATAGTGGCAATGTGAAATATATCCTAAGAGGACACGTTTCGCAGAATTTAAAATGATGGGTCAACGTTACCTTTCAGGTACGACCGACCGCACTCGGAATTCCGTTTCAGAATATCTATGCAGAGTTTTAAGTGTTTGTACCTTTTTACCTTAAAATAAAAGTCAATGTGTGAGTGTCCCTATATTAATTCTATTGAGAATAATCATAAAATTTTAAGTAACTGTTTCACGTTTTTGCTTAACCTCTTTGTATATCGGATGGATTACTAACTAGACTCGGACTCAGTTTTTAATATTATTCTACTCGTACTTACAATCGCGTAAAATTCAATGGTGCTCAAAACAAGATCTAATTTTAAACCAGGTTTAAAACTAGTGCTGTCAAAATCAAATAAAATCAGGCAGCGATTCTTGTTCCGCAAATAATTTTGACAATGGTCAATAATTTAATTATAAATAGGCAGCTTACAAGAACATGAGTTTGCATAGTAAACATATAGTACGCAAAATAACTACTTCATCTGCAAGATTTCATGATTGACCAGCAGATAAAACATGTCTATAAGCAGTGTATTTGATTGGTATGCACTATAGGAGATATTCAAAATATTAATGTATTTATTACAAAATAGAACTATAATTTATTAAATAAATAACATCAGATAAATGTTGGTGAAAATTTCTGAACGTTTTCACGTGATTATAAACATGGGGTCTACAACTTTAATAAATGATTTAATGATAAGGTTAGGTTTATTTTTCAAAAATACGAATACTATGCTAACCAAATAACACCCTTATTTTATCAACGCGATTGTTATGAATAACAAATGAAACTCATTTTGAGAATTTATAAGAGTTTTCGAATACTTCACAGTGATTCGTTGACGTGGGGCTGAGTTAACAATATTAAAAACATAGTGACTAACACAAGTATTTGAATCGTCAGGACAAAATTGTCCAATAAACAAATGGGAATAAAATCAGTACAATATGTTTCATTTCATTAATATCGATTCGTCTATCGTATTGCACGTAAGTTAGTGGATTATTAAAGCGATAAATATTGCAAGTACGCTGTATGGACGCTCTCATATTCCGCGAAATAACAATTGTTATATTATTTGATGATTCAACTGCGAGTCTTACAAACTGGTTCGAGGAAGTATTATTACCTGACATGCGTCAAAGTTCCAAAATGCCAGGACACAATTTCTTTGTAACGAAAACTTTTCTGCTACATACATTTTCCTAATCAGTTACACGGTTTCTATGAAAAATACAACATGCTGTTATGCTCTTACTTACTGAATAAATATGTATTATAAATATCTTTGAGCTATGCGCTCGTGGCTCGTGGCGGCGAGACAAGACGGTTATAATCACCGGTGTCAAGCAGAGATTATACTGGTCAGTCCTTGGACGGGTGACAGCTTATGTCAATTCAATATTTCAATATCTTCAAATATTCACTGTGTGTTCCGCATGTTGTATTTGATAGGTAATTTAAAAGAGCATAGCCTGTAAGTTTCTTGTCAGTTCTTCTCACCGAGCGGGGGCTCGGAACTGGCACTTAGATTTACTTACACCAAATTTTTATTTATTTGCATGTAAGTGAATCTAAGCTTCGTGATTTCAGTGTAGTAATATTTAGTTTCTTTTTAAATTTGTATTTTGTTTTGACGTTTTCCAGTGCTATGTAATAATTTATGAAATAAAGAACTTTTTACTTTACCTTACTTTACTTTGTCATCGAACGCTTCTATGCTTAGGAAGACAGCATAAAGTCGCTGATTGCTTTTGTATAGCTTGAAAGTTGTGACTGCTATACACACATATGCCTTGGCCGATATGTAGGTACGGGTCCTCGTGGAGTATGACTTGAATCCATATCACTTGGTTTGTGAGGTATGTGTAATACAATAGTGGTACTGCGATAGACTAAGATAAAGATGGAAAGACATGCGTGTAGTTCTAGTTCCGGATTCCTATATTTTAAAAAATATTTCCATTCCGTGTTAACGAAAGAGGTTTTCGTGCCGAAGTCAAACATCATTAATAGAGGTCAGGTCTAGAATGGGTAAACGTTTGTTAATTGGCGGGGTGAACCGTTATTTCGATTACCACTTTACGTTATATTAAAGCCTAGTTACTGGGCTCTATTGCTGTGAAGCAAAAAGCAGGTCAAAATACTTTCTCTGCCTCCATGGGCAGACAAATTCGCAGATGACTGATAATTTACAATAGCAAGATATTTTAACTCGGTGCAATTTGGTTTCGATTGCACCGTTTATCCCGTAAAACTTGAGGATTATGCCGCAGTAAATTATCTCATGAACATATGAGCCTTATAAAGTACACTGCTAAACATTAGCCTGCCCAATAGATTACGTTATATTGCGGGTATCTGCCCATAATCAGCACTCTGGGCAGGCGCGTTGGTGATTCCAGTTCAAGCCAGTACGCAGGATGACGGTGCTGTCCATTATCCGGAAGGATTTCTCTTCGACGACTCTTACTACTCCCCGTAAGATGAGAGGGGCACTATGCTAGGCCGGTATCACACGGCATAGTAAAATGTTTACCAAAATCTTTTAGCACTGTTACCGTCATTAAGTGAACAAATACGTAAATATATTGGGGAGGTTTACATTTATACTACGAGATGTTTCAGTTCGTGTTATTTATACATTTAAACCTGATTTAGTATAGATAATAGTATAATAGATAAAAGTAAATACTTTAGATAATAGTATTTGGTCCTGCGTATTCTACCCCAAAGTTTTTCATGCCGGTCTAGCCGGTCTAGTCCCATCAACCCAACCGTAATGATTCATATTTTTTTTTTACCCGCTCATGATTCTGTTATGACAGGTAAACTCGGGCTTATCACCCACCTGTTGATTGTAAAAGACTAAATATTCACGACAATCGCCACCTCGGTGAAATATATTGACTCTTTTTAAAAGCTTCTGGCTTGGCTTCTTTCATTAAAAATGTTGTCATCAAAATGGAAACAAATTTCTCGGTAAGACTCGACAGATTTATATCAGTACATTACATTTACAATCTAGGATGCAAGCTAAGTAAATATTTTTAAAGATATAAAATTGAATTACTTCAAATTTCAAGAGCACAGGCCTCCTCTCATAAATCAAGATGTTAATCAAGGGTATGATATTAAAATACCCTTGATTGTTAGAAATGACCCTTGAGTGATTGAAGTGATGTTTTTATTATGCGTATTATATTGTGAAGCTTGGTAGTAAAAGGACAGCTACAGACTCAATGCACGTGGCTAGATATGTCTCTTGTGTCCTGTATTAAGAGTTCAAACTACGTATAGAAATACAATTAGAGAGAATAGTATACCGTAAAGGTTAGATCTCACCTCTAATCGGTTCAGTAACAAAACAAAATAGTAGACCACTACCGTCTTAACATAAGACTCATATTAACTCCCTTTTCAAATATTTTCTAAGTGCAAATGCCTAAATCGACCCGCCAGTACCCACGAGATCTCGTAATCGTAATGGAAAGTATTTTAGTCGTCACGCACGATCGGACTCGGATAAAATTGCCCGGAAACCAACCCTGGGCCTCCCACTCCATCAGCAGGAGGCATTATCCGGTATCTTTCGGGCTTTACAAATTTGAGAGTTATTCTACTTTTTTTACATGGAATTACAGTAGCAGATGCAGACGAGTTTGAAGTGAAATAAATAAATGTTTTCAGACGTGTTTGTTAATGGGAATGGCGGTCCCAAAACTAATTAAATGCGTATCAGAGAGTGATAAATACTTTATAAACCAATATACTCTTTTATACAATGTGAATTGATGTTAAGTTAAAAACTCAAAAGATGTTAAGTTTTCCAATCATGGATACATGATCGCCCGGTTTTAGGGTCGCCGTTTTTCGCACAAATAAAAAAAATTAAAATAATAGCAAAATTTGTTAATTTTAATAATTTTTACTTTGCAACTGTCTTATCTGATATTTCGTATACTGTCAAATGGCTAATTGTAATGCGCACGGAATTATTTCCAAACATTATGCCCTGTTCTTATTCTACAAAGCTATATTACCCTACAAAAAGGTCTGTGTTTTAAGGTAAAAATTATTCTTTCACTGTATTTATTACCAAGTAAATTGACAACATTAAAGGAACCTCTTCATAACCCACCTTTACGTGTACGTACAGTCACGTGCACTAATATTTATACATGTGTATTCAAATTAAGAGCTTACTACATCGAAGCGCTCGTAGCTCCGCGGTGCTAGGTGGTAAAAAAAAATTATCGATGTAAAGCAGAGTTCACAGAGGTCACCCTAGATGTGAATGCCACACAAACGGCATTTCATATCGAGCACTTCAATGCATTAGAAGTCTTGTTAAGAAATTGATAAATGAGAGTCGTTAAGCCAAGTCAGAGGCATAATTAGGCGCCTTAAATCGGTGGGCAACCCTCACTGGGTCCGCGTTTGTGAGAGAAGGCTCGTGTTCAGTCTTGTTTGCACATTGCATGCTTCCGCTAACCGCTTTTTTATTGGAGTCAGACCACCTCGTTGGTGCCTTGAGCACGTCTACCATTTATTTTCCCAAAAATAATGTGTCTATCCAGCATGTGCTGGGAGAACTGAACAATATTTCCGAAGAAGTTAAGGGCTCGTTTTCGGCATACGAAGCGAGCCGGGTCGTAATGTTGAGCTCTTAGTGCTCAGTAGCGTGTGTGAGTTAGGCTGAGATGATGATGATGATGATGAAATGGACATAAGAACAAACGTGTATGCATATTATTCCAGCTGACTGTACACATAGTAGAACTTTATTTCCTGCCTATTGTATTTTCTTCTTTCAATGAGTTGTTTTTATGTAATTTTCTTTTCAATAAATGACAAGATTAATAAGAAGCTTTCCTGATGACAAGTGACACATTGTTTATTTTGGGACTGCATCGACTAGGTAATATTAAACGTATTATTTTTTCCTTTTGATTGTGGTTTGTAAACATAAGTTCATTTCTTTCTTTTAAATAATGGCTTCGTGCAGTTTGCACATTTAGCCAGTGTCAAGTAAGAGATACAATATAGATAGATAGTAAGAGATATAAACCTCTTGAGTCCTGAGTAAAGATGCGGGACTATACTGAGATCTCACACGGACTTCTTGAGAGAATTTGAAAAGTTATGTTGCACTGTTTTGTTTTATTTACCAACACTCGTGTACGTTCACAAAAACTTAACGGTTAATAATCCACCGTAATTACAAATTATAGTTCGAAACATCACAAATTTTAGAAAATAAAACAAAACTGCAGATATGACGCTTCCTTTTCCAAGAAGTCTGAACATAAGTTATGCTTGTGTTTTTTATTTTTGTTTCTTTTACATATAGGAGCTATCAGAAAATAATAAGGCATATTGCAATATACCAATTTTAAAAGGCAGTACTACGTTATTACTTTAAACTGATTTAAATGTTCGTCAAATTTCAGGTTCGGAGTGCAGGTATACTGACCACCACTCTTTCTCCTAAAATAAAAAGTGATTAACTGTAGGTCATACTGCCGCAAAGAAAGGCTATTATTACGATAGATATGTACTATAATAGTTTACCACACAATCCAGTAAACCATCCTACGGACAAGCTATATTTATCTTAAGATCTTAGCGCTTTAGGGCCCCGGTACGCTAACAACGGTTACGCAACACTGCGGCAGCCGGGAGCCCGCTCGAAGGGCCCGCCTCATAAATTGCCATAAGGACTTGTTCAACATGCCGAACTAACTTAAGGAGAGTTTATTTTTTAACGAACATACTTACAATCATGCCAGTTTCCCCGATGGGGTAGGCAGAGGCAGATTATACGCCCACACCTCGCCAATTATATTGCTAATCTCACGTAATAGGTGGCGACTCTATTGCCGCTTACCGGGAACTTGTTTATTAACAGATGCACCACTTGCAGGTGAGGTTGGCTTGTACAAAAAACAACGGGTACAAAATTCTTGGAAGGCCCCTATACAATATGTCTTAGTACATAACAATGCCCGGTAAGCGGCAATAGGCTTGCCACCTATTACGTGGGACTATACAGTTGGCGATTTTCAGTTATATATACAGTATATAGCGATATACATTTGTATATCGCCATATACTGTATATAATATGCCTCTGTCTACCCCTTCGGAGAATAATGCGTGAATGTATTTAAGTTTGTATAATTTTCTCACAAATTGGCTTCAGTTCGGAGCTCTCGAGTGGCTATTTAGGTAAATACCTTAAGTGTATTCAAATTCCATATAGTGTTATAACCGTCCAGTAATTCTGTCGCCACAAATAGCGCTTACAGCGATAAAGTCTTCTTAATTAAAAGGCTTTGTAGGACCCTATCTACTTAATAGTTAATTTCCCTGAATTACTGGGAAGACGACACTCAACAATTGACGTTTTGAGGTGGCGAGCAGTCTAATTGTGGTCCAATATCAACCAGGGTTTTTACTAAACAACACTGATTACAAACTAGCGGATCACGTATCCTTCGTCTCGACGACAATGACAGACTGATGACATAATAAAATAAAAAAACGAATAGCTTAAATATATTTCATACCACACAAGAAAATTAATTGCTCGCAATTTCTAAATATTTCGAACAAAATAACCAACTTATTGTATTTATTACTTGCGCAGTACTCTTCATTTATTGTTTTTATTATATATATATATATATATATAGAATTAGTATTTATATTTGAAATACATACTTAATAATTATGATAAATCTAAGTCTACTTACGTTCTTATATGTACCACAGCAAAGAGGGTACTCTTCTAACACAAGTTTTATTAAACTTAAAAGATGTAGTACCAACCCATGTAATACTAACCTTTGAACGACAATAAAGATTTGTTACTGTTTTTGTTATTGATTTGTTATATAATTTAATAAATGAAATAAAAAATTATTTGAAAATAAAAGTATTCACCCTGAAATACAATGTGTAACTAAGTATCTTTAACTAAGTGAAATTAACTAAGTAAAAGTATATTGTGTTTGTATTATATCTGCCTTCCTTGACGCCAAAACTACCGTTAAGCTTAAAAGTCATCCCCTTTTTCTAGCATTATCCCTGTTGTCCTAAACTTAAGCTAGGCTAAGGACTAAGAGCCAAGGGCCTGCTAACTGGTCCTGCCAGATTTGGCTGAATTTAGTTTAGCTTTTATTTGACTCGTCAGAATAACCTAAGTATTTCTAAAGTTCAATGTATACTCAATGTGTACGTGTTCAAAATCGACATATGGACATTATTCGCATAGAGCTGAAAATGTGTGTAAGCTGAAATAAAGGTATTAAATTAAAAAGTTAGTCAGAATCCTAACGTGTTAGTTCGAAATTGACTGTTATTAGATTATGTGCGAACGGACGTCAAAGTATTGCGAGTATATCGCCTATGGCACTGGGGACACTTGATAATATAGAACCAAAAAAAGTAATATATCGATATTACTTTTTATATTGAATAACGTGTATTAATAACACAACATTTCATATGTAAATATTCTTCAAAACGGTAAAATCGATCAAAAAATTAAATAACATATACAAACGTCATTTAAAATCTATGCGTTCATGTCTGTTCATGAAATATCCTGAAAGACTTGTTTGGCAGCTGTGTTTATAGCTAGGTAACACTCGTTTTATAGTTTCATATTTATTAAAATCTTGTCACGTCATGTTCGTATCGTCCAACTTTTAGTCCTTTTAGTATCTCCTTCATAATAATTTTAGTAGCTAACAGTAAACGCTTCTACACATGACTGGTGATGAAACAAGAGATACGTGTAAATATAACACACAGAAGGTCGGATAGTAAAAGTATTAAAAATCATTTACTGGCTTACAAGCATATAGTCGTGTTAGTATACACATTTCCAAGGTTAATAATCTGCGCCATCTTCAAACTAATCTCCCCCAACACAAATTTAAAACTATGTGTCCTAGGTATCGCTTTAATTCAGTATGCATAATAAAAACAGACGTACAATGTATTCATTATTATATATAATATATTATAGCTCATATATTAAAATCATGCCTGTCTTTCACTCTTGAGGTCGTGTGTTCAATTCCCCTTAGGAAAAATCTTTGTGTGTATGAACATAAATTTGTTCTGTATGACCCAGGTGTTACTTATGCACATTAAGAATGTATTTATAAAAAAAATAACCATTAATTTATGTTTCGCCGTTATTAAGTATCCACAGACCTAGTTTTTAATGATAATTATCTTGAAACTAAATAAATTGTGTCACTATACACATATATTTTTACCCAGCAAGATGTGACCCTCTGTCTATATATAGTCTGTGGTAGCAGTTTATGAGGTTATGCAAGGCGAATTAGCGGGGTAAAGTGGCTTTATGAGATGTTATTCCCCGGAGTGTGGGGCGAGACGGCCTGGAACCGGCACGGCGCGACGCACTGTCTGTGCCTGAATTACTGATAGTCTCTTGGAAAAAAAATATTTATCTATACTAGAGCGGCGATAGCCCCAGCGGCGAGACCCATAGACTACATATTCAGAGAGTCTCGAGTTAAACTTGCTTGCTCCGTGCCATGTGAAACACGTTAAGCTGTTGGTCCCGGCTGTCATGAACCTCCATGGCAGTCGTGCCTTGCATGTCCCTCTAACAGCCTGACAGCTGGTTTATCAATAGAATGATATTCCCTTCAGGGTTGCGGAGGTCGGACGGCACTCGTTCTATGTAATAACTGGAATTCAGCCAAATCTGGTAAGACCAGTGAGTAGATCTTGGGCTCCAAGCGTAAGTCAGGCTACCGGGGTATTGATAGAACATGATAATGGCACAGAATAATGTCACCCCATGTCATTTCATGAGCGTCGTAAAAACCGACTGAGGGAAACTATACCGGATGATGGGAGCAGCGTCTCTCTGCGAACTGGCGTTATTTGCGATCGCCACCCCTGCCTGCCCAGCTTCTTATGAGCATTCGTCCGTGTAATTGGGAGGGTATATTAAGTAGTGGACTTTTAATGGCTGAGATGATGACGACGATACTATTTACTATATGTAAATATATATATAACCGACATTTTACAAATCGCCCGAGCCCATCATGTTAGCCACCTTTTGTAGTTCATCTATTTAAGATGTACAATAAAAGATATACATATATCGTCCCGATTTAACGATTGGGCAACAGCATAATTATATAATGATTGAAAACTTTATGTAACAGATACAGTTAGATAAAAAAAAAATAGCCTGTGAGTTTCTTGCCATGTCTTCTTACATTGCGGTGGCTCGGAACTGGCACTTATTTATTGCACTTATATTCACTTACTTACACTTTTTTTTTGTAGCATGTAATGGAATCTAAGCTTCGTGATTTTAGTGTAATCATATTTCGATTGTTTTTCATATTCAATTCTGCCGTTTTTAAGTACTATGTAGTTGATGAAATAAAAATTTCTGATGTTTGATGTTTCATTTATTCCAACCTGTTACCACTGTACCGTGAAAATGAAAGCTACGTTACCTTTCTTTAATATAGAGAAGATAATAATTCATTTCATGATAACAATAACTATTTAAAGGTAAAAAAAAGGTCGTCAATCAAACTACATTATTAGAAAAATAACGCATAATTTCACAAATCATTTAACTTGACATTACTGAAGGTTGAGTGAGTCACCTCAGTTAACCTTTCTTTCGCGTTATTGTCGAAAAGTAGTAAGACGTAACACAATCTACAAAAGAAATGGCCCTAAGTACAATGCGGCAGGGTTTAAATTTGTATTCCAGTTGTCGCAGCTGGGAGTTATTGCTGTTCAGCTGAAGCCGCTGTAAGGATTTGGGTTTGTAAGGAAATTTCAAAGGAATTTGTTTGAGGGTATTTTTACGACGCAATACAATGCATCAGTTTTTATTTAATGATATCTTATTTCCATATAACTATTATAGGAATGGTGTAGGGTTATGGAAATAAATATATAAAATGGACAACTCACAAAGAGCTTCTAGTGGTAACTAACTAAGCAAAATATTGTGTTATGTGTAACAACAATAACCGTTAAAGTACATAAATGCTTATTTTTGTAAATATTTAGTTACAATAAAGTGCTTCATTCCGGATTCACAAAATCATGAATTCGATTCGCGTTTAAAATATTTTTTTGTGTGTGTTTTATAAGTTTTTAAAAATATAAAAGATATAGGTATAGGTATATAGGATTAGTTATTACAAAACAAGATCTAAAGTTAAAATAGGTTTAAATCTAGTGCCAATTAAGTTTATCTGTTTAAAGCACTAAAAGAAAAAGTTTAAATTAGTTTGGGGCCAGGTGGCGCTAAGTGGCATTGTTCGAAGATTATATTTATTGACATATTACCTCCTTTAACAATTTATTCGGTTCATTAACGTCCCGCTACGAGCTCAAGCTTTCAGCCTTAAGGGGACGGTGGATGGCGTTGACTCTCAGAACCCTAGCAAGGCGTCTCCGCGCTCTCGGCAGAGGGGATTCCAGATGGATTTCGTCAATCGGTTGCAAAAATGGCATAAAAAAACAAACGGTCTCTTCGGTATTTAATCTACTTATACTAATAGCTTAGAGACGAGACGCAACTTTATATATGTAATGTTGAGAAACTAAACGGTATATTTCATTTTTAACCATACGTCCTCATGTGTTATATGATGCAGATTTATGTATTTTATTTCATATTGTTTCCGTACAAGATTACAAAGAACAATAATAAAAAAAACAATTTTTTGCTATATCACATAACTCCCCTCCTTAAGCCACTGAGAAATGTTTATATAGTTAAAGCATCTCAGGTGCTAAGGATCCCGTCTATTACAATGGTATTACTGATGTAATCTGCGAATCGGATTCTCTGTGACAAGGAATACATTACCGGGATAGCATGTGTTCTACATATTAATTAGAACATATTTTACGGATAGATATCGTGGATTGTTGTCATATTTTATTCCGAAGAACGTTTCGAATACTTTGCAGTAATTCATGATCACGCGGAGATCAACTAAAAGGAGTAAACGGTTATTTTAACTGTGTAACTTTATTTCTGAAGACAAATTTTAAATTACCGTCACTAAAACATACAATTACAATTTCCAAAAAAATTTATCTCATGTTTAAAACGGTGGTGGTAAAGCGACACATTCAAACACTTATTGGAAACGTATAATTATTTTATTACATTAATATTTGCATACGGCCATGAAATTTAGCTCAAATCTGGTAAGACCAAACCAAACAAAGAAGCAAACCTTTGGCCCTTGAGTCTGGGGCACCACCATGCTAGGATGATGATCATTTTCACATAAGACCCATGTGAAGGTAAGTGGTCATCGTTACCTATGGACGTTTAAAATTAAGGAAATATAATGACAATAAATTTTCCAAGCGTCCAAAGCCCAAAACCTAAAGTTTCGGATTCACCGTTATCTCAGAAATTGGTACCTCCACGAAACGTGACAATAACTGCGTCCTTTGAATTAAAACAAGATTAAAACAAACTTTACGTGGCACGCAATGCGATAGTAATTTATGTACGGCTTTGTATATTGATTTTAAATTGTCAGAGCTTTGCGTTTTTTTTTGAGATATTATAGTGACAGCGTAATAGTGAAGGTACTTACTGATACGATAATTTCGTAACGCGACGCGTTATCACGTAGCATTCCCACGTTGTTGGTCCCTCTAATAGGAAAAGGGGTGGGTTTTACAGCGCTACAAATTTATGCGTCAACTGATGACATCTATGACAAGTAAAGTTACAGCTATAGTTTTACGTTATTGTAACGTGGCGCGTTATTTGTAACGTTGCAACAATAATAATTGTCATAGTATACAAGAGTAAACACAGGTTGGAAGAATTTACGCTACGACGTAACGCAAGTGAAGGGACAACTACGGTTTTACATTTCCGTAACGCATCGGGTTATCTCGTAGCGTTGCCGCGACTGTCGTTTACATTTATGACACGTGGTAACGTAGTGCTTCTAATTTTTGCGAAGATTCATGACAAGCGAAGTTACAGCTACGGGTATACATTTTCGGAATCGCGTTTCTCGTAGGGTTACCACGGTTGTCGCAGACTAGGACAAGGGGAGACTAGGCGCTTCTGATTTACGCGATAGCGTATGGCACGCGAAGTTACAGCTATGTTTATATATTTTCGTAACGCGACGCGTTAAGTTGCCGAGATTGGCGCTCACATATGGCAAGAAGCGATACAGCGCTTCTGACTTACGCGACATTTTAGAAAAAGTGAAGTTATAGGAATGGTTTTTAATTGGTCCGTCACGTAGTTATTGGGACACCCAGGAAATAGCTTAAGTAAGAACCAAATCTAACTGCTGTGTCGTTTTAAGTTAAAACAACAACACGAGGTTCTTTATACTGTTTAGTTTTAAATAAGTAGTGAAGGTACCAGAATAGAATCAGAAGCACACTGTTATTTCAAACATATTGCAGTTTAAAATCTATTATGTGCAAGTTAGAATTTAAATTGCTTTTACACTAAAGTATGCTGGGAGAAATGGTGCCGTGTCAATGTACAGCGGGCGGTTGTTAGGCAACGGGCTGACACAACAAACGAACTTTAAAATATAATGTTTTAATTATCTGTTTGGCACTGGTCGACTGCTACACCATAAAAATAAACCAAGCGTATATAATAACATGAATTTACTTTGTTTAAATGATATATAAAATTGGAATACATAAATTTTTAAAGGGTACACTTATATAATTCAAATGACGCAATTACCAACTGAACTGTAAATAAACTAATTATTGAATTAAACATGTAGTTATTAGTAGTAGGGAAAAATGCGGAGCTTAGAACGTCATGGGAACCTTTGGTATTGTTACGAGTCGGTCCCATAAAGACAAAAGTTAATGTCATTTTCTGACTTGGTACAGTTGGTAAAGTTTTTCAAAATATTAAAAATTAATTCCTTAACGATTTGAAACAGATTACTTTGTATCCACTACTATTTTTTCTACATAATCATGTATAGTAAGTTGTATCGATTCGATTTTCTAGCTTTATAAGTTAGTCATGTTAGGTTCTTATATAAAATATTTTATTTACCAAAATCCTAAACTATTTTTTAATTTATTATAAATCGGGTCTTATTGGTATTGTACTTTAATACAATGAGTACGTCATTTTCTTTGTAAGCAAGAAACTAAATCAGATTTTCCTTAATTTGCACGTGACGGGAAACACTCAAGTCACTTACTTAATAATTTCCTTTAACGATTTATTAAGCGGATGTCGAGTATTTTCCTCAAACATACTCTTTACATAATTCTTCATAATTAATAATTATTCATAATTATTCTTTACATAAGCGAATAATAAGCTAAGGAGTCTTATTTAATAATTGTACCTTTTACCAAAAACGGTATACATACTTATTGTTATCTACCCAGTTACTTAACATTATTTTATAATACTATGAATAAGCTCTATTTCTTGCGTCGGCAATTGCTTATAACGTAATGACACTTAATATTTTATAAGTAAGTAAATATTGTATCAAAAACTTAATATTATAAGTAGTTCTATTTGTATGTCAGTAATATAGCAATAGCCAAACAAATTGGTTTGAATAATTAGAGAATTGTATAATTGTCAATTGTAAATTGCATGAATCAATTGAACAATAAAGCGCTTAGAGCGCTATACCTTTATAGCTTTTTCAAATATAGATTCCTTAGCCGTGTGCGATTGGCACATCATTCTACTTATAAAAGGAATAGCGCTGACTACTATCATCACAGTCGCTATAAAATGATGTTGTTAATTTACTAAGTTGGTAAAAATTTATGACAAAGCTACATACTTACAGGCGCCTACTGCATAGAATATTAGATGTAGTTTGATCTCGTTAATATTTGCTGCTCAATTTCGGTATTGTTAGATTTATAGTTCATACTATAATCACATAAAAAAAGTTTTTGATGGGATCGCTTCTCAACAACTTTTATATAAGTTACACACTTAAGTTCTACGTTTCATCATCACAGCCCATTAACGTCCCACTACTGAGCACGAGCCTCCTCACACATATCAAGGTGTGAGGGTATTGGGTCATACTCCACCACGCTGACCCAGTGCGGATTGGCGGAGGCAGGTGTATGGCGTCCTGCTGTTAGAATTTTTCAAGCCGCCCATGAGGCCTCTAACATGGCTTAACGACTACCACATTTAGTGATAACCGGGACCAACGGCTTAACGTGTCTTCCGAAGCACGGAAGCGCTCGATATCAAATGCCACACAAACGGTCACCCATCCAAGGACTGACCTCTGTAACCTCTGCTGTACTTTGGTGATCGTTTTCGACCACCGAACACCGCAGAGCTACGAGCGCTTCGTTCGTTCGTTCGTTCGCTTCGTTCTACGTTTACTTAAGTATAAAAAAAGTACAGAGTTAGGTCAGTACATTTTTGTATTGAGATGATATAACGGTTAAAGTCTTTTTTATACATTAGTCATTCCTTTCAAAGTGGACTGTTATTAATGATTAATTAGAAACCTGACATATGATGATTGTTTACGACATTGATTTTATATTTGGTAGCCTCGGTGGAATTTAAAAGAACTTTCTGCATACTTATTATTATGTCTGTTCTCATTGTTAACTTTTACAATTGTATTTAATTATTTGTTCAGTTATATGAAAAACTTATTGGAAAAAAAAGAAAATATCTAGTTCTATCGTTAGAACAAACTAGACAAGTATCTTGCCCGATTTAACTCTCGTCTCTGCTCAACCACAAAAGGACATAAATTCTGTTTTTTGTAAATACATCCTTAATATATATAGGAAAACACCGAGAAAATATTAGTGTATATGCACACAAATATATGTCCTGTGTGGGAATCGAACCCACGACCTTAGGAGCAGAGTGTGGGTATACTCGCCACCAAGCCATATCGGTCGTCAATTGCCTACTTGCTACCACGCTCTATCGACATTTTGAGACTATACTCCTATAGCTAATTGGCGAGTTTGTTTTAAGTTACTATATCAGGCATAAGTGGGGCCAAAATTGATTAAAACCTTTTACCTTTACAGTCACAGGCAGAGAAGATTTCTAAGAATATGCCAATCAGCAGCAAATATATGTTTTTATTCGCTGTGTATTGTAAATTGGCTTGGTCAGTGTTTGCTCCCAACATTTTTCAAACAGCAGAACTTGACAGATAATGATTAAACACAGCGTTGTATGCGAGTGTGAATTCATGTCTCTCGGCAATGGAGCAGCCTGAACACGATTGCTTTCTGAGACGGGTCCGTGAAGATAGCGTGTCGATCCCCTAACCCTCAGTATTGTACACTTGCATTCGATTAAAGTTCTCCGTCACATGACTCTCTGTTATAGGGCAATCTCAAGAAGTATGGGTTGAACTGATAGCTACTGTGCTGAAGAATAGCATGTACATACAAGTACACGTATCGCTTTATTTGTAATACTTTTATCAAGTTGGATCGATAAATGTGGTCTATATTCACCAAAAAAGCATAGCATCTCATACAGAAGTCAGAGTAAAAAATTTATACTAATTTAAATAGGCGTTCTACTGTCAGAATAATTCAAGCCCTCTCTAATAGAACTTCTAACTTAACGACAAAATTACATAAAGATCACTGTATGCTGTAGTGACGTTAGACCAGACTATCAAAGCTGAACAAACGTATTAACGAACATTCTAGCTGCACGGATTCTGCAGCACTCGATATCATATTCCACTCAAACCGTCAACAATCCATAGACTGGCCTATTTGACTTTGAGTCAGTGTATGACTATAATACTGTTAATATACGGCAGTTCTCTTTGATCTGAAAGTCCATTCCTATAATAATGTAAACGGTATACGATAGGACTGCCAAGTAATACTAGATGCATCGATGTTATGTCACAAGTTCATAAATATAGATGAGATTATCACCGCTCACACCACAACCTCATCTTACCTGAAGGGAGACGATAGAAATAAAACGGGTGATTTAGAGGACGTGGAGCGTTGACGTGACATGTCACGAGAATCGCAAGTGACGTTCGCTCCCGGAGGCGAGCCACAGCCTTGTGAGGGCAGGCAACTAACTTTGCAAGGGCTTATATTGGCAAAAATTTATGTAAACGAATCTTTTTAACATTGCGCTACAAAGCAGGCAGGGCATAGCCTCGCAACTAATGTACACTGTGTAGGGTTAATAACAAAAACTTAGAGCTCGAAAAAATTAAACAAAGTATAAGTAGGTTTTGTTTTGTGGCACATTAATAAATATAGAATAATTGGTGAAACTGAAATGACGATATTCGTTAAATGTGCAGACAGGCATCGACGTTAAATTATAAAGAAACAGTAGATGGGTCAAGTCAAACTTAGCTTTAGCGTAACTTTTCTCAAATTCGTTCGTTGATACGCATCTTATTTACTTGTGATAACATTCAATTCTAGACTGACATATTTCATACGCCATGAGGCCCACCACCTTTACGAACAATCAAATTAATATAACTTTCTTTACTTTTAGTAACAGTCAACTGATATAATAATATTACACGAAAGATAAATATACTGCGCTAGCTGTTTCACACTTGGATGTCACTAGACTCGCCACGATGTGATATATGAAGTCGACGGGTGTGATGAGGTAGGATACCAGTAAATATCGAACCAATAATTTAAGGGGCGCGTGTTCATAAAAGCTACGGGTTGACTTTATTGAAACATGATTTGCAAAATTACAATTTCAATAAATAATGCTTGTTAATTTTCAAAGGCCATTTTTGAGTCAAGGGTTACTTAAGTATATAGCATTTTATAGCAAACACGCGCTAAAGTCTGTCTCCTTAAGTCTTTATCACATCACCATCAAACTTCGACCAATGGGAGGAATAAGTTTCATCATCATGATAATCGTTGTAGCTATTTGAAATCAACTCCTGCACATAAGGCCTCCCAAATAGCTTTCTATTTTAATTGATCTTGTGCTGCTTGCATCCACCAAGATCTTTACCAATTACCAAGTTTGTTATAAACAAAAAAACATAACTGCATTCCCATTGACGAGAATGTATTTTAAGTAACAACTGTAAAACAAAATTATCCTAATTTATGTCTGTTTATAAAGGTTGTATCTAGTTACGCCGCCTGCTTTGTTCAAGTGACCTGCAGTTTATCGGACTACAGGAAGCACGCTGAGATAAAACAGGCCAGCCCCTTCTGTCAAAGGATTTCTAACTAACCCTTTGGCGCTTCAAAGTGTTTTATATCAAATTATCTAAGCGTTTTAAGCGTGAAAAAGTAACAGGTAGGACCGACATGGTTACTTTTGTAATTTCAATAATTTACATGGATGAACTTTTTGAAACATTATTAACCCTTTAAGCCGGTTCTAGAGATCAAAAGTATTGCCATTCCCTTGCCACCAAAAGCGCTCTTTGTACGATAATCGACAAAATAATCAATTGCGGAATATTTTTAACTCCAAGAAGTTTATGGCTAATTTTAATTCAAACCATGTTTTATTGTGAAACATATTTCGCAATTATTGTTGGAGTTATTTTCAGCCACATCGCGCAATCGAGTAAGAATTTTAAGAAGCATATGGCTTCCACTCCTCTTGGAAATTTTCGTTACGGTTCTTGTTTGAGGAAACTAGTCCACCAGAATCTTAGTCTTTATACTCGTAACTCTACGTCGTATAAAGTTGTCCCAGAGATTTAAAAAAGTGTGGAAATTACATGGGTGTAATTCTGGTACTCAAAGTGGTGCTGGTGCTCTATTGACCTGTTTGACGCTGCTTTTCGGGACATCCTGACATAAATAAATATAAAATATTTTCTAAAAATGACATCAATTACGTTTTTCCAAGATAAGTATCATTAAGAAGTTGTGTTATGGATACTAAATAACGGATAAACATACATAAATACTTTTTTCTTTGTAAGTACATAATATGCATAGGATAACATCCAGACAAATATTCATGTTTATGCACACAAGTATTTGCGCTGAGTGGGAATCGAACCCACGATTTCAGGAGCAGAGTGCGGGTATATTCGCCACCACACCATTATATACATATATACGTCAATATATACATATAGCACAAAGACAATATGTCGATCGTATATAGGAGACATAGAGTAGGTGAGTGCGCTCAACCCTGCGCGACTACGGCGGCATTGACTTTCAAGAACTGGGAAGACCGTTGAAAGTGGTGGTTTTGGTTTTATTCAACAAATTTGGTGCCACACTAATATTATTCCAGTATGTTTCTGTACGATACGTGGACGATGTAAGTGATAATAAAATGCACCTTGAGTCTCCGACACCTTCGCACTCAATTAAGAAGATTGAACAACGACCGGACGTTTGCTGGTGGACTACTAGACCTAATACCTTTAACCATAGGTTTTATAATCGCGTGTTATGAAAACTCGCATATTTATAGTTTCTTACGTTAGAAAAAAGTAGTAAATTGAAAACGTGGCTTTCAATAACCATATTAAATGGTTGTAGAAAAAACCTAGCGCAGTATTTTAGTCGCCGACTCATAAAACTAAATGTAGAAATTGACTTACAAAGGTACAATGTTATTCCATGGAACGAATATTAGTGTATATTCAAATGTATAGTTTATATTACATGTAAAAAAATAGTCATGTAAATCTACTACACTTTAAAGAAAACCGATATGATGCGGCGGTAGGCATCGAATCCTGTCCGATTCTGATAATATTTGCTGGCAGGAATATAGACATATAGTCTTTCTATGGGTGTTTTCTATATGTTATCCATATGAGTATTATTCTTTAATTATGTTTATCCGTTTTCAAGAACCCAAACTATAAGGTCTGTATGGCTTAGGGCTTTATGACCTTATATGAAATGTCTAAAGACAAAGACTTTTTATTTCACATGAAATATGGTACATAAGTGGTTATCTAAAGATGTTATTATTATAATCAAGAAGGAAGGATTTGCCGCTTTTATGCAGTCAGCTAGCGTTAATGCTACAATATAGAAAATCTCAAACATTAAGTCTTAAAACATTAACTTTTTTAAGCAGTTTTGTACAAAGTGTCATTACTATCATTAATAGAGTGACAGAATCTTTAGGACTATTTTTATTTAAATATAAATTAGGTACACCAATAGCATAAACGCCTTATAATATGTTCCAAAAAGTATAAATTCTATTCACAATGAAAATAAAAGAACATAGCATTCTACACAAAAAAATGTCACGAAGTCTGAAAATAAAAGACAATTGCATCCCTAAAAAGAAATTACAAATTTTATAACCCTTTTAAGACAAACTCGTCCAAGTAAGTAGTTTATGTCACACATTTTTCCCGCCACGTTAAAGCACTCACATTGCCCTTTGTAATTCCCGGGCTTGAAGAATGTATATTAAAGGATCTTCTCCGCGACACGGAAAGCGAAGGAATTTGTTCCATAAACAAAAGTATGTCAAAATTCCTCTTTTTCTTCTTTGTCTTCAAATTAAATTTGCAGCTGGTTTTCGACTTTGTCAAAAATAGAATGCTTGTTTTTAAAAAGCGATTGCGACATAATATTTTGTTTTTTGTGAATAAGTACTTCTAGTTTTAACTTTATCATTTCAAAGAGTGATGAGACTTTCACTTTATCCTATGACCAACCAATTAACAGTTTTTATACTAAATCGCATTAGTTATCATCTCAGTCGACTGTTGCACATCCCAAATTCTTATTCACTTCGATCGACCTCCAGTCGCTTGCATTCGCCGACTTCTTGTCCCCTTAACCAAATCTGCAGAAGGTCGTTCTCTTCTACATTTGGTGCTTTATAGTCACCATAGAAAAACTCTAACGCCCTATCGGTGATAACATTCCAAACAAACGTTCTAATCTGTATGACTAAGTACTAAATTGTATATATATTTCTAAAGCCGACTAAAACTACGCGGGGTTCGCCTGTTAATATTACTTATATTGCTATTTAAGAAAATTCACAATTGGCATGGCGCTGCTCCTGTCACCTCGACAGAACAGTTTATAACCTATATAATAATATATAAATATATATAATTTTACTAACATGCTAAAGGTTTTAAGCCTTTTGTTATATTTAAATGCATTTTTATCGACAATGTATTTACGGAATCGTCTTACAAACTTCAAAAGCATAAGCTGTTATTTGAAAAAAATATTAATATAATTTTAATAAATGTTAAATTGTGCACCTGAATTCAATAATATAGTATTAATCGTTCGCTCTTTCATTTAAATTTCATATGTTTTTTTGTAACTCTGTCTAAAGTTAATAATATTATAACCGAAACAAGATAACAATTTTGTAATGTGTTTCTTATTGTTATAAATGTAGGCGTAATACCCTATTATATCGCGTCGTCTGTTATATTTGTTGTACATATTATCTAAATTTGTAACAGCAAATAGTTATTCACCTAATCCTTGACTAAACAAATCCGAACCGCTAAGGAAAGTGTAGAAATATAGGATGAACAAGTTATCTCGGCTTACGACATCTCGTTATCTTTTACTTCTTTTAATATTCCTGGTATTCTCATGTTCGTTACTTTTGATCGCAATTTATAGATAAGTCAAGTCATAGGGCGAACAATCAATATTTTCCCTCGCTTTAATTTAATATGGCTTGAAGCTGGTTCTCAGAAATAGACTGATCAAAATCCTGACTAGATGCACATTTGGAATCTTAAGAGGCGCGTTATGAAACTGTTCTTAAAATTACGTATATTGAACTTACATAACATACTACGGTAGGGTGACTGGAGAGGCTTTGTTTGAAATATCTCTAAAAGTGTCTAAATAAATATTTCGGCAATCCCTAGATAGGCCGCACAAGCGAAATCACGGGCGCCTTGGCAAATAAATAAATCTAGAGATCGTTGAAAATATCCCCTAGCTGAAACCGGACGGGGCAGTGCTGCCAGCGACGCTGTCCGTGTATAAGAATGGTTCCTTTGTACTCGATGTTGACTTACCTAATGCGATCTGCCACGATCTTTTTGCGATTTTAGGGTTTGAAGTTTGGTAAGGCTCTGAGACTGACATCATAGGTTTGGACTTTCGTCTTTTTTAGTTTTACAGCGCCTCATATACTGAGTCTGAATAAATGATTATCAGTACTGCTTTATTTGTTTGACTGAATATTCAAATGAGTCGTTCTAGCGTTCTTAATGGTTTTAAAAAGTCTCGAGAACCTAGTTTTTTTAAAACTGTTTTCTGAAAAATGTTTCTCAATTATGTATATTACTAGTGATATATTAGTTCTTCATTAAAATCATCATCCCTATTATGTCCATTATTACTTACTTGCCGGGAAAAAAGAAAGAAGAGATTACAAGTTTGAGTTGAATTCCCCTTGCCTACGCAACGCTATTGTTTACTGACAATGTGTTATGCACGTCCGATATTGAGACCGCATTAAACACATCAGCGTGAGCGCGCTCAAGGTGCTGCAAAACGCTCGAGAGCATAATAAAAAGTTATTTTACCAGCAAAAGGAGGGCACAGCTCAGCTTTTAATGATATTTTCCGCCGTCTTCTCGAGCTGAGGCTAGGGTTAACCTTTCTGTTAAAACTCTTTGGTAAATTTAAGATTTATGGGTGATTTTTTTTGTCATTTTCGTTATTTCATTAATGCTGTCTTCGTATGTGCCAGTGAACAAGGCAAACTATAATTTGAAAGCTCGTGGACACATGGATGTACATTACTTTTTATCATCAACACATCTAATCAGGCGTGAGTAAGAAAATACATATCACAAAGGAACGAGCTCGTTAATATTAATGGGAACTATTCTTTATTTTGTGACTTTTGAAGATAGAACAAACCTAATTTTCTCAACTCATACTATAAACTAACCTTTACTTATGAGAGAACTACTGAATATGTATTCAGGGAGTAGTCGCTTAACTAAATTGTAAAAATTCCGGATGATAAAGCATTGGTCCCGAACCCAAATGGGCATATCGTCACCGGACATTGCGGCAGCCCTGGATTTGACTCGTCTCCGGTTTGCATATTTTATTTATTGCAGTCAAGTCAGTTATCACTATCCTTGGTTTGACCTCTAAATGCAACTCTTTAATCAAAAGGACAAGAACATAATAATTACTATGACTAGAATGAGCTCGCTCTTTCACTTATGCGACTTGAGGTAATCCCGTTTGGTTCAGGAAGTAGTAGATGTCTACAGGTCAATCTCTATACCAAATTTAATCAACATCGGTCCATAGGATTGAGGTATACTATTAACAAACTATCATTATGGTACTTACTTTACTAGTAAGCAATCGAGTTATTTTATTACAGACTACCTTACGCTCGCCACTTTATTTGCCAGGCAATGTTAAGGATATAAAGGTATAGCTTAATCATCATAAGGAAATAGAAAGCGACATAAGAATACGTTATTACGTATACAAATGGAGCTTGTAACACGCGTGCCTCTCAACGAATTCCTTCGGGCCATTAAAACGTGATGGAGTGACAAACGTCTGTACTTTCGCATTATTAGATATGAGTGGGATACTTTCAGAATCTAAACAAATTAATAAATATAGGAAACATACACTTTGTATGTTTCCTATATTTATTTATTGACTTATGTCAATATTAGAGTTTTTGCACTAATTTCTCGTTAAATCTAATTTTTCATATATGCGTTTTTTTTACTTTCACTTTCACTGTTTTTTAGACTTTAATAGAAGCAACTGATCACCTAATTGACGATTCTAGTAACAAACCAAATATACCAAAAATATAATGAGGCTGCTCCGACAAAGGCAGATTTGTCTAAGCTCTCTAAACAACGCCTGTTTGTGGCTACCCAAGATCTAAAATTGGTAATGTTTTGTTATTCAAATCATTTGATCGTCAAAACAGATCTCTCCAAGTCCATAAGCAATCTTTAGCATATTAAGGCATCCTAAGCATTAAAGCTACCAAAGCTTGTCAAAGTCATATATGAAATAATATGTTAATCTTTTAAATACTAAAAAGGAAACCAATCACTATTCATTTATGTATTAAATGTCTATTTCAGTAAGAATCCTAGGAAATCTAGAGAAACCAACTCAGGTTTTTTTATTGGTTACTGTGTAAACACAGTTAATGTTAAAATATCATAGTTGACAAATCTATGCTATTTGTGAACATGGCGTTTTTCTCTTAGTAAACGGGTAAAAAAAAATCTATTCATAATTTTATTCAAAGAGTATCAACAGATGCACTCAGTAATTTAACTAACGGAAGTGGACGAGATGGTTAATAAGTGTAAATGAAATTAAAAGTTTCGTTCCTTGCAAGCAAGCGAGAAAGGCGTGATGATAATTACATATGTAAGCTGCCTACCATAAATGCAATTGTACACTGCACGCCTAGCTTGCAAAGCCTAGCTTAAAATTTTTATAACTAATTTACTTCGTAAATTAAATTGATATTTTAATAAAAAAGTGCTACTGGTGTAGTTGCCAAAACTGAATTGCTCATATTATTTTCATACACAATGCATACCCAATCGCCTCTGTATGTATGAAAAGATAAATCCATATTAGCTGTCAATTTATGGTTGTGTGTATTACCACTCAACAGTGAAACAATTTACTACACAGGTCTCTATGTGTCTGTATCTGCATAGGTGTCACAGACAGTTCACTGCTAGAGCATTTAAAGATGCTGATGGTACAGTAATGGAGCCTTAAAAGCACAGGCTCAAACCATGGAAAGGAACCATAGATTAAAAGAGTTATATCACAGAAACTTTAAGCATATCTGCTTCTGGAAACAGGTAGGCAGGCTAGAGTAAGGTAGGAAGGTCACAATGGCTCACGTACAATGGTCCAGTGGAAGAACTAAATGTGGAATCTATCACCTCTAACATAGAACATATATATATCAATTTTAAAGCAAGGTGCGATTCGCTGGCCCGCCAGTAGCAACATTTTTGATTTATTGCCCGAATCGTGCCCTAGTTTATACAGGCTATTCTTGGAGACTATAAATTTGTATTACTTTATTTTACTCTCAGTGCGGTCTTGACTCCGCGATACGAATGTAATTGGCTTTAAAGAATATAGATTTTTAGAAAAGTCAAATAAATATTTAGGATTTGCCTTGGTGTCTTAAAACTAATTTATATTACCATTATCTTTACTCTATAGCCTCGGGCATCGAGACTGTGACCCACAGACAAACCAGTCAAACGGTTTTGTGGGATATGTTTTTATATAACTTGTATTATTTAAAGGAAATAAACGTTTTATCTATCTATCTATCTATCTTCTCACAAACCAAGTTGAGACTGATTTAAGCGATACAAGAAACCAGAGCGAATTAACAATTCGTCGCTTAGCTAACAATATTACGAAAAACTAATTTTTGGTCATTTATGTTCACAGGCACAGGCTCAAACCATGGAAAGGAACCATAGATTAAAAGAGTTATATCACAGAAACTTTAAGCACATCTGCTTCTGGAAACAGGTAGGCAGGCTAGAGTAAGGTAGGAAGGTCACAATGGCTCACGTACAATGGTCCAGTGGAAGAACTAAATGTGGAATCTATCACCTCTAACATAGAACATATATATATCAATTTTAAAGCAAGGTGCGATTCGCTGGCCCGCCAGTAGCAACATTTTTGATTTATTGCCCGAATCGTGCCCTAGTTTATACAGGCTATTCTTGGAGACTATAAATTTGTATTACTTTATTTTACTCTCAGTGCGGTCTTGACTCCGCGATACGAATGTAAATGGCTTTAAAGAATATAGATTTTTAGAAAAGTCAAATAAATATTTAGGATTTGCCTTGGTGTCTTAAAACTAATTTATATTACCATTATCTTTACTCTATAGCCTCGGGCATCGAGACTGTGACCCACAGACAAACCAGTCAAACGGTTTTGTGGGATATGTTTTTATATAACTTGTATTATTTAAAGGAAATAAACGTTTTATCTATCTATCTATCTATCTTCTCACAAACCAAGTTGAGACTGATTTAAGCGATACAAGAAACCAGAGCGAATTAACAATTCGTCGCTTAGCTAACAATATTACGAAAAACTAATTTTTGGTCATTTATGTTTCACGCATAATTGAATAGCTCTCTTTGACGCCCACTCAATGCTGTTTTGCACCAAATTATTAAAACTCAAGGAGTTATACGAATAGTTTTGTCGTGACAACCGCATAATTCGTCAGTCGCCATATAACCGTCTAAAAAAGTATATTATAATAGTAGATGAGAGTAGTAGAGTTCCCATCAGAAAATCAGATTAAACTATTTTATTAAAGTCTTGTATAGTAGAGTAGTGCGTGTTTCCTCAAAGTACCTCGCCTGTCGAAACATGATCAGGGCTATTTTAATTTCTTTTTAAATTACCAATTTTTATTTAAGATAAGATAAGACAAGATAATAATTTATTTGAATCACAAACACACACATGCAGAAATAGACATATAGACATAACAATCAAATAAAAATACACAAACAAGAACAGCTATAACCCAATATATAGTTGTCCGTTATATAGTTGTCCAAGCTATAGTTGTTGAGACATAGTAGAAATTCTATTGTTTATTTACTCTCAGCAGTCCGTTTCATCACAGATCAAGGCTCTGCTCGCTGGAATTATGTTAAAGAAAACTAATTTATTTAAAAATTACGATTTCAGGAAAACATTTTTAAAATATACCAGTTCTATGCAACTATTGTATCACAACATTACAGAGAACCGACCAACTTCATTGTAACTTGGAATAATGCAGACAGCTGGTGTGGAGTATTGGACCTATTTGATATGCATAGCTTCTGGCAACCAACTTCGTCGAATATAGGATACGAGCCGTACATGAATCACGGCTGTTGTAGCGGAGTGAAGTATTAGTTTCATATATATTTTTAAAGATTTCTAACCGTGTTTTGCTTATATTATAAACTAGCGGCCGCCCACGACTTTATCCGCGTGACTTACAAATAATCCTTCCTCTTGAATCTTCACTCTATCTTTAAAAAACCGCATCAAAATCCTTTGTGTAACTAACGTAGGGACAGACAGGAAAGCGGCTTTGTTGTATACTTTGTAGTGATAGCCTCTTTGACTTTTCCTTAAACTCGAGGCGCTGGTATTAAATGTGGATAAACGTTTGTGGAGTATTTATTATATGCGAGGTTTGAACACTTAACTGACAGGCTAAAACCGTCTTAACTTTCACTATAGATATTGTTTTAGCTCCGATATCTTGGTAACCGCTCGTTTTCAGGTCCTGGACAAAAGAGGTTATTTACTGCAAATGAATATAATTTTCTTCGGAAACAGTTAATAATAGTTTCATACTGTGCAATTTCATGAATTTCCTATAACGTAAGTTCAGGCTATGGAGGTAACTGCCATTCGAGATTTTCACGAAAGAATCTACATGGCATGAGAATCTTCAAACACCGGGTAAAAACTTTTTAAATGATCAGAAATAACCATGTTGTTACAAAAGTTCATATGGCGTGGCATCCTCTCGACATTTTTCTCAAATCCTGGTTGAACAGTAGGTATATTTAGTGGCACCCTCAGATGAATCGTGAATCATGTAAGCCCTCGTGAATTATCGGTCACTCTTTTCGCACTTTTGTAACGTATTGACTATATGTAAAATTAACAAACAAACGAAATGCATCTGCGCTCGTTAAAAAATATCACTTTGAAAAAGCTTTCATAGTTGATGGACTCTCATAGATTCTGCACTCTCATAGTAATTGATGTATCGTGAGAGCACTTCGGTATTTGGCACGACAGATGTTCGTACTTAATAGCATTCCACCAGAGTGATAGGGGATGTAGTGTCTAAGGTGCCATGTCATAGGAGAAGCGGGATATCAGCGCCTAATATCAACACCCAGTGCCACTGTCCTTGTTAGTGGACGTCACTTTGACAAGGGCTGTTTACGATTATTTTAACTCATTTGTAGTTAAGAGAACTATTCAAGTTGGTCAGTTTTCTGCTGACCGAAAATAAGAATCGATACAATCACACCAATTATTATTTAGCTCCAAGATAGTCACATGTTTACAAATTTTCATTTAAAATTTTCTTTGTTTCCTATGGAACATTTAAGTTTCGATTTATACGTCTTGTCTGTCTGTCCGTCTTTCCGCAGCTATCCCCAGAGACTAGTAGCTGTAATTCGGCATGGAGATATGAATTAATCGCGTCGACAAAATAGTAAAATATAATTTATATTTACTTGGTTCACTCTCGAAAGATTATATAGGGAAGTGTTATTATTTTTGGATAGGTCATTTTAAAATATTGTAGATCTGTATAAACTATTCTTAAACTGATCGATCTTTTTGCGAAATGTTAAGGTTTATAACCTTAATATTTTCCTAATATGTAAATAATATTACGAACGTTATAACAAAAATAAACGAAGTTGAAAACTATCACAGCTGTGATTATAAACAAGCTATTGACTACCTTGTGAATTGTGAGTCAGTAATTATTTTTGGACGGATTCAGAAGTTAATTTAGTTCATGCTTTTTAATGAATAAAATAAACCCCGACTTCTTAAAAACACTTTACACGTGTTGATTTTTGAAAGCTTCTTTTTAGCAGAAAGAGTTAATAACTAAAACGCCTGAATACATCTTTATCAATTTTAGCTAAGAACCGTTTCGATTTGGTCAGCTTTCACTAAAGAAAACCCTATCTAATCAGTCGGTTAAGGATCTCCGATGATACAGACAGATATGTGTCTAACTTGTAACACCCTCTTTTGCGTTCACGGGTGGAAAAAAGTAGTTCAAGGCATGAAAAATCATATAAAATGTATTACGTTCCGTAAAAAAGAGAAGCTATTGCTATATCTCAATGTGTCTGAAGCGCCCAAAGCTAATTGCCGTCACGCATGATGGCTGGCTTTACTCTTACTTGATTAATTGCCACAAGATAGCGTTTATCACTCCACTGTATTAATTGAACGTCAACGGACTCTATGGTACGTCGGTATGGAACCTCAAAAGCGTTTTGGGGAGCTCTAAGTAACGTAAGGTATTGTTGTCATCTCAGCAAGTTAACGTCCTTATTGCACGGGCCTACATACATACATACATACATTTACGCCTGTTTCCCCGAAGGGGTAGGCAGAGGCATATTATACGCCCACACTTCGCCAATTAAATAGTTGGTCACACGTAATTAGTCGCGAGCCTATTGCCACTTACCGGGCACTGTTATGTTCGCCGGACGAGTCGTTGATCGGCAGGTGCACCACTTGCAGGTGAGGTTGGCTTGGGCTCCTAAGGTCTTGGTAGGATATGTAATTGACTTATTTAATTAATACGACCAGTTGAAACGATATGTACAAAATGCAATATCCGGAAATATATAGATTTCGTATTAGAAAAATTACTCAAACCAATGTGAGAGGGATTCATGTCATGCAAATGCATGAAGGCAAAAAGTGTATTTTGCAGTCAAAGCTTTTGTTTAGCTAGACGATTAAAGATTAGCTAGTCTTTACTTCAGGCCATGACCAAATTATACATAATTATTTGGCACACAAAAGTGGTCATAACAGGGCAACCAAAAGGTCGATCTTTTACAGCGGCGCGAAATTACAAAAGTTTTCATTTCAAATCTAAGTCTTATGAAACCAATAAGGTTTCATAAAATTTTATTTTATTAAACTTCATTTCATTTTTCTTTTATCATGAAATATTGATAATCGATAGGTGTATAGGGATCCTACTAAGATTTAAGCAGCCCAAGCCAACCTCACCTGCAAGTAGCACCTGCTTATCAACGGACGAGGCTCTGGCAAACATATGAGTTCCCGGTAATAGGCTCGCCACCTATTACGTGGGACTAACAATATAAATGACGAAGTGTGGGCGTATAAAATGTCTCTGCCTATCACTATCGCCGTGCGCGAAGGTTTTACGACCATTACAACGCACGGAATAACTTAATTTTGTTTTAGAAATTAGCTTTTTTTTAAATGTCACAGAAACCAGTTGGACTATGACAGTTGGTTCTCATCCATTCGTCAAACCATAAGAATCATAAGAACCCGCGTAAAATAAATCATAGCTGATATAAAACACAGATGACATTTAAGATCTGATTCAGAGGACACTAAAAGATTGTGTTTGAAAGCGAACGTGGTCAACACCGTTTCATAGATATACAAATACATATCACTTTTTATGTTATTTAAGTTGCCAGAAATAACAAATAAACAAACGTAGTGTGCGTTTGTTTATTTTCCCCAAAAAATTTTACATTTCAATGGACTAAATAAGCTTTTGTGATAGTAAGCGGTTAAGCGAGGAGCGAGGTCCGTCAAGAATCTCCATTTGAAGCATAATACCACTAAGCATTTGTAGTTAATGTACGCATCTGTTACCTAAACGTCGGTTGAGTGCTACACTTTCTGTAACTTTATCTTTGTTTTTTAAAATTTTATAAATCAAGTCAAAAATCAATAGCAGTCCTTTGCAGAACGCATCCATCCGCTACCATCCACCTGTCTCAAGTCTTCGGTCCACAGGTCGTCTCATTCCTCCCCCCGACTGGTCTTCACCTTGTCGTGGGGGGGGGGGGGGCTGAGTACCTCCCGGTAGGGCGCAGAGGGCGCAAGGGAAAAGGTAACACCCAGAGATTGGCAACTCTGGGTGCCCTTAGTACTGACTACCGTGAGGGAAACTAAGAGGGACCTGTGGAGGGCAGCGGGCGGGCCAGGAGGGTCCGCTCAGCAGCGCCAGGAGGGTCTAGGCAGTGGGGGCAGGGGGCCCCTGCTGTCTAACCATGGACCCTCCGGGAAGTCGGCCACACACGCTATAGTCGCACAAGGAGGTAGGAGGGGCGCGTCCACTGCGTCTCTCTGAGGAGGTCCTCCGGTTTTGGTCCGGGGGACGTTGGCCGCATGCGGGGTGTCAGAGCTGCAACCCAGGTACTAGCCCCCCGCCTCTTTCTCAACAAGCGGCGGGCGTCGTTGGAAGATTTTTAGTGGGTATTACTGCTGGCGGCCTTGTCTGCCGGTGGTGAGTCCCACACACCTCTCTCGGTCCCCCTTTGGCCGGGAGACAGTGCGTAAATGCATTTTGTTACCGACGTAATAAAAAAAAAAGGATCGTCTTATTCCCCTCTCGGTCCCCCTATTGCCCGGGAGGCAGTGCGTAAACAGCATTTTTTACCGACTATAAAAAAAAGAAAGGTCGTATTACACTACGTTTCGCGGTCTCCACTCCAATACCTGCCGGCTCCAACGTCCCTCAGTTCGACCAGAAATCTGACAAACCAACTTCCACTTCAGCGTACTGATCTTATGCGCTATGGCGGTAACTTTTGCTCTATAGCGAATGATTTAATTACGAGAGGAACATGCGCTACAAATAAAATATAATAAAACCTTTAGTTCCTTTAACATTTCTCAAAGGTTACTACTAAATTAAATCAAAGTTATTATATAATCAATATCAAATATTTTATTCAGTTCAAGATTGAGACATTACACGTTATTTATTAACTTCTGCCCAGGTCTGCTTTGATTTGACGACGCCACGTTCACTCGTTAACCTACATCGATTTAATTAAAATCGTGAAATAATTACTCAAGTTCTTTATGCGAATTTCAGTGTTTCAGATCAATAAGACAAAAGTTTATGTGGGAAATGTAAAGTGCAATTGTTTTTTTAATAGTTTATAACAATGTTAAAATTACACTGTTAATAGACCCACTGACTACTTAAGTATAAGGGGCTTATGTTACGTGTGGTTTCATATCCTTAATATAACGGCGAGGTATACATAGGAGCCAGGTACTCCAGCTACGACCTTCTTGAAATATAAGATACTGCTATAAATAAGAAATATCTCAACAGTTTTTTCATCTACAAGTTCAGAAAGAGGATACTTTCTAACCTTGTTCATTGCTTTTTTGTAACAAAAATTAAATTAAAGCATACACAAGGGCCACATATATCTAGAATGCATAATTTTTAAATTTAAATTGAGAATAAGGTATGGTCATTCTTTATTCCTATTATACCACAGACTAGACAAAGAACGCGTGCGCTAATTCAGTACAGTCAGGATCCGTGACATCATAATTCGGTTCAGTAGGTAATACAATCAATGAAACTTTCGTCGCTCGGCAATACAAGGTGGTGTGATCATAACTATCATCCTAGTTTTTGCAGAATTCATTGGGATTAGTTCTCAGGTGGGTGACATTTAGCTGTGTCATTTTGTATTAAACGTAATCGTGTTTCGAAAACATGTTAAGCCGTTGGTCCTGGTTAACACTATTCACGTAGTAGTCTCAGTATTTGTATTCAGGTTTATAGATGAAAATAACAATCGTTAAGAAAAGTTAGAAGTCGAGCTTGATAAATGCTAAATGCAAGATGCTATACGGTTAATATGCACTATATCTGCAAATAAAGTATGATACTCTCTCTTCTTGTGTTGATAGAAAAGACACATATAGAGGAACGTTTAAATAGGCATCTCTAGCAGAAAATTCAAATTCAAATGTTTTATTGCTTGCCACATTGATGTACATAGTAGTATCTTAAAGGTAGGTACAACGCTATAAACAGTATAGCACCCCGTAAGGGCATCGCAACTGGTGAGAGGATTCTATAGTAATAATATTAATTAATGACTTAAATTAATTTTATATGTTATATCATAAATATTATACTTTTATTATATTTCAGGATTGTTATTATTATATTTAATACGGTACATTTAATTATTACATTATATTGAGTCCCATAAAATTATATTAATAATATTTAGGAAAAGAACGCCTATATTGCATATTCATTGTAAAATTATATTTATTTTTTCTTTATCTCAATCCTATTTTAATATTATTTATTTAGTCATTAAAATTAATTTGAATTCATGGAAAAACGAAAACCAGATTAGTAAACGAGTTTCATTGCACAAAATCAACTTTAATAAATATGTAGCTAGAAAAAAGGGAAATCTATCGAACGAAAATGAAATGAAATGTCTTTGATCTTCGAATAAAAAAGATGAGTGTCTCTGGCTTGTGGACAAATAAGCTTCCAGGGAAATTTATGAGAGAAAGTAAATATTTTATTGTACGTCAATCTTATGATTGTTTTTCATTTATGTTGAAAATATCAATTTGAAGTGACGGTAGTTTTAATTTAATACATCAAAATGTATTAGTTCTGATTAAGCCTGTGAACTTATAAATAACGTAGCTAAAATTATTGTTGCGTAGGGATTTGTGTTGTTCTTATTTAACTTTTTTGCAGTCTGTAAGAAACTGTAACAGGGAAAATATAAATTAAGTAAAAATTTTTAGGTGGCAAGATTATAATTATGGATTCGCCTCGTCCGCCCACAGATTTTTCTGATATTTCTCTACACTAAAAAGACGTGGACGCGAAATTAAGAAGAAGATAGACGCTTTGGAAATGTTGTGCTTGAGGAGAATGCCTGTAGTATCTTGGACAGAGTTTCGTGACCAATGTATCCATACTTTAAGAACTCGGCATCAAGCTTTGAAACCGTCAAACTACAAGTGACTAAACAATGATTTGTCAGTGAAACAATTTGCTTTTTCCTAATAAACGAACGTAACAAAAATATTAAGTTCCCTTTTATAATATAAGTATAGATTGACAAGTAATGTAAAACAATTAAGAACTATTGAAATTATTAGGAATCCTTATTGCTCAGAAAGTTAATGCACATAACTGCTAATGATGACTTGCCTACCGCTCTAAGAAAAGGTAATCACGGAGTGCCGGGTGGTCGGCGTACAAAAAAATCGATACAGGCCTCCACAAGGCTACGCTGCCACTTGCGTCACCTTCAACTTCATAATGAATTATAATCATTATTATTTTTATAAATGTTATGGTAAGTTTGTCTTTCTGTTTGGTACGTTTTATGACTAATAATTGCTTGAACCCTACGAAAGAAACTAAGCTGATATATTCGTGATGGATCTTAGTATAGTTTATGATGAATACTTTGTTTAATTAAAAAGTTTTGTTACAGGTAAAATCAATCTTTTCTTAACATACCATACGTATAAAAGAATTTTATGATATTTCGATGCGGCAATGATCGTTAATGCGCCAATACAAGTGTAGACTTGCGGCAATGACTATTGTTAACAACATACTGCGTTCTGTCAACACGTGTAGACGATACTATAGTTTTTGAGTAAAAGTATTCTTGACTTTACCCAAATAAAATCGTATAGAAAAATTATTATAAAGAGTATTTCTCAGTGTCAGAAAGCAAACGGCAATGAGATATGCATTGCCTGTGCTCTTCAAAAATAAGTGCAGCCAATTTCAAACAAAACTTTACGCCTAATTTGTCACAGGTACATTTTCTATTGGGCCAGCAAAGTCACGTTTTCAATGTGAATTTATTCTCACTGGTGACTATCCGGGTGTTTTGGCAGTGTGACAAAAAGTTACAAGAGGAGAGGATTACGTAACGAAAGTTCTGAGTTTGGCACCGGACAACTTTTAAATGTCACAATAATGTCAGAAAAGTAACGTTTGCAATGTGCGGTTCATTCCAACGGTTGATCACGCTCGCAGTTTTACAAAAAGTAAAAAGCAACCGGAAACGGTAACTTAACGAAAGTACCAAGATTTGACATCGAACAACATTCGAGTGTCGCTATTGATTCAACAAAGTCACGTTTACTATGTGCCTTCCACTCTCACGCTACGTTCCCAGTGTGACAAAACGTTACAAACGTAGACGCTTATGTGACGAATGTCCCGAGATTTGGCACCAGACAACTTTCGAATGTCATTATTGGAACAGCGAAGACACGTTTGCAAAGTTATGGCACGCTACTGTAGTCTCTCAATATATTCGCTGTGTGACAAAAACGTTACAAACAGAGACGACCACGTAACGAAAGGCTCAAGATTTGGCATCGGACAACTTACGAAAGTCACCATTGGATCAGCCAAGTCATGTTTGCAGGGCGACGACGCGCTGCCGTCCACGTACGTTCGCAGTGTGACAAAACGTTACAAGCAGAGACGATTACGTAACAAAAGTCCCGAGATTTGGCAGCGGACAACTTTCGAATGTCAGGGCTCGTCCGGTGTAGCGGACTCGTAGCATGTGCTATTAACTGCCGCAAGTACCTCAAACATTTCGTTCAGTAAGAAGACCTGGAGGAGAATTGAAACTTATGTTTATATTACTTTGTGTGTTATATCGGTTGTACTTTTAAACTTTTTTCAAAGATTTATTGGTTTTGTTGAGAATGACTAAGGGAATGGAGGAGCCTAGCAACTAGCAACCTCCCACCATTTGAATTACTTTTTTATTACGTGAGAAAAATGCATTCCTACATGCCCAGCCGGTCGGGGGACCGGGCGTGGACTATGTGCAGCCACTACCACTGTGCAGCATACCCACTTGAAAATTGACGACGCCCACACACCTGTTTCCAAAGAGCGAGACCATTATCACTCAACAGTTCATAACCCAGCGGCAACGTCCGCTCCAGAGATAAAATGGGAGCGGACCTCCTCAGAGGGGTTGAGAAACATTACCCACTCTTGCCTCTCAGGTGCCACACTATATTGGTGCCCCCGCACCCCCTGAGATCCTCCACCATTCGACTTACCTGCAGATCACTGTGTTCTAGTTTTCTGCCCACCCTAAATGGGATATATGGGCGTAAGACTATGCATACATATATATTTACCGGTAGCTTAATTTTCAAAATGCTTATGATCTTTTGAGAAAACTTTATAGGAGAAAGTAAAAACTCTTTATGCACTAATTGAATATAGGTGTTATTCCAACTCGTTGAGAATTAATTAAATATTAATTTATGGCACTTGAGAGATATTATTATCGATAGATCTCGAATGTTTAGACTAGATGGCATTGAAAATCTATTTTAATCTATCTGATTTTGCAGTTTGAAAATTAGTCTGACGATACTACTATTAAATATTGTATTCTTCTATTTATATGAATTTAAATCGCTGTTATGTAAAAGTTAAAAATTTACTCTACTACTTTACCTCGACGATTCGATGACTTTGCCGAGATTAGTAGCGACGGGGGGAAAGAAGTTACGGGTGCCTCAATTTATTAAGTCACAAATTTAATATTACCGTCACAAAACCATTAATCTTGTACAGGCTCTGGTATAATAAAGAGACTTAGTTTAGCTTGAGATTTCAATGAATACACAGTAATTTGAGGCACTTAACTTCAGTAGAACATTGGGCATATAATTGTACACATGTAATAACCTCAATGTTTTCTATATTATTATCCTTACTATATGCTTCGATTCGTTTTGTATGCAAGCGAGTTGATACAAAATATATTAAGATACTTTATTATAGAGGCCTACATAATAACGGTTCTGGTATCAGAATTTCTTGTTTACGTCTGAATTCAAAGAAACCTATAGCAACGTGCTGTCGACCATAAAAATTATTTATCTACGCAATGTAAAGTTTGATAAATGCAAGGAATGTGACCCGAATACTTGGGCAGGACGGGATAGACCTTTCCTAACTTGTTGGAAACATTTAAATGCCACATGGTTTCTCTTATGTCTCGTAAAGTATTTTGTATACATTATTCTTAGCGCTAGCCTTAGCGGTATCCAAGAAATGACTTCTGTGAACTCTTACTCAGCTTCACTATGATAACGCGGAGCTTCGAGCTATCATCATCATGTCAGCCCATTGACGTCCCACTACTGAGCACGAGCCTCCTCTCACATACCAAGGTGTAAGAATATTGGGTCATACTCCACCACGCACATGGCTTACCGACTATCACATTAAGTGATAGCTTTGACACATGCCTCATGTGAACACACGCGATAGTGTCAGCAAAAAAATGTCGGTGTACGATAATCCGGTTACCGTTCGCCGAATCGCTAGCTCGCATCGATAGTGCAAAAATAGCGGCAGAGATACAGCTGGGGGAAGCCGGTATTCGGAATAATTGCATGGTTGTTTGGCAGAAAAACTACGAAAGTGCCAGATGAAGTCAGTTGGAAATTAATTTATTACTTCCAGAATTTTTTTGCATAATTTTATAGACTATTATGCACTTTTCGTTTTCTGCTTTAGTACTCAAATTCCCGTCATTATTATCTTCGATAATAAAAAATAACAATTTATAATGAAAAATATAGGAAAGAAATCACGTTTTTTACCAAGTCTGTAAATATGGAAATAAACCAGTATATTTTTTTAGTTAAAGTGTGTCCTTTACAAGGCTAACAATGATTTATAAGAGACAGTAATAATGACCGCAAATTGCTCGCATCGACAGAACAAAAACAGCGGCCGTTCGGAAGCAGACATATGAGAGGTACAGCTGGGGGACGCCGGTCATTCGGAATAATTGAGCGGATCACAGAGCGGTTGTTTGGATGAAAATAAAGTGGCGGATAAAGCCACTTCGGAAAATTACATTTTTTAAACTTTACGTGTTTTTAATTAACTATTCCAATACTTAAATAACATAAATTAACACACTCGTTAATATAATTTATTAATTATAAAAATTAACAAATATATATTTTATAAGATTTATTGGAAATAGTTGAAAAAAACATGTTTTTTACAAAGCTTGCAAAGATTGAAAACATATAAATTATTTTATTAATTATGGTGTGGGTGTCACACTGTCATATATTTACAAAGTCGACAATGATTTAAAAGAAACTGTAAAAATTTACGCAACTTGCCAGCTTGCATCGACAGTCCGAAAACGCAGATACATGAAAGGTACAGCCGCCGGTCGTTCGGAATAATTGCGCGGTTCATAGAGCGGTTGTTCGGGAGAAAAAGTCAATATAAAAATTAACTTATTCGTCTTTTACGTCTATTCAGTGTTTCAATACTTTGATATGATCATATTTCCACTACCTATTTACTTCGGTGATAAATAATTTTATCAGATATTATTGTTTTTAATCGAATATTTACATACTACATACGTAATCTAACGCCAGCTGAAACCTTGCTATAGCCATTTAAAAGTGATCCATACAGTTTCAGCAAACTTCACTTTAAGCACAGAAAACTCTAAATGAAACGTGTCAAATGGAGAGGAGGTGGCTAGCACATCGCTCAAATGGGCAATATATAAAATAAAATGACCGCCATGTATTATTAATATTCAATTCATAACAGTACACATTAAAAAAAATGAATGGGCAAGGAACCTACCACTACCCACCACTCACACTTGACACTTGTAGCACATCTTTAAGGTTCCCTGATCACATTGTGGTTTCCCAAAAGAGTACAGCATTGGGTTTTCAAAAAGGGCGTGAAGCGGTTTTTAAATAGTCAGCAATGAGCTTTTTGTGCCTTTGGTGTTGCTAGCGTCCATAGGCTGCAGGAAAGAAGTCAATGGAGAATCAAAGGCCCAGCTTTATTAACTATGGGAATATGAATGTATAGGAACATAATAGGGCATTTATCTTTAACTGTTCGTTACTAAATTCCATGATAAAGGATCATTTGTATAATGTCAGTAGGTATTAGAAACTCATCCTACTACGCTTGTAAGGTTTCATTTAGTTTCTTAGACGGTTAGGCAGTAACAAATTCAGGAAAGCTTTTAAAAAATGCTCTCCGAAAGGTCCACACTTAGTTTTGTATTTGCACAGAGCTCCTCTCCGCCGCCGACGCCGTTCCGGGTCATTTCATTTGGTCCGAACTATTTTTTATCAGATGCTATTTTGTCAGTTTGCGAGTCGATATATATTCTCTCTCTCAAAATTACATAATGCGATTAAAAATTCATTTGTGATAAAAAGAAGTCAGTAAAAATGATTACTGGATTAAGGAAGCCCGTTTGAAAGAATTATTAAATAACCAGACGAGGAAAAGTAAAGTATTTAAGTAAAAAAGTTATCATTAGGTGAACTCAATATGCTTATCAAAGTGGAACCTTCAATGACCATGTGAATTTTAGTGTCATTTATATAGATTTCTATGGTCGAAACGCGGTTTTCGATCCCATATGTCAAGTGGCTTATCATTGCCAATGTGGGTACTATGTACTTATATAACACGAGTTTTAAGCTTTATAACCACAATAATTCCAACCGTATTCGGCCAAAGCTACTGGCATCTGATTAATGATAGCTTCGTTACTGTACCCTCAGGTGAGTGACATGGCAATTATTGGCAGCAAAATTTGAATAATAGTTCAAGGATTTAAATATATACAATTGAACTATAAAAAAAAAGTCAGTGTATGTAAACAATACATATTTTAGAAGCTCACGTCGCCTCGTTAAAGGTAAGCTTACCCCGACGCATCAACGGGATTTATTACCTTGTGCGAAATTACCTGAGTATAACTCAAGTGAACTTTTGATATTAGTTGTTATGGATTAAACAGCTATCGACAATTCCAATACTAGAGACATCACTTTATCTAAATTAAAACCCACATCCGCCCATTTGAAAAACCCTTTGTGTATGTTTTACTATAGGTACTCTTTACATAATGAGATATATTTATAGATGGGAAATATCGTCGAAATATTATCTGACTTATAAATATTTTAACATTAACCTTAAAGTAGGCAAGTGTAATAATTAAAAATGTACATGAATAATATAATAATAACGACAGCCCGTTTGATCTACAGGCAATTAGTGCCGCGTGCGGGTTATTGTCGTAACGAACTTGCATTTCTCGGGTTTCGACTTTAAAGAGCAGTACGTGCTTGAAGTTACAATAAGGAAATATTTCAAGTGTTACTTATTTGCCAAGGATTGTATTTATTTGATGTTATTAACAAAAAATATTGATTTATTTTTTTAAAAATTTAAAGGTTTACGGCAATGCTTAAAAGCTTTTTTCTTTTATTATAAGCGGTAACACGTCTCGGTTTCAGATTGGTGAGTGGCGTCTTACTGTTAGAATTGTATAAACCGCCCAATAGGGCTTCAAGCTTGGCTTATCAACCACCTCATAATCACAATGTAGCATACAGGTCACGTGCATTTAGAGAAACTTCTAAAAACACAATCTTTTTATTTTCAATAGAAGTTACAAGTCTCTAAGAAGACTCTGCTTCAGGGAAAAGCAAGTAAAGTTAAGAAATTCTTTATCATTTTCCATTAATGGCACTATAATTGTTGTGTTGACAATTCAGCCGGACTAGTGACTTCACAAGAAGTTCACAAGGACTTCACAAGAAGAAGTCGCCAGTGTGGAAACCTATTGCTACCATTTTCTACTTCCCTATTATTTAAAGAAAACATTACTGCGAAAGCAGTAAAGGGGCTTTAACTTTATAATATTTAACCCCATAATACATTTCTCTTTAACTTCAGGACAACGACTTTCACAGAATCTTCGATCGTCTATGTACTTAGAGAAAACTCTTCACAAAGTTTCATAGAATGGTACTAGTTTTAATTGTTTCTTGAATGCCATGTTTTGAAATATTCATAGAAAACAATAACAGTCATCACCTTTTCCTTTTTTGTTGTTGTTAATATTATTATCTGTTTTGCTTATCGCTGTTTTTATGTTTTGAATTATTTTAATCTTTTAGTTCAGTTTGCGTTCGCAGTTGTGCGATACCTCATTTATTTACCTTTGGTTCTTGCTTGGCTTATCAACCACCTCATAATCACAATGTAGCATACAGGTCACGTGCATTTAGAGAAACTTCTAAAAACACAATCTTTTTATTTTCAATAGAAGTTACAAGTCTCTAAGAAGACTCTGCTTCAGGGAAAAGCAAGTAAAGTTAAGTAATTCTTTATCATTTTCTATTAATGGCACTATAATTGTTGTGTTGACAATTCAGCCGGACTAGTGACTTCACAAGAAGTTAAGTACTCAAACCAGGGCCAACAGCAGTATTACGAAGCATGAAAGAATTCGATGTCAAATGCGGGGCCAACCGTCACCCTTCCAAGATCTGACATTTGTGAACACTTCTTAACTTGGGTGATTGTTTATGACACCCTATTTTTGCGAAACTAAACACGCGGTGATATCTAACTTTGAAGGCGTTATCTGTATGTAATACGTTATATCTAATACTAATATACTATTCCAGTCTACATCGGTTTGTCTTGAAATATTACGTAATAGCTGCCTGTAACAAGATGTTTAAAAGGCCGCTACAATATATCAGAGCAAGAGATTACACACACCATTACCTATTCTGGATTTGTAAGCTCCAGATGCAGAGTATCTATTCTATTTAAATCCCTCCTTTGCTCGGGGTGCACATCTAAGCAATAAAGCAAATCTCCGAAGAGATCATTTTTGGCGACCGATATGGCAAGTATGCCCGCACTCCGTTCCTGAGGTCGTGGGTTCGATTCTCACACAGGACAAATCTTTGTGTGCATAATTATTACACATTAATGTTTATTCTGGTGCCATCTGACTGACAGCTGGTGTAACCATAGAATGATGTTTCCCTTTGGGTTGCGGAGGTCAGACGGCAGTCGCTCCATGTAAATAACTGAAATTCAGCCAAATCTGGTTAAACCAGTAAGCAGACCCTAGGCCCTAAGCGCACTTAGCGTCTATGCTGACAATAGCTACTTCGCCAGTGTGGAAACCTATTGCTACCATTTTCTACTTCCCTATTATTTAAAGAAAACATTACTGCGAAAGCAGTAAAGGGGCTTTAACTTTATATATTTAACCCCATAATACATTTCTCTTTAACTTCAGGATAACGACTTTCACAGAATCTTCGATCGTCTATGTAAATAGAGAAAACTCTTCACAAAGTTTCATAGAATGGTAGGTACTAGTTTTAATTGTTTGTTGAATACCATGTTTTGAAATATTCATAGAAAACAATAACAGACATCACCTTTTCCTTTTTTGTTGTTGTTAACATTATTATCTGTTTTGCTTATCGCCATTTTTATTTTTTGATTTATTTTAATCTTTTAGATCAGTTTGCGTTCGCAGTTGTGCGATACCTTATTTATTTACCTTGGTAATAAAGTGTTAATCTATCAAAAGATTGTTTTAATTATTGAATAGGCGTATACTTAAAGCACTTACCCTTAAAAGCTACAATTTCAAGATGATTGCAGGATGGGGTAAATAAGGGACTCGCTACAAACAATATTGATTGAGCTGTAATAGCTTTCTCGGCTATTCTGAGCTCAGGGAGTACTTACAAGAATTTTGTATATAAATATATGATATACTAGGATGGCTCCATGCCTAAGAACCTTCGCAGTAGGGCTCTATAACTTACTAGGTACTTATGACAGCCCCTGTTTCTTTGTCAGTTTGTCTTTTACGAATTATAAATTTCCTTTTTCAATAACTGTGTTACTTACGCCTATATTCGGAATTCATCACGTACATCAACGATATTAATCTGCAAATGACAAAAATCTTGTATATACTTCACAATATATTTGTGGTACATACAACATACATACTTACTTAATGAATTGGGCCTAAATTATTAAGCTGGTTTTTATCAAACTGTGCGTAATTAATGTTAAATAATGCTGAGGGTTTAGAGACAGGTGTAACACATAAGTTCGACATTGGCTCTCAATACATTAATTAACATATTTATATTATCTACCTTTGTACTACACAAAATGTGTTATACATTGTAGTAACATTTCTATAAATTTTATAATGGATAGACATTCACAATAGGAATGTCTACAATGGGAATGCCTACAAAAGTTGAATAATACATATAACACGCGTTTACTTCTTTGATGGAAGGTTCCGTTTGTTAGTTTATACTTTATTAGAGAATACTATCATTTGCTTTGAGACTGTCTGAATATGTTTTTTTCTTTTAACTCAGTAATACAAATATTTGGCTAATTACAGTTCATTAATTAACTAATCTGTAAAATGTTTTCTGGTTACTCGAACCAAAATCAAAAGCAAGCCTTTTTTAACAAATCTCGTATGTAAATAATAAGAATTTAAGTTGAAATCACATATATATATATATATATATAAAGGGTGGAATTTTGTAATGCCATCTGAAGGGGAAGTACTCTTAATACTGTAGATAGAACATTTTACTCAAAGAAAACATTCCTTTACTTTTGAAAAGAAAGAAAACTGCATTCAAAGATTTTTTTAAATTCGCTTGCCGCACCCGGTAATCTCTCATATCTGGCATATTTTGTTAAGTTTTCAATGATTACATTGGGTAAAAACGCAATTCATTACGTGTTTTTTCATAAACAGTTTATTTTATACATAAGTTTAACAGCAGCCGTGTTGAGACAAAGTTGTAATTCCGATCTGCTTCTTTATAATAAACTAATCAAGTATCTGATTATTTATTCCATTTCGGCAGGCGCCCTAAGTAAACTTGACTGCAGGGCCCCTCAAAGAGGGTACAAGGTTGGTTGATTCTGGTGTTTTAGATAAGCCAAGATGGTTTATTCATTAATCTGTGTGCCTGTTCAGATAGCGGCGCTAGAAACCACATTTTACTTCCAGTATCTGTTAGAAAAGAAAGGAATATTGCTTATTAATAATATGGCGGAGGCCTATGTTCCGAGTACGTTCTTGGTCTGATAATGGCATTTTATGAGAGTAGTTTACATAATAATAATATAAGCATAAGTAATACAGCTTCATATAATAGGTAACCGATTATTTTCACCGCTTGGATTATACACGGTACATTTACCAAAATATTTTTTTATATTAATTTTTATCTGACAATTTTAATAGCAAATAGCTGATGTAATTAAGAGTATCTAAGGCTATGCTTTATTATCCTCCGCGAACGTAATATAAAAAAAGTTCCTTTAGATCACGCGGACAAAGTCGCGGGAGGCCAATAGTTTCAAAAATATTTATACTATAAACCTCATGAGACTGCATGAATCGCAAACCATTTCGAGGGCAGGAAGTACTTGGAGTATTGCCTTATTGCTTATTACGGGCTCAACTGTCAGCCAGATTAAAATTGATGGCAGCAGTCGAAGGGTTTCCTGAAAAGCGGACGGCTGACGGAAAAATAATAAAAATTAAAACATAGTGTCGACTGAACTGAGCAATTAAAATAGACATTGTAACAGATTCATTTAGTACGTAACAGGGCTCTTATAAAATAAAATAAGTACACAATGGTTGCTTCAATCAATAAAGATTTCAATCCAAATAATAGAAATATCAAAAACAAAATATCTAAATGTAAAAAATAATTTATAATTTTTTATGTATTATCACAGTTTACATAATTGATCCTTCAGTCAAACTGTTTGAACAGTTTTGTGGTAATAATTTTTCACTTATATGCAATACAATACAATACTTTGTACATAAATAAATTATAATAATATATAATCTAGTTTTATTTGATTCTATGGGTGTATTCCTACCAAGATCTGAGGAGCCCAAGCCAACCTCATCTGGTCAACGGACGAGGCTCTGGCGAACATAAAAATTCTCGGTAAGCGTTAATAGGCTCGCCCCACGTGGGACTTACTTTATAATTGGCGAAATGTGGGCGCATAGTATGCCTCTGCCTACCCCTTCGGGGAAACAGGCGGCATTATATTATATATGTATATATAATTTAAAATTTAAAAAAAGTGGCCTAAATCTTGTTGTAGTAAGCTGTTCTGTAAAAAGTTGCTTCTTAACAGAAACTTGTAATTGTTTTTTTATTTCCATAATTGTAAGTTTGAATTAATTCCAACAATTATTTACATTTGCTAATTCACTAATTATCTAATGCAAATAATTGTTTATTATATTGTTATGCAACTACATGCCATCCTAGATTTTAGTTTTGTGTAGTATCCAATCAAATTACCCTGTTTGTATTGAAACTATAGTCTAAAGTTACTCGTTCTTGCCATATACTTGCAGAACATAAAGAACAAAAAAAAAGGTCTTATTAAGATCGAATGCCGTTAAACATAACTTGAGACGGGAAATGCAAGTAATGAATCAAGCTAATGAAAATAGACGGCCACAATTAAGTAATTAGTACTGACTGTACGTTTCTCGGCGAAGGTATAAGATACAGGAGCTGTTAGCTAGTGATCGCTGGCCAATCCATTAAATGGCTAAATAAATAGCTTTGGCAATCTCACACAATTTGTTTTATCAGACAGTTTCAAACGTCGCCGCTTATGGGTGACGTATTTAATAATTAAACTGCACGAAGAAATATAATGGAATACTAAACTAACATTAACAAGTAAATAATAATTCGGTAAATATAATCAAACATACACTGCTTCTGCTTTTACCTACAGGGTTGGGAAGAGATTTAAATCACAGTACAATAAATAATTAATAAATATTTTCTGAAACTTACACCAATTATTTACTTTCAAGATAAGTAAGTATCGTTAAGAACTTGTGTTATGAATACTAAATAACCCACGACTTCAGTAGCGTAGTGCGAGTATACTCGCTACAACCCCTTTTCAGTTTTCAAGATTTTATACTCGTTCTGATTAGTTTATTTTTTTGACAATTTAATGTGATTTTTACATTAACAAGTAAATGTAATTGTTACAAGTTATATAAAAAACGTAAATCGACTATTTTAAAGAGAACTAGCTGTTTTGTATTGGTGTATGGGGCTATCCATAAATGACGTCACACGTTTAGGGGGTGGGAGGGGGTTGACGAAGTGTGACTTGGTGTGCCAAGGGATCGGAGGGATCCAAAATTTCGTGACGTCACATTTTAAAATCCAGGTCCTATGAAAATTTTGTAACTGCTGTTTTTATGTAATTATTTCTTGCTGCACAATTGCAAAATATGTGACATCACACTAAGGAGGAGGGAGTCTCACAAGTGTGACCAGCTGTGACAAGGACGGAGGGGGGGGGGGGGTCAAAAAATTACGGAATTCGTGTGACGTAATTTATGGATGACCCCTATAGGGTTCAATCGAAATCAATGGAGCCCAAGCCAACCTCACCTGCAAGTAATGCACCTGCCGATCAAAGGACGAGGCTCTGGCAAACATGAAAGTTCCCGGTAAGCGGGAATAGGCTCGCTACCTATTACGTGGGACCAACCATATAATTGGCGAAGTGAGGGCGTATATAACATGCCTCTGCCTCTTTTCTTTGATGGGGTAAAATTACTGGAACCCGAAGTATGGTATTATAATTATAAAAAGCACAAGTACCTAATGAAATAGGCCGTAGGTATTACTTTCCCATCACACAGCTTTTAAATGGCAATTTCAATAACATGAAGAATAAAATACTACATCCTTTACAGACACATAATCATTCTTTACTGCCTACGTTTAGTACGGTCTAATGACATTCCGTTAAGGTTATTCGGCTAATACAATGAACCGGTAAATAAATAAAGTTACTTAGTATAATGAATTTCTCTCGTACGCGTACTTCCCTAGGGTTTATATAAGTATCTCACATGATTAAAGAGTACTGCATTATTTTGCGTTCTTGTATACATACATTATTTATATCTATCGGTCGTACTCACTTCTGGCCTTTTGATTCCGTTCAGACAATGATTTACAGAACCACTTAAATTCCAGTTGAGTACAGATTATTTATTGAAAGACATATAAAATGTTCTATATCGTAGGATTTGTTTTGAGGCGGTCGTAACCAATCAGTGCTGCGTTCTATATAAGAATCAGTTGGCACCGAGTTCAAACCATATACTACAGACGTGAAACCACTGAGAACACAAGCGCTTTAAGGACGAAGGGCTAACGGTACTTTTAACTATGTATTTCTAAATTGTCAATAATCCTTCTTTGCCAGTGTGGTATAAAAGAAATGTTCCAATTAAAACGGATCACAGATTTAATACACTTACGAGTAGTTCCAACAAAATTAGCCCTTATTATGAGCCTTATTTCAAATTTTGTTTTAAGGGACGGGAGTGTATGAGAAGGTTAATGAGCGTGAAAGAAGCTTTAAGTGTGCTAGAATGCAAGCAAGCATTAGAAGCAATAAAAGGCAAGCGGAAGGATGTGATCTTTGCCTGCCCCTACAGGAATAAGGCGGGATCAATATCTATATGGGTATGTAAAATAAAGTGAACGAGTGGGACATGATGAACTGTATGAGAAACAGGCAAAGCTGCGGACGGATGTCTGTGACATCTCAAAGTTTCACCCTAACCTTGGCCTGCTTCGCACATTCTATCTCTTCTTTATAACATATTGCACAATCCCGCATACCCTCACTATCTTAAAGAAAACTTTAAGTTCCTTCACTGCTCACATTCGCGTTCTTTGCGGTCATCAGGGAGCCTGAGCCTTGAGATTCCGTCGCATGTCACTTCTTTTTACGACTCGTCGTTCACTGTACAAGCTGCTCGTCTCTGGAATTCTCTTCCAGTCACTATTAGACAAGCGCAATCTTTAAATATTTTCAAAATTGAAGTAAAGAAGCTTTTCCTTTCACAGACGTAATGTCCTGCTGCTCAATGTTCCTATGCCATGTACATATTTATATCTGTAGGTCTATTTTTATGTTATTTAAGTAATAGTATTTATTTGTATATATATTAATATATATATATATATATACACATATATATATATATATATAAATTATATATTTGTTATTCTTTTTTACACCCCCGGTTTTCTTTTAATTTTAATCACTCTCCATCCTAAGGTTGCCTGGAAGAAATCGCTGTAAGCGATAAGGCCGCCAATTGTATCCCTTTTCTTATGCAATTGTTTTTTTTGTTTTATTTTAATTTGGTGTACAATAAAGAATTTTCTATCTATCTATTTATCTATCTTCGGCAAATCATAAAATTTGTTTGGGATATGCTTTAAATTCATCATCATCATATCAGCTAATTAACGTCCCACTACTACTACACTACTCACTAAGCACCGAACTCCTCTCACAAACTAAGATAAAAGAAGTGAATCGCGGTCCTAATGTATCTAAAATAGCTTTTATAATCATCATAACAGCCTTATAAAGTCCACTGCTGTACACTAGTCTCCCTAATAGATTACATTCTATTGGGGGGTATTTGGTCATAATCATCAATGGGCAGGCGGGTTTTGATCGCTGTTCAAGCCAGTACGCAGGATGACGCTGCTGCCCATCCTCTGATCTACTTTTTTATAATTTTCTAATTTGTTTTTTACTTTAATTAACCACCGGATATGAATTAAGTTGGTTTAATGTAATTTTCTTATCTTTTTATTCTTATAATACTACAAGGGAACTTGTCGTTACTTGTCTTTTTATTCTTATAACACTATTCTAGGCCGGTATTATCACACGCATTTGTTACGCTTAAAAATACTTAATAAAAACTATAAGCAATCATATAAAATCGGTTATCCGTTGTTCATTCAACATACCTTCTGCACTCGTCCAGTGATTACAGGTAGCTAATAAAGAAATAATAAGTACCAAACAGTTTATTATAGGTACACAAAGACTTCGCTAGATGTTTCTTGGTCATTTACTGATTGGTTGCGATACGAATATCTTTGATATCGTCAAATAAGTCAGCTTTTTTATTCCTTAGTCGGGAGTTCTCAATGTTTATTTCTCGTCGCTGTGATCAAGTCACGACTCTGTTCTTAATGGAAACTGGTAATTGGAGACTCAGGGACTTGAATTTTGATGTAATTTATTTGCGATTGAGTGTCGAAATCGGTTTTTAACGGCTTCAATTACACTCAGTAATTTCAGAGTAGAATAATAAGCTCATGGCTTGGTAGTCAAAGAATTTATTCGCAAAAGCAGTTCTTGTTTATTACGTTTTGTATCAAAGCTTTTAGAACTTTCTACTAGGTTATATAATATGTTGCTTTCTAGAAAGAAGATATGTTAATTTTGTTTTTTTAGATAAGAGAATATCGTCGTAACCGACTTATATTTTTATTCAAGCTTGTAAATGAATATAAGGCCAAGTGATAGTAAAATGTTATGAAAATGGTTGTTAGTCTTTTTATGAAATATCATCATATCATTGAAACAGCGTATACATATTTTATGTTTATTTTTCTATACAATATTACATTAGAATCAAATACTGTATGTATGTATGTTTGTATAAGTCAATTTTGGTAGGTTTCGACTAGGTTGAGCAATGACATACGCAAAGCGCCTGGAAACGGTTGATGACGAAGAGTTGCAAAACGAACTCATTGGTAGGATAGGTTTATGTCCAGCAGTGGAAAAATATAGGCTGATATGATAACATTTATCATTTTACCCCGCCCTATGAGCGGAGAGGGATACGCTTTTATAAGAGGGGTTATACATACAGACTGTATGTAACGCATTATATGGTATAAGGAAACTATGGAAACTCAGCTCAAATTCGGGGATCGTTTCCAACCATTAAAGTCCCGCGGAGCTGCAAACATTTCAAGAACTATATTTTGCATTCCAAACACATCTGTAATGGTTGACTAACTCAGGGCCAGTCGTGATGCAATGCATGTCGGGTGACATTGTTATGAATGACGGATTTATCCGAGAGAGATTTAGCAAATAGAGTCTAATCGTTTAGATACCGCTCGATGTTGCGTGGGTCGTACGAGACGCGTCGCGATTCCGAGTGATGGCAAGTGGTGTCGATTCGATTAAGGACATTATTTGCAGGAGACGAGCTGTCAGTGTCACACGACTGCGTCTAATTGCATCGCGTCACTAGTTTTCAGCTTCCATGTTTAATTATAAATTCAGTGGGCAGAGGATACATTAATCGGGAAAGGCAACTTTGAGCGTGTCTAAATGAGGTTGTTTACCATCCATTAACAAGTTAGTGTTTGGCGTGATTGCTTTAATAAATACTTTTTTTTAAATTGTATTACTTCCTTATTTATGATTATGGAAAGATATTTCACTGCCACACTATTAAAGTTAACAAATAAAATTAATTAGATAATTTATTAAAAAAATGTAACAAACCGCCATATCAAAAGTATGATGACTAATTATGAAAAGTAATGTTCTAGTAATCCTTTCCTAATCAATGTAGGTACCCATCAGAAGCTGTAATAGAAGGTACCGGCGAACCTTGATGAATTATTGACGTGAATAGCGCCGTGAGATGCCTTGCCAACAGCCGACTTAATTATGTCAATTTGAAGTTTCCTCTTTCATCACCGCCAAGTTACTCCGGAAGGCACTTACATCTAATGGTTTATAATCTACTGCGGTGTTGTGCCGTCTGTTTCGGTTTAAATACGGTTTGTATCAATTAATTTAAACAACTTTCTATCAAAGCTAAACTACAGCTTGCCAATGGCGTGAAAAGTGGTTTGAAGTGTCGGCAACAGAATAATGTTGCCCCAGGTACTGCAAGCAAACGTAGAATGTTGTGACTATTTTCCGACATTTCCGACATTGTATAAAAAACGACATAATTTGCAATTTCAATGTACTACGAATATGTTATGATGAATATGCGCATATTCATCATAACATATTCGTAGTACATTGAAATTGCATAAAATGATTTATGCGATTATTTCCGTCAAATTCCATCATGATTGGAAGGACTGATAGGTAATAGATACAAAGATAACACTATCAACAGTATTTGTTCCCATTAGTGATTACATGACAGGCAGACAATATGTTGCATGCTGTTATATTTAAACCGCCGAGTATCTATCTCTCTATCTCTATAATCAGACAATGTGAAACAAGTTTTTGATATATATTTCAGAACACAATACACCTGTATACTAAACTTAGTTTAACTCTTTAGTAGATTTTACGTGAAAACACCTGAAAAGATTTGAAAACCACTGTGCTGTGGTCATACCGAATATGCCCCGTAAATGTATAAAAATGTCGTAAAGCCGATCTGCCACCTAATAAAATAACAGTGTTAACTTTTCATCGGATCCGCTAACAGTGAATGTGAAAGATTTTATGTTTAGTTGTTTTTGTCCACGTTGAAATAGCTTTTAATGTCATAAGTCGTGGGCGGTCGCTAATAGACAATATATGTTACAGTCCATATCAAATAATATTTTCTTGCTCACCACAAGCATAATTTGAAAGGTGCTAACATCATGGTATTCAAGACAGACAGTAATCAATTATATGTGTAGCATACTCACTCTTCAGGAAGGTTGGGCGCACCCTCCTCCTGCCCCGGCGCGTTCACGTGGTACACGCAGAAGTTCTCCAGCAGCGCACGCATGTCCACGAAGTTGAAGAACGGCTGGAAGCTCATATCTGTAGACAAGAGGATAGTTTACATCTGTCTGTGAGGCAGAAATCTAATCACACAACAGCACGCAGTAAATCATTTGCAACAATCACTGAATAATCAATAAATGTCCAGTTCAATAATATAGTTCTGTCAAATTTATGGCACAATTAAACTTCCAAGTCAAGACGCCACTAATATGCCTTTTACGACTTGCATTGGAGTGGTAACTCTGGAAACTCAGTCTCGTATTGCGTAGTTTCATTAACGATACAGCTACTTTAAATATAAGCTTTTAAATTAAGCTTCTCATAATGAGTTCAAGTGGCATACCAGATCTCGGAAATTTAAAAGAATTTAAGATACACGTTGATCGGTGGTCGATGTACATGAGCAGATTAAGGGCGTGGTTCACGATTCATGATATTAAGATATCAGAACAATAAATATACCTTATAACGTTGGTCAAGAGGTACTCGACTTAATTATCGATCTTTGTTAAATCCCTCTCACCTTGTTATAAGATTATGCTTTAGAAAGCACGTTAAGCCGTTGGTGCTAATTAACATTCAGTCAAATTATTGGCCCTATTAAACTTCTTACAGCAAGACGCCACTCAGCAGCACTTGAGTAGTGAGGTAAACTAAATCGCTTTCATTTTTTTGGTTGCTTGGTAAGACAAAAAAGTTAATGTTTATGAAAAAAGGTTTGGAGAAAAGCCGACCTAAGAATAAATTTGTTAAAAGAATAAGAAGTTGAATATTGGGGAAAAGTACTCAATCCAGCATAATTTTTTGTGGATATATGCCAAACTCACGTTCGTCACTTTTTACAACTATCAAAGGTAGGGTCGCGATCCTTAAGATATCGTGAGTTCGATTCCCATAAACCAATTCTCAAAATATAAATAATAATATTTGCCTAGAATTAGATTGGTAATGGTATATATTTCTATAAAGACATGTGTATATATACTATGTGCCATACCCGTAGCACCCTTACAAGCTAATAGATTCCGTCATATTAGATCATGTACCTTTAAACATTCATTATTACAGCCTAATAACATCCCACTTCTGAGCACAGGCCACTTCTCACGAGGTTGTACTTTAGTTAGAATTTGTCAAACCGCCAAATATGGCCTCTAACATTTTAAGTCATGTAAGAATACTATGACATATAGTGACATGACCATGGCCAACATTTTGACGTGCCTTCCGAAGCACAAGATATAAAATGCCACACGAACGATCACCCATTCAACGACCGACATTTATGAACTCAGCTTTACCTCAGTGATCGTTTCCAACTACCTAGTATCGCGGTGCTTTGAGTGCACGTATTTATTTATTGTATCGTATTTGGGATTATAGCACTAATTACCAGACCGATTTCAACAGTACACACGACTATAATATAGGTAGATCTTTAATTACAAAAAAAACTTGCAAGCATTCAAATGAAATTTTACGGAAAATTCATAAAAGAGGAAAATTTTATACCACGCAACAGCAGGTACGCAAGGCAGCGAAATAATTTTCAATTCAATTTTGATTTCCTTTTATGTCATAGACAGGCACTTATCCACCTGAAGCTATCATCATCGACGTAAATTTTATTACGTACACATGAATATCTATACTTAAAGCTTTACCGAAATGACGTAATATCTGTACGTTTACTATTTATGCCAGCAAGCAATTCGATCACAAGAAGGCCAAACACCAATAAGACTGAACTTAGGATTTGAACCCGCATTTTGTATCCGTAATTATAAATGTTATTAGAAATTTGCATGTCATATTGAAAATTCACGAGTTTCATTAGAAAATTAAGTAACTTTCGACATAATCTGACAAATTATACTAGACTTTTTTGTCAGTGAACTTGCTGAATAAGGACCTTGTACTGTTTTTTGTTCTATTTGTTATCGATAACAACAAATAATACTCGCAGCAGCAAAATTATTGGCAAACGCATCAGCGTTTCAGTAATCAGTTTATGAGACCAGCATTTTTTAAATTGGCCTCCTGCCAGGGTTATTGAGGTAAGCAAGCAAAGCAGGTAAAAGTTTCGCATTGCAGAATTCGCTGTGGGGTACAACAGGCAACCGTGTGCCACATAACTCACATCGCTAAGGTAGCTGCGGCGGCGGCATAGCATTGGGGGCATACTTCGTCAAGCAGTTTAATATTTAGCAACATTTGGTGGCCGACGATTGAAAGGATAGCTTGTGTAAATGTGGACCACTTAAGTTTCAAATTTACAATAAGTATTCCAAGAATGTGAACCTGTGAACGGAACTTGATTCTAAAGTATCCTGAAATATAGAAACCTGCAGTACGTTACAACTTAATGACAAGAAAATGATAAAAATAAATAGTATATATTTCTGCTCGTTCGTAAAATCAAGAAATCAACGACATAATCCAATTCTAATTTAAATCTCTTCTGATGGCAGAAAAAATTACAATATCAGAATATACAGATCCTATTCAAACGATAGCCATCATTCAATTCGGTTCAAAAGTTAAGAACTCAAACGTCATGAAGAGTTGCGATCCAGATAATATATCGAGTGGGCATGACCCAGTTATTAAAGAATAAGATATAAATCACGAACTCTTTGTTTCTTTTTATTGTAAACAAGTTCCATGTCGGCGTCTGCCTTGAATATAGGTTATCCATATCAGGCGACTGATATACGTTTTATTAAATATGGACTCTATTTATGATAACTATAAATTGTTATTTTATCCCAATTGCACGTAAAACAGTAGTTGGAAATATTGTAAAAATATTATGCCATCTAGATAATGTTCAAAGACATAATTATTCTGATGTCATAAAAATATTTAAGCTCTTCAAACAGATCATATACTGGTATACTATTCTGATGGTGTCTAACCAATTATGTGTGTATCTAAGCCACATAAAATATGAAAGGCGTGCTTCACTAGTGTCGACTGAAAATAACATATTATTATGTCAGTTTGTTCTTCAGATAGATACAACCTGAATACTTATCTCGCCTTTAAAGTCGTTCACTCTCTTTGATAAAGTTCAAATCTTTTTCTTCCATAAACTATTACATACTACCTACTTAAAAACGTCAAAATTAAATATAAATACAAAAAAAATATAGGAATATGATTATACTGAAATCACGAAGCTTAGATTCACTTACATGCAAGAAAACAATTAAAAAACAAAAAATATTTAAGTGTAAGTGAATCTAAGTGCCACCGAGCCACCGCTCTGTAAGAAGAACTAGCAAGAAACTCACATATAAAAACATGCTAAACCTAATCAATATACACGGAGATAATGGGATATTGTACGCTGCTTCATGTCTTACTTGAAGCAGCGAAGCCAAGCGATTAAATAAAAAATATTTCTGTGCGTCATAAGCCTCAGTTTTTTCTAATGTGCCCAAGGAATCTCACCTTAGCCCGCTCTTATTTGTTATTGATATACTAAGTTATCAATCATTATTATTTAGGCAATGATTTTGAAATCATAGAAACTAAGATAAACTCTGAAGATAAGAGATATGCACTATTTTGTTTAATGTTAAACTACTCAATTAAATTCGACTGTAAACTACTGTAAAGTACCTAATTACTAAATAACTTTGGTGATGGTCTTGAAAAATTACTAATTTTACTATATTTGTATATATGACTCACTTATTAATTGCATCATTGAAAAATTTGCTTTATTTAAAATCCATACAAGTGATTATTTACGAAGCAAGTAGGAATTTGATGTTTAATCTTTCATATTTTGGATTTGTCTAAACTTCAATTCCATTACAGTATGTATATGATTAAAGTTGAGAAAATTATGAGAATGACAAAATATTGTATTTCTTTCTAAAGGGTGCAATATAATCAGAATAATCCCGGTATAGTCCTTATCAGATGGTTGCACTAAGAAAGACCAAGATTTAAATATTTAAGACCTCGTTGATTCACAATTCTTGTTGGATTGTTTTAAATACCTCAGAAAAACTTTTGTCTTAAAAATCATTTGCTTTGTTGATCATCATACAGTACTCTAGGGTAAATATGCTGAATGATTTTTGTTTCGTTTGTATCTTGAAATGTTTTAAGTGAAAATAAGCATGATATGTTGTCATTTGCTCAGCAGCTTAAGGACTTGGTTTATATATATTGTAAAATTTTATATCCGAAAGAATATAAAGATACTTCCCTGAATTATACAGACTAATAATTTTTGCCTATTGCGACAATTACTTAATCGTCTAGAAAATTATTATATATATGTCATAATGATACTTCGTACATTCCATGGCATGCTAACCTACTTTAGGAGACGAATTTTATTGATGTACTTACATTTATAGTTTAATTTATGTTTTCTTCATGTGTGTCGTAAAATTCTGGTAAGTTTTGCCTAATAAGCAATGGCCTGCCATGCCTGCTATGGAATGGGTTCTTTGTCGAGGCTTTCCATTGACAGCATTGGGTTTTGGAAAAGAGTGTGAAAGGGTTTTTAGGTGTTCGGCAATTCGCAAGTGTCGCACACTTTCATATATAGCCTGGGGTCCCCACTTTCCCTCTGGTGAGCCCTATGATTGATTGCCACTTTAATGGATTGTTTCTCTATTGTACCTGTATGTGCAAGTTATTACTGTATTATTTTGATATCCATTTTTTATGTTACGAATTACTTATGTCAATAATTTGATAATATTACTTAAGTCCGAAATAAAAATAAAATATTTAAAGTTTAAACAATTAAAACTCCGTACAATACAACACGTAAATAGTAAGGGGTCTGTTGGGTTAATACAGTATGACTACACTTTTAAAAAAGTTGTTTTTTTCATATCTAATAAAGTTACCTTTTAAGCCCGTAAATTTACAAAAACGGCCAATTTATCCATACAAAATTTGTTTGGACAGTTAAACTGCAGTGATCGTTGAAGTTCATTTAAGTTGCTTTACTTAGGTCGCATTTCTATTAAGGACTCAGCTATGATTTAATTACTACTGTTGTGTTTTATTTACTGTAATCTTAAAGGAAACGCATAAGTTTAGTCAATAAAATTTCTATGTTTTGTGTATGGTAGCGGTGCCTTTACGGAAGACTGCGGTAGACACAGCGGGCGCGAGCGGTGAGTAAAGCTACTTTGTTGTGAACAGAACAAATGAAAGACTGCCCAAGGCTCTGTTACTTCATGAGGGCAAATTGAAAACGACTAATTAAATTGCGTCCAAGGAGTCCTTGAGTCAAGGAGCCTTGGAGTCAGAGTGCTAAGCAGCAAAATGTTAGTTGAAAAGAAAAGTTTGTAAATTGCAGAATTGTCTTTTTAGGATGTACATTATTAAATTTATTTCATTAACTTTCATCATTACCTTACACGACTGTGGTCATTATGTTTCCACCATAAATTAAACCTTATGGCAAGTTTGGATAGAAAAGCATTGAAACCTATCCTACCTTGTTTATTTACCTATCCTTGTTTTTATCTTTCTGACTACTCATGAGGTTGACTGGAAGAGATCTTTTATAGAGATAATTTCGCCTTTGTACATGTCCTTTTTATTTGTAATGTTTTGTTATTTTTGTTTTAAGTGCAATAAAGAGTTTAAAAAAAAAACTTTCACACACTTTCTGCCTGTTACAGTCTTTGAATGCCACATTATTCTATTGCGTCAGCAAACGGTAGCGCTGAATCTACTAAATTGCAATCTACTTTAAATTTCCGTAACTATCCTATCACTTTTTCATAGCCGTTATTTATTCCGCTCTAAATTTTCATATCTACTTGGTTAGGCCTGTATTTTTTTCATAGACACAATTTATTCCTTCGTCAGTCCCGTTCCGGTTGCAGTGAATAGGTCTCAAAACTCATTAGTGAATAATTGAGCCCCCACTTTGATCAGAGCGTTCTCGGCGCACTGCCCGCAATCCTTCTCTAATCACCTGTCAACACGTTTACCAACTTAATCAATTATATTCTACTATAACAGAATCGACAAACAAACTCGAAACTGCAGATGTACTCATTATATCCTAGCATTATCCCGGTTGCCCTAGTCTTAAGAATTTCAGTTATTACATGAAGCGACTGCCGCCTGACCTCTGCAACCCAAAGGGAAACATCATTATTTGGTTAAAACAGCTGTCAGGATGTTAGAAGGCATTAACTTCTTAATTACGACTCCCATAGATGTTCATGAAATCATGACAGCCGGAACCAACGGCTTAATTTTTTTTCTTAGACACGGAGTAAGCGACATGCACGTAACTTAGAAAAGTTATACATAGGTTATAATAGGTTGGGGAAAAAGTCTTTTCGTATTTTTGTATGAAAAGTCAAGACATTTTTTTCAAAGTTTATTTGCATTTATTTACAATATATATGTACCGTTTTGTTGAATAACTTTCTGCCATTTTGTGGGCAGAGACATTATCCCGTTACTGTAGAAACTTTGGGACTTCTGATCAAAAAAACGGGACAAATAGTTTTGGCAGTCCTCTCTTGAGGTCAACCTTACAGAACCTAAAGAATTCTGCAGAGACCGAAACAGGTGAAAATCTGAAGGCGCAAGGTCAGGGCTATATGGTGGATGCACTAGGACCTCCCAGTCGAACTCTCTTAATTTTTGCTGAGTGGCTAAAGATGTGTGTGGTCTAGCGTTATCGTGATGAAAGACCACACCCTTCCTGTTGATCAATTCCGGCCGTTTTCTCTCGACTGCTTCCTTTAATCTCATCAGTTGCTGGCAGTAAAGATCAGAATCGATGGTTTTGCCGGGCGGTAAAAGCTCATAACAAACAATGCCCTTCCAATCCCACCATACACACAGCATCACCTTATTTCGTGTTAGGCCAGGTTTGGCCACAGTCTGTGAAGCCTGGCCAACTTTCGACCACGACCTTTTTCGCACGTTCTTGTCGTACGTGATCCACTTTTCATCGCCAGTTATCAATCTCTTCAAAAACGGCTCGGTTTCATTACGTCTCAATAATGAATCGCAAATGAGTACACGGTTCATTAAGTTTCTTTGAGTGAGCTCGTGTGGCACCCAAATATCGAGCTTTTTTGTATAACCAGCTTTCTTCAAATGGGTCAAAACTGTTTTGTGGTCAATTCCCAGTTCTTCAGCTACATCGTAACTACTAATATGCCGATCTTGCTCCACTCTTTCAAAAATGGCATCCATTTTATTCGTAACAGGGCGACCAGAGCGAGGTGCATCTTTAACATCAAAATTTCCGGACTGAAAACGTTTGAACCAAATTTGTGCTACTCTTACTGACACTGCATCAGGTCCATAAACATCACAAATTTTTTTCACTGCTTGAGTTGCATTTTTGCCTTTTTTATAATAAAATTTTAAAATGTATCGAATTTCTTCATTAGATTCACTCATTTTAACGGAGAGAAAAACAAATGAAAAATAGCGGGAAACAACTTTTTTTTATTTTTTTCTTTTCTTTATAATGGAACCTTTTTAATGTTACCAAAACCAGCCAGACACAAATAGTACAGTCAAAAAAATTTTATAATAAGTTTATACCTACGTTATGCGAAAAGACTTTTTCCCCGACCTAATATATAGGTGCGCTACCAGGGTTTGAACCTGAAACTCTGAAATTCGAATTTGAAGACTAGGGGTCTCGTCACTTGGCTATCGCCGCTCCCACTAAGCTAATGCAGTTAAAAAGTTAGCTTCTGAACACAGAAGGCCAAGACAACTGCATATAACTTAACATTGCGGCGGTCGTAGCGTCTACCGTGAACGGCTTAAAGAACCTTTTGAGTAGTATAGAGCGAGTTCAAACCTTGCCGATATACTTACTACGTACGAAAACCTACTGGTAACATAAGCGCTTTAAGCCTACCTCAGAAGGTTAACTTGGCGTGCGTATAATAATGCGTTTATGCCATGTCAAATCTACTACTAAACGTTGGCTTTCCCAATAGTTTATTATATTGGGGGTATTTGCCCATAATCACCACTCTAGGCAGGTGATAACGCCGCTAGCCATAATCTCTCTGATTTCTCTTTGTCGACTCATATGATGAGATGCGAGGAGAGATGCTCCCCATGAGGTGAGAGGGGGTGGCTCCATTCTAGGCCCGAACCACACTGCAGTCGCCGTTACCTGTCGGAAGCTAGCCGTCGACGTAGCTGCAGCAGGCTGTCGACAAGGCGACGGCAGCTTGCTGAAAAAGGCGGCAAGCTGTTGCCAGCTGCCAGCGTTAGCTGCCAGTAAGTCGACGGCTTGTCGACAGTACGTCGCCGGCTTGTCGACAGTAATGCAGGTACATACGTTGACAGCAAACTGCTGTTCGTGTGTTAGAGCTCTTATATATAAGTTTAAAAAATATTTAGTAAAAAAGAATCACTGGATCTACAATTTTATTTATAGGACCTTAGCTCGTTATACAACCCATTTAAGATAATCCAATAAAAAAACGCCAGAAGTGTATTTCTTATTTTATAAATTCTATCGCGGACTTTTCTGTATTTCCCGATGGTTATTGCAGCTCAGGCCGGTTATTGCGATTTACGAACCGTTATGGCTTCCTCAGCTCTGAGGGGTACGTACGCCTCTTGTGGATTAGGTAGGCGGTTAGTACGACATCCTATTGAGTGGAAATGTTATAAAGTAATCACTACAAGGTTTTGCGAAAACTGAAAGAGAACAACATTTTAAAACAAAAAAAAAGGCCGAGAGTAAAATAAAACATTCATTGCACGTTATTAAATTATATAAATGTTTTTTAATTGTAGCACAAGTTGGTACTCAAGCATACGGCCCAACAACTAATTAAAACTGGTCAAAGCAGCATGCAATACCAGGGTCTTCACTAACACGTTGCTGAGTCATTGAAAGCAGTGTTACTTTTCTTTTTAAAAAGCCCCATTTAATATCTTGGAAATATCCTCGCCACAGCCCGAATTCGTTTATTGAATAAGTAAGTTGTAGAGATTTATTTATTTATTTAAACTCTTTATTGCACATAAATCAAAAATATCAAAACATTACAAATAAAAAGGACATGTACAAAAGCGAAGTACTACTACTATAGTTTGAAGTGACTCCAGCGTGGTGATTATGACGATAAGACTGAAAGCACTGTTATTTTGATAACTCATTTAACTTACGACAAAAATGGTTTTATGTAATTGTTTTTAACTAGAATCGTCAATACTACTACTCCTTTTATGAAAATAGCAGCTATTTTTGTAATAAGATTCCATTTTCTCGAACTAGCAACGCTAATGCAAATTCGAACCGAACTTCCCGCTTGTCACTCTGCTCACCCCATTCACTGCAAATCGGTCTATGCAAATGTTTTAATTAGATGTTCTTTTGTCTTAAAACAGTAATTCGAAAACGAGTACGTCCAAGATAGTTATTTAAATTCTGAAAACATTTCAAAGCTGGAACGAAATGCCCTGCATATAATGCAAATTTAGCAGAGTGCGCATAATGTTGTCGCCACAGAGCATGTACAAAGAGAAGTGTTGAATTAATTATTTTTCTTTTAATCGCTGCGTAACATAGCGCGGGGCATTTAAAAGATCCCATCACTATATTTGCCAACTATCGACAAAAATAAGAAACCATAATACATAATTACGAGTATATCTATATTTACGCCCATCATCGGATGTAATACTTCTGTCAATGATTAATATACTTGGTTTTATTTTAATTGAAATAAGGAAATATTGGAAACAAAAGTTGGCTTGCATACCTCCTCTTTTGAATTTGGCACGTGGGTGTCCCTAACCACGCACAGAATTCAGCTATTTTCTGCTCGTAATTCCAATAATTGCTGTCGCAGAAGTCTTCTAATTTCTCCGTAAACCACCTAATTTGTATGTTTTACACATTAAGGTAAGTCGATAAACCTACTTCAGTGTGCTTAAACTTCAATCCAGTGAAGCTCTTTTTATTGAAGACGGTAAATTTATTAAATAAAGAAAACAGTTCTATTCTGATTTATAAAACATTCAGCAAGTAATATTTCATCCATTAGATAACTTAGACTACGTTAAATAAGATTTTGTTAAAATTCTCTTCGAAGCCCTAATTAATATCTTAAGTAGACTGCTAATTCTTGGGCGTGACAATGTTTCACGATAAAGTCTCAGAGCAATCTTTTCATTAGCCAGCTTTCTTGCCGATGGAAATGCAAAGCGGGTCCGTGTCTCCCAATGCCCTGAATGGGTAATAAGTGTGGACCGGCTGCTAGATAGACACAGTCAAATGACATAAATGACAGTAAGAAGCTGATATGAAAGGTATTTGAAGAGCTCGTAGCTTTGCGATCCTAGGGCCCGTATTATTAAATGTACTTAAGTTCTGAGTGCCAATATCACAGTGAATTTAAGATGGCGTCGTGTTTAATAGATAGTACATAAATATACGTTTAGGTTCCAGGTATCCACCGCGTAACTTCTTACTTGATGTGCTATATAATTGCGGGTTTTCTGAGTGATGGTGACTTGGTGTGACATTATAGTAAATTTTCGACGAATTTCTTTGTGCTTATTATTACATTAATTCTATTTTTCACAAATACATACATTCACGACTGTTTCCTACACATGTCTGTGACGTCCTCAGCACAGACGTATCGTAACGGAAGACTATGAAGTTCCCCGCTCTATACGCCGATAAGCGGAAGAAGGCCTAAATGTTGGAGAATCCCATATAACCCAGTGCGACTCTCTATCACACTGAGAAGCCTTACCTAGTCTAAGCGTCTACCATTACTGTACTTTTCTACTTTTAATACTGTAATCTTATCGTACGCAGTACCTAATTTAAAGCAACTTGTAGTAACTACCTAGTATATTATGTGTTATGCCCTAAAAATACCCTAGCCAACAAAACAGCAAGAAAAAGATTTAGGATGTCTCTAAATGCCTTAAAAATATATTGTAAACTAGTGATTAGGTCTTGTTAAGTCTTACAAATATTTAAAGACGGTTTGCTTTTATTATTTGACTATGCCATAGGGCTTAGTCGACCCAGATACGACAAGCGGGAACAGAATACTAAACATTGGTCTAGCTAAATATCAAAAAGTTCGGCGTTCTCAATTCGCAGGAATAACATGGATGCAAATCACAACGAGGTTCAACTTTATCACTTTACATCGTTGCATAACAAATTTTACCGTGGTTTAGTTTGAGTACAGATTATCTTGATTTATTTTTAAGTTACAGGGTAGGACTCAAGCATACGTTTTTGCTGAGTCGTTTACCCCAGCTTATGAACGCTAAAGACGTTGCCGACCCTTTAAAAACTAACATGCCCTGTTTATAGAGCCCCATGCTGTAATCTCTGAAAAATACTTCGCCAGGAAGCTCAAGGCACAACCCAAGGGTACACAACCAACACGGCATAAAGTTTCCGTTGTACCGCCGCGCTCTGTTATTTGTAAGTTGTGTGGACGAACTACCTGCCCGCGAGTAGTGCAATTGGCATCATCTCAAACGGTTCCTCAGAACAGGCTTCATTATACAAGCAGCAGAACAAATATGACAAAGAAAAATTGCTTCTTAGGTGTGTAGCAATTTCATGCGATTGTGAGTTTAATGGTTTATTATGCATTATTTTAAAAAAATGGCTCCCAGAGCAATTCGTGAGATTTTGAGGTTACCTTGAGCATTTATCCAAAAGATCCCCAAATGTATTTTATAATGGCACGATTACAGTATGCTTCATAATGAGTTACTTTAAAAAAAAGTTCGATTCACATTTCATTTTTATTTTTATCATGTAATTGTTATTTAACGTGTAAACTTGTTGCTACACATTCGAAGAGGTTGCCACCGACTTTGAAGCGGGGACAGCTCCTCGAAGATCACCAAGTAGCCCTTCAGATTGAGATATCTTTGTCATTGAGTGCCCTACACGTCCGGCACTAGGCTAAGAGCAGCGGGCTGTGTAGCTGAGATATGTAATTACTTATTTAGTACAAGTAGCTGCCCGCGACTTCGTAATCGCACACCGAAGTATGAGGATTATATTTAAGTATTTTCTAAATGATGTACATGATAGTAAGAATTATGGAAAGTTCATAGAGGGTATCATAGAAGCCAACAAAGGGAATCTCGTCTAGTGTCTCTCAACATTTGAAACGATTCATCTAGAGATCTCTCTTCTAAAAGTGAAATAAAGGAATTCATTCAGTATAATAACTATATAAATTCTTTGTAAATTGTTGTAGGAATAGTTTTTAGCCCATCACAAATGAGATATAATATGAGCGTAAGATTATGTATGTACTGGTAGAAGTATTAATATAAGGGCAGATTTTTCAATTGCTAGTTTCAAATTAAACTATGAATATATAAGGGCGAAAATGAAACGTCATCCTAAACAATAATCGGTAAATCGTTTATTACTAAATTCGTCGTATATTATTCGATTGATGAATTTTAGGAATTTAAACTAAGTATGCTTCATTAAAAATATTTCACTAAGGTGTGATTTGAAAATAATACATAGTAAGCAAGTGACGGATTACCAATTACATAGTACATTTTTTTTTTTTTTACAATATTATATTTTAAAAAATATTACATAATATTTTGTAATAAAGCCGTCTTTCCCGGCCACGTATTTCCAATATTACATACTTTATATTTTAATAAAAACCAGGGTTTCCTCAAATCCCGCTTATTAACGGGTTTTATTCTTGGTAATTAATAAAAAAGAGTTACGCATTTAATAACTGTAATAATAACGCTTATTCTTTCCCGAACATAACCTTTTCTATAATTACGCATACAATTATAACAAATGTTGGTAAATTGATATCCTTAGGCAATGGTTAATCTCGTTTCTCGGCTTATTGAAATAACAAAGTTAATTAAATTTTATTATTTCTTATTGTTAGCCATTACATACTGTCATTTTTTGACCACGGGTGTATAGGGCTCCTACAAAGATCTGAGGAGCCCAAACCAACCTCACCTGCAAGTGGTGCACCTTCCGATCAACGGACGAGGCTCTGGCGAACATAGAAGTTCCCGGTAAGCGGCAAAAGGCGGCGAGCCTATTACGTGGGACCTACAATATAATTGGCGAAATGTGGGCGTGTAGTATGCTTCTGCCTACCCCTTCGGGGAAACAGGCGTGATTGTATGTATGAATGTACTTTACAACTAGTCTACGAAAATTCACATTTTCTTCAAGCTTCTGAAGTTTCCGCGGATCCCTAGAACTAAAATGTTAAACAATCTATAACATTTAAGTGAGAACTAATGGTTCTTAGAAAGTGGCATACATAAAAGTAATATAGAAAGTGCAATACATAAAAGCAACTGCATACTGATGAATTTTGCTAGATAATATATGACCATATAAAATGTATGATATATTAGCAATGGGTTGGTATGTTCAAACTAAAGTCGAATAAACATTTACAAAAACCATTTTGCTAAAAGTGTACTCACGAAAACTACATATGAATTTTATTTTTCATCTGTTTTAATTTTGGTATAAAAGCTAAACAATTTGTTTTATATTCAAATAGTTTTTTGAACATCATGAAAAAAAATTCTAGGGCCCAGTATACATTTGATTGTCATAAATCTCTTAGATGTTTTTTTAAAATATTATGAGTACGTATTACGCATTTATTTAAAGCTGTCATCAGTCAACCCTTTAACAGGTGTGTGGGTTAACGGTATATTCTATAGTATGAAGTCTGGGCCAACTGGTTTTGAATAATGTGTTACACAAAGCATTTAGTATGCAATAAATGATGACTAGAAGAAAATCCGCGCTAATTAGGTAACTTTAAAAAAGCGTTATTTCGGATAATTCCGCTGTGAATTTTTTAAAATGACTCCTCAGCTATAATTTTGTTTGGCGCCCCGTTAAAGCGACAAGTGGGCCTTAAAATAGAACAAGAATTTAAGATAGATTTTTTCGTAAAATACCTTTCGTTAAAATGTGGCCACAATGAAGTTAAACAACGGTTCAAAAGAATACCCCAAAGTTCTCATTTTCTTTGCGATGCCATCAAAATATGTTACCTTAAAACACGGTAAACGGTGACTGAGCATCGTTCCACAAACGCGAATTTCTGATGAAAATACAACACGGTTTTTTCCTCCCCTCCATTATATTGTCTTTGAACAAAACCTTCTTTGTTACAAAAAATATGAATTTCTGACCTTTTTATATTCTGGTGAATCATATTTTATTCAATGGTCATTACGAAATGGTCCTCCTTGAATAGACATCCTCTATATATAGAATCTACTGTTATGACAATGATGAGATGCGCAGATTTTTTATTGAAAAACACTCTGATAACTAATTAGCATCAGCAACGTTGACAGCTTATGAACTAGTGACACATATTCTGTACCTAAAAAATATCTCATACCTACTTAAAAATAATAAAGTAAAATAGTAGTAATAAAAAATATTAAATATTTTTTGTAGTTGTAGTGTAAGTTATCCGAGTAGAGATTATGATTAGTGTGCGTAAAGGCTGGTCAAGTGCGTGTCGGGCCACGCGCTCTGTAGGGTTCCTTTGTTGTTGCGTGTTAATTATAATATGCTGATAGAGATCAAAAACTGTAATTAAACTGATTACAAATTTTGTACCACATTTTAATATTTGGGTGAATATAACTCATCTACTTAATTTTACAGTCCGCTCTAGATTTTTATTTTCACTTATAATACAGCCCTGCTTTTCTTTTTAACCGACTTCCCAAAAAAGAAGAGATTCTCAATTCGGCCGGTATTTTTTTTTGTTTTTTTCTATGTATTTACATTATCGAATAAACCGAAGACTTCAGTTGCTGGCATAAAAAACGTGTTCTTCTTGAGTGTTTTAGAAGTAACTAATTTTGTTTTTATTTTACCACTTTGTCGGTTTGACTTATTTATATATATTTGCCAAATTTCAGCTTTCTGGTACTAAAAATCTCTGAACTGAGCCGTGAACAGACACACGTGGCGGAAAGGTCCCTTGTATATCGCTAAAAACGTGTTTCGCACAAGAATATTTTCTAAGCCAATTTGGTGTACGCTCCGCAGTTTCCTGCCTATAGATCAGATAATAAATTTTCCCGATAATCGAGAAGATCGAGATAATCGAGAAATATTTCTCAGGCTGACGAGCACAGCAGTGTGTTACGTATTTATTAATCCAACTTCTTGTCAACTAACAGACTAAATGCCCAATACGGTTAAATATGTCATATAAACAATGTGAATAGACCAAAAAATTATACAAATAAGCTATATAATCTCTATAGCTATATATATCTGATTTCTGCTCTTGAAAAAGGCAAACTTGAGGTTTTATCTCAACTTATGACAAGGTACACAATACCACAAGGCTGGTATTCTGGGTATCCCAATGATATCTCATTTAAAAACACATGGCTTATAGTCATTCACAACTATATAAAGCTGATTTTTTTAATCAAGCAGTAAAATCTAATGAGTATTATAAAGAAATTATTACTACCTACATACCCAAACATGTAATTAGGCACCATTCGCTGGCAAAATAATCCTACCAATGGCAAGGACAAGGCAAAAAAACATGGAAAATAGCTTTTAGAAGCTCGATGTTATATTTGGAGAACTCGAAAAAAGGAAGCGGCTAATTCACATCATATTTTTGCATTAATAGAATTGTTATTATTTTATAAACAACAAAATTTATGTTAAAACTTAAATACAAACTTGTACACTAATGTAAGTAGTAGATACGACATTTTCTTTTTTTAATCAACTGTCAACATTGTTAATTAACTCTCCTGAAAAGTAGATTTTGCCCCTGCACCAGTATATAAGGGACTCGTCGAAAATGTTATTTACCGTTCGTCTGTTCAAACAATGTTAAGTAGTAACTTTTTATCCACTCGAGTGAGTGTCATATAAGTATAGTCTCTTGAAACAATTGCCGGGAATGCGGGCTCGGGCTCCACTAATTACTTGCTCTGATGAGTAGTGGCTGTGATGGACGGATTTGTGTGGAGGATTGTTGGCCGAACTATCCCTTAAGGGTCGGTCACAGTCACAAATCTACGGCGACGGGGTTTTCAAATCAAAGGCCAATTTGCATCCTACATTATGTAATGGTTTATCCTGTACTGCAGTTGTTGTATCGGAGAGTGTAGCCAAAAATTACAAGAATATAATTGGCATAGTGCAATCGCCGAAAACTAAAGCTAGAAAACACATAAATAATTAAAGATCATCACACACAGCGCTGTTTAGCTTCAAACTGAGATGACGCAACGGATTGACCGAATAAATTTTTTCTTTAATGTGACACGCAGTTATGACACTTATGACCGTTGTGCTAGTAAGCAATCGATGTAGTCTAAAAAATGAGAGCGCTTCGTACCGTGGAACCATTACGGTAACAAGCGCCTCATGACGACCTGCACATATGCCAAAACCGGGACTATTATAGAAGCTGGGAAACAAATGTGCCGGCATACATACTCATATAACTCATCTGGCTTTCCTGTGAGTATTGACTATGTACTGCTAAAGGTTTTTAACCAAGTAAAAAAAGAATATTTTCTCGTGTGCGGCCTATACATTCCACCTAGTCAACCCTCAAATGCGTATAGTGCTTTGTTGAATGCTTTGCAGCGCGAAATATTATTGCCATTTGTGACAAACGTTTTTATTTATGGTGATTTCAATATTCCAATCTTACAATGGAATGACCTTGACAGTTCATCTGTGATAATGCGTAGTAGTTGCCACAGCAGTGTTGCTTTATAAAATTTTCTATCTTGAAAACTTTTTGTACCTAAGGTATGCAGGACTAGGGCTGGTGAACGGGCTCCATTACGTCGTATCATGCACTCGTATAATACCAATTTTCTAGACATTGATCTATTCTTAATATCTGAAAATAAATTTAGGGACAGAGTATTTATGCAGCTTAAAGGTATGGATAGAAATGTGTAGTTGATAAATGTAAACGTATTTCGTCTATTTTGTAAATTCATTTTATCTATTTCATCAGTACTGTTATTTTTTATGTATTTTTTGTTTACAAATGTTATTTTTGTTTTTTAATGCACAGTTAAAAAAATTATTTTGTGAATAACGCTTTTGGTTACATTATAAGTAACTGTAAGTGTGTGATTTATATGTAAGCTTTATAGTGTAATTGTTTGTTGTTCCAAATAAATAAAATAAAATAATAATAATAACCTCTTTTGTAATTATAGACATTAAAATACCATAGATCCCCCGCTCTCAAGCGGAATGCAGGTTTACACACATCCGCGACATTCGAGTCAAATGAATCGATTATAACAATGTCACCGTGAATGACGGTTTTGAGTGAGGTATCATAGTCGCGACGTTTATCCCTATCGCCGTCTCGCCAATTATGCCCTGTGACCAGACCTTTAACGAAGGGTCGGTCAAGCGAGACCCGTTATTATCTAATACGTGCTACAATAAACATTATTTGCCTACGGGTTAAGTAAGCTAAAAAGCTTTTGAAAGATTTCATATCACATTTTACCTTCAAATTAAAACATGAAATAACAATTATTGTTTCAGTTAAAGTCTATAGATTTTTTAAGAGTATTATGAAATGGAAAATTATATCTTAATTTTATGCTTAGTATTATTCTATAAGTAAATTACGAAGCCGCTGATAACCGATCATATCTTGCAGAAGCTACATCCGCCATAGAAAGAAGAATTTTCAAGGACAGAAGGTTCGACTATTACCTGGAAGATGCCGCGTGGAATTTCCTTCCACCAGGTGAATCTTTGACTTAAAGATGGTTATAGAGAGCAAGTGGTTGCATACCTCTTATTAACATAGCTAGCCGAATATTAAACGGACTATTTAGAACAAGCAGGCAATAAACCTGAGAATAATTAAATGGAAACTAGCACAGTAAAGTTAATTCCTCTTTATTCATTCCACATCCACTAAAAGAAATTCTTAACTCACAGTGTTACTTAACTCAAAGTGTTACTATTTGTTCATTTTGCCTTCATTTAAGTGGGAAAAAGAACGCGGAAGTGACTATAAAGTTCAAAACATTTGTTATATTTGTACGCACAATAAAACTATCGTTACCCAGTGCAGTTAAATTGTCTGACAAACGGCCTAGGCAGCGGGGGTGAGAGCAGAGATAATTTTGAGTAGAATATAATGTTCCCGCATATTTGTTTGCGTCATACAAATCACTGAAGCTCGTGTTTATTCGTGGCCATTTATTTAGCGCAAAAGTTTTTGCGTTTTCACTACTAAGTAGTTTAATTAAAGCTTCAACAGAATACTTTACTCATCATAGTTTAAAGAGTTTGTACACTCACCAGCTCTGCTGATGAACGTCCCACTTTGAGTTTATTATTTTTCAGCCTCATGCTTTAATATCTTGGGAAAACCTCGGCAGGGAGCGCATTCCAATATCCCATACGCATTTCTTTTAAAACGCACATGCCTTCCTCTCACATGGCAATATGAAAGAAAGGTCATACCCAATCATACCAAGTGCTGATTAGCAGAGGCAGGCGTGTGTCGCCCAGCTGTAAAAATTCGAAAGCGCCAATAATTTGTTTTTTTACATCGCTAACAAAATTTCTTTCGCTGTCTTCTGGCCAAATAGGCACCAAGAGGAGAGTGCGGGGCTGACTGCGGCAGACGCACCCGCCAGTTGTCCTACCCACTAAAAATGATCCGACGACGCTCACGCTGTTGAAAAAGGGGGGGGGGGGGGTGCCAAGAGTTAAAGCTTCTGGCACCCCGCGGCCAACGTCCCTTTTTTTTGTGTAACGTCGGTAACAAAATGCATTTACGCACTGCCCTCCGGCCAAAGGGGGACCGAAAGGGGGTGTGGGGCTCACCACCGGCAGACGCGACTGCCAGCAGTAATACCCACTAAAACGACGCTAGACGACGCCCGCCGCTTGTTGAGAAAAAGGCGAGGGCCAGTACCTGGGTTACAGCGTCTGACACCCCGTCTGCGGCCAACGTCCTTCGGACCAAAACCGGGAGGACCTCCTGGGAGAGGCGCAGTGGACGCGCCCCTCCTACCTCCTTGTGCGACAATAGCGTGTGTGGCCGACTTCTCGGAGGGTACATGGCTAGACAGCAGGGGCCCCCTGCCCCCGCTGCCTAAGACCCTCCTGGCGCTGCTTGACGGGCCCTCCTGGCCCGCCCGCTGCGCCCTCCACAGGTCCCTCTTAGTTTCCCCCCGGTAGTCAGTACTAAGGGCACCCAGAGGCGTCGGTCTCTGGGTGTTACCTTTTCTCGGCTTCCGGGAGGTACTCAGCCCCCCCACCACGACAAGGTGGAGACAAGTCGGGGGAAGCGGCCAACGTCCCCAACTAACTTGGCTTAACAATTACTTACCACATAACTTTGTAGGCGCTGTGATCGGAAACAACTGATAAGCGAGTTTAAAGGTTATGTGGTTTTTAATACAGACCGTATTAAAAACCACATAACCTTTAAACTCTACATGGATTGACCTCTCTGTAAACTCTTTAGTTATCGTTCATCAGGTTATAAGATAAGATACACGATCCAGAAGAAGAATTACTTTGGCAACTAGCTCTTGCCTTTTTACCAAGAACTCAGACGTTTTTGCAGCAGTATAATCCAAGTACATCTCATGCGGTACATTATCTTCTGCATAACAAAGAATATTTCCCAAGGATATCATGTGATTAATATGCAAGAGAAAAAGAGAAGACGATAATAGCACAGAACCTTTCTAGTATTTGTGAATTGAAGATAACCAAAGTAGTTTACTTAGAATGGCTGGTATGTCAATCTCTACGGCAAGTCGCTTCATTTATACAAAAGCTAGTGCAAATACATAATACAGCGTTTTATTGTGACCGGAGCTTTGTAATATCTGAGTAATGTTTCAAGCTGTACCGGCTGTTGGCTCGTCTTTATGGCTCCCAATAACAGAAGCCAACATTACAATTGTTTTCTAGTTTCTTAGCCATGTCGACCTCGGCGTAAAGTGGTTTAATAAACGGTAATCGAATTAAGTAGAGCAATTTCACTTACTTGCGATACGTTAGATTAGTATGGACATTCCGGGAATTCCGGGATTTTGTCAGTCAAATAAGCTCAAAAAATAGTAGGTAATAAACTTACAAAAATAGTAGGTAATAAACTTACTGGACTTCAAATGATGGATTATGGACTAATAAAGAAAATGTAAAAGGTCCCCAGCGATCTGACATATATCTTTGTAAATACATACTTAATATACATAGGAGAACACCCGTAACAAGTGTCCTTACAAACATACATAAAAGAAAAGTATTATAATAATACACGTTTATGCTGTTGATGTGAATATGAAATAAACCAAATGATCTCATTATAAATTACACCTGAAAACGCAATATAAAAGCGAATAATCGGGAAGCGTTTAATTGTAATGATTTAAAATTAGATACATTAATCAAAAGGATATTGCAAAGGTATGTCGTTTCTTCGATTTCAGATCCTTCAATAAATCGGATTTAGGACCGCGGATACTTCGGTAAAGTATCCCCGAAGAGATCAAGTTGGATATTAGGTAAGTCCTCTGTCGATACGGGTTTGAGCCTAGCCGTAAACAGGACTATTCTAAGTACAAGTCGTCTGTCACTTCGAAAGATCGCCTGAGGTAAAAATATATGATTATGTAAAAAATAGATTTAAAAATAGTACAAAATATTTTTCATAGTTCTTTTTCAAAGTATCAATAGTCATAAACCAAATACTTGCATAGTATGGAAATATTTTTGCTATAATAATAAATATTATATTATTATGTATGTTCATTATAATCCTAATTTTGATATGTTTTAATATTATCGATATAATTATTAATTATTTTCAAGAGTAGCTGAACAAAATCGTCTACATAATTTTCTCAAAACCTACAGAAGGTGCTAAGTAGGTTTTTAGATACAATACCACTATACTAAATAAAATCAGAATGTAGAAGAGAATTAATTAGCACAAAACATGACTAGGTACCATCAGCCTCTTTACATTTATTTATAACTAGCTGTTACCCGCGACTTCGTCCGCGTGGAATAGTATCTTTGGGTAGCATTTACAACCCCCTTTTCGCAATAAAAAGTAGCCTATATCCTTTCTCAGGGTACTATCTGTATACCAAATTTCATTTAAATCCGTTCAGTAGTTTTGGCGTGAAAGAGTAACAGACAGACAGACAGACAGACAGACAGACAGAGTTACTTTCGCATTTATAATATTAGTAAGGATTAGATAATTAGCAACGTAGTTATTGAGTACTACGATCAACAAAAAAAACGTTAATATTGTGCCCAGGCATCTTTAACATAGCATGCTTAAAAATGCAAGCGAAAGCTCAACTTATTAAAAAAAATCTCTGTTGCTACAACCAACAAAACTTAGCTTTTGTGTTTAAAATTTCATGCGATCACCCAAATACATAATCGTTTGCGAGCTTGAAAATATTTTCACCATGATTCGAAATTCGAGGTGAATTATGTCTTTAGATAATAGTGATGTTGGAGAGGTTGCGTCACGAGGACTCGAGTGTTATCGTGTTATAAAGGCATTTTACTTCCACCACTACCACGCGATGGTGTTATACAAAAAGCTTTAATACGGGCCTGCCTCTAGAGACTTTTTTAATATTAGTGTAAGAGCTGATTTTCCATTTAGCTTTGAATAGAGAATTCTTAACTTTTTTATGTACTTAGATCGTATTCAACAACATCATTATCTTATCCTATAAGGTCCTACTGCTGCAGTGCTAAGCACGGGCTTATTCTCACAAAACAAGGTGATAGGAATAATTTTATCTATATTTTATTTGATGTTAAATCTTATCAGTTTAAATCAGATCAGATATTTCTGGTTGGTCATGGTTTAGTAGGTGTTTAACTATAAAATTATATAATACTTCTTTAAAATTCTCGGAACTAAACAGCTGAAGTATTTTTCCATTTGATCATGCTTTGTTTTAACTCTAAATTGTATACAATTGTAATGTATAATACCTAGGACAGACTAAGTTAATCTTAAGAAGATCACAGGTCGAAAGGAATTTATAATAAGATTCATTAAATACCGTAAGTTTTTAAATATTCTTTCACGATTATACTAATATATACTCGTACCTTTAAATTCATGGCCGATGTAAAGTGCTGGAGATTTTTTTTTTAATGTATTAATATCTTTTAAAATTTGGTTTTTCTTGCATGCATTTTAAGCATTTACAGAAAAAAAAATACAAAAGCATGTTTGGCCGTTGTACTCGTATAGTCCCTAACCCAGTTCTGTTTAGTTATGGGCTAAATGACGCTGTAGGAAAAGTTCGAATATATACCGTTGTATAGTTTTTAACCAAGCTCTGTTTAGTTATAGGCTAGATGACGCTATAGGCTCTCTTCTTCGTCGTGCAGGCTTTTTCCGCAATTAGACGTCCCATGCGTCCATTTTGCGTAGGAGGGTGAGAGCTGGATTACTCCAGCCATCCCAGTTCCTCCAGGAATCCTATCACGACGATTATTTATATTATATACACGATTATTTGTTACGTGTAAAAAAATATTATCTTTTATTTTTTCTAAAGTGGCTCCTAATGATGACAATTTTTCCAGCTAATAAGTTGTCGGTGCAGTCTAAAGAAATGAGAGACTTCAATGCCGTGGAAATCGTGGAATAAGGACTAGATCGACCTGCATAACTATCGTTTCACGCTTCGCTAAAACGGGATTATAGATTATTTACATTCTAAAATATCCTAAATTCCCAAAGGAAAACACAATATATCTACAAAACAGAACAGCACGCGGACGAAAAGTACTAATACTTAAATTATTGCCAGTCCGACTGCAGAAGATGAACTCCCAGTGTACAGAACCATTATTGCTTAAGTTCGAGCGATAAGTTTGTTTACATATATGTTACTAATTCCCTTTGTAATAGGGGATATTTTGTATGCCTGTGTCTATGTCACAAGAATGCAAGCGGGTCACAGTATAAGTATAATCTACAGTATAATGACTTTAAAATACTTTATTATGACTTGACCGTGTCCCTGAAATAATTACCGAACGAACAAATTGAACTCTCTGAGTGTATAAAGCGTTCAGCTTCATTTCCGTGTCATACATATATTCAGCAGTTTGACTGTTTACAGAATGAGTTCACGTGAAATGCACAAACGAATGGACATTTCCGCCGGTCAATTTATCGCCTGCTGGCTCAGTGAACAAGAATCTTTGCTATTTAAATTAGCTGCAAATAGGGTGTGTACTTTCTTCGGTAATATTATAATGCAATTAATAAGAGAGATAGTGATATTGTTACTATGACCACTAGTTTCGCAAGACTTATTGGTCGGAAACGATCACTGTAGTTCATTGATAAGTGATATTTTGTGTTGCATTTCAGTGCGCATATGGTTTCTCGAAGGCCGTTCTATATAAGAATTGAAGTATTCTAACAACCAGGCCGCCACACACCCTTGCCTTTGCCAATTCGCATTATCCGAAGAACCGATGTGAATGAAAGTAAAGACATGCGGCTTCGACCCCAGATAAACTAGGAGCAGGACAAAACGATGATGATAAAAGACTATAGTACCTAATAAAGTGTAATTTTAATTTTCTTCCGAACAACACGTGCTGGTCTTAGAAACTATCCTCATACTGTGCAGACTATCAGCACTCGAACCAAGAAATTTGGGAAGTCGTTTCTGAGCAAGACCACTAAGCTCTGGAATTCGCTGCCGACTCATGTGTTTTCTATTTCCTATGATCCCGGGTCTTTTAAGCGGGGCGTGAAACGGCATTTTAGCAGGCCGTCATGAGTGAAGGCGCTTTATACCGTGCTTATTTTACGTTATAAAGCGCTTTCATTTTTTTATTGGACTGCATCGACTGCTTACCATCATGCAGGATGTAGTCATTATGACGTGTCACACTAAAATAAAAAAATTGCATCATTTGTATTATGTATCATCATCATCAGCCCAAGGAAGTCCACTGCTGAACATAGGCCTCCCCCATAAATTTCCAGCATGACCTATTGGCCTGGCAGGCGGCCTGCATCTATTGCGATCTTTTTTAGATCGTCAGTCTATATTGTGTGGGACGTCACACACAGAGGTTTAATAATGTATATCTCCTTGTATGTAATAAGTTAACTTTTTTAATATTACATACATTACATCGCATATTATACGCCCACATTTAGCCAGTTATATTGTAGGTCCCACGTAACTTTTATGTTCGTCAGAGCCTCGTTCCTTGATCACTTGCAAGTGAGGTTGGCTTGGGCTCCTCAGATCTTATTAGGAACCCTATACACAATTACTCTATTTAACATGTTTTCTTGACTTACAACCCATTCCTGTAATATATTCACAATAGACAGACGCGAAGTATCAGATTATTTATTACTAACTTCATGGTTCCTGTAAAGTTACTTATTTACGTTACTCATAACATCCGTGCTTAAGTTATACAGGTATTGGAGCTCAGCGGGGCGGATATTAAAACCAGTTAATGTAATTTGTAAGTCTAATTTGGAGTTTCGGGTCGAGGTACGAGACTGGTTGATTGGCCCTGCCTGACGTTTGGTTATATGTGTTTAGCAGTTGCCAAGTTTGTTATGTTAGAGGATTTCATTAATTTGAATAGTCAATAGAGGAGAAGGGTGAGAATTTACGTTTTCATTCATGGCCTAATGTGTCGGTATTTCTAGTGACTTTTAAATTTAGCCAGGTGTGCTAAATTTAAAAATTTGCTACGTCTTAAAGAAATGAAATTATTGGTGTTTATGTCGCAGACAATTTATATAAAGTCTCTTCTATCTAGCCTCCTCAATAAATCAAGGTTGACGCAAATGCAATACGGTGTGGCAGAGACAGTCCTTATATCTCAATTACAAGTTGTTTGCCGGAAATTTTCTTCTTTTCCGCGTAACAAACGTACTTACTTAATAAAAGACTAATTCGATAAATCTTACATCAGTTGAGCACTTTTAAAGGCAGATTATTTGAGACAACACAAGCAAACCCAGAAATTCATTAAATTTCAACGATAGAGGCAAAATTGACAATCTTAAAACAATCATCAATGATTATTGGTTTACCAACAGTTCAACAAACACATAAGTTACCCCTTCACATTCCTTTATCTGCATAACTTTTTAACATCGACATAATTTACATACATACATTTACTGTTTCCCCGAAGGCATATTATACGCCTACACTTTGCCAATCATATAGTTGAACCCACGTAATAGGTGGCGAACCTATTGCCGCTTACCGGGCAGAGCAGAGAGCAGAGCAAGCATTAAAATAATGTAAGTTGTTAAAAATATATAAATTTGAAGAAACTCCACGAGGCAAACCATTAAGTTTGGGTATATTCGAGGATAGTTACGAAAACGCTCCTAAATCTCAGTCCCTAGAATCAGTCCTAATTAATACTGAATAATTTTATAATAAGTACGTCGTTATCAAAACTAACCCTTCAGTTATTATTGGAAAGTGGAGGGTTTATTAAGTTAAAGTTTTAATGAAGGCTAAATAATTATTCAGTCATGAACAATTGTTCGGCTTCTCATGGTTGTACTCACTTGAGTAGATTATACTGTAGAATGCTTGTAGGTAACAACGAAATATTTGCGCAGAGTAACAATGAAGTATTGGAGAAAAGTACCCTACGTTTACTCCAGGGTCCAAACAAGAGATTTATATAAATATTTTGATAGAAATCTTTTAAGTTTTCTTACACATATATATGATTATGTAAACTTTTCTTTAACTAACTATAAAAGCTGATTTTCACTATCCAAATCTAGATTGCAAGTATTTCATAAATTTTATATATTTCATAAATCATTTCCCTTTATATTCAAAAAACGATTGGCCATAGCACAATAATTTTATGTGTTGAGTAAACCCTGGAGATGGAACTGAGGAGGATCGTTGATTTCGTGGTGTCCCGTCGTTGACGTTCAACATGGCTGCGCCGACCATCGACACTACGCTCCGCTAGGCTGACCCATGTCAAACCTCGTTCAAAAGTAAGTTAAAAGGAGGCGCTACTAACGTGCCTTCAAATATATTAACCGATAACTGAGATAATGTCTTCTTGGCGGGAAAGTGAAGCGTCATGTCTTCGGGTTTGTTTTATTTACTAAAATTTGTGATATTTTAAACATTAATGTGTAATACCGTTATAATTATTAATCGTTACGTGTTTGTGAACGTACATAAGTGTTGGTAAATGTGAAAAATCAGATCAACATCACTTTTCAAGAAGTCCATGTGAGATTTCAGTATAGTCCCACATCTTTACTGAGGACTAAGGGGTTTAGGTGAGGGCAACTCATTTACCATTTAACATATCAACACTCATTCTCATTTACTATGATTTATATGTTATTAATATACTCTTATTTGACACTGGCTAAATGTGCAAACCGCACGAAGCTATTATTTAAAAGAAAAAAAACTGAGATAATTATAAAATACAAGTACTCCAGTCGAGTGAAGAGGGAAAACCAAATTCGAGAGTGCTTCTTGTTTTTTACTAATTAATAGCCTTACTTTTTAAGCAAAGTAATATTTCTCAAATCAAAGGAAAAAATACATTAATTTATATTTCAGTCATTAAATATTTAATAAAAAAAACTTAATTAATTTGTATAATAATACTTTCTTGGCTTATTTTTTTCCATTCTGCTTTAATAGTTTTATTATACGCGAATACGGTATACACTACGTAGTAATATCGGCAATACCAAGTGCCTCCCACTACGCTATAAGATTTTACATTAAGATTTACTTAAGAATATCTCTGGAGCCCATCTATCATCCCTGTCTTCATATGATGCATAATAAAGACGGCCCAGATATGTCTTCGCAAACGTTCGATTCAGCGGGCGCCTCGGGACGTGTACGTGGCCCTCAAAGGCATGTGAAAGATCCTAATTGGTTGTATTCCGTTCCGAAGTCACGACGCCGAGAATCCTCCTCATTTTTGAGTTCGTCTTTGTACACGGAATAATATAGCATTTCGTAATTTCCTATAACTTCGCATGAATACAAAGGAAAATCGTTGGTATTCATTAAAGGAGTTGTCGTGTAAATTATCTTATTAGGTTTTTCCCATTTTCTTTCCATAGGCGCAATTTAATCAAAACGTATGATTGACAGATATCCGCAGTGTTTTCATTGATCGAGTTTTGCTTGCACTGCTGTTATTTGAATAAGTGAATTAAATGTTTATAGTATACTACTGAAACTGAAATCAATATCACATAGCCCTAAATAAGTTCACATCATAGTCTGTAATGAGGCGGACAACTTCCGAGAGACCAACGTATAGAATTTTGTATCCGTAGCTTAAAAACTTAAATAATACTTTAATAAATAAATAAATAAATAAAACTTACATTTTTATATAGTGATAGATCACTACAATTCCCAACAAACATTTTAGTGCTTACGGCAACCTGTTTTACAGCTCTTAGTGTTATATATGGTATATAAGAGTTGCGACAGCAACATTCGTCTGTACAGTGGAGTTAGTTATAACTAATTAAACCTCCCAGAGGGATAACAGTAATAAAGGGAAAAATATAACTTAAGGTGGTAGTACGGAGTTTATGGAAACCATTGTATAAATTATTCTTATAGCTTTAAGGGGCACAAACCACTAAAAGCAATTGTAGGGTGTCTACTAACTCTTACTAACGGCTGAGGTTCTACTACTGACGTATTAAAAGTTCTTATAACACCTTAGGATTAACCTAATAGCTTTAAGAAGTTTTAAAAGCTGTAAGTGATTGTAAGGTGTCCACTAACACTTACTAACGCCTGAAGTTCTACTAGTGAGGTAGTAAAAGGTCTTGTAACACCTTGAGGCTTAACCTAATAGCTTCAAGTAGTATTTAACGCTGCAAGTGATTGTCAGGTGTATACTAACACTTACTATCTCCTGGTATTGTTAAAAAGAGTCAGATAAATGTTTTGTACCACCTAACGAGCTTTGTTGAGCCTTAAGAGTTAGTAAGAAAGCAATAAGCATCTAAGAGGTATTGATTATAACTCCTATAGAGCTAGATTTTGCAAGAGTTAGAATCCAACTTTAAATCACTGCAGGCTATAAAATGGAGTTTATCGGTCAGCCATAAGTAATATTGTGGTTCTTATAAAACCTTGTATACAGCAACAAACGTTATTTGCAAATTTTATAACTCTTCATAATCACTTCAAGTCACTTAACCTAACCTAACCTCAAATACTATAATTTGTTACGTTTGCGACGTGGCGTTTATTTGGAAATATTTCATTTCTCAAAATGAAACCATGGAGAGTTAAAAAACAAACGGGTGGAGTCAGAAGAAAGGCTTTGAGAGAATATGAGAAAATTATTAAATTATCGCAAATCCAATGCGACGAGCCTACATCAGTTGAGGAAAAAATACATGACACGGTGACTAGAGAAGCATTGCATATAGTGGAGAAACAGTGTTATCTAAATCAAAATCCAGAAAAAGACTCTGATTTTATCCCAGTCAACAGTTCTGATATCAATAGAAGTACAAAATACAAATCTAGTGAACTCGATAATGTTTCATATCAAGAGCGACCAACTAAAATACAAAAGGGTTCCGTACAACAGCAAATTATTTCTGATGTTGAATATTCACAAATTTATGATGATCTGTTACCGCTCAGTAGTTCAAACAACTCAGATGATGAACAAGAAAGTGAATATTTGAAAAACATAAATTTTAAAAATGATATACGAACATGGGCTTTGCAAAAAAATATAAGTCAAGTCGCTTTAAAAGATTTGCTTTTAATTTTAAATAAAAGATTTACGGATATTTTACCGTCTGATCCACGGACGATTTTACAGACGCCAACAGCAATTTACCTTAAAATAATTGAAGGTGGTGAATATTGGCATCATGGGATTATTATGCCCTTATCAAATATTCTTAAAAATTATATACCGCTACCAAATAACATTCTTCTGAATATAAATCTCGATGGCTTACCTATATTTAAAAGCTCAAAATATGAATTCTGGCCTATATTGGCTAACATTCATCAAGGTGAAACTAGTGATCCATTCATTATTGGCATTTATTATGGGAAAGGTAAACCAAAAAACCTAAATTCATTCCTGGAAGATTTTGTGAAGGAAATGAGCATCGTTTTGGAGCAAGGAATTTGTGTTGAGGGTACGAATGTGAACGTCAAAATTAGATGTTTTATTTGTGATTCCCCGGCACGCGCCTATGTCAAAGGTTAGTTTGCACACACGCACGCACGCAGAGACACACGCGTGAGTATCAATTATGAAATGAATTATTCATGACAATATTTTATAACATTTTCAGGTGTTTGCAATTTTAACGGAAAAAATGGGTGTTTAAAATGCACAACCGTTGGGGAATACTCACACACAACGCATACTGTTGTATTTTCAGCAAAAAGATCTTCTGCAAGAACCAACGAAAACTTTAGAAGAAAAATGTACGGGAGCCATCATAAAATGGATTCACCCTTATTAAAACTACCTATCGACATGGTAGAACATTTTCCCGTTTCAGATTCGTTGCACTTGATTCATTTGGGAATTATGAAAAGATTACTAATAGGATGGAGGGACGGAAATTTTGGAAGACTTAAGACTAAGTGGTGTGCACAAAATATCGAAAATGTTAATGTATTTTTAAATCAATGCAAACTTCCATCTGAAATTCACAGATCAGTAAGAGCTCTAGATTGTCTTGCTCACTGGAAAGCAAGTGAATTCGGAAGTTTCTTACATTATTTGAGCATAATTATATTGCCAGATGTCCTTGAGCCGGAAGCTTACAGTCATTTTTTGACTCTATTTTGCGGTGTTACAATATGCTCTTCTCAAAATTACTATCAATTACTGCCACTTGGGAGGGAAATGTTTGATTACTTTGTTGATAATTATAAACAATTCTATGGCGCAGATTACATCACAAGTAATGTCCACAATTTGTTACACGTAGTCGATGAAGTGGAAAGGTTCGGCCCATTGCCAACATTTAACGCTTATCCATTCGAAAATAAATTATATGTAATAAAAAATATGCTAAGGCAGGGAAATAAACCACTTTCCCAGATAGCTAAACGATTATCAGAGCAAAATAAAAATGTAACATCTATTCCAAAAAAAAGGTTTGATAAACCTTTTTTAACCAAGCACAAAAATGATACAGTGCTTCACTTTGAGAACTTCGTATTATCATGCAAATTTAAAAATAAATATTTTATTTCACTGGCTGGTGATATCATTGAAATTAAATATACCTCAGTTGAAGATAAGTTAATAAATATTCACGGCCAACAAATAACGGAAAAATGTGTAGTATTTGAGAAACCAGTCAGGTCGTCGTTCTTCAATATTTATAAAGTCAGTGAAAATAGCATATTACCATCGGCATCGAATGAAATTATATTACATCCTAAAGATGTAAAAAGTAAATTAGTATGTATTAAAAAAAATGGTTTTCTGTACTTTTTACCACTTTTACACACAGTTTGAAAATAAAAGATTGCTATTTAGAAATTGTGTTTTATTTAAGATAATCTTTTATCAATCGTTTAACATATTATCTCCTAGTAATATAATCAGTCAAAAAGTTATTTAGTCAGTCAGTGAATGATTTCCAACACTTTCACACCATCGCGAATGACTCAGTACTATTCTACTGTAGTAATACAGTACAATTGTACTGAGTCATTTGCGATGGTGTGAAAGTCATTAGCAAAATCAACATTAAATTTTAATAAAGGAACCATACATAACCAAAATGTTTTCAATCAAACATTGCTCGAAATTTGGTCAAACACACACATCTTTGGTAATTGAACAAATAAGGACTATGAAATAAAAACAAAAAAAAACATAATACTTAACGTAATAACAAAGTAAAAATAAAAAATCTTAAAATCAAAAGTAAAAACTAAAAAACTAGGTAAAGCCTTCTCAAATTATTGATGTCACGATCAACATGATTCCAACTGATAATTAATATTATATTCAGCGTATACTAAGAAATCGAAAAAGCTCCTATTACGAAGGTAGTCGATTTTGGCTCTTATTACGGTGGTATTTTAATTGTTGCGTTTTGTTCTCATTTAAGAAAGTTTAAGCAGACCGAAATTAAATAAACTATTATAAAACAATTTATTTAAATTTGGTGTGCTTAAACTTTCTTAAATGAGAATTAAACGCAACAATTTAAATAGCACCGCAATAGGAGCCAAAATCGACTAAGTCCGTAAAAGGAGCGTTTACCTTACCACCTCTAATAACGAATGAGCGAAGGATGGATGTCATTTTAAAATGTTAAAACCTTGACCGATGACAAGGTTTGCAGTGTACGCTTCATGATCATCACACATACATGTGTAAATGAAACCTACACTAGTGTGGCTTTTTTCACTGAATTTGAACCAAAGATAACTAAAAATATATGGAGTGGCTAATGCAGAAATATCTGAATTATGAAGTCCATAACGAACACCATCGAGATAAATTGAAAATTGGACGGTTTGTCCATGAAAGTATAGTACGAACAAAAAATAAAATATTACAAAAATAGAAGAGGAGAGAGCACCTATTTACAGGAGGAACTTGAAATCATAAGCAAAATTTAAGGAGTTGCTCAGACCATGAATATGAACAACTTTCATTATGATCAACCCAAAAAATAATCCAGCTGTTCTATAGAAAAGTGCAATACTAATAATCTACTTGCCCGAAATATCTAAACAGCTGATTTTTATTGCGATTTCCCTTAATGGAAGCTGTTCAGGTTCATGATCTGAACCATTCCTTAAATCATTGCTCATCATTTTAAGTTCATCCTATATTTCCTTAATATTATCAAAGGGCAACTCTTACTCCGCATGGCACAATCATAAAAAAGCTACAAACTTACATAAAAAAGGAGCCTTTTCCAATATTCATATATTGGCTAACACTTTAGACACTAACATTTTTATGTGAAATTGGCCGCTTCTTCTTTATTTTTAGGAGACGATTTTCTTCTCTCTTCTTTTTCGACATTCTTACGATTTTCTTTTTCTGCGTGTATTTCTGGATCTGGAAGTTACTGTTCGATGTACTTGGCTCATTACTTTTATCTTTGGGTTTTGGTTCTTCTTCATTTTCTTTTAAATCTATTGTCTCAATATTATCTACTTCTTTGATTTCATTGGGCTCAAAAGATTTATTTGATTTGATGAAATCATTTTCATTATCTTTATATATGTATTCGATGTTTTTATCTGTTTTAACATTTTCATCATTCATATCGTCTTCTTTATCATTTGAAGAATTGTTTGAGTGTACTATCTTCATTTCACTAATTTCTTTTTCTTTCTCCGCTGCTTGACCTTTTTCTTCTGGGTTATTTTCTGTCAATTGAGTTTCTTCCACGATGCCACTTTTCTTTTCCACTTTTTGTTCTTTTTCTTGTTTTTTCTTTTCTATAACTGGATTTTCTGTATTCATAGAATCGTCATCACTTTCATTAGACATATCTTCATCGCTTGTTTCGTTATCATTTGCATTTTCCTCCTTTGAAAGTTTTGAACGTTTCCTTGACGTGGAAGCTCGCAAATTCTTTGCCAAATTTCTCTTTCTTGAATTCTTTAGGATGTTCTTAAAAAAACTTTCGTTGTCATTGATTGTGTACGTTTTATCCCAGGAATTAACCAGCTCCCAAAAAAAAGACAGAATTTGTTTAAAACTTTTCCAGGCAATTTTAATGTCACTTCCACGACTACCTCCACTCCAAGTACATTGGCATAGAAAGGATCGCGAAAATAAGATGTCTGCCAATGTATACGCGCAATCCATACCTCTACCTCCATTGCATAGCATCGAATACGTGTTTCTCAGTTTTTGTCTTATGCCACTCTGTGATAACTGCTGTTCTAATTCATTTAATTGCTGGATATTTTCGACTGGCCTCATATAAAAGGCAGTGTTACTTGGTGTAGATTTAGATTCATTCAAGTATTTGACCTGGAAATTGCCCTCAGCTGCTTGAGTAATTTGAGAAACTGCGTCATCTAACTGTATTGAAAATAATGAAATTTTCTGAATTATAATGTTTTGCACGTTTTTTATACTTTTGAGCTCATTTATGATATGTGTTTGATTAGATAATACATTGAGAAATTCCAAATTTTGTCCAAGATTAGTGTAGCACTGGTGTTGAGTTGTGCTTTGACTGTCCTGGAGGATGTGATACTCATAGACGTTGTCCGTTCCAACAGAGGTTCCAGCTGGAATTTCGGAGGTAATAATATTGGATTCAGATGCAGCGGGAATGTCAAAAATGATATTATTATTTGATCCTGACGAAGTGGGTATTTGGATACTAACATTATTGGATCCTGATGCAGCGGGGTACACCTGTAAAAATATTTCAAAATATCATATCGACCATATAGATGAGATAAATTAGAATTTTTAGGAACAATGCATGTTTCATCGATTTTTAACTCTGACTACGTAAAGTATTAAATCATTGAGTAAATATTATAATAGAACTTACAATTTCATCTGCGAGAATGTTTAAATTTAATTCACGTAATGGTTTTTCAGGCTTTTTAGAAGTGTTTGTATCGTCTTCCGTGTCAGTATGATTCACCATTTCCTTTAACACGTATTCAGCAGTCTCGTAACTTGGAATATTCCGTCGTTTCACCACACATCTCAACTGCTTCCAATCGGCTTCCGGTGTGGATTCGTTTTTAAGATGTTTAGCCTCATTTTTCCGTGGCCATTTTAATACATTATTGTTTTCCCAGAAGGAAGGTACAGCAAACAATTTTTCTTTATTATTTTCATAAGTCCTAACGATTTTGAAAGACATACTGAAAAAAAAAAAACAATTAAAATAATTGGCACCCCGCAGGCCCCACCTAACTTATCTATAACTCGGCAAATCTAACGAGCCGTTTGGAGCTGTCAAAGTCATGTCGGTTAGCAGTACTTCCACCGACCAGCAAAGACAAAATAGTAGTAGTAGTAGTAAGACAAAGTGACCTTTAGTTTTTCATTAACGGCAACAGAAAAGTAAAATTGTATGGATGTTCTCGACGAAAACTTTGAATCACAAACGTGAAATCCATACAATTTTACTTTTCTGTTGGCGTTAACGACAAACGAAATGTCACTTTGTCCAGGCTTGCAGGTAGTGCCAACTGATGATATGATACTTTGACGTTGACAGACGACCAGTTACAAATTCCAAGATATAACTAAAGTGCATACAAGCAGCCCGTGCACTCCACACACGGTATCAACGTATGAACCTCGATACACCCGTATCGAGGTTCATACGTTGATACCGTGTGTGTAGTGCAATATGTCGGAAGCCTCCAACAGGTACAAGTATTATACACTCTAATTGTGATAGCCGATTGTACTAACTATTTCTAGCTTCTCGTGCAGCGAGTTCACCCGCGCGGAAATAGAAAATGTGTCGGGCATGATTGTTTTTTACTGTTACAATTTATTTGATACAAAACCTGAATTATTATGGGTGGATATCATAATACGACATTAAATTAAGCTTAGTATATAGTATGACATTCAGAACATACACAAAAAAATTCAATAAAAATACGCAGTAGTTTAGCCACAGGACAAGATTTTGGATTTTAAATTTTGCCACATGCTGTAGCTGTAGCTAGACTATTACGGGCAGGAATATACAACCTAATCATTGATATTTGATACGCACGTCGAGCTGTAAATGCGTGTATTAAAATTAAAAAAAAAATGTGTAAAACACTTCCTATTTGTTTTTTTTTCGTTATAAATTTATACACAATAATAAACCTTAAGCCCTTGGCATAAGAGCCATACAGTTAAGTGTCATAAGCTTTGGATGAAATAATTTTACATGCAAAAGTAATTACAATAACATGTATTACGCGCTCCTATCAATTGATTATTTATTACGTACGAAAAGGATAAATAAATTTATATTGTTTCTATTCGGCTTTCTTGCCGAAAGTTGAAACCTTCTTACTTACTAGTTGTAGTTTAGGTAGTTATTAATTGGGTCAGTGGATCGCCGCGAGCCTGTGACGTCGCACGTGTCATCTTTTTAATATAAACATACCGCCTTTGAAGCGCCCGCGCCGCCGCTGTTTTGTTTATGTAAATTGTGCGAAATTAAACATTTAGTTTGTACAGTGACACAGGAGACAACTAAACAGAAATGATGAATGACCTAATTGTTAAGTGAATAATATGAAATTAAATACCTATAGCTCAGTTTCTCTTTGGACTAGTAAGACGCGTAGTATCATTTAATGTCGTATTATGGTATCCAACTAGTACAAATAATGTTTAGTCCTTATTAATCACTCTATACATTGGTGAAAATCGAATAAACAGTGGTACTTAATGCAGGTATAAGTAGGGACCTACATAGATTTTGTTTTCGAAATTATTGCGAAGAGACATACACATCAGTAACTTTACTACTTCTACAAACGTAAAAAACTTTACATGGTCCTTACTTGTAATCCGATGCGGAGCCGTTTTCGCAGCTTCTCTCTCCGTTCGTCGCTCGATCGCAGCACACTGCCGACTGACAAAGGCACAGAGCCCTTGCCTAACGCGAGCGCCTCGCACTCGCAGGCTTTAGGTACCTACCCAGGCGGTCCGTAGAGTGCAAAAGCGGTGTCATCAAGTAGGTAGCACCTACTTACAATTGCCTTTTATTTGCGACTTATTTACTGAAATAACAGGGAACGTTTTGTAAATAATCAAAAAATACACTAAGTTCGAAAAGAGTAATTAATTTCATAAATAAAAGGTAAATAAGTATATATTAATACAATGTGTAAGAACTGTTTTCATCTAGGTAAATAGGTAACAATAAGAACTATTATTTCAACATTAAAAATAAACTACTTTCTGACGTCATTGATCGTGTGTGTGTTCAACTTTTTTTACAAAATATTAACATGAATATCTTATTGATAATAATATCTATTATTTTTATAAAAATATAAATAATTCTTGGATTTTTTGTCATTCAGTCAGGCGTGTGATATATAAAGGATTTTCTTCAAACGACAACAGAACCCTAAAAACGATCAGCTTACAGCTCCACATAGAACTATTAAACAAGTTAAACCTAATATTTTTCACTTTTATAAACATGTTATAGAACTTCAAGTGCCATGGAAGTGCTTACTTTTAGTATTAAATCACTATGGGAGTAATAAAAGAGTTAGCGGGATCCTTAAGTAATTAGAACTAAGACACCATTTAACAAAGATAACCTCAAAAAAATGTGAAAGAAAAAACGTATTTATATGTTACTGGTCCACATAATTACTTCAATTGTTCATAATTTGTAATTAAAATGTTTTTAGTTGGCACCAGGAATTGATAAATGCAATAAATAAAGAAAAAAAATATTTTTAGGCAGTATTTTTTACATTATTTTATCATCAGAAGTAGTTTATTTTTAAAGCGCTTCAAAAATGAGATGAACACTAATATATATTGTTACCGTAAACTTACGTCTGCATGAGTTTTATCCCATATAACACTCAGTAATCGAAACACTTGACTTACCTTAATTATTTTATTAAATAACAACACATACGCGTCACCACTATGAAATGAATTTAAACATTAGCTTTTTCGGTCATATTTATTATTACTAAAGAAGTCTTGAGTTATTTATTGGATCCAAAAAGTAACCATGTGTCACTAAAAGAGTTATTAAAGTGGTTTTCACAACTTGTTTACAACTTTAGGTTGTAGTTATAACCTGTATAAAGCTTATAAAACACTTGAAGTGGTAATCAGTACTGCAATAGCATTGTTATAACTCTTACTTTATCACTCATATACCACTACTATACAACCCTTAAAGCACTGTAGGTTCTAACACGTACACGCCCAAACGAGGGTTAAAAGAGGGTTAGAGCGCGCTATACCACCTAATCGTTAGAACCTTTATAGAACCTTCGGTTTTTAAATTCTCTTATGCAGCTCATATAGCACTTATTCTTATTACCAAAATGTTAGTTGGGTTAGTATAGCAATTAATTAACAAAGTATTAAGCTGTCAAAAAAAATTTTAGGTTGAGGTAATTTATATACATGCAGCTAAATAATAGGTTGGGGAAAAAGTCTTTTCGTATTTTTGTATGAAAAGTCAAGACATTTTTTTCAAAGTTTATTTACATTTATTTACAATATATATGTACCGTTTTGTTGAATAACTTTCTGCCATTTTGTGGGCAGAGACATTATCCCGTTACTGCAGAAACTTTGGGACTTCTGATCAAAAAAACGGGACAAATAGTTTTGGCAGTCCTCTCTTGAGGTCAACCTTACAGAACCTAAAGAATTCTGCAGAGACCGAAACAGGTGAAAATCTGAAAGCGCAAGGTCAGGGCTATATGGTGGATGCACTAGGACCTCCCAGTCGAACTCTCTTAATTTTTGCTGAGTGGCTAAAGATGTGTGTGGTCTAGCGTTATCGTGATGAAAGACCACACCCTTCCTGTTGATCAATTCCGGCCGTTTTCTCTCGACTGCTTCCTTTAATCTCATCAGTTGCTGGCAGTAAAGATCAGAATCGATGGTTTTGCCGGGCGGTAAAAGCTCATAATAAACAATGCCCTTCCAATCCCACCATACACATAGCATCACCTTATTTCGTGTTACGCCAGGTTTGGCCACAGTCTGTGAAGCCTGGCCAACTTTCGACCACGACCTTTTTCGCACGTTCTTGTCGTACGTGATCCACTTTTCATCGCCAGTTATCAATCTCTTCAAAAACGGCTCGGTTTCATTACGTCTCAATAATGAATCGCAAATGAGTACACGGTTCATTAAGTTTCTTTGAGTGAGCTCGTGTGGCACCCAAATATCGAGCTTTTTTGTATAACCAGCTTTCTTCAAATGGGTCAAAACTGTTTTGTGGTCAATTCCCAGTTCTTCAGCTACATCGTAACTACTAATATGCCGATCTTGCTCCACTCTTTCAAAAATGGCGTCCATTTTATTCGTAACAGGGCGACCAGAGCGAGGTGCATCTTTAACATCAAAATTTCCGGACTGAAAACGTTTGAACCAAATTTGTGCTACTCTTACTGACACTGCATCAGGTCCATAAACATCACAAATTTTTTTCACTGCTTGAGTTGCATTTTTGCCTTTTTTATAATAAAATTTTAAAATGTATCGAATTTCTTCATTAGATTCACTCATTTTTACGGAGAGAAAAACAAATGAAAAATAGCGGGAAACAACTTTTTTTTATTTTTTTCTTTTCTTTATAATGGAACCTTTTTAATGTTACCAAAACCAGCCAGACACAAATAGTACAGTCAAAAAAAATTTATAATAAGTTTATACCTACGTTATGCGAAAAGACTTTTTCCCCGACCTAATATATTATTTTTAGATCGATAACAGAGGTAGAGATACTTTAGGTTACACCAATAAATTTTCATGCATTTTGAAAGAGACAAACAACTAGTTCGATTTTCGCCAAACTAAATTTATGTGGGTGGATCAGTTTTGCATAGCTAACTTCGTTCAATTAATCCTTACTACAAACGCGAAAGTTCATTTGTTACGCTTTGACGCCTATACCGATAAGCCAATATTGATGACTTTGAAAAACCACAATATAAAGTTATCATGTGTTAAATTAGCAAAGTTAATACTTTAAAATATATTAAATTTTATAATAATATTTTTTATACGACACAAATTATAAAAAGTAGAGTGAGAAGGATAGAATGGTCACTACAGCCAGAAGAACCTTGCAATACCAGTGGCTAAAAGAGCGTTGCCGAACATTTATAGATCGTTTGTTGAAGAACCTATCCGAAACCTTATTCATAATATATTTTTATATACGTATCAAATACTATCGAACTTTTGTCATGTTGTTTATGAATATTTGTATCTGTAGTTTTAAGTTCTTTTTTATCGATAAAATGTCAATCTGTCTATATAACACTAAACACAGTACACCATCTGGCTGTTCGAGAGATGTCTCATCCGTGGTATTAGCAGTAGCTACACGCAATTATGATGGTTCAATACGAGCCTTACCGCACACTATTTGGCTTTGATTGCTTTTCGCCAACTGTCTGTCGGCTGGATTAATTAGCAATTTATTACTACGCTCCATGTTTCTCATAATATTGAATTCTCTGTAGACATATTATGTTCTCCATATATGAAAATGAAATGAAATAAATTTATTTATATAAAATAGAGTAACATGTAGTGTAAAATTGAACATCTACTTTGTAAAACGCAGGGCGTGTAAATGTCAATATAAAATAGGTGAAATTAATAGTCATTGTAATAATAATAATAAAATAAATGTGATGTCAAAATTACGAATAAAACATTTAATATCTGTTTTTATAATAAAACATTCTGCAACTGAATAAAACATAAAATTGAAAGCGTAGTTTTGAAATTGAACCTAAAAGACTAGTTGATTTCCCGCGACTTTATTAGGAATATCATACTATCTGACCAATTTAACGATCGGGTAACGATACATACATATACCTGTATCATAGACTTCGCTTGCGTTTTTGATTTAACATAATAAGGGGATGGTCATACTATACTTTGTCACGCGGAGTCAATGTGGATTGGCGGAGGCCGATGTGTGGCTTCTTACTGTTATTTGTATGGTTAGATTGGTATTGGACTTGTCCTTAGATTTGGTTTTAGATTGCAAGGATTTCTATATATATATATTCTATTTATATTTATTAAATGTAAATCCAATTAAAGAGGGCTTATGTCTCTGCTTTATCACAATGGACGAAATTATTGTGCTCTAATGTTGAGAAACATAGTGAAATTATGGCTATTAATTAATTTGTTAATTTACCTAAGGGTGCTCCCGCCCCAGTGAAACGGCGCTATTAGATTAAAGTGACTTTCACGAGTGCTTTAGACCGAATCTTAGCTTAAAAAAATTGAATATTTAAAGACATAGGAAACACCCAAACCAAAACAAATATTGAATACAAATATTTATCTGACCTCAGACCAATATCGGTTTTATTTGTCCCTATATTTTGAATAGTAGATATTTAAGTTGTTGTTCGAAATGGTATTTCACATAGTATATTTTATTCGTCGAAACAGTGTTTTATTTGTTCCCATATTATTTCACCTGCTGCAGCATAGTACGTCGACAAAGAAGTCAATATTGCAATGTTTAAAGTAACACGACGTTAATTACGACTTCAATTCACGTACTGGATCAGTTTCTCCTGCACAATACTTATGCACAATATAACGCAAATGGGACTGCGTAACAAAGCCTGTCTGTGGTAACACTAGTCTTGTTTTAATTAGCACTCGTATTCCAGTTGGAAGCATGGCTTTTCATATAAATATGCGAAATTAAACGCTTGGGTTTAGTCGTAAATATGGAAAACTATTATGTATAGGTATTTATTTATTTTATAGATATTTATATATACTTAAAAAGTAATACAAAAGGCGAACTTAATTTACTTACTCATCAACATGATTATAATTATAACAACTGTATATGCTGTAATATTATTTAATTGAGCCATTTGGCATAAATGCAATCCATTAGTACAACTAAATACTGATTCAATTATATTTATTGCTTATGTTAATTGTAATAATTTTAATTTGAACCCAGACATATTTTTTTAATTAGCTTGTAATTTATTCAATACCTTACGCAGGGTTACGAATTAGAACAATTCTTTATAACCAAGATTTTCATGACCCGGTGCGACATGGGGCAAATAGAGAACTCACGTTACTACAAGAAAGAATTATGAACATACCCATCTCTGCTAACCCTAAGGTTAACTGGTAGACAATGCCTTTGTATTACATTTATGTGTGCAATAAAGATTAAATAAATAAACATGAAGAACTAACATTTGACGCGTCGTCGTAAAAAATAAATGAAGAAAATAACATAAATAAAGATTAAAAAACATCATTAAAACATATGAGACGTAATATAGAAATTCGGTACCTTAACAAACATTTCCAGACACCCAAGCAAACGTATATCCCGCGAATTTCTGTACAATATTTTTTTTAAAACGCGAGAATGCACTTAGATGTTATTTAGCACTACAGCCACAGAAACCGTTCAGAAGTAACTGTTCATCTGCCAACAGCTCCTCAGTACAGCCGCAAGTTGTATCCGAGACTTGGGAACTTTGTCCCCCTTAGCACTATAGTAAGACGCAATTTCGAACTTAGGATATTGAGTCTCAAATGCTTTACAGTATCTCCATTACGCACGAAGTGCATATACAAGTTACTCTTCAATATACTGATAGGGCAGCGGGCCGGTAACTGTGAAGCATTGATACGGACCTACTCTGTAAAATTTGTGGGATGTGTCTGATTATGTCCTGTCGATTTGTACGAGGGCGGCACTAAAAATTTCGGGAATCAAGGAAGTGACACAACATTACTATTTAAAAATGTAATTTTTGCTTTTCGAAGTATTCTCCGCGAAAGTTGACACATTTTTCCATACGATGGAACCAATCGTTGAAGCAACCATTCCATTCGGAAGTAGGAGGCTCCAAAATGGCTGTTTAGTAGACGTCCACAGCTTCTTCAGGTGACCTGACCACTCAATTTATTCCTTATTTTAGGGAATGTATAGAAATCATTAGGGCTTAGGTCGGGGCTGTACGGCGGATGGTCTAGTAATTCAATGTTTTCTTGCTCTAAAAACTCTTTTGTTCTGTGCGCGGTGTGAGAACTCGCATTGTCGTGATGGAGGATGATGCGGCGATTGCAGTTCTCTTTACGGAGTTCAGAAACGACCTGTGGCAAACAAATGCTAGCATACCATTCTACATTAACCGTTCTTTGTCCCTCAAGAGGAATAGTCGCAACATGGCCGGTTTTGGAGACAAACGTGGCCACCATTTTTTTTGCCACACTCCGTGAACGAACAATTTTTGTTGGCTTTAACTCATCTTCGAACACCCAAACTCGTGACCGATTTTTTGTTTCGGGTTCGTACGCGTATATCCACGATTCGTCACCTGATACGATGTTGTATATAGCATTTGAGAATACTGCGTGGAATCTTTCAAGAGTTCTGACGCACCAAGTAACGCGAGCCACTATTTGCTCTTCACAGAGCGAATGCGGTATCCATCGGGAAAACAACTTTTTTACACCTAATTGTTCATACAAGATTATTTGTATTTGACTCATGCCAATGTCTAAAGTTGTCTGAATTTTGCGGTATGTCACATGTCGATCTTCCTCAATCAACTTACGCACAGCATCAACGTTTTCTTGGGTGACTGCAGTTTTTGAACGACCTTGACGGGGATCATCACTGAGCTTTCCACGTCCACGTTTCAACGTGGACGTGGAAAAGCTCAGCAAACCAGTGATACATAGTGGTTTTGGATGGGGCTTCATCACCAAATGCAGAAATCATCCGGTCAAAACACTGTTTTTGTGTTAAACCAATTCGATAGTCATAATAAATCATCGCTCTTGAATTTTCTAGAGTAAATTGCATTTTCCTAACGACTAAACAAGTTTGACAAGACCTTGTGACAAGACGGAAATTATTTTTTTAAATAAATTAATGGTATTCGATATTTAAAACCAAGTCGTTTTCAATTAAACAGATTTTAATATGGCGGGAACACTTTTAGTGCAGCCCTCGTAACTCAAACCAGTGTAAACGGTAATAAGTATACAATATATGGATTTGACATTAGACGTCATTAAAAGTTTAAATTTAAATTTATGTAGCATATTTATCATACATTATAAACAAAAAAATTATTAAATATCGACTTTGGTTTTCGTTTGTCAAGTGTTATTTCGTTTATGCCATTAATTTAATAACTCATCAACCGTATTTTAACATACGATAGAAACATGACGATTATGTGTATGTCACAATATATATAGTAATCTGACAATTACAATAAAAAAACTATTACTTTAGAAAATGCGCATTAATTCTTCAATTAAAATGCTACCGCAAACGCTATATAAAGCTCAGTAATTTCTTCGCTATGTTTACTTAAAAGTGATGTCAAAACCGCCAGCGAATACTGTTAAAATGCTGGGTTATGATGACGGCGATTCACATAATTTCCGAACTGTAATATTGAAATTTGTATGAGATGCATAATGCAAATATGCACTTACATACACTTTATGTAAACTCATGTGTGTCAATAGCTAAGCCTAAATTTATTCGTTAACTGATGTCTCAATGTATCTAACAATAAATATCTTCAGATGACATATACAGCGATCAGATATTCAGATCTTAGAAATAGGTCGGTTTACGATGTAATCAAAAGTTAATTTCGAGCAATGTTCTGTATGAATTTCAGATCAGTTCTAGAAAATCTCTTTGAGCTAATCTCAAACCTGTTTGTTTTAGCTGAAAATCATATTTCGAGCTTACACGGTTTTCTCAGAAACAGGTGAATTTGTATTTCCATTCGTCATCTAAGGATCCCCTGCCATGCCATCTTGTCAGTGGGCGTTGGGCTTAAGGTTAATATGTCGTAATATAGAACTTGGAAAATTGTATTAAACGGAGTGCAATCCCCGGACTGTTTCACAAGTGTCACTGTTTATGTGTGAACATGTGTAGATACAAACAGTGACACTTACATACATTTACACATCTCATGTGCACTAATCTCATCAGCACCAAGTTCCATTTCCACGTGGTCCAGAAGTAATGAGACTGGTTATATGCCTTCCTTGTGCAGACACCAGTCTTTCGCAATGAATAAATATAAACATACAGAGTGTAAGAACACCGTGATCAAAGCCGAGAGCTACGTAATCTGCTCAGCATTAGGATATTTTTTTCTTTGAGCCCGTTGTCTACCGTGGTCTACTTAGTATACACTTGGTCTATACCTGGGAAATCCAAGTCCAAGTCATATACATTCCTTAAAGTTTTTTTTTTCTTCTTTTAAATAATGGCTTCGTGCGGTTTGCACATTTAGCCAGTGTCAAGTAAGAGATATATTAATAACATATAAATCATAGTAAATGAGAATAAGTGGTGATAAAGATGATAAATAGTAAATGAGATGCCCTCCCCCTAAGCCCCTTGAGTCCTCAGTAAAGATGTGGACTATACTGAGATCTCACATGGACTTCTTGAGAGAATTTGAAAAGTGATGTTGCACTGTTTTGTTTTATTTACCAACACTCATGTGCGTTCATAAACACTTAACTGTTAATAATTCACCGTTATTATGTCCAAAATATCACAAATTTTAGAAAATAAATCAAAACTGCAGACATGACGCTTCACTTTCCCGCCAAGAAGTCGATTGCTTTTTTATAACAAGTATTAAGGGTTTTTTTTAAAATTGCTTTTGCACGCTTAGGCTTCACAAATACGCGGTCTGTTGCGAACATTTAGTTGCATGCCACAATTTGCAGTTTTCATAACACCAAAAATAAAAATATTTTCGTAATGTGTTCTGTTATGATGTATGTGGCTTTGATCATGGTCTTTTGCGAATAAATGAATTTGTAATTCAATATTCATTGTCAGAGGCAAATAAACATAGATTATTCATTATTAAAATTGGTCCATCATCAAATCGAAACGAATCATATGAATACTTTATCGTATAGACAACCTTAATGGGTTGCCGTTAACATTAATCCCTCTAGTTGGCTGGACCGACTGTGCTCGTGACTGGCAATGCCGACAGAATTGCTATTGGATAACACTTAGAATCCTACCACACACTGGGCACTAGACCTATCTATCAGAATTGTAAGAGAAAGCAAAAACGATCAAGGTTACGTCTGTGGTATTTATTGTTAAGTTTTACGATGCTATTTTCTTCCAAGTCTGGGAGCAATTTTTTTTTATTTAGGCCAGGGTATTTAATGAACCTTTAGCAAGACGTTTAATCGCGTTTTAATATATCCTTATAACGATGACATCTTTACCGCCAAAAAGTATCTACTTCTGTAATCTAAGTAATCTCACTGCCAATATACTTCAAGGGTGGTTATTTCTTCCTACCCGAACGTAATGTTTGTATGTTCTACGCAAATACTTCTTAGTGGTTTCAGGGAGTACTGCAAATTCAGAAGCGCTGATCACGATTCTAAAATTACAGCAAGATTCTCTTATTTATATATTCCAGTGAGCTTTCACTATATGAAAACTTTTCCTTTAAACAAAAGCCGTCAAGAAATTATTATTGATAAACTTCTATAATATAACTTTTAAATTACATAGCTTGTTCAATGACCCTGAGTTTCGAGTAACTTTAAGGAGTTTTCGCTTTTTATACCTAAGGTAATGATTTCTCATAAAAAAATTGTTGGTACTCAAAAGCGAAACGAATACGCAGCTGCTGCTCGATTTGAGTAGGACTTTGTTACTCGCTGTTGTCACGCCAACTTACGTAACTTAATGGATTCAGTCCCTTTTGCGGCCTAAAGCTGCAGTGCTTCTAATTTTATAACCTGACTAGCTTTTGTCCGTGACTCGCTCGCCTGATTTTAACAGATGTTATCTGGATTACATTACATTGTTGTACCACATTATTATTATTTATTAATATTTATGTAATAAACACATACAATTTTGTACATTGCTCATTAAAAATATTTGAAAATATTAAATATACAATAGTGTAAAAAACGTAAAAGCGGAGCCCGCCGGCCGCGAGGTAAAAAAACAAACGACTGGCGGCAGGGATTGCAGAAAGAGAAACCCCCTGACAATTATTATATCACATTATTATAGCTTACGAAAATTGAACTGTAAAGGTTATATTTATAAATTTAAGGATGAATTCCCTCTTAAATTTATGAAAAAGGTCTTGAACAGTTCAGCATATTGAAGTTTAATATCCAAAACGCAGCACGTTTAGAGTGTAAGTACTCTAAAAGGAAAGTAACAAATTAAGAACCCCATCTTTTTAAAGCCGGTAAAAAATCTACAACCTTTCGACTTAAATCCCCCGTGGACTTGTCTAACTTATGCGAAGGAGTTTAAACTCCACAACTTCAGAAAGAGCAATTTCTTCCTAGGAAAGAATGCTTCTCTCAGCTCCATAAAACCTAGGAACAATTCGCAGACCGATCTTATTTGAAGACGGGGCGAAGGTTCAATTCTTATAACACAGGTATTTTAATTAATTTCTATTTTGAATTCAATTGCATAACTTTTTTCCTTGAAGAGTCACCGCTGTTATCGTCGATTATCTACTACTTGTATATTTTGTATACATACAAAAAGTACTTTTTTTTACCGAGTAACTTGACGAAACTAACTTTTACGTGATGATAAGTGAAATGTCTGCCACTTATCAGTACAATTTAAGGAAAATCTTAAATAGAACAAATGATTTAATTCATCGGCGTCATCGCCGGTCATCTGCATAGTTCGGCAGAGGTCATTCAGTCACCAAAGGGATAGTGTTGTACTTTCGCAAAACTGTTTGGCGGTGTGAAAAATGCTATAACTTAATTAACGTTCCTTTGAGACAAATGTACCAAAACAAAAAAGGCTTTAAATTTTTTTAAAAATTGTTGTTTTTGTCTGACGTTTTATATTTGTCTGAACTATATTTTCACAAAAACGGAACTGAAGCCATCCATTTATTATATGGAACTAAGCCGAAAGCTTAAGTAATAATAAATGTGAGTGCGCGACCGATAATTCAATTTGTTTTCGCATCTCGGAGTCTGACGGAGACGCCTTGTCGCCGACGATTCATATATCACTGATTTACGAGTATGCATAGCACTGGGAATAAAAAAAATCTAAATATATAACATTATTTTTGAAATTATGTAAGTTATGTGTAAAAACTCATAGCACGTATGTGACTCTATGTATTAAATCTTAGATGCGAATAAAATATTTTATTAGTTTGTGATCTAATAATTATAATGTTATTTCAAGGTGCTCTTAACAAATTATTTCAAGATCACGGAAAATATAGGGTGTGATGTTAAATAATCTATTGTTCTTTATTGGTAACGTTAGCGCTATAATAAAATAAGAGGTGATTTATTATACTATATAGGTACTGTTACAATTTTCAGTTTATAACAGTTTTACTAAACAGAATTTTAAATTTTCTGTTGTCAATATTTCAAAACATAAAGTACAAATGTAAGTACACTTCTTCTTGGTATTTATTCATAAATGATTCTTTATTTTCTTGAGCTTGTTCCAGTCAACGCTTCAGTTGACTTCAATGAAAGCGCAAAAACTACACAACTAAATACTACTGAGAGGGAATGCTTTTCCACGTCGTCTCACTGATTACGAGCGGCAACAGTAAAAGAAACACGCTCTCTCACTTCAATCTTTTATGTACATTTGACTGCTTCGGTCCATTTAAAAGAAATCTTTTGAAGAGTCGGGGACGCGAGCTGCCATGGAAAAAAAAGGAAATATCCGGGACCGGACCTCGTCGCGTGTAAAATTGGTTCATAAAAAAATAGTACAGAAAACTGCTTAAATTTGTAACTTATTTGTTATAAAGCGCAAAACAGCTAATATAATAAAGACAGTACGAACACTCACCGTCAATTAAAGATTCCTCACCCGCCACGCCCCCCCGCGCGCGGTCTCATTTAGCCGACCATATATTTACAAACAAATCAAGTGGTTCGGTTGTCATGTGCATTCATAAACACGTAATCGAAGACGAAACTTGCTCGATTTAGCGGTTTACGGTGTTAATATGCTTGGACGGGAGAGACTAAGGTTAGAATAACTATTACCGTCTCAACATTCTACTGATGAGTAGAATGTTGAGACATTCTTGAAATGGTGACATTCTCCACTAACACCAGTTAAAATCACGCCGACCTTAAGTTATTCCAGAAATTCCTAAAAACGGGAATATCAATAATGCGTATTATGTATATATACATTCCATCTTACATACTCACATACATACACAAAATCACGCCTGTTTCCCCGAAGGGGTAGGCAAAGGCATATTATACGCCCACATTTCGTCCGTTCTATTGTTGGCACCACGTAATAAGTGGCGAGCCTAATGCCATTTATCGGGAACTAACAATTGTAAAAAACAATATCCTGATAAATAATTTATTTTATTTGATAGAAATAGCTTCTATTTCCATATATTAGAATAAATTGGTCCTTACTTACGAACAATTAATTAATCGATAACATTTGTTACGAACGTAACTGTGCTTAGTAAACCCAGTTGAGCATTCCACTCTTGCATACTATGTATAATTTACAGTATTTTTAGGGTTGAATTATACCAGTGTGCAGTTTCTGATTTATGGTGAAACCATTGCGCTGTAATAATATTTCATAGAGCACTGAAAATGTTAAATTATTACCAATTTTTTTTTATTTGACTTAAGGAAATTAAAGGATTAATAGAAAATAAACAAATATAACAAATTTGAGTAACGATTACATAGTAAACATTGTCAATAGGTAAAAATGTGGATTGAACAATTACAATTTTACATGTACTTTAGGTTTCTCCTATCAAACTTTTAATTGCAACAAGGTGTAAACATCAAAAGAAAAAACTTTATTTCAGTCAAAATTTAAATTATTTAAGTTACATTATTACACATTGTTTATAGAAGTCTTCTAACGAAGACGATGCAATCCACATGATGATAGCAGTTCAAAGCAAATAAAGGAAATTCAATTTCAGTATAAAAGAAAGTCGTGTTAGTTACACCACTTATAACTCAAGAACGGCAGAACAGATTTGGGTGAAAATTGGTAGGGAGGTAGCATAGAGCCAGGAGACGGACATAAGATACTTTTTATCCCGTTAGACTGCGTTCCCGTGTGACTTGACATGAAACGTCAGTCACTATAAAACGTGGTGTAACAAAAAAGAATCAGACTTGGAATAACAAAACGCAAATGACAGCTATGTAAATGATGTATAATGCAGCTATGTAACGTATGGATGACAATTTGATATTTGTAAGAAATCAATATTCAATCTTGTTCTGACTTCTTGGCGGGAATGTGAAGCGCCACGTCTGCATGTTTGTTTTATTTTCTAAAATTTGTGATATTTCTAGCATTAACGTGTAATCAGTGCAACATCACTTTTTAAATTCTCTCAAGGAGTCCATGTGAGATCTCAGTATAGTCCCACATCTTTACTGAGGACTTAAGGGACTTAGGGGAGGGAATCTCATTTACCATTTATCATCTCATTTCCCATTTATCATCTTTATCATCACTCATTGTCATTTACTATGAATTATATATTATTAATATATCACTTACTTGACACTGGCTAGATGTGCTAAACGCACGAAGCCATTATTTAAAAGAAGAAAAAAATGTAATGATAGTGCCATTGCCCATTCGTATAAACAGTGAAGTGAACTATAAAACTCGGTATGGTTGAAAATTTGAGTTTTGAAATATTTTTTTTGAATTGAAGTTTAATTAATAATAATGCCGCGAGCAAGACGATCGAATCTGTCCCGAGAAAGACGTAATGCAAGAAGAATACGAAATACTGCAAATGAAAGGACTGAAAAAGAACAAGAAATTGCACGTGAACAGCGCCGCGATAGTATGGCTCGACTTCGTGTTTCTCAATAAATAATAATAATAATAATAAAACAAAAAATGTCGTGTATCACGAAGTACTAAGTGAAGAGCAACCTATGTACTAAAATACAGAAATAATAATGAGTGATTAATGTAGGTATTTAATTTTTTTGTATTTTGTCCAATAAAAAAAACACAATCTGCTTATTTATTGCCATTAAGGCGGAACAAAGTTCGCGGGGTCAGCTAGTGATAAATAAAAAATGGTGATTATTACTAGTAGATATACAGCAGTGTTACCGCAACAATTTAGTTACTAAATTTGAATACTCACAGTTCAGCCCCAGGTCGTGATAAGTGATGATTGCTGGGTTGGCACGGTTACCATGCACGGCTACCGAGATGTCACCGGCGTCAGTGCGAACCCTGGACTCCATACAGGGGCTGTCGCCGAAGCGACGTCCGCTTGGGAATTGAAGCTGGATGCTCTTCAGCTCGATGTCGTCCATGCTGTAAGTGAAGATGGAGGTTAAAGTACCATTGGAATATACATACATAAACTCACGCCCATATTACTTTTTGGGGTTGGCAGAAATACTTTGGAGGATTAAGAACTTGTGTTATGGATACTAAAGAACGGAGGGATCGAAATAGTTTGCAGCATAATATGTTAAAGTCGTACCATGTGGTAACTATTATGCCACCCGCTCTCATCTGACGAGAAGTCCTAAGAGACGACGAAGAGAATTTATACCGGATGATTGGCAGCAGCGTCATCCTGCGTACTCACTTGAACTGCGATCACCAACCCGCCTGCCCATCGTGATGATAATGGTACCCTAATAGAATATAATCTATTGTGGAGGCTAATGTTCAGCAGTGGATATGTTTATCAGCTGTCTAATACTTAAAGTAAAGGATCCTACACGTATAGACACCGGTGTCCTATATCATAGAGCCCGAGCCAACCTGCAAGATGTCCACCTTTTCCTGCCGATTAACGGACGAGGCTCTAGCCAACATAGAAGTTTCCAGTAAGCGGCAACACGCTTGCCACCTATTTAGGTGGAGCCAACAAAACAATTAGAAAAGCGTGGGCATATTATATGCCTCTGCCTACCCCTTCGGAGAAACAGGCGTGATTGTAAGACCATGTATGTACTTATTACTTACAAGCTCTACTCAGTCTGGGACTAGACACGCTTTTTTCAGAAAATTTTATTTATTTGCTTAGGACAAATCCTCATACTTATTTACTTAAGTCTATTTACACTGATTTCAAAAACTATGCAAGATTTGGTTAGTGAGATCAAAACGTCGTTATATCAAAACAGTTGTAACAACATGAATTTATATAGCTGTAATAGGAACGAGTGTCAAAAGGAAGTACAGAGATAAAACATCCTTCGGGGAACCCATACCACCCAATGAATGATATGCGGTTTTTTATAGATTTCAGGTTATAATTTGGTTTACTGATTATTTAAGAATTATCCTTATCTGTATCTTAATACTTTGTATTCTGTATATTTCTTAATGCCAAATCACCGATATGTTAGCAGAATCAAGCCTATATTACAAATCTATAAAGGATATGCCCTAAGTTTGTACGTACATCGTGAAGTCGTTGCGTAACTGGCATCAGCTTTATACTCCCATTAGCAATTTCTACGGCTTCCTATCAGGATGATAAGCCTTCGCCTGCAGGTAGGCGATTCAGGCCAATCAATACCATTATAAAGGAGCTTAAGTGTCTTCAAAAATAAGGAGTTTTGTATGGTCGCAGTGTGTTTTGTAACACACTTTTGTTGGGACAACGTAATTGACAGACAGGGCATTTTTGTATTTTACATAAATGTTTTTGTTTTACAAGATGATAGGAGGTACAAAAGTATCAATTGTGGACCCTGTCGGGCGAAGCATAGTATAGGAGAGAGGAGGAAGGACGCTGTTTAATTACTAGTAAGTTAAATCTGGTTGTTTATTAAATAATTCGTAAATATTTGCTCATTTTTGACTACGAGTAGTTATTAGTTGTTATTCACAAGTTTAATAAAATTGAGATAATAATATTATTATCCCTAGCCTGTTTTTTAGCAGTTTCTTCTCAGTTCTTCGCACAGAGCGGTGGCTCGGAACTGGTACTTAGATTCACTTACACTTAATTAATTTTGTATGTAAGTGAATCTAAGCTTCGTGATTTCAGTGTAGTTATATTTCGTTTTATTTTTTATATTTCATTTTGACGTTGTCAAGTGCTATGTAATAGTTTATGAATTAAGAACATATTTTTTTACATTTTTTACTTGCTCTTTGGGAACCGGTGTCATAGTATGTAATGTGTTAATAGTTTAAAAAAAAACATAGCCATCGCCGTGACTTTGTCTTCCTGCGCTTAAGTATCAATGAGTAACGAAATATATCAGAATGTTCGAACTAGATACCCACTGGAGTCAGGCGCTACCCAATCGGACTCAACAAATCTGCTTCCGCGTCGGAATCTTAAATATTGTCAATTCATGACTGATACAGCTTGCCAGCAATAATACTTAAATATACTAATCCAATGAAGGTATAAGCAGTACCCAGTACCACAACGGTTAGAAATATTTAGGCTGCCATGCTACCGTGTGCCTGGTACCACTGCAGGCTCGAGCTTATAATAGCAGTTGATTAATTGTAGAGGTATTCAGAAATATATCAGTTCGGAACAGGTAGCCAAAAATAGTAATCATTATTGATTTATACATTACGCAGTCTGGGAACCGCCACGCATATTGTGTAAAGAATAAATGAATAAGTGTAGCGGGAGTCAAAGCGACAGTGGCGTTAAGGAGAAAGTAATTATGTACAACCGATATGGCGGGGAAGTCAGTTTACCTGCATTCCGCTCCGCTGAAATCTTTGTGGACATAAATATGTTTAAAATAAAACAGTTCTGAAATATGTATATCCGTTTTTTAGTATCCATTATAAGTTCTTGATTATATTTGTCATGGAACTAAATAGATAGATGGTGAGATTGTAAAATAATTATTTAGTTATTTAAGTACACATTAATGGACTGTATTGTAATTGTATCCGCCAATCTTGGTAAGAGTAGCCCTGTGCTCCGTAGTGGGCCGTTAATAGACCATTATAATTTTGATCGTAACAGTGTCACTTGTTAATTAATTAAATTCCCATACATATTCGTCCATAGGAAGAACTACCACGCACCAACGCGAAAATAATTGAGAACAGCTCTATTTTAAGAGTTACAACAAAAGATAACCTTGTACCTCAATCAAACGACCAATTTCCTTTCGATTTCATATGTTGGTCATCTCGCAAATTGGGCACTACTATGCGACTAGAGCGCTTTGTGGCATAGGACTGATGTGCTAGATATTATTAAAGTCCGAGAGATGGTAGATATTTTGGGCAGGTATTAGAGGAAAGCTGAAATCTTGTCCTTACCTCTCTTATAGTTGGCACCTAATGTTACGCAAAACTGAAGACCTGACTGGAGAGTAGTCGATAATAAATCTGGAGAATAAATCCTTATATTTTACGAGCTACAACTATTTTTCCCACGCCACTCCACCAAAAAGATATGTAATTGTTTAAATATTTTCAATTCATTTTTATTTTCGATTATCAACAATTTCCTGTAAAATTTCAACTTACCTTTGAGACTATAAGGGTTCATAACTGAAAGATTACAAGCATTGGCTCAAAAAAGGTCAGTCTACAATTTATTATCAATAAAATGTCGTCAAAGCCGTGTAAAAGCAGCGCAGCAGGAGCACTATTCATATAAAGAGAATGCACCAACATATTGGTCCACAGACAACACTCTGCTATCGGCGGAACAGGCTTCAGGGGCCTGGCAGTGTGATAGACACGGAAAGGCCGCAATGGAGAGGCCAGTGCACTAATCGCATTGTGGGATTACTCCAACAAAGCATCGTCTAAAGGTTTGGCTAGATACCTGGCATACTGCAGTGGCCCGATAGGATTTCAGTACTCAAATCTTGACGTTCATAAGTGCTCCAATAGAGCTGAAATTGAATTAAGCAATTTTTTAATTGTACCTCTTTCTACAATTATTACCGCGTGAGTATTTTTAATAAAGGCACAACCTAAGGTGCTTTTCAACGTTTAAGATGTACCGGCGGGCTACAAATAAAATGCAATATTTAATATTTTTAAATATAAAAAACTAATATTTTTAAATATGTGGATGCACATTTACGCTCTGCACCCATTGAGAGGAACCATTGATGTAAATTGGATAAAAGCTTACGAGCCTATGCTATATGTAAATGAAACTAATATAACCGTCTTTCTAGAGAGCGCGGTAATAAATAATATGAAACCACCACTTTGTACTTCACTTTATGTCAACATAAGAAATCTATAAAGAGAAAACAATCAAATTTTAACCTACCATAACCAATTTTAAGATCGTGTCGTTCGATGACTGTCAGGTCAAATTTAACACTTATTGCCTATGCCGTTAAGTGTGTGGTGACTGTGCCTGAAAATGTAGAACTTTATGAGACACAAAGTTCCTTCCTGCCCTATTAACCCGGTTCACTTAAGACTTAAGTTGATATTCATAAGAGCTTTGTCATGATATCAAGCGAAACGAATAGGTAATTTATTTTTTAATGTTCCTTAAGGCTATTCAGGGCACTTTAGATGTATTATTTCTGTATATAGGTTAGAGTTGCCACATGTACTTTAAAATAGAGTATTGTCTAAAGTACAAACTTTAGAATCTTCAACACCAATAAAGTCCTTACGCTAAAATACTTTACGTTACCCTGACTGTTACTGGCTTTCTACCAGTTATGAGTACGTAAGATATAAAAGTGAAGTGGTAAATAAAGATAAATCAGTAAAATATCACTTTCCGTTGATGTGACTCAACATAACCACGATTATATATACTACGATAAGATAAGACCACATTCAGCCTGATGGCAAACAGTTCAGCCTGATCGCAAATAGTCGTTGCAGTCCAGAAACTAAGGAAAGCGCTGCATGCTGCCGAAAATAACGAAAGCACAGCGCACCAACACATGATGGGACTGTAAGAAACGGTAAAAAGAAGATAATTCCACATTATTATAATAAAGGTTCTTTTATTCGGTTTAGAAAGAAGAATAGTTTTGTTGGACGTGATTAATTAATCGACGGGAACGGTGATGTGGTGCGCGAGTGCCGCAAACAGCGCGGCCCGCCGACAACCTCCAACTCGATTAGGGCGCGGCGCGTCGGCAGGGTTACGCCTTTGTTTTACAACTTCATTTATTTTTTCTACTTCAATGTGTTTATGAATAAGGTTTCTACTTCATGTCGAAGATTTGTATGATAAACAATAGATTTTCTATTGTGTCTGGAACCGCTGGCGTTCGAAGGCGTGCTAAGGGTATTTTAATGTTGCAGGATTGTACGATTAGAATACCGCGGTCTTAGAACATATCGGGCTCAAAAAGAAACATGGACGGTTTTTAGCCAATAAAAGCCTGTCACACCCTTCCGCTTCCACCTTAAAAAGGCGCCTTTTAATAGCTTATTATTTAGAGAAAACAAATGTAATACTTTTATATTAAAAGACTATGATATAAATCTAACTTTTAGATGTAATCCCGTCCTCGCCTTTTCTCTTTAGAACTACACAAAGAAGGAATCTCCTTCGGGATCATCCTTCAGCTCCATTATAGATACATGTTAGTTTTATTCCATTTTTTGAAGTAATTTTGTGTGTGTACATAAACTGTTATTTCATACAGAAATGAATACACATACTGGTCTTAGGATCATCTACATATCGTGCAGACGATCAGAACTCGAACCGTTAAATTGGATAAGTTCTTCCATGGTAAGACCATTCGGGATCAGACTTCTCTTCCGGCGCATGGATTTCATTGATCCTTCATTGAGTCTTTTAAGCTACGTGTAAAACTGAATTAATGCACGCCTACATAAGTGACATAATGAGTGGGAGAGCATATTCTTCCCAACAATATGGTAGCATTTCCATGACCATACAATGGAATGAAGCACTCTCCTTCTCTTGGGCTGCATCGACTGTTTACCATCAGAAAGAATGTAGTCATTATAATTGGATTAAAATGCTGTAATATTTTGAATTATCATTTTGTAAAATATGTAAGCCCACTATAAAAAAGAGTGCGAGCTGCATATAACTGCAAAAGAGTGAAGACTGATGAATCTTGATGTAATAATTAAGTAAGGTTACCTTGAGGATTTATCCCTAAGGCACAAAGTATGTAAGTAAGTACTTTGTTTATCCGTCCAATAGGCTTGCATTATTAGTTGCTTTTCCCGATAAATTTTCACTAAGCATTACTAATACATACTATTTTGTATTCACAAAGACGACATTACGGAACAACCTGCCTATAACTTCAATTATTTGTACTTCGGTTTGACTATCAGAAGGTTTCTCAATTATTGACATTGCCAATATGTAACAGCATTACACAATGCGTACGACAAGAAAGGGCGACCTTCTCAGAGTTCCAAGACCCTAAATCTATATACAATCGCAAATTGCGAGAAAACAGGTCGGATTCCAAATTATTTATGTTATATATTGTAACTTGGGTTGCTGCTTCGAATATCTACGATATGTGCATGTAGTTAAGTAATCAAGAGCTACCTACGTTTTACTTAAAAAACGCCGTTATAGTTTGATTATAGGTGAAACTTCATGCATCTACTTAGGGACTAAACATGAAAATAATCATTGGCCATCAAACTTTACATAACCAAACTTGATGATTTTATTTTAAAATAGTTCGCTTTCCACACTGGAGATTTTTATAATAAAAATGAACACAGATTTCATCTTGAAGATTCCTAGTCATTAAAGTTTTATTTTTTCCGTAGTCTATTAAATCCCTATCAACATTAGACGGTTAGCTTTGGCGGTTAGAAACGGTGTGCACTCTAACTTGCAGTACATTACATGTCTATGTCATATCAAACGGGGAGCACTGCACGCACGCACGTTCGTACATACGTACGGATAGTGTTACTAATGCGTAAATTCAAAATTAGTACCTTTGTATATCGTATATAGGGATATATAGGGTGCATAGGGAACCTACCAAGATCTAAGGAGCCCAAACCAACCTCACCTGCAAGTGGTGCACCTGCCGAACAACGGACGAGGCTCTGGCGAACACGAAAGTTCCCGAAAAGCGGCAATAGGCTCGCCAACAACATAATTGGCGAAATGTAGGCATACAATGTGCCTCTGCCGTCCCCTTCAGGGAAACAGGTGTGATATTATGTATATATATCATATAGAATAATTATTAGTATGGTGACGCGATGTTAGTATTTCTTTCGGAACAAATATAATCTATCGAAAACCATGAGTATGGTCCTACTATAAAAAGTTTTAGCTAATTTGTTTATAACTTATTAGTTATTACGAAGATAGACGGAATTCTACTTACAATTAGGTACAGTAAATTGATTTCTTTTTTTAAAATACTTTAACTTATGCTTCATAGAGTTTAGCAATTTTTTATTTATGGAATTTTAGTCCTTGCTAAATGAAAAGGCTTTGATACCCTTTCATAACACTTAAGCCACCCTGGGCTGATTTAAATGCAACTTCATTAACCTCAGGCCATGTACGCCTTACGGTTGGACAAGGGTTGCTTCCACAAACAAGGTGGAAGGGAATCAGGGATTTACGTCATAAGTACTCCACGATTGGTGTAGGCGGGTGTGCGCTGTGTATCGTCCAGCTGTTAGAATCATTGAAGACGACCAAGCTTGGCTTACTTATACGGATGCGCTTGATATGAAATGCTACACAGACGGTCACCCATCCAAGAACTGACCTTTGTGAACTAAGGTTAACTTCCGGGACCTTGTCCGATCACCTATTGCCGCAGTGCTAACAGGGCTGTGCTAGTGATAATAACTGAGTATGCATAAACCAATATAAACAAATAAATTATACATAAAAATATTTTCTAACAGTTACACCAATTATTTAGTTCCAATAAAAGTATCGTTAAGAACTTGTTTTATGGATACTAAATAACGAATAAACATACATTAATAAGTTTTTTTTGACGTGACAACGTCTTATAAATTGGTTTGCCGGGTGACACTTCAAGAAACTGCGTTACGCTCCGCTCACGTTATGCGCTTACAATGAGAGCGAGTGAGAGGCACGCGTCCCTTCCGGGCATGGTTATAATTCTCAAATATAATTCTTTGTATAAATAAATGTTTTAAATTGTTACTATTATTTCATCCTTCCTACTACTATACGAATGAATATTCACATTAAAATTATTTTACCACTCAAAGTCGTTGTCACGTAAAACTTTCGCCCGTATACCGACTTTACAGGCAACCAATTTTTTTTTGTAAATATGTAGGTACATACTCAATATAAAATATACTTTATAAAACATCCAGACCACAAAAAATATTCATGTTTATGACGTCAGGAGCGTCATTAAGAACTTGTGTTATGGATAGGTAGTTAATAACGGATAAACATAAAATTATATTTTTTACATACATAAAACATACTTAACATAAAATAAAATAACATATACTTTATTATCTTTAAAATCAACAGGATCATTTAGATTCGTCAAATTTTTACACAAATAATGGAATATTGATAATTTTTTTAAACAACAATGAAAGAGTTAGCGGTATCATAATCAAGAAATAAAAGCAAATGGATTCTTTGTCAGAATTTGTCTACGTTTGTCAGTTTATCTGTCTGTTGTGATTTTTTCTCAAGGTTTGTCAGTCTGTCGGTGACTCTTATCGGGGGGATCTGTCAGCCAGCCTGTCGTGATTCTAAAGGGGGGAGGGGATTGTCCATCAGTCTCTTAGTGTGTCGATGACTCTAACGAGGCTTCCAAAAGGCAACTAGATTGATAATGATGCCTCAAGACACATACATAGGATAACATCCAGACCAGAAAAAAATATTCATGCTTATGACGTCAGGAGCGGAGTACGGATATGCTCGCCACCACGCCATAAAAGTCGTCACATAACCTTCGTAGAATCGTCATCTAACCTTCAATAATAATGTGCTACATGGTAATCCAAAGCATAGTTTTACTATTCATTACAATTGCATTACTAAATACAATAGTATGTATACGGCTTCATTAAGTAAATAAAACCCTACTATGAATAAATCGTGTACACACATACAACATACATTCTATCCTCTAATACCCCATTTTGCCATACAATACAGTTTCCTCCTACGTAGCAGTAAAATGCGAAGTTTACGATATTTGACGTTACACGGCCATCGGAAAAAGCCATCGGCCATCCGGCGCCGGACCGGGACGGGTCTGAGCGGGACAAGTAGCTTGGTCAACCCTAGTTAACTCGATTAAGCCCTAAAATTGCCCTAGTGTAACTATTTTCTAGAACAACCTCGATGAAACTTGAAATGTCGACTCAAAGTTAATACAATCTAATTACGGTAAGAGTAAATTGGATTAGTGAGAATTATGTATTGTAGTTTCTTTACTTTATTGTGTAGTTACTATTGACTGACAATGTAGTATGTTTCGTAACATGTTATTATAATGGTACCCATAAACAGAAGATTTACCTTAAACAGTAACAAGTCAAATATGTTCACTTGTTAGTAAGCGCCAGACCAATTCTAATAATCAGTCTACTAAACACTGCCATACTAAAAATCTCTCTTATCAATTCGCTGTTCTTTTTTTATGGTAATGCATTTACGCATTTTGCATTGCGGGGCAGCACAAAGTTATGTCGGGCTCCCTGGGCGAAATGGTGGTGACTACCTACTAAACCCGACTGTTTTATGCTTTACGTAAGGTGCCAAGGAGGTAAAAAGTAACCTTATCCTCCGTTGGCACTGCACGCCTATCCGTGTCACAGACTCTGCGTATTTTCCTTTTTTTTTTCAACTATTGGTTGGCCCTGGCGATTAATTCGCTGTCCTATTTGAAATGTTCCTGTTCTATTTTAACTATAAAATATCAATCGTCCATAAAACTGTAGAATAAACAAATAATTCCCTTACAATCAAAATACATTTCTTAAATACCTCTGTCTATAAATATTATTAATTTATCATATTTTTCGAACCCTTAACAAATTTTATCACTCATAAACCTGCTGTACCTAATAATATTCGGAATAAATCTTTACTCACAAGGTGAGAACTTCCTCAAGTTCCTTGCCAGTGCAAATCCCATCATGTTATATTCTCCGAGTTAGTTTATTCTCAGCGAAGCTCACGTGGAAGTTGAAAGACAAAGTACATGTTCATGTAAGGACTCTGAAGAGAACAAACTCGTTTTCCAACTTGGGATAAAACTCCTTACAGCCGTATGTAAATAGGAACTCCAACGTTTTCTGATAATGTACATTATATAGGTACATAACTATTTTTAAATAACATTATTTTTGACAAAGAAATTATAATATTGTGTTTATAGAGGACGATGTAAGCAAACGCAAAAGTACAGTCAGAGTCAAATAGCTGTTAGCATCTAAAACGCCATAAATATCAGGTCACGCCCTAACACTCTTGACTATATTACATTACACTAAACACTTATGGCACTTTGGATGTTACCAACTATATGACCCTGATTGTACTAAATAAAACACATTTTACGGAATACAAAACTTTAAAAAATTTCCGGTACTTTGTATGATTTACCCATAGCTTCGGTGACCACTGTCCATCAGGTGGGCCGTAAGCTTGTATGCCACTTTTTGATATTAAAGAGAACTGGTCCCAATCAGGTGGAAATATCCCAATCATATTCTATGATGTAAATGATGTCTGGATAAAGCCGCAATTATAACAGTGACATACGTTTAAATTTACAATTTATGAGAGGTCGGTTTCAATACAAGCCTGCCTGTCTGGTATGGCTGCTAGCTAAGTAAGTCTTATAAAATGAATAATGTAAATACAAAACCTAGATAAATACTAGGATAATGATGAAATAATCCTAACATTTATCCAGGTTGTGCCTTACACTAAGGTCTCAGGGCCTACCATATTTGGATTCAGTACGCCAGCCAAATCTGGTTGTATATTTAAAAGGACTGTTGTAAATTTTGATATAATAACTTCATACATACATTACATAATAAATAGTATCGCATTTACGGGCTGCTTTGAAAGTGAAAAGGCTAGGTGGAAAAATAAGGTCATACGATGTTGGAGGCAACCCCATCGACCCGCGGCAGTTGGCGGCCGTCCAGCTCCGCCAGTCGTAGTCAAATAGGAATAGTAATTAAGAGCTTCAAACAGAAACACATATATGTAGTAGTGCCTTGAACATACGAATAAAATACATTTTACTTACTTATGCGTTTTTGTAATCAACATTATTAGAAGATTTATGCTACGTCTTAATTTAACTGAGCGTTTATTTTTCTCACTACATATTTGTACATTGTTTATGTCATATGCCTTGTGATTCACAAGTGCCTCCTAACGAAGGCCAGACTAAATATATAATTTTATGAAACGTCAATAAGTATAGGAAACGACATCAGGTACGAAAATGCAATCAATAAGCATAGTACACAATAAATATCAGATCTTCCGAAGCTTAGCCGAGGAAGGTAAGTCTAAGACTAACTACATATTAACAACTGCAGCTCGAGCGATAATTAAGGCCCAAGTTATCATTTCCTTGCTTGAGATTTCGTATATCTCCAAAACGGTTGCTTATTGGCAAAAAGCAGCTGGTGAAATACTACGTTACTAACGTTTTTATGCAAACCTTTACCTACAAACCAAGATGATACATTGCATCGCAAGAAGCTAACGAATGATAATACTAAATATATGTTGCCGTTTTCTTTCGTCGGACAGCAGAGGGCTGTCAAAATATAAAAAGGTGCAATTACTTTTAAGTGTGTCCAACCCCTAACTTATAAACAAGAAAAATTTAGACAAAGGCGAAATGCAAGATTACTAACTAACACTCTTACACCCGACTTTTAAAGAAGATGTTCTGTAAGTAGTTCAGTGGCAAACCTAAAAAGATTTAAGCACTTAGGACTTCCTTGTAGGATAACCCTATCCACTTTTCCAACACGCTAAGAAAGCTGATGATCCTCAATCAGAATACTGTTTACCAGTCGTTACTGTTTACTAGGGTCGACACAATCAATATAAATAAAAATATGAATACTTATTGGTGTACTTGAACCCAAAGAGTGGCCCTGGGCAAAAGATAGGCGTTTATTTTTTACTTCAGGCCAATTCGTTTTTCGCCTTGTTGTCTACTGCTAAAGATCTACTGCTCTCCGTCGACTATGGCCAGGCCTCACAGTCCCACTCGGGCCCTCTGCCGTACAAGCTTTTTCACTAATTACTAACACTTATAACACCTTTGGGAAGTACCCCGCGTAATTGCGCTCCGACTAAATAGTTTAACTATCTTTATTAAGCTTCGGTTTAGCAAATTTATGGCGTGTTTTAGGTTATTGGGTTTCAATGATTTTTAACTCTTTAATTAATTGAGGGGTTTATAATCAATTATAATTCACTTTATCTGTATTAAATTTCTCTAAATACACTTAACAAACTGATATACTTCCTATACGACACAAAATACTACACTACCATATATACTTAACACAGGACAAATCTTTGTGTGCTTAAACATGAATATTTGTTCTGGTCTGGGTGATTTCTTATGTATATTAAGTATGTATTTACAAAAAAATATATTTATATATGTTTATCCGTTATTCAGTATCCATAACACAAGTTCTTAATAAAAATTATATTGGAACTATTAGGTCGGGGAAAAAGTCTTTTCGCATAACGTAGGTATAAACTTATTATAAATTTTTTTTGACTGTACTATTTGTGTCTGGCTGGTTTTGGTAACATTAAAAAGGTTCCATTATAAAGAAAAGAAAAAAATAAAAAAAAGTTGTTTCCCGCTATTTTTCATTTGTTTTTCTCTCCGTAAAAATGAGTGAATTTAATGAAGAAATTCGATACATTTTAAAATTTTATTATAAAAAATGCAAAAATGCAACTCAAGCAGTGAAAAAAATTTGTGATGTTTATGGACCTGATGCAGTGTCAGTAAGAGTAGCACAAATTTGGTTCAAACGTTTTCAGTCCGGAAATTTTGATGTTAAAGATGCACCTCGCTCTGGTCGCCCTGTTACGAATAAAATGGACGCCATTTTTGAAAGAGTGGAGCAAGATCGGCATATTAGTAGTTACGATGTAGCTGAAGAACTGGGAATTGACCACAAAACAATTTTGACCCATTTGAAGAAAGCTGGTTATACAAAAAAGCTCGATATTTGGGTGCCACACGAGCTCACTCAAAGAAACTTAATGAACCGTGTACTCATTTGCGATTCATTATTGAGACGTAATGAAACCGAGCCGTTTTTGAAGAGATTGATAACTGGCGATGAAAAGTGGATCACGTACGACAAGAACGTGCGAAAAAGGTCGTGGTCGAAAGTTGGCCAGGTTTCACAGACTGTTGCCAAACCTGGCCTAACACGAAATAAGGTGATGCTGTGTGTATGGTGGGATTGGAAGGGCATTGTTTATTATGAGCTTTTACCGCCCGGCAAAACCATCGATTCTGATCTTTACTGCCAGCAACTGATGAGATTAAAGGAAGCAGTCGAGAGAAAACGGCCGGAATTGATCAACAGGAAGGGTGTGGTCTTTCATCACGATAACGCTAGACCACACACATCTTTAGCCACTCAGCAAAAATTAAGAGAGTTCGACTGGGAGGTCCTAGTGCATCCACCATATAGCCCTGACCTTGCGCCTTTAGATTTTCACCTGTTTCGGTCTCTGCAGAATTCTTTAGGTTCTGTAAGGTTGACCTCAAGAGAGGACTGCCAAAACTATTTGTCCCGTTTTCACGGTACATATATATTGTAAATAAATGTAAATAAACTTTGAAAAAAATGTCTTGACTTTTGATACAAAAATACGAAAAGACTTTTTCCCCAACCTATTATATAACTAGTATGATTGTAAGAAATATATTCATTTATTTTATGTTTAATAGATGTTGATACTACTCGATGGCAGCCTTCAATGGATATCTACGGTACTTTTTATATCGCTGATTTTTCACTGCGGGTTCAACGATGGGTACACATACCCCATTGAGTCCTAGTGACGAGGACTCAATTCTGTCAACTCAATGTATGGGCACGAGCCAAACGCATGATGAACTCGTAATGGATATGGATGCATTGCTCTGCACTGCACTGTTCATTTGGTTATTTGTCTTGTTTACGTTAATAGTTGTATTTCTGTAGTTGTATACCCCAGTATCATGGCATCCATATACAGATACAGAAAAAGCAAAAATTATTACTGAAAATTTTTTATTACTCGACTTTGGCGAAATTGTACAAACATTGAAAACACCTAAAAGAAACACAAATATTTGTATTCATTCATACAAATGAATTTCCTGTGTGAGAATTGAACTCACTACCTTACATGCGGTAGGCCAGTTTATAGAATTGAACTTCTATTTCAGATAATAATATAATATTAATATGAAAATGCATTGATCGTACTTACCTACATTTTTCTGTAAAACATTTTTACTAAATGTAGTAACGGAGTAAATCTGTGTCAAGTTTGAAACAGTTTACAAATGCTTTTAAGTTATTACAGTCATGCTGCTAAGTGATAGGCTTATTAAAAACTCTCGTTTAATGTATAAGCTTCTTAGTTTGGACAGCCGTGAAATGCGGGTAAGTTAACATATTTTTTATAACAAAAATTGCTGCAAATTATAACTTTAAAACATTTAGCTGTTTTATGAGCAAACTTTTGATTAAAATTATGGCAGATAACTTATAAAAATGGTTGTGTCTAAAGTAAATATCATCCGTATGACAAGAGTGTCATGTTAAAATTTATCTGTTATCCCAAGGGAACATATTACCCATACGGAATAAGCTATATTGCAAAAAAATACTCTTAATTAATTAGTACCCGAAAGAAGTATCGAGTTACCTGTCTTTGAATTGCATTATTTTATTAACATAAAATACGCAAAAGGTTGTAAGTTTGTTATGAAATTTGGCTCACAGGATTACCACATAGGATACTTTTATTCAGGTAGTTTTATAACATAGATTTGTCTGTTATCCCAGTCATTGGACTAATGGCAATGGACTGTAGTTAACATGCTGTAGGTATCAGACTTTATACAAACATCATGGTTATTTCATTCCATGTTCACTTATTAGGGCTTAAGAACAATCCACGTGAAAACCAATTGGGAAGGCCATGTTCAGCAGGGAACTTCTAATGACTGTGTTGAAGACGACCACTCCACACTAAATCACTACCTCAATTAATCACATCTTAGACACATAGAGCTACTTTCTCATGCTATAGTAAACGACATAGAATGTAATAAATAGCATATTATTTAAAATGTACTCGTAACCCAAAAAGTACTGGACAGATTTTAAAAAAAATTTTTTTTTTAAATGTTAATATTAGAACCACCTTTCATTATCCATGCGTAACACAGACTATATTTATCACTAGAAAAAGTGGGGATCACTTCAAAAACTCCAATAAACAAACCCACGGTATATAGCTACTGAAGCTACGCGAGGGCGTGCCAATAGTTTATAAATAACAGGAAGTCTTGGTTTATCTATCTAAAGGATACTAGTGGATTTATATGTGACACAGTAATAAAGCTATGTTATACAATCAATCGATTTTCAGCAAAGCAGTGAGGAGGACGGAGAGTGCAATTTTCTGGATAGTTGGCAAAATACCAACGGAATTGTCGGTCGGAGCCACCTTCACCTTCTATGATATTATTGAACGGGCACTGTTGGTAAGCGTCAGATCGACAGTTACCTCGAACTTTTGTGAATGGTGACGATGAACATAATAATGCTTTAGAAAATTCACATTGCGCTATCTAGCTACCTGATTTTGATTTTTATGATGCATTTTATTTTTGATTTCATGTCACGCTATCTAGCAAAATTAACAATTAAAAATATCAAGTCTTAAACGCAGAATTTTCGGAGGCACTTTCTATATTATGATTTAATGGGAATTGTTTGTAAGCATTAGATCGAGTTACCCCGACATTACCTGACATAATAATAATAATGCTTTAGACATTTTACACTGCGCCAACTGCCTACCTTATTTTGATTCTTGTGATGGATTATATTTTTTGTTGCACAATCTTATAACATTAATAATTAAACACATCGAGTCATAACAGCATGATGCCACGAGCAGAGTTGAAACGCTATCAAATCCATCGAGAGTATAATCATCAAAAAAGTGGCTCTTCAGAAAATGTCCAGGCCTAACGCGATCTGCTTGATTTAGTAATCGAACGAGAACATATATAAATACTAGACAATTGCTTACGTACACCACATTGTATTTAATTGTTTAATGGTATTATTATGTTGACCCTGAACATCGCTTCAGGCTACACAGGCGCTAAAATCTACACTATTAACACTTAGACAAATATTGTAATGCGAAAGTTTGTTCCTGCTCAATGCGAAAGTACTAAAACGGAACAATAGATTAAAGCAATTTCTTCCTTAATTAGTTTTAGTTCTTTGCACTTTGAAGGCCAGGACAGTACAAGGTTAACTTTCTTTCATATTAAAAATAAAGGTCTACATAGGCGGAGTAGAGGGTGAAAGTATGTAGTTCAAGAATCTTTAATGAATAGGAAAGTTTGTTGGTTCATTTTTCATGCCATGTCGGCTCTGATTTATGTCCGCGATATTCAGCTGGAATCATTAAATAAATAGATTTATTTTCAAGTAACAAATAAAACTGTTCAGTTTTACTAGTGAGGCAGTGTAAGTTACTTACTTCTTTCTTCCTCAACAACATTTTCAGTACACGTAATCTAAAATAAATAGGAGAGAACTATTCAGATTCCTAGAAAAACAAGGACAATAAATAAATGATGTAATGAAAATTTTGTAACAGCTTTTTTAATATTTTGTTTGTAAAATAATAGCATCCAGTTCTTTATCCATTAGCCTTATTATAAACTATATAATTGGTATTCATTGTCTAAGGCTTTTTCTTACTGTTATTCTTACAGTATCCCTAATGATAATTTAATTGTTACATAGGATTTGTTTTTGCTGATATTCCCAATAACGTGTCACGGTTGGCTGGTTCCAATGACAGTGACAGGCGCTTGTGACCGGACCACGGAAACCAGTGACATCTCATTTCGCCAGCTGCAAACTAGGTACCGAGCTTGAATCTCCAATACTCATCGGGCAATAAATGTTTATTTCCGCAACTAATGACAAGGAATTTATATTTATTTAGGTAAATAATTTAATAAGTTAATTTGGATATTTATATTTTCGATCTTCAAAGAAATAAATTGTCGTGCTTCTTCTCACGACAATTTATTTTTTTGAAGATCGAAAATAAAGAGAGATTTTACTGAAATATTTTGTTCTTCTCTATTCTAAAGTCGTCTGACCTCCGCAACCCAGAGAGACACATCATTCTGTGGTTAAACTAGAGCTTAAGCCGTAATGTAAGCAATCAGATAAGTGATTTATAAATTAGAAATGCAAGACGTTGAAGTTGAAAGTTATTTACACACAGTAAGATTACACAGCATAGATTCTAGAAGCAACTTCTCGCTTACAAATTTAATTTAGATAGCGGATTGCATTTGGCTATGTTTGATCGAGTCATCATTTAGCTAGAATGTGCAGTTTATTTTAGACAGCTATGTCTAGAGCCAAATACATAGCTGCATAGCCACAGTCTGGGAGCTGAATAAGAAATTGTGATATTTTGTTTTGTTCGTTTATCTACGAGCCGTTTTAAATATGTTGGCAAGATGCTGTAAGGACAGGCGGAGTAGGTCTGTTCTAATTTAATATGTCGTTAAAAAGGTAAACCATCATAGCATCATTTTTAGTGACTTAAGTCTGGCTAGTTGGTGTATGAATACCGGAAAACAGGAAACAAAACCATTTGAACTATACATTAAGAGACTACAATAACTGCCTTTGCAGACAAATATCCCAATTATTAAAATTTACCACTTTATACACCTTACTGGCATGGATCTTAATAATATTTGAAAGCATTAACATGGGTTCATAAAAAGACGTAGCGTGAAATTAATTCATAATTTTCCTGCATATTTTCGCAGATTTTATGGAAAGCAATATATGTGGACGTTCAAGCCGATTTTCGATAGATTTAGTTATTCTAGCATTTTTCAGAGGATCACCAATAAGTAAACTGCTATTGTCCTTTCTAAATTTATTTTATTATCAATACCAGTATAACTTCGAATCATCTAAACACCGGTCCGCTATCATGAAAATATTTAGTTTATTAAAATATTTTCAGCACCGCTCTTTGCTTTCATTTGCAGAGACTTGCCTTTTTTTTGTTAAAATTCTACATACAATAAAATTTACATAGGGCATCGTTTTTGTTTTTTAACCTGGGGTGCAATCTATTCAAAAAATAATGTTTGTATACAAAATATACTTTAATATAGTGCTGTAGAAATTGCCATCACAATATTTGTTCGAATTGTAATTTGATAGTCGAGATTTAATTAAATAGTTTCATAAAACTTAACGAGTCGCAAAATATGTATTATAATAAAAAAACATTTGTCCTATATCGTTTCACTAAGAACATCATAACAATCTGCGAACCGTACGAAGAAAATAACAATTCTACTTTTGAAGTAACTTTTAAGCTACGCTCAGGCCAATTTCTTTTGAGAGGGGAACATAATGGTAGACGAAATCAAATGCCTTACTCATGTCAAAGTAAAGAGCACGAAATTGAAAATTCGCTCGTGTTTCGAATCCAGCATACAAGATGTCAATACAAGTAATTGATTTATTTTACGCAGCACAAGTTATCTAAAACTATTGCCAACTTTCAAAACTGTGGTAAAAAAACAATTTCTTTAAAAGGGGTAGGGTATTATGCAGTAAATGATTACTTGTCAAATAAACAAGCTTGGGTTTAACATTTTCAACGTTTGTTGTATATTAAAATTAAAAGTTATTGTTGTGACCATCCCCTATTCAATATGTTCAGTTCAGTTTCACATTACATTCTTACTTATTATCACAGTCAAGTTTCCTTTGAGGTCCTTTATTGGTTACGGCTTCTGGGGAACCTTTCAATATCTTGAAATATTCACTGTGTGATTGTTATATTTGATTGATAATTTAAAAGAGCATAGCCTGTGAGTTTCTTCTCACAGAGCGCTGGCTCGAACTGGCACTTAGATGAACTTTTTTTTTGTATGGAAGTGAATCTAAGCTTCTTGATTTCAGTTTAGTGATATTTCTGTTTTTTCTTATATATGTTTAATTTTGGCGTTTTCAAGTGCTATGTAATAGTTTAAGAAATAAAGAATTTTTTACTTTATTACATAACGATTAGAATAGCGTACTGAGGTCTTTGAAAAAGCGAAATTTGTCCTCAAGTTGGCCTTGTGCCCTGAAACTTTGACAATTTTGTCACTGGCAGTTTTCAAAGCTTGTTCAAATATTTACGCAAACGCATACAATTTCTGCACCAGTTACTTCACAGCAAGTTGGTTGGTTGGTTGGTTGGTTGATGGACTTATCGCGCAGCAAAAGCCTTGTCTGAAAGGGTATTGTACCGATAGCACAGAGCAGATTACACTAATCTCGTCACAACTACCTATGCAAGTCGATTATCCGCATGTTTGGGATTTCGCGTTAATGATGTACTTACTGATTGATGGACTCTATATGTTAACTGGAAAACTAATAATAATAAACCAATAATAAATCCAAACACTAGAATCTAGTGCACTAGCTGCATGTGATTTTTTTTAGTTTTCACTTTGATTTGATAATATGTAGCTTATGAGGAAGCACATTATAATTTAAATTAATGACCTTATAATAAGATGTGGGTAAGTACGTTACGAATAGGCAAAAAGATAATACTTACATATTAACTTAAGGACTTGCATATTTTCATACAAAATCGTAGTTCATACCATAGCTTATTTGTAATGTTACATATTTGGGTAGTATATTTTGCTACCCATAATGTACTACAATAAAGATATCTTTTAAATTTAGTAAGTATAAAAATTAAATCATCCGATCCTGTAATTAATAAAAAAATCGTATAAAATTTTATTTCGTTCGAGCCAGGATTTAACGCGGAGTTATACGACTGCCGATTAATTGAGTATCTCCTGGAATTATTAACTGAATTTTATATTCTTATATTCATGACATAATCCTCTTTCTTCGGTTTCGCCGCTGTCGGGTAAAAAAAGAGACAATAAAAGTTTAATAGTGGTTTGACATGGCAATAACAAAAGACGAGTTATTATCTCTATATTTTTTAAAGAGTTTATGAATTTTTAACTTGTTATGCGGTATGAGTTAGTTTCTAAAATATGCGTGTAAAACCTATGACACGTAGAATTAATGTTAGAAAAGAATAGAATAGAATAGTTTTATTTATTTGCAAGGAATGTAGGTACAAATCATTAGTTGTTACAAAGTTTTAGGGATTCTTGTACATTCTACCTTAATTATATTAAGTTAAGTAGGCAATGATTTATATAAATATTACCGACCTTAACTTCATTAAAAATATAACATGTTAGTAATTTGATGTTACCACTGTTATGGAATAAAAAATTACGAAGCTTAAACATCACAGGAGTCCTAAGTAATACTCCACTTTAACCGTACTACGTGTAGAAGTACTCTGACGCAGTTTGTCCCATGCCGTATTAATAAAACGTGATCTATGTGTCATGCGGTTTTCTATACGTACTGAGATGCAAAGTCAAAATATGCGGCGCCCTGCACTGTACATTGTAGTAAGTATCTTGATTTTTATATAATTACGCTGTACATCCTTCTGCTCGATTTTACCTACCGTACAATTTCGGTACATAAACAGATGAAAACCGGATTGGTTTTATTGGGATACCAGCGGCACCCACATACATTTTCCACGTTTTCCCACACAGTTTAATTCACAAGAATCTTTTTTAGCGAACTGTGATATCTTTTTGTGTTAATTTTATGCATTTCACGATTTATCAGACAAATATGTCATGATATGGCCAGTGGAATGTTAATCTTGTCACTGCATATAATAAAATTGAACTCAATTTAAAATATGTAATGTCAAATTGAGAACTTCCTTCAATTAAGAGGTGTTGGATTCGGAACTTTCGAACGGTTAAAAGTCTACGTACTGTTTTACAACTTGATTTTACTTTTAGTTGAATGACAATTAAAGTGTAGTATTTCTTGCAAAAATTGTTCAAAACACTATAATTAGATGATAAGAAAATATGAGAGCGTTATTAGATGTTCAAAAGATCTACGAGCGAATAATAAACTGGAAAAAGATGGTCGTAAAAACATTCGGTTTACGCCTATTTTATTGAATAAAAACAAACATACAAATATATGTTGACAAAACATTACCCTCCTTTCGCGTTGCGGATTCGGGTGAAAAAGAGATTCTAATTCCAATTTTACTGCGAAACCTTTGATACACGTATTTGTGCATGCCCCTGTGTCATAGTAGAAACAAGTAAGTAGGCCAACTCCAGCTCCGAGCGAGCGATGATAGCCTAAACACGTGGGCTGTCGCTTATCGTTTATTCAATCATCAGCAAGGCGGGCGCGAGCGGTATTACGTCCGTCGCGGGCGTACTGGCGCATCCTTTAGCAGCGATAAAACTTGTTAATATGTGCGTGTAATGATACGTTTGGGCGCGCTCACATATAAACTGTGGTCGGTGTATATGTATGTAAACTATTATATCGTACATGTTTTTACTATGCCTGTGTCCCAATTTTTCCTCTTTCGAAGCAATAATAATTTGCTTTTGCTCGTTCACGATAAAATCTTTGCTTGAACATTAATGGCTGCCAAATGTTATGAATTGCCGGCACTTGACCACGCCATTGCATAACCGTTGCTCATATTAACGGCACACTGCAGGTTTTCGAGAAATTCGGATCGATACTCAGTCCTCATGCTAGTTCAATTCAATTTGCATAAAATCTACGCTTGCCATTGCAACAACCTAAAAATACTGCTGAATTAGTGGTGTTTAACAACATTCATAATAGGTTAGGCTTATGCATCTGTGTTTTAGCGCCACTATTGATTATGATCTTGTCAATCCAAAAGGATCTGTCTTGCAGCTGACCACACAAAAGTTTACATTACTGGAAATCAGGCTAGGATATTATTAGATTGAATATATCTGAAGGTATCGCAGAATAAATCTGGAATCACAAACCTTAGATTCACGTACATGCAAAAAAAAAGTGCAAGTGAATCTAAGCTCCAGTTCCAAGCCACCGCTCTGTGAGAAGAACTAACAAGATATGCTCTCTGAAATTATCAATTAATTGCAGTGAATTTCACAAATTTAAGTAAATAAAAGGTAAAAACTACGCCGACCCGGCAGGAGGGTCCATCTTCTAATATTTGATTTTATTGCATATTTTTAAGTATAAAGAACAACAGTCCTGATTTATGTAAATTTAACCTTTAGACCTTCGGAGTAAAATAGACCGCGCTAATTCTCCTAATCCCCACTTAAGACCTTCATAATATTATGGATGTTAATAGTGTAGGATATTTCAACATTTTAATGTCCGTTTGTGTTAATTTGCTCCGGAACAATGAAGAAGCTACTTTAGCAACTGAAGTCGGTAACCAAATGGGTCAGCGCTGAGTTAAAAATTAGTCACTTCTCAAAATGGAATCAAGAGTTAAAAAAAAGCATAGGTTAGATAAATCAATCCAGTAATGCGCTTCAGGCAGAGCTCTAATGCGATTAGTGTCCGAGCGAATCGAGGCTAATATCCAGTAAAGTTGGGGATGTTACTTGCTTAAGACTAGGGTTGCTTCTACTCATAGACGTTGTATTCAGATATCAGAGAAACTAAGTGTCGTGTTGCATAGTTTATATTACACTGCTCTGAAATACCAAGACTAACTTGCTTTGATAAAACAAAATTTCTCAGAACAAGTAATGTAAAAGCAAAGTCATTGCGTAACCTATAATTCTTTCACTGCCTTGGAAGACCATGCTCAGTCGCTAGCGAGTTATTAGTAAGTTCACAGCTAGTATCTTTGTGTTCATATACAAACCTTATGATTGCGTTCAACTCGCTCGTAAAAAGATGTACAAGTATTTATTCCTCATTGCTTACTATTTATTTTACTACGCCTGTTGCTTTCCTTTTATAAAATGTCTAGGGTAATTTATTATTTAACATAGAAAAGGGCACCGCAGATACTATTCTGATAGTTAGATACACTGGCCCAGTTTCCAAGAAGATTATTATAATACGTGTAACATTAAAACGACTTAATCTTAAAGTACACAGCCCTGTTTCAACCAGAACATTAGCAAAGACCATTTCAATTTAGCCGGGTAATACCGTCCACTAAAAGCGAAGTGTAACATTGCACCACAGTGCTTTGCGATTAGGTCGGGATTTCTGTGCCAGTAACGCGATATTTCTACAAATCCTCCGCCGCGTAGTGTTACAATTACGCCACTAATATCGTTCGTGGTGCAATTTATTTATTTAAACCTACGTCCATTAGGTAGAGTCAAGAATTTCTAGCTAGTATCCACTGGAGTTACTCAGGGATCATGGATGTTCGCCTCAATTTATACGACCCTTCTTTTTATTCCAGTAATCGTACAAGGTTCGTAATACTTTTTGGTCTATCGAACGCTTGTGGAACTACAGTGACCGCTCCGATCATTCATAATGTAGATATATCGGAAAAAACAATACCGGTTAGCAAAAGCTATGGTGTTTTCCGCGTCTTAGGTAAATCAGCAAGGATTAAACTATACGACAACTGGCGATAGGCTGGAAGATGAACCGATAAAACGCATTTTATTTTAATTAACTTTACTTTTATTCAGAAATTTCAACATTTCTTGGAAACTTTTCTGATATTTCTTTCATGTTTAAAAGCTGATTAAAAGCATTGTCATTTAAACCGTTGTCGATTGATGCGTTTTCCAACCGAATTCCATTTCCATTTATGTGAAGAAGACGATACTTTTTTTAGTAGTTATACTCTTTTTGCTAGTTCAACTTTTTTTTTTGTCTTTACTTTCTAGTTATCTTTACGGCAAATGACGTGTAGATATGTACAGTCAGCGTCATATAATAGGTAACTTCCAAAGCACCATAAAGATCGAAACACTTCTCTATTGCCAAGAGCGTAACGGCATTTTCCGATATATAATAATATGGCGCTTTGGGTGCTACAATTTGACGCTGAATTTACAGGTATTTTTGTATTTAAGGTTAGTTCTGTAGGTTTCTTAATGACCGAATGGGGATGGGGTACCAGTCAGTGCCAGTTATTCTGCCACTGCCACAGAATAGTAGCATATTATGCTAATAATGTGTTCCAGTAGGTAGGGTGCTGGTGAGATTTGACTTTTGGAGTGACAAGGGCGGTAAATTATTACTGGTCAAGATCTTTGGGGTTTATGTCTAACTCGCTTGCAATTCCGGGCTTCATGAAAAACCGCTTAATAAATAGCAGCTTCATAGATGGATAGATAGATAGAAAATTCTTTATTGTACACCAAATTACAAAGTAAACAAGAAAACAATTGCAAAAGAAAAGCGATACAATTGGCAGCCTTATCGCTTATAGCGATTTCTTCCAGACAACCTTAAATAATCTTAAATAATTCATAATGCCCGCTTACCGCTTAGCAATATTTTGATAACGTTTACTATCAAATCTTGTTTATAAATTTTACGATTCCAAAAAATTTCGGTACTCAACTATATTTACAGTTTTTATTGGCGTTTAATTTAGTATGTAACAAACAAAGACTAGAAAGATCTTCTTTTTTATATATTAGAACGTGGCACTTAGACATGCAGCCCACCTGATATAAAGATGTCACCACATCTACTGTGTTGCTGACTCTACAAAAAAAATTTCCACGGCTATATTTAAAGAGCCCCATTCTGTATTGCCTAAATTAAATACAAGTATAAACTGTAAAACCAATCAGAAGCGTACAGATCCATAGTGACCCATCGACACCACGTAATCAGATAGCCGTATACCTGTATTGGTCCCGGTACGCAGCACATTTCTATCACTACTGACATTTATGGCCCGACGGCACAGTTGAAAACGCTAAAGTATAGTAAGTCTACATGTATTGGGCAGATATCATGTTTATTGAGACAATGTAAAATTATTATTTTTTACATACGTCTACATCTCTGAAGAGATCTTAATGAAATTCAGTGCGAACAAAGCTTAAACAAAGGTAAAATACTAGCCCCCCCCGACTGGTCTCCACCTTGTCGTGGTGGGGGGCTGAGTACCTCCCGGTAGGGCGCAGGAGGCGCTAGGAAAAAGGTAACACCCAGAGATTGGCGACTCTGGGGGGGAAACTAAGAGGGGCCTGTGGAGGGCGCAGCGGGCGGGCCAGGAGGGTCCGTCTAGCAGCGCCAAGAGGGTCATAGGCAGCGGGGGCCGGGGGCCCCTGCTTTCGCAGGCGGGCGTCGTCGGAAGATTTTTAGTGGGTATTACTGCTGGCGGTCGTGTCTGCCGGTGGTGAGTCCCACACACCTCTCTCGGTCCCCCTTTGGCCGGGAGACAGTGCGTAAATGCATTTTTTTTACCGACGTAAATAAAAAAAAAGGTAAAATAGTAATAGCACTTCCACTTTTTAATGTTCATAAATACAAATTTAAAGTTCATTTCTTCAGTCCAGAAGTATATATATTACACTGGAACCTTACTTTCTCACTTTTTCATTATAAATGGGAAAAATATTTAAACTATATCTATATAATTAAAATAAAAAAAATTTAAAAAGGAAAATATTTCTTTTTAATTATTGTATTATAAACTTAAAAGGTCTTGTTACAAAATGAGATCTAAAGTTTGACCAGGTTTAAAACTACGAGGGTGCGTTTTTAAGTCCGCGGAATGGAGGTGAAGGAAGGTGGGGGTGCTCGTTTAGGTACTAACGTGTTCAGTGACTTATAATTAGTATATATACCGAGTATTATCATAATGCGGTACAAATATGAAGAAAGAGCTTCGCGGAAAGAAATTTTCTACCGATGAAGAAGTGAAGGATGCAGTTTCAGCGTATTTTTCAGAGAAAAACAAAACGTATTAGGTATTAGGGTTTCAGGTGAATATATTGAAAAGGAAAAATAATTTTGTAATATTATTTCATCCCCTTCTATTCCATTCCGCGAACTTAAAAACGCACCCTCGTAGTGCTGTCACTTTCATTTTAAGATGAAGACAGTGGCAGGACTAGTTTTTAACCCGGTCTAACTTTAGGCCTCGTTTTGTAATAAGCCCCAAATTGTTTAACTACTATAATTAATATTACACTCAAGAGAATTTCGATAAGTAGGATTTCGGCAGAGTATAATGTATTACTTACACTAATGTTATGAAAGAACGGGATCTCCCAATGCAAGTGCCCGTGCATTTAAAAGAAGATCCTGGTCATAAATCAGTCTTGTAAACCATAAGATACCGAATAAAGGTTTTTATTTATTACGTAACGTCAGTTAAATCTATGAGCGCCACTTCACCAGGGCGAGAGTTTGTTACAAGAAGCTGGCAAGAAACTCAGCAAGGTTCCGTCTTCCACGGTCACATCAACATATTGCTACATTAATATTGTGTAAATTGTTTTAACATTCAGCGAGTCTAACGTATGCATGTACCTTTGGTCCAATAATGGAAACCTTTATCAGCTTAAACACTGTTAATGCTTACCTTAAGTCATACCATTTAAAAAAGCAGTTATTAAAATAGAATATTTATAAAAAAAAGTTTTCATTATAATACTGAACATAACAAAACTGTACTAAAATTCTAAACTAAAACTAACTAAGGTAATGGAATGTGTGGAGTATCTTACCCCAGCAGGGCGGTCTCCTCAGCGGTGATGGGGGGCATTTTCTCAGGGTCTGCCTTCTCCGGCTCCTCAGTTACGTCTCTGAAATAGTGCGCTGATGGTAGCTTACGAAGATGGGCTAATGGCTTATGCTATGCTATCATAATGAAAGTCGTGTTTATAATACAAGTGACGCACGCGAGCAATTTGTTCGGGACTATTAAAAATACCATAACATCTCCAAAACTATTTACCCTTTATGAATTTATAAAGCTATGATAAAAAAGGTTGTACTTTGCTGCGAGACATGGTATGTATGGTTTGTCATCTTGGTCGATTCTAATACGGATACTAGGAATAAAAACTATGGGCAAAAAACATAGTTATGGTAAATATTATTAGAATTTGGTTTCAAAACCTATTAAATTGACTTTAAAAATTGTTGTTCTTAATCTGAAAGCGATTGTAAAAAGTTTTCTGTCTATAGATGGAATGAAATTCGTTTCCTGAGAGGAGAATTATATTTTCGCTAAATTAAAAAATATTTGTTGATATCATAAAGCGTAAATAAATTTATTCTTTAAATTTTACTGCTAAAATATGATTATAATAAACAAAATAAACAAAAGGACTGTTAGCTACCCTTAAAGAATCCCATATGACCCAAATAGGAGAATATCACAACTCTTTGGTACAAAGAGAAATATTTCGTAAAACGTGAACTGGGTAAGAATGCTATTCTTAGATAAGTATAAATTCCTTGCTGTGCTACGAGTACACACACAGGAGTTACACAGAGCAAGTACTATGTAAGTCAACAAAGGATATACCGCATATTGGAAAAGCGGTTCAAGATTCGCCGGAAACGTGTCCCAGCTGATTTCAAATTGAGAAAATGGTTGTATGGCCAATTTAGGAAGGTACGTCGGTTAAGATTTATACACCAAAAATTCATCAAAAAGAAGCATCTTACTTTATTGAGATTACTACTGTTTAATTAAACAGTAGGAATCTAAAAGTAAGATGCTGTTTAATTAACCAATACAGTGGGACATTATTCTCTATATTATTCTAGCAGCTAAAGCTGTACCCGAAAACTTTATGAGTTGTACTTTTCTGCTTGGAATAACCAGCTTCGTTACTCAGCTGATAATTATGAAGATGTCAGTATAAAGTGAAAATTTACGTTTCCTGACTCATAACTATTAATAAATGAAATGTTTATCTTTAAATCAACAATTATAACATATGACTTTAAAGTTTATGACATGTAATTAAGCAATCTTGAAGTGATTCTTAAAATAAAACTCTGAACCTTAATCTTCAATGGCAAGCATCAAAACCGCAAAGGAAAAGTTTAATAAAATCATTACCTAAAACATGTTTTTACTTTATTTATTGTAATACTATGTACGAATATTATTATGAATAGGAATAGCTTTTAACTTGACCATTTTATTTAAACGTAAGCTAAGCTAGGTTTAACAATTTTAGGAGATGTTAAGGTAACCACTACTGCCTCGGCTTAAATGGTCGCGAGTGTATTTAAGCTGAAAATTTTTTAATTAAACATTTTCCATATAATATAATAAGTTTTATATTAAAAAATAGTTTAAGTCACTTTTATGATTGTTCAAAGAAATGCATATTTAGCTTAAATGTCTTATTTGTCTTAATTGATAGGCATTAAAAGTCAAAGGGATTTTCATTTAAATAATTAATCATTGTATAAAAATATTACATTAAATATCTAGCACACAATGATATTTTTCGAAACCAGTTTAACGTCTATCGAAATATTCATGAGGGAAGAAGGTAATTGCAAAAGAAATAGGTAAACTATAACAATTTTCGTTTTAGCTTTGCACAAATGTTTGGTAAGTAAGGTAAGTGAATAATTATCAAACACTGATTGTAAGTGAATATTTAAATAATATAAAAAATTACATTATTAATTTATGCAGTAATTGAAATTCATAAATTCTTCTTTTAGAAAAATATGTTTTAATATTCTGGTCCATAAACAATTATCTACTTATGTAAATTTAAATTATGTGTACATCACTTTTAAATCAATAAGCAATTACTGGGTACCTGTATTTTATTTCAATTGGCCATTTTTTACCAATGATATTTTTTTATAAAATGAACTATTATGTCAAGCTTATTATTTTTAATTAAATTTTATATTTACACCCCCACAATACTATTTCTCTTATGACTCAATGAAGTCTATTGAATAGCAATTACCAAATACTGAAATGAAATATATATTTTTTAATGTTTAAGAAAAACTTAAGTTTTGGGACTCCAAAATAAGATATTCCTATTATTTTAATGATATTGGTAAATCTGTCTTGCCCAAAGAAAATATCATCTTTTTAAACATTTAATATAGTTCATGACAAAAGAAAAAAAATTTTTTTAACTTTAAATTACAAATAAATTTTACAATACAAAAAGGAGGTAGAAAACAATGTCAGAAATATTTTGCTTATTCAATGAATAAATTGAATAAGCATTAAGTTTTTTAGTAGATATTTTAGTTATATAAAACATCATACAAAAAAGTCAACTGTTCCCCATAAATTTTTAAAAGATTATTTAATGATAAAAAAGACAAGGACATTTCACATAACATTAAAAATAACTACCTACTTAAAGCTTTAATTATTTAATCCTTTATCTCAATCACATAATATTTAATACAAAATGATATAAAGAAAATTAAATAATAAATTTCAGCTTACTGTTTTCACATATTTAAAATACTGATTAATTGCAATTATGAAGGGTAGTTTATAATTTTACTTGAATTTCTTCATACATTTTTGAGTTATCAGATTAAAAAAGTAAAGTGTAGAAAAATAAAAATGGCATATATATGGTGATACAGTATAGCACTCTGATTCATGCTACTCACTCAGTGAGCACCTCAGACATGTCCGAGCTTTGGTTGAACAGCGGCTCCAACTTCTTCTTGGTATTTATACCAATTTGTAGTATTTTCTTAACATCAGCCTTTTTATTCGGCATTGTGGTACTCCGATACACTTGGTCCAGAGAAGTGTACGAGCCACCGTTCAGGAGCCCTCGAGGCATGGCAACTTTGACCAAAAGAAAAAAACGAAAATATAAAGCTCACATATACAGCAAATTAACTTTAAAAGAAGTACATAAAACAACAAAACAATCATGCTGCAAATATTGAAAACAAAAATAATAACATTCCTTATTTAAAAAGTTTTACTATCTCAGAAGTTTAAATAATAAATTTAGTCAACTTTTCGAATAGTAACGTGGTCAGCTGGGATGCAAGTTGCATTGCTAGTTCGTTATAACTTTTTTATGGCACTGTGGTAGTTTAATAAAAAAAAATTGTTACCTGATAGTTTTGTGGAATAGTATCACGTAACTTATACGCCTGATTGGAATTGAGCGCGAGCACCGGTATTCGCAATACCGAACGGACACTGAACGCGGTTCGCTAGACAGCCTTCCACTGACTAATGAGGATCCAGCAAGACAGAAATGTCCTGAATTCCGAACGAACTAAACTGCCGCGGCTCACTTCGCGCCTTACGGGAGCGCATGCGTGCACAATCACGTCAATTTACCAATTTACAACCCGGGAAAATACAAAACAAATTGCAAAGAAACTGTACCGTTCTAGAACAAACCAACACAACAATTGAATTTTTTATTTACTACCTACTACAAATGTATTTATTTACATTGCCAAAGGCTACAATCATGTGTAGACTACCAACGATGCACAGATGTGTAATAAAAACAGAAATACAGTGATATTATAACTCATTTTTAGTCTTAAAAGCAGGTACCTAACTGAGGAATATTTTTTCTTACAGAATTATGAAATCCCTTAGTACTTACGGTATTTCATATAAAGTTGTTGTAATTTTTTTACTTAGGTACTGATGTGTGAACAAAACTTAACTATGTTTCACTCAAGTGAAACTGCGGTTAGATTTTAAATTTACGCAAGTGATGGATTAATAAATTAATCAAATTTACGTTCATAAAAGCTTAATTGAGACAAACTTGTACAAATTATTTTGACTTTGAATAAAAACGCTATTTATATTTTGTTTTTTCCGCTGAGAGCATTGTTGATGTTGACCGCTACGAGTATCAACGTACTATGAAAAAATATAGTCAGCTAGTCAGAGTAAGGACCGGTATAATCCCCTTCTACGAAAATAGCAATACCTGACAACAATTATTTTGGACATCTTGGCGGAAAAGTGAAGCTTCATTTTTGCAGTTTTGTTTAATTTTATATAATTTGTGATATTTTAAACATTAATGTGAAATAACGGTAGATTATTAACCGTTAAGTGTTTGTGAACGTACATGACTACATGGTAAATCAGACGAAACAGTGAAACATCACTTTTCAAATTCTCTCAAGAAGTCAAAGTGAGATCTCAGTATAGTCCCACATCTTTACTGATGACTCAAGGGGTTTAGGGGAGGGCATCCTATTTACCATTTATCATCTTTATCACTACTCATTCACATTTACCATGATTTATGTATTATTAATATATCTCTTACTTGACACTGGCTAAATGTGCTAAACGTACATTTTTGATAATGAGACGTTTAAAAAAATGTTGCCTGGTTTGTTTTTACAGTGGTAAATAATTAAATTCTTGTTTTAAAGAAAAAGAACTGTTTATAATAAATGTTACATTAATCTAAGATTCCACATATCAAACTAGTACATAAACTAAATATTTTTAAACAAGTGAATATAAAGTAAAACTGTCTAACATCACAACATGGTATGTTAAAAAACAGCATAAAACATTGATATACTTTTATATTACCAACTTCCCCTCTCTTTCGCAAAGAAAAATCAACTCAAAATATTTATGTTAGAATATATGAAACTAATAAAAAGAGAGCGTTTTTCCAAATAGTCTGCCTTCCCTTAGTTTTCAATTCTCAGTAGTAAAAAAATAGACTTAGTAATATGTGTATTGTAATATTACTAACACATGTAAGTAATCATAAGCAACCAAACTTATCTGTACAAAAAATATTCTAAAGCTGAAAAGTTTGTTTTATTAACTTTGTTGAACGCGCAATAGTGAGGAACTACTGGTTATTTTTACTGGTAATATTTTTTGTGTAAATATTTTTGTTGTTGGTTGGGCACATAACACTTCAATGAAAAATATTGCAAAAGCTAATTATTAAAATAAATGCTATTCATCTGTCGCATTCGCTGCATAAATATTAAATGAAACATAAAATATATTAGTATTTTAAAAAAAAATGCTGATGAAACCGCAGCTATATATTGTTTCTAGCCTAAGCTTAAAAAGTGCAAGGTAAATTTAACTGCACTTCATCTTAGGTGTACCTTGTTATGTTTTGTCACTTTATTTTAAAATTCTTGAAGTAAAGCCATACTACTTCGATGATGTGGCATAAAGCTTTATGGAAACTGTCACGAAATATAGTTGTACAGTGGCGCAGAGAGCTAAGAACCGGAACCCTCATTTCCTTGTAAATTGTGTTTTCATTCTAGAAATAAATAACATGTATCTAGAAAAATGACAGAGACAGTTGAAATGAGTTGTTGACATAAAACGTAATTTTTTGGACTGCATCTACTGCTTATCATCAGACAGGATATGGTCACGGTGACGTGTCACATTAAAAATTCCTAGAGTAAAATTCCCGATAGGATTAGTATCTATGATAATTTTTAATGATATTTTTTGCTCAATCTAATTTGGCGTAATGGTTAAGAATATAACTTAAAACCTAAAATGTTGATACTATTTCAACGTACCTAGGTACAGAACTGATCGTCGCGTCAAACGCTTCAATTTTGTTAAAAATAATCTCTTTGATTATATGCTAACTAAAAAGGTCTCTATCAAATTTATTACATTGTGTTAGTTTACAGAAAAATACAGAAAATACAAAAGTATGCGCGTTAAACGCTAAAAGTTGGCCCTTTACCATCACCAGCAGCGTTGGAAATCCGTAAGGACATCTATAAAGACGTTCAGCTCCCATTTAGTACAAAAGTTCAAGCTGATCCAAAAAGCTGGGTGTACCTAATCGAGGAGCACCTGGATACGATCTCGAACCTTTTGCATTAAATTAAAATTAAAAATTCATTTATTCAAGTTTGGCTCAATAGAGCTCTTATGAATGTCATACTTATAAACTAACGCGCCCATTCACTGCGGGCGGGAGCTTGATCGTAAAAGAACGGGCAAGAAAATCGTCAAGGTTGGTTTTTTCTCCCGCCAGTTACAATTAAAATACATAATATTAAAACAATTGTGTTCTGCAGTCACAAGATTTGAAAAAAAAAAAGGGAGACAGAACTCTTTTTTACCAATATTAACATAATTACGGATAAACATAGTAGACATGAGCAAACGCGTTACGCTCAACCATATTTTAGGGAGCGCAACGATCCGACGCATGACGCTACCACCGCGGAAACATATAAGTGAGCGTGATATACTCAAGCTGGATAAAAGGATTTAAGTAAAAATAACATTAATATTAGAAGACTGAATTATTTTAAATGTGCTGCAAACCACAATTTTGTTACTGTAAAGTGGTATACCATATGGTATCAGTTAAGCTATGCAGCCATCAAAACAATTTCCAAGAAATCGTATATAAGCAGTCTTAATTAAAAATTAAAATTATAAAATTACATAGACAATGTATGTAAGTAATCGTTATATTGTAAAGAGGGCCGCAGAACACAACTTTTATCATTGTAAATGTTACATCCAAGCGTTTTTGACATTAACGTAATCATTAACCGTGTAATACCCTTTCTTGGTAAGTGATGTCTTAACGGTTTGCTTAAACTTTTCAAAAGGTTCGGCAGCATAGGCCGCGGTAACCACTTTCAATGTGGTATGCTTGAGTGCTATGATTTATTTGTTCAAACATGTGTGACCATGATGAACAAGAGATTCAACATGTTGTACCACACGTACAAATACCATAGTGAATTTTTTGAATTAAATTAATGACTGTAAAGTTTAGTTTAGTTATAGTCAACAGAAGTGTTACAAATTTGACAGATTATGAAAATTTATTTATACGAAATATCTTAGCTGCAATACCTCTTAAACTCATACTGCATAAAACCACAATTGCATGCATCGACTGGAGTGTTTTAAGAAGTGTGGTTTGTAATAATTATTCGAATTCCCCAAAAGATAAAGCCGTACCTTTCTTAGAAAGTAAGCAATAAACTTGCATACGAATGACATAAAATTATTTGTGAGTTTTTTCAAATTTCCAAGCCTAATCACTAATTACATATAGTGATGGTCGGGACCAACGGCTTAACGTGCTTGAAATATTAATGCCACACAAATGGTTAACCATCTAAGGACGGACCTTTGTAAAGTCTAGCTAAAGTGACTGATCGATAGACTGCCTGCAATATGCAGCTTATATACTGTCGGCAACATCAGTCAGTATTGCGAGATGTAATTGTTTTAAACGAAACATAGAAAAACATTTGACAACCGAAATTCCTAAACTCCGTTTCTGAATAGAACCCACAACGATTTGGTTCCCACACGTAACAAATATTTGTGTGCATGGACATGAATATTTTTTATTCGTTATTTAGTACTGTTTAACACAAGTACCTATAAAAATAGAAAAATTAAGTAAAAATTAAAATATAACTACTGGTATTTTGAATAATTATTGCCAGAAATAGAAATGCCATGACACACTTACAAGTGATTATTTAATAATAATTGGTACATAAATATTACAAACAGCAAGTATACGTAAGTTAAAGGGATCAAGGTACAAGTGATACCAGAACAACTATATGTATGGAATATTACTATGCAAGTATGCAATAAAAAACAGATTAATATTAATTATTACCGAAAAATATAAAAGTTCCTTTAACCTTTGGCTGATTCTCTTGTTTTTTCTACATTATATTTTTTTTACTAACAAACCGCAATTTTTTTTAACTGGCAAGTAAAATAAACAGACTTAGATTTTCCGTACCTACTTGCATCTCTCTCGGCTCGTTTCCTCTTATCGTATTTGCAGCCGTTAATAAGTTTTACAAGGAAACAAAGACTTTATTTTAATATTTTTTTATTTTGAATGAGCTCAATCCTTTACGAGTATTTAATCTAGAAACCGCAATCCTTGATGTGGCGAAGTCATAGTACAGAATTTAGCGTATACGTACGATCGTGCACGGGATATAAAATTAGATTTATTATATATTAGTAAAATTTCAAATTCTATATTCGATCCATGCTACGTACGACTAAGGTAAACTAAAGTAGAAATTACTTTCTTTTGATAATACAGTAATTTTCTTTATTTTTCTGACTGAATATATGTATTTATAATTCATAAAAACATGCCGGTTACATGCAACTTTGGAGCAAGTTAAAAGTTTGGAACGAACGGATAGTGTACCACTAACTTACGCCAAACCCACAGACCCACAATAGTACTGTACATACATTGACACCCTGCTAGCGCCATCTACAATGGCTATTGTAAATGTTCGGTGTCGTGAAGTACCTGCTTTTCATGTTTAATTTCTTACTTTACTAATTTTCAGATACGACAGCAGATGGCGTTATAAGCCATAAACCTAAGGTTTTCACGTGGAAATACAAGATGGCAGTAGTGGTAACTAATAATACGATTTATAATATACATTAAATAATTTTGCTTATGTTTTACAAGTAGACTTTTTTTTATATATATCTATTTTTTAAGTGTTTAAACTAGTATTATAAAGTAAGTATTACTGAACATAAATTTTATATTCACACCATTGAACTTTTTATTCTCCATATAGGTAGGTCTGTAGATACCAGATAACTACCTCTTACCTTTAAACTAATAAATAAAGTTGACATGTGTGTTTGTAATGTCACAATAGCATTTTTCTAAATTAATTAATGTAAGTTAAACGGATACTAACACTATTTTTTTTGTATTACAAACGAATTAAAAATACCACTACTATTTGTAGTGCTAACCTCCGAAAATCTCGCAAGATTTGCTCTCGTCGTCGTTATTCTCCTTATAGTGAACCACAAAAATAACTATTTCCTGTATCAGATGAAGTCGCGGGCGGACGGTAGTAAAAGTTTTACACCCATTGTCAGTCGAACATCACTTTTCAGTTATCTATATGATTGTGAATAAGCTATTTTTAGTCTGATGGAATCGAATCCTATCCCTCATCCGGACAGAATTAAAAAGAGGTAGTTATTAGAGGAAAACTTACAAGCCATACACGGGCACGGAGCTTCCTGCTGAGCATCCTTCTGATAAGCAAAGTCCAAGGTCCGGGAGCTTGCCGCTGCGGTAGACCGCGCAGGCAGGCCCATGGCCCACTTTTGCGTCTCCCACCACGGAGAGCTGCTCATCCACAACAAACCCTATGTTATCCATCTCACACTTCACTGGCACTGAGCTCCAAATACCACAGACAACCGGCTTCAAAAACACTTCTTATTTGTTTTAATTATTACTTTTTAACACAGTAATAAGTCAATTAATAAGCACATTTGATTAATCTTTCGTATTTTATTTTAGCTGCATATTAACACTAATTTATAATAACACCTATAAGTGATCGAATTACAAGTTGTTTTATGGAGTCAGTCACTGATTATTTTAGCGGACAAGTCAAAACACATAATTTCAGAACACTTGCGTAAATACGAGAATAAACGAGTGTAGCAATTAAGTACTTCTTTACAGAATATCGGTTGTTTCAGTCACTCGTATATTATACAGTGACCTGATAATTTTATGCTGATGTGCTGTGTAGTTAGAGGAGAACTTCGGACTGGCCCTACTAATAAAGCAAGTGTATGGGTGCGGCGCTTTATTCAAGCTGATTGAGTACCGATCCACCAATGTGTTGCCGATCTATAACACAAATGCTTACAATTACGAGTACTGCGAGTCAGTTTTGACATTGACAGGGTTTTCAATACAAGAAAGACATTGTAATAATAACCAATTGTAAAAATAATTCATAGAATTTTTAAATTTTAGTTTATTCAGCGCTTTTAGCTTCGCGGAATTCAAAGAGGTCAGTCTTTGGATAGGTGACCATTTGTATGGAATTTTATATTGAGCACTTCCGTGCTTCATAAGGCACGTTACGCCGCTAATAAGTGGTCAGTCAAGCCAGGTTAGAGGCTATAACTGACGGCTCAAAATAATCTAAAAGCAGGCCGCCACAGATCTACATCCTCCAATCTTCATTCGGTCGACGTGGTGGAGTATGACCAAATCCCTCTCACCTTCGGCCGTAATGGGTGGTAAAGTGGCACTGACTGAATTATAATTTTAAATCTTATCCCGAAAAATATTATTACTTTTCTTAAAAAGAGATATTATTATGTGTGTAAGTTCTCTTAAGTAAGGCCGTTTCCTGTCCGTACTCAACAAAAAAGTGCCGGCTTAGGAAAACGTTAGAGGTAGGTACCTACTGGTATTGCGTCGTATGTTAAATCTCAAATTACCAACAATTACGTTAGCAACTGTTTTCGTCATACTAGAACACGGTATTTTTTATATTTATTTATTTATTCGATTTACGGAATTTAGAAAGCAGATCCTACAGATCAGTGCTTAGTATTAGCTGTAGGTACATACCAACATTATGTCATGTTAAGCTTATATGTTATCGAGTGACAAATTACTCTTATATATCTCCCTTCAGGGATACATAATTTTTTCCAAGTTGTCCAATTGAGTATTCAGTTCATTGAACTCTGCCTTTCTATTGAGATTTATTTTTGGATTACTTCTATTCAGATATATATCTATATCGTATTTCTTTTCATAAGAAATTTTCGTGTCCAAAAGATTCTGATTGCAAGGAATCGAAATAATTTTATGTGGATATATTAAATTTATATCTTTGGCAGTGAGTATATCAGTATGTCATATTTTTTTGTACTTCTGTGAGGTTTAATAATTTTTATTTATGAATTAAGTTTAGTTGATGTAGCTATTAGTAGGCCTTTGTTACTTTCGTGGTGGGCCCCCAGTTGAGTGTACAAATAAGACTGGTCAAGAAAGTCATAATAAAGCCCTTATACTTTCAAATAAATTTACTGGGTTCTTTTTAATAAGTATCTTATTAAATTGTTTTGATAAATAGCTTAATTTGAATCCAGTGTTATGTTCCATTTATAAAGTTTATTACTACTCGTATTTTAGTTAGATCTCAAATAAACCTCTTATAAAGGTCGCTTTCGCGCGCTATATTTTGCGCATTTGCCAGGCGGCTGAAAAGCGATCTATGTGGAAGACTATGGTGGCCAATATTCAGAATTGGATCATCATCATCATTACCTAGCATTATCCCGGTGGTTCAGGCCCCCGGTCTAAGAAGGTGTTCTAAGGAGATTTTGCATGAACTTCAGTTATTACATGGACCGACTGCCGCAACCCCGAACGAAATATCATTTTAAACTTAAACCAGATGTCAGTATATTAATTAAATGTTAATTAATACAACATTTAGTAGTGTTAGTTAACATTTCTTGCCCATGTAGTATTAGTAAACATTTTAGACAAACGTATGATACGTCTCATAATTTTTGACATTAAAAAATATGTAAATATTTCTGTTGGTAGGTAACCCTAGATAGCTGGTTCCTTGTTAACGCTAAGTATTTGATTGAAATGCATCTCTTCTTTGTCATTAATAACTCGGCACTAGCTCACGCTCCTGGCTTATTTAACACGTGAACCGAAACATATAACATGTTTTAAAATTAAAGAATTATTTACCCCAATTAAAAGTAATATTCTTCGAGCGATTGTATAGGGATCCCACCAACATCTAAGGAGTCCGAGCCAACCTAACCTGCGAGTGATGCACCTGCTAATCAACAGACGAGACTCTAGCGAACGTAACATATCCCGGTAAGCGCCGATAGGCTCGCCACCTATTACGTGGGACCGTAAACCGTGACCGTAGACCGATGGGCGAAATGTGGGCGTATAATATGCCTCTGCCTTTACCTTCGGGGAAACAGGCGTGAATGTATTTATGTTTGTATGTTCTTCAAGCGAAAAAGAAAATAGTTCAGATACAGACAGAACAGAACGACAGAAAACAATTTTAATGATTGTTTTTTGCTATACATAAAATTATCGACTTACCGTATGATGTACTTCTATATTTTTGACCAACGATAGTGTATCGGTTCTAAGTGCGCTTGCGCAACGGTCATTAATCCTGTTTAGTGCTAATCTATTTAAAACATCGTTAAGGCATGACGTTACATTACAAGACGTTACAAGATCACTAATCATTTTAAAAAAACAAGCTAATTTAAAAAAACAGTATTAAAGATTATCAGTCTCCAATGCGCAAGGAAATTACTCAGACTCTCCATAACCTTTTCTATGAAACTGGAAACCATTCAACTTAAATTCTGTAAAGTATTCGTTGGGAAAAATATCATCAATAAAGCTTAGAGATAAAAGTAGAGAACTGTGTGGGTTATGTGTTATAAAATAATATGCCTTTAAAGAGGTGTAATGCAAGACTAATTTAAAAAAAATATACAGTCACCGTCATACAAACATTGGTAAGGACTTCTTAGCGGGAAAGTGAAGAGTCATGTCTGTAGTTTTGTTTTACTTTCTAAAATTTGTGATATTTCTAACATTAATGTGTAATAACGGTGGATTATTTACCGTTAAGTGTTTGTGAACATACATGAGTGTTGGTAAATCAAACAAAACAGTGCAACATCACTTTCTCAGGACTCAAGGGGCTTAGGGGAGGGTATCTCATTTACCATTTATCATCTTTATCACCACTCATTCTCATTTACTATGAATTATATATTATTAATATATCACTTACTTGACACTGGCTAAATGTGCTAGACGCACGAAGCCATTATTTAAAATAAAGAAAAACATTGGTAAGGACTTCTTGGCGGGAAAGTGAAGCGTCCTGTCGTCAGTTTTGTTTTATTTTCGAAAATTTGTGATATTTCGAACATTAATGTGTAATAACGGTGGATTATTAACCGTTAATGAGTGTTGGTAAATGAAACAAAAGAGTGCGATATCTATTTTCAAATTCTCTCAAGATGTCCATGTGAGATCTCAGTATAGTCCAACATCTTTACTGAGGACTCAAGGGGTTTAGAGGAGGGCATCTCATTTACCATTAATTTATTATCTTTATCACCACTCATTCTCATAACCCAGAGGAAAACATCCATCTATGGTTAAACCAGCTGTTAGTCTGTTAGAAGGCACTTACTTCCTAATAACGACTGCCATATATGTCATAACAGCCGGGTCCAACGGCTTAATGTGCTTTCCGAGGCACGGAGCAAGCGGTATTTAAGCACATTACTTCGAAAAGTCATAGGTTTTGAACCCGAGACCCTCAGAATTTAAACGCAAGGGATCTTGCCTCTTTTTTTTTTGATTTACGTCGGTATAAAAATGCATTTACGCACTGTCTCCCGGCCAAAGGGGGAGACCGGGAGGGGGTGTGGGTCTCTTTGCGGCAGATACGACCGCCTATCCTACCCACTAAAAATCTTCCGACGACGCCCGCCTCTGTTGAGAAAGGGGCGGGGGGCCAGCACCAGGGGATTTGTAGTTTCTGGCACCCCGCCCGCGGCTAACGTCCCCCGGATCAGAACCGGGAGGGATCCCGCTCCCTCTCCCGCTTCGCGGCCTCCTTTTGCGACATCACCACTTCGCAGAAGGAGGCCGTCGCCTCTCATAAGAGGTCTTGCCACTGGGCTATCGCCGCTCTACTACTTATACTATGATAATAGTATCAAAAAGTATTATCATATCATATGAGTGAATAATTTTTTTGAGAACGGGAGACGTAAGAGTCGACGTAGAGAAATCCTACGGGATGATGGGCACTAGCGTTATTCTGCGTACTGGCTTGAACTGCGATCACCAACCTGCCTGCCCAGCGAAAGGATTAGGTGCAAATACCCCCAACAGAATGTAATCTATTGGTAAGGCCAATGTTCAGCAGTGGGCTTTATAAGGCTGACATGATGACGAATATTATTATGATAAATTACATTAATTACTTAAGATATAACTTCTATATTCGCACTACCACATCTCATAATTCTCATAAATAAGCGCAATGGAAAGCGACCGAGCCCACACGGGGGGGTAAAGTTAGTTAATAATGTATTTTTCTTAGAACACGCCTTACCGAACGCTTAAGTATTTACGAGCGGTGCGTGACCGTCGGCAGGCTTCCAAATAGCTTTCAATGTAATATAAACGTGTCTTGAAATTATTTTAAAACCCCTTTGCTTTAAAAATTAAGATACTGTTCTTGCAGTTGAGAGTGCCTAGAGATCAAAATTAAATAGGACCTTACTAGATCTTGAGACAATCACAGGAACTTAAAACATTTGTTCTCACATAAGGCAATCATTTAAAATATGTTTTTTTAAATTAAATATGAATAGTCTTCCGTTAAAATCATACACGACTTAGCCCTTTAAAGATTTACTACTGAGCAGAGGCCTTTTTTCACATAATGAGGTGACAGAAATTTATCAGGTCTCATATACTTCTCACCGCGGACCCTGTGCAGGTTAACCAGGTGTGCAGTGTCCTGCTACTAGAATTTGTACAGCCACCCACGTCCTAGCCTCTAACAAGTCATAATGACAACCACAAAGCAGAAATACTCGGGACAAACATCTTAATGTGCCTGTTAATGTTTTTCTCTCAATAATGGTTTATTCATTATTATATCTAATAACAATGCAAAAATCGTCTATATAAGGAGGATTGATTCCGGGTATCAATTTCAAAGAACCTTCATTAACCCTATCGGCCGCCGAGAGTGTGGGCGTTAGTGCTGGAACAATAGAATGTACACGGTGATCCCTTTTGTGATAAAAATATAAGATGTCATTTGAGACTTGACGAAATATGTCGCCATGGGCACACAATTACGTACACATCCATGCATTAGACTTAATACTGGGTATCAGATTTAATTTCTGTGAAAAATTTCATCTATTCTTTACTGATTAATTTATTACTTTAATAATGGGGCCTTTCCCAACAGTAAATAAATAATAATAATAAATATTTTTTTCTGACACTTACACCAATTAGGTATTTAGTTCAAGGTCCAAGTTAGGGGTGGCGGCGTTATGCGTCGGGTCGTTACATTCCCTAAAATATGGTTGAGTGAAACGATGGCTGGTTCATTCGTCATACTCGTGAACGAGTGCTGCTTGTGGGGACTGGTCTGCTCTTGTCTACTATTTTTATTTGTAATTAAAGATTTAGCTAACTGAAAAAAGTTAATATTATTTTTAATCTGATAGCTGCACATACAATTTTTGTTGTCCTATCATTCTCCTAAATGATGTTTTTTATTAGGAACGCATAGTATTGTTCAAATGATTATATAGATATTAAGACTGAATTGCTGTAAATGATATCTTTCATAAGGCCAAAAATATTTGTGGTTTGCAGCACATTTAATTAATATAATGTTATTTTTGTTAAAATTAGTTTATCCTGTAGCTTGAGTGTGTCATGCTCACTCAAATGTCTTTGCGGTGGTGGCGTCATGCGTCGGGTCGTTGCGTTCCCCAAAATATGGTTGAGCGAAACGATGGCTGGTTCATGCGTCATACTCGTGAACGGGTGCCACCAGTGAGAACTGGTCTGCTCATGTCTACTATGTTTATTCGTACTCATACTCGTATAACTTAAAATAAAAAGTTATTTTCTTCTTTTATTTTAAATCATGTGACTGCAGAACACATGTTTTTGTAGATTTGTCAAATTGTTTTACTACTAAGTACATATTCTTGTAACTGGCGGGAGAAAAAACTAACCTTGACGATTTTCTTGCCCGTTCTTTTACGATCAAGCTCCCGCCCGCAGTGAATGGGCGCGCTAGTTTTTCACTTTTGACGTTCATAAGAGCTCTTTTGAGCCAAACTTGAATAAATGAATTTTGATTTTGTACTGCAAAAGCGCGCCATAAGAGCTATCTATAATCTTAAGTCCAGAGATTCTCTCAGAGAGATGTTCAAAAAATTTTACATATTAACGGTTGCATCACAGTATATATTCGATGATAAAATGTATGTTCGCAAAAACATTAATACCTTTGATAAAAATTTAAAAGTACATAATTTTAATACTAGGAATAGAAATAAGCTCTCTCTGCCAAATTGTCGACTTCACAAAACAAAAAATTCATTTTTGGGTAATGGTATCAGATTTTATAATAAAATTCCGCAGGAAATAATTGATCTACCATTGCCAACTTTTAAAACTGTAGTTAAGAAGCAGTTTCTTCAAAAGGGGTATTATGCTGTTAATGATTACTTATCGGATAAACAAGCTTGGGCTTAACACTTTCAACTTGTATTTGTGTAAATTAGAATAAAAAGTCAACCAGATCATTGTCGTGACCATCCCCTATTGTGCAGGCTCAGCACATTGAAACTTGCGTAGAGGAAGTTTCCTAAGCGGACCAGATCTATCGTAACGGCCTGGCTTTGGTATGTAAATGTCGTCAACCTTTCTCCAGGCTTTCGGAATATACCCAAACGATATGCAGGCCTTATAAAGTCTACAGAGGTGAATGTTCAGTTCTGAGGATTCCTCTTGAAGAATTGCAGAATAGATTCCAAGTTTGGAATAGGCATAGGTTGGAAGCTACCAAATGCCCATCCCAGTCTACAATTATTTTTGCAATGGTCCAGTCTGCCCTGCAAATACGTTTTTCCTGGTCTTCCAAGCTTTGCGGATCATTATTCGCCCCTAGTGCTATTGACCCCGGAAAGTGGGTCCTTAATAGTGTAGCAAGGGTCTCATGTATGGACTCCAAAACTCACTAACATAACATAGACTATTGTCTATGTATAAATATAGAAATAATATAGAAACTCTAAGGGACATTAGACTAACAAAGCAATAAGCTTTACACCTGAAAATTTAAAATAATAACTTCAAAATTAATACTATTAAATAAAAACTCATCGGTTACATTCATTATCATAATTGAAAACATTTTCTTTTTAAATATTACAAAAAGTATTATTGTCAATATATTGTCACCAAACTATTTAAGGTCAACTTTTACAAGCGATCTTGACCGCCACGTATCTACATTCGGCAAGATAAGCCGCTCTGTAGCACTTCGTGTCTTATCAGTATAACCCCTTGTTAACAGCAGAGATAAAGATGGCGCTGCAACGAATAATGCAACAGGTGATATTAAACATTTTATATAAATTAAGCTTTGCGTTTGAATATTTTTTTCGTGGAAAGGTACTTTATATATGTGCATATATTCACGCCTGTTTCCCGAATGGGTAGGCAAAGACAAACATACTCTCATTTCGCCAACTATATTGTTAGTACCACGTAATAGGTGGCAAGCTTATTGCCGCTTATCGGGAACTTTTTAGTTTGTCAGTTGATCGGCATGTGCACCACTTGCAAGAGATGTCAGCTTGGGCTCCTAAGTTTTTTAATACATTAAAGGTATACTAAATAACGGATAAACATACTTAAATTCTTTTCGTTTTGTACATACTTAACATACATAGAAAACACCCAGACAAGAACAAATATTCATGTTCATGCACACAAAGATTTGTCCTGTGTGGGAATCGAACCCACGACCTTTAGGAGCGGAAGGCTGCCTCCACGCCATATCGGTCGTCAAATATTAGTGTGAAGTGACTGTTAAGGTCATTATCGAAGAATCTTCCCTGCTACAGCAATAATATAAAAAAATGCTTTTAATTAATAACTTATGAGTGTCGAAATAACTTAATAGATACTAACGTACCCATTTAATACGTACATGAGGTTTAGTATAGAGGAATTGGATCAGTAACTCGTAAATTTTTACCTGAAATTTTATAACAAAAATGAGAGACATAAGGGTTTTTTATTTTTTTATAATTTTTACGTTTTCAAGTACTATGTATGAAATAAAAAGTTTTTGATTTTGATTTTTGATTTTGTGCTATTAAATCACTAGAATAAGGAACCTTCCATCTTCCATAAATGTTTTGTCATCAAATTAAAGTTATACGTACATATTATATAATTAAGGACTTGGCAATCACAATGAAAGAAAAAGAAAGAATTTATTAAATCTGATAAATATTTCCACTAATATACAAACAATCATTAACCTATTTGAGTTATCGCTTTACCTATATTAATTATCTGAGCTTTTGGAAACGTAGCAGACAATTGCAAACTAGCAATTATTGAATAATGAATAGGAAGCCAGGTCCAATTGTTGTTTAAATGAGGTACTGTTGAGGACGTCAAAGCATATTGTGGCTTTTCAGTCGCCTGTTGTCGCAGTTGTAATTGATAAAACTTCGACTGCATATGAAATTTATTAGAAACCTAGTTTTCTTCGATGTTCCATTGTCTGCTTATTGAGTATCTACAAATCCGTCAAAAAAAATTGCCAAATTACCCCTCTCCGTTTCTTTGATCAAGAACCCTATTTCATAGGAAATCTTTAAAAATTGTACATTGGTTACAACATTCTGTCAGATAACGGAAAATATGATATATAACATAACCGACTTTAACTTGATCCGCTTTTATTTCTTTTAAAATCGATAAACGATAATTCATTATTCAAAATGGTCAAATCACCACAGTAACTGACTATCAAATGATACGCTTTCCAACGAACACCATTTAATTTAATTTTAACTATACAGTATTCCTGATTATTTTGACGAAGATTTACACTACAATGTTGACATAATTGTCTCTTTGTGTACATAGTAAATAGGTTATTGTTTCAAACACAAAAGAATACAACATTGAAACACAAGTGAAATAGTTTCCAAGCATACAGATGTTTGCATTTAATAATATCCAATATAAAATACTCATTCGGTATTTCGAAGTAAGATATCTTAATGTAACTTCTTTTTCGGATTTTAATAATTATACAACCAGCTTTTAATACTGCCAGTGAGTTTTTAAAACTCTTCATAAAACAAGTTACAGGAAAGGCGCGTTATTGTTCAATTTCAATTTAACCTTCATAAATAATTTTACAGGAATTATACGAATTTTTTATATAAGCCAGTTGTTATATTCGCTGTTGAATATGAAACAAGCATGTAGTAGTAGTATTATTATAGATTAAAAAGAATATGTGAAATATTGAGCAACCTATTGTGTGAAGTTCTGGCGCCTACGCAGAAAACGCGGCATTATGTTATTTTCAAAAACTGGTGTAAATTTGAGTTTCTATACATATAGATACATATAGTGGATTTTAAAACATAAACCTCTTTGGCAATGTATACAAATGTAGGAGGAGTAGATAGTAGGTATGATGAGTGCTATATTAATGTGTGTTGTGTTTTGACGTGTTGATTCCAGAACTCCCTAGAAACCTTTAGTAAAGGCTCCACTATTTTACTGGGGTCTGACTCCGACTTGACTCGACTATGACGGACTTAACTTGACTTTGACTGTACTGAATAACGAAAATCCTACATTTATACAAATAACTTGATTAATTATATTACTTGACACTGGAAAAATACTCTAAACGAGTTAGTCCATATTTAAGGGAAAGTAAAAAAATTGTTGTATAATCTACATACCAACCAAATTAAAAATTTGGTTGTTTGTTCCTGTGTACCGTTTTCTATCGGCGCGTGTGTTTCCCAGCACCTATAGTCCCGGGGGACTAGAGCGCTAGCGGGGCTAGAGAAGGTATTTATGCAGGCAGTCATGTGTGGTTGTTATTGGTGCGTCCACATCTCGCGCAGCTTGCGACCGTCTTGCGAGCAGCGCACGCGCTGCAGGCATTCAGTTACTGCAATGATTTGGTGCGCCTCTTTTAGCGCAACTCACGTGAGTTCGGACGCCGCTGGAGCTGCCACGATCGTAAAATGCACGTGCACATTCGCAGCATATTCAACAAGTGTGGACGCACCCTTATCGTGTTTATTCCGCAATATGAAACGTTTTAATTTTTCTGGACTGCACCGACTGCTTAGAATCAGGCAGGATTTGATGGTTATGACGAGTCTCATTAAAATATAATAATAATATTCTAACAAAAACGTAACACTTTGTGTATTTAGAACATCTGACACAGCTACATAAACAGTTCCAGGTTTTAACTTTTCCAAACTGTTCTAGTTTTTATTAATCACTAACTTCTGCCTGTTGATACGACGCGTGCCCTTTGTAGATTTCACACAGTGTCGCTTTGAACTGAGTGTGTAATTACTAATTAGAGACTGACTGCATAACCTTTAATAATATATGAGCGTTTTTTTTAAACAATAAGAAGTTAAATATATTGTTACATATACGGCCTACGAAAATACGACAACATTTCCAACTTTCGCAGTGAGCTGAAGTGGCTTCACATTGGGCTGCTTGGAATACGCATCCTCTGCCTCCTTTAAAATGTGTTGTTTAACCCTTCCACCCTTCGTATTTGCGATATCGCTTTTCCTCCAGACGCGCATTTATTTCTTAAATAATTTTTGTACACACATAAAACAACATGAACAAAATAAGGTACAATTTCTTCCAGCAAAACAATATGTTGAAATATTGTGTATGAAGTGTAAGGCGCGTGCACTACAACAAACACAAAAACAAAAAATATTCAACAAATTAGGCATACACATATTTAATTAAAAAGAAATAAGAACAAACTACATAGATAATAATAATACTACGACCGAGATAGATAGTGCTCTTTAGTATGCTTTTTAATAATGGACAACGACTGAGCGCTGCGACTGTATGATAGCAAGGCATCCCACAGTCTGACTGCATATACAGAGAAGGAGAAGGAATAAAAGTCGGATTTGTGGGCTGAAGTGGGACGGGGCTCAAAGGTTCTTCAATGGCGACCATAAACCAGCAAACGTAGTAGAAGACGTAGATGTCGAGTGATTTAGGTCGTTCAACGTGGAATACAACTGGGTAGGCCAGGTTCAGCAGTGGTCTTCATGTGGCTAGGATAATGATTGTAATATCAAGATAGTTAAATGTGGAAACGTGGACGATCTTAGCCTCGAGAACGACAAAGGATCGATGCATTCGAGATGTGGTGCTGGAGGCGCTTACTTAGAATTCCTTGGACCGCAAAACGCACCAATGTCTCCATCTTGAGTCAACTCCAAATAAAAACCCGCTTGTCGACCATATGCCAACAAAGTATTCTTTCATACTTTGGCCACATAGCGCGCAGAGGCGATGAAAGCCTGGAAAAACTGATTGTCGTTGGAAACACAGAAGGCAACGATCGCGTGGTCGTGCACCAACCAGATGGAACGATCAAGTGAAAGACTCATCGTCCTCCAAATTCTACGCGGTCGTGAAAGACGCGCTGGATCGGAACCGGTGGAAGCAGATCATCCGCTCCAGATGTTACTCCGATGCTAACCACGATCCTCAGACATAAGGGGCCGAGAGATATAGAGAGAGAAATGTGAAAAACAAATGGGTAGGCCATGTTCAGCAGTGGACTTCATGTGGCAAGGATAATGGGGATGTTGAAAATTTACTCGAAACTACAATAAGGACACATGTGCTGTTGGAGTTGCTTGCTATTAAGAGTGCAGGTTTCAAAACCTGATACGGGAGAGTAGTTTCTTTAGCAAGACATAGAACAACTATGTGTTTTTCGCCTTAATAGCTTACTGTGCTTCGGCAGTAAAATAACAAGGTTTGAGGTGAGAAAAACTATTAAAAACATGAAGGCTTTCATTATACATATTTCAAAGAAGTTGAACTTTTCATATAACTTTTCTCACATCACTTTTTCTTTTTTTCTGGTACAGTACGTGCTTAGAACACACAAAGGATATAATAGCTATAAAATGAATTTTCTCCTTACAAATCACTAATTTCATGCCGAATACGAGTATATGAGAAACGGAATGACTTCTGTTGAGGCCATGACTTCAGCTGTCTTATCTTATCACGGGGGCCATAGGCCAGCCTGCGGTGCACTTTGACCCTTTAGTCGAGTCTATTGTGCAACGGTACTACTTCATACCTTCTTTGCAATCAAGTCAACCAACCACTAATGAACAGGTGATGCATGAGTCACTCATGTCTGGCTTTTTGCATCATATGAATATACTCAAAGACTCTTTTTACAAAAATACAGGACAAATAATTCCATACTTAAAATAATGTTCAACAGGATTTGTTTCTGTAGACAACTGACTTTGTAGGTCGTTCTTTGGTCGTAACTAATTTTAGTTGTGGTAATATTTGAAATGCATGATATGGAGTTTAATATTTAAAAATATTTGCATCATATAAATGTACTCAAAGACTCTTTTTACAAACATACAGGACAAAAAATTTCATATGTAAAAGAAATGTTCAACAGGATTTTTTTCTGTAGACAATTGACTTTATAGGACATTCTTTGGTCGTGACTAATTTTAGTTATGGTAATATTTTACATGCATGATGTGGATCTTAATTAGAGATGAAACGGATATCCAGTAACTATCCGGTATTCAGCCTATCCGGCCGCCATAATACTGTCCGGCTGAATACCGGATAGACATCCGGCTGATTAAAAAAAAGCTGGATAAAAGAAACATATTTTTAAGTAATTATTTGCTTTATTTAGTAAAAATCACATTACTTAAATATAATTAGTTTAAGTATTATATTTTTAATAACACAATAGTAAGTTAATGTAATACAAGAAAAATTAATGACTTAGTACATTTAGTACTGATACTGCACTAAGGGAAAATTATGGTGAATAAATACTAATTTCTCTGCATTGATAGGTAGCAGGCGGTTGCGTTTTTCTTTATATATGCCCAGCTTTAGAAAAAAGTCTTTCGCTATACAAACTACTGCAAGGAGCAGAAAGGTATATTTTGGCAAACTTTGTTAAATTTGGCTATTGTTTGGCATTAGATGCCCACCAAGAATAAGGGTCGCAAGTGCGATCAATTCGCACTGACTTGAGATAAAAACCACAAAATACAATGAGTTACAGCTGAATTACAATTACTTATGTATATTATATACTACTCTGTCAAGAAAGTACCGGGAAAAAATCAATAATACACAATTTTTTGTTATTTATCCAAATTACCTCCAAAGTATGCTCCTTCAGAAACGTTACACTTCAGCCAACGAACAATCCAATGATTAAAATATTTTTTAAACGCCGGAATTGAGTTCAGTTCTCGCCGCGAATTCTCCTTTATGTCTTCTACCGATTGAAAACGGGTGCCACGAAGTGGTAATTTGAGTGTAGGAAAAAGAAAGAAGTCGGCTGGAGCCATATCTGGTAAATATGGTGGTTGCTCGATGGATTTTGTTGAGTGTTTGGACAAAAATTCGTTCACAATGATGGCCTTGTGCGAAGATGCATTATCGTGGTGCAAACTCCAAGAATTTTCTTTCCACGAATCTGGCCTTTTTCGTCGAATTTGTTCTCTTAAACGCCGCATAACGCTTAAATAATGTTCTTCATTTACCGTTTGACCTTCCAGCAAGAACTCCGAGTGCAATACACCGCGATAGTCAAAGAAAACAGTCAACATGACTTTGTTTTGGTTCAGTTGGAAGGCGCCATTCCGAAGCTTGTTAACTAGTTTGCATGTCAAATTCGTAAACCCTCGTCTCGTCTTCATGAATGTTGGGTCAGTATTGACTTTTTCTAGCATGTCCTCAGCGACTCTCATGCGTCTCAAATTCAGTTCTTTTGGGACTAGCCGGGCAGCAAGACGTTTCATACCCAAATTATTAGTTAAAATGGTATGGATCGACTTGTGAGATACAGAAAGTCCGGCGGCCATCTCTCTCAAACTTAAATGAGGATTTTCAGTCACTATTTCCTTCACTTATGCGATGTTAACTTCAGTTGCAGACGTTGATGGCCTACCAGAACGAGGCAATTCTTCCATCATATCTCGAACGCTTTGTACCACTCATAGGCACGTGTTTTTGATAAAGTCGATTCACCGTAAGCCTTCTGTAACAATTTCAGTGTCTCCGAACACGAAATTCCATTGGCGATGCAAAATTTAAGACAAACATTTTGTTCGATGTTTTTGTCTATTATGAAATTCGCAATACATACTAGATATTATAAAACTAAAAACAGCACTGTTTCAAATATAAATGACAAATGCAACTCAAACTCCGCGCCAAAATGGAAAACAATTGTGCCAATCTAACAACAACAAAAAAAAACAATTTAATTTGGAACCATAAAAAAACATTCGTTCCCGATACTTTGTTGACTGAATGTATATGTAATTTACTAATTTGGTAAAGGTACTTGAAATTAAATAACATAGAACAATCACAGTTGGAATTAGGTTTAAAAGAATTAAAAAAAAATATTTAGTAAAGATAATAGAGAGATCGACGTCATTAAGTTTACTCCTCCGAAGAAATCTATCACCCAATGTCTTGCCCGAGGAAGTCGTAGATAAACTAACGGAATCGAATCTGGTCTAGTGCCAATGAGAGAAAACATTTAGCCACCTCTTACTATTGACACGTTTCACCTAGAGTTTTTGCTGCTAATATTGAACTGCAAGGTTTCTTCCAAGCCCAAATTGGGATTTATGAGCGTAAGATTATGTTTATAAATGAATTTTAAGTATTTAGATAGCAGTTTCTCATTAGAAGAGTCTTTTTATATAGCTTTTAGTGTTATTGTGGGTTACGTGACCCCAAATGATACATCTGGATGTGAGGCTATGGTGTGGTTGTAAATTAATTTCAGCAGATAGGTCAAAGGTACTTCTGAGAAGAACTAAGTCTGCTTTTTATTTAGTCTTTCAGTGTTCTATGGGTCACGTGGACAAAGTCACAGGCGGCAGGTAGTTATGCAACATATAATGAAGCGCCATGGCGGGCCCGAGTGAGAGCTGCGTCGGTCCGGTCCCTGCCCATAAACGGCAAATTCCATGCAAGTAATCATTTATTTTCTACAAGTTCATTGCACAACTTTTAGAAGTACTTAGTTATGTATGTTTATGTCATGTTTGTGTTATGCATATCTTGAACATAGAAAGATATACAATTAGTTATGATTGCGTAATTCTTCCTCTTCTATGTAAAATGATAAATGATAATGGAATTCTGTTTGTCATCATCTTATCCTAGTATAATCCGGGTGGAGCCCTGGACTTACCAACGCTTATGGCCCAGGGTCTGCTTACATGTCTAACCAATTTATGGCTCAATTCCAGTTCTTATACGGAGCAACAACCGGCTGTCCTCCGCAACCCCAAAGGAAACATCATTATAAGGTTGAACCTGGTATCAGTAGGTATATTAGAAAGCAGTGACTTCTTAATAACGACTATAAATGCCAGTCATGACCAACGGCTTAACGTGCCTGCTAAGGCACGCTGCAAGAAAAAATTACGCACATAACTTCGAAAAGTCATGTCTCTGTGAATGTGTCAGATCTATCTGTCTGGCTATTAGGCTATCGCTGCGTTGAAGCAGCTGATCTATTTGTATGATAAAAGTTGAAGTTATAAGTAGAGACACTAGAATTGTATGCTTTACTTGTACTTATGTATATTTATAACGCTGTATTCCAAAATCTATACAATTATAATCATAGCCCCTTCAATTAAGGTGGTGGTGGTGGTTTATAATATTATGAGGAATCAGTATTTTTTCAAGTATGGGATGCTAAGGTGAATCGCTATAAAAGCCTGCCTCCACACCTGCCTCCCCATATCGGTAACAAAATGCATTTACGAACTGCCTTCCGGCCAAAGGGGGACCGAAAGGGCTCACCACTGGCAGACGCGACTGCCAGCAGTAATACCCACTAAAAATCTTCCGACGACGCCTGCCGCTTGTTGAGAAAGATAATAAATACGCTGTGTTGCAGCGTATGTGGCTGACTTCTCGGAGGGTCCATGGTTAAACAGCAGGGGCCCTCTGCCTACCCGTTGCGCCCTCTACAGGTTCTTATTAGTTTCCCCCCCAGTAGTCAGTACTAAGGGCACCCAGAGTCGCCAACCTCTGGGCATTACCTTTTCCCGGCCTCCGAGAGGTACTTAGCCACCCCACCCCCCACCCCCACCACGCCAAGGAGACCTGTCCGGGGGGGAAACGCGTGCAGATGCCCTAACTTACATACAAGAAAAGAAATAAAATTTATTTTACATATCAAATTTGGGCATACTCTGTTGCGTAATCTACAAATTAACACTATAACATTAATTATCTTTCGACCCGTTATCGCGTCAAGTAGTTCTCAAAATACGGCTTAGCATAATTTTATAGTATAGAATGCCTTTTTATCCAATAGAATCTTTAGAATGTATTAATATATATTTCTGCACTAGAAGCTATTTGCCCCGTTATCAGTAGCCATTGAATTGAAATAATAAAAATCATTATCATTACGTTTTATTCCACAAATAATTTTATGTTTATTTGAAAGTTATCAAGTTTTGGTAAAAGTGGAACATGCCCGCAGAAGCATATCGCGTCATCGTCGTTTGCGTGGCAAGCGAGAAGCGGCGACGCGTCACCTATAGCCCAACAGCGGTAACTACTATTCGGCAATTGTCTTCTTCTAACGCTTACAAATCGCAGCTTTAAAGAGTGACGGCGCATGTATGAGAACAGCAAGTTTGCCTGTGTCGGCCGGCAGCCAGCGAAACCCGTTCAGTCGTATTTCGACGGGCACTGAGAACGCACGCAACCTTCGCATTACTTAACTTTTCAAAAACTTCGACATAATGTTGCGGCACGTATTCTTAGCACTCGCGTTAACCGCGGCAATTCTGGCTGAGTCCGAAGTCGGGGAACTGAAGGTGGACGTGGTCAGCGTGCCTGAAGTCTGTACAACGAAGTCAAAACACAGCGACATGCTGACCATGCACTATACTGGAACCCTTGATAACGGACAGAAGTTCGACTCCAGGTTAGTGCATTATTATTTTGAAAGATTTTTGACTGTGCGTATACTTGCGAGTTGCGAGGCGAAGGCCGCTTACAGCAGCTGTATTAAGCAGGAAATAATGATAAAAACCATATCATTTTTTTATGTTATCGGACCAATGACCTTTTTTTAATTTTTATGTCTGTAAAAATGTTTACAATAGAACGTTGATCTCTGTACAGCCTAGGTTGAAATGAGGGAAATAATACTGGCATGTTAATAAATGTCAAGTTTTAGAGCGTTGGTACCGGCAGGGTTAAACGGTTTGCGGATTCCGGTTCTGGCGAAACGGTACTGCGTGACGTAGGAGTCTTGAACGTGTTATAAATCAGCAGTACGTTCATCTCACTTGGCACTTTTCATTTTCTTTTGTATCTACAATGACATATTCACTTATTAAAAAACCCAATGAAAATTACTGTCTCTGTATATAAATATAGACTATATTTAAACTCTATTACGTCCCGCAACTTTTATACCCCTTATTTTATATGACTTAAGAAACTTATGACTCTGTGTAACATATTTTATATATATATTTTATAACTAAGATATTCTTAGTCGGCCGTCCCCCTGCAAGATGGACGGACGACCAGATAAGAGTTGCAGGATCACTTTGTATGCAGGCAATCGGTCACATGGGAAGCTAATGGGGGAGGCCTATGTTTAGCAGTGGACGTCTTTGGAACTGATGATGATGATGTTATTCTTAGTTGTAAAAAGTATGTATAAAATATTCATAATTATTGTTGGTGAAATTTGTTTCTAGCTATGCTCAGCATATGAAGACGAGAATATGCCTAATGGGCGGTCAATGCAAAACAACATTTGTCAATAATTATAAATTAAATCATTAACGTATAATTATGAATTGGTGAATTGCTTTGTTGTCCCAGTCATCATGTCCAGCCTAATATTGTCAATAATGTTACCATAATTAAATTCAATTTGAAAATGGTATGAATTGCATGATTGACGAATTGGTTAACATACTGGCTATTTTATTGTCAATGAGTATTTGAAATAAAATTACACACATACATAAAATCACGCCAGTTTCCGCGAAAGGGTAGGTATAGGGTCCCACGTAATAGGTGGCGAGCATAATGCCTCTTACTGGGAATTCGTTGATCGGCTGGTGCACCACTTACAGGTGAGGTTGGCAGGTGGTTCCACAGATGATGATAGGATCCCTTTACACCTACATACATATACATAAAAGTCTTAGAAAAAAAGGGAAGTAAGTTTATAATTTAATATTGTAAAGGCCAATATAACTCGTAGTGTCATTCGATTACAATTTTCCATCTATAGGGCTTCAAATTTTTATATTTCAAATTTTTTCATCTAACATTATATCAACCAGATAAAGTCCACTGCTGAAAATGGGCGGTCGAAGAGGCTGGAGTTTCTTACTAGAAGCCTAACTACAAACTTCAAATTTAGCACAGGGGTTCTGAATTGCAAGTGTTTGCAGATTTATATTAGGTCGGGGAAAAAGTCTTTTCGCATAACGTAGGTATAAACTTATTATAAATTTTTTTTGAATGTACTATTTGTGTCTGGCTGGTTTTGGTAACATTAAAAAGGTTCCATTATAAAGAAAAGAAAAAAATAAAAAAAAGTTGTTTCCCGCTATTTTTCATTTGTTTTTCTCTCCGTAAAAATGAGTGAATCTAATGAAGAAATTCGATACATTTTAAAATTTTATTATAAAAAAGGCAAAAATGCAACTCAAGCAGTGAAAAAAATTTGTGATGTTTATGGACCTGATGCAGTGTCAGTAAGAGTAGCACAAATTTGGTTCAAACGTTTTCAGTCCGGAAATTTTGATGTTAAAGATGCGCCTCGCTCTGGTCGCCCTGTTACGAATAAAATGGACGCCATTTTTGAAAGAGTGGAGCAAGATCGGCATATTAGTAGTTACGATGTAGCTGAAGAACTGGGAATTGACCACAAAACAGTTTTGACCCATTTGAAGAAAGCTGGTTATACAAAAAAGCTCGATATTTGGGTGCCACACGAGCTCACTCAAAGAAACTTAATGAACCGTGTACTCATTTGCGATTCATTATTGAGACGTAATGAAACCGAGCCGTTTTTGAAGAGATTGATAACTGGCGATGAAAAGTGGATCACGTACGACAAGAACGTGCGAAAAAGGTCGTGGTCGAAAGTTGGCCAGGCTTCACAGACTGTGGCCAAACCTGGCCTAACACGAAATAAGGTGATGCTGTGTGTATGGTGGGATTGGAAGGGCATTGTTTATTATGAGCTTTTACCGCCTGGCAAAACCATCGATTCTGATCTTTACTGCCAGCAACTGATGAGATTAAAGGAAGCAGTCGAGAGAAAACCGCCGGAATTGATCAACAGGAAGGGTGTGGTCTTTCATCACGATAACGCTAGACCACACACATCTTTAGCCACTCAGCAAAAATTAAGAGAGTTCGACTGGGAGGTCCTAGTGCATCCACCATATAGCCCTGACCTTGCGCCTTCAGATTTTCACCTGTTTCGGTCTCTGCAGAATTCTTTAGGTTCTGTAAGGTTGACCTCAAAAGAGGACTGCCAAAACTATTTGTCCCGTTTTTTTGATCAGAAATCCCAAAGTTTCTACAGTAACGGGATAATGTCTCTGCCCACAAAATGGCAGAAAGTTATTCAACAAAACGGTACATATATATTGTAAATAAATGTAAATAAACTTTGAAAAAAATGTCTTGACTTTTCATACAAAAATACGAAAAGACTTTTTCCCCAACCTATTATGTTTTTGTATTTTTACGTCGCTAAAGAAAAAATCATCTAAAAATATAGTTCTATCGATTTCACCTATACTTATGAAAGCATTTCAACTAAAGTGTGCGAGTGGAAGGATGTGATCTCTGTCTATCCCAATGGGAAAGAGGCGTGACATTATGTATGTATATTAATAAAGTCAGTAGTACAGAAACATAATAAACAATAACGGCGAATAATTGACGACAAATATTTTCTAAATATCTAAGAGCATTCAGTCCTTTAAATTAACATTTTTTTAGCAATTAAATCTAAGGATTTGCATAACACTTTACAGCTATTTCAGGCTGAGACTATTCCAGACAAAACTGAAACATAATTGCTTCTTATATTATTCCGCCACTTCATATATTATTTTTTGACTTAAGTATATAAATAAATTAAGAAACTCAAGGTAACTTTATACTATGGGCCTTTTTTCAATGTCCAAGTAAGTTCATATTACTTTTCAGAGAGTAAATACAAAATTTATATTTTTAACTGTCAAGTGTCCCATAATCAGATATTGCGAAATCATGTTATAACAAATAAAAACCACTCTAAGATTTTTTGTATAAATTTCTTATGTTATGCAGGTTGCCTAAGTAACTTTTTGATTACTCAATTTTAATTATCAAGCGCTTATAAGAGATAACTGTAATTTTTATTTTTATTAGCTCTGATTATATTAGATATACGATAATAACTAGATAATTACGTAGGAACCTCAATATATACTATACTGACGATATCGTTTCGCAACACGTTCTTTAATTTAAAAAAAATATTTAAAATTTAAATTAGTTAAAAACAAACACAAAGTAATTGAAGAAGGCAGGAGGTGGTCTTTATGACATGTCACATTTAAAAAAAATTACGCTTTGCTTTGAGTTTTTAAGCCATAAAGTTTTATATATTTTAGGCAATCTAAATATATTGTCGGCGCCTCTTAGCAAGCAATGTTAATAGGTCTGAACTGGCATAGGTGATAGCTGTTTAGTTAATATTTAATAGAAATATATAAAACATTATTCTATTTAGTTCATATCATGCAGTTTAACATTAATTCTAATAATAATAATCCTTCATTGCACATAAAACATAAACCGATTACTAAACGTATTTGGAAACTAAAAGTACAAAGGAGTACTGCACGTTTCAACCAAAAAATATTCTAGTTGAAATTAGTGATTCTTATATTACATTAAATGGTTTGAGAAGAACATGAGACTCGCATTTTCTTGAATGCAGTCTATCATTTGAGGGAGTTATTTCGATGCCGACTGTACACTCTCAGATTAAAACCTTTGTGCGCAATTATTCCTGTACATCTTTCATAGAGTTTTCAGTCCCGAACTAAACAGAGCTTGTACAGTCGGCTTTAGAAGTTGCTAAACGTCTTTTTTGCACCAACTACTGAGTTCAAACAATAAGGTTAACTTAACGGGATAGCGTTCCATTTTTTAAATGTATTCATAATTACAATTTTGTTTATAATACTGACATATGATTTTACCACATAAACTTCGGGTGTTAAAGTGACATTGTACTAAAACGGTCAGTTACTTCTGAGGCCGACTCTACTATGGATACGGGACAACGGATAACTAACTGTACATGCACATTTGAGTTGTGATTGTATTATTATGTCGTTTGACCTTAATTATCAAATACGCTAAATGCCCCCGTACGAAAGATATCTATTTCTAATATTTTACAAGAATAATCATAAAATTATAAAAGCTAAATTGGTTTCACTTGGTTATAAAGAATAACCCCAACGTAATGGATCGTTTTAGCTTTTTAGAACGGGGGCCATTTTGCGAATGGTTCATTCTGCGAGTGATTACTGCTTACCCCTGCGGGAACAAGGCGTGACAATATACATGTATGCATTATTGGAGTCGACTGTACATATGGAAATGACCTCCCTTTCACTGACATCGCAAAAGTCGTCGGAATGAATAGTGCTTGCCTGCTGTAATTACGTTTTTGTTCTGGCCGCAGAAATCCCACATGGCGCTAGGACAATGCTATCTTACAAACGAGAGCTATAAACACAACCTACTAATTAGTTGGAAACATATTTTGGAAATCTGTGTAAACTGGGTGAGAGATATTTTATTTCTGGGTTAGTTATAGTTTTAATACAGTATTAAATATTATTTTGTTTTATATCTTCAAAGAAATGGCTGGCTTGTGTGTTAGTTACAGTTTTACTACAGCAATAGTTGTCATTTTGTATTCTATCTTCCCAGAACCGGCCGAAACTTCGCGTCTTTTAGTTCGGTCTACAGTCGGTACACAATACGTTATACCGGCCGAATGCGTTACCTCTGGAATCATATGGATGGTATGGAATATACAATGATTCTACATGAACTTTATCACAACTGACTGATGACATTTTAGGCATTAATAGCGCAATAGACAGACTTTTCCATTAATACAAGTAGTCGTGTATGTAAGTGACAACAGCAATATAAAACTACATAATAACTATGAATGCTTATTAATACTACTTATTTTACTATTAACACCTAAATTGTGTTCATAATGCCCGTAAACTATATCTCTCACTGTAGTTACGGTTGACTGGAAGAGATTTTTTTCGGTCGTAAGTCCACTATGGTACTAACTGACTTTATGTAAAATGTAACATTTACTTTAAATTTATATGTACAAGTTTGACAACAAAGGATATAATACTTAAATTTCAAGATAAAAACAGTAAATAGAATAAAAACATTATAAATACTAAAAGTATTATTCTCTCAATATTCCATAATACTTCAGAAAGGGTTCTATTTGAAGGGCCGTTTACAGTCTCAGTAACGAATTACAACTCAAATATTTATGAAATTAAACAAAGTTTGAAGGTCAAGGAGATATTAAAAACGCAATTTGAAGTTTTTGAAACTTTCCCGTAATATTTCCCAAAGGTGCAGTAGGTATGTGTTATTTGGAGAATCTTTTGTTAGATAATTAAAGTCGTTCACGGTATCTACTTCAATAGCATGCTTTTGACTTCAACATTAACTTCTAAAATTCACTCCACTTCAGTTTCCTGCCAGTTCTTCTTTCAGAGCGGTGGCTCGGAACTGGCACTTAGATTCAATTACATTTAAATATTGTTATTTTGCCAAAGTGAAACTAAGTTTGGTGATTTCAGTGTAATCATATTTCGATTATTTTTGTATATAATTTTAACGTTTGTAACTACTATGTACTACTTACTTCTTCAACATATTTTAGAGATATGACCATGAAAGATATTCGAGAAGACTTGTTCTTTTTTTAATAAGCTTTAATTACCAAAAATACGAGTATATTTACACAGGACACACACATTTACAAAGGAATATATTTTAACCTACGAAAACTGGAACGATATTTCTGCAGTATGTGACAAATGCAAACAAGTTACAGAAATGTCATGTTCATATAACCATATTGACATTTAACAAAAATTACAATACTTGCAATTACAAAGAACTATTTATAACATGAATTATTAGAAATTAGTTAATAAATTTCTTGCCATAAACGAATCATTCAATAAATATGAATGCTTATGGTATAAGTTTTTATAAGGAAGGATATATGATAAACTAGCAGCGCCCTGCGGTTTTATCCGCGTGGTCCCCGTTCCCGTGGAAATATCGGGATAAAGAGTGTCCGATATGAGTCCAGTACTGCAGCTATACACGTACAAAGTTTCATCACAATCGCTCCAGTAGTTTTTACGTGAAAGAGTAACAAACATCCATCCACACATACAAACTTTCATGTTTATAATATGATAGTAGGATTAATAATAAATTTAGAATGTTATATTTTATGTTGTTTGTAACATTTACATGCCGCCTTTAGGAAAACGTGCGGGCAAGAATGATTTTACAACACCTGTATTTACCATGTTTTAAACCATTACAATTATTCTATTCTATAGTTTAGTCTAGTCTAGTCTAGTCACGCAGTAACGTTGGCTGCTAGTTCAATACTTAAAATTAAGCGTTTTAACTAGTATGTTATTGCAGCACATTTAAGTTAGCACGTACCTAATAGAGAGGATACTTTTAAATGTGTAAAAAAATATACCAGTAGCCGAACGAAAAGATATTTGAAATTAATTTTGTTACAAAAGCGGGTATTGTTCACAAATTTTATTGTCCACTGAAAGTTTGGAGAGCAAGAGCATGCAAACTTGGGAACCACAGATACAGCACAGCGGCTGAAGCGCTGCACAACTCGGCAGTGGAGCGCTGCCGCGCTGACAAACTTATCACTTTGCAGTCCGCAGACGTAGTTTATATCTACTGAAGTAACTTAAAAAGAATTAGATTTTTTATTATCGGAATACTTAGTTCGGCTTATGACATTATGGTAAATTTTTTGAACGCCTGCTGGAGACGAAATCATAGTGAAAACTATTTATGTAAAAGTATAATCAACAGATATAACATATGTTTAATAACAGCCCAATAAGCTGTTGTATAATAACAGCACAATAACTAGTTAGGTTGGTTGGTAGGCTAATTATGAAGCCAAGATCCATATTCCTGTTGGTACTGTTGGTGCCACGACTCACGACACTTAGGGGCTTATCACAAAAAAAGATATAAAGTTAAACCAGGTTTAAAACTAGCGCTGTCACTTTTGTTTGATAAGATGAAGACAGTGACAGCACTAGTTTTAAACCTGGTTTAACTTTAGATCTTGTTTTGTAATAAGCCCCTTATATTTTTACGAAACTAGTTGCAGTACTGCAACGAGTTTCATAAAATTAACTTCATCATACATTACACTAATTTATAATGTGAAATCGACCTTATCAATTCGATGTCTTGTTTTGTACTTAAGTTACTTAGGTTTGGATTTCTAATGTACTCTTAAATAATCTACTTCAACATCACTGTTTAAATTAATCGGCTATATACAATGCCACATTTATCTATACTAATATTATAAACGCGAAAGTAACTTTCTATCTTTCTGAAACTACTAAACAAATTTAATTAAAATTTGGTCTACAGATAGTCTAGACTCTAGAACCTAGAAAGGACATAAGATACTTTTTATTGCAAAAAAAAAGGTGTAGAAATAAGGGGTAAAAGTTTGTATAGAAAGTCTTAATTTTTGAAGCTGAAGGCTTGAAACTATTTTGTTAGGTTAATTATTAGCTGATGTAAATATGATATTAAAAGTTTCTTCAGCAAAATCCGTGATGCAATTGAATTTCACTAAGGCGAACCAAAGCAATAGCAGCAAGTGGGAGGATTAGATCTCAGTCTCTACTGTAAAATGGCGTCATAACATGTATGCATATTGTTCAGAGCAATAAGAGGATTAAAAGACATAGAACTTGCTTTTAAACTTACTTTCCGGCGTTCCAGTATAATGATTCATTTCTGCGATTGCATTTGAAATAAATGCCAAGGGTATTCTACATGTTCTCGATTTTAACGAGATTACAATATTGATTGATTTTATTTAACTTTGCTACTGGATATATATACTTAAATGATCGTTGTGTTAAAACAAATGCTACTGGAAGGTAACAGAAACTGTTTGGTAAATGTCCAAATATTATTATGTTGTTACCAGTTTGATGATCTTAACCATGTAAATATGTTACTGAAAATGAAATATTTTTCGACTTACATTTCATCTCTAGTGTATTTGCTTGATGGACGGAAGTTAACGTTGAACACTCATCAGAAAGTTAAATAAAACATTTAATTACACTTAGCGCTTTTCTGCATGCGCCGGCGCACTTACAGCGGCCTCGAGGACACCAATTGTCTTTGTCTCTGTCAACAATGGCGATTTCCCAAAGGTGTTCACGATTTTGTATCAGTAAAATACATTGTGATATCATAAACGATCTGTGCCATTGTTTAGAAGCAGGAAGACAGGTATATTATTGTTAATACTTAATTGGATGTTGCTTTTGCGACCTCAGGCCTTTTGGAAATCATTTATAACTTATACTAGCTTTCTATTTTACATTTTTCATTTTATTTGTGTCGCTCTTGGCAGAGCTGTCGTGGTCGTCATGTAGTGGTATAGGTAGGGACGGATGATATGCGCTATATACATTTAAGGAATCCCTTACTGCAGCCTTTTTTGATTCGACAAAAGCAGAAATACTTTTTGGATAGGATTATTCAAACATTAGATACTCATGTAGCTCCAGAACTGTACATTTTAATATATGCTAATGGTTCCAAGGTATCTTTATAAATGTCAAAGTACATAACATTTGTCATAATATCCTCTTACAGTCACACCAATTATTTAGCTCCAAGATAAGTATCATTAAGAACTTGTGTTATGGATACTAAAGAACGGATAAACATACTTATATACTCTTTTTTCTGTAAATACATACTTAATATACATAGAAAACACCCAGACCAGAACAAATATACGTGTTCAAGCACAACACACACAGTTTAAACAAAGGGACATGTTGGGAATATAAAATACATACTTTTAAAAAATATGCGTAACGCAGCATGAAACGGAACGTCACAGTTGTCAGCTGTCATCCTTCAAAATTTAGACACTAAATAAGGTAAATTATATTAATTAAAGTCAAAAACAATTGGAACAATTTATTATTATTGGATATGGAGGTTAATAAACGTTACAATTTAAATGCAATTCAATTTAAATAGACCTTGAGGGTCACTCGGATTAATTCGTGTGCATTTTATTTGAGTGTCACGAAAGGAATGTAAATAATCTCAATCTTCCATATCGAAAAGGCATTTTTAAATCTATGGTTAAAAATATTTATTTTGACTAAAAAAGCAGCAGCGGTACATGTCAAAGTTTTAAGGTTAAACGCGTCCTAATCAAGCGCCAGCCCGTGTTTAAATTTAAACTAAAGCTAAGGGGTGTTAACTTTAGGCAATTACTAGACAAGGTTTTGTAATAGCGTTTTATTTAAACTTGTGTTCAACGTGTGCTTAACATTTTTGTAATAACAAATCTAAAATAAAACAAAACTGTTTAATTTTTACTATCTAAAACAATATTCTAATTAAAATTATTTTCTTGGCCCCTCAACGTTTAGACCCCAGCGGTCATACTACAACAATGTATGACCTAAATTTGTCAATCCAAATCGTTGATCAACCGCAAATAATTCCTGATCGTCCCTCTCGTGTTTACCAAATTAATTACTCAAACAAATCACATTAAAGCTGTCTTTTCAGAAGTTTCTCATTAAAATTCCATCTGGTGGCCTAACACAAATAGAGAACTAATCAAAATTTGTAATGGGTGCCTACCCTGGTAGCGCCCGGGCGTTCTTGGTCATTCTATATGTTTATCAATGAAGTACACTAGGCGACATAAATAGCTGGCGTACTTCAAAGGCGTACTTTACTCTTTAACTCTAAAGGCGTGAGATATGATCATGTTCGAAGAATCATCATCATCATCATCTCAGCCATCTGACAACCACTGCTGAACATAGGCCTTTCCAATAGATTTCCAAATTGAGCGATCCTGAGTCGCCTGCATCCATCGGCTTCCCGCCGCCTTGACCAGATTATTGGTTCATCGCGTGGGAAGCCGTCCTCTACTCCGTTTGCCGGTTCGCGGTCGCCATTGTCATTGCTGCAGTTAACGCTCTGCTGTCATCCCGTCTTCACACGGTTGTTCGAAGAATGTAATTAGGATAATTAACACTTAGCTTATCGACTACTTACTTATCACATATCTTCATAGTAGAGACCTACAGATTAACCTACTATTTAAAGCACAGAAGCACTCAATATCAAATAGTAGACCAGAGTTCACTCATACAATAACTGATGAACTCTATGGACTTCCTCAACATCAATGATCGTTACCCACCAACTAGTTACAGATTGTACATTCAATCAGAAAGAAATGTAATTTTGGAAAAAAACGTATCAAATTAATGGTTTACCAAGTTTTTTCGTCAACCACAGCCGTATCACCCCAAAATGCAGCTTTTAAATAAAAAATAACGCCCCGACTGAAACCCGTTCGTTTGAGAGATACAAAGCCACAGCACAGACATGATGAGAGAGCATGAGTGTGAAAAATGTATGTCTGTCTGTATGCATGTACACAGAGGGGTGCACAGAGTTTTAAGGTAGGATATAATGCAGTGAATAGCAGCTGTAGTAGCAGCTCCGTGAGACCACAATCGAAATAACGAAGGTATGCTTTTTGACAAGTATGTTGTGCACGCCATCATCTAATAGCTGTATTTCATACTCAGATAACAGTTAATCCGCAGCACCCGACTGTGATTTGTTTGCGGATGGATGGCCTGAGATTTTGTCAGTGTGTCTGAGGTATTGTGAGAGAATGGGATAAAATAAGTTTTTAAGTGTGAGATTTTAATATTATATTTAACTTTTACTGTTTTTGATAATTAGTGTAATTGGTGTATTCCGTTCTAATTAAATAAATAAATAAATCATTGTTCCAAAACTTTTGCTTATAATATAACTTAACGTTGTGTAGCGATTCGAACAACCTTGATATTTGTTTCAGGTTAATGAAAGTATTTTATTTTACATGAAAACCGGTCGCCAAAAGGTTTTAATATTGCACACGGATTTATTGCATTTCCTGATTCGTAACGAGTTTGTGGAAGTATATCGCTTTTGTTTTTTAACTAAAATCAAACCGATAAATTTGTAACACATTTTTTTTTAAGCTTGTCTTTTATTTTTCTAGCCTATAGCTTCCCATGCCCGATAAACAATTTTTATAATTACTGTACTTCGTTGGCAAAAATGTAAGTTCATAATTGAGTTCGTCAAAAATATTAGTACACTTTAACTAAGTAAATTTCAATGAAGCTAAACATTGCAAAATTAAGTCGACCGCATATGAAACTTTTGTGTAGTATGTAAGAGTTTATTCAAGGATTCCTGTAGGCATTCGCAACTCGCAAGATGAAACCTAGTCTGGTCTTTACTCTTATGAAATCCAATAATAACCTATAACTGTAGGTATATACACATCCATAAAATTAAGTGTTATGAATTTATAAGATTAAAAAAAATGTCAAAAGATAGTCATGACTCAAAAATAATTTATTTTCTAAATAGGCATTTGGTCATGTTGTTATTAACTCCATACCAGACCCCAAATACCACTATCCCAAATTACTCTGAATTATTTATATAGCTCTGACCATCAGTTAATTAATAAATAAATAGAAAAAAAAAAAAGAAAGCTGTATTAAACACATTTCTGTACTTATTGCGAATCGTCATTATATCTACATTCCGCCTGATAAGCAGTCGATGAAGACTAAAAAAATAAGAGCGCTAACATATACACATAACGTGGAACTTCAGTATCCCTAATAATACTTACTGACTTGGCAGTCTTTTAAGCGCGTCCGTCGCATTTGAGTCTCAATACAAGTCTAGTTCTTACATTTAGCTAAGAATAAGGTTAGTATTTAATTTCATTTCCTGGTTTAAGAATTTATTTTGTCTTAATTTCCAAAGAACCATATGCCCGGACATATATCAAAAATGTACATATCAATATCGCAAAAATCGCCTCCACAATTATTTTTCACAGAATCCTCTTTTCTGGTTTTTTATAATCTTCTTTTTTTTGATATTTACTATTAGAGATTATTGTAGATGGCCTCATTATTTTTTAAATACTATGAAGGCTTACTTTTATTGCTTTAAGTTCACCAATACTTATTCATACACTTACTATGCATGTACTTGGAAGTTTACAAGAAGAATCTTACTTACCTGAATCAAGTTATTAGGCAATTTAAGTTAGCATCCTAAAGGCAGCTCCTAGATAGCTAGTTTAGTGTTGGAAAACTGCATTTAACGTTTTGTCGATAGTGTACTCCTCGAATTATTTATTTTCAAATGTCAAACAAACAAATGATATTTCTAATTACCAGTTTCACACAATCCATGAACTAAAACTTTTCTGCTTTTAGACTCTTATGGACTTTGTTTTTAAGGAGATGAAATGTTATCGACTGTATAATGACAGTAGGTACATCACTACACCAAATGTTGAAACAGCTTAGTGAGGGGTTAAGTGGCGTCTATCGAATATAACGAGCGTCATTATAAACGCGACTTTGTCATAATGTGCGTTCTTGTTTATGGCAGTGCGTCACTACATATTACAGCCTTCACTTTACGACTTAAAGAAATCAAATTTGAGTTAGCTAAAGAATAAACTAAATTATTATTAGGAAGTAAGTAAGTAAGTAATATAGGTTCTATTTAAAATATAAAACCTTTTTTTATTTTTGCTTTGAAAAATATTATCAGCTTTCTTTGAAACTAGTAAAGTATACCTTAGTAACATTTGTGATATAAAACATCAAAAAATAATAATTACAACAGAAACAAAGCATTGATGTATGTTTATCCGTCATTTATTATCCATAACACAAGTACTTAATAATACTTATCTAGGAACTAAATAATATAATATTTTGGTGTGATCGTCAGAAAATATTTATTTACTTTAATTATTTTTATTCTACAATTTTAAAATTGTGATATTTAGTTTTACTGGTTATTATAGTAGAATAGTTAACTTCTGATTGAAAGAGATAAACTTTTGAGTTTTCTTAGAGTTTAGTGTTGTGTTGTGAACTAAAAAATCTTAGTGTGTTGTGTAGGCTTGTAGTGTGTATTGTGACGTGTGAGTCGACGAACACAGCTATATAAGATTGAGTTCTGAACCTTAACAAGAATTTAGGAACATGAATATATTCATAAGACTTCTAACAAGATATTACATACATAAGCATGATCTTTATTATTATAACACATTAAAATGTGAACTGTGTTTCCGGAGGCAGTCACCTGAATACATTAAGAAAACTGCTCTTATTCTTAATGTATATCTAATATTCTATGTCATAGCACGAAGTGAATTTTTCAATTAAGGGTAATACAATCGTACTGGCTCTCATTAGCGATTGCTGGGTCGAGGTTTTAAACCCGCGGCCTCCTATCTCAAGCCATAATGACGAAGCCGTAGGCAAAAATCCTTAGCTATATTTTTGACACACCGATTGCTTAACTCATTAAACCGTCATACCTTTCGACACTCGTCTATGACCCCACATTACAAACAGCAGTAAAACCCCACTAAACTCCCCGAAACGGTACTTCGACGAAGAAACATCTGCATCTTACTCAATAGGATTTACGAACCAATAAAAAACAGGACAACCGAACGCGCGACTCGCGCCGCGCCTAGTAAAACACCTAATAATTCAGTAGGAAAGAGAAGAAATAATGGGTTCATTGGGTTTTTTGGCAATAACCAAAGAAAGCCTATGCTTTTTTTCGATATTGGACTTGGAGTTGTGTTATATTTCAGTCTCAGTGTTTCCTTTTTACAATAGACGACCTACATATACTTATGTGTAAATCATCCAAAATGCCTAACGAACTGGCCAAATTTTTTCCCGCGTGACGTAACATAAAACACAAAGCAAATGACAGCATTACGAAAAGTTTATTGTTGAAAATATTAGTCTAGCTGTTTAATAATAACAAATCCAAAATCTGCTCAGTTATTGCCTCTAAGAGGTGCGGTTTCAGCAGAGATGAGCGAGAATGCGTTGCGAGGAATGTGTTTGTTAAGAACCAATGGAATCGCTGCGCTGCCAGAAGCTAGGTTAATGTAGCGATTCTGTTGGTTCTTAACAAACACATTTCTCGCAACGCATCCTTGCTCATCTCTGGTAAAAACTCACCCTAAGGCGGAACAAAGTTCGCCGGGTCAGTTAGATGTGATATTAAAAACCACAATATGAAACTCAATGTAAATGTACTCGATACCAGTGGCCTGCACAGATATTTCAGGTACACAGTGTAAAGCACAAGTCCGTGAGACTAGATAGTCGAGCTAAAGAAGCTATCGCAGTTTTATTTAGTCAGGCTTAGGGTATGCAGTGGTTTTATTGCATGTCTGGTGTGCACGCCACTGCTCGATACCTACCCGAATCACCCGATACATATACCTACACAAGAAAGGACAAGAATGCACATACGAGGTCCGACATACGCAAACCAACAACTTTAATTAACAGAGCAGTTATCAATAAAACTATGGTTTTCTACCTCAAATTAAGATAAGGATAATAAGGTGTTCATAAAATATGTGACTTTTATACTAATAGTAATAACAAAAGTAATCGATGTCATATATGTGTCATAATCAGAGGTCGGAATTAGGTAGAGTTATTTATGTACTTGCATCGAAATGTTGATATTAATGTGGACCTTCCCGGGATTTCAAATGGACAATCCCGTGTGGCCAACAATTTCGGTCATCCAATATCATTGATGTAAGTTTGGCAACGTCGCGCGTGCAGTAGTCTAAATTAAAAAAGTAAAAGTAAATAACTTTTTATTAAAAAGTAACGGGATTTTTTCTATTCTTTAAAATTAATCCCGGGATTTGAGGCATATCCACTATATTCTTTCGCTGTGTGAAATCAGTGTAAGTACATGAATAACTCTACCTAATTCCGACCTCTGGTCATAATTGTGGATACATGAGGGTCTGCTCACTGGCCAGTTCGTCAAACAAGTCTTTCAAATAATTTATTTAAAACGAAACGTGTAAAGATATTGCAAATTCAACTAGTTAAATATGAAGTAGAAAGTGTAAGCAAGATGAATATTAATTGCCGAATTATGTAGGTTTGTGCTGTGCGTACGCGCAAGTGCTTACGCGCACGGTTCGTTACGAGACGCGTAGAAAGTTACGCGCAGTCATAATTGAGCGTTGGGCTAGTTTCAAAGGACACCGTTAGGAAAGGCAGTCGTAACACTTGGAGACGTGGAATCCAAACATCGCCCACCCGCACCTCATACTGGCACTAGGGGCTTGGACTGTACCTAAAATTTGACAAAAACTAACGGAGTTCGATAAGTAAAAAAAATATCATAATTTAACTTTGAGGTAATTTCAAAGGACACTATTAGGAAAGGCAGTTGTACCGCAAATCTAAACGTTACTCTGAGGGCCTACTCTAAATAAACGAAAACGATACTTCGTTATACCCATCCCTTTCACTCGATAATGATATACCTAGAGAGTGAAAGTTTCGTTTTTGTTGAATTAGAGTAGGCTCTCTGTACTGGAACAAGGTGTTAGGCAAAGTAACATTTAACAAACGAAGGCGAAGTTCGATAAATATTTATTTACTTAATTTCATACGATAGCTTACAGCTTTAATACTAAACATGTTAAAAGATAATTAAACATATGCCAATAAACAGTTACCGCATATGAAATCTAAGCACAAATCTTCTTACCTCGTTCTAATTGACTATACATAAGATTATTAATTTTATAACCTAACTACAACCTCATGCAGTTAAAAGCAACTAGGTAGGGAGTTGTCCTCAAAAATGTCGATCTCGCAATTGTTAACACTAATTATTAATTAAGGTGGGGATTTATACGAGATCGCTAAAATTGGACTTTTTCAATTTGATTGTTCTTTTTCATCTAGTACGGAAAATAAACTGAAATAAATTTACATCATAAAACACATGAAAATGTGTGGTTCAAAATAAAATAACCCGTTTAGTTTCTTAATATTATATAATTATGTAAAGTTGCGTCTCGTCTTAATTTTCCGGTCATACTTCTGTGCTATTAATCACAAGTATTTTTAATGACTATAGGTTATTAGTAGATTAAATACCGAAGAGACCGATTGGTTGTTTCTGCAATTTTTTTTTATTTTTGATGGATTTTTATATGCAATCGATGCACGAAATCCATCTGGCATCCCCTCAGCAGCGGGCGCGGAGACGCATTGCTAGGCTTCTTAAAGTCAGCGACATTCACCGTTCCCTTAAAAGCCGCAGATGGTCTAATGAAGAAACCGTTCCGCCTTTAGTTGGTATGCACATAGAGAGGGCTAAAAGGTTTATAAATCGCATGACGAGAAGTTTGATACGGCAAGTTACATATTGATCCCATCCAAAAGATTAGGGCGTTCAATCAATCCCTTGACAATCTTAAACAATAGTAGCAAATCTGCTATATTACTGCTTATGAAAAGCGGCAAGTTGTGAAATCGAGCACAACGCTTCTCGTAGCCGATCCTAGGAATCTTAAATATAAAATGTATCACATCACAACAATACAATTGAGCGTTGGGCTAATTTCAAAGACACTTTAACTTCATGAAAAGGTTGTAACCGCTTCCCAGTGCTCAGACTTGATGGCATGGAGTCCACTCAATTTCGCCACGTATCATTCGTTTCGTTAAGCATTATACTAGTATAATGCTTAAACTATGTAACATTTGACAAACGAAAACGAAGTTTGTTAAGTACAAAGTACTCTTGACACTTAGCTACACAGACTAAATTATGTAAAGATACAACTCACACTTAGAAGCAATTCCGACTATACGGTACTTAATGGAAAAAAATGCAAAAATATATTCTTTTATCAACAAAACACTTCGTGCAAATGATTTAAAGATTGCTCATGAGAACATGTTTCTCACATTACAAACGTGCCGTGAAGCGAGTCGTCAACTGTCATCCCGTCCTGTCACAATAGTCCGACGTCCCTTTAAATATTCCACGACCCTGCCGGAGATAAGAGAACAAAAAATATAAAACATTACATTCTCAAAGAAAAACAATGACATGAAAAAATTTGAAAAAATATTAATTACGTGTTTAAGGTCCAAATTGGAACCATAGACAAAAGCTATACCCGTTCGACCCGATTTAGTAATTTACTTATAATTTGATTTCCAAAAACCTAGTGTTTATATTATTGACGACTTATATGGCGTGCAAGCGAATATACCTTCTGTGGGCACTTCTAGGCACTTCGCTTTTGTGGTCGTGATTTCGACTCCCACACAGGATAAATCCTTGTATGCTCAAACATGCATATTTGTTCTGGGTGTTATCCAATGTAGGTACATTAAATATGTATTTACAATAAAAAAAATATTTATGTGTGTTTATCCGTTATTAAGTATACATTTCAAACGTAATTTAACTAACTACTATAATTTCATTTACATAACACAAGTTCTTAATGATACTTATCTTGGAACTAAATAATTGGTGAATTGTCAGAAAATAATTACCAGTTATTTTATTATTATTAAAAGCTAGTATTATTTTGGGTTTGTAAGCAAGCCAAGATATGGATAGGTCGCTGAATATATGTAGCGAAATATTTGACAATTTATTTCTGACTGTTAAAAAAACAAATTGGAACACATAGACTAACTCTCGTCAAGATCAACTACTCGTATGAGAAATCCAACCGATTTTTATAAAGATACTCAGTTGCACTTTTAATACTTCTTTAGTACCTTAATTTCTTATATTGAAATTATCATAATTATTATTATATCTAAAAATATATGAAATCTTCTTTTGAATTATCTATTATATAACCTGTTGAAAGTTATGGCTAGGGCTGCCATCCGTCCGGAATTCCCCGGTTTTGTCCTAGTTTCAAGGGAGTCCGGGGTCCGTCCGTTCGCACAAATGTCCTGGATTATCTGCCGAGTTGATCCGGCGTCGGCAATTTAAGTGATGGCAGCCGATATATAGCCGATAGTGTAATCTGTGCAGTCATTTGTGTATAATTACAGATTTTGCATCGCCACCGCGCCGAAGGGAACATTTTAATTTAAATATCAATTTAAGACCCATTTGACAGCTTAGCTTGAATTGAATTCGACTTTCATAATAGCTTATCTATTATCTATATTGGTATTAACTATATTAAAATGTAATTATTGTTGATATAAACATGCACTTTATTTATAGCTTTTATTATAATAATATTATAGGTATATCACGTTTATTCCCAGGTAGGTATCACATCGTTTTACTTCCTATGATTCCTTTTAGCGTCAATCCCACTCTTTAACCTTCTCATGAACAACCGTTGGTTTACGGTATTATTATCCTGCTTTATGTCTTAAACTTTATGAAATTGGTGATAGAAAGTGTGCTTAATTTATTGTGTTTATCATACTCTTCTTAAATGGCGTGTTCTGATTGTAGCCTAATTTAGTTCATCACAGCTGTTCCTGAAAATATAACTTGTAAATATTCTTAGGATAAACAGATAGGGAATATTTACAAAGTCAGAATATTCACGAAGAACACTTGAGGTTGAAAAACGTTAACGAGAAGTGAGCTTAACGTTAACCGCAAAGGGAGGGGCGCAACCAGGTACGGTGACGTGGCAATGAATACAATTATGTTGTAAGCATAGTGAAATGACCCTCGGTATTTATTTTGTTTGGTAATTTCGGCTTTGTAATTCTTTGCGGGGCGCATGTGTTTCCCAGGTCCTGTAGGCGCGGGTCTTTGAAGCGGAGACCGAATCGGCATTGCTCATGCATGCATCGGGTGTGGTGGTTACCGTGTTTTTTGCACGACATGATGAGAAACGCTGATTAGAAGCATCCCCATAAATTTACAATAAAGGTAAACTGCAACCAGTACATTTTAAAGGTGTACGTCACACGCCACGGTTTCTGTGGAATGGTCTCTATTTGAAAACTTTTCTGCCCGAACGGCCGGCAGTTCTACATGCTTTGTGCCCTTACACTGCCACTTCAGCTTTCTTACTTTTTGTCTCTAGCTCTCTTACAAATATTCTCATTTCTCTCCTATCTATTTATGTCGTAGGTAAATCTAACACGAATATATTTTATCATTATTAAGGATATCCTCATTTGGAATTCAATCTCATAGGATAATCCAATACGAGGTTGCTTTACTGCCCTCGTTCAACTGCGCCGCAAGCCGCGCCGACTTCACTCCGTATGTAATCACACAAGTTGCAACAACTTCTGAAATGACTTGCCTTCCCGTGTTCGCTTTCATTCGTTATATTTTTAAAACTCAAAAGTCAATTGTGTTTAGAATTTTTGCAAAAAATGCATTAAAATTAGTTATAGCTCGGTAGGACGTTTTGCTTTGTTTTAAATATTTCCTTTCATCTTAAGTTTTGTTTTGAACTAGCCCGAAACAGAATGGATTAATAAAGTGGCTCCTTTTGAAATTCCTTATAATTATGTCTTAAAAGTTCACGAGGATTAAATTACCTTCTTTTTTGAAATGTATCTTTAACCCAATGGACTTTATTTCAACGCTCCATTTGATATTCATACATACGTTATATTTAAAATGGCTGTTGTATTATAAAAAGTATAATTACATAAAAAATTAAAACTACACAAGCAAAAAGTATTTTGTTCGGTAATTAAGAAACTGGAAAAATATTATTGATAAAAGTGTAAAGACAAAATCAATTATCTGTTGATTTGATTTTGATTGCGCTGATAATTAATATAATGTGGAGTTTTATAAATATATTGACTAAAATCACATTTGCGTAACTTTTATATTAAATTTGTATTTTTTACATTCTGAAAACAGACCTGTTTTAAATAAAAATATGACGTCGAATTGGTCCCTCGTGCAGACGAGGTCCATTTAGAAGGGCCAAGGAGCATTAATTTACAGAACCCAAAAAATAGGTCTTACAGTCGAATAAAATATCGTAACAATAAAAAAATATAATCCTTCTAATCTTTTGCGAATATGAGCAAAATAACAAAAACAGCCTATGCACGATGCCACGTGGTATTTAATAAGCTAACGGCTCACCACCATTCAAAATGCATTGGGCACGGCCTGCCCGTTGAATAAACATGTGCGCACACGACGCGGTTGTCAATTTTTCTATTAAACTTACCTCTATTACGCGCGATAACATTATATTCGTATTACACCTGCCTTCATGCATAAATACTTCTTAAACTGTGAAACTCAGAAAAGTTCTAGGATTGAGACCCTTCGACAGAAAGCGTGGCGTAGTTCGCCCCGCAAGATGAATAGACTATCTGATGAAGGTCGCACCACGATGAATGTACGCCGTCGACAATCTGTCGCGTAGATAGGTTGTGGGGCAGGCCTATGTTCAGCAGTGGACTTCTTTGGGCTGATAATGGTGCCTTTAAATGTTCGAAATGAACATGACAGACAATAGCCACTGCAGTGACTAGGGGTGTGTGTTGGACTTGAGAATTCTCATACAGCTCATTGTCAATATGTTAGGAGAGATGGTACACGTTTCAGTTAGGCATGTCAAACAAGCTGACATTCATCCATATCTGGTTAGAACAGTCAGCAGGCCTTGGGACCTTAGTTTAAGTCTACGTCACAACCGGTATTAATTCTAGAATAATGACCATATGAAGCAAGTTGAAAACTTGAAATAATTTCTGTTGTTATATCCTTGCACAGAACTGGATATCTTTAGCCTTTCTATTTACAGAGTCTTAAAATTACATTTAGCAGAACAGATTCTAAACTCTTAGACATAGTCGTTAAGTGACAAATATTCCAGTCGTAGTAGCGCGAACTGCAGAAAACCGCCCTTTAAACCGAAACACGCAATATGCTATATTCAAGGCAATCATATTCATCATTTCCGCCTTATAAAGTAGATAGACCCATAATCATCACGCCGGGCAGGCGGGTTGGTGATTACAGTTCAAACCAGTACGCAGGATAACGCTGCTGGCCATCATCCGGTAGAATTTCTCTTCGTCTCTTATGACTGTCCGTGAGATGAGAGGGGGTAACTATTCTAGGCCGGCTCCACACGGCACAATAAAACAATCCAATTAACCTGCAAAATATTTGGTACTTACGGTAGTACCCATCTACATTTCATCAGCAATAATAATTACAGTAGGCTAAGCTGTGTGAATAATACTTTAATTCGTTTTGTATCGATAAACGCTATCGCCCGTTCGCTGGCGAGTAGTTGGTCCACGTTGGCCGCGATAAGGATCATTATCGCAAAGCCGGCTAGCAGTTATCGGCAAATTATTTCTCGAGAGTGTTTTTGATTTTTATGCGTTACGGATTTGAGCAATCATTAACTTTGGGTCTGTTTGATAAACACGTTTACTTGTTATACAATGAATGTGACAAACTGATCCTCTAAAAATGATCTGATTGCATATCAAAAATGCGTATTGAGCATCAGACAAGGTTTGTGAAGCTTAATTTGTCTTTTTGATGTGGAATAAAGTTAGCTTTTAATAGTTATTAAAGGTGTTGTTATTATTTGTGTAGTCTTTTTTTTATTCTAAGAGAACACTCTCTTAGAATGTTCTCGTTATAGACTTTTTAAAAGGACTTTTTTCACCAGTAAAGCCTCAACACACAGGATTGGTACTTTTTAACCAGGTTATGTGGGTCTATCTTCATTCTCTTTTTCTTTATAATAAATAATAGAGTTCTCAAGACACTAACCCTTCATTAGCTAATAAAAAAATATGAAATGTTTACTTCCTCCCTCTATTGGATTTGGAGACCACTTCCCAGCCAGGCAGGCCGCATCCTAGAGCACCCACCTAATGGTAATAAAACGAAATTAAATAAAAAACGACAGAGAACAAAAAAAGTTATCAAACGCAGAAGCTATTCTGCTACATTTACTGTTCTGATCGTGTTTTCATAATCTTACTTACGTGTTTCTTTAATTATAATTTGTTTTGTCGGGAAAAGGTCACACTTGATAAACCCCACAATCGATTTACCGATTACATTGCTAACTCTATGCATATGTGCAACTTACATTGTTAATGACCTTACTTTGTCTCCATTTATTTATTTTGCAACATTACAATGTATCATGCATAATATTTCATTGTGTTATAAAAGTTATTTGTTCTGATAATAGTTGACCCGAGATAAGTTACGATAACCCTTTCAATAAATTCTCTCCACAGACAAAGACATAGCTCGGAAATATTCATGGAAGTCAAAGGACGTCACATTCCCGTCAGTGCCAAATGTCAATACGCAATAAGCATCATCAAAATAATTATTCCCCACGTTTGCAAGAAAATCCTCGGACACATAAATCGAAATAATAACCAATCATATAGCTCTCGTATACATAAATCTGTGCTGTAGCATTAAAACATATCATTTCTTTTTATTCACTGAGCTTAAGTTCCACCAGCTAAATATACAACTGTGTAACACCAAAAGTAGGACGTGAAAACTCCGCGTGATTGTTTGCATACAACAAATTGTATTGCATCCATGTACTGCATAGTACATTTAGTACACCAGGGAAAATTCGCGAATCTTAACCGAGAGTAACTAAAACTAATTACTCGCTTACACACATACTTTATTCTGGCAAAGGCTTCTACCAAAAAGCATACAAAAAAGCTGAGCTAGCTGCATGCGCGAATTCTATGGCTGTGCGTTGCTTGTTGAATTTATTCGGCTATATGTGTATGCTTTTTGCTAGATGCCGGTCGCGAGGCGTGGGGTGCGCGGAGCGAAGGGGACCTCAGTAAGGTAGGGATAATCGCAAAATAAAATAAATGATTACGTTATGTTACCTTTAAGCTGCTGAATACTTTTTCACTTAGCGACACAGACTCATTTTTCAATGGTATGTTTATGGAAAATGTCGCAGCCGTTTACGGAAAATAACAGAGGTGACAAAACCAATTCTATTGGCCGCACTGCTTTGTCATTTCGAAGTATCTGTTTAACAGACTTATAAGACCTTATACGTATTACCAACACTCTCGATCTCATTTCACATTATAATTTATTATTTGTATTTACAGCTACTATTACTTTACATCAAGATATGTACTACTTTACATACATATATTATACTCTACTACTTTGCATAAGGAGAATCATGTCCAATTTTTAAAACTTTTGCAACTTCATGCCTAGGTTAAATTCTCCTAAAACCACCGGCAGACACTAACCTACGACATCTATTTGTAAGTAAAATGAACAAGCAATCGAAATGTGAAATTTCGACTTTCGCAACAGACTAAAAATGCAACAATTGCGTACAGTCGGCCAGAGCGGCACTGTTGGTTAATATGTGAAATTACTTGCGAATGTGGCATCTGGCATTTGCATCGTGTATCGGAATAGCTTCTATGTTGACAGTATTTAGTCTCACTACATTAAGTAACATCTCGCTTTCTTCGTGTCTCGGAAAGAACTTTAAGTCTTTTGGTCCCGGCTGTCATGAACGTCTATAGCAGACGTTATAAGGAAGTCAGTGGCCATTAAACCATATAATGATGTTTCCCCCTTGACTGCGGAGGTCAGATGGCATTTGCTCCATCTATAGTATCCGGTATAATGCTAGGGTCGACGACCGATATGGCGTGGTGGCCAGTATTCCCGCACTCCCTGAGATCGTGGATTCAATTCCCACACAGGACAAATGTTTGTGTGCATAAACATGAATATTTTTTCTGGTCTGGGTCCGTATATTAAGTATGTTTTTACAAAAAAATTTATACGTATGTATGTTTATCCGTTATTTAGTATACATAACAAAAGTTCTTAATGGTACTTATCTTGGAACAATATAATTGGTTTTAACAGAAAAAACAGGCCTACTCTTAAATATCAAAGTGAGAGGGATCAGGTCGTAGGCTCCATCACAACACCCAGTTCGTATTTGCGGAAACAGTCCTGCTGTTAGAGTTCTTTACAAAACCTCAAAAGTGGCTCAATCATTTCCTAACGATCATTTACATTTCTTGTGGTGGCTCATTTCAATTATGGAGTTTAAGTAAATGAGTCGACCGCAAACGGATTAGGTGGCGAGTATCGCTCGCTGTGTATATGCCGATGTTCGATCGCTAAATCCGGCTCGAATTGCTCAAAACGCATTCCCTCAGGTCGCGCCACGCGGAGCCTCCCTATAGCCCATTGAGCTCACGGGTAAAAACATACGATAGCTACACAGACAATTAGGAAAAGACTGCTCTGTCGTGGCTATTTTCTTGGTTTTTTTGTATTTAGTTAATTCTGTTATATAATCTGGCTTCTGCTGAAAATCAGTGCAGTTTGTTCCTAGACTCACTGCGAAAACTAAGCAGGAGCCTTTTTCGATATCACGCAATCGTGTCTTGTACTGTGCATTGTTATATAATATTACACTAAATTGTGTGATACTGAAATAAATAATATTTTATTTTATTTAATTTTATTATTTATTCAGTAGGCAATATAACATACCTACATTATCGGTAGGTATATCTAATAACTTTACCTTACCTTTAAAGCAGAGATGTAATCATAAAAGTGAAATGATATGTTTAAGAATAATTTAATTCCATATTAGCAAATTTATTAATGCTAATTATAAAAACTTTCCAAATTTATCTCAAGTATGACTTGGGTAAGCAAATATTTACATAGGCACTTTTTTATTTTACCTGAGTGGACCTTACACAAGTTAACAATGAATGAAGTTGTTGAACCTATTTTTAACTTTAATTAATAATGCGTAAAATTTTAAGTTTAACCTTCTCTATTGAGCCAAACTTGAATAAATGATTTTGATTTAAATTGAGTAATGAATATTGTGACGATTTTTAGGATGTTCATTACTAGGTACAATCAGATAGTTTCTCACATAAATCATGTTATTTTTGTCTTTGAAATTCAGTATGTTGAAATGAGTTAATTAATGTTCTGCTCAGTTCAATCACAAAAAAAACTTTATATCATCAAAAAAAGTAAATTATTTCAATACTGTCAATATACACACTCTTTATAGAACACTCATTGATTTAATTGACCACTTAAAAACTATAGAAAAATACTTAGAGGTCTAATTTTTGTAATGCGACGGCTGCTTTTTTAGCTGGTTGTATCCTGGTCCACCGGTCGTAATTCCGGGACAATCTGAGCGTCCCGTCTTCGCTATACGGGAAAAAGTGTCGGCTGCAAATTCATCCGGCCCAGAATACGACCTCACAAAACCTTCGCGGGAGTTATTCCGTTTTTTATTTACTTACAATGCGACAATTTTTCCGTACTTACTGTTGTTTTGTTAGACCATCTGCTGAAAAATTATTTTTTTATGGAAAAATGGCACTGGTTGCTGGTAAACGAATTTCCAACAATTGCTTTATTCAAAATAATATTATCAATTCATCTTAGGACAAAGTAGCAGCTATAAATGCCCCAAGCCCGTAACTGGGGCACTCAAGTTAGTATCAAATTTGGTGCCATTCAGCCGTATATCGAGTCAGTCCGCGAATACGATCAGAATGCGATTGGTCAGGTCGGGTAGCGCTTGCGCACGGTTGCATGGAAGCAATCCACGCGCGCCTCACCGAATTTCCCGCAACGTTGCAGAGCGACATGCAACTGGACTTTACAATACATACATACCTTACTGTATAAGTAATTCACCAATAAGTAGATAATATAGAGAAAAAGAAAAAGAGGTTTTTCTTTTGTTATGGCCAGAATTAATTAGTAGCTCTCTATGTGAGTAAGTAAGGGTATCCTGTGCTTATTTGCGAATATGGAGTGCACGCTATTAAATAGACTTAATTTCTTAAACATTCAGGATCTGTAATAAAAGGATATGAAAAATAATGCATATTAAAAAAAAACCAATTACGTAGCTAATATATATCAAATTTTTTTTATCATGAACACGTAACATAACTTACATTGCGTCGCACCGAAAGATTCAAAAACTTTTCTTGCCAAGTACCTAAAACTAGATTGTCAGTGGAGTCAGGTGAGGCAGATGAAGTTCATGCACAGAACCCTTGTTTAATAAAGCCCTTAAAATTTTTAAAGATCTATTAATTTATAAATGACACTGCTATATTTAATAAATTATTAAATGTTATAAAGAAAGTAGCAATTACGTAGCTAATTTACCTCAAAATGACGCGTCTCAATGAGAAGAACATGTAAAATGACGCGGAAAGTCTCAGAAAAACATCCGCATCTTTTCTTGGCCAGTAAAACTAGATTGTCGGTGGAGTCAGGTGATGCATGGCGGCCAAAGTTTATGTACGGAACCCTCGTTTAATATTTATTATTGAAAAAACAGCAATACGTGGTGGAGCGGCTGCCGCGTTACTTTATGGGGCGGGTTCGGCTCGATGGATACGCTCTCGACGATTGCTTCTCGAAACGCTATAGTCTATCGTATGTAGCTTGTGTCACAGTTTTGTATGTGCTTATTGTATGTTCAATAGGGTATCTTAGTTACTATATACGATTAGGCTAGAGACTATATAGAAGTGACTATGTTTGTTGAGACAGAATTATATTACAATATTTTTATCAAAAAAAAAGACAGAGGTAAATTTATTTCAAGTTTTTGGTAAGTGCTAACTAATTAAATATTAAATAATCTCCCATTTTATAGAAAAACCATTTGCTATAATTGTGTTGCAAGATATTATCTAACCATATAAAGTACCTACCTATATCTATTTTCATTTTTAAACTCTTTCTATAAAAGCAACTACTGAAACCACCTGCTTGAATGTAAGGAACTTATTTCGTTGAATAATGTCGTAATCTTGATACAAAATGTCCAACGGCCCTGCTGGTACAGCAGTAAAGACGGCGTTTTGTGTCACCCCCCTTCCCCCCTCGCAACGCGCTTAATTATTTACTTCTGCCATCCTGAAGTTGGATTGACAGAATTAAAAGTTGCCTCGATCCTTCATATTTTACCCACTTAGAGGTTTTTACTATCATCGTGCGACGCTGAGGTATAAAAGAGGTCGGTGGAAGATGCTCTCTACTCTACTAGCGGTTGCACGCGGTTTGAGGCATGTGCAAAAGCAATAACATCATACTTTGATCATGAGATTTTTGATCTTGGAATTCTCTATTTAAAAAAGTGTTCTAAAAACTTGTCATAGAAATTTGACATATGCAAACAACTTTTATTATTGTCTAAACATTTCAGACCTCTCTTTTTTTTTAAGGAAGCATACGACATTTACCATATGCAATAGTTAGATATAATATAATCTGGTCAGAGTTCGGTGACTTACTAAGTCCTGTAGTTACTCTTTTCATAAAAAGTTAGTTAACTGAGCAAGATTTGATTTTGAAACCGTTAAATATTCTGCCATTTCAACCGTTACACATTACGAACATCAAAAGCAAATTTATATGATAAATGTTTCCTCGGAAAGTCATGCGATGTTGACATGCATAACTCGTTTGAATACGTAAAACGAGTTAATTCTTTTACAGCAACTATTCAACGAAATAAAGCAAGTGTACCTAAATGTAGTAAATAGAGAATTTACATGTCTATGGTGCGATGCGACGCGACAGACGCGACAAACTACGCAAGATTTAAGGCTTACACAAACGACGTACTTTTTATTCTATGTAGTCAAAGTCAAGAGTCAAAAATGTCTATACCAGTTTGGTTTAAGAAAGCTCTTATGAGCGTCCACTTAAAAAACTAACACACCTGTCTAAAAATTGACCATTTCTAAGAGCGTATATATATATATATGAAACTGTATGCATTTCAAGTCTCACAAATCAGTTAATATGCAGTTATATGTCATGTATAGTATCCTCTGGGTTGCGGAGACCAGACAGCAGTCGCTTCATGTCATAACTGAAATGTACCCTAATCTGGTTAGACCTTAAGCAGACCCTGGGTTCTTAAAAAAAGGGGTAGGCAGAGGCATTTTATACGCCCACAATTGTTTTGTTGGTCTCACGTAATACCTATTCACGCTTACCGGGAACCTCTATGTTTGCCAGAGCTTCGTGCGTATATCGGCAGGTGCACCACTTGCAGGTGAGGTTGGCTTGCGCTCCAAAGATGGCAGGATCCCTGTACACCCATACTGCTAGAATAACGATAAAATCAATAGGTGCTCGTAAATTTTAAACACTATACTCCTAGAAATACATATCATTCTAATCGTTGCATCGACATTTCATCGTTTTTGAACAGATTCGTAAAGCCCGTCGTCTGCGTCAGCCCTTACTATTACGAGAAGAAATTACTTGCAGTGCTGAACACACGCTTGCGTCACATAACTTGCTATAACCTCTCACTTTCTATAAAACCGGGAAAATGTGAGACATTAACCGGTTCCAAATGTCACTTCAATGCTACTCGTAATGAAATTGTTAGGGCCTCAACTGTCTGATTTGTTTTCGAAAGAAAGTATCTATTGTTTTCGTACCTAAAAAAATTTTCCTCACCGCCCCTGAGAGATGATCGACTAAGGTATAATTAGAATGTAGTATTATATAGAATGGATCTACAGCTAAAACCTAAAACCTAGCAAGAGACATATTTTTAAGACACGTTTTCCGGAATTAATTCTTCCAAAATTATTACTAGCAGTTATTACAAAATTATTACTAGTAGTAATTACAAAACGTGTTTTAAAAAATGTCTCTTGTTAGGTTTTGGTTTTGGACAGCCGAACAAGATGAGATCTTTTATGGTCTAAATATCGTATTGAAAAATTTCAACGAATTGTCCAACCTCAAGGGTATTTTTCTTTTGTGTTTGTCTTAGCGACGCCACTGGATAGCAGGCGTCGCGTCGTGAGTGTGGCATTTAAGGGATTTTTTTTTTTTTATTTACTTATTTGTATTTGTTACACGGGTCTGGCCCAATTACAATAACTAACTCAGTGAGTAATTTTACATGCATATATAATTTAAATAAATATAATTAAAGAGGAACTTTTATATTCACAAAAAGACGACAATTTTTCCTGGATTGATTCCCAGCTATCTGCGAATATTAATGAACGAATATCGATGACAGGACGTGTTGTCTCTTAGATTACACAAGGAAATATTGCGTTAAGAATAGATTTATCAGTACCTAAGCAGCATAAGAGGTAACTTAAGATGTACAATAACAATTTCATTACAATAATAGGTTAGACATTGACACTGACACTGTAACGCATTCCGACAAACCTACTTATGTTATAAAGTTTCTGAGTGTTTGATACTTTTCACTCAAAAACTACTGAATTAGTTTACTTTACAATAACATTACTTATAAATCAGATGAACACAAAGGCTATTTATAAAGATATTGTGTGAAGTACTGCGCATGAAAAGTCGCGGGTACCAGGTAAAAAGCCATATTAAAAAGAAACATCTTTAATAATTCCTGTTACAAGAAAAAGTTACTTTCCCGTGAAATAGTTTCGCATTTCGAAGCAACCGCACAGTTCATGTAAATAAGAGGAAAAATTGGCCACGATTGCCATTCGGCGGCGGCGCTGCGGGCGGCCGGTCACATGTGCGATGTGAATAATGCACAACACTGTTCCCGCCATCTCTGCCTGTTTTACTGCCCGATTGGCCGACGAACGGAATCTTTGACTCGCGCCAATTTGATTTGAATTGGAGTCCTACACGAAACCCTTGGGAGTCTATTACTAAGGCTGGAGGCTTGATTGCTCAACGAAGAAGGTCATCAAAGAAATAAGGTTCTATAAGCCAATTACTTATGTTACACCAATTTCTTCAGATTCAAATCAAAAATATCTACATACTATATTATTCATATTAGGTTCTCTATAATGCAACAACCTCGCTTAACCTCAAAATATTTTTTTACACAAACTTTACAGTTTAGTTTTTGAAACTACTGTAATGTTTAATTGATACGCAGTCAAACCCCTAGTCTAAACAAAGCTCGTAATGTTATTCTAAAATGTCGTTAACTGATGTTTAAGGACTATCATTCACAGCTGGTCTTAGAGATAGGCTGTTTTAAAATGTCTCGTCATGATCGCGAGCCAAGAGCACCTAAGCATCAGTTTTGTCGTACCGTTAATAATTAAGGGCACTTTCCGCGGCCGCGGCCTCGGTACTGTAGAGGAATTCTTACTTGTTTGCCATTTATAGATACACGAATTGTCACTATGCTGCCGGGTTTTCAGGTTAATAGATTTTCTCATAATATAAAAATTGTGATCGAAATGTGTCTATGAATACAGGAAACTAGATAATATCCTATCTTAATTAACATATTTTACAGACTGGCATGTTCTTAGCAAAAATTGTTCAACCTTTCAATTCTCTTACAATTTATATAATGTAAGTTATTTCCTTAGCCCATCTGTTAATGTTTATATTTTTATAGATATACTTAAAAATTAACACAAATAACATGAACAATAGTTTTAAAACACTTTGGGGCTTATTACAAAAGTTAAACCTGGTTTAAAAGTAGTGCTGTAACTGTCTTAAATTTATCAAATAACAGAGATTAGTTACATTATTATTTTATATAAATGTTAGTGAATGCATAACCAGTTTACTTTTTGCACCAGCTGTCCAATTCGGTACATAGATTAAAAATATAATCTTTCACGACTCCGGCAAGCGCGCGCCATTTTACACTTCTTTTTTTCTTTTGACTTGCAACCAAGCAGACGTAACCTCTATCTTAGCCAAGTTAATAAATACTAGCGTGCCCCGTTCTGCATAAAATGGAGGTTTATTCTAAAGAGGTAAATATCTCAAACGCACAAGGTGAGGTAACATTTTCCGGCCCTTACTCTAAGGTAGGGTAATCTCCCCTGACAAATGTTGAACATGAACAGTTATTTCGTACAGGTTTATATTTTTTTAGGTAACATATGATATTTTTGTCGTATTGTGGGATTCTCGGAGATTTATAGACTCCGGGCGTCTGTTGTGATGACTAACTGTTATTTTTACACGTGTTGTGACATGCTTTGTGTGTTTATGTTTGTTTTTTAATGCTTTTGTTAAAATTATAAACAACTACCTACCAAATACATGAACAAAATATATGTGTCTTGACAGTTAGCATAAGTTATACTTAATAACCTTATAAGTTTTGAAGGAAATAAATATGTACTTTATACTCACATTAATAATTTTAGATTTTGGCTAGTAAGTCTGCCCAAGAAAATTACTGCTTTTTGCCAAATCTTGTTAGACTAGTAACCAGCCTGTGGGTTCCAAGCGTAAGATCTAAGGCACAACCGGGATAATGTCTGGAAGACAAAGGAGACTGCCTAAAAAATATGTTTTTAGTTGAAGTACAAATAAAAAAAGGTCTCATCTCATAATGACAACCTTTTAAAATTCTTACTTGACACTGGCTAAATGTGCTAAACGCACGAAGCCATTATTTAAAAGAAAGAAAAAACTTCTCAAAATGACAACCGCCCATGAAACGTTCATCGCAGAATTACGACAAAATCGGTAATCTATGTGAACTGCATTTCTTTTACTTGATTAAAAAAACCTTAACCTATTAAATTATATATGTACCTACTTACAACCGGTTGTTATTTTGAGAAGTTGGCATTATGAGTTTAATAGTATCTGTGTCTATTTTTAGTTCTATCAGTAAGTTTTGAATACTTAAACTAAGACACATTTCAAACAAAGATACACTAAGTTGAACCTATTCTAAGTTCTAGGTCATCTGTCTGCTCTAGATTTCCCTAGCGGCTAACATCGACCAAATCGACATCTACGTCATACATAGAAATATTTTGAAGATAGTTAAAATTAAACTGTAACGCGGTCTTCAATCTATGATAGCTATAACGAGCTATAATAATGTTGACATCATGTAACCTGTACAAAGAATTTAATCAAAACGGCTTCCGGTTTAAATTACTTGGGATTCAGGGTTCAATGTTTAAACACAATATTTTTTCATAGTGTAGGCTTAAACTGTATGGGGCTTATTACAAAAATAGATTTAAAGTCAAACCATATATAAAACTACAGCTGTCTCTGTCTTCATATTATCAAATTCAAAGTGATACTAGTTTTACTAGTATTACTAGTATACTTTTAGTAGTACTAGTTTTAAACCTGGTTTAACTTTAGATCTTGTTTTGTTATAAGCCCTTATATCGCTAGGTCAAAAATATTAATTTTATAGAAATCTCTACAGTAAAATTTACATAAACGTCTAAGTGAGATATTTCACACTATACCAAACACTACGATACAACCCTTACTTTTCGATTTATACTTTAATCTAGTTAAAAATCTAGGCGCAACGCCGATGGATCAGGGCGGGAGCTTCTAAGCGAACGCCGCGCCATCTACAAATTATTTATGCATTCTCATACGAGGCTCAGATATTAAATAGGCTAGCCATGACTGCTTACGTTACGTGTGGTGTGTGGTCCTTCCACACACAAATTTTTAGCTTTCAAAAACAATGCCAATATTCTAATATTTAAATTTTTTAAAAAAGTACTGTTGCAGATGGGTGCAGTTCGATAAGAACAAATAGTAAATAAATCTTTACAGAGATTCAAATTAATGACAATTAAAAGTTCGTTTAACTTGACATAGTTTGCGTGAACTTAGTTACCAGTGAAGTTTTTTACATAGTCTAAGATTTTGCAAACGTATGTACATAATAGTTTTCACGCTGGAAATCATTACGGGTGGATAGTTATTTCGGTGTAAAATCCTATATACTTAGGGATATAAAACTCATCCAATATGTTAACTTTTTATAATAAAAAAAGAATAATTCGACGCGGTAAAATATCTAGCGGGAAGTGCCTCGAGCAGAATTCGTTAGGTGTTCGTTGAAAACTAGGAAAATAGACATCAAATTCCATTTTAAAACGTTCATCGTACCAGAAATCGTCGAATAAAAAAAGTACGCAGAAACCCTGAACTGGCAAATTTCTAGATTTTACAGTAAAAATTTTTTAAATAAATTTCCTTGTACTAAAACTAAACAAATATAATGATCACCATAAAACGTAAATTTCGTGTAAAGTTAATTTTAATCTTCTGTAATTTCTCTTCGTTTTTATTTTAAAATATAACCTCCAATAAAACTTCTTCCTTTCCCGCCAAGCCGGCCATCTTGTATATCGTCTAGAGCTCGGGGCGCGATGGCGATGCGATGGCGTGCAGTGCAGCTCTTAGAACTTAACTTTTTTATAGTTGTGATGGCACGGAGTTTAAGCTGTTAATATTTAATCGTAGCTTTATGACTGCTCCGGATCGCAACGCGGCTTCTATCCTAGTTTCTAACTCCGCCATCTATTACTACTGAATTCTAACATAACAACGCTGGCTTCAACAACATTATTAGAAGTTTGTAGTTAGTGTAAAATAATTTTCTTTTCATTGTGAATGTGTTTCCACATTCAGGTAGTAAGTACTAGAACATATTAACTAATGAAAGTTCAAATCTTTTTGAGATTTTAGTTAAAAAGTTTGTAACATTTTACAACGATAGTCTAAAACATATAGTCAATCAGCTTGTTTTGATACTTTACGAATTTTATTATATTCTAAGATTTTCATTGCAATTTTAAACTGCTCTTTGTATTTTTAATCGCAAGTGGTATGTTCGAGTCGATTTCAGCTTTAAATTGATAAGACAGTAAAGTAGCTTCTGAAAAGCTACGGTAAAAGCTATAAGGTAAAAAAATTCCAAGAAGATCGAAAAAAACAAAATATCTATTACATACATACAGACATTACTACAACGTCTTGAATGATATTTTCATATATAGTTTAAATAACTATAATTAATAGATCCCTGAACTTCCTCCAGGGCATGATCCCCGGGAGAGATCACGGGGTTGATTGATCAGCCTCCCCTCCGATAAATAATATATAAACTAAGCAATTTGTCTGACCCGTCCACGTACGATGAAATGTTATTTAATACCAGATGCATCGCGTTTATTTAGCTCGTCTGTCGCCGTTGCGAGTTTTTAACGTAATCTATTTAATTCAAAGTGTGATTTAAAAGCTTTGCCGTTCATCAGATGAGTTCAAGACATGGCCAGCTGACACGGAATTCAAATCTAGCCGATTGACAACTGATTCCGCTCGTAAAACAAACACGTTCAACTATGAAGTTTTAGTGCGGTTAATAATACTGTGCACTGCACATATCTATATAAGTTAAATAATTCATATAAATATTCTGCTTCAAATAAGTTTGAAAAGTCTGAAGCTTCCGTACGTTACCTTCCGTATATTTACAATAAGTCGAATCAAACCCATTGAAAAACTATTAGAACCCTCTATAATGTCTGTGATTATTTTTGTCCACCTTTTTAGAGGCTATCACATAAATTTAATTAGTTTTCAATTAATGTATATTTTAGACTACCTTAATATTTTAACTTAAATATTTTTGAGCTCAGGATGTGACTTTTGTAAATATAATAGCCACCTATGTTTAATTATTATAGCATAAAAATGTATACTTATTAATATAACAATAATGTTAGTACGAAACCTCATTCGTCCAACCTTCTCGATGTTGCAACCTCGTTTGCGGATTATACAAAACCAATTTTTGCAGGAGTTCGGAATTTCAAAAACAAAACAAAAGCCTACGAGATGTCTCGCATCAGGACGGCGCGTTTCGTTTTTCTAGTTTATATCGAGTGGTCTTTGTGATGTTGTAATTCTGTTAGAGACTGCAGCCTAGACTCAAGCTCAAAGCAATGTCGCATCGTGTGAGCCTTACAAAGGGCGTCTTACAGTGGATACTAGCCAGCATTATGGATAAGTCTTTTTAAAGTTTATTCACAAAATCTGGAGATCTTAAGACTCTCATTTTAAGTCATTATTTTAAGTACGTAGGAACTATATTATTTTTTTAAAATATCGTCAATATTACGCTAGCAGCTTTCCGTAAAGAAAGAAGTTGTAAAATTTTGTTAGTTTCCATTGTTGAATTGTAAGAAAATATACTGTATGTTTACTATTGATGAGGGATACTAGAAATGAAAAAGAAAAAAAGGCTTTTATGAGGTAAATATTTACAGAAAAGAAAACAAACAGCATGAGGTAGGCAGAGAAAACGAATTATAGATACACGATATCGATTCAAAATAAATAAATAAATTCCTTTCCTATAAGTGGTTTCGTCAATACTTCGATGTTATTGGAGTCTTGGTCTGACTCTTGTTATTGCATTCTAAGAACATAAAGTTATGCAAAGCATTACCAATCTCAGAAGTTTATTTTATAGTCTTTCCTCATGCTTTGTTCCTTAACTGTATCATGTTGTTTCTGACTTATCATCTTTATCAGCCCGCAGACGTTTACTGCTGAAATAGGCCTCCTCCATAAGCTTCTAATATAAACAAGGTCTGCTATGGCCTGAATGCATTGTTGCATGTGTCCATCTTGCAGGTAGACCTCCAACGCTACGGTATATTACTGATTCCCAAGATTTAAAATATACAACACAGTGCTTCGGATGAATCTAATTCGAATTGCTATTGAGTGCATGAATTGCATACAATGAAATAATTGAAATTTTCAATTAAAACGCTGTGTGTTACGATAATCCCGCGCGATCCCTCATTATGGCGGGCGGGACCAAATCCCGAAAACTGCTTCAGCTTTTTCGATCACCGAATATGCTTTTAATTTACTATTAACTGCACTTGTAGCCGCTTGTGGCTTTAGCTGGGTTATAAATATTAATTATTGTGTATTGCTTAAAAATAAACTACGCCCTCTATCTATCTCGCTACCTATTACGTGGGACTATATAACTGGCGAAGTGTGGGCGTATAATTTGCCTTTGCCTCCCCTTAAGGGAAAACAGGCGTGAATGTATATGTATGTATGTATATATTTCATTTTGACGTTTTCAAGTACTATGTAATAGTTTATGAAATAAAGAACTTTTACATTTACTTAAAGGCCCGTGCTCAGTAGGGCTTTAATGGGCATAGATGATGAAGATGTTGATGACGGGACTCTCCCTTAAGTCTTAAAGTTTGTAGCCTCTAATCATTACTACTCAAACTTTGACTTTGACTCTATAGTCAGCATTGTCTGAGCATTTAACAAGCTTATTATTAACAAAATTGAATCTCTTCCCATAAAAAGAATTTAATTTCGAAAATAAAAATCGTAATATACAGACATAACTAGTTATAACATAATAAAAAATTAAGTAGGAATAAGTTAAATAAAATTATGTGAATGCTTGTAATTGCTTCCTTTTGTTTTAAGAGTTGTATGTATAATATATATATATTTAAATTTAAGTGTTCCTAATAAATAAATAATTAATGCCTTAACCTCTATTTGGGTAACTTAATATAAAAAGATATTCATGCCATAGTGCAAATAACGAAATAATTTTATCGTGAAAAATTTCAAACAAACAAAAGTGAATTTCCTAGTTTGAGAGGCGGGTGGCACAATATTTCCTAGGACCCAATAATGGAACCTGAACGGAACAGAGAGTCTATAGGAAATTGAAATCACTCCACAATTGAATTTCCTTGCACTATGGGAAGGCGGCACTTTTAATGCTTTTTATAAATTAGGATGCACCGGTTTGAACTTTTTCTATCTTTTGCATCTGCTATTTTAAAAGAATACATGTATTCATCTATGTTCTATTATGGATGGGTGATAACATAGATAATTATTTTTTTTGGTTAGGTTGCACTCTACATACCTATTGATAAGTATAAATTCTCATAAGTAGTTTTTTATTTCACGGTTTTACAGGCGACTAATGTCTTTACCTAATAGAATTAATGCATTAAACGTGTTTCTAATCCATACAATGCTAACGTCATTGGGACAACTTTGGTTTTCAGTCAAATACATAGTAATTTCGCTATCTCCAGTCAGTAGGTATACATCTAAACAAAACACTGTAAGATAAAAAGAAACAAAATATCTTGCACTGCGGTGGTTATAGACGTTGACTGCTACAAATATGTACGAGTCACCTTACTACATGTTTATTTTTTTTAATAAATAAATATTTTCTGACAATTACACCAATTATTTAGTTTCAAGATAAGTATCATTAAGAACTTGTGTTATGAATACTACATAATGGATAAACATATATAAATACTTTTTTTGTAAATATATACTTAATATACATGCACAACACCCAAACCAGAGCAAATATTCATGTTCATGCACACAAAGATTTGTCCTGCGTGGGAATGGAACGCTCGCCCTCAGGAGCGTAGAGCGGGTATTCTCGCCACCACGCCATATCGGTCGTCAATTATTGCCGGGTGGCAATTATTGCACATAATAGGTTGGGGAAAAAGTCTTTTCGTATTTTTGTATGAAAAGTCAAGACATTTTTTTCAAAGTTTATTTACATTTATATATATGTACCGTTTTGTTGAATAACTTTCTGCCATTTTGTGGGCAGAGACATTATCCCGTTACTGTAGAAACTTTGGGACTTCTGATCAAAAAAACGGGACAAATAGTTTTGGCAGTCCTCTCTTGAGGTCAACCTTACAGAACCTAAAGAATTCTGCAGAGACCGAAACAGGTGAAAATCTGAAGGCGCAAGGTCAGGGCTATATGGTGGATGCACTAGGACCTCCCAGTCGAACTCTCTTAATTTTTGCTGAGTGGCTAAAGATGTGTGTGGTCTAGCGTTATCGTGATGAAAGACCCGACCCTTCCTGTTGATCAATTCCGGCCATTTTCTCTCGACTGCTTGCTTTAATCTCATCAGTTGCTGGCAGTAAAGATCAGAATCGATGGTTTTGCCGGGCGGTAAAAGCTCATAATAAACAATGCCCTTCCAATCCCACCATACACACAGCATCACCTTATTTCGTGTTAGGCCAGGTTTGGCCACAGTCTGTAAAGCCTGGCCAACTTTCGACCACGACCTTTTTCGCACGTTCTTGTCGTACGTGATCCACTTTTCATCGCCAGTTATCAATCTCTTCAAAAACGGCTCGGTTTTATTACGTCTCAATAATAAATCGCAAATGAGTACACGGTTCATTAAGTTTCTTTGAGTGAGCTCGTGTGGCACCCAAATATCGAGCTTTTTTGTATAACCAGCTTTCTTCAAATGGGTCAAAACTGTTTTGTGGTCAATTCCCAGTTCTTCAGCTACATCGTAACTACTAATATGCCGATCTTGCTCCACTCTTTCAAAAATGGCGTCCATTTTATTCGTAACAGGGCGACCAGAGCGAGGTGCATCTTTAACATCAAAATTTCCGGACTGAAAACGTTTGAACCAAATTTGTGCTACTCTTACTGACACTGCATCAGGTCCATAAACATCACAAATTTTTTTCACTGCTTGAGTTGCATTTTTGCCTTTTTTATAATAAAATTTTAAAATGTATCGAATTTCTTCATTAGATTCACTCATTTTTACGGAGAGAAAAACAAATGAAAAATAGCGGGAAACAACTTTTTTCTCTTTTTTTCTTTTCTTTATAATGGAACCTTTTTAATGTTACCAAAAGCAGCCAGACACAAATAGTACCTACAGTCAAAAAAATTTTATAATAAGTTTATACCTACGTTATGCGAAAAGACTTTTTCCCCGACCTAATATATCATCCGTAGTTGTATGTATCTTGAGACTGAATAGTGCTGTGAGAGGTGTCTCATCATCTCCGTCTTTGCGTTATCCCGGTTGCGAGCTCAGTCTCGGGGTCCGGTTTCCTGTATTTCCACCTTAACTTCGCACGGTCTTTGGCATCATTTGTTTATACACTATTTGTACGCATGTCATCCCTTAGCTGTGTAAGGTGTATAATTATATAATTGGTTTTTACACGCATAATCCGCACGATGCAGGAGCGTACAGCGTGCCTTCGGTCTCCTGAGAGCTGAAACCAGGTAACGGCACAACAATTCAATTACTATCTGACATTCGCAAAGTCAACTGTGCCCAAACCTCATAACCCGCAATACAACGCTATTCTGGCTATAAATATTAAATTCCGACTCGGCAGAGCATCTGGCTACAGAAACTGGTCCTTTAAAAATTCAACACCGCGTTATCGTCGCCGTCATTGTGCTTAACCGATCGCCGGCCATTTTACGTTTGGAAGCCGCGAATTATGGGCATCGTATTATAGAGATGGGTAGTTAGTGTACTTAGCCGTAGTATATCGAATTGATATTCAATATTGCTTTATCTTCCGCTTCACCCAAGCCCACAACTTGCTGAGGAGAGATCTGGGATCTAATAGGTGCCCTGGTATAATTCACTATCAAATAATTTATTAAGACACATCTATAAAGATGCACGAGCGATTAGCAACTTAAGAACAAGTGTATACAAAATGAGTCTCCGTAGACAACGAGATAGAGTAGTATTTATAATATTAGTGTGGGCTTCACCTGTGTAAGCGCTTTCCAGCAGTCATCTTGAGTCCGCAAATATGCACATCTAAGTATAAAATCTTCCCGATATGTAAAGTTCGCACTATCTATTCACTAATAACGGTTAGGTAAAGTTATAAGCAATCAAAACGAAATATTCGATAGGTCTGATCCAATGTGAAACGTATAAAGATATATATTTGTTATAAACAATTTCGATATTTGGACTTATTTTTTTTATTTTAATCATTCAATTCTTACCGGCTTCTTATCTTTGTTTAAAATTTTTCATGCATAGGGTTTATAGGGATTCTACCAAGATCTGAACCCAAGATAACCTCACCTGCAAGTGGTGCACCTGCCGAACAACGAACGAGACTCTGGCGAGCATAAAAGTTCACGTTAAGCGGCAATAGGCTCGCCACCTATTACGTGGGACCAAGAATACAAATAGCAAAATGTGGGCCTATAATGCCTTTGCCTATCCCTTCGGGGAAAGCAGGCGTGATATTATGTATGTGTGTATGTAGTCGTACAATTTAGACCCAAGATGGGTCAAAATTGTTGTTAGTCTTTTAAAATTTTGCAAAAGCAACTACGTTCGTCCGTAACGATATTGTTGTGCTGATTACCTGTAAAATTAATGCAGTAGTTACTAGGATATTTGCTCTTTTATTTAGCAATCCCTCACAATGACGTATCACCTCCAGGGATTCTGGCTTAGCTGGAGGTCGGTGGTCTTGTATAAGTTGTACCCTTGCGTAATATCGGATGTCGCGAAATAGCCTACAGTGAGGCACGTGACACGCGAGCCCGCCCCAGCAATAACCGCCGCTGACATTCTGATCGGTATTTACGAGCAAGTGCCGACGCTGGGCATCCACTATATAGCCGCGTTTCAATTAATAAGTTCTGACTTGTAAACCATCGTCATATGAGAAGATTTGCTGATGAGAGTGAGATGAGCATTTTTCTCCAGTTTATCTACTTCAAACAAGTCGCAAACTTTAAGACAGATCAGATAAAATAATCACGAAATTTACTACATTACCTCTTGTATCAATGAATGTTGATTCGTCTTGTTTTATAAAATCTGGCAAGTCAAACACTTTGTAAACTTTTAAATAGTAATCTTGAGATTCATTTAACATAACATTAATAGAGAGCAAAAGCATGTCCTGGTAGAACTGGAAAAAAAATTTATTCACGTTAAAAAATATTTGGAACCAAAATATTTATTTTGTTAAATTACCAAAAATACTTTGGCTTTTTTTTATAACATTTGCAGATATCATGGTATAATTTACTTGTTCGGTATAATAGTGTTTGTTTTCCGTGTTATCAAACATTCCTATATTCTGTTATTAACCGAGCTATTTACAGATATCAGTAATAAAGTCATCAGGAAAAATTGGAGTCGTGCACAGGTTAATGAACAGAGACGAGACCGCTCCCCTGCAAAACAGTACAACTCAAAATGTTTATGTGACGAAATATCAGACTCGGTCTTATATTTTATTAAGTACAGATGCGGCACGTGAGGGGTGCGGGCCGTGGCCGGGAGGGGGAGGGGTGTGAAAAATTCAACTCGATTCGCTTTCTCGAGCTTGCGTGTAAAACACGGTGCAAGCGTTTTATCGGAACCACTCCGCAAAGCTTTTAAAACATATCAATATTTCACTAGATTAATTGTAATCGACGGGAAAAGTAGAACGAGTTACGTTTACTGTTTTGTGGCTTATATTTTATTTTGCACTTGGAATTCTGTAAGTGTGGGGGGATTTATTTGAACTTTTGGGGTTTTCCTATCTTATGAAGGATACAACTGGATATTTTTAAGGAATTGGGTTTTACTCGTCTGCGACATTTCATTTGATCAATTATGTCATAAAATGTTAATCTAATGATTATTTTGATCATATTATTCGCCATATATGCATTACTATCTATCCCACGTTGTCTTTTAGTTCCCTTGGTGCACCACCACTTCTCGTTATCTTTCGCTTGTTTTACATGATCTGACAGAAACCACACTTCGTTATGTTTTGATTTAAGTTCGTGCTTTAGGAGCAGTATAGATACTTTATTTGGCTATTACATAGTGACCTCTATTACATGGTTTTTATGTACTGTTGCATTATCATATTAAATTTGTTGTGTTGTGTTTCCATTTATTTATAATGTAATACTCATACTTGCTTACTTTATTGTAAGACTTTTCTATCGTGAGCCAGCTAGAAAATATTTCTTAGGTTAATCTGTGCCCCGTACCTAGTTTTTCTTAAACATAATTAAAAATAAAACTTATAGTTTGTCTTTTTTATATAGGTGTACTAAATAAATAAATAAATAAAATATACCACGATAAGATTTGAGCCATTAAAAATAACTTGTAGTTGATTACGAATAGAGACACTTTTCCGGTTACGTCGTTTTTAGATGACACGGCGACCTGCAATTTTATGCCTTCTCAACAGCAATACGATGCATTGTCCATTCTGTGTTGCAGGTCTCCAGTGCCTGGGGTCATTTGTTTCTTGGCTATAATGAGGTCAACGCTATTCTCGTATTAATAAGCAACATTTTGTAAACCCATATGCGGCTGTTTTTTCCCACATAATTGCAATATGAGTGATTTATTTAATTTCACAAGAAAACTGAGTCATCAATCGTGGCTAGTTTTTGTATCATAAGATATTACTCAAGTAGTTTTGGCCAAAACCACCAGCTCAGTATTACCTGCGTTATACTTTTTAATGCATTCATAAGGGTGTGCGAAACATGAGTAATATTTTACAGTAATATTTAACACTTTTAGATTCATTTCGGTTCGGTAGACTTCGGTTAACTTAGAAGTTCGTTTAAAGTGACTCCTAATTAAATAATCAGTCCCTTTTATGATTGTTGCGATACAATACTAGACGTGTTTCTTGCCTACTTATACTCCACTCAAACTACTGCCCGTAAGAGGTCCAAATTGAATCAAATTCTATGAAATTCAATTAGAAAAGTAAAAATGATCTAGAAAAGTGTGTTTCCGATGTCAGGTTATACTTCCGTGCTGAGAAGAGATCGATGAACGCCCGACAAACAGCCACACGCGGCGCTGGCGGCGGGATTCCACTTTCACTGCTAACTGCATGCCCTTAGGAATGTCGCCCAGGACCACTTTTTGCAGCGATACAATCGCAAAAACATTTGCGATGAAGACGCTATGTTCGCACATTCTTGTGGGCATATAGGTTCCTACTATCCTAACAACATTTAGAAATCCCACTTTCACTTGTAGTTACATGCACTAAGGAATGTTTTTTATACCATACAATTACGATAAAGTTAAAGTGCAGAAGTGAAGAGAGAAATTGGTTGTTTATCATTCTTACAAAATTTCTGGATTCCACTTTCACTTTAGCTACATGCCCTTAGAAATGTTGCCCACGCACGACTTCTTGCAGTGATACAATGGCAAAAAAGTTATGATGTAAAATGTAGATGCAATGTCTTTGTTGGTTAGTTGGATATACCTTCCTAACAAATTTATTGGATTCCACTTGCACTTCTAGCTACAGGTCCTTAGGAATGTCTTTTCGCAGCAATACAATCGCAAAAAGTTGCAGTGCAAACGCGATGATATATAGGAATTTAGTTATCATCCTAGCAAAATTTCTGGATTTCACTTTCACTACATTCTCCTTCTTAAGAACATCGCCGAAGACGACTTTCTGCAGGTATACAGTTGCCAAAAGGTTAAGATGTAGACGCAATTTTTTCGTAATATTCTATCTCAATTGGTGGATGTCACTGTCATGTGAACCCCTAGTCCGCCTAGTCTTTTCATGGGAAAAATTGTTTTTTGTTTCCGATATTCCCGCAATAAGCTTACGCTCGCCCACATGAACTGGTGCTTTTTAAATTATATTCACAAATACTTTTCAACAAAAAAAAACGGTACCTTTATTAAGGTAATAAGACTGTGATCATAATTTAATTTAAATAAATAATTTTGATTAGGTTTTTAACCTCACCATAAAGCACCAAATTTTACTAAACATCACCGCAGACGACCGGCTCGTGGCGAGACCACTTTCACTAAGTACTTACTTACCTACTTACTCACCCGCAAATAGAACCTTTTCTAACTTGTGGGCCGACGTGGTATGAATTTATTTTTGCCTGTTCAGAATTATATAAAACTATACTTAAAATTAGTATCACATATAATACATAAGTGGGGTGGCGAAATTTCAGAAAAACAATTAACAATAAAAATAATTCTAAGTGTGTCCTGAATAGATGTTGCTTATAGTGTTTTTTGTCTTATGATTGAATTGTGTTAGAGGGTTTTAATTATTCTTTTACTGGTCGTACAAACAAAACTGGACGGTGCTCATATTAAGACAAATTTTAATGAAGTATTTTGTAAAATAAAATTGAGAGAAGCTCTCCTTATGGAAAATGTAATTCAGAACTAATACTTATTAGGCTTTTTTAAATTTCTGATCGCTAAATATCTGTTGGTTGTTATGTCTGTCTTCATAGTGCAGAATTAAAATGACGAAACATACTCTCATCACATTAAAAAATCAACTGCACTTCGTGCAAAAGAACTTCGTAATACTTTGTCTCTATGACGGTTCAGATTTTACCGATACGCATTCTAAAACCATCTCTCTTAGGTACATTAAAACTGGCAAAATAATCCCCTTGACGAGTGTAGGCTAGCCAAAGGATTTTTTCTTCTATTTATGAACTGAACCACATCTACATTTATTCGAACAGCAGAGAAAATTGGACGTGTGGATTGGCTTGCCACTATGTCCTACTAATTGTACTGTTTCTGTACTGAAAGAATATAGTAGCCAAATCGAACGAGTCCGATATTAACACTCCTGTTGTCCGCGTACTCATTTTTATTTAAATAATTACTTGATGCAGTTTTTGTATGGACATCTCTACGACATTATCTCCTAAGCATTGTGAAACATGCGCTTACAAATAAACACAAACATCTTGTATTTTTTTATTGACTATTTCTCAGTCACCATAATATTGACTGTCCCTACGTCTAGGTTTAAATATGAACGCGAGATTGTCAAAAATAATGAAGGAGTTAAGGATATAATCTTATAAATAGTTGAACGCTTTCAATGAACCGTTCAGGCATGTTGCGTAAAAGTACAATATGTCAGGTAGATTTAGCTGAGCAGTATTAAATCACCATAACGCATAGTAATAAGGAAATTAAATTCTCTTTGGGGATTATCAATCCTGGACTTGGAATCTAAAACTCTGCTTTGTACAAGGATTTTAATATTGCCGTTAGCGAGATATTGATATTATTAGTAGTCCGTATATTTGACATAATTATTGTTATTAAGATATTGCTTATGCTATACAAATCAATACATTTAAACAAATTTATGTCGTAATAGATAGATAGATAGATAGATATACTCTTTATTGGCCAAGAAACTTAAAAACTACAGATTACAATATTTAGAGAAAAATTAAATTTAAAGCCAATCTAGGCGGTCTTATCGCTAAAAGCGATCTCTTCCAGACAACCCGACGCAAAGGAGAGAACAGGATAGCAGTAGGCAGAGCACATTAACTTTAAAAAATAATAAACACTAAAACTATTTGTTAAATATGAATAAAATACACAAATACATAAAATATATATATATATATATATATATATATATATACATATATCTATATACATATAATATTTTAAAAAAACTGATACAAACAACTAATCAGATATAGTCAAAAAGTAAGACTTCACCCGCTCCTTAAAAGAGTTTAATGTCTGAGCCTGTCTAATGGAAACAGGTAAGGAATTCCAGAGACGGATAGCCTGAAGGGTAAAGGACTCATGATATTTTTTGGACACATGTGCAGGGACATTAAGGCATAGGTTTTCAGAAGAACGCAGATTACAGGAATGAGTAGAGGATATATATGTAAAACGAGATTTAAGATATAAAGGAGTGCACGGATGGAAAAGAACGGAGTAATATATGCATAGATGAAACAAGCAAACCTATAATTATTAGTTCTTGTATTTCTTAATAGATCTTGTATATTTTTGTATATTGTTAATTTTATTTTTAAATACAGTAGGCATGTACTTTATGTCGGCTGTCATGAGTGAGTGCGTTTTTACTGTACATATTAAAGACCGCACACAATTTATTAGACAGCTTCGACTGCTGTCAAGCAGGTTAAAGTCATTATGACGAATTAAATTTGAAAAAAAGTTATACCTACTCCAAAAAATTTCATGTCGCGAATGTTAGTCAATAAATAAAGCTAGCTACTAATTTTGTTTCCGCATTCGTCATTGAATAACTTTCTCCGTTTCACAACTCAAGGATGCTACAGCGATACGAGTGGTACATACATCGGACGCCGCAATGACTTGACTTTCAACCTGCGCAGGCGCACGATTTCACAATCAATACGTCTTGATGCATCCGACCTAGAATAGGACCTATACGTGGCCTAGTGTGTTAAGAGTTGTAGACTTTACTTACTAGCGCTGGTTCAGTGACTCATAGTGGATTTTGATCTATAGTATGCAGATCAACCTGGAGGCTAAGTACGTCTTTCCTGAAATCGTCTTTCCAGCGGTACGACCTGCGTCCCGTGGAAGCTCAGTTCATGTTTGTTTTCGTTAAAGTTTGTGCTATTGGTAGAGAACGGAGAAACATTCTTAGACACTTTTTTTGTCAATGCATACTTATAACGCATGGGAAATAGCCAGAATGAAACTAATATTCATGTTTATGCAAACAATTTTGTATACATGAGAATCGAGCTCACATACTTAGGAGCGGAGCGTAACACTGATCCCGCACCTTATCGGTCGACTCATATAAATTATAGTACCATTAGGAATATTTTAAAAAACAGTAGGCTACGTTACTTTCACTGTGACTTCATTACACTTTCTTAAAGTTAACTATTGGTAAGGTTCGTTGTGTAACTGAGATGCGTCGCGCTTGCATTAATGCGCTTTCCAAATTGAAAGTGATGGGCACTCTCGGCTAGGCTCGCCTATTTCCGTAAACTCTCGTGGCTGTCTAGCCAATCACGACTTGTATATATAAATTCTTATTAGGCACCTATAGTCCTATATGGGCTATATGCTAACTGCGAATATTGTTTAATAATCTTTCATACATATTTCAAATTTGGGCTGGACTTTGCTACACCTATGTAAAAGGAATGTTTATAGATGAAAAGTGTCAAATTATAAGAGTTAACCTTATAATAAATGCTTTTCATGTACCCAACTTTTAAGCTACAAACAGACATCTTGATAAAATTTAAAACATATAGGTATTAAAAAGTATGAATCTATTCTAATTAATAATTTACTTAATGTATTATTTGTAGCTAACGTATAAACTTACCATGGTTTTATGTCAAATGTAGGACCGCAGCTATATAATATTGGTCTCCTCCAAAGACTTCCAATAGTAACAAAAAAAAGCAAAACTATTGTACGACTTACATAACGCCATTTATCCCTGAACTGCCGAACATAGGCCTCCTTCAGAAAGCGCCAATCATCTTCATTACTCTGAAGAACGCGTCTATCCGGGTAACAGTACAGTTTGAAATTGAAATTCCAACAGAGGTAGGTTTTTGAAGCCGCGGGCTCGGCAAGGTTCGGTTCGGTTTTTAAGCAAGCACTCTAAACTCTCTTTTTTTCTTTTTTTTTTTTTAGAAACGCGAAGAAACCTGTACGCGAAAGCTTGCTTACAATAGGAGGACACAACTACCGAATAATACATGTTTCAACATAACACGTACGACGATACATTAAATGTGGCGGTTGAATAAGGATTATATTTGTTTGAAACATACAAGCGACGTGGAAAATATCTCATTCATTTTCCATCCATCACAACACGATTGGCGAATCTTCATTGTAGTCGTAATGGCAACGGGATTTCTGTGAATACCGCCCAGTACAAATTCTGCCCATAGATTTTCCTAGAAAAGTATTTGAATAATAAATCAGGTCAGACTATAGATATCCAATATTCATTATGCTTCAGTTCGAAACTTTGGAAATAACAAATTTCAATCCGTCTATGAGCCAACACAGTATATATATTGCCTGTACCTTCTGAGCATAGTGACTATTTTCTGACATCCAATATAATGTGGCTGCATTCCGATCCTAAGGTCGTTCTATTGGTATCCCATACTGGACAAATATTTGTCTTGGTTTGGACAAAAATAACGCGGCCTCCTGCATGAGCGACGACCCGGACAACGTTACGTGAAGCGGTGTAAACTATCAAAAAGAAGTCACTTATCCTATACGTTGTCGTGTAAATCAGAAGTGAAAAGTCTTACGTGGTGTTTTAAGTGCGACGAACGCTAGTCTTTGAGTCGCGTAAAGAGAATATCACACACGTGGTCGCTTAAATCAAAAGTAACGAGCCTTATACTCTTATGCCACTCAGGGGCCTAAAACTGAGATTTGAAACGGTCGTGTGAAGATTTAAGTAGAAATTTATCGTTATTTGACTTCAAACTTCACACTCACTGTGATTTTATTTTAAAACTTAGTTTTAGGACCTTAAAAACCACCTTCAGGTAGCACCATGCATAACATTGTCAAGCTTTCTGTTACACACCGGGTGTTTCACATGCGCTAACGAATTTCAAATTGTGTAATAACCATCTACCTGACTCTGAATAACTGACTTTTTCATATGAATACCTATCGATGCATGAAATTCATTAAACAGAAACGTATAATTGGGTATATAGTAATATGAACACGTTTCTGTTATATTAATAATATGTTTAATTATTGCATTGCATTATAAAGAGTATCATGTCGGCAAAAAGTAGTAATATAAACACTGTTTCTGATATACTAGTTCGATATTTCTATGAAAACCTTTTGCACGTTAAGCTCAAACTTTCATTCATCATTTTTATGTGATATAAATTACCATTTTGGTATTTTTTTTTTTTTTGTAATAATTAAGGACTGTCCGTTTCAATTAGATACAGTTTTTTACCTTCTCGTCACACTAGAACACAGTTTTTCACAAAAAAGCTTTTAAACGACAAAGCGACGACGACGTGGCGTCCAAAAGAACAAAATGATATCAAATTAAAAGTGCCTTTTTCCCTTAACATACTATGCTTGTCGAGAGTTTTTTGTTTTTACCCTCTCTTCTACCAATATATACTATTGAAATTTTCATATATCCCAATACAGTACCCAGAGGTAAATGTTGCACATCGGCCCTTGAAGAAGTATAATATAATTTTCTAGGAAATATTAAAACAATTCAAATTGTAATAAACGATAATCGAATAAATTTATAGACATGGTTCGTAAGAGCAAAACTTTAGTAAACGATATTTTTTTACCTTAACACATTTAATAATAAATACTCGATTAGAATGTTTGCCATTGTCAAGTAATTAAATAATTCAAGTTATTGGCAACAATGTGCAGAGTTTTTTTAAAACAATGTGCAAAGTATTGGAATCAACACGGAAAATCACAAATCACTGCAATATACTATTTTCCTACACTTGTGTTCGTTGCTGATCTAAAAATCCACTATATTTACAAATAAAAACTCAAATTTACACTAGTTTCCGAAAATAAGACATTGCCGCGATGTGTCCTTTCCCTCATTGGCGCCAAAACTCTCAGGCTATTTATTTATGTGATTAGATATACATATATTAATATTATATAGCTCTCATTACACATTTTAAAATTTGTATATAGTATAAAATAAACTTGCAAGTGCTCTTTAAATAATGTATTTTGTATTCAAAACCAACTACACATTCTTCCCATTAGAAATGCCGCCATTTACAGTTCGTTTCGTCCATAGACTATTATTTTATATGTCATTTACAAAAGAGGTTTTATAATAGTTCGTACAATCATATTTTTTTTTACTATTATTAACTTTAAATGATATAAATTAAAGGTAAATTTATATTTGGAAATCAATTAAGTTTCTAATAACAAAAGCAATAGTTTAACAATAGATAACCTGAGAATAATTTCGCAACTCGTGTTATTAGTAGTTAGTCAATGAGCTGATGTGTAGAGCCTGCATACAGTACGACTGCGGTCGCGCTATATCTATCGCGAACAGGCCAGCATTTTAGAACGACTTGCACCATGTCATCTGTTGAATAAATTATTGTTTGCAAACATACCTTCGCGATGTAATGGCTGTTTTTATTTTGAGATATAGTGCCTTTAACCACTCTGACTGGTGTGGATTTTGTGAATTCTAGAAGTTTCTTGTCTAACCTGATGTATCAGCCTGGTTTTACTGTTCTGTTAAAATGCAAGGATGTAGTAATACAGTTTGGCAATGGCAGATTTTTTAATTTAGGATATTATCACGCAATAACTTAACAGAACCCATGATTATTTTATTTATCGGTTTAGTACAACACTAAATACGTGGTAATAGTTTTATATGTAGGTATCTCACTGAAAAAAATATACTGGCTTCAAAAATTCAAACTGAATTATAAAAAATGGCAAAAATTGGACAAACTTACTCATTTTGAATTTAGAACGAAGAACGCGCTCCATTAGCAACGCACTAAGCGCACAAATAAGCAGTTATGCGGCTTCCAACGTTATAACGTTAATGGTTGTCCGAACGTTCCGTTGAACAAAGGCCTATAGTAATAGTGTTGGTCCCGGTACACATTTATCAGATGGGCCGGTCACACAGCCCAAATATATGGAACAGGACCGGCTCGTACGTCGTTAAATATTATGTACTCAATTTCACACCCGCCGGTTACTGGCTAAGTAATGTTACATCGATATTTTAATCAAGTGGTGTGATACAAATTCACTAAATACAACTTAAACTTAGTTATTGTATCAATTAAGCCTTCATATGTTATGTGACAACAAATTGATTCAACAATGTAAATCAGTATTTTAAAATATGTGATTTTTTTTTTGGCGCGTTACCCTGGTTTTTTTTATATACTGCTCGTCTGGCTTGGCGTTGCTTTGTTTCACTATCATCATCATCCTTCATCCCTATAAACATCTTTTTGATTACGCTTAATTTCATTCATATTAGTCGCTAACTTTAGTACAAAACAAGATCCAAAGTTAAACCAGGTTTAAAACTAGTGCTGTCACTGTCTTCATCTTTTCAAATAATGGTGTTACATGTTCAATGATGCACTAGTTTTAAACCTGGTCTTACTTTAGATTTCGTTATGTAATCGGACCTAAAATATTTAAAAGTTTATCTAAAATTATCGGATAACACCATTCTGTTACATTCTGTGCACACATACAATTTTCACAAAATCATGTTTTTGGTTAAAAGGGATTCTTTTATTTAAATAATTTTAGAATAAACAAATGTTTTGATTCCATACTTATATTGGTTATTCCATACCATGCCACAAAAAAAAATTATTCACATTATAATTTTATGTACCCAAAGGGTCGTATACAAATGTTATAATTTTCATGCGCATGTATATAGCGAAAAATGCTGAAAAAATCAAATTCACTACCTGATAATAATAATTTTGATTTAGTATTTTATATGTGCAAATTTCAAACAGTGATATTATAATTTTTTATTAAAATTTTATATGTGAGCTACGATAGTCCAGTGGCGAGATCCATAGACTTCTAATTCAAAGGGTCTAGGTTTCAAACCCTGGTGGCGCACCTATGTCTTTTCAAAGTTATGTGCGTAATAATCGCTTGCTCCGTGCATCGGAAAGCACGTTAAGCCGTTGGTCCCGGCTGTCATGAACATCTATGGCAGTCGTTATTAGGAATTCAGTGCCTTCTTATATTCTGACAACTGGTTTAACCATAGAATGATGTTTCCCTTTAGTTTGTGGAGTTCAGATAGCAGTCGCTCCATGTAATAACTGAAGGTCAGCCAAATCTGGTTGAACCAGTAAGCAGTCCCTGGGCTTAGTCTAGGGCAACCGGGATAATGCTGGGATATGATGATGATTTAAATTTTATATGTAAAATGGTAGTTAAGTTGAACTCATCTGTGCGATGCGTTAACGTTATAGCCGTACTAGATTGCCGCGTTTTTCGAATTATGATAATATGCGATGATTTTTCTAATAGAAACGGTTAAAAAGAGTTATTGAACATAATAAGTTTTGTATATACTATGACGTACCAATTTGATGATATCCTTAAAGTAACCCCTTTTGGCACAGGTGATTTTGCACTTTATAGAAGAGGCCAACACTTTTTATTTTTTATGCAATAAGTTGGTACATTTTTTTATTATTTTTATTATATCTGGAATTATTATAGCTCACCGACATAGTCCACTGAAAGTAGGATTTCCCAAATTTTCATCTTACACTTCGTTATATCTAAAATCGCCTGCTCACACCTGCTTGAGCTGATCACCTATAATACCTACTTAAGGACAAAAATTATAATATGTATAATATCCTCTTGGCGAACCATAATTGGGAAAAATGACTTCTAAAAATTTCTTACTGTTTTGTGTGATTGTTTAATATGATTTTACGACGACCAACATGGCGTGGAGGTCGGTTTACCTACACTTCACTCCAGAGGTCGTGGGTTCGATTCCTACACAGGAAAAATCTTTGTGTGCATGAACATGAATATTTGTTCTGGTCTGGGTGTTTTCCTATGTATATTAAGTGATATGAATTTAAAAAAAAAGTATTTAAGTGGGTTTATCTGTTGTTTAGTATCCATTACACAAGTTGTTAATGATACTTATCTTGGAACTAAATAATTGGTGTAATTGTCAGAAAATATTTTACACGCACTTTCTGACGAGACCATTTTTTTTGTTGCAGCTATGACAGAGACCAACCGTTCTCGTTCCAAGTGGGCGTGGGACAAGTGATCAAAGGCTGGGACCAAGGACTGCTGGACATGTGCGTCGGTGAGTAAATTAACCTCTATTTTGTTTACGACCAATAAACTGATTCCTCTGGTTTTTTTAAAAATGTATTTTCTGTTCTTGTCTTTTCTTTTTTTTCTCTTTCTCTTTTCTTTCTTTTCTTTTCCTTCGTTTTATTTCTTTTTGTTCCTTTATTTAATCGGAATCCGACTAACTATTAACACTGAATTTTGAAAACAAACCGCTGACCAATTAAACTTACTAATATTGACATTTCTTACTTAAAAGCATTTTACTTACAAATATTCTAATATAAACATATATAACTAATCAAATTTTGTCCAATACTCGTGTGTTAATGATTAATAGAATTAGCAATATATTTAAATTCCCCGCCAAAAAAAAATTTCTCGTCTTTTTACCCTTTAGGAAGAACTATAACTTTATGGGCTTAGACAGTAGAAGTCATCGAAGTACTAGATCGTGGGAGCTAGGTAAGCTTAATCTATGACTTGACAACGCACTAAATATAAATATGATTCTTTCATATCAATTTTCATCCTTCGAACAAAAAGAAAAAAAAATACAGGCAAGTTTTCTCCATTTTGTCATTTATAATAAAATGTTTGCTTCAGAGTTATTTTGTTAGAGGGATTTAGTCCCGTAAGACGACGAATGTCTGTCTTCTATTGAAAGCAAAATATCACTTAAGCATTTAAATCCACAAATAGATGTCAAATAAATCCCGTAAAAGAATATTAATGAAATTAGGGCAATTTCTATCCAATTATTAATGATGAGAAAATTATAGCGAGTATCAATAGCGATTGATTCGAATTTCTAAGAAGTCCTATATTACGTTAGCTGTAGATATTACATTGAGATGATTTTATAAAAATAGATTTAACAAGCATAGCGAGCTTAAACAATCAAAAAGCTTAATAGAATTTTCCATAATGTCTTAAGGGCAATAAAGTTTTACTTAAAGTTGAGGTATATTAATACCTCACCGAACTCAGATTAGGTTCCTCTACGACATATTATACTCGTACATATTGACCTCAGACGTATCCATGGTAACAACAGTAAATGAGATAAATAATCCGTTTTTGATCTTAAAGACAAGGATGGGGCTAAACGAAACTCCGACAATTGTCTTAATTTGGCCACCTCATTTTTCAGGGAGTTGTGCGACATCTACCTCTTTTATTAAACTAAATATACTACTAAAACAAAAACTATAAATTTGAGGTTCTCAATTCGGCCGGTATTTTTTTTTTAGTTAGAATATCATTGCGTTAACGTGCATTCCAGAAAGTTCCAACTTTCATACAATGTGCAACAGAAATCTGGTTCTCTTAACATATGAAATGAAATTTCGAAATATCTCTATATATTTTTCAGTGTATCAGCGTTCAATTATTTTAGTCGACAATGTGATATGAGAGAATATCTCTTTTAAAATAATGCTACACTATGATTAAATAATTCGAAAGGTTAGCAAGATGCTTTAGGCACAGGACGATTCTTTTACCGTGAAATCCGACCGGTTGATGGGCAGCAGTGTCATACCGCGTCCTGAATAGAACTGCGATCACCAACCAGCCTGCCCAGTGTGGTGATTATGGGCCTAATATAATAAAAACTTTTGGGAAGACCAACGCTCAGTAATGGATTTTATATGGCTGGAATGTAGAGATTATCTCAGAAAAAAATAACTTGGAGAGAATAGAAATGAAACAGCGATACCGTTCTGATCCCGTCACGTTGCTACTGCATATCTACCGTGAGGAGCACGATGCAGCCTCCACGGATTGTTTACTTGTGCCCTTGGACGCCGCGCCATAGTAGAAACAAATAAGAATGCCATTAAATGTCTTTGAATGCCAACTTTAAGAAGGCTCACTCGAACCCCGAGGGAGGTAGAATTAACCTTTGCACAAAATGCTGTCGCTTAAGCCAATCGGCCACCGCTAACTGAGGTAGTTACTTATAGTATATTCAATTGTCAAAAATGCATTGTCATATCGGTGAGGTGGATCGTATATGGGTGCGGGCGGTGTTAAGTACAGCGGCGTAGCCACGACTGGCGCATCTTTAGCAGCGATAATTTACATTTATCAGTACATGTGTAATTTATTACTTTTTATGGTTGGTTAACAACTTGGTTGGTTTTGTTGTCCTTAAAATACATACATAAAATTTGTCAGTGTGTGCGTGTAACGATGCATATGTTTGGGCGAGCTCGCATACAAACCGTGTTCGCTGTGTATATATGATAATATCGTACTTATTGGTTTCTACTATGACGCCAGGCCCTGCATACCCCATCGAGGTCGCTCTATGGACGCGGATCGCGAGCAGCGTGTTTATGAAACGTGCTTCACAGCAGTTTGTGTAAGATTCGCGAGGCTCTCGACAAATAGCCGACGAAAGAACGAGCTGCAAAAGGGTTTTAACTATGTTTGAAACAAATATAATAAACAAGCTGATGGCATTACGGGCGCTTTGTTTATGTAGGTATTTAATATCTAGGTATAGGTAATGTTAGTCTATACTCAATTTACCTACTGTCAGAAGGTGTTTAAACGACCGTTTACTCACTCGTGTACTATAAGACTCCTTTAGTTAGAAACTTAGAATAAAACCGGTCGCCGACACATATATGTATCTTGTTAGAATAGGAATGGTGCCGTCACACAGACATATGTAATCGTTGCGCTTCCGATTACAAAATCTAAGAAATGCGATGCGCAGCTGTGTACTGTGTACCTACAGTTCATTTTACGCATAGACCTATCTACTCCAATGGACGTGTTATAAACTAAAAAATGTAAAGAAACAGGAATTGAGGAATGAAGAGCTGAGTCATGTGAGATTTTGGCATACGTGAAAGTGTGATTTATCCTTATTTTAGCATACAATTGACCATCGTTAACATGTCTATTGGGGAATTAGATTGCCTTGCAACTTTTCCGCGTGATCTGCAATTAGTCGTGCCCTACAGGAACCAATCACAATTTTGGCATATATTGTAGCCTATCTCCTGTTACCTCCTGCACTAGGTCCTCGAGGTGAATGAAGGATGTCCTGAAACCATGTCAACCTGGTTCGTGAGAGGAGGCCAGAGCTCTATAGTCGGACAATAGAATATTGGGTTTATTTAGAAAATATATTTTATTCCTTGTATAAAACTCAGTTTACCAATAATCCTGTACAAGTAGTATCCTGTGCATCTTTTTACTAATTCCTTGTTGTACCGTACATAATTGAATTGTTCTGCTCAAAATAACAAGAGCGAGAAGTCACGGCTTACTTCATATAATTTCTGATTTATTTTATTAAGGCCTCTTAACAGTGGTAGTTTTAAAGAAAATTGTAAGCTAAAATATGGAGATCATTCATAAATTTTGTATTTCCTGGTAAACTTTTCCTTCTGTATCGATGAATCTATGGACATACATACCTACAAAAAATAAACATGCGATCCTTTCAAATTAGCAACATGTGTTCCGATAGTTTTACGCGGCACATACCTTTTCCAGTGTCGTTTTATGTAGATTTCTATATGTGCAACCTATTTTTTAATGGTCATTTTGTGTTCCATTACTTAAATATAGGATTTATTAATTAAATATATAAAATAACGAAACAAATTGCTTGCAGGAGAAAAACGCAAGCTGACAATCCCATCGTCCCTCGGCTACGGCGAGCGCGGGGCCGGCAACGTGATCCCTCCCCACGCGACCCTGCACTTCGACGTGGAGCTCATCGACATCGGAGACTCCCCCCCGACCACCAACGTGTTCAAGGAAATCGACGCTGACCAAGACCACATGCTCTCTCGCGAAGAAGTGAGTATCGACTTAGCGTTCCAAGCGATGGACGCGAATCGTGACAAAGAACTATCACGCGAGGAGGTTAGTTAGCGTTTCGTCCGCGCTATGACCGGGTGGTGGATGGTGGAGGCTTTAACCTGTCTCATTCTTCCGTTGAAGCCAACTCCGAGGAAGTACCTACTGCCACCTTCTATACTTCTTACTAATATTATAAATTCGAAAGTATGTAAGTATTGATGTATTTTAACGACTGATATGGCGTTGAGGTCAGTATACCTGCACCTCACTCCAGAGGTCGTGGGTTCGATTCCCACACAGGACAAATCTTTGTGTGCATGAACATGAATATTTGTTCTGGTCTGGGTGTTTTCCTTTGTATATTAAGTATGTATTTACAAAAAAAAAAGTATTTAAGTATGTTTATCCGTTGTTTTAGGATACTTTTTATCCCGATATTCCCACCCGATAACCGCGTGGAGTGGCTAGTAACAACATTTTGGCAACTTTCAGACTATTCTGCCAAAAGGTTTTTTCGTCCGCACTATGACCAGATGGTGGAGGCAACTTAGCATGTCTCATTTTCCTGTGAAGGGAATTTTCCTCCGAGGAATTAATGCCACCTATTTATCTGCCAAAAGGTCCATCTTACAACTTCTCTGATAGTAAGGTTCTGGTAAAACATTTTGTACTAAAATCGCTTCGACAGGTGAATCTAAGTTCGAATCAAACAACCGTAACTACAATCAAAACTGAGCACGAGTTACATAAAGGCGAAAATAGTCTCTCTGTCTGTTCGATTTGTAACGTATTCATTCCTAAACCGCTGAAACAATTTCAATAGAGACAAACCTTTGAAATATATTATTAATGCTAGAAATTATCGCGAGCAGTAGATAGTAACAGCACCTATAACGTGAGATTTTGTTGGATATTACTTCGTTATGAAATTAGATTGAAACCTAGGAAAAAATAAGGCAGATGTTAGTTATAATATTGTTATAGAACTTTTTGATTCGAGTCTGTCAAATCCAACCGTCCATCTTGTTTTATCATTGCATGTTTGCATGAATATTTCAGAGCGTGGCTTTGTCTATAGCGTAAATATGGCCTCTAGCATTTTCCCATTACACCTACTACGTATAGCACGACCTCTTCACACGAATCAAACTGAGAACGAGTGAGTGTTAATGTTATATTGCATTGTATAGCTTCACAGACAAATGAAGATTGTAATTCAAATAGCAAACTAATGGATAAATTTAAAAGAGCATAGCCTGTGAGTTTCTTGCCAGTTCTTCTTACAGAGCGGTGGCTCGGAACTGTCACTTAGATTCAATTACACTTATTTTTTTTGTTTTTTAAATTGTTTTGTTGCATATAACTGAATCTAAGCTTCGTGATTTCTGTGTAATCATATTTCGATTGTTTTTTTATATTTATATTTAAATTTGACGTTTTCAAGTACTATGTAATATTTTATGAAATAAATTATATTTGATTGATTGAACGTATGCACCGCTTAATGATTCCTAAGAGTATTTAAAATATTCTAACATCTATCGCCAATCTGCTCTAAGTACGAGCGATACAATCTATCACCCTCATAGCTTGCTATAAGACGTTTGAGAGAGGTGAAGTAGCAATTTTTAAGAGGAGGTCTGTGTCTAGTAGATGGAAGGTCATAATTCACATACTTACTATTTCAATTATGATGAAATATTCAACAATAAAAGGCACAAAAGGTTAATTACATTTGACTGTAACTTAACTGTAACCATAGTACAAGTATGTAATTATCGAGCTTTGCTACATAAATCATTAAATTTTATAAACTAAATTGGCCTTTACTTGGTAATGATAAGGTTCCTTAACATGTGAGACTTTCTTAATAATTTTAGAACAAGGAATATTTTGAGAAAAGAACATTCTGCATTTTTGGACTTAGTAAACTGGTTAAACCTATTTCGTCGTGAAACACAACTGTAGGGCAATTCACATAACTAAAATCGCAACGATATCGTCAATCGAGAAGACTTTTAAGTCTTTTTTTTTGGTGTTGCTAACCTTTATTTATATATAAATCTTTTTGTAATTTTATTTACAAAAAACGCTTGTCAACTGACAACATGCTAACGACTAAGTTAAGTGTATTTTATATAATAGAGCGTGTTCTGTAGAACTGTTTGTTGATGTCAAAAACCCCTTTTTATAATCGCCCTGCTCTCTATGGGCAGAGAGTTTAACCTCAAACCCGAATTGAATTGCCATATAGTTCGCTCTCACGACGAAATACATAACATATTTATTTTGACGAAGTTGTAAGTAATTTCTTAGCTAAAATGCAGGAAGAAAGGCAAGGATAATCATTTCGTTGTGTACCTAATATGTAAGAATAAGTGAGTGTGTGAGGGAGGGTGATTAGAGTGAGTGTTATCAGTGATTATTTAGATACCAAATATACATAGTACTTCAATATCGACCTGTATGGCGTGGTGGCGAGTATATCCGCACTCCGCTCTTGAGGTCGTGGGTTCGATGCATATACATGCATAACATGCATATAATTTGTTCTGGGTGTTTTCCTATGTATATTAAGTATTCATTTACAAAAAAAAGTTAGTATATGTATGTATGTTTATCCGTTATTTAGTATCAATAACACAAGTTCTTAATGATACTTACCTTAGAACTAATTAATTGGTGTCATTGTATGAAAATATATATTATTTATTTATCAATTTATATTATGACTATTGAACTGCAAAGATATCTGAATTAATTTGGTTCAAGTGAATAGAGCTACTGGCCTGTAGAAGCACTCAAGAAGCTTATTTGTAATAGTAAACTGCAAGGAGAACTTGGGTTACTGAAACTTAGTTATGATATCTCTCTCACTTCCTACGTCTTTTATTCTTACATAAGTATATAAATATGTATGACTTAGGAGTTACAGTTTTGTGAGCAAAATTTTTGTTTGCCTAACAATTAATCTAAATTTGATTTTAGGTATTTTTTAATATAACATAGAACGTTTAAAACTTGAATAGGTAATTAGGCGCGGAGCTCGGTGGACTCCTTCCTAATCTAGAAAGTGGCTTTAGAGTTTGTGGGTTCGATTCCCCCTTAAGAAAAATATTTGTATGCATGAACATGGGTATGAGTCTTGGCCTGAGTGTATTATTATATATGTGCACAAAACAAGTATCAGCTAAACAAGGAAGTTCAAGGAAGTTGAGACTAGAGGGCACAGTGTGACATGTCTAAGCTTTTCATTATTATTTAAAAAATATCAATTAATATTACTAATAGGTACGAGATCAAAAATTTCAACAGAATACTAAATTCCTTTCTTCAAAAGAGTATAAAGAACAAAGCACATTAATGTAACTTTTGTTTTCAAAATAAACAATCTTAAATTTCCTTAAGAAGTAAGTTTAACAAAGTAATTTCAGTGTAACGACAATCTTAGTGCCCTGTGTGCATTTGGCACTACACTAGCTGACAAAGTTCGGAAGCTTCGTTCAGCGCCGAGATTCAATTGAAGTTTGTCGATGAAACAAATATTTGTCTCTGGTCGCGCTGTCCGACCATGAACCCCAGACCAACCCGCTCTAGCTCCTAGACTTGACAGCTTTTGCGTCCATATTGGATTTTCCAAACCTAGTAAGGAACTATAAATATCTTAACGATAGCTTTAAATATTAACTAACTAACTCAAATAATACTATTGGGAGTTTTAGAACATCAAGTAATGGACTGTATACACGTGCATGTCCATTGCACTTCCAATCCCAAAATATGTAGAGCTTATAATATTGACAGCTAGACAGCGTAATATGTAAATACAATTGTATCAATGTAACTATAGAAATGATTTCTTGGCGGGAAAGTGAAGCGTCATGACTGCAGTTTTGTTTTATTTTCTAAAATTTGTGATATTTCTTACATTAATGTGTAATAACGGTGGATTATTAACCGTTAAGTGTTTGTGAATATACATTAGTGTTGGTAAATCAAACAAAGCAGTGCAACATCACTTTTCAAATTCTCCTCAAGGAGTCCATGTGAGATCTCAGTATAGTCCCACATCTTTACTGAGGCTTATGGGGAGGGGATCTCATTTACCATTTATCATCTTTATCACCACTCATTTTCTGTGAATTATATATTATTAATATATCACTTACTTGACACTGGCTAAATGTGCTAGACGCACGAAGCTTCTTTCTACTTCTAAGTTTAGAAGTAAAAACCAGAGATAAAATATACATGTATATATAGTGTCCCCTTACAGAACCAATAAATGAATTTTCATTCCTAATGTCGTCTCGCCTCCGTTTCCATCTGCATTATTAACAAATCTTTGAAAAAACATGTTTTTGAATCCTTGCTATTTCTTTCCGCAGGTCAGCGAGTACCTTAAGAAACAAATGGTCTCCGAAGAAGGTGAGATGAGCGACGACATCAAGCAGATGCTAGAAAGCCACGACAAGTTGGTCGAAGAGATATTCCAGCACGAGGACAAGGACCGCAATGGGTTCATCAGCCATGAAGAGTTCTCTGGGCCCAAGCACGACGAGCTCTAGAGGTACGCGACCAACCAGCCAACATATGCAAAGGTGCAGAGTAGGCTGAGGATGGTATTGGCAGTTCAAATGTACATACTATCCGCACATTATTTTACGCTTGTAGCCCTAGTGGTACTACATCTGTATTACGAGTAATTACTTTTATCGTCTGCTTATTTTAAAACATTATTTTACAATAAATTGGTTTCATTTATAAATTTTACTGTAATCGGACTTACAATAACAGAAATATGAGCAGACGTTTTGGATTCAAATTTACAATTCGAATAACAACCGCCATTTTGTAAAACACTCTATTTGTATGAGACGCATTTACATAATATTATTAGTTACAATAGTATAATTGCGAGTATTTTGCAATTCAATAAAAACAGAGATAATTAATTAAACTCATTTTGAAACTGTAACAGTTTAAGTCATGTTTTGTTGAGTCTTTTGTACTTAGTTTATGTTGTTGGTGTATCTATGAATTTGTTAAGTATATTTAAGTATGAATTTTAACTAGTTTAAAACATTATACAAGCATAATAAATGAAATAAGTAAAACAATTTAGGTACTTATGTATAGGTGCTGTTCAGCTCCCGGGCGCGCATTGGTCAATTACATAGTTCCGTTAAAGTAAATAATAATAAATCTTTATTTGTTATAAAGTAGTTACTGATTTAACCTTAAAAGTGTGATCTCGTGAAAAAGTTTCCATAGTAGAATAGTAATGAATTATTCCTATGTAAATTTACGTGAAAATATCAACAAAAGTAACTGACCATAAACACTAAAACGTTTGCTATTTGTACTTATTGTTATTAATTTATATTTTGTAATATAATTGTTTACACAAATTATATTATGGATTACGATAATGATAATGCAGAGCAAATATCTTGTTAACGACTATGAACGCTATTGAAATCGGACTGTATACTCGGAAATCAATGTATTTGCAAATATTTATACTCGGAAATCTATGTATAAGCTACCTAATCAATATTATCTTTAAATAGTTGTTGCAGTAGTTAATGTTCATTCCTCTGTATTTAATGAAATACAATATTTATGTGAATAATATTGAGGTTGTTTTATTTTAAAAAACCTTCCCCTGAATTTAGCCCATAATCGCCCGCTGCGCCCTCCACAGGTTTATAATGGTTTCCCTCCCGGTATTAGTACTAAGGGGATCCAGAGTCGCCAACCTCTGGGTGTTCTTTTTCTGGCCAAGGTGGAGACCTGCCCGGGGGGAATGGGTCTGCTTACTGGTTCAACCATATTTGACTGAATTTCAGTTATTACGTCGAGCGTCTCCTCCGTCGACCTCCGCAACCCAGAGAGAAAAATCATTCTATGGCTTCACCAGCTGTCCGGATGTTAGAAGTCACTGACTTCCTAATAACGACTGTCTTCAATAGTCCTACGTAGTAGGTGTTCACATTTGTCAATAATATGTTGGTCCCACGTAACAGGTGGCGAGCCCATTGCCGTTTACCGGGAACTTTTATGATCGACAGAGCCTCGTCTGTAGATCGTCAGGTGTGGTGGGAATTTTCACTGATTTGATATAAAACATAATTAAATACCTGTTATATATGGAAGGCGCAGACATAACATGTATGCACTGCTTTAGTAGGTAGAATAATGACCTAGGTGTCTGGATGGATAATAGTGTTGTCCATGAATATAATATATATATTCAGTGATACGAATTAGAAAAAGTTTTCTTTAAAAAATGCAATATTTTCGTCATTAGTGTAATCGTTTTCGTGGAATTAGTGCCACCCCCTCTCATCTCACGGGGAGTCGTGGGAATCGACGAAGAGAAGTCCTACCGGATGAAGGGCAGCAGCGTCATCCTGCGTACTGGCGTGAACTGCGATCATCAACCCGCTTGCCCAGAATCGTGATTATTGGCATATACCTCCAATAGACTGTGATCTGTTGGGGAGGCTAATATTCAGCAGTGGACAGCTGATATGGTGATGGATGATGTATTTCTATATTTTTAAACAAATAAATCATGCTACTAATTTATTTCATTAATTCAATGAAACAATTCTAACCACGCGAAAAGCGCTCGTAGCTCTGCGGTGCTTGGTGGTCAAAAACGATCACCGATGAACAGCAGAGTTTACAGAGGTCAGTCCTTGGATGGGTGACCGTTTGTGTGGCATTTGATATCGAGCGCTTCCGTGCTTCGGAAGGCATGTTAAGCCGTTGGTCCCGGTTATCACTAAATGTGGTAATCGTTAAGCCATGTTAGAGGCCTAATGGGCGGCTTGAAAAATTCTAACAGCAGGACGCCATGTACCTGCCTCCGCCAATCCGCACTGGGTCCGCGTGGTGGAGTATGACCCAATACCCTCGTACCTTGGTATGTGAGAGGAGGCTCGTGCTTAGTAGTGGGACGTTAATGGGCTAAGATGATGAAGATGAATTCTAACCACAGGACGCCACACACCTTCCGTAACCAATACGCACCGCAATGGGTCCGAGGGAAGAATGACCCAATATCCTTTCACCTTAACCTCACTTGTGATGTGCTGAAATGATAAAATCAGTTGTCGGCCAGTATTAATAGGTTGATGGGCTTATACGGTAGCTCAGTCTCAGACATATCAAGACGTATTTGCAGGCTGAAGTGGCAATGGGCGGGGCATATAGCTCGAAGAACGTACGACCGATGGGGCATTAAGGTTCTCCATGGCGACTTCGAACCACTAAACGTAGAAGAGGAGGGCCTCTCACCCGATGTACTGATGATCAAGTCAAGTCTAATATTTTTATTCATGGTTGGGTCAATAAATCTCTTATGAACTTAAACTAAAAAAAATGTTACTTAAATTCACTAAGAACAAAGGTTGTTTAGAGAAGAATCCAGCAAGGTCAAATTTTGTTCTCCTACCAGCCGCAAGACGGTGGGTATTCGGTGGATGCTGGCGGCTCTAGCCTCGAAGGGATGCAACTGGAAGGCCTATGTTTAGCAGTATACATTTAATGGCTGAGATAAAGTTCAGCTTAGACTTTTTTACCTTACCCTTTTTTATAAAATGCAATATATTCCAAAAAATTCTTTTTTAGTTATCATTCTTATTTCCTACCTAGGTGGCTGGCTTATACCAAACCTAGTATTGCACGACCTCTATATAACCACCACATCCGTATAAAGCAAGGGCGATTCAATAGTAATAATTCAATACGATGTAGTTATTTACAGTTTATTTCCAATTCCCTACAAGTACCAATGTACACGACAACTTGCATGTGAATCGATTGGCTTAAAAATTCTAAAATTGTGCAATAAGTAAGGTATGGCACATAGTCCTTAACGCTTTACCCACACTCTAAGTGACTCCTGGCTTGAAGAAGTATTTTGAGATTTAAACGTTTTTGTCCCTTATTCCAAAATGTAACGCTCGTGTCGGTTCCTCGATACTGAGGGTCGTGACCACGTATCTGTTTCTATCTGCTGCCGGGTGCAGAGTATCGTTTATTGTGGGTGGTTCTGGTCTGGTCTGATACTGCCTTTAGGTCTCTTTCCTTGGTTACCGCGGCCCCGGGATGGAGTAGTCTCAAGATGGAACATGGTATGTTGTAAGTCAGTAAAAATCTGACACAAACAGCGGAAGAAGGTCGTTTGATGATTTTCCACCCAAAAAAAAGGTCTCTTTCCTTCTTTTCCCAGTGACCATTAAGTTTTCAAGGTTGTTGCTATTCCTCTTGGCAATGTGTCAGAAGTACTCCACAATTCTTGGAAGGCAGATAGATGGTGGAGACTCTCGTATGTATACATACATAATTTGAAAAAAACCCGAGATGAGTTTCTTGAGGCATTCTTCTCAATTTCGTTGCCTTTTGGAAGCCTCGTTAGAGTCACCGATAGACTGACTGACTGACGGACAATCCCCTTCCTCTTTTAGAATCACGACAGGCTGACTGACAGATACCTCCGATAAGAGTCAGCGACAGACTGACAAATCTTAAGAAAAACCACAACAGACAGATAAACTGACAAACCCTTAAAAATTCTGACAAAGAACCCATTTGCTTTTATTTCTTTAATATGGTACCGCTTATATAGTTATATCTTTTATTGTTGTTAAAAAAATATCGAATTTCCATTTTGTGTGTGAATGTTTGACGAATCTAAATGATCATGTTATTCTTAAAGACAATAAAGTATATTTTATTTTTTATTTTTTTTGTCTTGAGCTCCTGTAGTATCGATACATTGATCCGGTGCGTGGTCCAAGAAATTCCTAGCATCCCTAGGTCACGGTCAGCTTTCATCAAGGTCCCTGCGCTATTTAAAAATATAAAGAACACAAGATTATATGTGGAGGCTTGTTATTGGCTTTTAGAATATATGTTTTAAAATTATATAGCAGTGTTAGCTGTAAGCCCCCCAAAGAAAATAAAATAAAAATAAAAATAAAATAAAATAAGATTGCTCTTGGTTTTCAGGGCCGAGCGGTCAAGGCGCTGCGTTCAGGTCGCGGTCCACTTCTGTGGACTGGGCGGACTGTGGCGTGGGTTCGAATCCCACTTCTGACAAACTTTTTGTGACATTGTGTAATGGCAATAACTTTTTAAAAAAAACATTATTTCAGTAACTACTTCACCTTGACCGATGACTGCAAAATTGTTTTGGGTGTTCAATCAATTTGTTTGTGGTCGATGTCTATAATACTACTGTAGATTATTGTTAATCGCGTGAGAGCCATCTAGTAAACCTGTGAGAAACCACAGCACGATATTATTTTGTGGCCTACTATGTTATTTTAATTTGTTCTTGACTTTTCATATATTTTGAAGCAGTGCCATATTTCTTTTTGCCCTCCCAATCCTTCTTCGCTCCTCAGATTCGGCTAAGCCATTACTGCACAGTTATACAGCAACCTTAAAATTCTTCACATGGTTTGCTCCTAATTAACTAAATAATTCTCTCAAAACACAGGAGTAAATTAGTTCCAAGATAAGTATCACTAAAAATATAGTGGTATGCAATTTATGAGATATTTATGATATATGTTATATTAATACTTTTTCATATTAAATACATACTTAATATGTATACACAAATAAGACCCCTACCAGAAGAAATATTGTTTGATATATAATCAAGCACATAAAGATTTGTCCTGTTTGGGAATCGAACCCGCAATGAATTAATAAAACAAGTCTATACCTACAGCCATAGTAACCGATCGTCTTTTTATTAATTTTGTTGTTTAAGAAAATTCTTAAACCATTCTTCTTGTGAACATTATTACAAAAGTAAGATTTAACAATCAAAGCCAAATAAAATTTAACAAACTAAGTTTGATGATGATATATAAATTTACCGAGATATTTGCAGACTCCGACAGGGGCTCAGGCAAAATAGTTTGGATTAAGCCAACCTCGTTAATGCATTAATTTTGTCATCAACACCCGTCTAGCAGCCCTGGTGATACTGCACACTATCGTAATATTAATAACATTACATGGTTCCAACAATATAATAGGCGAAGTGTGGCGTAAAATATGCCTCTGCCTACCCCTTCAGGAAACAGGCGTAAAAATAAATATTTGTGTATGTATATATATAATAACAAGTTCTTTGTTTAGGTAAATTATACACATGCACAGAAAAGAAAACAACAAATAAAAAATTATAAATTGAATGCAGTTGATCTAAAACATTATGTTCAATATTCAACAAAATGTTAACAACACGTTGCAAAAGAAAAAACCGACTTTTTTATTCAAATACTTACTAAAATACTTTTTTGATTGGATACATGAGCAGGCTCCATAAATTTATTACTAGAGGATACTGCAATGTTGGTACAATTGTACAACAAATATCAGCAAATTATAACATTATATTAGTACAAAGTCTGATTTTGACTTGAACTATCAAGTCAAAATCAGACTTTGACGATAAACTGCGCTAGTAATTTGGTTACCATCAAACTTAAGCTTTACTTAACTGCCTGGTGAGGGCGGCAGGTAGAGACTAGATGAGTAAGGCATTAGACCGATCGAATTGGCGCACCATGGTAGGCCTACACTCAGCATTGGGTGACTAAGGGTTAAAGAAGAAGGTATGGCATTGAAGGTACAGCTGAGCACTGGCCTCCTCTTAGCCAGTACGAATCAAGGTGAGAAGTGTTAATGTTATAGTTGACCACGCGGACCCAGTGTGGATTGACGTAACAGGAGTGTGACTGTGTGTAGTGTTTAACATGGTTAAACGACTACCAGATATACACTGGACATCACAAAAACCTTTTGAATTAAAGCCGTTTAAAAACTTTGTAACTTTTTTGGGTTACACTTTATTTCAATGAATCTTTGACGTTAATATTCAGTGTTTCCTCATCTTGCTGACATAAAAGATTTGTTTGAATACGTGTAACCCAAATAAAAAACAAAAAGTTCAACACGGACATAAAAACAGAGTGGGTCGATTTTTGTAATGACCAGTGCAGTAATAACTGGATACAACATCTTACTAGGCTACCTAAGCTAGGGCGCACTCACATATAAACCGTGCTTAGCTTAGTACATAATTACATATATATGAAGATATTGTACTTATTTGTTTGTACTATGGTGCCGACCCAGCAGCTGCCTTACTGCGTGTTAAGCCACGTGCTCTGGCGGCTTGCGTAGTCAGGCATAATATATTTGCTTGCTATTCATATAAATATAGACGGAGGTGCGATGATTTTTTTCATACCTATTTTATTTATTTGTTGAGTAGATTAGTGCAAATTAAATGAAAAATGGACAATACTTAATACAATACTCCGTTTGGGGATTTTCGGCGCCAAGAGTGAAAAAAGATACATCGAGTTACTGTTTCTTTTTCTAAAACTGGTGTAAATTCAAGATATTATTTTAAGACATACAATTTCCTTCCGCCCCGGACTGGTCACTGTGATGCGGTGGGTCGAGAAGCCTAGACGCAGACTCTGGGCGCATGGCGGCGGCAGCTCTTTAGGATGCTGTCGGTTCGAGATGCGGAATCTTCGAGGTGGTCGGGCGCATCATCAAACGATGGGTCGGCCGTTGGTGGGGGTCGATGTCCTTCCGTCACACGCAGGTGCTTTCCGGGCACGGGTGCTTCGGGAAGTATCTGTGTGACGTCGCCGGGGGGGAATCGACCCGGTGCTGCCACCACTGTGACTGCGCAGTTGACACTGCGCAGCACACGATGGTGGAGTGCCCGGCGTGGGCAGGGCCGCGGGCAACGCTAACCGCGGCCCTGGGTGGAGTCGCTCTCTCGCTGCCGACCATCATGCGAATAATGGTCGACAGCGAGACGGCGTGGGAGGCGATGGCCTCCTTCTGCGAAGTGGTGATGTCGCAGAAAGAAGCCGCGGAGCGGAAGAGGGAGCGGGATCCGCTCTCTCTCCGGCTACGCCGTTGGGGCAGCAGGCGGGCCAGGAGGGCCCGTCCGGCCGCGCCCGGGGGTCTTGGGCGGCGGGGGCAGGGGGCCCCTTCCGTCTAGCTATAGACCCTCCCAGAAGTCGGCCAGTCACGCCATGGCCGCACAAGAATATAGGGGGTGCGCGACACACTGCGCCTCTCTGAGGAGGTCCTCCCGGTTCTGATCCGGGGGACGTTGGCCGCGGGCGGGGTGCCAGAAACTACAAATCCCCTGGTACTGGCCCCTCGCCCCTTTTTCAACAGCGGTGGCGTCGTCGGAAGTTTTTTAGTGGGTAGGAATGCGGCGGTCGCGTCTGCCGCATAGACTCCCACATACCCTCCCGGTCTCTCCCTTTGGCCGGGAGACAGTGCGTAAATGCATTTTGTTACCGACGTACATCAAAAAAAAAGACTGACCTTTCTTGGCTTTCACCAAATATCGAAAACGCTAATAACTTGATTTACCAAATTGAGTGAGTCTATATTTTCATTCTAGTCCATATATATTAGATACTGAATACACTTGATTAAAAAAAAGGGAAACCATTCCCAATACCCCAGTTGTTCGCCATAATGTAAATATTCCAAAACAATTTACAAAACAGCGCCATCTCGTTTTAGTAGAGCTAACAATACTGCTTCAGAACCTACGAATGGTAATAGACCAAATGTATAATCAGGATACATACTTATATTATATATTATAGGTTTTACTATAAATGCACAATCAATTATTTCAACATTTGTATAAAAATCTACACACAAAGCTGTTTAAAATTTCTTTATGGCCTTGGTAAAACTGTTATTTCGAGGGGATAATTTGCTGGTTGTCTGAAATGCTTAATTTTTCAAAGTCTTCACGAATAAGCTACTTCATCATTTCAGACAAATTAATATTATATTTGCGTTGACATTACATTACAAGTTACAAGAGTTTGTTAATACTCATTTATGATTAATAAGACTCATATATGCACTTTCACTGATTTGAACCAAAAAATGGCTTTATCGACTTGCGTGTCATACCGTCGTTGAAAGTTTTAAAAACTTTACATATTATCAACGATACAATTAAATTAAAACATTGAAGATATAGGTACATTATTTTTGGCAAAAGATGCAAACTCAATGAATCATTTCATTGAAAGGATGTAATTGAAGTAAAGAATTGTAAGAAAATGAAATCAACTAACTAATTCATAATTCTTACTTGTATTTGTCATAATGATGAGCCAATAAACACCCCACTAATGAGACTTGACCTCTACTCACAAGGCAAGGTAAAAGAAATTAAAGTCAAACATCATCCAACACGCGAATTTGGAATTGGCCAGTGCTGTTCGGCGGAGGCAGGTGACGTTAGAATTTTTCAAGCGGCCTCTAACTTGGCTTCATGATTATCACATTTAGTGATATCTGGACCGACAGCTTAACGTGCCCGTTTTTTGCGCTTAATCACATAAGTTTAAGCCGCTTGGGACGTTTTTGTGAAAACTGTTGAGATAGACAGAGAATTCTTTGGGCTGCGGAGGTCAGACGGCAGTAGCTCCATGTTACACCTGAAATTCAGCCAACTCTGGTTAGAACAGTGATCAGAACCTGGGCCCTAAGCTTAAGTCTAGGAGGCTCTAAGACATAGGGGATAGTGATAGGATGATGAGTTAGAACCCTCGAAAAGGCTATGTGGCGACGTTTCTTTGGATCATGCTATATATAAGTAGTAAATATAATTACGAAAGTACGTTACTCTGTCTCTTACCTCAAAATAATGTAAATGTTGAAGAATTGAACCACTCTCAGCGGTCGGGTAAAGTACCGAAGTTAGGTAGTGAGTAGTCAGGCCATAGATAGTTGACAGTGTATTGTATATATAGAGAACAAACTCATACGGGTCTCGGAAGGTATAGTAAGTACACTCTTGATATTAATGTAAGTGTAATTACTTGGTTCCTATTTGAATTAAATGTATACTACAAATGGCAATTCATCCGAAGGTCTACTAAGAAAGCGCTGCTTAATTTTTACTACAGATCGCTTCCGACCACCTGATCCCTTGCCTCCATGAATGCTCAAGTATATATAGGCACATGGGTATTACATATATGCGAATGAAATATTACGAAAGCCGGTAAAAATCTTGCTTATTCGACAATGACCGCCGAGAACTTTTATGCTTGTAACGAAAAGCGACAACTTATATAGAGACATCTAGTCGTATTTAGTACAACCATCTTTCATAAAAACTTTGTTCTAATTTAGAACTTCTAAGCTATGACAAAACGAAATACATGTTGCTTACTATATCATATAGATAGCAGCTCTAGTCTTCCAGTTTGACAGATCACTATGAAGTTAAAGTAGTTTGCTATACATTTGCAATGTGCTCTTTGGTTAGCTTTCGCCTTCGCTGTCATTGGCCGCTTGGCCCGCTTGTTGTTGAAGTCTGTTGAACCTAGACCTAGGGCCGAGTCAGCTCGAGACGAGTGAGTTGAGGACGTGTTGTGTTGACGGGAGCGTTTGATTGAGTGGCTCGAATAAACAAACCAAAAATGCTCTCGAACAGAAGATTAGTAACTGTGTGTGCCATTGTGTTCTGCTGTAACTTGGCTATGTTAGTGTTGTTCGTTAAATACAATGCCTACGAACGATGCTATGCAACTATCGATGAAGAACAGATGGTAACTTCTATTGTGCCGGATGACTTTTTGAGCATTGGAATTGATACTTCAGAAGTAGAAGACTTCGATAAGGTGAACTTTTTGAATAAACGTTTTGTTGACATGGCCACAGCACTGTCGCCAGCACGTCTTCGCCTCGGTGGGACCATGTCTGACCGGCTCATCTTCAGTGCCGAAGCAGGCAAAGACATTTCCTGCGACCACTGTATCGAGTCAAACCACACGCTGCACGTCTGCTCTGCGCTAAAAAAATTGTGTAAGCACAAATTCTTACCTTTTTTCTTGCTAACTGGCCCCAAATGGGTTGAAGTTAACACTTTCACAAAAAAAGCTGGTGTGAAACTACTGTTTACGTTAAATCTGCTCATACGGGACCACCACGCTTGGGACGACAGGAATGCTCGTGATCTTCTGTCTTTTTCACACAGGAATAACTATGATATTGATTGGCAACTGGGAAATGAACCTAATTCATTCCCTCATGTATTCAACACAAGTGTGCCCCCACGTATGCTAGCAAGAGATTTTAAGAAACTTAGGAAGCTTCTTAATGATTCTGGTTATAGTAATTCAATGCTCATTGGCCCAGACACAACGCGGCCCCAACCACACCGACCAGAATGCATCAGATACATGGTGGAGTTCTTAGGAAATGGTTCTAATTATATAAATGTGAGATCATGGCATCAATATTATTTGAACAGTAGGACAGCAAAGCTTGAAGACTTCTGGAATCCTGACACTTTCAATTTGTTGGAAGAGCAAATTTATACAATGAAGCTGCACACAGGAAACTTTTCTCACATCCCCATGTGGTTAACAGAGACTAGCAGTTCCTATGGAGGGGGAGCTCCAGGATTATCCAACTCATTTGCAGCGTCTCCCCTCTGGCTAGACAAACTAGGACTTTGTGCCAAACATAACATAAGTACAGTAATAAGACAGAGCTTCTATGGTGGAAACTACAGCTTGATTGATTCCGACTTTGAACCATTGCCTGATTGGTGGGTTAGTGTGTTGTATAAGAAACTAGTAGGGGGCAAAGTGCTTCAGATCGATTGCCACTGCTCAAAATTGCAAAGAATGTATGCCCACTGTGCCAACAAGAAATACACCAATGATACTACAGCAATTACTGTATATGCAGTTAATTTAGAAATGGCTAAAGCCAAGTTCCTATTGAACGGCACTGCATTGCATGGCGACAACTTATTAATTGATGAGTTCATAATAAGTGCTCCATCTAACAATAGAAGAAGCAAGACTGTCTTGCTGAATGGTTGGCCCCTGTACTATGAGTCAAAACTGCCTGATCTGCTGCCTCATCAAATTAAATTTGGTAATCACATTTCCATGCCTCCATATTCTATTGGGTTTTGGGTCATAAAGAACACATCAATTAAGGTTTGTAAGTAATTTTGAAAGAGGAAAAATGTGTTTAGCTGCATCATGATCTAAAAATATCTGGTATACTCTGGGAAACAGTAGCAAGCCTAGATGCAGTTGAATATTTTAAAAGAATTTTTACTTACAAATAATATAAAATGTGCTTTCCTGCCATTGAGAATAATGTAAGTTAAATCGCACAACAATAATCAGCCTTTGGTTGATCCCGTGTCTTATTTAAATTAACTAGTCAAAGAGACAAATATTTCAATACCACCATGATAATAATGTATAATAGAAGCTAATAGTAACTACATTTTCTATACTAAAAATACCTCATTGGTTAATCACAATATCAAACCTATGATTCCCATCAAAGTTGGTAATCATATGAAGCAGTCCTGTTTTGTCAAATGTGATATTCATGGGTGGAACCATTTATATTTAAATGATGTGGACTATGAATAAAATAGCAGTGTCTTCTTAACTATTTTATGTTAGACAATTACATTTACGTTAGAAGTTCTGATACCAGATTATTGCTTTACTGCATGTCATGTATTAAAAATAATATTTTTTTCCAAAATACATTACACAAACATATATTTAACCAAGCCCCCAGGCAAAGCCTGTCCATAAGGTCATAAATCTATTTGCTACACTATGACAAAAAGAATTTTTATTTATTTATTTATTATATAGATTTGTACAACTATCATTACAGGTAAGTACCCAATGCGATACTGTATCTAAAATTAAAAATTACACAGAAGTTTTAGAGTTACTATTTCGAATTCACTCAAAGAACAGTGAAGAATAGATTATATAATACTACGAGAAAATAAATAAGAATAAACAAATATGAGGTGTATGTATGCTGTTGTGCTGAGGTATGAGTATGTGTATGGGTGTGTGGGCATGCCGGTCCATGTAGATCTGTGATTATGAAGAGTGTTCAGGATTTTCTTATCTTTTCACCTTTACCTAATTTTCTACCTCCTCATAACTTCAACTCTTGAAGCATTCTAGGTAACAAGGTTTTTGTTTCGTGTTCGTGTGGTTCTGTGTGTAAGTTTAAAAGAATTGACACATGGTTTTGCTTGAGTTTATCTTTTTGAACATTAATAGACGTACTTAACACTTTTAAAGTATTATAAAAATATTATTGTCCATAATTTGTCCCTAAATCAAAAAGGTAAATTAATAATAAATACACATTTCCTGACAATTACATCAATTATTTATTATTATGTTCCAAAAAAAGTATTATGAAGAACTTGTGCTATGAATACTAAATAATGCATAATCATACATAAATACTTTTTTTGTAAATAAATACTTAGTATACATAGGAGAATGCCCACAACAGAACAAATATTCATGTTTATGCAAACAAAGATTTCTCCTGTGTGGGAACCAAACCCACAATCTCAGGAGTGGAGGGCGGGTATACAAAAAAATACAAAATATGTAGATCCGTTCTTCATAGACTTTATCTATTAAACCATAAAAAAAGTTAACCCTTAGTAATAGTTGATTTGCATCGACTGCATTAGGCATAATATTATAGGATCTGGCCAATTTCTAGCATCGGCAGATTATTATAAATATTTTATATAATTTAGAAATTGATTTCAGTTTATTTGATTAAATTCAGCTATTACTAGCAGAATATAGTTGTTTGCAGACATAGTGACCTCAGCTTTCAGAATGAAGGGTATGTCTCGACTTTGAACTGCTTGATAAAAAAATACCCAGTGTTGTCTGCAGACATACTAACCGTGACCCATAGGTTGATATTGTGTTCATCGAGTAATAATTAATCTGAAATAAAAATGTATGAAGTAGTAAGTAAGCATGAATATTAAGATAAACTCTATTCATACTACACTATTAAGACTTACCTTTTATACATCTAAATGAAAATTCTTAATTGTACATATGTTTATACTATGTAGATAAGATGTCCTTAAAGAAAAGTGGTCTAATAGATAAGGTTAGTTGCAAATGTCCACATTGCAAGATGTCAATTGAACTCAAAATATTAAAACAGCTCAGGTTGTCTTCTTCTAACCATTTGACGACCGATATGGTGTGGAGGTCGTGGGTTCGATTCCCATACAGGACAAATTGTTGTGCATGAACATGAATATTTGTTCTGGGCTGGGTGTTTTCCTATGTATTTTAAGTATTTATTTACAAAAATAAAAAGGTATTTAGGTATGTTTATCCGTTATTTAGTATCCATAACACAAGTTTTTAGTGATACTTATCTTGGAACTAAATAATTGGTGTGAAGAATATTTATTTCTATAAAATAAATTCTGCTAAAATATTTAATTGACATTCTGCGACTGAACTTTTAAATCTCACAGTCAAAGGAGACACTTTGATTACCACTGCTTTTCCTATTACACTTATGGACTCCAGTGCCAATTCTCGAATATTTAGAATTTAACTTATAATAATAATACCGGAATGCCTTGTTATAAATTGGCCATTTTTATACATTATTGTATTTTTTTTCTTTAACAAGTTAATTGCATTTGAAATATTGACCATTGTTTTGTATTGTAAAAATATATTTATATCTAGAATTCATGGAAAAATAGTTTATATAAATACGTAATAACTTTTTTACCAGAGTTTATCATACTATAGTATATCTATTTAATAAAAATATAATGTATGTAACTTATTGAGATTACAACTTAAAATGGCACTTAAAGAGAACTATGGATGGCGACGCGTTGTCTGCAACTTAGTGGAACGGATCCAAAACTCTCTTTGAATTAAAGTGTTTCAAGGACACATAAATAAAATCACATTAAACATTCAGTGTCGTTATATTTAAAAATGGAGATTATTTTGTTATTTCGCTGTAAAATAAATAGCTTTAAGGTGCCAGGTCCCATACCAGGCATGTAATGTAACTTTTTGAAATTCTAGGTTGACTATTACGTTACATTAATGCCTTCCCTGACTTTAGGAGCATTTGCCTTATACCCTCAAAGGTGTAATTATTCTAAGCCCTCAAACAAGTACTGCACATATTACAATATGACACCTTTAATTATAAAGTTGCTGAGTAATATGTTCTGTGCTCCTTACCAACCAATACCCACCCTACGCGCCTCCGGCTTTTAAATTACACTCTAGTGGTAGGGCAGACAAGTACTACGGCGAAGGACCACGGAATAGAAGGAACCCTCTAAGCATACCTTTCTCAATTCTTGTCATTATATTTTCTTTTACACCAGCTTCGGTCCTTATCACTTCATTCCTAATCCTATCTAAATTATTGCTATTTATTTTATAACGGCACGTATTGGAAATTTTGCTCACAAATAGCTTTGCTGCAGTCGGCGGTTAGTATGTTAATCTCATAATGTGATAACCTATTAACAAAATTATAGTATTGCAAAGGCATTTCAATTTGCTATTAAATTATTTTATCACCTTAAACATCAAAGTGAAACGTGAATAATAAATAAAACAGGTGAAGGAGCTTATTCATCAGGAGCCACACATTTATGGTAACATGGGATAATATTCATAAAATTCGTTTTTCCAATCCCCTCGGTCGCCCTGTCGGCTTCGCTGTTGTCACCCCAAGGCTTATTAGACGACATTACCCTCCCGTGTTATATTTTAATTAAAACATTTTCCGAAAATGAAGTCGTTCGAACAGCAGCTCGTGAACATCATAATTGAGCTCGGGTATTAACCGAGCCGGCATTTTATTTTGCTCTCCGCACAACGGAATAGTAAAAGGGATTGTTCAAAGTGTTGGGTGCGCGTTGAAATTTAAATGGGCCTTGCAAAATTCTTTCTTTCAGCTTATTCAAAACGAAATCTAATATTCCTAATTAGAAATATCCTTTTTGTGTGGCGCACTTATTTGGCTTGAAAAGTGAAATTTGAATATACAGGATGTCTTCTTTATATTCAAATGTCAAAGTCAAAAGTTAAAATTTAAAGTTAATTAGATCTATTCACGTCAGGCTACTTCGAAATTGTTTATTACCAGTAATTTGGGGCACTAGCTACATTGGTCCTGAATTCGGTGCCCACACTGGAGAATTTCTATTTCTACAGCCTTATACGGGTGTATTCTTCTATACTCTGTTTGCTGCAATAGATTCAATGGCTATTTTTGATATAATTCATTAATTAAAGTTGTCAATTAATTTTAGACTTCTTCAACTTTATAAAAATATGCTGGACTTCTCACATAGCTCTCGCTCTAGTTAAAGCTTGTATAGCGGCTAGACAACATTCTCACAATATATAGACAACTATCATCATATCCTAGTATGTTCCTGGTTGCCCCAAATCTTTAATATAAGATTCTTTCTCTTGCTGGGATTTGTAACTTTATATTGCAGACTAACGCTTCTGGTAAGTTCTTAAGTTATTTCTTGTAACACCAGTGAAAGTCCCTTCAAAATCATTCCAACCGATTTAGAGATTAGCCGGAACAAATAGATATAGTCATAGAGGTTTTTTATTTTTTTTTGGATAAGTCCTGACATACCTTTTTATATGGATTAAGAAACGTACATCTTAATATTTTTTTTTTTACAAATGTATAGATTTTCTTAGTACCTATACGGATTTATGTCTTAGTAATTTTTTTATTAATTGTTATGCAATATATTATGAGTTATAACTGTTTGTCATATGAAAAGACTTTCTATGTTACAGGCTTGTTATACAGTAAGTTACATTGTTTAAGCGAAACCCAATGAGTTGTAGAGATAAAGTATAGTGTGACGTTGCCTGAAAAAATGATGGGCATTATGACACATAAAACAGATGCCAAGACATTTAATTGGCAAGCGCAGTATAGTGATATTCTTTAATTTCTTAATTGTTTTGTAATGATTAAATCGAATCTAATTTCTGAGTAACGTTTGTCGAGATTCAGTTTATAAGCGATAACTAGGCAAATTTATATAAGGAAATAAATTTTAAATAATGTGTTGTGTTTACTAGTAACTTCATTTTACTTGAAGAATTTCTATAATGACTAAACTAGGTGCCTACATATTATAAGACTGATTAGATATATGTACTTTATATAACTATATGATTGTGTGCCTAATTAACTATCTTAAGATTTTTTTGTCTAAATACCTCTTAGTTATAAATCTATCCATTGTTTGTGTTCTCTTGTCAAATAAGCATCTCGTGTTACAAGCTTTTAGCTGATGCCCAATGTAGATACAGCCTTATGCTATTTAATGTTTTGATGATTTTTTTATAAAATTATGCCTTATGTAAGTAGAGTGTATAAGATAATTATATACAAACAATATGTTATATTTTGTGATTAGTTTTATAACATTTCGATAAGTATATAGGTATATCTTGATTTCATAAATTATATAAATATAAAAAGAATCTTTATTATATATGCCGTACACATAAGACAGATGTTTTATTTTCCTATATATTTCACTTTTGTTGCTACAAATTCATCATTCTATAACGCGCTTTCGTCATGCCAAAAAAGTGTTAGAAAGTATATGTACTTTAAAGTGCTGTAATGTGATGTTCGGCTTGTAAAGTTAACTGTAGTGGTTTATCGGGATATTAAATGTTATCAACCAAAAGTAAGCCTTATGTTAATAATTCATTGGTGTACAAACAGTACAACTTACACTTTATCTTCTAATTAATAACATGTTATCGTCTCGTATATTAAAGTTTTAATTACCTACACGCGAACGGCCTTGTGTCTGGCGTTCCTAACAAGAACGAATCAGTTTGAATTCTATGAGGGGAAGATCAAGTTTCATTGGACAAGTTCAATCAAGGAACACTTAATCAGATATGTAGATTTTTAGGGACGATTCAACAGAAGTTACATTTATTATAAAGGAAAACAATTAATACTCTTTGAATCTATTATTGGGCAAAAAGATGCGTTTTTCCAAATTTCTCAACCTAACTGCGTGTTAAATTCTAGTACCTACAGTATTAGGGCAAAATTCACGATTCAGGACTTCTATTTCGTCTTCCAAAACCATGATGTAGGCTTTTCCTCAAACTGAGTTAGTCTCTCCGGGAGTGCTTAAAAAACACAAGGTTTTCCAAGCTAAATCAAGTATATATGATATTCAACCAAATCTGACCAGCTTAAGTAGCCCTATCATTCTCCTAAATGATGTTTTTTGATTAGGAACGCATAGTATTGTTCGAATGATTATATAGATATTAAGACTAAATTGCTGTAAATGATATCTTTCATAAGACCAAAAATATTTGTGGTTTGCAGCACATTTAATTAATATAATGTAATTTTTGTTAAAATTAGTTTATCCTGTAGCTTGAGTATGTCATGCTCACTTAAATGTCTTTGCGGTGGTGGCGTCATTCGTCGGGTCGTTGCGTTCCCTATAATATGGTTGAACGAAACGATGGCTGGTTCATGCGTCATACTCGTGAACGGGTGCCGCCAGTGGGGACTGGTCTGCTCATGTCTACTATGTTTTTTCGTACTCATACTCGTATAACTTAAAATTAAAAGTTATTTTCTTCTTTTATTTTAAATCATGTGACTGCAGAACACAGGTTTTTGTAGATTTGTCAAATTGTTTTACTACTAAGTACATATTCTTGTAACTGGCGGGAAAAAAAACTAACCTTGACGATTTTCTTGCCCGTTCTTTTACGATCAAGCTCCCGCCCGCAGTGAATGGGCGCGCTAGTTCATAAGAGCTCTTTTGCGCCAAACTTGAATAAATGAATATGAATTTGAATTTAAGTCTGGGACAATCGGGGTAATGCTAGAATATGATGATGACAGGGTTTTCCAATCATTTTAAGTGAGATTTACACATAGTAATAATATTGAACGTGCATCTAACCTCTTCAGCGATAAGCTGACCACTTGCAATAGATAGTGAAGTGCTATGAGAAGCGTGCTCATATTAAAACTTATTTACAACCTTGAGCTATTTTTAAATTTCTTTTAAATTTTCCTGTTTTAAAATAATGTATTAGGATCGCTCGTATATCCGCGAGACTCGATAATTGCAAATTATTATCGATTGATAATCACTAACATATTTTTAATCATCTATATCAAGCGCATCCGTGCTTCTAAATATATCAATCCAATTATTTAGTTCCAAGATAAGTATAATTAAGAGCTTGCTTGTGTTATTGATATTAAATAACAGATAAAAATAATTTTTTTTTGTAAATTTGTCATATGTGGGAATCGAACCCAAGACCTTAGGAGCGGAGCGCAGTTATACTTCCACAGGCAGGTTTACATTTTCTGGTAGTCGTGGAGACAATTCGTAAGAAAATCTATTAAGCGGAATAAATAATAACAAATGTGAACGCAAGACGCACACCACCTGACTAAGCCAGTCTGCACCGCGCTCTCAACTTATGTATGCCAGAGCCTCGTCCGTTAATCGGCAGGTGCACCACTTGCAGGACCTGGTGAGGTTGGCTTGGGATCCCAAGATCTTGGTTGGATCCCTCAGCACCCTTATGTGAGTATATATATATATATATATATATTATAGCACGTATACTTTATTATGACCTCATCGAGAGTTTTATTACCTTGAAAACCTTTATTTGTTTTATTTACCTCCCCCGTTTTAATGTTTATACGTACATAGGTCGGTGTATGTAGGAATTAAAAATTTAAATAAGTAAAGTAAACATTGTATGTGATTGGAACTTTTCGCATGTCTTTATTATTACTTACTTTTATTATTTACTATTCATCATCATAATTACAGCCACATACTATATGCTGAACATTGGCTTCCCCATAGATATTTTAATAATATAACAAAAGAATTGCAGTGCGCGCGTAAAATAGCTGGCGTACTGTGCATCCAGAACAAAAAAATACATTGACAATTGCGTTCGTTATATGTATATCATACCTTACTACAAACAATCAATGTATGTGTTCAAGGATAACTTGTAGTCCGTAGTGAATGACAGCGACGTCAATCTTAAATTTTAATTTTCAAATTGGCGACATTCGTTTTTTGTTAAATGGCACATACCATTTCTAGTGTTTTATTATTTAGATTTCTATGGGCCTCATCTATACAATATACTGGGGGTATTTGCCCGTAATACCACGCTGGGCAGGCGAGTTGGAAAGCGCAGTTCAAGCCAATATGTAGGAAGACGCTGCCGCCCATCACCCGGTAAGATTTCTCTTCGTCGACTCTTACGACTCCCCATGAGATGACAGGGGGCACTTCTAGCTATTCTAGCGTTTTCAAAATCAGTTTAGTAGGCGGCACGAAAGTCTAGCGCTGACCGTTTATGCGCAGTAGTCCAAAATAAGGTATCGCAAGGGAGAGAAAGGGCGTGCGTAAGCGCTCATTGGCTCTCCAGTCAGAGTACGACTGGAGAGCCAATGAGCGCTCACTCGCTCTATGCGCAGCTATCCCTTCCAAATTTTGTTCATCTTCACTCCACTTACGTGACGCTACCTATAAGTCACTGTAAATGAAACAATACAAATGAACAATAAATATTTATTCAATATAACATACAATCACTTTCACTTTGGTACATTAGACATATGCAACTATGACCCACAAAAAATGGTATTACTTAGACCATACATATATTATAGCACTTATACTTATATATACTTATACACTTTGCATGCATGCTTAGTTACGTCGACCTAGTAGAGAAGGCTATTTCTTCTGCTTTTGTGTTTATTTTTCTATACCTAATTTATAGTTTTTAAGGATTTGACTATGACAGCTCAGATCAAGTGGGCGTACAAGAAATGGGATTTTTAATAAGACTGGAAATTAAAATTTAAGAAATGCTGTAATTTTATTTAAACTTTATGTCAATGGTATTTTTAATAAGACTGGATTTTTTTTTATTATTGCCATAAAATGAATAAACGTCGATGAAGGATGCCCTCCTTGTGAGCGGGTATGCTGCAGTTTTATAAAAACTTTATGTTAATGGTATTTTCAATAAGACTGGATATTAAAATTGTATACTATTGCGATAAAATGAATAAATGTCGATGAAGGGTGCCCTCGTGAGCGGATGTGCAGCAAATGTATTTAAACTTTATATCAATGGTATAGTATTCATAAATACATTTGTACATTTCACACAAAACGGGTAACATGCTTTAATATTTTTCATAAATACATAGAACGACTTCTCGGCGGGAGTGTGAATCGTCATGTCTGCAGTTTTTTTTAATATTCTAAAATTTGTTATATTTTGAACATGAATGTGTAATAACGGTGGATTGTTAAGTGTTTGTGAACGTACATGAAAGTTGGTAAATTAAACAAAACAGTGCAACATCACTTTTCAAATTCTCTCAAGAAGTCCATGTGAGATCTCAATATAGTCCCACGCATTTACTGAGGACTCGAAGGGGTTTAGGGGGGAGGGCATCACATTTATCATCTTTAACACCACTCATTCTAAGTATCTATATATTATACTTGACACTGGCTAAATGTGCTAAACACCAGAGCCATCATTAAAAAAAACATAATAAAGAATAAGTTAAATAGGATTTGAAGAGCGGATATATTTAAGCAAATAATTAAATTAATTCAGTGTCATTCTAAACTCTACACTTAAATACCGATCAGGATTATATTATTGCACATATTAAAATGGATTACATTTACACTAAGTAGTCAATTATTTTAGGTAAAAAAAAAATACTGAACAACATTGGAACATAATCCTTACAAATCTAAGTAATTATACCTATATTATTATTTAAATTGAGTATAATGTCTTGTAACTTAAAAGTATTTATTGTTATTAAATATAATAATTAAATTTCGAAATCTATATTTGGTATGAAAAGATCATTTTTACTGTAATGTAAAAAAAACAACATTGAGTATTTTGTCTTCATAATTCGACAACTCTACAAACTAATGACGTCACAATATCACAGTCGAAACAATCATTTTAATGGCAACAATTTTTAAAGAACTTTCTGAATACTTTTAAAACATATACTAATTGCAAATAATAAACGATTTATACTTGCCAATCATATAAAAATTTAATTAAAAATATTTATAAAATTATTATTTGGCACTGGCCTTTATGGGTTTTATATATTGCATCATAAATGTTGCAACGAAACGCATTAGCTCAACAAAAAAGTTTACATTGGTATCAAATTGTATTACACTAGAGACGGTACAACAAAACTTGACGCCCCTTCTGCCCTTTCGTCTCTACACAAGACACAATCTTGTAGTTATTTGTAAAAGACTATTCCTTTTGTTGTACAACATTTATGAAATAAAATTACTAAATAGAGTAGACTTTATATTCTGATAGAGTAACTTTATATTCAGATAGAGTAACATTATATTCAGATAGAGTAACTTTATATTCAGATAGAGTAACTTTTCGTTAGCAAGTGATGGATTAAAAATATCTTGCTTACAATGGATTTCCGCAAAGTAACGCCTGAATCAATAAATTATTTAACTTTTCGTTGCCACACAGGTAATTTATAACCCGGAGTAATACATAGGATACTTTATATTCCACCGGCATAATTTCCTCCATCTGTCTCTATATATGCTTAGATCTTTAAAACTACGCAACGGATTTTGATGGATTTTTTTAATAGGTAGAGTGATTCAAGACGAACATTTTATATAAAGGGTACGCGAACAAATTCGCAGGCGGCCACCAGTAATATTATAAACGCAAAGTTTGTAAGGATGTTTGTTACTGTTTAATAAAAGCTGGTAAAGGGATTTAAATTAAAATTTACAATAATGTAGCTTATACATCAGGATAACACATAGGCTTTAATTTAATAATGCAGAGACAAAATCGCGGGCACCAGTTCGTGTTTGAATTATGTAAAATAGATCAATTTGCTAAAACACAGGGTGTGTGACAGTAAATGTCATTCAATCCTACAATCCATTATTGTTATAAAACAGATTCCCTTATTCACTCCGTAGCAACGTTTAGTTAGTATAGGTGGACCAACCCTAATCAGCTTGAAGCAAAGCAGAATTCCCCACATATAACATATAGATCGCCTCTCAAAATGAGACAAGCCCTTTGTCACACCCTAAGATAAAGTTTAGATAGTATAGAACTACCTAATGTGACATGCATAAATAATTTGATTTAATCAAATTGAAGCAAAGTATAATTTCCCAATCGTATGGAATTGGGTCTAGACGGCGATTAGGGTTGGCAGAAGGGGAAGGGTGCGATCAGAAGCCTGCCTTTGTGCAGACCACTGCTGCCTTTTAGACAAGGACAAGCTCTTCGTCGCACCCGAAGATTAGCAACGCTTAGATAGTATATACCTACCTAATCAGCTTGAAGCAAAGTATAATTCCCCAATCGTATTGAATTGGGTCTGGTCGGCGATGAAGGCTGGCAGAAGGGGGGAGGGTGCGACCAGTAGCCTGCCTCTGTGCAGACCACTGCTGCCTCTCCAGATAAGATAAGTCCTTCGTCGCACCCGAAGGATATCAGATCGCCCACCACATACTTATCTTTTGACTGCGTCAGCAAGTGCCCACCTTCAGGTAAGAGCGGGTCGGGGCAGTATATCGCTGAAAATAAACATTTTACATTTAATGAAATGAAATCATTTGTAAGATAGTATTATAATTATATTATTAGCACCGTATAATTTTAAAAATAATTTAAAAAAATATATAGTAATTAATTTATATAGTAATTAATTTGCAATAGATGCTGGTACAACCCAGGTTTATTATTCAAAGTTTATAATACTTAATAATGTAAATACTTAATTCTTTATTAAATTTATTCTGAGAAATAAATATAATAAATAATATTTTAAAAAATACAGTAGCGTCATATCAATACAGAGTCATGTTTTATTGGTATGAAACATAGGTTCGCCACTTGTATGATATTTGTAGAGAATACAATCCCGAGCATGTTTATCTACCCCGGGATTATGGGATTTTTTATGCGTAATCCTGGGATCCCGGGAATTAGACTATGTTGTTTATAGCTGGGCTAAAACGAAAAAAAATTCTTAAAAAATGTTTTTAATATCATTGCACACACAACACAAATCACAATATACATATTAAGTAAAGAAAAAACAAAAAAAACTATTATTTTTGCATAAAATCAAAAAGACAACACAAAAAACTATTTAGAATTTCGATAACACATTTGCAGAAATATCAAAGCATCCAGTGTTTGATTTCCAAGCCTGCTTCGTAGTCTATTGCCAATATAAGCAGCAGCTGAAAACGCTCGCACAGGTTCTACGCTGGTTGGAGGAATAGACATTAGATACTTATAGGCAGTTTCTAAGTGATATCCACGAACTCCTCCATTTTCGAACAGGCTCATTTCACGCCTAATACTATTTGCCAACCCCTAATCATTTTGTACTTGTACTTCAGGATCTGGGGATTTCATACTCTTATCAATTTCCAGCTGTAACTTTTCCTGCATTGTTCATTGAGGCTGGGAGGTTTCTTGCCTTAGCTCAACATCTGTTTGTGATCCTGACCTCTCTTCTTCTTCCGTGTCATCTCCACTATTAAGTCTTTTAACAGTACTCTTTATTTGCTTCTTCACTAAAGCCTGTGTAGGAACTGGAAATAAGTCATGCCATTCCAATTCCGATAATGACTGATTTTCATCATCTTTTTGTGTCATCATCATCATCATCACTTCTTCGTTGCTTTATACGGTCCACTAAACATGTTTTATTTTTTTTGGCAAGTGCTGAGTTTTTGCTAGACAGTTGCTGTATAAGAAATTTTAAAGCAGCATCAGCTGTGCATAAATTAGCATCTCGCCGACAGATTGCTTCTACTGTCAATTTAATTGGGGTCAGCACATCAACAATTTTATTTACCAATTCAAATTCAACATCTTCTAAACGAATCGGATGATTGAGATCTATAAGAGCTTTTTGAAAGCAGATTTTTAAAAGATAAAATCGCCCGAGCATTGTTAAAAGACAATTCCACCTGGTTTTACAGTCCTAAAGAAGTGACAGCTCTTTTCCATATTCAATTTTCACGTATTTTTGAAGTACTGTCTCATTTTTCAATGGTGATCTTTTGAAATACACTGCATCTTTGCAGACTTTCTTTATCAGCTCATTAATGTTTTAATCTTGTGTTAACTCTGGTATGTGTTCTTGCGCAGTATCATTTTGTGACATTACGATTAAACCTGGTTCTAAACAGTCTAAGTCTTCTAAATGGTCATCATCATCATGGTCATCATCATCATTGTCGTCCATATAATCAACAGCCACAGCTAGTTCATTTATAGTATCGTATTGAAGATTATAATATTGTATTGAAGTATTTCGAGCGGAAAGTCCCTTCTAAGTTGTACGACAAACATTATTAAGGCTGTATCTGTGTAGTACGTATCGTACGGCGTATCTAAGGGTTATTTTTGTCGTTATGTAATAAATGCTATTAAAATAATCTGGACAAGGTTATTGTCAATGCGCAACGGACTACGGAACGCAAATTAGACCTGTTTGTGGCAATCTCGAAAATCCCGAAATTAGCCAAGTACAGTCCCGGGATTTTCGGGGCCAGAAAACGGCCGGGATCCCGGGATTTTTTTCTCTAGATATTTGATATCGAATGCTTCCGTGCTTCGGACAGAATGTGAAGCCGTTGATTCTTGTAAATTAAATGCAAATTTGCGCATTGTCGTGTGTATGGTGGTTTGGTGACTCACTCGATTAGAGTATTTCCAATGTAGAGTAATAAGATAATTCAAGCTATTTGCTACAATGTGCAGCGTTTACGCCATTGAGTCACAGCTAAAGTCATTTCAAGTAAAGTACGTCACAGCCAAGTCAAAGTCCTACCCCAGTAAAGTAATGGAGACTTTACTTTAGGTTTCTATGGAGTATTGGAATCAAAGCGGAAATCACAAATTACTGCAATATACTACTTTACTACACTTGTGTACGTTTCTGAAGAAGTTATGTCCAAAAATCCACTTTATTTATACATAAAAACTCAAATTTACACTACTTTTTGAAAATTAAACATAGGCACGTTGTCTTTTTCCCCGCTGGCGCCAAACCTCTTCCACCCGTAATTATGTTTCCAAATATCGTCACCTCCACGGCAAACTTACGAATCTGCAATTTTTGTAAATTTGACTTTTCTATTAAAAATTGCACCTTATGTTGTACTCCATAGGTGTGAAAATATTCAAACTTCTATAACATAAGGTGCATTTTTAAATAAAAATGTCAAATTTACAAAAACTGCAGATACGTAAGTTTTCCGTGGAGGTAACGATATAATATAAACGGCAGTACTTACGAGCACAAAGCGGGGGCTCAGCAGACCAATGTCCATCATTATCGCACTCCACGCCCGGAGGCCCGACCAGCCGGTATCCCCACGCGCATTGGAACACAGCCCTCCCGCCAGACGAGGAGTTGTACTCCACCACGCTGAGGTGAGGGCCCAAGGATTTTAGTGTAGGGCATGACGTCTCCACGCATGTAGGGGAAGGCGAAGACCATCGACCTAAGGGCGAAACGCTGTAACTAATTATTATCTTACATAAATACACGCCTGTTTCCCCAAAGGGGTAGGCAGAGGCATATTATACGCCCACCAATTAAATAGTTGGTCCCACGTAATCGGATGCGAGCCTATTGCCGCTTACCGGGCACTGTTATATTCGCCAGAGCCTCGTCCGTTGATCGGCGGGTGCACCACTTGCAGGTGGGGTTGGCTTAGGCTCCTTAGGTCTTGGTAGGTTTCCTTCTTATCTTACAGCCTTACTAATAAAGATAAGCTCTGGTGTATATACCCGTTATACAGGTGACGCAAGCCATCGGGCTACCAATAAAAACATTTCTGACAAATCGGTTGTATACATCTGTTGTAGCGTAGAAGAAAATTACACAGGGCTTATTCACTCACGAATCGTAGTTAATCTATTGTGTAAGTGTATGACAGGTATCCATTTTTGGTTCATATCTTGGTTTTTGATATTTTTTGCTTTATACGGTTTATCTTATTTACTTAATTTAGCAATCTAAAGTTACGAGCAACCGAAAAAAAAAGTTTCTCGTCAATTAAAAAGATTCACAATTTAGTATTATATTTTCCAAAGACAATGTACAACAAATAGTTGACTTATCAAAAAAATATCTTTTACATTTTTCTTTCTTCTTTAGTTTGTAACTTTATTCGCCATTGTTTCAATATAACTTATAAAATTTATATGTAAACTAAAGCACTGAGAATCAATAAAATAATTGGAAGTACACACCTGAAGTAATTATTGACTGCCAGGCAGCTCATAAACAATACAAGGAAGGTGACGTTCGTTTTGAAGTCTCCAACACTAAGTTTAGGTGAACGTTCAACAATATTTTTATAAATTACTTTGTAATATATTCAAAACAATAATAAATAATAATATAACGAATTATTTGCATTCTTGATGTAGTTTTGTAATTAACGCAAAAATATTGCCGATGCGGATGTTTAAACCATGTAAAGCAGACGTTAAACTATTCAGAGCCAATACAATGTTTATTGGTAGGGTCTTTGTGTAATTCGTGTATAACTTTACTAAAGGTTTATTCACTGGGTAACTATTCAATCGTTGAGTAGCGGTTTAAGCATTTTTTATTAGTAAGGCTATATATTGAACACGTTTATGGAGTTTTAGAAAAAGACCAAAACCAAGTGCAGTACCCGGCGCTTAAGTTGAACAAAAACAACGGCTGTCTGCGAGGGTACATTCGTATACAAAAGCAAGAAACTGATAAAAAGTGGTTAAACATGTGCGCGTGTTGCTATAGTTACGCGCTTCCTCAAATGCCGCACATCGATTGAGACCCGACGAGTCACTACGCATTCAAGGCAGTTGTTCAACGTATGCCTCAGTGGACTAAACTTCTGGACTATTGCGGTTGAGCCAGTACATAATTACAAAATAATAATCTCACCGTCTCCCATGCAAGTGAGGACAGCAGATCCATTCAAGTGATGTCCGGACTGGCAGCTGAAATGCGCGGAGTGCCCGAGGCGGATACCCTGAGCGAACTGTCGTATCCGCGGCGAAGACACTGTTATTGGGGTGCAACTCACACCTGAAACAGACATACATATTATGCTATAAAGTCTACAGCTAATCCAATGTAGGTAACTAAATTAAATGTCTTGATAAAGGTTCAATTAAAATATATTGTCACTTAAATACTAAGGTTTTACCCAAATAATCTGACACCTGAATATTACGAATTACGATATAGTACAGCTGACGTGATGAAATGCGACTAACTTCCTACCTACGCCTCAACGCGGCGAAATCAAATATCGTGGTCAGCATTTAAGAGACAATATTATCGGCAAATTATTTTACCGATAGTCAAAATCGACTTTGATGCACTCGTACTAACTCACTAAAATTGTGATAAATGTGAGCGAATGGCGAGGCTACTCTCACCATCACCTCTCACGTTTCACCTTTGGATCTCTGTGCTAAAAGAGAACTTCAGTCAAGAGTCAAAATCGCATAACAAGGATTGCAATTTACTTAATAAGAAAATCGCCTTATATTGGAATGAGGCACTGGTATCATTAACTTGTACGAACTTACTGACAACTCTAAGCTGCAGTGTGGCTGTGCGTGCAAGAGCATCTGTACTGTGACGACCCGTTATCGTAGTCAATAATAGATCGATAGTTAAAATCTAAAATCAAAGATGCAATATGCTCTTGCATATTTATTCTGGTCTGGGTTTTAAGTAAGTATGTTCAAAAAAAAAACAATTTTAGTATCCAAATCACAAGTTCTTAATGATTCTTATCTTGTTACTAAATAATTTATGCAATTGTCAGAAAATATATATAAATACTTAAAAAGAAGATTCCGTTATTCGTTCATTAGAAAGTGAGGAACTTGTACAAACTCACTAACAACTCTAAGCTGCACGGTGTTGGTGAGGGCGCCGGCGGTGCACGTGTATCTGTCACTGTGACGGCCCGTCATCTTAGTGAGTGTCAACTCGTAGTGCGTGTGGGATTCACCGGATTCTTTGGACCATTCTGTCAATAAAGAGACATAATTTTCGAATAAGTATTTAATTGAAGTTCATTCTGGATTGGGTATCTTATTTTCTACCACTTTATGTACACATCATTATGTAAACTATTTTTTTACAAACATACATTCACGCCTGTTTCCCCGCAGGGGTAGGCAAAGGTTTAATACGCCCACAATTTGCTAATTATATAGTCCCACGTAATAGGTGGCGAGCATAATGCCGCTTAGCGGCCACTGTTATGTTCGCCAGAGCCTCGTCCGTTGATCGGCATGTGCACCACTTACAGGTGAGGTTGGCTTGGGCTCCTTAGGTCTTGGTAGGATCCCTATACACCCAAATTTTTTACTAATATAAAGAAAGAGAAAATATTTTCGGTTTATTATCAAAGTGGGTTTAGTAAACAATATAGCTAAGTTTCATGTAACCTACTTGTCTGTGATGGAATATTACCCTAGCAGTTTTAATTTTTTAAGCCATCTAAGAAAACACTATAAACTATTTTTATCTGGTACTGCCGAGTAAGTTGTGCACGTAGCCAACTCCCGCCCTTAAGTGGCGCTCAATGATTTTCAAAAAGACGACTACAATGCTTTGGAACAAACCGTAGCTTGAATAAATAAAATTGAATATATAATTTGACGTCCTACCTGCGCGGTGGGAACCTGACGCCTGAGTCCAGCTCCACTCAGCATCGTGACGCGCTCGCGGCGTGATGCAGGTGAGCCGCACGGAACTCTCGGGGTATACCAGCAGCTCTCCGCTCGGCTGAACCCCCGCCGAGCCTGATATTACCGAGTATTGGATGCTGGGCGGGGAGTCGCCTGAGAAATGTAATGATTATTTTTGTATTTGTTCTTTTTTACACGGTAAACACCGTTGCTCCCAGACGCGATAGAATATTTAATGTTTGTTGGTCATTTGGCTTTGAAGACTTAATATTTTAGAAAACTTATTAAAACTAATTAGCGGATCAAAATTATAATATGTAAGTACCACAAATAAACAACCATTTTTACGCTTTAAAGAGCAGGGCAAATTTAAATTTCTTATTGGTTTCCTACCGTATGTTCAAATATAGGGTTTAAATTGTTATGCCTCAATAATTTACTACTATATTAGTCACTGCCCCTAAGAGAGAATAATCAGGTTAATATAATTCTGTTCGATAAAAATAATCCTTTATCTATTAATATTTACTATAAGTTTTTTTTCTGAATCTTAGTGTGTGTACTAAATTACTTACTTAATAAATAAATAAAAACTTTTATGTATTTCTGGTTAATTCTTACTAATTCCTATCAGTTTAGCTGCCTAATTCAACTTTAAAAAATAATTTCTTCATCTTAAGGACTTACGATAAAAAAAGCCATAGACATATTTTAAAGAGCTTAATTCGAAGTCTAAACATGAACACAACATTTCATCAGGTTAATAGTTACACTGTTCATACTACCGCCAATTTATAGTAATTGTACCACAAGCACTCCTCTATATAAATCGCGTAGCACCTCGGATCCCTCAAACTTGCGTCCTATGTCAGGGGGCCTACCGCCGAGTTCGATGGCAATCGATTATAAGGCAAAATGGATTTCGAATTGATTTTGTCGTACCGCCGAACTCATGGAAATCGAAACAAAATGGCGTTCTCCATTTACCTATTGGTCTGTCACGGACTGAAGGTCATGAATGAGAGGTGGCTGTCGGCAGATTCCCCGGTACGGATTAATGAACGTAAACAAAGTTTGATCTAGATGGATTACCGGTAATCCATCGAATTAGGCGGTAGGCCCCCAGTATTGCCGACATTTAGTAAAATTTTTGAAAAAATTATGCTCAACCAAATGAAAGCCCACTTTGACAAATACAATCTATTGCACACCAAACAGTTGGTTTTTACTCGCGGCCGGTCTATTACTGGTGCTGGAATTAAATTATTGCATGGTATTTACGAAGCCTAATCATATTATGATGCTTACGGTGTGATCTGTGACTTATCTAAAGCATTTGATTGCGTCCAGCATCAGACTTTACTTGTGAAGCTCCATCATTATGGAGTTCGTAACACCGCCTTGCGTTTTATCACTTCTTACTAAGTGATAGGGTTCAGAAAGTGGTTATTAATGGTAAGCAGTCACCCGGGTTCAATCCTAGGGCCATTTCTATTTCTAGTATATTAAATTAATGATCTCCCCCACCTCATAAAATACGATCACGAGATTGTTTTATTTGCAGATGCGTATCATCTTTAATATTTAAAGTTAAACGTTGACAACGTGAACTTGATGTCGTAAATAACGCGCCCTCTAGGATAGAAGTTTAAGGAGATAGGCAAAATGACTGTGTACTTACAGTACATTCATGAAAACTTACTGCATACTCTTAAAAATAAAAGTAAGTTGTGTAAAAATAGTGATAGACATAATTTTTAGTTAAGAAATAAGAATAAACTGGCTATGCCCATGTATAGGCTCAATAAAGTTACAAATTCTTTTGCGGGGTATTCCCCGCCCAATTGTACATACAATACGCTCCCAGATGATGTGGCAAATTAATCTATAAATAAATTTAAAAACTACATAAAGTATACATTATGCCAGAAGGCTTATTATAGTGTGAAAGATTTTATGAACAAAAAGGTTGCCTGGAAGTGATATGAAGTGCTCCTTTCTTTCTTAAGATATTAGATAAAATATGATCTTTGGATATTAGATATTGGTAGTTTCAAGAACAACAGCGGTAAACTTAATATTTTATTTCTAATAAAATAGCCGAGTTGAGTTTCTTGAGGCATTTTTCTCAATCTCGTTGCCTTTTTGGAAGCCTCGTTAGAGTCCCCGACACACTGACTGACTTATTGACGGACAATCCCCTCCCCTCTTTAGACTGACGACAGGCTGACTGACAGATCGCCCCGATAAGAGTCACCGACAGACAGACAAATCTTGAGAAAAACCACAACAGACAGATAAACTGACAAATTCTGACAAAGAACCCATTTGCTTTTATTTCCTTATTATGGTACTGCTCATATCTATAAATAATAAATATTTCTGACACTTACACCAATTATTATTATTTATTTTTTTTGTAAATACATAGGAAAACACCCAGACCAGAACAAATATTCATATTTATACACACAAATATTTGGCCTGTGTGGGAATCGAACCCACGACCTCAGGAGTGGAGAGCGGGTATACTCGCCACCACGCCATATCGGTCGTCAGAACGTCTCTTTTATTGTTGTTAAATAAAATGTTAAATTTCCATTTTGTGCGTGAATATTTGACGAATCTAAATGATCATGTCCATCCTAAAGACAATAAAGTATATTTTATTTTTTATTAGCACAACGCTCTAACATCAGCCTACAAAGTGGATTATTACATGTCGAATTTAGTTAACAAAACAATTTATAACCTGTAAAGTTTGCAATAAGAGTGGTGGGTACACATTCAGGCATCTTCGGCATCCATTCCCCATTCTCGCAGCGCAAGGTGCTTTCTCCCTTCAGCTTGTACAGTCCAAAGTGGATGCAACGAGCCGTGATGACCGACGAGTGTGGGAACGGGGTTTGTTTCTACAATGTAAGTAATTAATTTGTAAAATATCTTACAGTCAGCAACATATAGTTAATAACATCAAAAGCGCCATAAAGATCGACACATGTCTTGACAATAGTCAAGAGCGTTAGGGTGCTTTCCGATGTATGTTGTGCTTTGTGTGCTACCAACCATTTGAGGCTAACAGCTGTACATTGGTTGATCTAGCTAGACAGTCAAAATTATTTTGATGATTTTATTTTATATAGTGATGTTTTATTGTAACATATTCTGTGAAAGATTAATTACAATGATATATTGGAACAACTAAAATTATTTTGGCTTAAATTCAACAATTAGGTAATAAATTAGGTAATTATTCACACTACATTAGTAAAGTAATGAGGATTGTCTTCACTTATTGGCTATTATGTCGTTATATGGAAATCCATTTTGTGTATAGGTATATGTAGTTTATTAATAACACATACTTAATTCTATGTAAGTTTATATGTTTTCTTATTCGTACTGCCTCATACTTTTCTGCTAACCCAAAGGTTAACTGGTAGAGAATGCCTTGCAGCATTAAGTTAGCCTTTTGTACATTTTTATTTTAATTTGTGCAATAAAGTTTAAATAAATAAATCCAGAACCTATTAATTAGAAAAGATAGGTAGACTAAAGAAATAATCCAAATTCTTACCAAAATTGATGAATTTTTAAATGAAATTGCAAGCAGAGGCCGGTCATTTTTATATAAACATTCTCTTAATATTGGTTGGAATCTGCCATCTAAAAAAAAAGAAATTCAGATTAAAGCAAAAAAAACTATTGTGTTTTAAAACAGCATTATTGAAATATTAATAAATCAAATACATTTTAGTTGTGTGTGCAGGTACAAACGACAAAAGTAAGATGTGTGTGAGTGCAGCATCACCACATTACTAAGGTTACGAGCCCCCCTCCCTCATACCAAACTTCAATTGAGATGTGTTATTTACTTAAAGTTGGGTGCGCCAACATCATTGTTTAACTTATGTTAAGCAGAATATACACTCATAATTAATCTTAAAGACAAACTAAATATTCATAAATCTGTAAAGCATAAAAATATTTAGAGGTATGATTACCAGGTGTAGAGGAGCAGAGAGGGCCCACCCAGTTGCCATCAATGCATTTTATTTTGCAAATCAATCTCTCATTTAATGGGCCAATCAGACCTGGGAATTTTACCTGTACAAAAAAAAACTTGAGTAGAATGTTGGTTTTCAACACTTCCATACAAGCAATAATTATGTTGGTAAACAATAACAGATATGAACATACAATATTGTATCTGTACCAATAGCCACCTTCTAATGAGGACTCATAAGGACACCATCAGCCTTACTAATAAAGATAAGCTCAGGTGTATATATCCGTTATACAGGTGATGCAAGCCTGCCAATAAAAACATTTCTGACAAATCGGTTGTATACATCTGTTGTAGCGTAGAAGAAAAATTACACAAGGGTTATTCACTCATGAATCGTAGTTAATCTATTGTGTAAGTGTATGACAGGTTTTTGATATTTTTTGCTTTGTGCGGTTTATCAAATTTACTTAGATTTGCAATGTCAAGTTACGAGCAAACTAAAAATATATAAAAGTTTCTCGTCAATGATAAAGATTCAAAATTTTATATTATATTTTCCAAAGACAATGTACAACAAATAGTGGACGTATCAAATAACTACCATTTATATTTTTCTTTATTTTTTGGCTTGTAATTTTATTCGCGATAGTTTAAATATAACTTATAAAATTTATATGTAAGCTAAAGCATTGAAAAATCAATAAAATAATTGAACGTACACACCGGAAGTAACAATTTTTGACTGCCAGGCATCTCATAAACAAAACAAGGAAGGATGACATTCGTTTTGAAGTCCAATACTAGGTTCAGGTGAATGTTCAACAATATTTTTATAAAATAACATGTAATATATCCAAAACAATAATAAATAATAATATAACGAATTATTTGCATTCTTTATGTAGTTTTATAATTTAAATATCATTATTTGCAGTTCCTTAAATACATCAAACAATATTGTTTCTAAACATAATGCAAAAATATTGCCAATGCGATGTTTAATCCATGTTAATCAGACGTTTAACTATCCAGAGCTAATACAATGTTTATTGGTAGGATCTTTGTGTAATTCGTGTATAACTTTACCAAAGGTTTATTCACTGGGTAACTATTCAATTGTTTAGTAGTGGTTTAAGCATTTTTTATTAGTAAGGCTGTACCTATGTGTATAAGGTCATTACATAATTAATGTGTATTCATTTCATTTCATAACAGCTGAGATAATGATGAGGGCACTGGCACACCATCGAATAAAAAACAGACTGGTTAATTATTATAGGCTTTTGGGTTGAATTTACTCACTTCAGATATTTTGGAGAAGTCATATCTAAACCTTGTTACGTCTAGGTTGTCGTCTAGACTTTTCACATCAGGAAGGGAACACTTAAAATCATCTGCAAAAATAGAACAAACGCTGCTTACAAATATGTCATCATAATATAATTTAAAAGTAGTCTCAATGCATCACAAGAGTTTTCGTGACATAGATGCGATAGCACATCGCTACATTATAAATGGCAAGGTCTAATCAAAATAATTGAGCGAAGATATACCTATAACAAATTATACATAACAGTAGCTAGCGACACTTTAATATAAAAAATAAAGTAAAATCTATGTATCATTTATGCTAGATATTAGACGTGCATACTTTACCTTGCGAAAAAGTTATATTTTCTAGATTTATTCCAAATATATTCGGAATAGAAGCGAAAAACACTAACAACAAGACAAACATTTTTGTTACAGAAAAATTATTACAGATAGTTACAGATAGATAATTATCTTGCTGCAAATAGTTTGAAAATTTATTCGGCTATAGGTAATGAAGAAGAACTTGTATATTGTAGGCCTGCTATAGTACTAAAACTGAACAGGGCAGTCAGGCAGCGCACTCTTTTTATAAAGTGCTACCTGCATTCCATACAAATTACAAACATGAAACAAATTAAAGTTTGCTGTCATTGCAGTTGTCACTGTCAAACAAAGGTTACTTTATTTTTTCCTTTTAAGTAATGGCTTCGTGCTGTTTGCACATTTAGCCAGTGTCAAGTAAGAGATATTTTAATATTATATAAAGGAATATAATAAACTAAACCTCTAAAAAAAGCTTTTTTGATCATCAAAAATACTGAGTGAGCATCTAATGAGGTGATTAGGTGCTCAATCAGTATTTTTGATGTACAAAAAGGTTAGGTTAGGTTGGCAATTTATTAATTTTGAAGACACGTTAAATATGATCCTTATATAAACAACAGTATAGAAAGTTCAACTCAGATGTGCGCGCGGCCCTATGTGTGGGTAAACCTTGTACATATACAGTGACTTAGTGTGCGTGACAAGAGGTACAGTCAGGTACAAATACAAAAGAGTTATTAAAAAAAAGAGTTATTTTGTATGTTAATGTTTATTTATTGAACATAATTCTGAATCGCTACTTGAAAAATCAAATGATAAATTTTCGGATTTTCTGCTCTCACCAAGGTTAATTATGAATTCTGACTCCATGTCAAAATGTCTATAGTATTCTTCTTCTTTCTTTTGTACATGTCGACAAGTATTACCCAACATCCCTTCATCAATTTGACTTAAACGTTCATTTATGAGTCTCATTATTTCCGTCAAATTTTGGTCGACATTAAGCGAAGCAATATAATTTTTTAAAATTCCCCACACATTTTCTATGGGTCCATATCGGCTCTCATAAAATTTGTATTCATATTTACGATTTTACTACGAATTGGAGTTCATAATAATCACTCTTCATAATTTTTTTCTTCATAAACTTTATGTTCATACATTAATATTCCTATAATCGGAACTCATAACACCCCGTCATCATATTTTTTTATTTCATAATGTTTTCATTAAGAAGGTGTTTAATGAATATTTTTTTTATTCAGAATAGTTTTCTTCATAAGAGAGTGAAGGTCGCAGTTCTAACCTAACCTAATCCACCTTCTGGGAGCATTTTGGTTCTGTGAAGGTCGCAGTTCTAACCTAACCTAACCCACCTTTTGGGAGCATTTTATTAACAGTATGATTTTTGATGTAAAGGATAAATAGCACTTCTGATTAAGAAATATATGAAAGCAAAAATGAGTACAAATAAATATATGAACAATAAAATTATGAAGTCGATTCATTTGGCGTTTTAATATTTATTGAAATAAAAATTATGAAGAGTCATCATTATGAAATAAAATTGTATGAAACATATTTTCGGACTTTCGATGTTAGAAGTTAAAAAGTTATGTAAGAAAAAGCGCCCCCATTTTCTATGGGGTTTAGTTCAGGATGATATGGTGGCAGTCGAAGAACTTTTATGCCATATGGCTGAAGTATGTCGTCAATCTTGTAACAGATATATTTTTCTTTATTTTTTTAATCAAATCATACAGTAAATTTTTTTTTATATCTTGATTAAAAGCTATATTTTTTTCTGTCAGCCATCTCTTCGTTAAATTTTTTTGGAATTAGAATTTGGGGCTCTGTCATTTTGAACGTTATGGCATGAGGCATTATCAAGCACAACCATAGAGTTGGGTGGAAACTGGAAGATTCGGTACTAGACGTTCTTTTAGCCACTTTTCATAGTTTTCTGCGTTCATGTTAGAGTGGTAATCACCAAAACACTATTTGCTTTGTATGTCAATAGTGTGTTAGGAACGAAACCTTGTCCTGAACCAGCATGCACAATGATAATTCTTTGTCCTTTCGACAGGTTTTTCTTTAAAGGTCCATCTTTATTACCACATCCTTTGTTTTGCACATAATTAGTTAAGATGTAGATCTCATCTGTATATACGATCTGAGTAAATTTTTTAGGTAGGAAAATCGTAGTTTTTGGATGTCATGCCGCTCTATAATAATGCGTCTGTTATCTTCAGTTTTCGCCATTTGTATCCCAACTTTAACATAGCTGTATGATGCTGCAGAGTCGAAATACTTCCATCATAGTTAAGTTTATCTTGAAATGTTCTTTTCAACTTTAGCAAAGTTGGTAACTCGCGATGTTCTAAATGGTAATTTTGAATTGTGGAACATATAACATCAACGTTAAAGTTGTCTAATTCTAACTTTTCTAAACGTTTTTTACGGTCTTTATGCGGAGATTTAAATTTAGAGTCAGATTCTTTTCCGTCAACCAATATTTAGTAATTGTTCTCTCTAATATCCCCACTGCCATTGCTGTTCTTTTCCGTACGCTATTTAAATGTTCACTTAATTTCGATATTAAAAGAGGACTTGCACTGCAAACTGGATCACTTACTAGTTCCAATATATCTCTAGCATCTATTTTCAGAAATTCGTATACCTTAGCAATGGTTTCTCGAGTCTAAAACAATAATACGTAAACGTCAATAAGGATATATTTTTTCGTATATAGAATCATAATAAATATTAATTAAATCTAAATTTAAAAAATATTTACCTAACTCCTTAAACATTTTCTCCGTGAAGAACTAGACATTTTCGTAAACGACTGTACCCGTAAGAAAACTCGAACGACGCCTGCCGCGTCACTGCCACACACACAGCCACACGACACGGGTCCTGCATGAATGACAGTTGTATATTTACAAGCCCACGCACACATAGGGACGCGCGCACAACTGAGTTGAACTATCTATATATGAGGATGAGTAATGATAAATGGTAAATGAGATGCCCTCCCCCTAAACACCTTGGCTAACACTCGTTGTTTTTCATAAAATTTATTAAAAATCTTTAGTCAAGTCCAAATACTTTATAAATTATGTGGTAAAGCCAGGATTTAAATTCGTGTCTGAACATTTTTCTTTTTTAAAATTAGGTCATTATACTCTTAGGGTTTTCGAGTGATAAAATTACCAGTATGTGAAAGATAAAATGTTTTAGAACAATATTTCCAAATGTGAAGGTATTACAGAAAACAAGACAATTCAATAAATGTAATTTTATTTATTAACTCAGGGTCGTGCTTGAATTATACGGGTACTACCTATGTTATTTGGTTTAAAAAAGTAAAAGATAATTAAATCAGTATTTTGCTATTTATATTTTAAAAAACATAAACACTATGAAATATGTATCTCTTTTTTATAAAATTTCGAGAAAAATACTTATCAAGCTGTGCAAATAGCAACAAAAATCTTTGAATGGCACATGCTGACAGGTTTATAAATTTCTGTCTGACCTACTTTGAACTAGGCTGTATACTTTGCAGTAGCTACATTCCGTTCGGTTAAACAGTTAAAAAAGTGTCAACTCGACTCGGCAGTCGGCACTGCAACAGTTCGGCGATTTGATTCAATTGATTTTCGGTTGTCTTCACTTGATTAGATTTATATGTTGCTGTAAGCAACAAGTTGTGTTTTTATTTTGTTATTATGTTAAAGTATAGGCTTGAAGTGCACTGTATTAGTTTCCTCTTACTTTGTATTGTGTGTAACGCAGATTCTGTAAACGATACGTATAAATGGCCCACAATAGGGATTTCGGTACTTGTGCGTAATAAAGCTCATACTTTACCATATTTTCTTACGTGTTTACACAACCTAGACTACCCAAAGGATCGTTTATACATCTGGTAAGTACTAAACAATTTTTCAGGCCTTAAATACCACATTACCTGTTAAATTAATTTTTTTGTGTAATGGCCTATTTCTATATTTAGATAATCAATACTGGGGTTGGGTGGGGTACACGTGTATCTTGTATCAACATATCACCCATGAACTAGTATTCATGCGAATATTACGTCAATTTACATTTTTGGTTTGAAGTTTCCTATGATCTTGCCTTCACTATAGTTTTCCTAAAGTACAACATTTCACATTAATTAACCATTTCTATGCTTTACCATAACAATTACTTTTTACTTTACTTAAGTACAAGCACTAGTACCATTTGCTCATATACCAATAATTTTAGGACTCAATTATGTATAGTTAAAACTTTCTTGACAATAATAATTTTAGAATATATAGCCCAATTTCTTAACTGAAGCCTAATAGAAAACAGACGCTAATGAAGGGTTTACTACAAGATTGATTTGTTTTGAATGTTGGCTTTGAATTTGGCCCGCACAATAAACTATATGAGCTGCTGGAACAGACCTAATATATTGACAATCTCTACTCTAAGTCCTCTAACTTCACATATTAATAAGGAACAAATTATTTAAGGAGAATAGTTATTTTGAATTTAACTACTTCTTTGGTCGGTTATATCCATATCTCTCTCTTTTTATATAAAAATTATCTACAAATATTTTTAGGAGAAAATTACTTATAAAATTTACAGACCTATCATTTGAGTAAGAAATTAAATAGAGACAAAGCCTTAAAGAACTCTGTAAGTATAGGTGCAGTACTACAAGAGGTCAGAGATAGTGAGGTGTGTGTCGGCATAGGTACTGGAAGCCTGGAATTGCGGACTTAATATTTTTATTTATGGACTGCATCAACTGCCTACTATCAGTTATGACATTATGGTGTGTCACATAAAATGCCAAGCACACTGCATTCCATATTTGTGTCAGTTAAAAAATATGGACAACCTTTAGCTTATGAATTAGTACCACATATTGCACAAATAATCCAAGTTCAATATTGTTTTTCACAATGGAGTCACTTTACAGACAAAGGAAGATTGTAATTAAAGTACCAAACCAATTGATAAATTTAACAGAGCATAGCCTGTGAGTTTCTTGCCAGTTTCTTTTACAGAGCAGTGGCAATATTTTTCGTTTTTTAATTGTTTTGTTGCATGTAAGTAATTCTCAGCTCCGTGATTTCAGTGTAATCATATTTCGGTTGTTTTTTATATTTATACTTAATTTTGACGTTTTTAATTACTACGTAATAGTTTATGAAATAAATGATTTTTGATTGATTGATTGAATGAGGCCTGTGGACTTACCAGCTTTCTGAGAAGGCGAACTTGCTGGCTGGCCTTCTATTTTCTATGTTAGTGGTGGTGGTTTCCGCACATAGTCCCTGTTCTGGACCATTGTGCGTGAGCCTATGCGGCTACATTTGCTCACTCCAGCCAGCCCACCTCTCTCTAGAAGCAGATCAGGTTTCTAAATCCGTGCAAAACTTCTCCAATGGAACTCGGCGATCCTAGGGTTACCTTTCGTATGTCAGCCACGCCTGTGCATTTCAGGAGCATGTGTGCGACCGTTTCCTCAGCCACCATACACGCTCTGCACAAGGGGCTGTCTGTGACACCTATAGTGTGTAAATGTTTGTTCAGTGAGCAGTGCCCAGTGATGATCCCTGCCACCAGGCGTGACCTCCTTGGACTGCCTGCAACCTGGAGTGGAGGACCACCACCCTTGGGATTGTGTGTGTTATGCTATGTAGCCAATTTCGTAATTGTTTAAAGGGAATGGGTACTATGGGTTCAGGTCCATAGACCGTCGCGATGGAGCCTCTCCTTGCCAGTTCGTCAGCTGCATCGTTACCCATTGATCTACTGTGTCCTTTGATCCACTATAGTTTAATTTTGTTACGATTTGGTATTGATGCCTGTTCTAGTGCATTGTGACATTCTAGTATCAATCTGGAAGTCGTGTGATTTTTGTTTAAGGATTGAAGGACAGACGCGCTGTCGGATATTATACGGATGTAAGTATCTTTAACCTGTCTAGCTATTACAGCATGCGCGGTTTGGGTTATGCCCACACATTCTGCCTGGTAGACTGTGTTGTGTTTTCCTAGTGATTTAGATATGGTGATGTTGAGATCATTCGAGAATACGCCGGCACCGGTGCCCGTGCCTATTTTTGATCCATCTGTGTATATTCTCAGCTCATGTAGGCCAGAGTAGTCGTGCGCCTCTTCAGTGAGTTGCACGGTATAGTGATTTCAAAAGTGTGTGTTTTCTGGGTTCTGTCATTTGGTGCCATCAACATTGGTTGTTGTTTAACAGCATCATCTAATATTCGTATGTGTCTGACCCGGGTATCTTTCTTTAGTGTACCAGCTGTATGTAGTCTGAAAGCTGCTGTGGCTGCCTCCTCTCACACGGTGAGGTGTAGGGGTGGCAGCCCCAGCATTGCCTGCAGGGCCGCAGTGGGGGGTTTTCATACTGCTGGTGATTGGCACGCAGGCCAGGCGTTGTAGTTTTTCTAGTTCTTTTTGGTTTATACTAAGGTTGGTTCTAGGCCACCAGACCAGCGAGCCATATGTGACTATTGGTCGGATTACTATGGTGTATAGCGAGTGCATAATTTTCGGGCTAATGCCCCAGTTCTTGCCAAGTAGACGTTTGCACTGCCATAGGGATATACTGGCTTTCTTAGTGGTATAGTTGGTGTGTTTTGCCCATTCATCTGTTTGTCTAGGTATACACCTAGGTACTTGGTTTCTGATGATAGGCTTAAGGTAGTGTTGAAGAATTCTGGTAGATGTAATTCAACTAGCTTCCTCTTTTTTGTCAATAGTTTGAGTTCCGTTTTTGTTGGGTTTACTGTTAGTTGGTACTCTCGGCACCAGTACTCAACTATATTCAGGGCTTGGCGCATAAGGTTGCAAAGTGTGTTTTCAAGTGTGCCATTTATTATAATGGTTATGTCGTCAGCCCACTGTATAGCCTTTGTCATTTAGGCGCTTGATAAGGCTGTCTACGACAAGGTTCCATAGTAGTGGCGAGAGCACGCCTCCTTGGGGGCAGCCCTTCGCCACTATGGCTCTTGTTGTGGGGTTGATTGAAGCTTGTACGGCTCTTAATCTGAGCATATTGGCAATCCAGCCTTTCAGGGTGGGATCTACTCCGAAATGTTCTAAAGCCTTGCTGATGCTATAGAACTTGGTTTTATCGAAGGCTCCTTCTATGTCAATGAAAGCAGCCAGAGCCGAACCCTTGTGGTCTACAGCACATTCGATTTTTGAAACCACATTGTGCAGGGCAGATTCTGTTGACTTTCCGGTTGAGTAGGCGTGCTGTTGTTTGTGAAGCGATATTCCTCGAAGGGGTCCGTCTCGGATGTGACGGTCACAAAGCCTTTCTAGGGTTTTCAGTAGGAAGGATGTTAGGCTTATGGGTCTATATGCTTTTGGTTGTGTGTAGTCTGGTTTTCCGGGTTTTGGGATAAATATAGCCTTCACTTCTCGCCACGCGAGTGGTACGTACATGTTTGCTATGCAGGCTCGATAGATCATTACCAACCAAGGGGTTATGGAGTCGATTCCCCACTGTAGTAGGGCTGGAAAGATACCATCTAGGCCTGCTGGACTTGTACGGTTGAAAAGTTATAATTGCTCATTTAATATTTTCCTCCGTTACAGTGTTACGGGCTATCAGCCAGTCATCTTCAGATATAGTCCGTTTTGGTTCATCCGCCCATGTTCTGTCCTCAACGAGGGTGCATTCTGGGAAGTGAGTTTCAAGTAGGACTTTACTGGTTTATTGGTCTGATTGTGTGTATGTGTTGTCTGACTTTTTCAGCGCTCAGAGGGTACGATCCTGATCTGTCGATAGGATTTTCCTCACTCGTGCTGCTTCGTTGTTAGATTCTATTGATTCGCAGAACCTTCGCGAGGATGTTCTTCTGGCGCTTCTGGTTTGTTTTTTAAATGTATACCGTGTTTGTTTGTAGGTTTCCCAGTCTTCTGGTAGTCTGGAATTCTAGGCTTTATTAAATTGTTTCCTTAGTGCGTCTCTAAGCTTACCAAGTTCCGTATTCAACCATTTATTTCCTTTACCTCCGGCAGGTGGGACCCTAAGCTTACAGCACGCATGATAAGCATTTGTGTGTGTTCGGAAAGTTCCGTTACAGTGTGTTCTAGTTGTGTTGGATCTGTCGGGGTTTTGTGTATCATGCTTTGATAGTAGTGTGGCTAGGAGGTGTTTGTAACCCGGGACATCCGTCCGGCGCGGGTTACGTCTCGGTGTGGGTTCTTGTGTGTTGACTGAGAGCGTAAAGCGAATTCTCCTATGGTCGGAGCAAGAAGGTTCGCTGGATACGTGCCAGTTTGATATAATATTTGTTGCGTTTTCTGTGGATAGTGTTAGATCAATAATTGTCTGTCCTCTGGCCGTGACGCAGGTTGGTTCCGAGCCTCGGTTAACAATGTTGAGGTTAGTAGTTAATAGATATGTGCATAGTACCTCTCCTCTGTGATTTGGTGTGTCGCTCCCCCATAGCGGGTGGTGTGCATTTGAGTCAGTGCAGATGATCAGGTCCAGGTTTGCGCACTCGCAGTGTCGCACCAGGTATGACATTTTTTTTGGTGGGCAGTTCTCATCGTCACTCGGCATGTAGGCCGAGGCTAATACTATATCTGGGGACTCACCATCGGTTTGGAGTCTGAAAGCTGTCAGATCTCTGTAACAGAATTGGGTGAGTAGTGTAATCGGGATATCTTTTGGTATGTATGCACAAGTTCGTGGTTTGTCTGTGTTATGTGTGTTATAAATTACTTTACCTCCTATGTTATTGAGGCCACATATCTTGTTTTGTCTAATCCATGGTTCTTGGATCAGTGCTATAGTTCTGGGTTTCGTCTCCAGCGCCCTGCGCAGGATGGCCGTTGCAGCCTGGCTGTGCTGTATGTTGGCTTGCACAATGCTCATAGCTGGTGCTGATGGGCGCTGGCGGCGGCGGCGGTTGGTTAGAGTTAGGAGGAAACAGATCCATCGGACAGTTGACCTCCTAAATCCATTTCGCGCCGGTCGCAATTCGGGGATGAGGCTAGTAGCCGTTGCTCGCTCCACCCTGATGGTTCAGGTGGTGGGACATCGGTCGCGGCCTCGGCCATAGCGGCTTTGGACATCTCTTCCTCCAACTTAGCGATGTCGTCAGTCTGTGTCAGTTTCGGGGCAGTTGTGGTAGTCTGGCTTCCGGTAGAGGCGTCCGAGGGTTCAGCCCTGGGGTAGAAGCGCACGTATATCGACCCAAGTAGGTACGATAGACGCCGCTCCGGCCCCAAGACCTTTTCGGCCTCAATCGGCGGCAAGCACAGGGTGAGATAAGTCCCAAGGTTATCACCACCGACTCGGGTGGGTATGTCGTACTGCCTCATGACCGTCAGCGTCAGGTCGGAGCCAGGGAGTCGAATTTTGGGTACGTTGAGGGTAAGCCAGGTCAGGGAGTCGTCATCCTCGCACCACATCTGCACGGTGCCTTCCGCTATCCGTGGGAAACCGCGGAAGGCCGGGAGTGGTGTTGCAGGGTCGGAGTCCATGAGCCTGTTTTCGAAGTCAGTCTTGATGTATTCTCCTTCGTCAGTTGTCAGATCCCTAAAAGGAGGGGAGAAACAGATAGCTACGGCGAGCCGCGCTGGAATATCCCGCGTAGCCCGTGCGTAGGTTCTCTGTCCCTCTTGGGCGGTGTGGACTTTCGCACGTTTCGAGTCTCCCTGTAGTGTTCTCGGCGAGGCCGTGTCAGGGCGCTACCTCTTCGTCGTCCTACAGCCGTTAGGCTCAGTCCGAGACGAATATACCGGTATTGCACCGGAAGGAAGCAATCATACAACCCATGCCTAAAAAAGGGGATCATTGAGATCCAGCCAAATATCAAACCATCGCTGTAACTTCTGTAGTGTGCAAAGTGTTTGAGCGGGGATTGAATTCGCACCTCATTCTCTTCCCACAATGTCACTCAATTCACTGAATCCTATGGGTTCAGACCCAAGCAATCAATGTCTGATTTACTGGCATTCGTTTCTTGGCATGGACATCGAATCCAAAATGCTTTATCAAGAGTGTTATTTTAAGTGCCGGTAAGAAGAAAGCTGTATAACCTTAATAAAGGATGCAGGTTTTCACTACCAAGCAGCTTTGTTTGCTGGACAAGACTCAAGTGCGATCGAGAGCGGAGTATTGTTCCCATCTTTCAACGGCGATGTAGGAACATTACTTCTCTCAGTACCTTCTGCCTATATTACTACGGATAGTGTTCTCACTTTTCAATCTAATTCCGCCCTCTACTTTCTTTCGAACTACACATGGTGGACTTAGGAACCACCCACATATTGTGCAGGAATATAAACACTCAAGCCATAAAATATCAATATCGTTGCAATCTTTGTCATTTTATTAAATTCATTAACTTTTTGAATCTGAGAACTTAAAGATTCGAAACAATACTCAATTATATGACTCTTGTTCTTAAGTACTCTACAAAATGACTCAAGACTGGGATTGTAATTTTATTTGAGTCTTACGACCCCATTCCTTAAACGATGACTTAAAAACCTCAAGTTCTGACCCACTAACAACTACTTGAATTGAAGCTGTAAAATATCAAGCGTCTAAATTAAGTCTATCTGAAATACTATACCAAAAATAAGGCTCGAAATTATAAGTATAAGCCTTATTTTTCTTCATTTCGCAGGAGAATCAAAAATACCTACATACCTACGTACTTCCCGTAGACCAAAAGTCATTTAAGGCATGCAGAAAGTAAAGGGAAAATCCAAAAATCGTTTCATTCATCGCGACTCGTCGATACGTGGAGACAATACTTATAAACGTCAAAAACAAGTTTATTTAGGTGCGCGAGTTCCCTTGCTCTTGACTAGTTTTTTGCAGCCAAACACTCGACAACGATGACACTACATCAATTATGTGTTAATACCATTATTAAGGAACAAATAGATCTTTTCTATTAATACAGATTATTGATTAATATTTGTCCACCTAAATTGTCTGTTTTGCCGGGTGTTCTCCTGTTACTAGTCGTTCTTTTGTTTTCGATTGGCGCCATTCAGGAGACACGTGACGTCTTGTTATTGTCTAAGCATGTCTTGAGGCCGCTAACGACGCCACCCCTTGTAATGCTCCTTACCCTTATCATATTTCTACCTAAATGAACATCGTAACATGATTTATTCATTAGAATAATTACTCTCAGAATATGTGATCGTATTTAACATATATTTGCATCACTAAGCAAATATAAGTAAGAGGTATGTTATTAACGTAATAAATCATGCGTGAAATTACACGTCGCGGTTGATCCCGCCCGGAATAAATTATTGATCTCCGCCCCACCACACACTGGGATCAAACTTGCCTTAGTTAGTACTAATATACTTTTTTAAAAACCATACCAGTGTCCGGGCTATCAAGCTATCATCGTTTTTCATGTCATCCAAGGACATTCCACTGCTACCTTTACCAGGTCGTCCAAGGTAGTTTTAATGTAAATTCCATTAAACAAATTTCAAAAAATATTTCTTCTTTCGTTTGCACTTATTCTCTACAACATATTAATACTGACTGAACAGTTTTATAAACTACTACGAATCAAAAAACGACACTTAATGAATTCTGTAAAATTGTCTATAAAACCCACAGATAGATAACGCAAGTAGTTATAATACTTGTATTGAAATCAAGCGTGCCGATTTTTCACACCTAAATTGACGTCTCTGCCAATATTTAGTGAAGACAAATCCAAACTGATTCATCGACACTGATGCCGCTGATAATAAATATTACATTCAACTAAGTTCTTATCTACTCAAGCTCCTTTTTTTTTTGTTGTTTTACGTTGATACACCGTCTTCCGGCCAAAGGGGGACCGAAAGGGGATGTAGGACTCACCACCGGCAGACGCGACTGCCAGCAGTAATACCCACTAAAAATCTTCCGACGACGCCCGCCGCTTGTTGAAAAAAAGGCGGGGGCCAGTGGGTTGCAGCGTCTGGCACCCCGCCTGCGACCAACGTCCCCCGGACTAAAACCGGGAGAACCTCCTCAGAGAGGCGCAGTGGACGCGCTCTCTCTACATCTCTATACGACCATAGCGTGCGTGGCCGATTTCCCGGAGGGTCCATGGTTAGACAGCAGGGGCCCTCTGCCCCCGCAGCCTAAAACCCTCCTGGCACGACCGCTGCGCCCTCCACAGGTCCCTCTTAGTTCCCCCCCCCCAATTATTTATTTATTCATCCAAATAATTACTCTTAGAAGATCTTAGATCGGGATTTGATACTATTTTGTATAAATTTGCATAACAATACAATTATATGGAAGATTAACATATTAAATTTTGCGCGACATTACTCGTGGCATTGTGGGCCCGCCCCGTATAAATTATTGTTCTCCTGTCTCCGGAGTCCCTCTCAGTCACTTCGACATTGCTTCTTGGCGCGGCAAGTTGACTCTTTGTGCTACAGAAATGTATAGAAAACGTATTTATTTACTTTTAATAAGTTATATACATCATAACTATGGCTTCATGTGAGTAGATATAATAATATAACACATTGTCCGCTTTTTGTTATTTCAATGAAACAAAATATTGGGTGAAAATACTTGCGTGGCGAGCGTATTGCCGCCAATCGGGATCTGTTACGTTGGCCAGAGCCTCGTCCGTTGATCAGCAGGTGCACCACTTGCAGGTGAGGTTGGCTTGGACTCCTTAGATGTTGTTAGGACACATTGTTATTTCAGTCGAACACTTAAATTCTTTGGATTAAGCTTTGTCTGGTCTCAATGTGGACAAAACTTAAAAAAATTGCGAATATCTGTACCATGTGTCTATGTATGGTTGCAATGGCTTTGTATTTTTAGGCTCGTGCTCTGACGTTCCTCTTTAATAAATAATAATAAATAAATATTTCTGACACTTACACCAATTATTTAGTTCCAAGATAAGTATCATTAAGAACTTGTGTTATGGATTCTAAATAACGGATAAACATACATAAATACTTTTTTTTGTAAATACATACTTAATATACATAGAAAAACACCCAGACCAGAACAAATATTCATATTTATTCATACAAAGATTCCTAAACATCGCACTAAATAATTTAATTTACACGTGTTTTCATGAAACCATGAAAACACGTGATTTAGTGCGATGGCCGAGTCAATATATTAATATAAAACATTAAAGATTAAAAAAATTTAATATTGATATGCGTCACTATAAGATGCTGTTAATTATTACGTAACAACTTAAGACAGAAAGTCGCTTATGTAGAGACTGAATAAATTAATAACCGACTTGGTATTACATGGATCTCACAACTTTTTACCATAGAACAACTGAGTTGCGAGACTTGGTTTATTGACAAGTATTGTTTTTGAAAGGGTATAATCATTTGAACAATACTATGCGTTCCTAATCCAAAACAAATTCCCATCAGTACAAAATTTACTTCATATTACACAGTAATGATTTAGGAGAATGATAGGACTACAAAAGTTGTGTGTGCAGTTATTAGGTTAAAAATAATAATAACTTTTTTCAGTTAGCTGAATTTTTAATCCTTACTTCCTTACTAATATTATAAATGCGAAAGTAACTCTGTCTGTCTGTCTGTCTGTCTGTCTGTCTGTCTGTTACTCTTTCACGCCAAAACTACTGAACGGATTTGAATGAAATTTGGTATACAGGTGGTCTAGACCCTGAGAAAGAACATAGGCTACTTTTTATTTCGAAAAGGGGGTTGTAAAGGGTTAAAAACGGGGAGGGAGTGAAAAGTTGTATGGGCTTTCTTAATTTTAAAAGATAAAACCATGAAACTTAATATTTAAGCACTTGATAGGAAATAATTAAACATTTTATCTAGCGTTTTTGAAATTTCGTCCTGTGGGAGATGAAATAGGGGTTGCAAGTTTGTATGAAGTTCGTCATTTTTGAAAATAAAAATATAACATTTTGTATTTAGGCACTAAATAATAAACAAAAAATCGTTTGTTCTAGCATTTTGAAATTTTTACCAGTATGGGGGTGAAATAGGGGTTGAATGTTTTTATAAGTGTTCTTCATTTTTGAAGATAAAACCATAAAACTTGGTACGTAGGTCTCTTAGGATGTGCAGAGTTTTTCTACGAACGGAATACTTGAAATTCAAACGGAACGGAACGGATTCGGCACGGGAACTATGACGCCAAACTATTCTAGAAATATGATATTTGAAAATTTTGGTTGTATCAAGTTAAAAAAATATTTTGGCTTTTGAAGTCAAAGTTCCTTTTAACGAATTCTCTGCATCGCTGCCGCTGATATCTACTATACCTACTAATGATTCTTATTAAATAATAAAAATGCTACCCAAAGATACTATTCCACGCAGACGAAGTCGCGGGTAACAGCTAGTTACAAATAAATTAGTAGACAAGAGCAGACCAGTCCCCACAAGCAGCACTCGTTCACGAGTATGACGAATGAACCAGCCATCGTTTCACTCAAACATATTTTAGGGAACGTAACGACCCGACGCATAACGCCGCCACCCCAGAGACATTTAAGTGTGCATGACATACTCGAGCCTACAAAATAAAAAGATTTATACAAATGAGAAATAACAATAATATAAAGGTTTTGAATAAAGGGTTTTTTGACCAGAAAAGTAACTTATACCGACGGGAGAGCATGACTTATTAATGAGTATCCGTGTAGCTAAAAGTGTGTGTGCCAGGATCGAAGTAAGTAAAAGAAAGTGATATCTGCTCACCCGTACGTAAAAAAATGCATGGTAATATAATATGCGTGCTATGTATGTATGTTTGTTTGTTAGAATCGGTGCCGAAAAATGCCCTTGTTTAACCGTTACATGAATTTAAGTTCTCAGAACTTCGATTATTGTAAATGTTTGAAAAAGGAAGTAAAAATTCGCTTCATTATCTTCGGTTCTTTGCGACAGCGTTAGCTGCAAAGAAACACAGATATAAAAAATATATCAATCAGCTTTAATTTCTTGAGTGTTCAAGCTAGAGATTTGTAATATATTAGGTCGGGGAAAAAGTCTTTTCGCATAACGTAGGTATATTATAAATTTTTTTGACTGTACTATTTGTGTCTGGCTGGTTGTGGTAACATTAAAAAGGTTCCATTATAAAGAAAAGAAAAAAATAAAAAAAAGTTGTTTCCCGCTATTTTTCATTTGTTTTTCTCTCCGTTAAAATGAGTGAATCTAATGAAGAAATTCTATAAATTTTAAAATTTTATTATAAAAAAGGCAAAAATGCAACTCAAGCAGTGAAAAAAATTTGTGATGTTTATGGACCTGATGCAGTGTCAGTAAGAGTAGCACAAATTTGGTTCAAACGTTTTCAGTCCGGAAATTTTAATGTTAAAGATGCACCTTGCTCTGGTCGCCCTGTTACGAATAAAATGGACGCCATTTTTGAAAGAGTGGAGCAAGATCGGCATATTAGTAGTTACGATGTAGCTGAAGAACTGGGAATTGACCACAAAACAGTTTTGACCCATTTGAAGAAAGCTGGTTATACAAAAAAGCTCGATATTTGGGTGCCACACGAGCTCACTCAAAGAAACTTAATGAACCGTGTACTCATTTGCGATTCATTATTGAGACGTAATGACACCGAGCCGTTTTTGAAGAGATTGATAACTGGCGATGAAAAGTGGATCACGTACGACAAGAACGTGCGAAAAAGGTCGTGGTCGAAAGTTGGCCAGGCTTCACAGACTGTGGCCAAACCTGGCCTAACACGAAATAAGGTGATGCTGTGTGTATGGTGGGGTTGGAAGGGCATTGTTTATTATGAGCTTTTACCGCCCGGCAAAACCATCGATTCTGATCTTTACTGCCAGCAACTGATGAGATTAAAGGAAGCAGTCGAGAGAAAACGGCCGGAATTGATCAACAGGAAGGGTGTGGTCTTTCATCACGATAACGCTAGACCACACACATCTTTAGCCACTCAGCAAAAATTAAGAGAGTTCGACTGGGAGGTCCTAGTGCATCCACCATATAGCCCTGACCTTGCGCCTTCAGATTTTCACCTGTTTCGGTCTCTGCAGAATTCTTTAGGTTCTGTAAGGTTGACCTCAAGAGAGGACTGCCAAAACTATTTGTCCCGTTTTTTTGATCAGAAGTCCCAAAGTTTCTACAGTAACGGGATAATGTATCTGCCCACAAAATGGCAGAAAGTTATTCAACAAAACGGTACATATATATTGTAAATAAATGTAAATAAACTTTGAAAAAAATGTCTTGACTTTTCATACAAAAATACGAAAAGACTTTTTCCCCAACCTATTATTATATTAGTGACCCGGAAAACAACCTAATCTGGTTAGGTTGATAGTATTGCTATTTCTGATATGCAATAAGGTTTTATTGCATATCAAAAATACTAGTTGATCTTCAAATCCGAATTTGATGGTCGATCAATATTTTTGATGTGCAACCAGGTTATTATGTTCCAAAAACATTATTTTCAGGATTTACAGTGACTTCAACGAAGATGACAGCATTACCATATTGCAAAAATGGGTGGAGGACCACGCTGGCGAGTACAACGGTATTCAGCTCACAACCAACAGCACGAGCGGCGCCCTGCACTCCGACGAAAGGCAGTCCACTCATTGGAGCCCCGAGCACTTCCGGCACGTCATACGGCTGCGAGAACGGGCCCTTGTGTTTGTTCGGAATCTGTGGGCTGATTTACTCTTTGTAAGTACTTTCTAAATTCATACTTATTTATGCATACTACATACATATATACATACATAATGTCACGCCTCTTTCCCGTAGGGGTAGGCAGAGATCACATCCTTCCACTTGCTTCGATATTGGCACACACTCTTAGCTTCATTCACACTCATTAGCCTCCTCATACACGCCCGTCGGTTTAGGGTACTTTTGACCTGCCCTTTCTCAAAATGTTTTTGAATTTGGTCATGGAAGGTCTTACGTGGTCTTCCCCTCCCAACACTTCCAACCACTTGTCTATCATAAATCACTTTCGTTAATCTACTTTCTTACTTTATTTGCATACTACACTTACTAATTTGCATACTTTATCATGCGACCGATTGTAGCTTGGCAGAGGTATATTTGTAGCGTCGTGCATTTTAATTAGTATTGATAATGTCTAATGGGCATATATCTAAGCTTAACGTAACTAGCGCTTAAAGCGATAGTTGGTACAAACGTGCCTTGGGAAACAAACGGTACGTTGCTTAACGAATGTGCCTAGAAAATGTGTTAAATGTTTCGTTGTTTCAGATGTTAGATGCTGACGTCTTTCTTACGAATAATAAAACTCTACAAATACTAGTGCAGAAGAACTTGACAGTGGTTGCTCCAATGTTGATTTCTGATGGGCTGTACTCCAATTTCTGGTGCGTAAGCTCGGTCAATTCAATTGGCTTTTTATAAAAATTAATACTTTACATAATAGACATATCATCGGCGCCGTTTTATTTTATATTAAGTATGTTTTTACTTTAACAGAGAGAGCAGGTTGAAAATTTTCATTGTTCCCAAAATTTTTATAAATTCATTTTATTGTTATTGGAAGTGCGATTCTCCATCAAATTGATTTCAATCTCTTCGTCCTTTAAATGATAGACATTAAAAATGATCTTTTTTTTGTACTACTAAAACCTTATCTTATCACGGGGGCCACAGACGGGCTTGACCCTTTAGTAGGTCAAAAGTTAGTTAGTTTTAAAATGTTATCTTTTTAAAATTTTATCTCAACCCCTGCTTGTAATTGAGTTGAAACTAAATCTAAATGCTAGAGTGGCACGCCTTCGTTTCGCATCGGTAGCTAAAAATTTGGTCGTAAGTTTGGTCAGCTAGTAAATAATAAAATTTACTTTCAGGTGCGGCATGACAGAGAAGTATTACTACAAAAGGACGGATGACTACAAACCCCTGGTAAATCGGGAGCGCTTAGGCTGCCATCAGGTGCCGATGGTACATACTGCTGTGCTGGTGGAACTGCGCAAGAAGGTGTCAGACAACATCACGTACCACCCTCGTCTGGCAGTCAACTACAAGGGGCCTGATGATGATATTATAACATTTGCTGTCAACGCCCAAAATCATGGTGCGTAAAACAGAGAGTTATCCAATTGTCAATTTTCGATTTCTTTCATTTTCTAAGGAAATTGGTCTTGTTCTGCGTGTTTTCTGTACATGTCTCTAATTATTAAATAAGAGCTTTATTTTAAAGTCTTTAATTGTCGTAACAGTACATTGGTACACGTACAATTTATAAACAAAATTAAATACTTTTATAAATATTTTTATAAATACTTTTATAAATAATTTTACAAATACTTTTATAAATACTTTTATAAATACTTTTATAAATAATTTTATAAATACTTTTATAAGTACTTTTATAAATTATTTTATAAATATAAACTTATACTACGTAGAAAACACCCAGACCAAAACAAATGTAAAAAAGGAGAAAATAAATAAATAGATAATAACCAAGAATGAGTGAGTGTGTACATGGTGTTCCGTAATATACCTAAGTTACCTTACTGGTATACCTTATATCCTAGATAAGGGTCACTTACCCTTTAATCACTCAGAATTGTAATCACTTCTTTGCTTCATTTTAGGAATACCTCTGCACATTTGCAATGACTACCTCTACGGCTTCATGCCAGTACCACTGGAGGACAACGACGATCCAAAAAACGACTACGAGCAGCTTCTGAACATAAAACTGGAGGCACTGAGCAGACATTCCCCGATACCAATAGCAGAAGAGATGGAGGACTTAGTAGAGTACCCTCAACTATGGAAGTTTGGCTTTGGGGAGATTTACTTGATCAACTTGGATAGAAGGCCGGAGCGGAGGCAGTTAATGGAACACAGCTTTAAGGAGCTTGGGATGGATGTGTTGCGGTTCAAAGCTGTTGATGGAAGGTTGTTACTCATCTCTATGCATATAAAACCTTTTTTGTCTTATCTTTATCTCAGCCCATTAATGTCCATGTTCTTTAGTCGATCTGGACTATACATCTATGCATATAGAATCTAAATTGTACTGCACAAAATGTCAATCGTAATATGTATTTTGTATATGTATGTTGGTGTGTTTATTCTTAGCATGTGTGCTTTATTTATAAATACTCTGAATAGCTATAAATGTACAAAAATCTGTATGATTTACATTCACCAACACTCGGATCTAAGCAAACGTGTCTAAACCATTGAATATTTTTTCGACTCTTTTTTATAAGAGTTGTCAATATTGGCTTAACTGATGAAACTATAAATCACTCTTTTGAATTCTAACCAGTACATGGATTCGCGTCAATGATAAAAAAAGAACTGAGAACATTTAAAAATCAATCAATCTGGGTTATCTTTGCGATTATTATTGCGTGGCTTGAAATATGCGAAGTGTAATAAAATGGATTACAGTTTTAATTATAATGGAATAATTATTAATTAATGTCTATATTCTTAATACATAAGGTAAAATATAGGGGGATAAATATATGCATAATATGTTACTTCACCTTAAGAATAAATTAATTCTTATTTATGTGAAAGCACAAAAATATTTAGGTATGCGAGTTATCTTTAAATATTATTATTGAAGTCAAAACATTTTAGGTTTCTACAGCCAATGAAATAAAAAATTCTTCATTCACTTATTTTTCTAGTCACTTCAGTATACAGCAGTGAAAGCCTACAACATACTGCCATTAAAAATGTCTTAAGAGTACATAGGGTTGTCACAAGTATGTACTTATATTAGGTTAGAGTTGTTTTAATCGTGCTCTTAATCTGTAATCTTAGCCTCCTGAACATGTGCAAAAGAATCTTAATTGTTTCTTTATAAGTATACTAATCTTGCCTTGTTTGTTAAGAGTCAGTGTTAGAAACAAGCTTGTGTTTACTTTATAATTTGCTATGCGATCGCTTTGCCATAATTGTTATAACCTTATTGTGCTTAAAATTTAATGCTTGTGTTGTTTGATTTAAATTTAATAAAAATAAAATACACAATTAGCATATAATACTACTACATACAATATGTGTGTTCAAAATGGCTGTCCCATATGTTGACTAAGTCTTTAATTGACATGATATTTTAAGGATATACATCGAGTGGTAGTCGTTAAACCATGTTAGAGGCCTAATTGGGCGGCTTGCAAATTTCCAATCAGTCCTGCCTCCGCCAATCCGCACTGGGTCAGCGTGGTGGAGTATGACCCAATTCTCTCGCACCTTGGTGTGTAGAGAAAGCCCGTGCTCAGTAGTGGGACGTTTATGGGTAGAGATGATGATGAAACATCGAGTCTACGACATTTTTATTAAAAGTTACTTATTATGAGTTTAGATCAATTCTTGATAAAAAATAAACCAAATATAGAAACTACTCAAATTCTCTATACACAAATAGGTGTCGTATGACTTACGATATTTAATTTTATATATTGACGTAGTTTTTACAAAATTTTGATATCATGTCATAACTTGAGAGCTATGCCGAAATTTTTTTTCACGACATGCTCATCATAATTATAGAAGGCAAATAAGGCCAGTATATAGTTTATCCCAGTAGTTGCCCGGTTGCTCTATACTTAAGCTTAAGGCCCAGGGTCTGCTCTCTGGTTTTACAATATTTGGCTGAATTTCAGTTATTACATGGTCCGACTTTCGTCTGACTTCCGCAACCCATAGGGCAACATCATTCTATGGTTAAAACAGCTACGTACTTTCTAACTACGACTGCCATAGATGTTTATGACAGCCGGGTCCAACGGCTTAACGTGCTTTCCGAGACACGAAGCCAGCGATAATTACGCACATAACTTCGAATAGTCATGCGCACCTATGACAGGGTTTGAACCCGAGACCCTCTGAATTTGGGTCTTACCACTGGGGTACCGCCGCCTGCAGTAGTAAGGTATGTGATGTCGTCAAACCAAGTTAAAACATCCTATTTGGCTGGAAAGATTAACAGGGCGTCTCACACTTGCTTCTGCCAATTAGAACTGTGATGGCTATCCTATCAAGACCCCGAAATTTCTGTAGATTTGTATGTAACTTAGGCATGACTGGCAGTAAGAACAGGCTTATTTTCTTAAGAATTTATGTTTGCTATATTATCTTTTGCTACTTTGTATGTGTAATTTTTCACCCCATTGTTTAATGATTTTACTTTATATTTATATCTATGAATTTTCATAACAAATATTATTTCATAGCCTTATGCTCTGCTTATCTTAAGGCTTATAAACGCGAAACCAGATTATGTCATGTATTGTTGGTAATTTTAATAAATAATTTAGCAATAATGTTTAATTATACAAATAAACTTCAGTGTGTACAAATACTGTTTATTATAATGTCAGAATTAAAACACATTTATTTCTCTTACTTTTCAGGGACCTCGATATGGAAGATCTCGCTAAGCATTCCGTAAAACTGATGCCGAAATATGAGGACCCCTACCATAAACGGTAAGCATACTACGCCTGATAAGTCATTATCATTCGAGCGTGGTCCAGGTTGGGGCCTTACGGGCCCGCGGTCCGCTTTCCGGCGTTTTTGCACAGTCTTCCTTCCTACGTCCTTGGGTGTATAGGGTTCCTACCAAAATCTAAGGAGTCCAAGCCAACCTCACCTGCGAGTGGTGCACCTGCTGATCAACAAACGAGGCTATGGCGAACGTAGCAGATCCTGGTAAGCGGCAATAGGTTCGCCACCTATTACGTGAGACCAACCATGTTATTGGCGAAATGTGAGCGTATAATATGCCTCTGCCTACTGAATTTATGTTCTTTTGTGAATTATTCAACGTTATTAAAGTTCCTAATGAGGCCTAACTGGTAATAGATTTTGTATTCCGGTACAGTTTTATTTATTCTGTAAAAAAGCGGTTTGTGATAGGCTGTAATAATACCATTGTGATTCTTGTGTTTTCTGTTCTTTCTAAACCCTGGTAGTAAATATGGAAAATATGCAACTCAGTATATAACTTATGTTTTAGACCAATGAAAGCGGGTGAAGTCGGCTGCTTCCTGAGTCACTACAACATTTGGAAAGATGTAAGTATCAATCGTAATATCAATATCGGTAGCACTCGTAGCTGCATAGTACTAGATGGATCATCGAAGTAAAGTTCAGTTCACATGGGTCAGTTCTTGGATGAGTGACCCATGTCATTATATCGAGCAAATTGAAAAATTTCCACTCAAACGGTAACCCATCCAAGAACTTCCCACAGCGCTACAAGCGCTTGACATGGACAACAATGAGCTAAAAATATGATGTGATATCATAGGGTGTACACTGATTTTCTTTGCATGTTATCAAAGTGCATTAAATCATAGGAATATTCACTAAACAATCATTTATTTAGATTGATTATTCCGACAGATATTACTATTTTGAAATCCCATTTTTAGATTTAGCCGAAAACGCTCCATTCCAACGGCTCCCACTATGTGATGCCTCATATTGCTATTTTGTATGCGCCAAGTGGAAACTTTGTTCGAAAGCTATATGAAATGTTGCTTTTATTAAAATGGTTATTTAAGAAAAGTGGTTATATACGTCATGTGAAATTTTGGACCTAATTCTCTTATAATTTATTTACTTTTATAATAGACTTACCCATTCTACTTTAAAGGCCTATTGAGGTATAATGTTTCGCTCAATTTTAATTGTGATTTCACTTTCAGTACGATTTTAATATATTTTTCTGATGAATTTAAAAATAACATAGAAAATGAAACACAGGATTCTACCCTATTGATTGATTAATTTACTATCGATATAGCGTAGAGATCATTATTATTGTTTCTTAATAATTATTCTAGTTATATCTAGTTAGACACGCTTCTTTCAGATGGTAGATAAAGAAATCCCGACGGCTTTACTTCTAGAGGATGACATCCATTTCGTGCCCTACTTTCGCCATCGACTTTTGCACCTCCTCCACGAGATCCACAACGAGGAATGGGATCTAGTGTTAGTATAACAACTATTCAAAAACTACATACTTTACATTTACTAAATACTACTACATTGCAAATCTTTCAGGTCAATGTTCACCTTCGATGATAGGTTAGGTTGGGGTCGTTTTTTGTTGTTGACCATCAAAAAGTATTAGTTTTGACCTGTTATGATTGTATACTGTCATAAACATACTGTGGAAAAATGCTTAGTTTGCGAAACATTATTTGGTGAAATGAAAAACGCCAACTGACACCTTAATATTTATCACATTTAACACGTGCAGTGGCTAATGGATCATTTGCTAAGTGAGTTTTTATAAGATGATACTTTTGTCAAATGTCTCGTTTGCCAAATAAACATTTGGTGAAACGCAAGAAACGCACCAGACAAATATTTGTTTGTCGAATGCCCATTTGTCAATATTTTTTTGGTCAAACATTAGTAATCTGTTTAACACGAACCTAAAAAACAGAGTGGGTTCTTTTTTGTGGTGACCAGTGTATATACAATTGGGCTTCTGAAATCTTAGTGGGATTCGTACACACCCTAAATGTAGAGCAAATAAATTGAAATGAAAGAAAGTACCATTACTGCTGTGAACGCTTCAATTTGGACGACCAATTCGGCATGAAGTTTTATTTCCACAACAAACAAATCTTGTAAATTAACATAGATATTCTTTCTGGTCTGGTTGTTTCCTATGTATATTAATTATGTTACAAATAGGTATTTATACTTTATTTAGTAGGTATCCATATCACGCTTAATGTTTCCTAAAATTCAAATGTAGTATGAATTACATTTGTCATAAGCAGTTACCTTGGCCGCAAGATACTCCTGGACTCACAGGAGCAATCGGTCACGAAACACACGACTCGCCCGCTCTACTCCTACTGGACCCTGGGGTACATGCTCAGCCTCCAAGGGGCAAAGAAACTCATAGCCTCAAAGCCGCTAGAGAAAATGTTACCTGTCGACGAATTCTTGCCTATCATGTTTGATCAGCACCCAAAGTAAGTAATTTATTTTTTAACATTTTAGGCCGTTTTGGGCCTAGATCTTTGTGCGTGAGAGGAGGCCCGTGCCCAGTATTAATGAACTGATATGTAGTTGGCCGGTACTTAGTGGTTTCCCTCGCAATAAATACAGAGTGTAAGGGTTATCAGCCTGAATATAATAAAAGTTGCTTAGAAGTTTTATTAGCTAAACCATATAACGTCCATAACTATTGACAATGCGTTGAAATGTAAGGAAACGAGATAAAAAGTATGTAGATTTTGGGTCACGGGTCGTGGCCTACTTGATACTTTAAACGAATCTGACAGCTTATCAAATTTCTCCTTCGCCGTATGTCTATTTGAATTGTGAGTGTTTTATTTTTGTCATGTAATAAAAAGTTCAAGACAGTTACAAAATTTTAGCAAATTCCTTAATTAATATGCTAAATTAGTACACAAACCAAAAGCAGAGCTTTAACCCAGGATTTTAGTAGGGGACAAGTGTCCCACGACATGAGTCTGCGACATGTCAAGCGAAGCCGGACGATTTTGCTTGATATCATGTGGCTAGCGACATCACGTGAATTATGACCGTAGCAACGTCAGACGATATCACACGAAGTCGGACGAAGTCCAACAACATCGCACTACTTAACCCGATGTTGCTCTCGCAAGACTTTTCGCATGTTTATTGGAATATTAATTAGTTCATTGAGTTACGTACATATACAGTCACAGTTTTACAGAGATCTTATTAATGTTAATCAAACGTTAAATACAATATAAGTTTTCTTAACAGTTTTTTTTGTGATTTTGAAAACTATATTTTTTTAGTTAAATCAGTATTTCATAAAGCATGCGATTAGTCCCCTTGTTTGGAAAGTCTTTAAGTGAATTATATTGTCCTCCCAGTGAAACCTGGAAGGCCTATTTCTCTCCCCGCAACTTGGTGGCTCTGTCAGCGTCGCCCGTGCTAGTCAATCCCACCCACTACACCGGGCAAGATGGCTACGTGAGCGACACCGAAGACTCCCATATAGTGGACCCTCAAACGCTTGACCAAATACGCGATAGGAATGAATTGTAATTTACCTATCTTTTTACTTATTTATGAAAACTATAATATGCATGCCTAAATGTCGTAAAATGTTCTAGTCGTAAAAAAGGGTAGATACAGAATCTCGCAAAGCCATTTTTATTATTTATACAGTTATTTAGGGTAAATGGAAAATGTTATTAAAAATAATTTCAGTTTTGTCTATTGGCGTCTTTCTGAAGGTCACTCAGAAGTACAATTCACTTTGTTTAATTTAATTTTTACATTTACCCTGACTGAATTATTTTAACTGAATATTTTTTTATAACTAAATCTGTTACGGTATCCTTAAAGTTATTACTATGAAATAAGTTTAAAAGAATTACATTATAACTAACTGAAACTTGTAACATAACTAAAACTAATCACTAAAATAGACATAAGAAATTGATATACAACTTTATAATAATATACTCAACTATGCTCAAATGTATTTGAGTTATATTATTTAGTATAATGTTTTGTAACATTTGTCTTTTTGAAGGCGAAACAGATGGCCTTGTAGCTAGATAACTAGTCTAAAGTTAGTGCCATATTTTAATACATATTTACTTTATGAATCGAGGCTAGAATTAAAGACTATAATCATTGATATGATGGGATTCTATTGACAGCGGTACTCAAAGTGATTAGGACTCAATGTGATTAGGGGTCTGCGCCCACTGGCAGTACGATATGAAAAAAAAAATTAAAGGCGTTGTTTTTTTCTTTTTTAGTTACAAATACTCAGCAATAAAATGGATGCTGCTTAATGTCCCCGTACTCATATTTATGAAAATCTAACCAGAATCCCGAATGTAGGGATATTATCAATTCCAAATTAAGACTGTTGCATACAATTTGAATCATTTAAGTTAAAAGTATACTGTGCTCTGCTTATTAGTGGTTTGTCCACTTGAGGGCACCTACACATGTACTTCGCTTAATATTAATGTGCTGCCTATACTTTGGGGTCTTTTGGTGTTACAGCTTTAACTAGAAATGTGCTAGACCGATAGGTTTTATTACCGTTTTATAACAAACCAATGAGGCGACAGATATCAATATAGGGTAGTCGCTAGCTAGTCGAACATATAAAAGGTCGTAACAAAACCAATCCTTGGACGGAATATGAACCCGCGGCTTTCGGGCTTAGAAGCAAGTGATCCTACCTTTACCACAGGAGGTGGTGTTTATTAAAATACTATTAAATCAAAAACGCAATAAATATAAATACTTTTATGCAATGTATTCCTATTCTAACAACAAACTGAATAGACACATCCAAGATCATTTTATTAAAATCTCATACGCTCAATATCATTCACAAGCTACAATATAGTTCACACACAGTAAGTGCTTTAATCAATACTGTGTTTGTGTTGTCATATTTGTACACAAAATATAGGCACTGCGGTTAAGATATCTGCAGAATCGCTTAATAATGCATGCGTTTGAAATACCCCTTATGTAATAAATTATTGGGGAGGCCAACATTCATCAGTGAACTTTATATGGCCACAAAAAATATATATCTTGCAAGCTACACTATTTAATATAAAGACAATTGAAATTCAAATTTTTCTACCCTCCGGGACCATCTAAGATATCATAGAGTCCATTCTATCTTTTTATAAGTAAATAGCAACTACAACCACAGCCAAAAGGAACATTGCAGAACTGTATAAATAAAAGGGGCATGACGACCTTCAAAATCACAATACAAAAATTCAGCTTCTTATAAGAGGGTGCGCTTGTTACGGTGCTAATTCCAAGGTATAAAGCTCTAATTTTTCTGAACTGCATCGACTGCTTATCATCACAGGATGAAGTCATTATAAAGAGTCAACATTCAAATATATAAACTGTAGATTAGTTAGTTATATAGGACGATTCCTTAATTCGCAAACCCGCTAACTCCATACAGACAAAATTTTCAGAAGACACGTAATTTTTTTGAAATATTTATTTAAAAAAAATTTAATAATACTTTTTATAGTCAAGAAAAAGGAGGTATTATTTTTGCTAAATATGCCGGCATCACTCTTGCTAACCATCAAAGATCGATAGTTGGTTGGGTTGCGAATGAAGGTACCGCGATGAGTAGGTTAATTTCCATGCATCGCGACCAGAAGCAGCCGTGATGCTCTGGTCGTGGTGCATGCTACGTGTATAGTGAACCTTTTTGTACCAGTAGTGCCCACGAGGTACACCGGTGCAAAGTTCATTTATGTAATACATAGTCTTTAAGGAATTTAGAGTATTCTCATGACTAGGTCTTTCAAAAGTAAGTAGATATTTATATTTGACGTCCGATATGGCGTGGTGGCGAGTATACCCGCACTCCCACACAGGACAAATCTTTGTGTATATAAATATGAATATTTGTTCTGGTTTGGTTGTTTTTCTATGTATATTAATTATGTATTTAAATAAAAAAGTATTTATGTATGTTTATCCGTTGTTTAGTATCCATAATACAAGTTCTTTATGATACTTATCTTGGAACTAAATAATTGGTGTAAGTGTCAGTAATATTTATTTATGTACATAGATGTATCATAAATTAATTTTGAAAACAGCAACTGATTCCATTGTCTCGTAATTATAATCAGCTCGGCGAACCTTGATCCCTATGACACTGACAGTTATTCCCACGACACAACCTTGTAGTAGCGTCACCGTTATATTATAATCGAATTGGCGGTGTCTAAAAATGATATTTATAAATTTTAGGCAGATATATGCAATTACAATAATATCCCGTTGGAATTATAATAATTATTAACACTTACAAGAAATTATCTCAATCAGACTTTACGTTGACGTCCTGCAAAAGTTACTCCGTTTGGAAGATATCGTTATAGTCGCTACTACAAGGTTGTGTCGTGGGAATAACTGTCAGTGTCATAGGGATCAAGGTTCGCCGAGCTGATTATAATTGTAATTTGATCAAAATATACCAAGAAATATTTTTTTTTGGTTTATAATATCTTCTTACTCATATATGAGAGACGACCGATATGGCGCGGAGGTCAGTATACCTACACTTCACTCCAGAGGTCGTGGGTTCGATTCCCACACAGGACAAATCTTTGTGTGCATGAACATAAATTTGTTCTTGTCTGGGTGTTTTCCTATGTATATTAAGTAAATATTTATTTATTAATTTTATTTACATCAGATCACGCCTCAGTAAGGTTATACAATAATTTAGGTTAGTTTTAAATATGACTCGAGAATGAATAAAAGGCATATCGCCAGGGGTTTGCGTTGAGATGACCAGCGAGGCAAATGCAACCTGGCCTTACTTATTATAATAATTATTATATGACAACTTAAATAAATTGTCAAAAATAACAGACCAAGGAAATAGCTGTATATAGAAAATTTAAGACCGACCGTCTAAGGTGGTTGAGAAAGCATTTGCTCATAAGCCAAGAGGCATTGCCCTTTAAATTCCGTCTCAGGCCTGAGTAGTGGTAATAAGTACTTTTCTGTAACCGACTGGCTAGCGACCTTTGTGCTTAAACCCGGCAATAAAATCTATGCGAGAAATTTATATGAATAGTTGATTTTGTAACATCAAAGCACTAAAAGTATTCCAGCACCATGTTTAATAAAAAATGTCATATGAGTAAGCCCCAATTGATTTGACTTAAATATATAAATATGCAAGATACAGAGGTATTTACGACGTATTTGAGTACCGCTGACGTAGAATCTACCTACATATTGATTAATTATTTTTGTATACCTACTATGAAAGATTCATAGATCTGTTATCCAATAGAACTGTTGGTCAAACCAACTGCATTTTGGTAAGTAAATGGCTTCTCTTGTTGACTATACATACAAAAAAAGCTATTTTTATTTTTATCTATATATAATAAGTACTATGAAAAAATGTTATATAATGAAGTAAATTAACAGAATCGCTCTTCGATCTGTATGTATTTTCATATGTAAATCTAGACAAATAATGTTATACTTACATTGTCAAAATCCATTAATAAACTTTGTTTAGCAATTGATTAGCTAAGTTGAAGCGAAGCTTTTGTTTCTAAACCAGGAGGTCGCGTGATCAATTTAATAATTCTCTTACGTAATTTCCACCTCTGACATATTTAAGCCTGTTGAGACCGGGCATTAAAAAGGGAATATAATAAACTGAACCTCTAAAAAATACTTTTTTGATCATCAAAAATACTGAGTGAGCATCTAATGAGGTGATTAGGTGCTCAATCAGTATTTTTGATGCACAAAAAGGTTAGGTTAGGTTGGCAATTTATTAATTTTGAAGACACGTTAAATAACACCCATTAAAAAGTATAAAAGCCAGACAAGAAGCATGAACAAAACTAAGTTACGCTACTCTCAATTAAATTAAGTCAAGCAACTCTGTTTCAATACTTACGTGGAAAAGAAGTAAATTAATAAGCTGCTCCTCTGCTACGCGACAATGATGAGAATTTCTGTTTAATATCAAATAAACCATAATCCACAACTGCTCCTCTAGTCCCCCTCCTTGCTAGAAAGGAATGAAACTGATAGCTAATGTCATTACTTTTTGAAGTTTGAATTAGATGTAGTTATGCAAAATGAACGCTATAAATATCTAAATTTTCGAATGTTAAGGTGTAATCTCTCATTTACTATTTATCACCACTCATTCTCGTTTACTATGATTTATATGTTAGTAATATATCTCTTACTTGACACTGGCTAAATGTGCTAAACGCACGAGGCCATTATGTAAAAGTAAAAAATATATTCTGTGTTGCTGTTGTTAACATTTAAGCATTGGCCTAAAAAAAAATAAGTTGCAAGAAAATTTTAAAATTAAAATACAGTTTTAATTTTCTTAAATTATACTATTTTGTCTCAATATTAAATTTGATCTATTTTGCATAACTTTGTCCAATGGCCGTTTAATTACAAATGAATACATTCGTCCAATAGGTACATTTACCCATAGCGAAACCCCAGTTATTATTGATGTTCTGCGTCCCATGTAATGTATACCAAATATTAGATTTATATATAAGGACTTCGAAAATTCCATTTTATTTATTGATTAAGAAAGTGAGAGTTCCTTCTTGTGCATTTTACTTAGTTCTTATTAACTTTAAGTTATACTTATACATAATATGTTTATTTGTTATTTAACATAACAGAGTTACTTGTTTCTATTTTTGTTAAAGTCGTTTTACAGCAGATATTTTTTTGAAATGGTTCTACACTAACTCTCTAACTTTGTATCTTAAGTGCTGAATGTATTTTAAATGAAATGCCAATGACATAAAGCGATAAACCACCTCTACAGTTAGATATATCACGTAAATCTAAGTGCTATATACCGGTACAAAGTTTTAGATCATACACAATACAAACTGTATTGAATTTTGAACACGAAAAGATGTCATGTATTGTTCTTATATTAAGTTATTTAAGGAAGCAACAAATGTAGCACACTCACGTCACACACGCAACGCATTATAAGAATTTGGATAGTGAATTTTGTCGAAACTTTACTCGCTCTAATATAAATAAAATATCTACATACTATTGCAAAAAATACTTAGAAAGAGATTTTGTTTGTTAACCTAAACAATACCCTCAAGCATCGAATTCAGTAATAATAACACATGGCTTTATTTGTCGAAGTGAACTTTTAGACTCAATGAAAGGAGACAATTACTTGGTGTAAGTAAAGCCTCATGAAATGTGTGTGGTTGTGAGCTGACCAGGTTTCAAACAAATACAAGTTGCCATTATGCGTTACTCGTGTACATGGGTGCTTAGTAGGTTCCTACTTTAAATGCATAATTCGTTTTAGAAAATAAATTTTGTGCCATCTTTTCCATTTCTTAGATATATAGAATCATTATATTTTTTAAATAATTTTACTTATTTACAAATTTCTTCTTGAAATATGTTTATTAACCATATTATGATAAATTTTAATAAAGTATGTCTACCTGAAAAATGGTTTTCTTATTTCATGACCAAATCGATTATTAATCAACTGTAATGTCATTTTAAAATTTGTTTATTTTTTTGTCGGAAAATTAATGTGTGACTGCAAAAATGATGAATGTATTAGGAAAAATAAAAATTTACATAAAAATGCGCGTGCAAAAAGAAATAGTAATGCTGAGATTGTTAAAACTGGTTTAAATCTAAAGGAGCACTATAAGGATCTGCGCAAGAGTGTGGCTTTGGTGAATAATATATCGGATCGAGTGCTAAGGGTAATAGAACAGCCCTCGATAGCATGCGAAATGGAAAGAGGTGTGGTAGAGCAGTGCTATAGATGCAATAGTAAACAGTCGTTGGACTGCGCAGCGGCTGTCATAAAGTTTGTCGAGTGCGCAAGGAAATATGCTTCTGAACGATAGCAAAAATTTAAAACACGAAATAGTTATTTAATTAAAAATAATATTAATAAAAGTATCAGCTGAGTTTCAATTGCCCATTAATAGAATGAAGCGTGTTGTATGTTCGTATAATTACGTAAACTATTTTTTTGTCTAAATAGGCTTACTAGGTACAATATCAAACAGGGTTTCTATTTTGACGTTACATCATCGTCGTCTTAGCATTATCCTAGTAGGGTCCAGGGTCTGCTCGCTTATCTAACCAAAAAAGGCGGAATTTCAGTTATTCCACGAAGCTACTGCCGCTGGACCTCCGTAATCCAGAGGGATACAACGTTCTTTGGTTAAACCAGTTAATATTAGATACAATAAAACTACGTTATCACGTTACAAGGTTTATTAAACGTCAAATATCGAAAATTTGTCTCTTACACATCTAAAAATAATAAAGTTAATATCGGCAGGGGACTCTCGAGGTTACAACTTGGAATCAGCAAGGAGCTGGTAAAAGAGCTCGATGACTGTGCGCGTGGGGCGGCCCGTCATGCCGCGTTTCAGGTATGGGTAGTCGCGGCCCTTGGTGTATGCCACGTTATACGTGTCCAGATGCACCCACTGGCTGTCGCACACGAACTGCCGCAGGAACGCCGCGCAGTTGGGCGAGTCCCCGAACTGGTGGCGTGCCGTGTTCGCCACGTCTGCCGTCTGGCAGTCCTTCACGCGGTCCTCGTAAAACTTCCACAGGGGCATCCGCCATATCCTGTCGCCCGTGTGTCCGCTCGCCGTTTCCAGATAGCAGAACAACTCCTCCGAATTTGTATAGCAGCCACACGCCGCTCCACCCAAAGTGTGCACCATCTCCTTAGACATGGTTCCTACGTCAATAATCATTTGTGGCCAGTAGTTCCTAGCGTAGACGAGACTGTCGGCAATGAGAAGACGTCCCTCTCGGGAGGGCAAGCGGATGTGGACCGACTTCCCGTTGGCGCTTTGAACGACATCGCCGAACTTGGGGCTGCTCCCGTTGGGCATGAGTTCGCACAGCGGCAGGATGCCGCGAATGTTGACGGGCAGCTTGAGGCGCGCCGCGGCCCGCGTGACGGCCAGCACGCACGCTGCGCCCGCCATGTCGCCTCGCATGTAGCGCAGCTCCGACGGCGGCTTCAGGTCCAGGCTGCCGCTGTCGAACGTCACCCCCTTCCCTATTAACACCACCGGCCTCTTACATTCGTGCGCACCATAGTAACTTATCTCAACGTACAGCGGGGGCTGCACTGAAGATTTTCCTATAGCGACGAACCCACCCATTTCGTGACTCGCTGCCCACCCCTGCGTCCTCACCTCTACGTTGATATCCAATTCGCATAACAGATCTACGGCTATCTTTGCAAACTCAGTAGGATTTAACAAGTTTGCTGGCATTTCCTGAAGAAACCTTGCCAAGTTTTGCGATTCGGCTTTTAATTTTCCGATATGCCAACCCTCAAAGTCGCAATCTTCGTATAGTGCGATGGTGGTGGTCTTGGGCTGCTTCTGCAAAACTGGTGACTTGTATTCCTGGAACTGCCAGAGTGCGAGAGCGGCGCCTTCTGCGGAGGCTTCCGCGTCACCGAATGACTCCAGATGAATGGAGGCAGGGTAGAGCTGGTGAAGCGCGTGTGTGGCAACGCCAGCCGCCACGCGGATTGCCTCTTTACTCTCGTCCATTTGCTCGATGTCGTTGAAGGCCAAACACTCTGTGCCCAGTCCAGCGACCGCCACGTATCCGAAATGCGGGTCCACGTCGAAAAACACTCTACACTCACCGAGACGCGGGATCGGACTCAGCTTAAGCAGTTCCCACAACTTGCCGTTGACTTTCTTGTCATAGTTCTGTGCAGTGGAGGTGAGAATAGCCTTCTCGCCGACCATGACATTGTCGTTGTAGTAGACGCCGAGCACAAGACCGGTGTCACGGCGATGGCAAGCTTTCGGGTCCACCACTCTTCGCACCGGCACCGGCGGCACGCAATCAGACCGCGGAATGCGGAACTGGGATATAGACCGGCTCAGGACTGTTACCAGGCTTAACACTTTATATTTAAAATTAAACATTATTAATTTTGTAAAAAACAAATTCTCAAAAATTGTGTTGACTTATCGGTACGGCGACATGGCCGACTAGTTTAAGACAACATCACTTTTTTATTAGAACGGGTTTGTATAATAACACGTAGTTTATATTAACCGATTAAATCACATGACCACACGACATACATTGTTCATGATACGGTCGAAACACACACCATGTCTTTTGGAAAGGTCAAGAAGTTTTCTTCTTGAGCCAGCTAGGGGTATATCGCTGCACTAGATTCGGGATGTCGAGCATCAGCGTCTCCTGAAGCTGTCGGTAAATAATGAGCACCAGAAGCGGGATGGCGAGCCGCTCGTCTTTGAACAGGTATACCCAGAACGCCACTAATAGTAAACAGACGTCTACGGCGTAGTCAATCACCGTACGAACGTTTAGTTTGGCTTTCTTTTCTAACTCTTCGTAGTCAATCGGTATTACGATAGTGGCACGTTCAGCTTTTAATACCACTTGCTGAGTGCTTTTTTTAGGTTCCTGAGGTTTTTGTGAAACTACTTTCACATCTTTACAAACTTTTTTCTGGACGCCTCGTTCAGATTTTTCAATACTTGACTGCTTTTCTATGTTATCGGCCTTTGTATTAGATGCTTTGGCATTAGGCGGTCGCTTATTTACTGTTTTAGGTTTATTTGGTGCAATATTATTTGAGTCCCGTGTAACAGGTTTCTTAGTTCTCACAATTCTTTTTCCTTTTGTCTTAGTTTCCTGCGCTCGAAGCTGTTGCTTTTCTGCGACGCTCTTCAAATCTTCTGTATTGAGGTAAAGCGGAGTAGATGCTTTTTTCTGACCTCCAAACTCTTTAACTATACTTCCATAATAGTCTATCACCGTCCTTCCTTCTTCGGTGACTTTGTCTATAGCTTTTTCTACCTTTTTAGGAGTTTTTTCGACCACGGATGGCTGTTCTTGAGTTTTCTGTGGCTCTTTGGATTTATGCAATAATTTTGGGAAAGGGAAAGATTTTTGCACTGGCATTTTAGTAATTTTTTTAAAGATTGTCATTTTTTCATCCTTTTTGGGTTTTACAAAAACTTTTGGTTTTTCTTCTAGTTTCATAATACCATTGCCCTCAGACTTTGTTGGTTCTTTTGTATCGGAATCTCTTCGTTTTAAAATGGGTTTCGGCACGAAGTTTGGGTCTGGGAGTGGTAGAGGTTTTACCATTTCTCTTTCAGATTCTTCCTCTTCTTCGTCAATAGTCTCTTCGACAGAAGAAGGACGCGTAGTCTTATCTCTCGGGTTGTAAGTTTCCTCCTCATTCATAAAGTCAGTCCTATCAGCGTCGCCGTTAAAGCTGGCCTCTTCATCTGAGTAGTCTCCGTCTGTCGAAACAGTACTGGCAGTGTAATCTTCATCAAAAGACATATGTTGCCACCTACCGGTGGGAGGTTCTGAATCTTGCGAAAGCTGATTTGCCAATAGTTTTCCGCTATCAGCAGAGTCCCTTTTTAAGATGATGTCCGGGGGTTTAAAGGCAGGGGCCTCGTCATGGGCGACGGGTTGCGGAATGTTTGGTTGATGTTGGCGGTCGTGTTCCTCCTGGAGTGCGACGGCCTTGTAGAAGCGCGCCATAGCGGCCTCGTGCAGCAGCTCGGTGGAGCTGACGGCGGCTCGCAGCGCTCGCTGCGGCATCACCACTCGCGCACTCAGCTCAGGCGCCGATAATGACAGCGGCGGCGGAGATAGTGCATCCTCCAAATCCAATTGGAAAGACTTTCTTTTTTCTGAAAAAATAACACAAAACATCCGTGTCTTTACTATGTTTATCATACTTATTTTTAATTCTATCGCTTCGGTAATCTATTTTGTTAGCGGTGATTAATGTATTCCTAGCTTAGATCAGCATTCAATTTAACGTACACCAAACAGTTTTAATAGATACGTTTTTTATCCATGGAGGTGCACACTTTGTTTTTCTCAAATAATTTGACGTAGAAAATTCCTTTCTTGAATTAGCAACATGCACATTTAACATAATAATGTCTAATAAAAACAGGATGAACTTATATTTTTTATGAAATAGATATTCGCCTTTGCTCTAATTAGCACCAATTCGCAGAAGCGGTATGTGGGTTAGATCGCGTTAGTGGCTTTTGTGTGCGTTTTGTTGTCGGCCGCTGCTGCACCACGTGCGTCTTATTTATAGGACGAGCGCGCACCCTGCCCGACTCCTATCACTTCATACATATTTTTCTTCTACATTACTTACGCATATGGACAACCGACAAACAGATAATACGAAATTGTTAATAACGCGGTTGTGATTATCGGTTACCGATGCTAGGAAAACTAAATAATATAGGTTATATGCTAAATTATTTAAATTGTATTATAAATTATGTAGGTGTTCAAACAATATAACTGTTACGGTTCTGTAAAAACACACTTCAGTTCCAGTGATACATATTATTTGATCATTATGACACATTCGCTGAGCTGCTTGGTACATTTAATCGACAGTTGAATGTTTGTTACACGTAAATACATTTTAATTATCTCAATACCTCAAATGAAATGCCAATCAAACAAATTGGTACACTTCCAAAATAATCATTTCGCTCGGACTTGAAGCAGGTAGATTTATTGTTTGTACTGACCATTTATTTATATTACTAATGTAGGTAGATATATTATGTGTAATGGGTGGTAAAGGTGATACTGATGAAAATAAGCGAATAAAGTACAGCTGTGCAATATTCTGAACGCTTTACGCACTGGTGATATGATAAACTGTATATTATAATGTGAAGATAAAATCAAAAAATACAAATTACGGAGGTTATCATGCCGAAGAATATTAAAGAAAAGTACTAAGATGTTCCACAGTCGCCTATACATTAGAAGTTACTGAAATACCGACAGAATGATATCTTACCAGCTTTGTCGTCAGCTGTTTTTTCGGGATACAGCACAAGGAAGAACTCGTCCTTGTTCGCATCAGTCTGCAGCGGTGCTGGGGAGGCAGACCGCGCACGTTTTTGCGCTGGAGGCGGCGCTGACGCGGGCGCTCCAGCCAGCCGGCGCCGGCGCGGTACAGGCGACACGTGGCTCTCTTCCCCGTCCTCCTTCGTCAGCACTTCGTTGATTATCCTGGATTCCACGGCCAAAAATTCCATATCTACAGCACGTCCCGGAATCTTTACTGACGCCGACTCGACACTCGGCGCGCTCATTCCGTATGGGCTCTCTGCCTTCACTCTAAATCTATACTCGCTGCCTTCTATCAAGTCAAAAAGCGTGATGCTCGTTTTCCGGCTCGTGGTAGCTTTTAACCACACGTTCCACCCGTTCCGATAGTACTCTACCACGTAGTTACCGATCCTACAGCCGCCGTCGTCCTCTGGCGGCTCCCAGTCTAACGTTATGGACTTGTCCACTTGTCGCGTCACCGACACCCGCCGCGGCGGGTCTGGGGGCGCCGTTATTGTCACCAAAAACGCAGCCGTATCTTCTCCTATATTATTTGTTGCGTGAACCTGATACTCTCCCCTGTCGCTTCTCTTGGCTGAATGGATCTTCAGCACCGAAAACTTGGGGGTATTAGATATTTCAACGCGCTCGTCCGTGACGATGGGCTGACCGTCGTGACGCCATTCCACTGTCGGAGTCGGCTTGCCCACTATGGTCGTTTTTAAAAAAACAGTTTCGTTGATTTCGTAAAGAAGGCCGTCCTCATACTGGCGCGGGTAGCGCAGCTTAGGAGCTGCTTCGAGCGCCAGTCGAGCCTTGGTGACAGCGAACCCCGCCCGGTTGGTCGCCGTACATTTTATATCGCCCTCATCACTCGATACGGTCTGGTGAAACACCAACACACTTGAAGTTTCATTAGTCGTGATCGCCGTCCGTCTGCTGCTAAATATTTCATAGTCATCTTTAAACCAGGCGATATTGGGCGGGGGCATGCCAGAAAACGAGACTCGAAATTCGGTTTTCTCGTTTTCAAGTATGGTGACATCTTCTAAGTGTTGGAGAAAGATTGGCGGCTCCTGCGCGGCACGGTCGAAGCTGACAGTGAGCACGTCGGAGAGCGCGCTGTGGTCGGAGCAGCCGACGGCGTTCACGGCGGCGACGCGAAACTGATAGCGATGCGGCGGCTCCAGGCCCGACAGCAGCAGCTCAGGCCGCAGTACTATGGGCGGCGCCGTGCGCACCCACGCGGCCGAGCCCAGCCGGTTGCACTCCACCTGGTAGCCTTGCAGCGGCGCGCCGCCGTCGTGCACCGGCGGCGTCCAGCGCAGCGTGACGGCGTTCGGCTCCTCCTCCGACGCCATCGGGATGATGTCCGGCTTCCCCGGCACTGCAGGCCGCCCTGCAATACAACAAAATTCTCTTTGAATCTCGACATCGTCAAATGTCTCTCGGTGGACCCGGGTCCTTTCTTAATGTTCTGGCTGCGATGTAGTTTGGCATAACACTCCTCACAGAATTAGAAGCGCGGTTTTGGTTATATGAGCCAGAGCTCCGTTACGATTTGTTTTGTTGTGGCACGCCGCGGAAAAGGCGCGCGGTATGTAAAAATAGAAATGCGGATGGGGCTTTCCGCGACGCGGCGCGGCGCTGGTCGGAGTAGGCCGGCGGCGGCCGGAGGACGGCTGCGGCTAGGGAGTTACCTGCGGACTTCCAGTGCACATTCTTCCGGGGTTTGAGGGCGGCGTGCGAGGCGGAGTGCTGGTTGCCCATGGCGGCGGCGACGCGCGCCGGCACACTGAGCGCGGCGGCGGGCCCTGCCCCTCGCGCCCCCGCTGCCCCCCGCTGCTACCCGTGAACGCCTCGACGCCCGCGCCCGACCGCTCTCGGAATAACTCCGTCACTCGCACCGAACGCCTTGATTTGCTTGATCGATAGGATTTTAATTGCAATCACAGGGTTGTTACGACCTTTGGCTCACGATATATGATCCCCATGCGCTTACGATCGGCATAACTGCCGGTCGAATCGATACTTTATCGTTGTGTTACTAACGCGCCGCCGCCTTTGATTCACCTTACTATTACGAACTTAAATGTACCAACTGAACTGAAACGTAATAATAGTGCCACGTAACAGTCTGCCGAGGTGGTGCGGGTTCATTGTATCTACTACGGAAATAAATGTTGTCAAGACTTGAGAGAGAGACATCTACCGATGTAGTACAGAAATACTATGTCGCTAAAATAAATTGTAAAGAGTTGGTTTGAGTCCAATCAGCTGCTTTTAGATAGACAGTAGTAGTAAAGCGACAGTGGTATTTATTTCTAAAGTTGAAAGACAGGTGGCTCTGCACGATGTGTAATAAGATTTGAATACTTTTCTTCCATTCATATTCCAAAACGATTTAAAAAGAACATGATAATTTGAGACATAGGCTCTGTCGAGCGCAGCTATTGAGAAAATATTTGTTTTTCTTGCGTGAAAGTACTCTTGTCTTATCGACAACGCCCTAATTTTCCTGACAACCAATATATTCTAGCATTATCCCGGTTGCCCTAGACTTCAGGCCTCAGATCTAAGGGTCTGCTCACCCCCCCCCCCACTGGTCTCCGCCTTGACGTGATGGGAGGGCTCGGTACCTCCTGGTAGGACGGAAGAGCCGCTGGGGAAATGGTAACACCAATCGACCGGCGAATCTGGGTGCCTTTAGTACTGACTATACCGGGGGAAAAGTAAGAGGGACCTGTGGAGGGCACAGCGGGTGGGCCAAGACAATCGCCAGGAGGGTTTTCGGCGGCGGCGGGAGCAGGGTGCTGACTAATCATAGACACTCCAAGAACCACGCTAAAACGCAAGCCCCCAGCCCCTTTTTCAACAAGCGGCGGGCGCCGTCGGAATATTTTTAATGGGTTTTACTGTTGGAAGAGTAAGCAAGCTGAAGTGGCAGTCGGAAGGGCACATAGCTCGTAGAACTGACGGCCGTTGGGGTAGAAAAGTCCTAGACTGGAGACCCTTTGCACGAAAACGTTGCGTGGGACTTCCGCAAGATGGACTGATGATCTGGTAAAGGGCGCGGGATCACAATGGATGCAGGCCGGCTACAATAGGTCAAGCTGGAGGTTTATGGGGGAGGCCTATGTTCAGCAGTTGACTTCCTTGGACTGATTATGACGATGACCATTACTGCTGGCGGTCGTGTCTGCCGGTGGTGAGTCCCACACACCCCTTTCGGTCCCCCTTTGGTAAAACAAGGGTCAGTCAACTTTCAGATATTTCAGTTAATATGAGCCTGCATGCCTAAAAATCTCTAGGCGTGCCGGTAGTGACTGCCTGGCTTAAGACGTTATGTGTTATTATGAATAGTATTCACGCAATCAATTATTTTTTATTATGAAATAAATAACTTATCAAAGTAAATAATCTTACAAAAATATAGTTCAATTTAAGTATTATATCTTTGTGAGTTTATTTCGATGTTTTTCCTTACTCTAACACATTTAAGCGACTGACAGGAATTTGCTAAAAATTGGCACTATCATTTGTTTAGAACTAGATGTAACTGCTGTGTGATGTCTATTTGTTGCTTGTTATGTGTTTACCAATGAATATGATTCTTTCTAATTGACAATTTCTAGTATCGATATGAGCTTCTTGCAAGGAAAGTGAAGTTTAGTTTTATTTTCTAAATTTTGTGATATTTCGAACATTAATGTGTAATAACTTTGGATTATTAACCGTTAAGTTATTGTGAACGTACATGAGTGTTGGTAAATAAAACAAAACAGTGCAACATCAATTTTCGAATTCTCTCAACAAGTCCGTGAAAGATCTTAGTACACTCTCAAATCAACGGATTATTATTTATTATTGAGAACTCAACGGGCTTAGGTGGAGGGCATCTCATTTACCATTTATCACCACTCATTCTCATTTACTATCAATTATAAATTATTAATATATCTTTTACTTGACACTGGCTAAATGGGTTATCGGTTATTATATAATAACATTCTACTACTCGCAAGTTCCTTCCATTGGTCTCGTAGCTTTGTGATTTCGTGGTTGAAAACGATTACCGAAGTGAAGCCAAAATCACAGAGTTCAGTCCTTGTGATCATTGCTTCGAAACGCATAATGTGTAGCCACAACCGTTTATTTTTATTAATTGCATTTATATTTCTTAATTCAACTGTTATTGACATTATCAATTCCTAATTTTATTGTGATTTAATTTAATTTCAATAATTCTAATAATTACGTATAATGTGACGTGTAATGTTGTATTACCAATAAATAAGTATTTAAGTATTTGAACATAGCTAACCCACGCAATTTATTGCGATAATCACATATGCACGTATCAGATTAGTATATAACGTTTATTGTTTCTGCTTTTTCAAACATGCAAAGACATCTACGTATAATCTCTGAGTATCATTTATACTCCTCTCCAAATCCTCGACAAACATGTTAACAATGTCCTGGTCTCGGTTATCAGAATACATGGTATTCATGAAGTTATGCGACACACCAGTTCAACGTCACACCTGTTCATCAGTTCGCTCTGGGCCCGCGTGGTAGAGTATGACCTAAACCCCTCCCTCTCCGATTTATGAGAGGAGGCGCGTGTTCAGTAGTGGGACGTAAAATCGGCTGACGACGATAATCCTATATACAAACACACTAAGCACGAAGAACCGACGACCGGTGGGGCGTTCAGGAGACGACCGATGGGGCGTTCAGGTTCTTCAATGGCGACCGCGAACCGGTAAACGTAGTTGTGAACGGCCTCTCCCGCGATGGACCGATGATCTGTTCTAGCTCAATGTGGACGTCATCAAATCGAGTGGAGGTCATACGGCTGAGATGATGATGATGATGACTACAGCTATTTAAAACTATTTAAATGGTTCTAGCAATGTCCTCTTTTAGCATAGAAATCTTTAGATGAAACTTGTTAAATGGTGAGCTAGCTAGCACTCCCTTCATCGCCATCTATAACACCCTCTGTTAAGATATGGGGTGGTAGAACTTTTGTATGTGTCTCGACAGCATATACTATATACTGCGGATAAAAATAAATAATGGCGGAAAAAGCACGATATAACATTACATATAATCAAGCAGACATAGCTTTGGGACTCTCGTTAATTACATTCTGATTATACGCCCATAAAGCAAAATCAAATAGATGTTATAAAAATATCGTGGAGAATTATTAAAATGCTACTTATAAGAAGTGAAGTTAGCAGAGAGCATGTAACGTTCGGCCTACATCGCGCTGGCCGCGCGCCAACGCGCAAATACCGCGTGCTAGCCAAGGTGACATTGCGCGCGCGGGCACAAGTCAATCTCAAACGATTTTCGTCACTAATTCTAATAGACATAACGATTGCACAGTTCTCGTTGATTTGTAATCGATGATTGATTAGATTGTATCGTCCTAATTCCTAAATTTGACGGCTACAATCCATAAAGTCAACATGTTTTATCTACTTTTATCCCATGAGACACGTATTGTTATTAGATACCTATTAAAGTGGAAAAAGCTACAACCTCCACTCTATCAATTATTCGGGATATATTCTCTCAGCAGGTAATCAACATTAATAAACTACACACCATAGATAATTGGGAAAAATGAAACATTATACTGTATAATATTAAAGGCATCTATCAATTAAATCATTTTCTAATGTAGTTTATTCTTTTAAATGTATGGTTATTATTATTAAACAACAGATCAGAATACTTATAGAATCTGACGCTATTATAATTATAAATTTAATTATTACTCTTTTTTTATTACTTGAATAACATACAGCGGAAATTTAAATAACTAGTTTTAAACCTGGTTTCACTTAAGATAATGTTTTGTAATAAGTCCCTTAGTTACAAAGCATTACCGTATTGTACGAAAACTAGGAAACTAAACTAAAAATGTTTTTCTTTAATATGCTTTCTCAGTTCGTGACGTCTTGCGATATCTTCTTAATATATATAAATCTCGTGTCACAATGTTTGTCCTCAATGGACTCCTAAACCACTTAACCGATTATAATAAAATTCGCACACCATGTGCAGTTCGATCCAACTTGAGAGATAGAATAGTTTAAATCTCAAATTATAGTCGCAATTTTAATTTATTGCTAATTATTTGACAGTCACAATTATCTGTTAACTCCAAATGATTCTAACAGATGTCGATACCTTTCGACTGGGTTGAGTAAGTAATCAATAGATGGCGCTGCTATGGTAAATCTACGAACGTGTCATATAAGCTACATTTTAACAGCATAATTACCACGATGTGCAGTTCGATCCAACTTGAGAGATAGGATAGTTTAAATCTCAAACTATAGTCGCAATTTTAATTTAATGTTCTCTTATTGTTCCTCTTAGATTGTTTACTATAATGTAATATAACAAAAACTTTAGCCACAGCAATGCGTGGCCGGGTCAGCTAGTAATGTTATAAATAAATACGATCTCAATAAACTATACGGTGTACATGATTTTGTCGCAGGAAAAAGAAATTTACAACATTTCTTTTTTCTGCATTTCGCCTGTTATTCGTATTTATAGTAATCGCCAACCGTCGTCGGATAAGGTTATAGTTCTTCAAGGCGACAGTCAATCATCGAACGTCGTAGTGCTACATACAAAATAGTTCTTACTTTAACCGAAATATCTATCAATTAGTTAGCAAAAATTTTACAACCATATTTATAGTTTTATGATTATGACACTACAGACAATACAATTTTGTTACTTCCATAGATATCGTCGACGTCAATTAAATGTGATGCTTAACACAGGCCATTGAGGGTTTAAAATAGCATAACTAATTAGGTATTATGAATTCGTCTTAATTGAACTAAAATGACGGAGGCTGTCTATGAGAGACATTTATGATTCTGCTCAAAAGCAATTCCACTTTATTTTGCTATTTTATGAAATTCAAACTTATTCCGAAATGAGAACTGTAAATTTTTCTTTTATTTGTCCCTAAAACACCATATATATTTTTACTATGTGACGTTTCCAAAATCAAGTCTGCAGCCTGAAGCGTGTATTGTCAAATTGTGCAAAAACTATTTTCAAATAATAATAAATATTCCTTGCTACCTAAGCAGACTTTGTACTGTTCTAAGTTATTGAATACTTGAGGAACATATATTAAAAATCACAGAAACACAAACTTGAAAACTTGTGATATTAGTTGGATTAATTACATACTGATACTTTATTGTCACAATAATTATATTTACAAACTAGTGATTAAAACTAGTGATTGAAACTAGTGATTGAAACTAGTGATTGAAACTAGTGATAGATAACATCAGTCGCCGATATTAGAGCGCAGGGGTCCTTCTCCAAAACCTTTTGGATTTGTTTATGGAAGGTCTTACGTGGTCTTTCCCACATAACACTTCCGCACACTTGTACATCATAAATAACTTTCGTTAGTCTACTTTCATTCATTCTCTGAACATGTTCAAACCATCTGAGCAGACCTTCACCAATTTTCGTCACTATATATTCTTTAACACCAGCATCTGCCCTTATCACTTCATTACTAATCCTTGCACTCAATTTCACACTTAGAATACTTCTGAGTGCTCTCATCTCTCATGCGTTATTATGGTTGGCTTAAGCTAAACAGGTGTCCTTTGTCAGCAACCACATTACACTATAATATTATTATTTACTTACATGTACCTACTACTCGTCTAGTGTAAATGTGGGTGACAGGTCCCTTCTATTTGACACATTTCGTAGAAACTCTGTTCTAAAAGTGAACATTGCTACAACTAAAGACAAACCTTTTAAATAGTTACATAAATGTGTCTATCCTTCCTAAGCTAGATAATATGTTAGCGTAAGATATTTAAATAATGAATTACTCTAAACATGAAAGGTAATGTGAATCTGAAGTGAACAGCATTGGAAAGTCGCAAACGGTCGTTTTATTCCGTCGGATAAGATTTTTAGTGTGACATGTATTTCCGTCTGCAATGCGCTGTAGATTCTGTCTCGCACTGCCAGTAAATAAGTCGTTAAACTACATCGTCGAAATAAACGCATGACTCGGTGAGAAAACAGCTTGTTTACAGTAAAGCGGTCACAGAATCGCAAGTCTGTTGTTGGTGATGTATTTTGAAGCATTGCCGGCATTTGCGATAATGCGTGATATCTGATTGGTAAAGACTTAAGTAATAGGGGATCTGCATGATATGACGAGCATGTTGGTATATCTACATTGGTACCTACAGCACGTATTGTGGCGAGGATTTTATAGCATAACTTTCACTTTCTTGTCTAATAACAGTGGTTTGCTTCTCTTTGCTCACAGGACAAATTTTGGTTACAATCTTCTACATCCTTGCATTTATCTCGGTTGTATCCAAGACTTAGGACCAAGGGTGCCAGGGTTCTCAGCCCCGACTCCGCGTCATGTCCCCAACAGCAACTCACCGATCTAACTAGATTTTGGCTGAATTTCAGTTTAAATATAAGTCGATAAATTTGTAGGTACAGGTGGAAAGCTTTACTAAGACATTATCTAACACATTCACGTATGCCACCTACATTTTATCGAAGGCTTTACCGCATATTACTCTGACAATAGATTTAAACAAGCAGTGTCGTATAAGTCGTCAATTTAAATTAAACATTAAACTTAAACTACTTTTGCTTGTTTCTCGTTTACTTGTTGTAGATATTTCGGATTGTGGTTGTCGGATTATTCAATAGTTAGAATAGACAACTGTCAAGGGATCTTTATTTAAAATATTTCTTCGACTTTAAAAATTGTGTGTAACAAACTCTCAGTCAGTATTAGGCTTAGCTAGAAAATGGAGTACCTAAGGCTTAGAGACGGACAACTATGGGCGCTGTCATTTTAATGCGACCCAAATAGATTTATATAACATTTTACTTGAATTTTTTAACAATTACACATATTATTTAGTTCCTCGATAATTATCATGAAGAACTTGTGTAATACAAAAATACAAAAAATACAAAAATTTTATTTCAGTAACTTAGTCTACTACAGGCATAAGTGGTTGATGCTCCCTTTTAAGCTAAATTGCTTGTGATAGGCAGCACCGCTCTTTTTATAGCATGGTTACAAAATAGACTAACCACCTTAACAGTCATAAATTAACGGCAGTTAAAGTCAAATCGTATCGTATCGTTAACACAAAAATAAAAATAAAAGGAATTTAAAAGAAAAACAAACAAAGGATTTAGAAAAATATGTAATGTAATGGATACTAAATAACGGATAAACATACTTAAATACTTGTTCTTTTGCTATACCTATATACTTAGATAATATACATAGGAAAACACCCAGACCAGAACAAATATTCATGTTCATGCACACAAATTATTGTCCTGTGTGGGAATCGAACCCACAACCTTGGAGCGAAGTGCGGATATACTCGTCCCCACGCCACATCAGTCGTCAGATTGCTAACTCGTACACATCATTTTGTTAAAAACATTTATATTAATTAAAAAACAATAAGTAATATATAGAAAGAAAGAAAATAAATTTATTCAGTACAAATAAACTAAGGACTCAAAATATGATCCATTTAATGAATCCGAAGTGAATCAATATATTAAATTCGCAAACAGTTTGCACAAACCTTAAACTAAAGGTATACTCTGAACTGTTTCATGAAATACTCAGTTCATGATTGAAATTGTAGTGATAACATCACAGGAAAATGAAACAACTTATTCATTTTAAGTTTTACTGATATTTATTTATCTTTAGCAATAAAAAATTGGATGTCTTTCAATATTACAAAACATCGAATTTTTAACTACAGTATAGTAAAAGTTACTTTATATACGGTAATTAGAATATATAAATTAGGGTTACAGAGACCGTCTTTGGTAGCATATTTATTATATGCTTTCTCAGTAAACGTTTAAACTTTATTTTGTTTTATCCATCTCTGATGTCTGCAGGTAAACTGTTGAGTGTATAGGAGATACGTTTTTTGAGAGTTCTATCCCGTATGTATGTATGTATGTATGTTTTACTATTACAAAATCCTGTCAAATAGTTTACATATCAAATTGATGCTCTGTCGAACTTGCCGTTTTCCACTAATATTACGCATTGGGTCACCACTGTTGGCAAGCGCTTAATTAAATTCCAAATTCTAATTTAGGCTTCTGTAAAGCCCTCAAATTCGTGTTCTAAATTTGGTGGCTCATTTGTTTTAGCACATTTAGATTGCTCATTTGTTTTAGCACATTTAGATTGCTCATTTGTCGTTCTGTTCACCATAATTACGATAAACTTAAGCGAGAACCGGTGCATTTTTATTCTTTCTGGAACTGCTGTAAATTTGAGTAGATATAGGGGGGTTTTTAGACACAACCTTTTCGACAACGAACAAAACTGTAGGAAAGTTATTTGTAATTTTCCGTGTTGATTCACAGCGTCCATAGAAGCATATAGTAAAGTCTACACTACTTTACTGAACTAAGACTTTGACTTTACTGTGACGGACTTTACTGTGACGGACTTTACTGTGACGGACTTTGCTGTGACGGACTTTACTGTGACGGACTTTACTTGACTTTTACCAAATGGCGAAAGCGCTGCACAATGTTGAATTAATATGCTGGCAACTTTATTTATCAAATAGCTTGGCCCAGGCGAATATACTAAATGAGTGACTCCAAAACAAATAACCATTTTAATCATTAAACGACGTTACAATCCATGGATCAGCGAGGTGGAGAGTATGAGCTGAACCCCTTTCACCTTAATTCGTGTGAGAGAAGCTAATGGGCTGGACGTTAATGGGCTGAGCTAGGATGAAAAATTTGCCATTATGCATCGACGGCATATTGAAATTAATACCATATTGAGTCTAACATAACGTAATGTACCAAAAGAAAAGGTATTATAATAAAAAAAATTAGCTAAATCTGATACCGGAATGTGGGTAAAATTTAATGAGCAAGATTAGTTTGCATAATAAGCTAGTAGTAGGAATCTAAATATATGCTTGCTAAAACTATTTACATACATCTTTACAAACTAAGGATGACCACTGCAGAAAACAGAATCTGCCAAGTCATATTAGTATCTGTCACTCTTAAAGTAGCCAAGTGGATGACGGTAATGGAATGTATAGAAATATACGAGATTCACGCTTGAACAAAACAAATCTCTCTGTGTACTTTCCATCTAAAACTTTTAACAAAATACTAACAATATATATATTTATACAGCGACTAGAGGTCGCTACCCCTATGATACAAGATAACCTTAACTTTGTTGTAGGATATTTGTTATAATATCCTAGCATTATCCCGGTTGCCCTAGACTTAAGCTTAGGGCCCAGGGTCCGCTCACTGGTTCAACCAGATTTGACTGAATTTCAGTTATTACGTGGAGCGACTGCCGTCTGACCTCCGCAACCCAGAGGGAAACATCATTCTATGGTTAAACCAGCTGTCCGTCTATTAGAAGGCACAAACTTCCTAATGATGACTGCCATAGATGTTCACGACAGCTGGGACCAACGGTTTAACGTGCTTTCTGGGGCACTGAGCAAGCGATAATTATGCACATAACTTCGAAAAGTCATAGGTCATAGTCATAGGTCAGGCGCCACCAAAGTTTGATCCCGAGACCCTCTGAATTTAAAGGCAAGGGGTCTCCCCACTGGGCTATCGCCGCTTAGGTTGTAGGATACTTGTAATATAAATAATAAAATAAATAGTCATGAAAACATTTATTGCCAAAATGTTTCATTATTTACTATTTCATTACATAGATTACACCACACAAAAAATACCGTGTAAAAACGTCTCTTGGGAGAGTAATAATGGGTATTTCATATTCAATCTATTTAAAAACAAATCTGTGTTAGAGCTTTAAATAAAAAGAGCTTTTGAGTTTATAATAACTGAACCGATATGTGAGAACTGAGACAACGAACCTACTGCAAATAAAGCCATAGGCTCTGTTATTCAACTAAATATACTCCATAACATGGATGTGGGCATTTGTCTATTATTTGTACACGTATTTGTACAAGATATACTTAGTCAAAACTAGATGGCGCTGTGTGAGAGATTCGAAATATAAATAAACGAATTCATGCTCACTTCATATTTTGTATAGCAATGCTGTTTGTTGGTTGGCTCTGATTTGACTATGTTTTGTTCAAAAAGGTCCATAAAGATACCCATCTTTATAATAGAATGTTTTCTTAAAGCAACTTTCTGAAGGTCTTTACTTGAAAATATCGATCTTAGGCCCCTTCTCGTTGCTTGTTTACATAAACTATTTTAACTAATACATAAATAAAATGTATACATTCAATAAATAATTTGTCTCGAATATCAAGTTCTACTCTATACAAACAGCTGCACAACATAGACACCTACTAACAACTGACACAAATTCAGATAAACGCCTCTGTGTTTCAGAGAACGAAATTAAAATAGACGTATGACAAATTGCCCGCGACCCGGCTTACTCGACTATCAACGGTATCTGCGCTCCACACCTGTGCTTACCAGGTGGGTAGGCGAGTTCCTCCACAACATCATACAACGCTCTTTTTCTACAGAGTTAAAAATGAACGAGCATCCACCGCGAAGAAATGTAAACTAAAAGCGGGTCTCGGAATTTTCCCCTAAAATCTCAACAAAACATTAAATTTTGTAAGTAATTTTAGAGGACCACCACAGAACAACGCAAAATATTTTGAACAAATGCCAAAAGACGGACAGTCGCTGCAAAATGTGGATTTTAATCTGGGGTGAAAATATCCAGTGATATTGACGTCGTTTCTCAAATTTTACTGTAATTCAAAGTGTTTATTGCTTTTGTGAGCGGACTTTGGGTACAATACACTAGATAGTTATATATATGTTATCTTATGCTATGTGAGATAGTAGTTACACAAGATAATTGTTTGTTAAGATCTGAAGAGAAAAATCTGGGGCCCAATTTCCACTACTACTTCAATGTAGGCCTACCAATTCCACATCAATCGATATCAAGGCGCGTCTGCATTCGCCGAGTTTCGTCTTCTTGACCACGTCTATGGTACACGTTCTCTATTAAGTTTGCTGGTACGCGGCCGCCTCCTATCCTTTTACAGTATCGGTTAACACAAACAGTTACTTGAGATATTTGTTATACATTACAGAATAGTTTTTTCATTAAGGGACCTAATTTACGTGGAGTAACTTTTTTTTTTTTTTTAATAATTTTAATTTTGTCAAGAGATCGTCAAAACTTGACGAGTTTCTAACCTAATTTTATATATCTAGCTTACATGGACAGGTATAAGTCATCATATCCTAGAATAATCTCGGTTGACCTAGACTTAAGATTAGGGCCCAGGGTCTGCTCACTGGCTTAACCAGATTTAGCTGAGTTTCAGTTATCACACGAAGCAACTGCAACCCAGAGGGTAACATCATTCTAAGGTACAACCAGCAGTGATCCATCAATAAGATAATAGATAGAATAAGATAATTAAGAGCCCAAATTGTATACAGTCATTTTTATTTTCCTCACTATCAACATCCACGTATTAAAAGCACGAACTGATTTAAAACCTATTTGCCTTTTACGTGTCGGTCATGCCATCGCTCTGGCTTTACAGAAGCGGATTAAAACTTTAGCTCAAACAAATTTTCGTATCAATAACAGCCGTTGCCTGGACGCTTGTTACCAGCGGAAATAAATTTCTGAATATTGAACTGCCACAAATATTAGCGGTAAATGTGAATGTTCCGGAGCGGCCTCTGGAGGGCCATTCTGTCTTTTCCTAGACACTGGATAGGGGTGTAGATATTCTTACAATTAAGGTACCTACTAGGTTTGCCTGTGGACCCAAGTCTAGTGTATTGCCGAAGATAAAAAGTAGCGTCTGTGTTCTGTGTACTCAAATAAACACTTTGTCTATTAGCTTTTACACGCTGAGCCAATTGATATTTAGAAGAGGGAGAGGCCTTAGGGAAACTATGGTTTTATTCGGAAATTCTAAATATATGGGTTAAGAGAGGTTGAGAGGGGGAAGTTCGTATACGAAATCAATCATTACTTAAATGCCAAATTTTCGCATCAACTGGATGACGGTTACGGAACTATCTCGAAAAATTCATGGTTCGCACACATGCAAACTGTTGATGTAGGTTAAACAGGCGAAGCTGCGGTCAAAAGCTACTTTAAATTATTAGTAAGGAGGTCAGGATAATTGGTGACAATTAGAAGGTAAAACTTAAATACCAAGCTGGTTTCTTCTGGTTAATTTCAAGCCAGAGGAGACCTATTCCACAGCAATTCTGCAAGCAAATAGTACACAGTAATACTTTATACCGAATTACAGTTTGAGCGAAATTACTGGACGTAACTCCTAAGGTCTCGTAAGGTCTTGGGATATAAAGCGGGATTCTTAATTCGATTGAACTGTATTAATCAATAATTCTCTATCAAACACATCAATTATATAGTTTTAAGATAAGTATCAATAAGTACTTATGGTATGGATGTCAATTACAGAATAAATTCTATATTCCTATAGAAAACACCCAGACCAGAATAAACATTTTTGTTCTGGCACTAAGATTTGTCCTATTTGTAATAAATATGGGGAAGTGGGACAGTTGTCATATTAGGTGAGTGTCTCGGCTTATCACGGTTTGATTTATTACAAAAGCGACACACAATGTCCAGCCGATGTGTTTTACTTTCACCTTAGCCATCGTGACTTGTGAAAAACATCCACAAAGTTAAGTTTTACGTCAATATGATCTTTGAAAAAGGGTCTTCTAATAAAAATTTGGCAATCAATTAAGCTTACCACATAAATATAATATAGCCATATACATATATGACTCCGAATGAATATTTTTTTATATTTACATCTATGATTCTTCTGCAGATGATGCCGTGAGTTCTGTCTGTACCAAAATAGATTCTCTGAAAATAAATATACGTTATGAAATACCTGTGATAATTTATTTAATATCGGATTCCAGGAAAAGAGTTTCTGTTTCCCTGCCGAAGTTACGTTCCTTTTACGATACACTGATTCACTATTTCCGGCGTGTACGACCTACCACAGGTCAAACTAAGCAATTTTACGTTCATTGGTATCGATGCCTTGTAATTAGAGCCATTTTAAGCTGCCACGTTATTCAAGTTACGAGGTTGGTTGTACACAATAGAGAAAAGTACCATTTGTATTATTTTACGGGAAAATGCATATGTGTTTGCGCAACAGGCTTATAGCTTTTCTTATTACTCATTCGTTTCGGATGACGACTGATATGGCGTGGAGGTCAGTACACCTGCACTCTGCTCCTGAAGTCGTGGGTTCGATTCCCATACAGATCAAATCTTTGTAAGCATGAATATTTGTTCTGGTCTGGGTGTAACCTATATATATTAAATACTAGCTGTTACCCGCGACTTCGTCCGCGTGGAATAGTAACTATGGGTAGCATTTTTATTTATTTAAGAATCATTAGTAGGTATAGTAGATATCAGCGGCGGCGATGCAGAGAATTCGTTAAAAGTAACTTTAACTTCAAAAGCCAAAATATTTTTTAAACTTGTTACACCCAAAATTTTTAAATATCATGTTCCTAAGATAGTTTGGCGTCGTAGTTCCCGTGCCGAATCCGTTCCGTTCCGTTCGAATTTCGAGAATTCTGTTTGTAGAAAAACTCTGCACATCCTAAGAGACCTACGTACCAAGTTATCTACAAAAATCTGGTTTTATCTACAAAAATGAAGAACACCCATAAAAACATTCAACCCCTATTTCACCCCCATACTGGTAAAAATTTCAAAATGCTAGAACAAACGATTTTTTGTTTATTATTTAGTGCCTAAATACAAAATGTTATTTTTTTATTTTCAAAAATGACGAACTTCACACAAACTTTCAACCCCTATTTCAACTCTCACAGGTCGAAACTTCAAAAACGCTAGAACAAATGTTTAATTATTTCTTATCAAGTGCTTAAATATTAAGTTTCATGGTTTTATCTTTTAAAATTAAGAAATCCCATACACTTTTCACCCCCCCCCCCTTTTTAACCCTTTACAACCCCCTTTTCGAAGTAAAAAGTAGCCTATGTCCTTTCTCAGGGTCTAGACCATCTGTATACCAAATTTCATTCAAATCCGTTCAGTAGTTTTGGCGTGAAAGAGTAACAGACAGACAGACAGACAGAGTTACTTATATATTATAGTATATAGTAATATAGTATATAGTAAGGATGTATGAAGAAAAAAAAAATAAGTATGTTTATCCGTTATTTAGCATCCATAACACAAGGCCTTAATGCTAATTATCTTGGAACTAAATAATTGGTGTAATTGTTAGAATTTATTTCTTATTTATTTATAAATTTAGTTCCGTTAGTAGAGATGAAATGTAGCTGAAAGTTTTTTCAAATATTACAACCAATATTTAGTAGGTCCTTCCAAGATAAATGCCAGTCTTATGATAGGTTGCGGCGGGGCTATTCGAGGCCCCCCCGACAAGTTTCCACCTCGGTGTGGGTGGGGGGCTGAATACCTCCCGAAGGCCGGTAAACGATAACACCCAAAGGTTGGCCACTCCGGGTTCCCTTAGAACTGACTACCGAGGGGGAAACTAAGAGGGACCTATGGAGGGCGCAGCGGGTGGGCCAGGAGGGTCTTAGTCAGTGGGGGCTGGGGGCCCCTGCTGTCTAACCATGGACCCACCGAAAAGTCGGCCACACACGCTATGGTCGCACAAGGAGGTAAGAGGGGCGCGTCCACTGCGCCTCTCTGAGGAGGTTCTCCCGGTTTTGGTCCGGAGTCGTTGGCCGCAGGCGGGGTGTCAGACGCTGCAACCCAGGTACTGGCCCCCGCCCATTTCTCAACAAGCGTCGTCGGAAGATTTTTAGTGGGTATTACTGCTGGCAGTCACGTCTGCCGGTGGTGAGTCGCACACCCCTTTTCGGTCCCCTTTTGGCCGGAAGGCAGTGCGTAAACGCATTTTATTACCGACGTAAAACAAAAGGGACTATTCGAGGGGGTTACCGCGGCTCCGGGACATAGCAGAGTCAAGAAGGAACATGGATAGTTTTAGCTCAGTTAAAGTCTGACATACCCTTCCGCTCCACATACAAGGGGAGGGGTGAGGATTTCTTTACGTTAGGTAACGTATATATGGATAGTCCCTTACAAAAGTTTCTTACACAAGTGTATAAAGAGCTGTTCTATATTTACAAAGTGAAGAAAATTTCTCCCGGCAACCGAGGCAGGTATAATTCCAGCGAATTATTTTAGTGGAAAATTCGCGCGAATGAAAACGAATGTAAATATATTAAGCACGCAACACCGATTGGAGGAGCGACAGGCGTTGGGTATTTATACCGACGACCGATATGGCGTGGAGGGCAGTATACTCCGCTCCTGAGGTAGTGGGTTCGATTTCCACATAGTACAAATCTTTTTGTGATTGAACATGAATATTTATTCTGGTCTGGGTGTTTCCTATGTATATTAAGTATGTATTTACAAAAAAAGATGTATATAAGTATGTTTATACGTTCTTTAATATCAATAACAGAACATGTGAACAATGTGATTTTAAAAGGATATTAATTTATTTATTACTATTTATTATATTCAGGTACGTTTTTTATAGACATACTCTTATTAAGTCTGCTTACCGTCTGATTTTTCGTTGAAGCGTCATTTTATTTAGGAGGCCAGGAAGTACAGCGAATTTTTTAAGACGAAATACAATATTATTAATATAATGAAATACGACTTATCAAAATCTAAATAGTTTTTAGGTTTGAATGTTAATGTATTCGACTGCGTCATAAGGCGTTGCTTAAACGAGCGTAGCTTTAATAATTTTTATATTATAACTGCATTATCAAAACAATGCCTTTCGACTGAAAATATGAAATGTTATGTGAAAGTTACATATGCAGTGAATAAAGACATCTCTCTTTCTTTATATCAATATACACACACATATTTCTTTATTTTATATCAATAAAAAAATAAATATTCTCTTACATTCACACTAAGTTCCAAGATAGGTATCACTAAGAACTTGTGTTATGGATACTAAAGAACGGATAAACATACTTAAATACTTTCTTTTTGTCAATACATACTTATAGGAAAACACCCAGACCAGACCAAATATTCATGCTCATGCATATAAAGATTTGTCCTGTGTGGGAATCGAACCCACGACCTCTGGAGTGAAGTGCAGGTATGCTACCTTCACGCCATATCGGTCGACAAAGATAACAGTCCACGTATAACAGTTCAATACACAGATAGATAGGCGGACAGACAGCTGAGCCTTAGTTATGGGGGACTGTTGATTGATACACACTTTGCATATTAAAAAATAAACGATTCCATTATGCTTAATCAAAAAATTGGCGTTCATACGAAAAGTAGCGTAATTAAAGTACACACATGCCCAACATCCGCACCTGACACGCACACTGTGACATGTGTCCATTACCAAAAAGTCGACCAACTACGAGTAGTCAGATATTTCTATGGAACTATTTCATTTTTGAAATGCCGAATTCGCAAAATGCCGACACCAATTGGATCGCCATCGCTGCTCCCGCGTAATTCGTCGGACGCTCGAGTTCATAACGAAAGCTTCCGAACAATCTGGCTGCGAGCTCGTTCTTCTCAAATTCCGTCTAATTGCCTGTTTTCAACAGCGTTAACCAACTGACACGTTTCATTACTGACATGCTTTGACGTGATTTGGAAGGCTGAATGACCGATGTGTTTGTGTTAGAGAAGCATGACTTGCATTGCTTTAAGAATGCCAAAGCGACATGAATACCGGCTTTCTACCTGTTTGCACGTCATTTCGTTACCTAGATACTGGTCAGGGGCGTACTTAGAGATTTTGGGTAGAGTATGCAATGCAGTGATCATCAGTGATGCAGTATCACTATCTGTGTGATCAGGTGTTCAAACTAAAGGATGTATCGAAACTTTATTTACTGTGCAGTTCTTATAAATAAATACCGACTAACTGAAAAAGATATACCTTGTATACTGACTACTTACCTTCCCTATTCAATTTGGTTTCAACCAATAATAGTCAGTTCGTAGGTAGTTTACTTTGGTTTTTTGCGACGACGACTTGTTTATTATCTATCAATGTTAATATATCACGTTTATCGATCTTGAGCCACCTGCATCCACCGCCTTTCCCAATTCATCCGTCCATCGGGTGGGAGGCCGTCCTCTATAACGTTTGCTGGTAAGTAGTCGCCTTAGAAGAAACTTAACTCCACACCGTTCAGTAGTGAGTAAACTAATTAACCAACTCTTTATTAACTAAGTTTTGCAAACGCTATGCAATGGCATTGTAGCAGAGTATTAAAACTTTTTTAAAGGAGGGGTAGTTTTCTATATTTACTGTTTGGTTCGATACCCAAAAATATTAAAATTCATTAGTTAAACAACTATTGAACTGTATACTTATAATATGTTCAGGTCATTTCGCTAGATATAATGGTGCTTGAAAAATACTTTCTTAAAGAGTCAACATCTGATTGAGTCTATATATCTATAGTATAGGTTTATGTAGTTTATTAATAATGGATACATACATACATATACATAATATCACGCCTATTTCCCCGAAGGGGTAAGCAAAGGCATATTATACGCCCACATTTCACCAGTTATATTGTTGGTCCCACGTAATAGGTGGCGAGCCTATTGCCGCTTACCGGGAACTTTTATGTTCGCCAGAGCCTCGTCCGTTTATCGTAAGGTGCGCCACTTGCAGGTGACGTTGGCTTGGGCTCCTTAGATCTTGGTAGAAACCCTATACAACCTATTATTAATAATAAATATTTAATTCTACTAAGTTTATGTTTTCTTGTTCGTACTGCCGCATACTTTTATTTATTTATTTATTGATAAAAGATACACCATCAACATATAATTTTACATTGGTAATTAGTAACACACACAAAGAAAAGTTAAAAGATATGCCTCTACAGGTATATACAACACTATAGAATTTATGTCAACAATAAGAGTAAAAAATACTTTTCTGCTAACCCAAAGGTTAACTGGTGGAGATTGCCTTGTAGCATTAAGTTCGCCTTTTGTAATTTTTTTTAAATTTTTGCAATAAAGTTTAAATTAGAATTTCAATCAAATCCTTTAAATAGTTTTTGCATTAAAGATTGGTTGTTACTTACACCCACATTTACCCAGATTAGGATAATTCAAAATTATTGTCAAATAGTCTTTTTTTAATTTATTTTGGCAACAAACAGTCATATAAACAGACCATTAATTTATAACAATTTTAACTTAAGAAATAGACCTACAGTGCCCAATCATACTTATTATTAACAAAGTCGTATTCGAATGTGGACAATGCTTAATTAGGAGAATTTCACAGTAACATGGCGGATCTTATTGTAAAAAATCAAACGTAAACATGAAAATTACAATAACTGTTTGAGATTCGAATAAATAAAAATTTAAACATAATTTGCTTTGAGACTTAAGAGAATCAAGTGATGAGCTAAATAAATCTATATTGTGAAGTTCTTTATTATACATGTTGGTGGAACGAAATAAGAATGAGTTTCGAAGCTTCTTCGAATCCCTTCCCCCGCTACTTTCATCGGGACAAGTTTACAAACAACGAAATATGAATATAATATGAGATGTTTTCCATTATCGTGCAATCTGTGAAATGGTAGCAATTAGCGAATGGAATGGCTTCGAGCTTCGTTAATTAGCAATACCGAGCGTTGCAGTGTCGGACGGCGCGCCCACGCGGCCGGTGCAAAATCGCAAGTTAAAAAGCTGGTGACAGTTACAGCTGAACGTTACCATGAAATTCCGTTTTCTCTTTCGTAAAATCTTTTGATATGCAAATACGTTAAACTTGCGGAGATTTCGTAGACATACCATAGACACACGTTAACGAGGTTGTAACCGCGGGCACAACTAGCTACCTAATGGAATAAATCCAAATAAGCGTATATAGAAAAAACAAACAACATAATCCCAGTGTCTATTATATTATCTTAATTATATTGTTGCTTGAATATATAAAGAAAATAAAACTATGTTCCTAACCTAGGTACTTAATTAGTTTTAGCACCAGCAGTTTAGCTACAAGCAATTTGTCAGTTCAATATAAGCTGCAAGCCGTAGGACTCTGCCGAGCCTAGTAGGTAATAAAGTTAGGAGTTAGTAGTTAACTGCTTTAGTAACTGTCGGTCAACCGTTAACAGCTTTATACTCTGTAGAGTGGATTAGAAGCGAAGCATACCGAGACGATCTTTATGGCGTACCTTGCTTCCAAAGAAAGGAAAGTCTATCTCGTACTTTGTTAAAGGGGGAAATGAAATTGGGAATTAACATAGATAAATTCACGCCTGTTTTCCCGAAGGGGTAGGCAAAGGCATATTATATGCCCACACTCCGCCAATTATATAGTTGGTCCCACGTAACAGGCGTGGCGTGCCTATTGCCGCTTACCGGGCACGGTGTGATAAAATAATATTTTGGTTACTTTGTCTAAAAATACACCTCTTATCCCAGTCTTCAGTGGTGCGTGACCCCAATATATATTATGTGGTAGTCAACCCAAGTTAGAATCCATATTTAGGCGGCTTGAAAAAATCTAAAAGAAAGGCCATACATCTGTTTTTTTTACAGTCCGCACTGAATCCTCGTGGTGATGTATGACCTAAATCGCTCTAAACCTACAAACTAACTGTAGGTGTCCTCACGTTAGTAGGACATTAAAAGGTTGAGATTTAAAGAATGAAAACGAACTAGTGGCTTTAAATTGTAAGACGTGTCATTTGTCTTGTAATAAAATTTATATGGAGATTTTCGAAATAAACTAGTTAATAAATGTTTGCTAGACTTTTCTAACATCGCATAACTCTGAAATATGACATGACATTTATAGGTTTTCGACAAAATGGCTCCACTGTATGTGCGGCTCGGCAACAGAGCCAAATTGACGAAATATTTTTTAATTTAGTGGCAATTTTTATCGAACTAATATTTTGTTGGTTATCCGAAACTTGGCCCTTTATAACTGTGGTATAAATATTCAGGTTAGATTGGTTGTGTTGTGTGGTTTTCTTTTGTTACATTTTATTAATTATTATTTAGCTCATTTAAAATATAATTTGGTTGGAAATAAGATGAAAGATAACCGATAAGCGGCAATAGATTCGCCACCTATTACGTGGGACTAACAGTAAAATCGACTAAATGTGGGCGCATAATATGCCTCTGCCTACCCCTTCAACGTATGAATGTTCGCTGGACACGTACTTTTTTTGTGTTGAATAAAATGTATTTCATTTAACTTAATATTTAGGTATAATTTTTATTTGATGTTTTCTTTTCTATGCATAGGCATAATTTACTTGAATAACGAACTTTATAATTATTATCACATACTTACTTACTTATACCTTTTGTTTGTACATCATACCTTAATATAGGTACATAAAGGTTGTATTTAATATACATAGCTAATGGACAAGAATATTGAGTGTTTTATTATTTATTTATTAGGACAACCAACTAGATGATAGTAGACTGGTATGAAAGAAAAAGTAAAACTACACAAACATAAACTTTAAGCTAAGTGTCACCTTAATTACAGTTTGTCACGGCATGCAATGTGGACAATAAATTTCATTGATAAATATTTTTATACGTACAATTTGAAAGAAAAAAAAGTTTAAATTTATCGTCTTTGTAGTAATCAAAATTCAAATTCACACTGATTCAGAAACAGGAGAATAAGCTATAAAAAATTGTTTCGGGAATCATTGTTAAAGGTTTTTGTCAATTATAAGAACGAAAGTTTTCCCTATAGCTCTGGGTCTGTTGGGTTAAATGGGATGTATGCAGGCTATCTCGCATATGTACCATTATTATCCCACAGTATAAACGCAGCGCACGCGCAGCGCTCAGAATTGTTTATTTGTGTAAAATAAATTAAATAAGACGTTTCATAATTGTTTATGTTATAAAAAATTATGTGGTCAAGTCATACTGAACTGCAATCATTTTGCAGGGCGTTCTATGTTATTATGTAATTTGTTATGCAATAACTAAATAATTTGATTTGGCTGAGCTATGTAGTGATTGTACTGGCTATACATTGCACAGGTCGCCGTCGACAGCTGGTGACCGGGATCAGCCGGCTTGGCATCCAGGTGAACGTAGGTGGAACTCACCTAGTTAATTGTTATTTTTTGTCCAGATTACGCAAAGAGAGGTTACTCATACTCTGTATGGTATATTCCCACTAGTACCACTGCGCAATTTGAGTGATAATTTCAACTAAAGATGAGCACTTATTTCTGAAGAGTACACTACATAGTATAAAACAAAGCCGCTTTCCTCTCTATGTCCCTATGTATACTTTGATCTTTAAAGCTATTCAAGAGATTTTGATGCGTAATTTTTCTAAAATTAAGTGATTCAACAGGAAGGTTTATGTATGTAGGTCACACGGACGAACTCAAGTGAAGTCAAGAATTTAAGTGGGTCGCAAACATACATACATTCACGCCTGTTTCCCCGAAGGGGTAGACAGAGACATATTATACGCCCACATTTCGCCAATTATATAGTTGGTCCCACGTTTGTGGCGAGCCTATTGCCGCTTACCGGGCACTGTTTTGTTCGCCAGAGCCTCGTCCGTTGATCGGCAGGTGCACCACACGCAGGTGAGGCTGGCGGGGGCTCCTTGGGTCTTGGTAGGTTCCCTACACACCTATGCTTTTTTATGATAGCATGAGGTTTACGTTAGCAATTTTTGTATATATAAATGCTTCAATTATTCCATATTTTTAGGCTTGATGAAGATCTAAAGAGGCACTGAAGTGGATTTGAAAATACAAATAAGAACAAATGTTTACGTAAGCATGAGACAAAGGACGGAGGTCTGAGCATTGCTTACCCGAGGTGTAAAATATTAGGTGTACCCTAGGTGTACTAGCGCAGCCAGTGCGTGCCAATAGGAATTCATATTTTAACACCCGAATCATATTAAGAAATATTATATCTTACGACTCCCCGTGAGATGTGAAGGGGTGGCACAATTCAGTGGCATATACATTTATTTCATTATAATACTACTTACCACGATGTGCTTATAATTTTTCAAATAAACAGTTTGAATTCTTCTCAGAAGGAAGAGGTACAACATTAAAGCGATATAAACTGTAGTGGTGTTAAATTACGCAGGTTATCATTGGTACCAGTTGTTCCAGCGGGAATAAACCATCTGAATGTGTTTTCAGCGGCGGTGTGGGCATGTGGGAGGCGAGGTCTGCCCGCTGCCCCGGCCACACGCGCGGTGTATGACATTTCAAAACATTTATTTCTTTACAACTATTTCAGCATGCGCTTTTAGAATAATAAAAAGCTATTGACGACCGATATGACGCATACGTGCATGCACATAAAAATGTGCCCTGCATGGGAATCGAACCCATGACCTCAGTAGCTAGTTCAGGTATGTAGGATCTCCACGCCACATTCCTTTTAAATATAGGTATATTATAATATATGTATATTAAGTATGTATTAACAAAAAAAAAAAGTATGTTTATCCGTTATTTAGTATCCATAACACAAGTTCTTAATGATACTTATCTTGGAACTAAATAATTGGTGTAAGTGTCAAAAATATTTATATTTATTTGTTTATTTATTAGTAAGTAGTTCGAGCAAGGTTTCTGGTCTCCCAAATAGGACTTACATTTTATTATAAAAATATAGTAAAATGTTTTATGTTGTATTACCGTTCATTTCGCGTGTTCGATTAAAAATAAAATGCAAGTTATGTTCTCAAAGCTCCATATTTTTTTCATCCCGTCAATAAAATAGGCGTGCCATAGTAGAAGCAAATAAGTATGAAATCTTCACTATTTGTGAGCGCGACTAATTGTAAGCGTCGGCGTACGGACACTTACAAAACTTATTGCTGCTAAAGGTGCGCCAGTCGTACTAGTGCCCACATAAGTTCCGCCACCTCCGCCCCTCCCTATGCATTTGTTTTTAACGTGAAAAGTCAAAATTACGACATTCTGCCTGATGATTAGCTGGCGCTCCATATGACATATACATAATATCACACCTGTTTCTCCGAAGGGGTAGGCAGAGCATATTATACGCCCACATGTCGCCAATTACATTGTTGGTCCCACATAAAAAAGCCTATTGTCGCTTATCGCGGACTTTTAGGTTCGCAAGAGCCTTGCACGTTGATCGGCAGGTGCACTCCTTGCAGGTGAGGTTGGCTTGGGCTCCTCAGATCTTGGTACGATCCCAATCTCGGTTGCTCGGGGCTCGAGTTGACTTACTGATTTGTTTCTACTATGCCAGTACGTGCCGGAGCCGAGACAAATAAATAAATACACCCACGTTCCTGATGCGGACAGGAAAAATAAAAAGATAAAAACTCTGTTGAAAATCTGAAATGTAAAATAAAGCCTCGTTAATACTGTAAACAAAAATCGTTTTTCTTGGCGTTGTTAATGAAGAGGGTTTAAGACAGCTTCGGGGGTAACGTTATCGGAAAGAGAATTAATTCTGTTTACCAAGAATACTACGATGAGATTGAACTGTATATTATACTTTATTATATAATATTATACTTAACGTATAAATTAGTTAGGAGCTAAATACTGCAGATTTATAATTTGTACCCAACTAATGATATAATAATTCAATTAATAGAACTTGTTTTAACTTTTTTTTTTAAACTTTTTTATAAATTACGTTTACGATTTATATACATATTTTGTAAATAGGTACATAATTTATATACTTGTACATATCAAACATATCGTTGGTCCCAAGTTCATGAAGGCATAGATTTATCCAGTATGAGATTCGTACTTCTAACCTTAGGATCGGAGAGCAGGTATCTACCTATATTCCGCCAAAATTAAAATGGATGTTTGTGGATACGAATATTTGCCTTGGTGTTGGTGCATAAATACATTCTTTAGATAGCGCTACTAGCCAAAAGCTGAGCAGATCTTGTACAGTAAGCGTTAAATAGTTGATAACGTCCAAAGCGCCATATATAAATGAAAACGCCCTCAAGCTCTTGGCAATAGAGACAGGTATATATAACCAGGTATATATAACCAACTATATAACCAGTACTAGGTATCCATAGTAGTAAAATACAGCTTTCTAAGGAACGAGATGATATGTGTAAGAAATAACCCGAACTCGATAGAAGGTTCCTTTAGTGCTACTTTACTGGTTAAGTTTTCTTGGCGAGCCTTTCAACTGATTTATCGGTTTATCATCATTAATGTTTTGACGGGAGACAAAGGTCTCCTGTCTTTATTTTATTAAATAAAAGTGACAGTACTAGTTTTAATCCTGGTCTAACTTTAGATCTCGTTTTGTTATAAGCCCCAAAATCTTCCAATTTTCTAGTCAACTCCTTGCATCTTTCCGGAGCAAGTGACTTTCAGAAGCGCGTCTCAATAAAGCCAAGCTTGTATAAATGAATATGAATGTTATTAATTATATTACTATTTGTTTCTGTTAGAGGGCGGCTTTTCATCTGAAGGACAGAAAATCTGGTAAGGACATCCGGTGGATGAAAGCGGCACAAGATTGATCAACGTAGAAAACGATTGGGTTGGCCTATTGGCTATTCTTCAGCAGTGGACTTCAAATAGTTGGAATAATAATATTGATATTTATTTTTTAGACACGGCAAAGAGAATTAATTTATCAAAACGTTCTCAGGTGGCAGTGGGCGTTGTGCGCATGCAGCTATTTCTGTTCGCCTCATGAGTTTTTCACTTTGTTTTTATTAGCCACCGGTGTTCAACCTCTTAATCATTCATTCTACTGCAGGTGTTAAATGAAACTATAACACTGACTGACTTACTCATCACCTAGACTAAACTAATGGGCCATGGACCTAGTTTTAGAATAGGTTAGCGACGTTAGATGTAGCGTGTATTTTAAGAATTTCGAATGCATATTAAAATGTTTGATTATTTGGTCAAGGCGACGGGAATACGGTGAATTCAGGCGGCTCCAGGTCTTATGACGTGGAATGAGGGAGCTTATATTCAGCATTGGACTTTATGTGGCAGATGACACCTTTTCCGAAAGGTATTCCAAATATTCAGGTATATTTTCTTTCTTTGTGTGGCCTTAGTTCGTTGTAAATTGCATTTCGATTTTCAGACTGAAAATACAGTAAAGATAATCTTGAAACTCTCAGACAGCATTGTAGCCCTGCTTAGGGCTTTAACTGACACCAGACAACAAATAAAGTTTTTCTTATAATTGCATTACCTACTTATAGTACTCAGCAAAAGCTTAGACCAAAATAAAAGTGCTTTATTTATGCACACAAATATTTATGTGGTAATCGTATCCACGATATCTGGAGCGGTGTAAAAATAGGCGTAATTGCTATGTAAAGCATTAAACATCTTATAATTATATAGTAAGTAATAGATTTTACTATGTATATTAAGACAGTTTGTTATTAAATGTTTGGATGTTTAAATGGACAAAGCTGAAATATTATCTACACGTTCGTGCATACAAGATAATCAGCATAAAATAAAAAACAAAGTATAAAGCTTCTAATGGCCAACATGTATGTAATTTTGATGTTTAACTGTTAGCGTAGCTATAGGTATATAAATACATACAAGATACTGGTTATTGCAATGTTCATATTTTTAAACATTTATGTATCTTAATAAGGTAAGTAGGTACCTACTTACATATTATTGCTATATTTTATTCTTTCAAAAGTATAACCCTAATGAGGTTTATTAACCTTAAATTGAGAAGTTAATGATGCCCTAAACCAACTTCTATTCCCCTTCTCTCCTCCTCCAGGGATGTACTCCGGGATTAAAGTTATCTTTTATCCTTTCCTCGGACTCATACTTTACCAAATTTAGTTTCAACCGATTTACAATAATAAAATAAAAGACATACGATTTACTTTCGCAATTTTAATTTTAATAAAGATTAACGAAGCTTAGATGACATGCCACAGCGACATGAAGGCCATTGCTGAACATAGGACTCCCCAACTCAACATAAACGAAGCTTAACATAGGATTATATTAATCTCCTTTGTGTGATCTTGTGTGTGTGACACTCTTTAATTGGACTTTCAATGCAAAATGGATCCAACCGTCATGAACTTTTTTTGTTTTGAGTTTCGCACAATTTTTTTTAACAAAAAAATTTTGTATGTTTTTTATTTAAAACAAAATAATCTTGCGGCTTCATATTTATTTATTCATATTAAGCTGATTTAAAAGTCGCCAACCGATAGTTAATCGAGAAAATCCTGAAAGGTCTAGGCATATTTTAAAATGTTTCTTTTTAAGATCAATTGTAGAATGAATAAAGAGTCTTGAACCCTAAATACTACTTCTATGATTTGAAACTTATGCATTTACAAAGCTATATAACCATAAAAATTATACAGTTTTAAGATGAAATATTTATTAGAAAAAATCAATTGGTAGCGGTGTGATTTGAACCCACGACCTTTGGATAACCGGTTCACTGCTCTATCCACTGTGCTACCGGGACTTATACGATATGTTATATTTGTCGTTTGGAATACCATATATAAATAGACAATATTAAGTGCCCCATTTGTATAACTATGCCCAATTGTAAAATATAACTTCTCTTTAAATTGATCCTATAATTAAGTGTCGAATAGAAGCTAGTCCTGACATTATTACTTAATGAAACGGCATGCTAATATCAGTTCGTCAGCTAGTATTGGTAGGCAGTAGATTAATGTTGATGTCAATAGCAGGTGGGTGATTAGCGCTCGAGTCTGACAGTGACAGGCGTTTGGTATCGCGACGGCTCCCCTGGGAAATCTCGATGCGGTTGCAGAGGGCGTGCACTCTAATGCGATTACTCCAATGAACCTTATTTTGTATAACCTAATTATGTTGGTATACAGGTTTGCGCTCACGTGAATAAGGGTTTTGAATATAATTAAGGAAGTAGGTAAATTGTAATTATACTTCCTGCCGCGAGTTTCTTTGTCATACCACCTCTTTATGTAGTCGCACCGCTTATCATCGCCAGGGAGTCTTGTAGTAGACCCTTAGGTAGACAGGCACTGGCTCCCCGCCCCTTTTTCAACAGCGGTGGGCGTCGTTGGAAGTTTTTTAGTGGGTAGGACTGTTGTGGTCGCGTCTGCCGCAGTGAGCCCCACACTCCCCTCTCGGTCCCCCCATTGGCCGGGACACAGTGCGAAAACAGCATTTTTTTACCGACGATTAAAAAAAGAAAAAGAAAAAGAAAAAAATGATGATTTTCCCGACCTGACAGTTTGATTTGATTGTTTTGGTCTGAGGACTAATAGCTAATACCCACTCCTGAGGTTGTGGGCTCGATTCCCACACAGAGAAAGCTTATGGACTAAGCTGCGGTTACTACTTTTCATCAGGTGGGCCATATGTGGTATTAAAAATATCTCCTTGACAATTAGTACTGAATTTTGGGCTTGTTCTCCTGTTAGTACAACACTAAGGTCAGGTCAACTTGTTTACTCCAGTTTCTTGTTATTTTTCAATCACACCCGCAGTGACTGAGCTTGATGTTTGTAAGGTCTCAATGTTTCTACTTTCACCCTCTTTTTTCCAGATGACTGACAAAAAATAATTGTAAAAAACACACACACAAACAAGAGACATTAATGTATGCTTTTTTAATTTGTGAGTAAGAGAGAGAGAAAGTGAAACACGAAACATTACAATTAAAACTGTGTGTGGACACCCGGGGCTTAACGGAAGGTAATTATTCCTGAATGAAATGGGAGTGTAATAATGTCCAAGCTTCAATTTGTATTTTAAATTAGTTACTGCATAAAAATAAATGTATGTAAAATATTATTGTTTGTACCAGGCACATAGTGTGTAATCATAATCATATTATCAGCCACATCAAGATCATCGTTGTGCATAGGCTTCCCCAAATCGACCAATCTAGAACCGCCTGCATTCTTCGGCTTTCCATGGAGAGTCAATCGGCATTTACGCAGTTAAAAGTAGTCGCGCTTTGTCGTGTTTATTACACGATTAGAGCGCTCTCATTTACTGTTGCTGATGCAAATGAAATCGCTTCATACCTGCTGCATACGGACCATGAGCTTAACGTGCCTATGAAAGATGAAGGAGAAGGAGAGAGGAAGCACTCGATGTCAAATGTCACAAAAATGCTCACCCCTCCAAGGACTAAACTGCGCACTGTTTAACTTCGACGGAACCGAGTGCGGAGCTCTTTACGAACAAAGGCATTAAATAAGAAACACATTTCAAGCACATTAGTACAAGTAGCAATAGGCTCGCCACCTATTACGTAGGACCAAAAATATAACTGGCGAAATGAGGGCTTATAATATGACCCTGCCTACTCCTTAGGGGAAACAGGCATGATATTATGTATGTATGTAAGTAATTATTATAAAGTATTAAAATATTAGTAATATTACTTATATCGTAATATTAATAGTAATATTAATACTTAATCACGAGAAGAATTCTATAAACATACAAGATAATGTGGTTATAGCACGCCATGGAGATATGAATAGTGATTGCAAACACAGTAAGTAACATACCTACAATAACCCTGCGAATGGGGGAATTCAATTATCACTTCGATATTTTTCTTCGGAATATTCAGACACTGAGGGCCCTTCCCTCTATAGAGACCGCTGCCATATAGGGATATTAATTTGTATTGTGTGTGTTTGATCAACGATAATCAAATTTGTATGTCTTTCACGAACTTTTATCCGTGACTCCACTTACGCCTTTTCTTTTCTTTCTATAGTAGGTATAGCACGCGGTAACGCTTGCGTGAGAATTACTGTTTTGTGTTAAAGTAGGTATATCGCGTTTTCATGAGGAAAATAGGTAAGGTATTGGTAAAAATGTTGAAGTATGCTATGGCTTGATCCAGGTCATGAATTGATATATTTGTGTGCATAGTTTCATTTCTGTGTGCTGTCTGTGTTAAGTTTTATTCTAATCCGTTGAGTAGTTTCAGAAGTTTTGGTGAAAATGTTGAAGTATGCTCAGGTCATGAATTGATATATCTATGTGCCAATTTCCATTCTAATCAGCAGTTTTATCGTGGAACTATTAAAAAACTTGGTGCATCCTTATTATTTTCACATTTCTTCTTCTTCTTTCTTCATCTTAGCTGCTAAAAGTCTCACAATTGACTTCAGGCCTTCTTTCGCAAAACTAGACGAGACAGCGTTTCACTTTTTCGCGCGGACCCTGTACAGGATCGATACAGATGTGAAGCATTCCGCTTTTCCGCTGCAATTTTTTTTCTTGCGGCCATTGGGCCTCCGAGTCTCCGATTTGGCTTTACGTACCAATAAAGTGAAAACACACAGGACCACAACATTATCTGCACCTAACCAGGACATGACGGACATAAAATAAAAATAAACGTTACGATTCTTCCGCATACGTTAATATTGTATCTACTAGTAATTATATAATTACTATTTATAATAATTAATATCGACATTTCGACAATTATATTTATGTGTCTAGATATCTAAATCAGAAACATAACCTTCAAACAGACGCCCACATTATGAAACATCGACTCAATACACGTGTTATTATTAACATATGATTAATATAGCGGCGCCAGAAATATGCATTATTATATTTAGCGCAACATTTGCTCACCTGTAATAGAAACTAGAAGAGAGCTGAAGCGATAGACAGATATTATTGCGAAACAGCTCTCGAGCGCTGCATGAGTGAGTATAATCGGTACCCCGCCCGAAGCATCACGGGCGGTGCACAGTGTTTCATAGAAAGATCTGAACTTTTTATTAATTCGATTATATTTTTCAAGATTGCCTAGGGAAAGTTGATATTAGCAACAAGGCCTCCCTTTGTGCAACTTATTTGAATGTATTTTTATTTATCGCTGTAATTTTCTTTATTTAATGTACAATAAAGAATTAAGATGTCATTCAAAATTTAGTCAGTCGATATCTTCGCAGCAATTTGATCTGTGTCTGCACTAGTAGGCGCTCATAATATAATAAAGACGATGTTTTGTTACAAATAAAACGATTATCATACGAAAAAAATATCTCTTTTAGAAACATTTAAACAATCTAAATTCACTGTAGTAGAAGCATCTCACTAAAGTAGGAAACGCTTAATTGCATGATTTTTTTTTCGCATTTTTATAAAAATTAAGTAGCTAGTAGAACTTCTGGGTTGTTTTCCTTTTTAATGCATAACAAATCGTACCAATGACATTCAGCAGCTAGTTCCCTTAACTGTTTTAAGAAATAGAAAAAGCTTCAAGCAGTTTCTTATTGCATCAATCTGTACTTGTGGAAGAACGAACTTGCCGATTACTTTCATTCAAAGTCCTGCTCAAAGTGAATGGGCGCGTTAGTATTAATTTATGCCGACATTCATAAGAAGATACTCCATCAGATTTAAATTACCTAAATAAAAATAGTTTTATTCTTCTTTTTTTAAATTACTTTTTCTTTACTATCGAAAACACTGTGGTGCGACGATCGACTTAGGAATAAATCAATTACCGACATACATTTTGACATGATCGCTTCTGAATTTATTCGTAGTCTATTATTGGATAGCCTGAGCGTTGGGCAATCTAGCAGAAACATTGGTTAATTGTCTGTTGTCGTCCTTATGACTATAGGCTGGGTGTTTTCTCTGTATCTTTAGACTCTAATACAAAATGTGACTATGTTAACAATTGCAAATTATGCCTGGGCATAAATGTCGAGTATGAAATATTGTTGATCGTCATAAAAAGAATTGTCAAATAGCATTTAAAAAAAATATATAACTTCTTCTACACGTAAGATGTTAGGTTTGAACAGGGCAATGGGAATAAATTAAAAATTAAATGGCAATGACATTATTATAAAGCTGTTATATAAGTATAACTTTGTAAAATGCGGTGGTTACGGCGACCTCGAATGCAATAAACACAGCATGCAGCCATCTGGGTCCCACGTGAAGCTGAAAATGCTCGTATATCATGTTGGAGTGAATTTGAAATAAGCTTACTATTTTCTTACTTACATATTGTTGTCAAAATACAGATTGTATCCTTTTGTAAAGAAAAACGGCTGATACTTATATATTTAAATTAATTAAAAATAAAATCATCAGGTTAACTTTATGTTGTTGGGATTTCATGTCCTAAAAATTAATCGATCTATAATTGTTTTATAAATGATATAAGCTTATCAGAAGTAAATGCCTATCACATTAAAAGTGATGCAAGAGTGAAGTTTGTGTGGCATTTACTAGAATCAAAAGGTAAATCTATTATTCAAATTTGGCTTCATAAAGCTCTTATGAACTTCAACTTATAAACTAACGCGCCCATTCACTGCGGGCGGGAGCTTGATCGTAGAAAAATCGGGCAAGAAATTCGTTAACATCCAAAAATTCAAACAGAACTTCCGTGCTTCGGAAGGCATTTTTAGTGTTTGGTCCAACTAATCATATGTGTTTATATTAATGGCAGCTTAAAAAAATAATAATAGGTGCGCCACACGCGTTGAAAGGAGTTTACCAAGGGGGCAGTAGTCAAGTGCAGTATGGCAGTTTAAAAGCAGGTCAATATTTTACAAATCACTACTGAGATGCAAACATTCTTGTTTATTCTGAGTTTAATTAAGTTTTCAATAAATCAAATAAAAAGCGTAACTTTCTATCTACTATTATTGACCGAAACTAGATATTATACTTTCAACCTCATAAATTGTTATAGGTTTTGCTTATTAGTAATAATAAACTAATTTTGTACAATTTGTAAGCTTCTATTTACATATAATAATGTTTTTGGATGTAAGTGATTTAAAGGTATAAAATAAAGTTTAAAAGTTGTGGTCGCCTCTGCTCCCCTAGTGAATTAACTCTAAGGTGAACAAAATACACTACACAAATAAATACACACAGTGATTAAATTCCGGGGGACAAAAAAGAAAACAAGCGATACTAATATTGCACCCAGGTAATATCCCAATATTTAATGGGTAACCCACAGGTGCACAATGTGAAGTCCGTTCCTTGTGTGTCCTTCCTTTTAGATAGGTTTTGATTCCCCTGTGATACGGTAGAAAAAAGGCTCTTGTGTTGCGTTCATTTGGAAGCTTGAGTTTTTACAGTTTTAGGGAAGCGCAGCCTATAAGTATTAGAACCAATCTAATGGCAACGCGTTGATAGACAGACAGTCGGACAAAAAAGTTATCTGTAGGATTACTTTTTTGGCTTTCATTTTCATGATAAAGAAAAAAATATTTTTATTTTTGAAATTAGTTACAAACAAGCTTGTTGTCTTCAGCAATCTATCCCGTAACCTTTAGACAAGGTAAGAATTTATTAGTCTTTGTAAAGCACATTGCAATGTGAGAGATACGTGCCAAAGTGGGCACGTGAGTAATGTTTTAAGTACTCACACAGACGTAAATAACTCTGCCGATTGACTCAGAACCCCAGAGTAGCCATAATTTGACGCAACATTCAAACACTTCATGCTTCATGCAGCGTATGCTTTATGTGACGTGCCAACAGAGAGGCGTTCATGGCGACCGTAATCTGACCTTTTTAGTGATATTTTTTCTTGATATAGGCACGTATTTGTGTGAATTGTTTTTAAAGCACTTTTAAAGCCACAAGGGGACAAATGTCTTATGAGATGTGTCGAAGACGGGAGCTTTCACAAATCTGGCGATATTGGAGACTTTCTTCGTAGCAAAGTTGATGTTGCCAGAAGTCCGGCAATGTCGCACCACTTCTCTCGACATCGCTGGCCACTTGTGGCACAGGACATTTGTCACCTAGCGTATTCCTGGCTTTACTGTTGAAAAAATATTGCATATAGGTAATAGTACCTACCCATTGGTGATGTCCTAGGTAGCGTCTTAATGTTAGAGTTCTCTACACCGCCTAAGGACGTCTTAATGACCTATGATTCTCATGCAGTCACTTTAAAAAAAATGGTTCAACATGCTACATAAACCGTCACCCATCCAAAGACTGACCTCTTTGAACTCTGTTTTAATTCAGTGATCGTTTCCAAACCCAGCTTAAACAGCGGACCTACAAAACGTTAAAATTCCGATAGACAAAGTATATACACGTTAAATCTCTTTTCAGCTTTCCTCTTCCGATTAAAAGCAGCTTGAATTTTCATTTTAGTTAACCATATTTTTTTCTTTTCATAGGCGATTTTTATTGGTTTATTACCTTGACATGAATACTTAAGGTTTAATTTATACTGGAAATTTCCTGCTCTGTACCCCATCGAGGGTTGAGGTAAAAAAAAGTAATGATCTCATAAATGGAACGCTCATATTTCCTTGCCAATGCTTATTGAAAGTGCATTTGCAATTTATTGAAGTCCGTTCGCGATATTGCCTAGACTAGGAATAAATATACTATTTTCAGTGTTATTGGGTATACGAGTAGCAGGTAGTGTTATCACGGGATAACGTACCTGCTACTCGTATACCCAATAACACTGAAAGTTATAGTTATTACTATAAATTTGTGTGCCAAATCTAATTAGATTCCGTTCATCTGATATAGCGTGATTAAAGAACAAACATTACCACATTTAATTTGTAAATATTTGTTTAAAAAAATTTTTTGTTTCTTTTATTTAATTAAATACTTTAAGTCATAACTTTTCTACAGCTTGAAAATTTACAGGGATTTCTTGACTATTATCTAATATTTTATACAAAATTTTTTTTGTATTTATTTTCTACAGTTAGGGAAAATAGACCAATTGAGTCTATACGAAGAGTTCGGAATATCCGCATTTCCCTCGTAAGGAAATTTGGTTAAACTTCACAGTGAGAGAAGTCAACCGTTATTGCAAATGATTACATATAGATGTTTGTCTTGATTTATTTGTAATTCCATGTTTGTATTATTTTCTTTAGTAAAGCCCAAGCGACTGCAATTTAAAGACATAAGTTAGCGCAATCGTTCAGCGCTTATTGATAACCTATCTTCGTTATTGAAAATTATTATTGTCAGCGTAATTAATAGTTAATGAATAAAGTCACTGTCAAGTTTCAAATAACTACATACCAATATTTTTTTTTCCTTTCAAATGGCTTCGTGCGGTTGGCACATTTAGCCAGTGTCAAGTAAGAGATATATTAATAATATATAAATCAAAGTAAATGAGAATGAGTGGTGATAAAGATGATAAATGGTAAATAAGATGCCCTCCCCTAAGCCCCTTGAGTCCTCAGTAAAGATGTGGGACTGTACTGAGATCTCACATGGACTTCTTGAGAGAATTTGAAAAGTGATGTGGCACTGTTTTGTTTAATTTACCAACACTCATGTACGTTCACAAACACTTAACGGTTAATAATCCACCGTTATTATATATTAATTTTCGAAATATCACAAATTTTAGAAAATAAAACAAAACTGCAGACGCTGATGACGCTTCAGTTTCCCGCCAAGAACAACAATAATAAAACAACATATCAATAATAATGTGAGTACGTCTCATTTTCTTTTCTTATTTGGCAAAAATAAGCAACTTTCCGTTTTTGTTTTGTCAGCGCTACATATATGAACCAACCAACAGAAACCAACAACAAATCTTGTCCTGTATGAGAATCGAATCCAGGTCCTACGAAGCAAGGAAGCCTCCGCGCCATATGTCTCGGTAATTCTTTTCCAAGTACAAACTTAATAAATTTCAGAACTATTAATGACCTTTTAATTTAACTACCTACTGCAATTGAAAGCAAAATGAAATATTTTATATTTATATGTTCTTGAACGATCCGCATTACCTTTGTTAAATAAAGAATTATCTAACCAATAAGACAGCCTGTGTTTTCTATTTTTTGAACAGTTAAGTATTTGTTTTTTATTCAGTGAGCAAGACAGGTAGTTCCTCTTTTTATTTATATTGACGTGTTGTTATTAAAAAAGCGCTTAGCGCTATTAATGCAAAATCCGTTTGTCCGCTCTCTCACAAATTACTACATAATTTCTAACAAACCGAGTCAAGCATTAAATAATTGAATTTAATTAAATATCCGTAAGCTCGTTAAGCTTACGAAAACTCTTAGCTTTGTGAACACCATGCCCGAGAAAAGTTTCGTGAAACTTGATCTCTGAAGTTCCAGTACCGTCAAATAAAACCACTCTTAATTATTGCACAATTTGATGAAATTTCGTGCTAAATCTGTAGGCAGCACTCACAGTGGTCTATTCCGGTATCGTTCTATTTTTCAGAGGTAAAAGGTGACGGAAGCGCGCGAGAATGCGCCGAGCAAGAAGCGGCCGGCAGCTGCGCGCATGCGCGAATTTTCCGCCAGTCGCCATATTGTTATTGTTTAACAGTTATTGTAATGGCGGATTTTCCCGAATTAACCGATCTCCTCGTATTTGTTTTTTATTCGTATTTCAATGGATGAGATAACGTCATTGCAAACGTGTGGAGATAGGGATTTGCCATTTTTGTTTTTTTTTACATATTAATCGTGTTGTGATAACTATAGTATGGGCCTGTTGTATGATAATTATAACGATACAAATAAGCTTTAATTTGTTATGCACCCAAACCTCTTCAAAATTCTGCAGCTATAGCTAACTACTGCAATTATTGGGACGATAGAAACTCGTCATAACAGCGACAAGGGTTGTTGCAGTCGACAGTCAGACAGAGTTCTTTTTAACTGATTGTAGGTAGACCGAAAGGTCATTTGATTAGATGAAGCGCACCAATAGCGAGCTAGCAATACTTTAAGACACCATTTTGAAACACCTATTTACACTTACTATAGGTATACCATAACTTATTATGCAATCCATATAAATTACAAACAAACATACATGGTTGGAATTCTTAGTCTCTGGTTTGAAACGATCATCTGAGCCGTAATTTCATTGCTTATTTGTTCCTAGTATTCCCATACACGTTTTAACCAAATAAATTTTAGTTGAGTGTGCGAAGGCCATACCAAAAGTAACGTTTAATAAATTTTTTATTGAAATCTTTGCAAAAAAATTACAGAAATAAAGTAGTTTTATAATATTTTGTCAGTGCTTGCATGAAATTGATATGTTTCTCCCAAGTGCATGTTTTCCTCGGTGGGTGCCACCAGCTGACTCCTGCACATCGGCACCGCTCCAGGAATAGCCTCATGCGTCACTGGAGCAAGCGGGGGGAGGGGACGGGAACCAGGGTATCCTAAAATTAATTCGCGAGAAAACAGTATGAATCTTTGGGAAAAAGATTCGAGTATAATGAAATTCACAAAAACGTTGCGTTTGATTTATTTTATTGCGTGAATTAATTTAATTATAACTTTTGACTCTTTCTCTTTGGTTTTGATTTCTACGAAGATACACTTTTTAATAATATCTCTGATATTTCACACAGCACAAACTGCCTCTGTATTACCTATATAATATTATGAACAACAACAGGCCCCGCTTTAAAAATCTTCATCTTAGGGTGTTCTGCAAAACTGTCACTAATCCTGATTCATCATCATCATCATCACAGCCCATTAACGTCCCACTACTGAGCACGAGCCTCCTCTCACATATCAAGTTGTGAGGGTATTGGGTCATACTCCACCACGCTGACCCAGTGCGAATTGGCGGATGCAGGTGTATGGCGCCCTGCTGTTCAAATTTTTCAAGCCATTAATGCAATTAGGCCTCTAACATGGCTTTACGACTACCACATTTAGTGATAACCGGGATCAAAGGCTTAACGTGCCTTCCGAAGCACGAAAGCGCTCGATATCAAATGGCACACATAAGCACGATAAGCACTGGACAACACTCATATAAAAAATAATATACTATTGACACGCAATAAAAAAGAACATACAGCTCGAAAAAAATTTACAGCAGAACGCGACTCACTCTGCTTATCCGCTCCGGGTCCGCTTGGTAGAAAATAACAGAATCTCACTCACTTTGGTTTATGGAGGCCCAAGATAGGAATAGGCTGAGATGACGTTATATTTTAGTCAACTTACAGTTTGCATGTTGTAAACAATGCACCAGAGTACTTATGACCATCTTGCTAAGAAAACACTATGACATGGATAGACACGGCAACTTTGTGATTTAATTTTTTAATACGTAGTGATGTATTCAATCGTTTATATTCTAGGTTAACCACATGCCATCGAATACGACTCATGTTTCATTGACATTCTAGAGTTATATAAAGTTAGGTAATTATCGCATACAAAACAGCGGCAAAGTAACACTTAGACATCTTGGACTGAAGTATGTGCTTAAGGCGCTCTCACTTGTCAATATATACAAACATGCCTGTTTCTCAGAATAGGTAGGCAGTATTATACGCCTACATTTGGCCAATTATATAATTGGTCCCATGTTATGATGGGGACCCTATGAAGACCTGGTAAGGCCACTTATCGGAAAGTTTTATGTTTGCCAAAGCCTCGTTTGTTGATCGCCAGGTGATGTTGGCTTGGGCATCTGAAATAAAGCCGTCAGCAGAGTATGCCTGCCTTAAAATGTATTTTAGTATTGTTCTCATTTATTAGCTTATTATTAGATAGTGTTCCCTCGAGGATGTATTCTATTTTATCAATTCCTCTACATATTTTAAATTAATTATATTTATTGTTAGTTTTAATTAAATTAGGTGTATAGCAAACTCATCTGCAAGTAGTGCACCTGCCGATCAACGGACGAGGCTCTGGTGAACATAACAGTGCTCGGTAAGCGGCGATAGGCTTGCCATCTATAACGTGAGACCACTATATAATTGGCGAAGTGTCAGCGTATAATATACGGGGAAACAGGCGTGTCTAGTATATATATTTATGTTAATTAAATTATTTGTACTAAACTCTACTTTCTTACTGAAAACTGAGGTTAGATTTACGTAATATTTTGTTATAATCTAGAATGTTAGCTTAAAATTTACCAAGTGAATGGTAGAAAATACTCGAAATAATCACGAAACTCTCCATACTTATGCCCTAATTAGCTGGAAAATTTTAGGTTGTATCACAGTACGGGCTTTTAAAAGTACCATATATATGTCGTACTGAATTCTAAAGTGGATATTGTTTTTGGTCTGAACGTTGGATAAACAGAACAAGCTGGAGCTATTTTTATCATGAGGGGATGGAGGATGAAGGCAATCTGGGATAGATTTATAAAAAATCTACATCTAAACCTAAGTAAACTGTATAAAAGCAAACTTTAAAGTTAAAATGAATAAAGTTATCTAACCTAGAGTATTTGAACTTGTTGCAAACAGTAAATTTCAAACAATGTTTGAAGCTTTTGCAGCTAAATCATACCAATCAAATTCAAATTAAGCGTAGCTGAAACCGCAAGTATAATTACAAGCTCTGCGTAGTTTAGGTTTCAACTAGACTAGGATTAGACTTTGTTAATTCTTATTTATGAACGTAACCACTTTTTTTTGTCAGAGCGGAAGTATGGTGATTGATAATTTAAAAGAGCATACATAGCCTGTGATGTGAGTTTCTTGCTGGTTCTTCTTACAGATCAGTGGCTCGGAACTGGCACTTAGATTCACTTACACTTTTTGAATTATTTTGTTGCATGAAAGTGAATCATGTAATTTTGAAGTTTTCAAGTAATTAATAGGTATGTAATAGTTTATAAAATAAAAATTTTTAAAATTTGAAGTATATAGTAATAAGTAGTAGTCACAGCTAGGCTCTGAAAATTCTACACTTTTTTTTGGCGAGATTTTCAAAGCATTGTACTTACTGAATTGAGAAGGCCCCACTTGGCTTGATTTATTTTTAATCCAACAAACATAACATAATACCTACCTAAACATGTAGGTCAACCACTAAACAAACAAAACCTCCTTCATTGCGAAATTAATAAGAAATTGTTTTTTATTTAGTACCAAGTGCGATAAAACTTTGATGGAAATATATCTTGACTGAATTCTATTATTCATACTTTTTACTAGGTATTGTAAATGTGAAAGTCTATCCATCAAGTCACGTTTAAGTAGTTGAGCAACTTCAATCGACCTATTAAAAATATCCAAGTAAGTATTAAAAATTATTGTCATTACCTTAACATCATTGACTTATTTGGCATATTATAAATAAATATTTCTAGCACTTACACCAATTATTTAGTTCCAAAAAAGTATCATTAAGAACTTGTTTTATGTATACTACATAACGGATAAACATATATAAATGTTTTTTTTTTGTAAATACATACTTACTATACTTAGAAAAACACCCAGACCAGAACAAATATTCATATTTATACACACAAAGATTGGCCTGTGTGGGCATTGAACCCACGACCTCAGGAGTGCAGTGCGGGTATACTCGCCACCAAGCCATATCGGTCGTCTATGGTCGTCATTATGATAAACCGAAGGCTCGGAAGGAGGCTCTTGAGATCTTATACCAAACAAACGGTCGTCCACAAACAACAACGAGAGTCCGAAGGGTTTCAGCTTCTGGCACCCTGCCTACGGCCAATGTCCCCCCAGGCCAGAACCGGGCGGAACTCCTCAGAGGCGCAGCGGACTCGCCCCTCTTACGATTGTGTGTGACCGACTTCTAAGAGGTTCTATGGTTAAACAGCAGGGTCAGGCATCTGCCCCCGCCGCTTAAGACCCTCCTGACCCGCCCGATACGCCCTCCACAGGTCTTACTTGATTTCCCTACCCGGTAGTCAGTACTAAGGGCACCCAGAGACGTAGGGCTCTGGGTGTTAGTCTTTGTTAGAGAGAGAGCGGAACCTAACGTTAAGTACCTACCTTTTACAGTACTAGCAGATATTTTTACTATAACTTACTAAAATTATTCTTCCTTGTTACCAACAGCAGCAGCATACAATTAACAATATCAAATATTCAAATACAATTTTTGGTGCCGCGAAACACATTAAACAGTCAGAAAGCGCTGTCTTGATCAGGCGTTGCAAAATAAATTTAATTATCACCGGATTTACTTAGAAGAAATAAAACCAGATTTCCTTCCGACTGTGTCTTAATTTATCATTAAGAAAGTGATCACGTACTAACCGGCAACTCTTCATTCGCGAAAGCGTTATTAAACTCTTGGTTCTGTAAAATGGAAACTAATTTCTTTGTCTTACGTGCCGTTGCTTGGTTCACGTCTCAACTGGTGCTCCCAATTGAAGTTGGTCCTCTCATTTTGTTCGAAAACGACCTGTTCCATGCAAAAGGTGCTTTTTATTCATAGCCCGTGTTTTTATTAATATGAAAACCTGGTTATGAATAGGCCTTGTTAACATTATTCTTTTCAATTAATTTTAATGTGCTTTTTATTCATAGACGTGCATAGGTAAGACCAAAACCGCACTTAAAAATAACATTTTGTTAATAATAACAAATGAACCCTGCAAGGGTATCACAATTTAGAATAGAAACACATTTCTACCTTATTTTATATATAAAAACTAAAGACATTAAAAATTAAATAATTATAGGTACATATTATACATTCCAATTATTTTTTTACTAATTATATTAAATGTATTTAACTATTCAATTATATATTTATTACATTATGTGTTTAAGAATGTAGGTACTCGTTCAGACTGTAGTATGCATTTTGCAATAGATGTTCCTTTAAATTGATATAAAACTTAGTACCTATATTTAGTAATGCATTTAATATTTTTGGGTAACTTAATATATATTTTTATAGGCATGTGCTCGGTACCTGAGCTTACTAAGTGCAACTTTGAAAAGGTGTGGCTAAGTTTATGGTGCATATTCAATTGTTCTTCAGTCCTTTATTTATGCTTACACAAAATCAGAGTAAATGGAAAAGTGAAGCATCGAATTATGATGTCCACAACATTGGCCTCTTTACTTTATTGGGGGTATTTGCTCATAATCACCACGCTGGGCAGGCGGATTGGTTATCGCAGTTCCAATAATCACCACGCTGGGCAGGCGGGTTGGCGCAGTTCAAGCCAGTACGCAGGATGACGCTGCTGCCCATCATCCGGTAGGAATTCTCTTCGTCGACTCTTACGAATCCCCGTGAGATGAGAAGGGGCGGCACTATTCTAGGCCGGTACTACACGGCACAGAATAGTAGAGTAGAAATTCTAAAGGCTGGACAGTGTAAGTTTCCTTGGTTCAATTTCGACACAACAACACATATCGGGAGTGTGGTAGCAAGGGCTTTCTCCCACTACTCCTACTATATGGGATAGTCTCATTTGTTCGTCGGAACACCAAAAACGAAACATTTACTTACCAGCAGTTTTATAATAAAGCTTTTAATTATTCTACCTTTCATATTTATCCTGGTCTTAATGGTCTTAAAGGTCTTAGGTTCAATTTAGACAATTCATCTCCAGTCGTGCTCCTGGCGCAGTAAATGGTCGAGTTGGTTTTTTAAATTTATTTTTCATAGTAAGATACGCTTATCGGTATTTAGTTACCCAATCAGAACTTTGCATGAATTACGCTTGTCACCCCATGCCCTCAGCTGGTAAGTCTCGTAAATAATTTCTAGCGTTTTAGATAGCATCTCTCAAACAGAACAATATTGCGTGCGTCATCAAGCAACAATGTGTAGAAAACCTAAATGTTCTAGTAACTGTTATTTTTTACTTACTTAGTTTATTATATTTTAATAACCGATTTCAGCTTCACGAGAATCATATTCTGTTATTATCCCGTTGTCCTAGACTTAAGCTTAGGGCCTAGGGTCTGCTCACTGGTTTAATCAGATTTCGCTGAATTTTAGTTATTACATAGATCGATTGACGTGTGACCATTTTTTTAAATTGTTATTTACGTCGGTAACAATATGCCTTTGCGCATTGCCTCCCGGCCAAAGGGGGAGAGGGGAGTGTGGGGCTAATTGCGGCAGACGCGACCGCCAACTGTCCTACCCACTAAAAATCTCCCGACGACGCCCACCGCTGTTGGAAAAGGGGCGGGGGGCCAGTGCCAAAGTATTAAGCTTCTGGAGGACCTCCTCAGAGAGCAGTGTGTAGTGCCCCCCTTACCTCCTTATGCGACAACCGGTGTATGTGGCCGACTTCGCGAGAGGTCTATAGTTAGACGATAAGGGCCCCCTGCCCCCGCCGCCTATGACCCCCCCTTGGCGCCACTGGACGGGCCTTCCTGGCCTGCCCGCTGCGCCAGCGGCGTAGCCGGAGACAGAGCGGATCCCGCTCCCTCTACCGCTCCGCGGCCTCGTTCTGCAACATCACCACTTCGCAGAAGGAGATTGCCGTGTGACCTCCGCAACCCAGAGGGAACCTTATTCTAAGGTTAAACTAGCTTCACGAGACAAAAAAGTCGGGACGATTACCGAAGTTGAGAGTTTATAGCGGTCAGTCCTTGAATAGGTATCCGTTTACATAGCATTTGACGTAGAGCCCGTCTTCCGTGTTTCGCTAGACAACTTAAGCCCAACAGTGGTCCCAAATATAACTGTTAACCAAATTTAGAGGCCCTAATAAGAACTAGGACGCCACATACCATGTTTCTGCCAATACGGAACCCTACTCACATGGTGGAAAGGAGGCCTTGGTCCAGTTAATACTTAAATTCTTTCTAAAAAGTATAATATTAATGTTGATCGCTGTACACATGTGCATATAATTCTTTTTTTAAAGATGACATATGCAGGGCGAATATATCTAATGATCGCTTAGGATGACACACAAGCGCATCGTGCAATGCGCGGGTTTAATATAGTTTTATGTCACTTAAGGTCGCCCGCATTTGCCTTTGGTAGGTATTTTAAAATATTTTTGATATCAAAGTTTTATAATCGATCTCTGTGCTAAAAGTAAACCGTGCTCCAACTATTTACAGGTCCCTTTTCATAATTTTCTATCACAGAACATGGAATTGGCTTCTCTGTTCTTTGTTTCTATCTACCCTAAATTGCACATATGAGCGTGACATTATGTTTGTATGTGACTTAAAATGTGTATAGGAATCCTGCCAACACCCAAGGAGCCCAAGTCAACCTCACCTGCAAGTGGTGCACCTGCCGATCAACGGACGAGTGTCTGGCGAAAATAACAAGCCCGGTAAGCGGCAATAGGCTCGCCACCTTTTACCTAGGACCAACTATATCATTGGCGAAGTGTAGGCATATAATATGCCTCTGCCTACCCCTTCGGGGAAACAGGCGTCAATGTATGTATGTTTGTGACTTAAAATCCCACCCTATTCCCGTCCCACTATTGAACACAGGCCTCACACTAACAAAGGTATCCCTCACACCACAAGGCTTACTTTAAGAGTCCTGCAGCTATATTTTATCAAGCCACATAATAACTTCTCTTACTTGGCTTAACGGCTACCCCATACGGTGTAAGTCAAGGCCAATGGTTTAACGTAGCTTCCAAAGAACGGAAGCGCTCAATATTAAATGGCACACAAGAGGGCCCAGTTTCAGGGAACATGAATCTTCTGTGAACTTTGCTTTACTTCCATAATAGTTTCTAATTACCTCATATCACGGAGCTACGAGCGCTTTGGTTCTAAATTTTTAGGAGAGAATTTTTATCATAAGATAGAAATTTGGTTCCTAAGGACTGATAAACTGGATAAGGATTTAAATTTGCAATTTTAAATTAAATTTTAACTCAAAAAAGTGTTATCTTGGTCCTGTGGAATGCGATAAAACGTAGGTCATTCGGGCGAGGCCAACCGCAGATGGTAGCTAGTCACATCAACAAAGTTTTTCTTTCTGCCCATCTGGGACATTGTGTGACAAGTGATTAAGTCAAGAGATTTCGCCAAATGTGATTCATAACACTTTTTTATGTTGTATAGTATTAGTACTGAATCATAATTTTTATTATCAATGTATGAATAACAGTCAAAACTAAGAGCTGGCCAAAACCACTTAGTAATTTGCAAGTCTTTTAAGAGTTTCAGCCAAGAGATTTTGCCAAATGTGATTCAAAGGACTTTTCTCGACTTTAGTATTAACACTGAGTCACAATTATTTATTAAATCTAATTGAAGAATTCAATAAACAACATATTAAATTGGCATGTCTTACACAAATAACAACCTTAAAGAGCGGTAATAAGGGAATCTTTTGACTTGAGTATGTATGCTGTTTCTCAGTACTCGCGTTAATTGCTCCGAAGCGACATGGTGCCAATTATTGCTAGTTATTTATAACGGCTTTAGTCATTATTGTGTATAATCTGGGTGTGACACTCTTTTCCACATCTGTATGAGGCACGTCATAGATATTTGCCTTAGGAATAAAATGATGTCAGTACAAAGAGTTTTAAAAAAAATGACCACAAATATATTGATGATGACCTAATTGGGTTGGAGGTCGGTATAAACATAGAATTCGTTCTAAACATCGCGGGATCTGTTTCTACTTAGGACATGTATTTGTGTGCTTGAATGTGAATATTTAAATACATAAATATTCTCTTACGTTTCTCTGGTTCCAAAATAAGTATCTTTAAGAACTTGTGTTATGAATACTAAAGAACGGGTAAACATACTTATATACTTTTTTTGTTGTAAGTACCTACATACTTAATAAAGGAAACACTCAGACCAGTACAACTGTTCATGCACACTAAGATTTCTCCCATGTGGGAATCGTACTCAGGACCTTAGGAGCGGAGTGCGGTGTAAGGTCGGTGTTAATAAGAACTTTCTTGTTGCGCATTATCTGCCGGCTCATTTGTTTCTCAGGTCTTTTAAGCGGGGCGTAAAAACGGCATTTAAGCTGGCCATGATGATTGGGCGCGCTTGTTATCGTGCTTGTTCCACTGTATGAAGCACTTTATGTTATTTTTTTGTATTAATTGCGGAGTGCGGGTATAATAGCTTTTTTACGGATTTTATATATTTCCGACAAAAATACGTTTTTATCCGTTGTTGAGTACCTACGAACATCACAAGCTCACAGCAGAGGACATTGTTATTATTTCATCACATCAGAATTTTAACTTTAGGTCATCTCGCTGACCCAGTGTTCCTTGCGGAGGCATATGTGTGGCGCCTTACTTTATAGACCTATTTTAGAATTGGGTATTTAACTTGTGTTGTACAAAAGTATAAGGAGCCAATAGGCAGTATTACAATTATGCGTCCCCATATAATTGGAAATTAAAACAATCATTAAAATATAACGACAAAATGTTTAAATCTACACTCAACGGTCATGCAAAACATTGAATCTTACCATCTGTACTAATACATAATTAAATAATCAAAAACAACAGCACACCGTCTGTATGAAATGTTATTTTTATTCCAACATTTTATCCTTTTGTTTGCAGGACTCTTGCTCACGGAGTTTGGACCCCCCTGGACTAGTTAACAAGCGAGTTAATCCCGTTAGATGGCGCCACGGTCTTACATGTCGTTTAATAGCTATGAACATACGCCTCCCCATAAGCTTCCAGTGTGCAGGGCCACCAAGGCTTATTGATATTATAGAACAGAGCAGTTGAAATTTTATGTAGATTTACTTAACATACTCGTAATAGTATAAATTGTAATGGTAATTTTACATAGTGTGATTTGCCCCTAATTACGAACCATGGATCGTTGTTCAGTATTTCCGTTCTTAGATTGAGATATACTTAGGTACTCGGTTCGATTCCCTCACTAGGCAAATATTTTTGTGCATTAAATGACAAATATCTGATGTCATAACATAATTCTTTAAATTCAGGGGGTCTTGGGTTCATACTCTAGTGGCGAAAGTAGTTATGTGCGTAATCATCGTTTGCTCCGTGTCTCGAAAAATACGTTTAGTCATGGCTTCCGGCTGTCAGGAACTTCTATGGCAGTCGTTATTAGGGAGTCAGGGCCTTCTCATATCAGCTGGTTTAACCAATGATGATGATTGCCTCTGGGTTGCGAAGGTCTGACGGCAGTCAATTCATGTAATGATTGAAATTCAGTCTAAATCTGGTTAGACCAGTGATAGGCTCTGGGCCCTGGAAGTCTGGGGCAACCGGGATAATGCTAGGATATAAATGATAGTAATAAGCCGTTTCGGAGAGCAACACACATAGACAAAAAAAGTAAAGTTATATTTATTTATTAAATAATAAAAATATAGCTAGGTACTTTTTATCTATAAATGAATACAGTTCTTCGGCTTCGCATGCGTAACATATATTTTCACGTCCTACAGGAGTTGCGCTCTTATGGAAATAGTTTACAATGTTCTCCAAGGTCGCATCTATCTGTACCTTTACCTAATGTCATCAAAATATACCAATAATATCGCTTTCTTCTTAGACATATTAGGGAAAAAATGATTTCTAGGGTGTATGGGGGATCCATACCAAGACCTGAGGAGTCCAAGCCAACCTCAACTGCAAGTGGTGCACCTGCCGATCAACGGACGAGGCTCTGGCGAACATAACATAGCCCGGTAAGCGGCAATAGGCTCGCCACCTATTACGTGGGATCAAATTTATAATTGGCGAAATGTGGACGTGTAATGTGCCTCTGCCTACCCCTTCGGGGAAACAGGCGTGAATGTGTGTATGTATGTATATTAAGAAAAATATTATGTACATACCTATGATATTAATTAAAACAGCACGAAATCGAACCAGCTCCCAGGCGTGTTCTCTACATAGTATTATAATAATAATAATTCTTTATTTTAACTACATACATTCAAAACAACAAACATATACAATTAGATATATAACGTAATTGTAAACGTTTTATATCCCTGCGCCTGAATTAGATTGCTTAATATCTGTGTTTCAGGCAGCAGCGCTTATTCCCATTACATTTACTATCTAAGACATTTTTTTAAATATTCAAGAAAACCTAACAAAAACATGTATGCTTAGATCTTTAAAAATACGCAACAGATTTGAATACGATTTTTTTAATAGATAGAGTGATTCCAGAGGGAAGTAATTTCTACATAACTGTAGTCACATAAGTGGATACTTGGAATTGGCGTTACGTTATATATAACTTATTTAATCTTTGAAAAATAGCTGTAAGTTTCCCTAAAATGTGAAAATAAAATAAAATAAGTAGGTCACGCGAAGGAAATCGCGGACGGCCGCTACTTGGTAATAATTATCAGTATTTTTAACGGCTTTTGATATTCCGTCAAAGTATATGTATTATATATATAATGCAAGGAAAAAAAATTAAAAAATAGTCTTATGTACAAATTTATTTTTAATGTAAGCTCGTTTTTTTGTGTAACATATTTTACCTCCCACTAATTACTACAAATACTGTAAAGTGTCTTGCTCAATTATTCTCTATTCAAGCTCATGCCAGCAGCTTTATTGAGCCAAACTTGATAACATTATTCTGACTTTGCAATTATGTTGAGATTTTATAATTATTTATTATGACTCAACATAAACGCAATAGCAGGAAGAACAGTGGAAAGGATCAATTAACTAGCTATTTATATAACAAAGCACAACAAACAATTTTTTACTCAATTGTCTTTAGAAATTGTTAACAATTTGTTGAGCTTTTGATCGTGACTTTATTACAACTCATAATTGTACAACTCATAGTAGTGATATTTTTATTACTATTGTTTTTTTTTCTTACACAAAAAGTTTACGTAAAACAGTGGATAATTTTACCAATATTTTAGCTCTTTGTATTCGTAAGTTATGAAATCGTTTCAACTTATTTATAAAATGGTTTCTCCAAAATATCTGTTAGCTTATTGTTTCAGCGATTCTAAGGAATTTAATATTACCAGTTCGGACGAATTTCTCATTGCGTTGCTGACGTGCTTTCTGTTACTACTTGCTTAATAATTTAATATTCGTTTGACAAAACTTTTCGCATTTCGACTTAAAGCTTTGTTGGTCCGTTACAACTGTATGTTGATAATGAAATATGAATTTCAGGACTTAAGCTGCTTACGTGTTAGGTTATATACTCTTAAAACATATCATTTCAGCCATATAAAGTCCACTACTGAACATGGCCTCCCCAATAGTTTACGTTAAATTGGGAGTATTTGCCCATAATACTAATAATCACCACGCTATAGGCGACGAACCGAATGGGTCTCATGTAGTGTCGATGATGAAGATGAGGAATGATAAAGTGAACTTGGCCAGAACTAAAAAGATCCCGAAGAACCTAAACCGACGGGCGTGTATGAGGAGGTTGATGAGTGTGAATGAAACTAAAAGTGTGTGCCAAGATCGTAGCAAGTGGAAGGATGTGATCTCTGCCTACCCCTACGGGAAAGAGGCGTGACATTATGTATGTATGTAAAAAGATCCCTTTTAATCAGTTGGAGCTGGGTTTCTGTCCACCTTAATGGGATTGCTCATGAGATTATTTATGTACCTATTTTAAAATATAGGTACGCTAACTCGATAAAGGTGGATGGAATCACGCTGGATGCAGGCGGCTTGCAATAGATCTCATTGGAAGTCAATGAGTTAGGCCTACATATTGCAGTCCTCCTCGGCTGGTCTCCACCTTGTCGTGGTGGGGGGGGGCTGAGTACCTCCCAGTAGGGCGCAGAGGGCGCTAGGGAAAAGGTAACACCCAGAGATTGACGAATCTGGGTGCCCTCTAAGTACAGACTACCGGGGGGAAACTAAGAGGGACCTGTGAAGGGCGCAGCGGGCGTGCCAGGAGGGCCCGTCAAGCAGCGCCAGGATGGTCTTAGGCAACGGGGGCCTCTGCTGCCTAAGACCCTTTACCTTTTACCTAAGTAGCCTTTACCGACGTAATACAAAAAAAAGGTCTATGTATTGCAGTGGATGGTAATAATGATACTTATTTAAAAGCTGACTGTTCGCTGTTTTTGTATTGAAGGATTAAAGTGTTAACAAAATGACTTAGCTTCTGAAATTTTTTTTTTCTTTGTGACGAGGAGTAGTGCTGTAATTTATTTAACTGCCACTGTACTGGTTATGGATTGGCGTGTGACCAGGTGATTTAGGTAAATCCAAAGTGTAGGGTTGAATATGTTAATTATAAGTGCATATAACACAAAACAGTCAGTAGGCAAGATTTAAGCAGACGTGCTTACTTTTATATTACATTTAAAGTGTTCTTTGCATTACGTTGTTACCAAAGCGAAAGTGTGTAAGAGGTTAGTTTCAACAAAAAAGATCGAAGATGTTATTATTAAATTATTTTTCGCCGTTTCTATTACATAGGTTTCCCTTGTTATTAGTTAATGTTTTCAATAATCTCTATCGCTGTTATTTCTCTGAAATAGAAAAAAATATTTCGGAATTTATTTTTATTTATTATGCCATCAAAACATATGATATACCAAATAGCTTCGAAGTTACTATTAAGGTTCAAAAATGTTTTGAATTTATTTTTATTTACCAGTAGGTATGTAATTTGATACCCATTGTGAAACTCCAGCAAGTCATACGAATGGAATTGCGAGTGCATTATATGAGTATGTGTTGTGAACTTGAGTCACTTTCTGGAGTCGGTGCGGCCAATGTGTGGGGAGGGTTCTGGCTGGAGGCGCGCGAATCTGCGGGCGGCGGGAGGCGGGGGAAGGAGGGAGCGCGGGGAGCGCCGCGGGAGTGCGATCCGCTCAAAATAACCGCGTATTTCGGTCGCCACTCCCCGCCGCCCCCGCCCGTCTCGCACGCCGCGGCGCGCGCGCACCGCCCAGCGCACCACTATCCGCTAACTATTCGCAATCGACCGACGTCTTGGTTGTTGGACTTGGGTTATAATGACTTGACTTCTGCTAAATGAACCCGTGGACTCTAGTTATACAGTGCCGTTTTGAGTTTTACACGATAAGGACATAGCGTCGAGTGAGAGTTGAAAGTGCGTTGTGCCGGGGACGGCGAGATGGAGAAGCAGTCGCGATGGTCGTCGGAGCAGCGCAGCGTGCAGCAGCACTCGGAGCGGCGCGAGCAGGTGGTGCAGCAGCGCACCGAGCACCACTACACGCGCCAGATGCTCTCGCAGCAAGGTCAGTGCCAGCGCTGTCCTGGCTCCCAGCACTACCAGACTTCCCGGCGCATAGCCAATGCCCGCTGAGACCCTGGCTCTGAGCGGCCGGCGAGCGGCGACTCTTCGATCCGCCGCGATCCAACGCCCGCCGCGCTCTGGCTCTAGTTTCCTGGTGCCTAACTTTATTTGTGCATAGCGCCTTCGAGCGCCTATTCTCAGCGCGCGTGGGCGCCGCTCGCCGGCCGCCGGGAAACAGGAATGCGCGCATATTTCTCGCACTTGCTTTTCTTATTTTGCACCGAGAAACTCGATGTCGCATTTCTGGGATAATAAACGGAAAAATTTAAGACTCTTAAAAACGATTTCAACTCGATGGAATAGAATATTTTTTACGTGTGAAAACTAAAGGCTCGCTTGGAACGACAAGGCAGTCTTGAACCCGCACAGCGAACTCGCAATAAAAACTTGTTTACTTATAAGGTACAAATTCGAGTCCCTACATGGAGCGAGTACGAATAATGCTTCCATTCAAGGATTATTGTCACGTTAACTTCCAAAGTTTCGGCTTGCGTAACTGGGTCGTTCTCGGGGTCGGGCCGGTCCCCGACCGCCGACCCTTAAGTTTTGGGAACATCACAACGATCGATAAATAAATAAAATGAAAATATGATATCAAGTGGTGGTCTGGTGCATGTTGCATTGTTGCGTGTCGCGACGCAAATGGCTGGTTACATAAAAACTACATAAACACAGGAGAAAACTCAATCGGCGATGAATTCACCAAATGAGCGAGTATCGATGAGTTTTCTCAATGCCGATCGTGACCGCCAGTCGTGACTGCAGTCATTCCACGGAACGCCGTCGAAAATCCGTTCGATGATACTTTCGCACGCTATTAAAAGACTGGCTCGTAATGATGAGTAACTTGTTTACTAATGTTATAGGAATGACACAAGAACCAAATTGGACATTGAAATTTATTACGGTACTGTACCGAGCCGGTACTCCACAGTTGTTCAATCGAAACGGTTCATACTTATTTATGTGGATGTTGGAGTGAATAATGGAAGTTGCCGAACTATCATCTTAAAAAATTTTTTTTAACAAAAAACATTAAAACTATTCTGCATAATTACTAACAAAAATTATCAACTGTGGTTTACAGACCAAAATACCCTTTTCTAATTTATAGTACAAACATGAAATATAGGTCATTAGAATACTTAAAAAATAATAATTTGATATACACGCGATATATCTACAATCAACTTTACACTAAAACATAAGTTATTAATAATTTTCAGTATTTTTTCTACCATACATAACTAGTTGATACGCTTACTTTTATTAAGGATTGTAAATATGTATGTGAAAAATATTCTAATACTACTTGCCCTCAAATAGTATTAAGAAACAAAAAAAGTGTCTTTATTTACGTCAGCCGTTGTAATGATCAGTTTTCTAACCTGTACAGAGAATGGTGGAATAATAGAACTATTAGAAAAAACACGGGCGCAAGATTTCACTCTTCTTGTATGTTTAGAAAAGGCATAATCAATGATATGTGTACGTACGGGCACATTCGCTTGATACGCGTCGTGAGCCCAGTGTATCGACACCGGCGTGTTACAAATAATCATTATAACAGCTGTTTTATGTGTGCTCAGCGAATTCTTAAAGTTATGCGAATTGAAGGCTTATGCGATAGTATCTTTGTTTTTGATTTGTTATATTCTTCCATATCATAAGTATCTGTTTCAACTGAATTGTTGTAGAAATAATTGCTATTATTAACTTTTAGAGAACAGAACTGTCTTGAAGTAATAAAGTTGATTGATTGAGTCGGTTTAATGTGTAGCAAAGTGAAATGGGAGTTGTATAAGCTCGGTAACTGTGCGGTATGGCCGACTACGGCGCAAGTTGCGTTCAACGGCCGCAGATATAGTTTTCTGGCCGTTACCCCTACTATTGGTATTCGAATCTATCGAAAATTTACAAAAAATAGTTTAGCCTTAAGGGCTATGCGAAAAAAATTTATTCGTAATTATATAAACTTAAAATTTAGAATTATAGAAAAACATGTTGAAATAGTAAATAATTATATTCTTAACTTCTTTTAAATGCTTATACTTCTTACCAATTATAAACATAGGATATAAAACCATCAGTGGGGCACCATTGAATACTAATTAAAAAACTTAATTCCAATAATCCTCGAAAACTTTGACTTTTTGAGAAATTAAACTTTTAGAAAAACAAGCTCTATTTATTAATAAAAATATAATGTGATGTACCTAATCAAAATGATTAATTAAAGTTTTACATGATATTTAAAACTTGAATAAGCTGTATAACTGTAAATAAAATAATTAGAATAATATATAAGGGTCAATCAACTTTTAAATGTCGTTAGGTGGAAAATTTTGAATTTTAGTCTGTAGTCTTATTTTCCATTTTTATGTATTTTATAAAACAGAAAATTTATTATTCTTTAGCATTTTATAAAGAGCAGAGCTGATTGATCAAAATAGAGCACTTTTAACTTTAAAAATTCAAACATACCACGTTAAATCTGTCTCCTGGACCACTAACCTAAAATGATTTTTAAACGAAGCACACAACATTTAAGATTAAAATAACCAGTTTGTTTTATAGTATAGATGATATAGGTATTTTAAGTTTTCATAAAAACAAATCAAAAATAACGCATAACTTATGAAATATTATTCTTTAAATTGTCCCCAAGACAACTATTGTCTCATATGCGGCTTAACTTTTCATTAAAACAGAAAATAGTAACAATTATGCAACACAACACTATCTGTCAATTCATTTTAATTTGTACATTGATCTGTAAAAAGTTTCATAAACCAGTTATGTTTTAAAAAGTGAAACGAAATGACAAAGTGCTTTTCATTATAGGGACAATTTAGTTGTCCAATAGACATCGTTTGGTTGTCCAAAGGAAAAGTGTATGATTAAACGTGCATTAAACTTTATAAGAAGTGATAATAAATGAAACAGGTTTATGAAAGTATCAAAAGTATTCTTTTTACTAAACGTTATTCTTAATAACACTAATAAATCTCCATCCACTCTCTCAAATGCCTCCAGGGTTTTCTTCCATTAGCTACAAAAGTGTCCTTAGCTCAATCCCTTCTCCTTCCTATCCTCGACTATGCAGACACCTGTTATTTGGACCTTACTGAGGAACTTTTGGACAAGCTCGAACGCCTTCAAAACAACTGCATTCGATTTATCTTCGGTCTTCGGAAGTATGACCATGTGTCGGTCTTCCGTAAGCAATTGTGTTGGCTCCCAATCAGGTTACGCAGGAATACTCGGATCCTTTGCCTCCTTCATAATGTTCTCTTTAATCCTACCTACCCTTCATATCTGCGTGAGCGGTTCTCTTTTCTCCACACTCGCGATGCTCCTTGTAGACCTCATCTTCGTTACCTCCTTAAATTCCCTCCTCACAAGTCTAATTTCTTTTCATATTCTTTCTCAGTGCATGCAGTCAGGTTATAGAATGATCTGCCCTTGCACGTTCAGAATTGCCCCAGCGTTGCTTCTTTTAAAAAACATTTAAAAGTTCACTTTTTGTCATGTTGTTAGGTTTTGTTCTTTGTTTACACTTTATATTACTATTGTTGTTGTTATTTTATTTGTATCTGTCTTCGTTAGTATATGTATTTTGTATTTTTTGTTCTCTGTGTTTAGTATATTACAACGCACAGACTAGCCTGTTTTATCTTAAGTTTTTCCTATCGCGGGCCAGCTGGAAGATATTTCTATTTGGAATAAGCTGTGCCCTGTACCCAATGTTTCTTAGTTTTTTTAGTATTTCTGTATATATATTTCTGTGTGTGTACTAAATAAATAAATAAAATAAAATAAATAAATAATAAATAAATTTCAAAAGCTATCAACATCCTTACAAGTTATAGCAGTCTTTAAAATCAACTAAGTTGTTTAACTAACTAGTTAACTTTCCTTAATTTTATAAACTTAATATTCCTGTACTGATTCGTCATATTAAAAACATGCTTCTTTATGGTTTTCAACTCTTCTTTAAAATTTTCTACCATGTTTTGTACCATGTCTTCTATTACTTTTTTCACATTCTTTACAGCTTTTATTTTTCTTCCTTCTTTCAGGTAGGTTTCTTCTTCTCTAACCCATTCAAACCATTGTATTTTGCCTTCAAGCTTGTTTTCATTTTTGATTTCTTTATTTTGACACTGAACGTAGGTTCCAAACATGCAAACCATTTTGCTGCTGTTACAGACCCTTTCCAAAATGAGCGCACTAATCTCTATGGCATTAATTACACGTTTCTGTCTTAGAGCCTTTATCTTAGCTATTGAATTTGTTTGTATTTTGCAAAGACACATTTTCCTTCCATCTATTGTTGGTCTGACTACGTAGAAAGATTGATGTTTAGTAAAATTAAAATAAGATTTTCTTTTTGAGCTCTGTATGTCCGATGCGCTCGTTTGTTCTTGACCTAACTGTTCCTTTAATATGTAGGCACTCCTGTATAATTTTAGTTTTTTGTGACGAATCTATAATTTTAAATATGGTTTTCAATAGGTTTCTTCCTTTTAGAGCTTTTATTTTCTTGTATGTTTCTTTAATGGCATTAGACAACGTTTTATATTTCTATTGTGTTTCTTTACTTTTCTCTGTAGGCTGATTTACTTAAATTTCTAGTAATTGTTTTTCATTGCGTTAAGCTCTCTTTTATATTTTTCATATTTCTTCTTCAACATTTTGGCTTCGCTTTGTAATTTTTTATTTTCTTTGTATGATTTAGTTCTTTACCTGCGAATTCTTTTTCTTCCTCTTTTTTAACGTGTAGATGGCAACAATTTAACAGGAGAACTGTTCGTATTGTTCTTGGGGTATATTTATTTCCTGCAAAATAGATGGAGATCTTGGGAGGTGTATCGTTAAGAACATTATAAACACCTGTTTTTCATTTTCTCTGTTCTTGTTTACGCAATTCCCAAATAATTCTGCAATCTCTTTGTTCCTCGGGATTAAAATTTGATATCAATCTTTTATTTTTATGATAGCTTTCCCTTTTCTTCCGCTTAGCCAATTTATCTGGGTTTTCTTTAAGACTCTCTCTATACCGTCTTGACTTTTCTGCTCCGACAATCCCATACTCTAAAACCATAAACAAAAACCATGAAAAATATACATATTTTTTTTTAAATATAATCTTTTGGAAATCATTTTGCATTATATTTGTCCCATAGACAACCAAACTGTCCTACGGACAACTAATTTCGTTGTCCAAGTGACTGGTTGTCCGTGTGACTTTTTCGCAAATTTCAGCTGCCTATTAAATACTATTGCGTTTTTGTGATTTGCCTGTTCGTCAGATTTAAATATAGATAAAATAGAATTTGTTGCATAATCATTTAATATATAATATCAATTACTTACGTAAATCTGATGGTGGTCCGATGGACTGACAATAAACACACCCACTCCCTCACACAATACTCGGTCGACTGACGCGGCGACGGTTAGTGATATCATGATGGCGGTCGATCGTGTCGTTCGGCAATAATCGAATTATATTCGGCTAGTCGCCTTGTACGCACCAAGTTTATTGTATGATATGAATTTTCAAGTAACTTTTGGTTGTCCGGGTGACTTCAATATTGTATGGGACAAAAATTAAATGTATAAAAATCGTATTTTAAGTAAATTAAATAAGTACTCCACATGTTTTCTTGTTAGTTTAGATTCCTATAAATGCTTTAGAATAATTTATATTAATTGACTCATAGCGTTTTTTTTCGTAATACATAGTTTTGTGCTGCACTGTTGGTCGGGGACAATCTGAAATACTATTTGAAAACCCTTTTTGTCATTTGGACAACCAATTAACAACTGATATATTACAATAAAATTAAAAGCACTTTTAATAATAGGTTTGTTAATGTCAATATTAATGGAAAATACACAATTGTAACTAATATTTTAAATAGAAATTTTAAAATAGGTCAGGGACAGGGTAAGGTTGCCGTCGTACAACTAAAAGTTGATCGACCCATAAACAGATTGTGGGTCACTAATATTGAATGCGCAACTTACGAGGAATTTGTGGGCTAAGTTCGTATGGGCTATGCGAAAAAAATCAATTCGTAATTATATAAACTTAAAATTTAGAATTATAGAAAAACATGTTGAAATAGTACATAATTATTTATTTATTTTATTTAACAATTTATGCTCATAAGGATCATACACAAAGATAAAAGTTATGAAAGACATGTACAACGGCACTGCTTATCCCTAAAAGGAATTTCTTCCAGCAGACCGAAAAAAGGAAAAAACATATACAAAGTAGAACTTCTTTCTTGACTTCTTTTAAATGCTTATACTTCGTACCAATTATGAACATAGGCTATAAAACCATCAGTGGGGCACCATTAAATACTAATTAAAAATCTTGATTCCAATAATCCTCGAAAACTTTGACTTTTTGAGAAATTAAACTTTTAGAAAAACAAGCTCTATTTATTAATAAAAATATAATGTGATGTACATAATCAAAATGATACATATGATTAATTCAAGTTTTAAATATCATATTAATGACATATGATATTTAAAACTTGAATAAGCTGTATAACTGTAAATAAAATAATTAGAATAATATATAAACAGATTGTGGGTCACTAATATTGATTGCGCAACTTATGAGGAATTTGTGGGCTAAGTTAGTATTTTTGATATATAATAAGGTTAGTTTAGATTTGCCATTTTGAAATTATGAAGATAAATCAAAACCTTTTTTTTAAATAATAAATTTATCAACAGGGTGAAAGTCCTGATCCTTAAACTAAACTTATTTATTATTAACATCAACCGAGAAATACTGGATCAGGTGTAGTTATTTTGCGTTTATCTCGTTGTTGATTACTACGTCATAATCAGCAATAACAATTACGGACGTATTTTTTTTTGCGTTTATAACTACGTCACATTCCGTGGTAGGGGTACGCACGGAGCTGGTTAACTGTAGGTGGTCGCGGGGCCGCGCGCGCCTCATCTCGCTGCGCACGCGCCGAAAAACTGCACAACTCCGCAATCGACACAAAAAACCGCCTTACGACTTACACCTTATAATCTAAAAACTATAATCCATGAATATATTAATTCCATTGGTACATACGTATGACTTTCGCCTTACAATTTAAAGCCATAATTCATTTTTCTTATTAATGTATTATACACAGGTACCTATTGAAATATGAAATTTATAGTTAGCTTTTAAATTGACGTTCATAAGAGCTTTATTGAGCTTAAATTAAGAAAATAATTTGACTTTTATACAAAATTTAAGAACGCTATAAAATCGGACTTATCGAGGATTTTAACATAATTAATAAATATTAAAAACATCAATTTTATATGTAGGAACCCAATAATAGTAAGCAAATTGATCGTGCATGAAAATTACTGATAGAGCATCTATTGCGGAATATTGGTTCGGAGTTAATATTTTTGTTGTGCAAAAAGGTTAGGTTAGGTTGTCAATTACTTATTAATTAATCACACGTTGAATATTGGTACAAAAGCAAGTGGCTATCATAGCGATTGGATGTTTTGTCAGGTTACCTTGCAAAATTAGCCCCGCCAAGTTAGGTGTCATATAACAAATCGCATTGTATGCTGTATAAACAAAAACATTTCACATACTTTCACAAATTGCCTAGTCGTTTTGTATAACGTCTGCCTCGCCGTCTCTACCTGCGGTATATCAATTTCATACCGCTCGCCGGCGGTCGTTCACCGTCACCTCGTCGACGTAGAGATCTTTCTCGCTAACTATTGAGAGCTCATTGACTGCACGCGTCATCGTCATACCGCAATCGAGAGTGAACCGGTGAACGGTAATTAGTATTACCAGACAAACACTCTAAAAGTGATCCGATGACTTTGCTATGCATAAAACTTTCATACTGTAAGCTTCTATATCCATAGTTTAAAATAAGAGTGTATTAGGCCAGCTCCTTAACGTCTTTCTACTATTCTGTACGGATCGTGATTGTACTTATACTTACTACACAGTAAACAGTAAGCACCGACTTCAAGCCACACTTATCAAGAGCTTTAAGCTTGCCAGGAGGGTTCACAAGACTATTTACAATATATATATCTTCTAAAAATGTACCTATAGATTAATTACTAATAATGTAATACAGAATGGCTATTAAGCCATTTCCATATGAATATGATATTTATGTAGAGGTACACTTTATTTGAAGCAGTAACATCAGAAAAGTAAGGCATGTAATGTAAAGGTATGTAAATAAAAACGGCAAAAGAAAAATTAAAAAGAAAACATGCTCTCAGCTGCATTGCGAGTCTGTATACTCATGTAGGAATAAAAATGTCATTTTCGCGACGGAGCTTGGAGCCAGCAAATCCAGTTTGCAGGCCCAAGGTCGCTCACGAAGCACTTTAATGAAGCCACAACACCGGAGCCACTATTACCGTTTCAAGCCGAATTCACCAACGGAACGGCCGAGTGGACCAGTTGCACTTTCGCCGGTTTTAATTTAAAAATGTTAAACTGTGAACAGTAAAACGACTGCGGATTTTGCGGTGACAACTAAAGTAGGTTCTGACCACATAACATCATTTACGGTTTTTGCCGAGTACCTACCTGTAGTTCAAATAACATTTATATATTTTCAGGAAAATTACTAAGTCAAAGTAAAAATAGTCAAATCAATCATAAAATAACTAACAAAATGACAAAACAGTATGAAATTGATTCAAAAGTTTACTAATAGTAATTAAAATATGAGCCATTTAATTCATAACTTACATATAAATTTGGACAAGTACAATATAAAGGTGAAAAACATATATCTATCAACTCTTTTTTCGGCAGAGGTGTTGAAAGAAGTAATCTTTGCCGTATTCGGATTCCGCTTGACAAAAGACAAAACTGGCATATAGATTCTATACTTAACATCTACTAAAATGCATTAATATATTAAATTCCTAGACGCGTTATGTTATTTCATCCGAGAAGAACCGCTAGATATTATCGTTGAGAGAGTCCCTAACCAAATATAAAGGCCACTTTGTGCGATATTGAACAAACACTGTAATGTGTTTCGAATGTTGATTCATCTTTATTTTGATATCCATTCATTTGGTAAAAATAGGTTCATGGTGTCAAATTTCATATTTTTTCGAATGTTTTCAAGGAAGGAAAACGTTTTTTCTATATCAATATATTTTTTTTAAGCAAGAAAGCATCCTAATTTTATTTTATTTTATTCTTTTATCAATCTCTGGCAATATCTGCTTGGTTGAATTGCGATCACCAATCCGCCTGCCTAGCGGTTATGGGCCAACACTCCCAATTGAATGTAATCTATTTTGGAGACCAATGTTCAGCAGTGGACTTTATAAGGCTGATATGATGAATCTCTTGCCAATGGTGGGAACCCAGAGATTTAGAAGGGCGAAATTTAACACGTCTTTAGTTTAAGCACATTTGTAGCTGGCGGGAGAAAAAACCAAACTTGACGATTTTCTTGCCCGCTCTTTTACGATCAAGCTCCCGTCCGCAGTAAATGGGCGCGTAAAATTTTAAGTTTGACCTTCATAAGAGCTCTAGTGAGCCAAACTTGAATAAATGATATTAACAATATATTTCTTAACTTTAAGTTATCTTAATAATGTACCTATAGATTAACTACTAATAATGTAATACAGAATAATAGCCATTTTCATATGAATAGGTATGGTATTAATGTAGAGGTGCACTTTATTTGAAGCAGTAACAACAGAAAAGTAAGGCAGTGTATTAAAATTAAAGCCAGCAAAAGAAAAATTAAAAAGAAAACATGCCTCTCATTGCGAGTCTGTACACACATGTAGGAATAAAAATGTAATTTTCGCGACTGAGCTTGGAGCCAGCAATAGAAATTGTATCTATCGGCACTTTAGACATAAATCTAAAAATTATATCTAAGTAGTTGGTTTATAAATGAAATACAATAAATTATAACAAAAGGATATAGTGTTAAATTCTCAATTGAAACAAACACATAATCTTGATGTTTTTCTATCCTTATTTTGACTATGAACGTCCAAAGTAACAACATTATCACGCGCGGAGTTAATTAGTTGTTGTCTGTTTAACAGGCGTGTTAAGTATACAGTATATTAAACGGCGGGCATACCTTGTAGACGGAATATTCTACTAAATTAGTGTGTAATGTTTTTATTTAAAAAGTAAGAAATACTTACGGTCTTGGTCGAATAAAATTATGCTTGTATAGTCTCATGTCATCATCCCTATATCATCTTTAGTCTTCCTGAATTGTGGGGATATATTGAACTTTATTGAATAAGAGAAAGGCAACAGAAACGAAAAATATCGGTCACAGAAAGGATCGTAACTCGAAATATCTTTTTTCATAATTAGACTTCAATGCCATAAAAATCGAGAACCATCGAGAAAGCGCAAACATCCAAACCTTTAAAACTACTATTTCTTGTTTCATTAAGAAGTCTTCTATTGCAAATATAACAAGAAAACCACCACCATTTGAATTTGAAAATCATTTGGTTACTAATATGAGTCTTATTAAACACTAGCATCAATTTTATTAACTTCCTTTAAGGAAAGAAAGAAAGAAAATAATTTATTCCGTGACACATTATACATTGGTTTACAAAAATAAAAATTAATAGACAATAAAAAACTAACCTACCCATCACTTAGAAAGGATCTAATGTAAGAAAGATAATACATAATATATTATATTATAAGACATTATGATTATGAAAAGGTTTTTTTTCAACCGCCGGAGCTTCTCATAGATCTTTCGACTCTGGTCTTCCAAATAAAAAATTACTGATTTCGGGTCACTTTTGGTGCAAAGAAGCGGTTTCTTTTGTGTCTCAGAAAGAAAATACATACCTAGCCCAGGGCACCTGTAGAAGCAACATAGAGTCGTGCAAGCACTGTCAGACACAAGCACCCAGACTGACAGTAATTGTTTGGGACAGCAGGCTTTCTCTACAGTTACCCGTCTCCTGCACGCTCCACCATATCGTAATTAGTGATCTTAGCAGATAACAATCGCCTTCAATATAGCAGCATATCTTGCAGTTATACGTATGGGTTGATATGAGTAATGACATTCAATTCCAGACTTATATAGATTTTCATGTGCTATGGCCGCTTGTTGTGTAAGCAAACTCATAAATTATATTCTTTTGAACGAAAATAGTTGATAATTACAAATTGTGTAGTGCATTCTTTATTTTATAAGTAAAATTTTCTCTGTAACTTTGAGCTATGATTCATGATGAATGTCAGAATAACAACAAATTAAATATGTTATTTTTTATTTAATATTCTGATGATGTTCTGGTACACGAGCATATGATTGAAACACATAGGCAACTAAGCAGCCAATGCTTCTCAAGTATCCGAACAGAGCACTCTGTCAATGTACAATTATTATTAAAATTAGGCTACATACAGCCATATTTGAAACTATTCCAGCAAACGGCGCAGAGGCAGAGATTTTGTGGCATTTACAGGTACAAATGTTTTGTTACATAATTAAAGCCCACAGCGGCTAAATGGCCCCGCCTTTTGATTCTGGCCGAGCCTCTGAGCTAAATCACAAAGCTGCCTTTCATCGAGCTTGTCAGAATTGTGAGGCTACTACAAACAGACTTGACTGCCGAGATATAATTGTCTAATGCCAAAACGGAAACTTAAACAGATAGCTATGTTTTTTTCTAAGGCCCGATTTTCCATTCGTTGGAAACATTTATCTGTTGGATGGTATTATACCACTCAAAGGCATGTGCTCAACATTGCAAATACATGTTTAAATTTTTTTGACGTGACAACGTCTTAAATTAGGTTGCGGCTGGGAGTCACTTATGAAAAAGTGTAACGCTCGGTAACGTTACGATGAGTCACCGAACGAGAGAGAGGCCCGGCGAATGCCTTGCGTCTCTCTCCCACTCAACTATGATCGGTCTGCCGCGCGCGCAGCACTAGAGAATTAGGCAAAAACAAGTTGATTTTTTGAATTAGAAAAAGACGTTGTCACGTAAAATCTTCGCCCGTAAAAACGACTTTACAGGCAACCATTTTTTTAAAATAATATTGTTGATATTTAATTAAAAATTTGGGCTTAATTTGTTTTATAATTGCATGCTTATATCACACAGTAAACTCAGAATGTTGAATGCCTCATAACTGACCACAAAATTATCGACTTATTGATTTGGGTACACGAATGGTGATATCGTAATGATGATGGACAGCAGCTGGGTTCTCGTTCGACATTCATCAGTTGCCAATCGAGATACAGCTAAAATCGTGAGCGAGCAACTGTTAATGGCATGACTGCATCAGTCTGTATGCGTGCAGATAATATTAGCGTGTCCAGTGAAATTTGCGTTTTTTCGTTAATACAATGTGACAGGTTCCTTATAATTATTTTAAAACGTTAGGAGAATACGTTTGTTTACATTGTAATAACTTGAACTAAGTAAACAAAATTTAATCAAGCGATTTAGTTTCAAAAACCAGTTTAGCCATTTTGGAAGTAGGTACAGCATTTATAACTTTATAACATATAGTTTCCAATCTATAATATATAGTATACCATTCTCTATAATAATATCACAGACTACTAAGCAGAGTTTTAAGCAAATCAGGTATTAGGTAACGGATACACACACTTTTTTTTGACATGATTATATTATATAATATTAAAACTCCCAGACTATTGCTTCGCAGAAGTTTAAATCCTTTTTCACATACAAATTATTTTAAAATTTTTATTACTTTTGTGACTAACAGTTTATTAGAATTGAAAATAGTTTAAAAAGCTCTTTTTTAAAAAAGTGAGGTGATGACTAATGCCGATCTCGAGGGCGGTTTGTGGAGCGTATTAATTTACTAATGAAGCCGTTTGAGATCCTGGAGCTCTCCTAGACTAGTTATTCCGTTAGAGTAGGCTTTATTCACCTTTGATGGGACGATGTCGCAGATCAAGCTGTTGAGTGACATATACATGTTCGCCAATTCGTCTTTACATCTATAGTGTAACCAAATCAAATCATTTCACTGCTGTAAATAGTGCAGGTGTTACATACCTAGATGTTTATTTATTTCTGTTTCTATATGCGATTTTACAATTACATAATGCACTTTGTTTACTAAAAGTAATAGCCAATACACGGGGAACACTCCAATATTTTCAAAAAAACTATATCTAAGATGTAAATAGAAGTAGTCTTGCAGGTACGTTTATGGTAAGGCGGTAAATGTACATGCAGTCTGCTCTTCACCAGTATCGGTCATGGGTTCAATTCACATACAAGGCAAATATTTGTGAGAGTGAATACAGCAAAAACAGAACAAAAATACTAAAAGTTCATAATTATTAAGACCAAATTACCCATGCAATCAACAAATAAGTTATTTATTTATTGTTATATAAAAGTTAATAACGAAAAATTCATTGTCAGAGCTACATACATAACTCCATTAATGCATACCCTACCCATAATCTCTGTGCACGCCTCTGCTCTGTTATGTGTCTTAGTCTGTGTCTCGTCAGGGATTGAGCTCTCTGACACTTGGACAATTAACACGAACCAAGCGAATACATCGTAAGCAGAGTGGCTACAAGCTGCGGTGACCATTTGTACGCCTGTTTCGGGATTGGCTTTGAATACGATACACCATCAAACAAATTATTATGATGATAAAGTTTATAAGAGATGCAAACGTCTTGTATACATTTTATGTTCGTACCGATTGAATACTGTCATTCATTATGAATGGAAATTATTGAATACGTATGATAACTTTTATCAGTCAGTTATAATTATTTGGAATCTAGGTGTATATGATATGCATTTTAATAAAAATGTCTCAGTGCATGGTTATGACACAGTGAAATCTCTGCACCATAATCTCTTTGTATAGACTAAGGATATAAATTTGTATATAAAAAGCCTACAATTTTCTAAATATATTTTTTTGATATATTTATATTAATACTTATAAGTGCTTTATATATTTAGCGATGAAGTAATGTATTTAGATCACAGGGCCAAAACCAGGCAAAGACTATATTCTGGTGGTACCAGTAAAGAGTTGGCTTAATTATATATTAAAAGTAAGTCATATAAAATTAAAAACAAACTAAAGGATCAGCTGACATTATGTTTTAAAACTAAGATGTTTCTGCCTGGGAGCATCACGTCTAAAGAAGAAAGGCCTCGTCTCGCGTTCGTTCGCAAATTTCACTTGCGCAGCGTCGGCGGCGCATGCGTCCGCGATAGTAAATAGATAAAACCTGAATATTCATCACTAAAAGCGGGACTTCTGTCTCAGATAAAAGTAATTTGTAACATTATTGCTGCTACCATAATTAACTGAGAACAACGCACTCATATAATTATACAGATTTTGTTGTTGGGTAACTGTAAACCGAATAAGTACTTACTGTAATGCTTACTTGGTTGAGTTACTACGGATTTGGCTGTACGATATTTGATACTATATATTGACTTTTACTTAGATACTTCGCCTAGAGAGAACTAAAGAATACGGTTTAAAATAATAATAATTTATTTCCAAAAAATACATGGATATGTTTATACAAACTTACATGAATTACAGTAACCTTGAGTATATTTCGAGTTTGTAGCCTCTGCTGAACTAGGGTGACCTGTATTTCAGCATGCAGCGCCTCCAGTCCAAGGACCTTAACATAATTTACATAAATATAATGCAGAAGGATCACACAAACATAAACATTCATAAACATAGAATTACAAAAATAATTACAAAGCTAATTGGCAAGAGTCTACGTTGGATGGTCTTCCGTAAAGTTGAGTATTGAAATATAATAATATCTACAGTCCCAGGTATTTTTCTTGGGCGTGAAGCGGCATTAATATATGACCGTCATAAGTGGGTTATTACTGCGCTTATGCCATGATAAAAGAACAACTTGATTTTGCAATCGTCTTACTCTTTTTAAATAAGTGTATGATTGGATAATAGATTTGGGAATCGGACATTCTGAGACTAAACGAACAATCATTTTACGTTTCTGATGTCAATCAATATCATCAAGAAACTGTAATTTCGTGTAGAAATGTACATAAAAACTGCCACTATTCAATGACAATCGTTGGTAATCAAATCAGAATTAATCAAATAAATGGCAGACTGGATTGTTCGAAAGAATCTTTTTCTTTCCAAGAAAAATGTGAAGAATTAACACAATAGCTCATTTCTTGTGAGCAAATTTATTCGTGAGAGGTTTTGTCTAATGAAGTGGTACAGTCAGTGACATAAATACGCATATAATTTGGACAAACATATATAAGTATAACATGTGTTTGATACAAGGTTTTCTTCTAACCCCAAACTAAGCATATTTCGTAATAGATACCTACTATAGAACGGATAAACATACCTACATACTTTTTTTTCTCAATATATAATAATTATCATGTTATGGAACAAATATGTTGCCAGTTTACCTGTTCATGCATGAAAATATTTGTTTTGCATAGGAATTAAGCTCACGTGCATATTGACGTCATGTCAGTCGTCAAAAATATAGACACCAGCACTCGTCTTAAGGCATAACCGACCGACTTGTTCCCTGCTACGCCTAGATGGCTAGAGCTGTGCAAGTTAGAAGCTCTAACTTTCTAACTTAGAGCAGTAGAAAATACAGTGTTAACCAGTTTGTTTTGCAAAAGATTTTACCTGAATTAAATTAATGTATATTGAACCATTTATTAATTTAAGTAGTCTTTGAATATATTTATTATTAATTTGATAACTAGTCCTTATGTAGGAAACATAAGGACTATTTATGTATCCTTATGTTGATGGATATCAAACCCTGCCATTTTCGACTTATTGGTAAATATGTCGAATATCATTTAAAAAATATTATCATTGTTGTTTTATAATAACAAACAAGAATCTATAAAACAAATACGATTAATACATTCAAATAAAGAAAAATATTTATTTTGGAAGCCTCATTATCTACAGGCGCCGTAATCGAAACGCACCAGTAATTGGGTATGCCTTTCATCGGCGAAATTATAGACGATATTTTTAACTCTTCATATTAGGTTATTATCTGCCTCTCGTTGATATAACGATAGCGAATAATTGAGATAACAAAATATGATGTAAAACTCAGTAATAGACAACACAGTACATTTTGCACAACTACATATCAATACTTTTTTTTATTATACCGTCAGAGATTTTTTTACAAATATTTTTTTAGCTAATAATGAGTCTAAAAGTTGATTTATTATTAAGCAAATAGTAATAATTCTACTTTTACTATTTTTGATTACTAAGTTACTATATTTAAAAAAAAGCAAGATTTTATTTTGCCGTTCAGTGTATACACAATATTAACACAAGCAAAAAATTTACATGTTTTATAAGATATTAAATTGTGTGAAGGGTATTTAATAGTCATATTTTTAATTAATTACCTAATTAATTATCACATTAAATTAACTTAAAACATAGCAATAATCGTCCCATATTTATTACTTGCACCAAAGCTAAATGTATGAAGACCGATATGGCGTGGTAGAGAGTATACCCGCTCTCCGCTCTTAAGGTCGTGGGTTCGATTCCCACGCACGACAAGTCTTTGTGTGCATGAACATGAATATTTGGGTCTGGGTGTTTTCCTATGTATATGAAGAAATATTAAATTTTATAAAATAAAAATAAAGTATTTATGTATGTTTATACGTTATTTAGTATCCTTAACACAAGTTCATAATTAAATAAGTATCATTCCAAGAAAAAAGTCTTGGAACTAATTAATTTGTGTTATTGTTAGAAAAAAATATTTATTAAATTAATTTGAGAGATTTGCTTGAAGCCATAGACAAAGTTGTGATTGAAATTATATTTAAACATAAACAACAGTCGGTGCTAGCCGCCTTATGTCTCATGTTCAGAATATTTTTTTTTAACGGTTACAACTGATAAACTGGAACATATTATTGTATAAACGGCTATGATTTTGTAGGAGAATATCTAGTATGGGATTAAAGACGTTCTCTAATACTCGTAGAAGAGAACACAAGACAAATAAGTACTAAAACTACAAAAGGTAATTATTAAGCTGTTGTTAAGCCAAGCTGTCTTATGACTGTGTCAGACGCAACCATCGTAGCGTAGCTTATAACTGCTCGTAATAATGGCGGGATTAAATACCTTTACGAAACGAGAGGCGTGTGTGCTCCACTTTGAAATTATGTCTAAAACGGCCGACGTCTGCCTGACTTTATTATATAAAATTACGGGGCTTAAAACTTCCACAATCCCGTCGCGACTCGTCAATTATTCAATATCAATAGTGTAGAAAATTATAGCAATATGATGAATGACGGGAGATAGGAAACGATTGATACTCAACTGAGTATTGTGTTGAGATTGAGGCATCACTAAGGGTAAGTCAAACTATATTTGACTAGCAGCGCCCTGCGGTTTTACCCGCGTGGTCCCCGTTCCCGTGGAAATATCGGGATAAAGAGTGTCCTATATGTTAGTCCAGGACTGCAGCTATACACGTACAAAGTTTTATCACAATCGCTCCAGTAGTTTTTTCGTGAAAGAGTAACAAACATCCATCCACACATACACGTAGGATGACGGATATGGCGTTGAGGTCTGTATACCCGCACTCCGCTTCTAAAGTCGTGGGTTCGATTCCCACACAGGACAAATCTTTGTGTGCATGAACACGAATATACGATCTGGTCTGGGGGTTTTCTATGTATATTAAGTATGAATTTTCAAAAAAGAAGAATTTAAGTATGACACACAAGTTCTTAATGATACTTATCTTAAATAATTGGTGTAATTGTCAGAAAATATTTATTTATTTTATTATTATTTGAGAGTTGACCTCATTAACATGAACAAAAAAGCATATCACTTTTTATATTAATATGTAAGAGTAAGTTTGGAACTGAGTTCCTAAGCCTGGTAAGAGTACGTCTGAACCAAGTGATCGTCTTTTTAGTAAGTAATAAAGTTGACTATCACAAAAATAGGTAATTTTTTTTAAAAAGGGATAGTAGTTATAATATGAAATAACTTATCTTTAAGAAGAATCTTGAAGAGATTATTACAAGCCTCGCTTTATACTTTCTGGCTATTTTTATACACGTAAAAATGTGACGAGTGTAGTATAAAAATCAAGTCTGCCGTCACCATCGCCTCAGTACACTCTCAGGGCCGTTAACCCTGTATTGATTAACGTCCCACTACCAGTAGATTCTGGTTATATTCCACCACGCGGGAGCAGTCTGATGAGCCAAGCCATGGGTATGGCGTCTTGCTGTTAGATATTTTCAAGCCTCTTATTAATTTTTATTTGTATTCAAGGTGTGTTGGATTATATTCTGCTAGCCTGTATGTGACTTATAACTAAGCAAATAAAACCTTACCTTTCTATAACGCTACCGAAATTAGTGATAGTGGGGACCAACTTTCTAGGACGACTTCCGAAGCACAGAAGGTCTCGATATGATATGCAACACAATCGGTCACCCATCAAAGTCCTGACCTCTGAGACTGCTGCTTAATATATCCATAGAGTATACTTACATTATCTTTGCATAAGAATGTCATCTATGAAAGTTGTCATTCAGTGTGTGCGATTGTAATCGCGCAGTCATCGTTCGTTTTCACTTATCGGTAAATATCTACTTAATAATCTTCTCAAATAGGTACCTTCTATATTTATTAAGATTATTCAATGTCGAAAGAAAATAAAGAAATAGCACGCGATCACCATGACACCGGAATTCGATAAAGTCTATGTTAAAGCACAGACCCTGTGCCTGTGCTACAACATGGAAATCCTTATCCTGAATTAAGTAGGAACTTCACGTTTAGGCCATGAAAATTTTTTCCTGATGAACACCCAGCAACAGGGCCATCAATTATCACATCAATGCTTTGATGTTAGATGGCCCTGTTTAGATGGTTTCATAATATTTGTTTTTTTTTAAGTAAACTACACGTACTATATTAAAGTAAAAAACTTACAGTTTGCTTTTTGAGTACCTACTTTATTTATTTCGAGAAAACTTTCAAATTTCTCTTGTTATAAAAACCTTATTAAATTCTCTATTGCTTAAAAGAGATACATTACAAATGTACAAACATTTTTAATATCAGCTTCAGCTTATCTTAAGTGATATGGTTCCGTACTTGATATATTTCATACTTAAATTAAAATTTATCGGTGTATACACGTATGTACCGAATTGGATAATGCAAGGATTATTAAAGGAAAATTTTATAAATTTTAACAGTTTTTCATAAAAATATCTTCTTGTTGGAAATTAATGAGTGAATGAGAAACAAGACTGTGAAAGATCTTCAATATAACATATTCAAGACTGCTCGCAAAACAATTACGGAGTGAAAAAATATGGCACTACGCAATTCGCCATGCCAGCTATAAACAAATAAGGGTGGCTGGGTAAGAAAGCTCTCGTCTTCGCTTGTTTACCTGTCACTGTCAGCTTCAGATATGATCAGATGTTGCTGATCACGTTGGAGTCGTGCATATGGCGTGACCCGCGGGGTCACTCGCCATATGGTGCACCAGTCACGCCTTAAGGGGCTCTACAGACCTACCAACATTGACACACTAACTAGGCTTACATGTGCGCGTACGCTCACTAATCATAATAAGTTGTTTATTTACGAAACTTTTTTCTATTTATGTGTGAAGGTTGATAAGAACAACTAAGCGGTAATCTTAATATTTTTTATATTGTATTCGATTTAAGATATATTAGGCATTCTTCTCAGTCTGGTTGCCTTTTGGAAGCCTCGTTAGTTACCGACAGACTGACTGACAATCCCCTCCCCCCTTTAGAATCACGACAGGCTGACTGACGAATCCCCACGTTTGAGACTGACAAATCTTGAGAAAATACTACAACAGACAGATTAGCTGACCAAATTTAACAAAAAACTGCAGCACTAAGCAAACTGCTTTTCGCAGGAGTCATGTGACGATTATTCGTTGAAGAGTTTCGGACGACGACTGAAACGACGCGAAAAATGGTACATGTGTTGTAATCTCAATAAGTAGGATAAAAATCATAGACTCGAACATTTGACACAACCTGAAACTTCGCAGCTCAGAATAAGATACTAAGCAACGAATAAAAATATAATAATACATAAAAAATAAATGAATACATGCCCGCAAAAAAATATCCTAAGTGGGTATCGAACCTTTGATACGAAGAATTCGATAATAAATATGGCGTGCAAGCAAGATTTCTCTTTGCCATATGCATCGACGAATGTCCATTCACATAATTAGGTATTATTACGCAATGTTGTCAGTAAAATTTCTTTGAATGATACTTTATGTAATTGTGTAAGAACATTAATTTGTTACATGTAAAAGCAAATAGGTAGCGAAAAGGTCTTGTGGATTATTTCTATCATCATTTGTGGTGATAAAATTAATAATAACCATTATTTGTAGTTTCTTGTTGGTTCGCATTAAGCTGTGTAAAAGCTACAGCCAATTTAAGGCCCGCGACTTCACTCACTTTAAAATAATAAAATATAGCTTATACTTATTAGAAATAGTGTAGCTTTTCTTTTGTAAACAATATTTAAAATCTATTGAGTGGTAACAAGAAAATTTAAAATTACTTTATTCAATTTGGCCTTCGATGGAGCACTTGATTTCAAACTTGCTTCAGGACTAAGTTTGAAAAATCATCTAGACCCCGAACTGGCAACCCATGGGTAATTAAGGTTCCTAAATGGCGACTGCGGACCAGAGAACGTACTAGAGAACAACCCAACGGACTGGTAGTAAGGTAAATTGGCGGACAGTCGGTGAACTTACATAACAAATGAGGCGGTATATGTTCAGCAGTAAACTTCTAGTGGTTCAGATGGAAATTATGCTTCAGATCTTACCTTCTACAGACAAATTAACACGTTGCCACGCTACTAACCTGTAACTAGAACAAATTTACAAAAAAAGGTCACTTCCATATTACTCTTAGTGTCTTAAGGGCGATCACCGCTATTCTTGAATTACAAAACAGCTCCTAGGTTAATAAGTAGTCTTCATGCCTCCTTATTCAAGCTTTTGATAAAGCACGTAATTATGTTCCTCCAATTCGGAATGCTCTATGATATATCGTGTGATATCTATTCATAGATCTTAATTTCCTTTGAGAAAATAATAAAATCAGGTAGTCTATTCGCGTTTATCTAACACTGTTAATGGGTATACAACGATTTGTCCGAACTGCCGATAATTGGCTTAATTAACGTTTTAATTAAATGAATCTTGCGTGAGTTACTGCTCGTAGATGCTGGCATTACTTTTGTGTTCTCAATAACAATTTTTTATTTAACGGTTTTCTTAATTAAGCGAGCTGTGCAAACTTGATGTTTTGAGCTAGGGTTGCTACTTAGCATTTGACTTTAAAAACATTATTTAAAAAAATATCTTTTGTCTAAATTTTATTACTCTTAATAGGAATATTTTAATAATGATCAGATCTCAATCAGATATTAGATATACAAATATTTTAACACCTCTATTTGTGTCAGTATAAAATATATATAGTAGGTAAAGTATAATGTTAGATACAATGTTTCATAATAAAAATATCTGACATGAGGTTTTGCTATCATGTTTTATATTTCTGTTATACTTTCTGTGCTATTTCTTGCATGGTTCTTGTTTAGTCCTTTTGAATATATTATTATGAACTATTTTTACTATAAGAAACGAAAATAAACATTTTGACTTTACGTACCCTATAGTTAGTTTATTACTTGCTTGGAAAGAGTTTTGAAAAAACACCACGGTTATTTTACTACTTTTTTTTAATACTTACACATTTTTTTTTACTTTAAAAGTTTCCTTATTATTCCAAACTTGGGTAGGACAGGCAATATATTTAATCGTTATAGAAATATAATGCTGATTTTTTTGTAATTTGCATAAAATTTTAATACTTAGTCACTGACTTTTCTGTTTATATAATAGGTTGGGGAAAAGGTCTTTTCGTATTTTTGTATGAAAAGTCAAGACATTTTTTTCAAAGTTTATTTACATTTATTTACAATATATATGTACCGTTTTGTTGAATAACTTTCTGCCATTTTGTGGGCAGAGACATTATCCCGTTACTGTAGAAACTTTGGGACTTCTGATCAAAAAAACGGGACAAATAGTTTTGGCAGTCCTCTCTTGAGGTCAACCTTACAGAACCTAAAGAATTCTGCAGAGACCGAAACAGGTGAAAATCTGAAGGCGCAAGGTCAGGGCTATATGGTGGATGCACTAGGACCTCCCAGTCGAACTCTCTTAATTTTTGCTGAGTGGCTAAAGATGTGTGTGGTCTAGCGTTATCGTGATGAAAGACCACACCCTTCCTGTTGATCAATTCCAGCCGTTTTCTCTCGACTGCTTCCTTTAATCTCATCAGTTGCTGGCAGTAAAGATCAGAATCGATGGTTTTGCCGGGCGGTAAAAGCTCATAATAAACAATGCCCTTCCAATCCCACCATACACACAGCATTACCTTATTTCGTGTTAGGCCAGGTTTGGCCACAGTCTGTGAAGCCTGGCCAACTTTCGACCACGACCTTTTTCGCACGTTCTTGTCGTACGTGATCCACTTTTCATCGCCAGTTATCAATCTCTTCAAAAACGGCTCGGTTTCATTACGTCTCAATAATGAATCGCAAATGAGTACACGGTTCATTAAGTTTCTTTGAGTGAGCTCGTGTGGCACCCAAATATCGAGCTTTTTTGTATAACCAGCTTTCTTCAAATGGGTCAAAACTGTTTTGTGGTCAATTCCCAGTTCTTCAGCTACATCGTAACTACTAATATGCCGATCTTGCTCCACTCTTTCAAAAATGGCGTCCATTTTATTCGTAACAGGGCGACCAGAGCGAGGTGCATCTTTAACATCAAAATTTCCGGACTGAAAACGTTTGAACCAAATTTGTGCTACTCTTACTGACACTGCATCAGGTCCATAAACATCACAAATTTTTTTCACTGCTTGAGTTGCATTTTTGCCTTTTTTATAATAAAATTTTAAAATGTATCGAATTTCTTCATTAGATTCACTCATTTTTACGGAGAGAAAAACAAATGAAAAATAGCGGGAAACAACTTTTTTTTATTTTTTTCTTTTCTTTATAATGGAACCTTTTTAATGTTACCAAAACCAGCCAGACACAAATAGTACAGTCAAAAAAATTTTATAATAAGTTTATACCTACGTTATGCGAAAAGACTTTTTCCCCGACCTAATATTTACCGGTAAATTACACGCTAAATCTGCACGTACCTTACGTAGCAACCCTAAAAATCTTAACCCCGTCATGCCCAATAGCTGTACCTAGCTATATTTTTTCTTAATCGACGGATTACTATACTTTCTAGCTATATCCTATAAGTACTTATTAACTATACATAAAAAATTCTGACTATAATCTTGTAATGTACTTACTTTATAAAAAGTTAACATACAAAAGGTCAAGTTCCCCTAACATAATGACTGTCCCAGATTAACCTGAAGGAACCATGCAGTTTTTTGCAAAAATCTAAAGCCTGTAGCCTACGTTCTTTTGTTGGGTTAAAGCCTTCTTTGAAACTGGATAATCGCTAATTTCGGTTTTGTTTTGGAATTAGATATTTTCTCACGGTAAGAAGTACGTAAGTAGTAGTAGTAAGTAAGTTCATGATTTGAAAAGGGTAATTAACCTAGAGGTACAAATAATTTATAATGTTTATTTAGGGGGAATGTACGATCGTAAACAAATGTAAAGTTTTAAGTAATGGGAATTGGTAAAATAAATATGATACAAATTATGTCATTTATGATTACAACACAATTGTATTCGCTTGTGTTAAATGTTTAGTTGAAGGTAGTAAGGTATAGTTCGCCTTCCAGGTTCCGTATGCTTTGTTAAAGGTGTATTTATAAATTTAAGGCTATAGTTTCAAGTGTTATTGTTATTATTAGACCACTCTTGACAAAATGGCGGGCTAGTTGTGAATATTTCGTAACATAAAACAGAGATACCCCAACGTAATCGATCCCGAGGCAATGTGTCGCAACCTCACTCTAGAGGAATTTTGAGCCGTTGCCAATACGTCGACCGCATTTCACGGCTTTGAGACGTACTGAAATTAGATCTTTTAAACTTTTAACTAAAGCTTTCAATGTTTAAACTCTGACAATATATTTATTTAGGAAAGACTAAACATTATTGATATTTCTGCTATAGTTAGCACATTCGTATGAAAATCGAATATTTTAAATAATGATTTCAATGTTTATGCTCGGATAATATTCTATACGATACCAACTAATATAGTTTTAATTAGAAAAGACTAGTTATTAAATCTCTTAAATAAAACTTTTAATGTTTAAATATGGGATCTAGACTAATATAGTATTATTTAGGAATGACCAAAAAATTTTGATTGTTTTGCTATAGTCAGAACATTGTTATGTAAATTAAGGGCGGCTTGCACGACTGTCACTAAACCTGTTTAGTGCTAAATCCATTTTAAACATCGTCTGTCCCTCTCATCTTCAAACATATGACGAGGGACAGAACGATGTTTTAAATAGATTTAGCACTAACAATATGAGTCGTAGTTGTGCAAGCCGGCCTAAATCTTTCAATGTTTAAATTCGGAACATATGCGGTAGGATCTCGACTAATATAGTTTTATTAAGGAAAGACTAAAGATAATTTATTTTTCGCTATAGTCAGTAGAGTCGTACTGCAATTGAATCTTTTAAACATTTTACTTAAGCTTTCAACGTTTAAATTCACAAATTTTTTGTAGGATATCGACTTATATAGAGATCTTTTAATATTTTAAGTATAGCTTTCAATCTTTAAACTCGGTAAATATGTTGTAGAATATCGACTAATTATTTTTTTCCGTTTGGAATTGTTTTACAATGTATATTAGTACATATCATATCAAGCCTAATTTTGTTATTGTCCAAATTACATACAGAGAACACACATTAGTGAATTTACTATTGATTTTGTACGTTATATATCCAGCAATATCCCCCTCACTTCCTTTCGCGTGAAGACTATTCTCCCAAGTCCCTCTACCAGCATAGGCGACGCTGGTAGAGGGGCGTTAATAGGCTTAGCTGATGATGTTTATATTGTTATGTAACCATACACTCTCATTTTTCTATCTGGTGCCCAAGAATGACCTTGACCTAAAAACAAAACCTTGGGCTAGAAGTCTCGTCGTTATTTATTTACTGACCTATTTGGTGATAGGTCATACCCTATACAATTCATTAAAACGTATCGTATACACACTAGTTTTTAAAATGGCACTAGATAGTACTCAAACATACGGCTAATATCTGATGGAATTGCGTGCTTCGTTTGCAATAATAATACTAGAGGAATCCTTTTCGATGCTAAATTTTTATGTATTTTAGAAAAGCCATAATCATTTTTTTCCCCAACCCAAGGGTAAGCAATAGAATGTTTTACTGACACCTTAACTAATTCGGTCGGTTTTTTATTTCTTTCGTCGTCGTATTTGGTTGTCATTTGGACGTAGTCGTATTTCATACAATGTCCGTTTGAATTTTTGTTACATTCAATAAACACGGTGTTTTTTTTATTCCTATTTTTATATTATATAATATGATGAATTACTATCTACTACTGAAAAGCTTGAAAAAATTATCGTCGGGTCTAAACTTTCTTTTTTTCAATAATACTTATTTACATTACGAAATAACCTATAAGTCGTATAAGGCCAAGTCTGAGATGGAGCTACTTAGTTACGTCAGAAAATCAACAGAGGGCGCTTTGCCATTTTGATTGACGCATTCCTTTTATCGCAGCGAATCATGTAATATATTGTACAAGTGGCAATTATATTATATTCTATTATAATATAGGCATTTTCTTAACACTCAAATTGCATACCTATTTATTTATTTATAGCATAGTGTTGTCAATTAAGCTTACGATAACGAAACGTGCCAAAGTTAGCACTCATACATGATTGGCACTTACTTATACATACTACAATAAAAATAAACTTTTAGTGTAGGTATATTAAATATAAATACCATTTTCAGCTAAGCAATGCTTTCTTTTAGCCTCCATTTTCGAGTCTGAATTCTAGTCATTATTTATCATCTGCTCTTAAATAACACAATTTTTCTCAAACAGAAACCTTCATTGATAACGCTCATGTGAAAGACGCAGTACATACTTTTTATTCATACAACTGTTCAGAAGAGCCTCTAGCGCATTTTACACACGCCGTAATCCTTAGTGAATCACCTGAAAGTCATTTTGTCTTTAGATGATTTTAGTGAATCATCACACACATCTCTACACTCTAGTGCATTTTCTCTACATAATAAATTAGTCTAAAGAAAGAACTTAAATGGTGACCGTAACCAGATCCAGCACGATACCAAAATAACATACGAATGAGGAGCGGTGACTCACACTCGGTCGAGCGCTCTCCAGCGCGCACATTTCGGGTCACTGTTATTCTGTTCTATAATAAAGATGTATCGACAAGACCACTTCTAGAAATGGAACTGAATATGCATCTTACTTATTCAATTGATTCATACAAAATAAATCAAACAGATTCAGTAATTGGGTGCGGTGCATATTTGAAATTTAAAACAATGAGTGTGAGTTTGACAACTTCGCAATAAAAAAAAAAATCTACATTATGGGCCAAGTTATAATTATTTAGTTATAGTATGTTTTTAATTTTTTTTATTCCATCTTCAATATTTTTATGCTCTGCAATAAAAGAACCGGCTTTATTAGTGATTTAAACACTTCGAATGCAATAAGAAAGTCATGTGCGATAATAATATTATTAAGTATTTATTTGTAACAGTAATATCTCACAATGGAGACCCTTTGACAGGAATGGTCTTGGGCTACACTGTCATATTGGAAGTTTATGGGAGAGGCCTATGATCAGACAAGTATGTCCTTGGGCTGATGATGATGAAGTAATGTGTAGCAGACTTAACTTAACTCACCTATAGACATACATTTTAACATTTTGTCTAACCAGTAATGAGTGAGCTGAGTTTGTAGTACATACGCACCTTTATTGTTTCAGTCGAGAGCAGTGGTGAACGGCTCCCGATCACGGCAGGCAGGCCGGGCGACCCCTCGCCGCCGATATTCGAGCAAATCTTCAAAAATGCGAGGTTTGCGCAAGGCGGGAATGCCAAGTTTGAGGGAAAACTGCGCGGTAACCCCACTCCTGTCGTGTCCTGGACCCGCAAGAAGGCGCCGCTGGTAGAGTGCAACAAATACAGTATGAGCTACAACGAGCAGACTGGCGACGTGTCCTTACTCATTAAACAGATCGGACCTGGAGATGAGGGCGAGTATACCTGCACCGCGCGTAACCAGTATGGCGAAGCTATCTGCTCCGTATATATTCAACCTGAGGGCGTGCCCGTTCCGGCTCAAACCCTCCAGCAGCAGCAGAGCTACCGCCATGTAAGCGAGAGCGTCGAGCATAAATCCTATGGCACTCAGGGTTACACATCCGAGCAGAGCAATCAAACACAGAAAATTGCATACACCAACGGCTCTGACTATTCCTCTTCGGAAGACTTTAAAGTAGACACTTTTGAGTATAGACTTTTGAGGGAAGTTTCTTTCAGAGAATCTATTACGAAGAGATACATTGGTGAGACTGACATACAGATCAGCACCGAAGTAGATCATTCGCTCGGAGTGGTAGCCCCACCCAAAATCGCACAAAAGCCTAGGAATTCTAAACTGCAGGAAGGTGCAGATGCTCAGTTCCAAGTGGCGTTGTCGGGTAATCCCCGACCTCGCGTATCGTGGTTCAAAAACGGACAGAGAATAGTCAACTCAAATAAGCACGAAATCGTGACAACACATAATCAAACTACTCTTAGGGTAAGGAACACACAGAAGTCTGATAGTGGCAATTACACGTTGCTGGCCGAGAATCCGAACGGCTGCGTCGTTACCTCAGCGTACCTAGCTGTAGAATCGCCACAAGAAACGTATGTTCAAGATAACAAATCACAGTACATCATGGACAGTCAACAGACAGCAATAGAAGAAAGGGTAGAAGTCAGTGAGAAAGCTCTCGCTCCGCAGTTTGTTAAGGTCTGCCAAGACCGCGATATTACAGAAGGAAAGATGACGCGATTCGATTGCCGCGTCACGGGCAGACCTTACCCAGAAGTCACGTGGTTCATTAATGATAGACAAATTCAAGACGATTATAATCATAAGATTTTAGTAAACGAATCTGGTAATCATGCCCTTATGATTACAAACGTCAGTCTCAGTGATAGTGGCGTAGTGACGTGTGTCGCACGCAACAAGAGTGGCGAAATTTCGTTCCAGTGCAGACTGAATGTAATAGAACGGGAGCAAGTTGTGGCTCCCAAGTTCATAGAGCGATTCAGCACACTAAGCGTTCGAGAAGGCGAGCCAGTAGTGCTGAATGCGCGTGCAGTCGGAACCCCTACGCCACGAATCACATGGCAGAAGGACGGCGTACCCATTATACCCAATCCAGAGTTACGAATAAATACCGAGGGTGGGGCCTCGACACTGGACATCCCTCGAGCCAAGGCGTCGGATGCGGCATGGTACCAGTGCACAGCCCAGAACGTCGCAGGCTCCACCGCCACTCGGGCGAGGCTCTATGTCGAAGTGCCGAAGGAGCCTCCGCCCGAACAGAAGCGTCTTCACTTACCTCGGCCAACTAAAATTATTGAACCGGAGTAAGTACTTTTTTTTCCGTAAAATCAACCCATAACTTAAGTTTTATAATGACAATATTAAATAAAATTTTCATTTTAGGCCTGCTCCTGGTCCAGAAATTATATATTTGAGGCACGTGGAAAGAGCAAGACCTTACATTCCTCCTGGCGAGGAGGATCGAGTTTATCCACCGCCACAGTTTATTGTGCCACTGAAGAGCGTCACACAAATGGAGGGTGGCAAAATACACTTTGAAACGAGGATAGAACCGGTCGGTGATCCAACTATGAAAATAGAATGGTTAAGGAACGGCCAAAGTATTGAAGCCAGTAAGTTGACCTAATTTATAATTTTTTTTCGTACACCTGTATTGAAGGGTACGAAAAAACGACTGCACTATTTTTTAAAACAATACTATTTTTAATAGTTTCCACTACTTTTTTTAAATATTATTTGACGCCACATTTTCTGTTACAGGTTCCAGGTATACTTCCGTATTCCGTTTTGGTTACATTTCATTAGATATGCTCAGTCTGAATATTCAAGACAGTGGTGAATATACATGTAGAGCTATCAGTGCGACTGGTGTGGCAGAAACAAAAGCTATTTTGCAAGTAACACCACGAGCAACGATTGAAAGGACAAGTCAACATCCTGAAAGTTTACAGTATATTCAACAATTAGAAGATTACTCTAGGTACCAACACCAAGAGTCAATTGAAGATCAATCAGCTCAGAGGCCTCAGTTTATTAGGCCACTTCAAGATCTTGGAGAGCTTCAAGAAGGAAGAAATGCACACTTTGAAGCTCAGCTTACACCAGTCAGTGACCCTACAATGAGAGTAGAATGGTACAAAGACGGTAGACCAATTACAGCCAGCTCGCGAATCACGTCAATCTTCAACTTCGGTTACGTCTCCCTTAACATCATGCACCTACGGGCTGAAGATGCAGGTTCGTATACTGTGAGGGCTGTAAATAAGTTGGGTGAAGCCGTCAGTACCGCTACGATTAGAGTAGCCGCTAGGAGCACTGTTACTGCGGATCTTGGAATACCAGAACAACGAAGATACATTGAAAAGACTGAACAGTTAGAAGCATATCAGCAACAACAAAACCAGAGATATTACCAAGAAGTACCTGAAAGCACACAAAAACCAGAGTTTAAGACACCTATAAGAGACCAAATAAACATTAAAGAAGGTGGGTTTGCCCATTTCGAAGCTCGTCTTGAACCAGTCGGAGATTCAACTTTGAAAGTAGAATGGTTGAAGGATGGAAGGCCTGTTGAGGCCAGTTCAAGAATCACCACCTTTTTCAATTTTGGATATGTAGCGTTGACTATAAAGTCAGTCACAATACACGATGTAGGTAACTACACGTGTCGGGCTTATAACTCTATCGGTCAAGCGACCACTAGCGCCAACCTAACAATTATAACGAAAAAAGATATTATTGCTGAATCGCAGCATCCCGGTGGATTAGAGAAAATTCAGCACCTCGAAGACTCTAGTAGATACATGAGACGATCAGAGGAAGAAGTAAAAGTCACTCAAAAACCTCGTTTCTTAGGGCCTCTAAAAGGAACTAACAAAATTGTAGAAGGCCAAGGAGCACACTTTGAAGCAAGAGTGGAGCCACAGAGTGATTTGACTATGTCGATTGAATGGTATTTTAACGGAAAGCAAATAAAATCAGCTAACCGAATTCAAACCTATCATGACTTCGGATATGTTGCGTTGGACATATCGAGCGTGCGTGCAGAAGACTCTGGTGTATACACCGTGCTGGCGCGCAACGCGGCTGGGGAAGCGCAGCTGAGTGCTTCAATGACTGTTGAAAGTGAGTATATTAACAATATATTTATGTATGCTAACGTAACTCCTAAACCGCAAAAAACCCTAAATATCTATGACCCTGGAACCCAGGAAACTTTACATTGTGTTAGAACGTAGGCAATTGTTTCTGAAGCCAGATATTTATAATTTTTACAGTGGTATTTTTCTGGTAAATGGATAAAAAATAAAATCAGTTTCATTGTTTATTTATTCTTTATTTTTCAGCCCGGTCCAGCATTGATACTTCTAGTATACACAGAGGATTATTCGAAAAAACCAAACATATCGAGGAATCTAAGTTCATTGAACCGATGTATGAAATTGAAGAAATTTCAAAGTCAAAGCCTGTGTTCGTGCAGCCACTATCAGATCCTCAACCAGTATCAGAGGGCAAAAACATTCACCTTGAATGCAGGTTAGAACCTATGGGCGACCCAACTATGAGAGTGGAATGGTTCCACAATGGAAGAGCTGTTACAGTCGGTTCACGATTCAGGACATATTATGACTTTGGGTTTGTAGCGTTAGACATCATTCACGCCACATCTGTAGATTCAGGAGAATATACAGCTAGAGCCGTGAATCACTTGGGATCAGCTCACACATCCGCAATCGTTCGTGTTATCGAAAGGTCAGATATAGTTACCGATACGCAAAATGAACAAGCTGTTGAACAGATTCAAATGCTTGAGGATGCTGCGAGAAGAACGAGACAAGTACGTGAGGATATAACAGTTATGCAGGCGCCTCAATTCTCAAGATCACTGCATAATATTGAGACAGTTGAAGGAACAAATGTTCATTTAGAATGTAGATTGCAGCCAATTGGTGATCAAACGATGAGGGTTGAATGGTTCTGCAACGGGAGACCCATAAAGACAGGTCATCGTTTTAGACCAGCCTATGAGTTTGATTACGTTGCTCTAGATTTGTTAAGCGTATACCCAGAAGATTCTGGTGTGTATACTTGCCAGGCAACTAACCAACTAGGAGAAGCTGTTACTTCATGTGCTTTACGTGTAATAGCTAAAAAGGACTTGATATTTGACTCCCAGCACCCATCAGGTCTTGAGAAAATTCAATATCTCGAAGATACATCGCGTTACAAGAAATCAGATGTTATTGATGAAACTGTAAACACTAAACCTCATTTTGTCACTAAACCTAAATCTATTGAAAATGTAATAGAAGGCCATCACGTACACTTTGAGTGTAAACTTGAGCCTGTAACCGACCCAAACCTTAAAGTAGAATGGTTCAAAAATGGAAAACCCGTTACAATAGGCCACAGGTTTAGACCAATTCACGACTTCGGTTACGTGGCTCTGGACATTATTGATTTGATTGCTGAAGACTCAGGAGTATACACTTGTAGAGCCGTAAACTTTGTCGGTACTGATGAAGTTAGTTGTAAACTAACTTGCCGTGGAACGGCAGATATTGTTAGGGGTACTCAAAATGAGGCCGGCTTAGAACAGATTCAAGTGCTGGAAGATAAATCACGGTATAACAGAACAGATATGATGGACGAAGTTACAACACAGGCTCCAATTTTCACAACTTCTTTAAAAAATGTTGAAATAAAAGAAGGCCAGCGTGCTCACTTTGAATGCAGGTTGATTCCTGTTTCAGACCCGACTATGAAAGTTGAATGGTATCACAACAACATACCACTAAAGAGTGGATCTAGGTTCACGGAAACTAACAGTTTTGGTTTCGTCGCATTAGATATTATGTCATGCTTACCTGATGACTCAGGAACCTATACATGCAGAGCCATTAATGCACTTGGTGAAGCCGTAACTTCAGGCATTGCAAATGTGCATTCCAAGAAATCAATATATTTGGAATCACATCATGAGGGAGCGTTACCCCGATTGAACCAATTAGATGACGGGACGCGTTATCAGCGCCATAGTGCTCAAGAAGACGTTACAACACAAGCTCCCATGTTTACCCTGCCAATGAAAGATATCAAAGTTGCTGAAAACCAGGCAGCTCATTTTGAAGCTAGGCTTATACCAGTTGGAGATCCTAAGTTGCGAGTAGAATGGCTACGTAATGGTGTACCAATTGAAGCATGTAAGTATTTATTATTTAGAATTAAATGTATGAATATAAGTAAGTGACTTCAAAATCAAAATAATTTAATAATTTTTTTTCAATAGAGCTCTAAAGAAAGTCAACTTTTAACTAATATTAACGTTTATAAATATAAGTATTATATTTGTAGCTAATCGATTGACAACTATGCACGACTTTGGGTACGTGGCTCTCAATATGAAGTACGTAAACCCTGAAGACTCTGGAACATATACATGTCGAGCTATTAATGAACTCGGAGAAGCTGTTACATCATCTACCCTGTTTGTGCAATGTAAGTACATCACTAATAAAAGTTTAATTGGTAAAATTTACAGATTTCGTTAAGCATAACACAAATGAGTAGTACACAAAATAGTAATTTACAGAATGACACAGTATTAATTTCCTGCTTTTATTTTTTAATATAAATTGTAAATTTAAATGACTTCGACGATAATTCTGAACTTATAATTATTATAATTGTATTATTTAATCATCGATTCGAGAAAGGATAATATTTATTACTTTTTAATACACATTATTTGTTTTTTTTTTTAAATCCAGCAAAAGCATCATTGCAACTGGAGTCTCAACACGAAAGTGCGTTAGAAAAGATTCAACAGCTAGAAGATAGTTCTCGTTACCAACGTCGCGAGGATGTCGAAATGACTGTAAATCAGGCTCCGAGATTTATAACACAACTTAATGGCCCTTCGAAGCTTGTTGAAGCACAGAGTGCTCATTATGAATGTCGTATAGAGCCATACCCTGACCCCAACATGCGGGTGGAATGGTATTTTAATGGAAAAGTCCTGCAGAGTGGACATCGGTACCGCACGGCTTACGACTTCGGATTTGCTGCTCTAGACATACTTACCGTATATGGGGAAGATTCTGGAGAATACACTTGCAAAGTCATCAATAACTTAGGACAAGCGAGCTCATCAATTAAATTGAATGTTCAATGTAAGTGTATCATTATTAAATATATATTTAATCTAATTTCCAATATGATTTAACTAATAAATATTGTATTACAGCTAAGGAATCAATCATAAGGGACACTCAACACGAGAGCGCTTTAGAAAAAATACATTACCTTGAAGATGATAGCAGATACAAACGCGTTGTCAGAGACGAGAGCTTTATAGCCGAAAAGCCACAGTTCGGAAAGCCTCTAAAGAATGCTCAAGTACCCGAAGGTCATCCTGTACATCTGGAGGCGACATTGACTCCTGTCAACGACCCCACAATGCGAGTGGAATGGTATTGCAACGGCAGACCTATACAACAAGGTCATCGTTTTAAAACCACATATGATTTCGGCTACGTCGCTTTAGATATTCTATATGCTTATGGAGAAGACACCGGAACTTATATGTGCAAGGCCACAAACGCCGTCGGCGAAGCGGTTACTACAAGTTCCGTGAAAGTAGACGGTAAGATAGTATACATTACAATATATTTTTAGCAACTAATAAGTATATATTAATTATATTATTACATTATAATGAGCTTGCATTTCTCTCGGAAGACACCGATTTAGGATTATCAAAAATTGTCCTGCCATGCTTGCTTCCCTTTCTCACATCTTTTTATTTAATAAAACTATATTTGTTCTGGTTTTTTAATAGTAGGTTCAATACAAATATAAATAGAACATAGCGAGACTAAAACTGTAACTTTTAATAATGAGTAACTTTATTTTTTATATTGAGATAGAAAATTATTTACAATAATTTTATAATTTTCAGCCAAAGGTGGTTTATATCTCGACACACTTGATGAACAAAGGTTAAAGAAGATCCAAGAGCTAGAAAGGATTGAGAGGCCTAAGACAGTCGAAGAAGAGAAGCCGGGCCAGCGGCCTGTATTCTTGACAGCGTTGACTAGCTTGGAGAATTTGAAAGAAGCTGATCGAGCACACTTTGAATGTAGAGTTGAACCTATTAATGACCCAGACTTGACGATCGAATGGTTCTTGAACGGCCAGAAGATCAGAGCCGGCCATAGATACAGGACAACACACGACTTTGGATATGTCGCTTTAGATATTCTTTACTCATATTCTGAAGACTCAGGAACATATATGTGTAAAGCGACAAACAAGCTGGGCGAAGCAGTTAATACATGCACGTTGAAGGTTGCAGGTAACGTATCATATATATTTATAAAAAAGTCTTATTAGAATATTCATATATTTTTATTTAACGTCCTTAGATAAATTTTCTTGTATTTTATATGCAAACTAATTAATTACAGGGCACAGAAGCATCATTATGGATACACAACATCCGAATGGTCTCGAGAAAATAAAACAATTGGAAGCACAGGGTCATCACACAAGAATGGAAATAGATGAGCCAAAGATAAGCCCACCGAGGTTTGTTACTGAACTTAGGGGAACCACTCAAGTCATGGAAGGTAAAACCGCACATTTTGAATGCCAGGTGGAACCTGTTCATGACCCTAACTTACGAATCGAATTTTATCATAATGGAAAAGCTCTGCAATCTGCCTCACGGTTCCATATCACTTTTGATTTTGGTTATGTGTCATTAGATATCCAACATTGTGTCCCAGAAGACGCCGGTGAGTATTCCGTGAAAGCAATTAATGCGCTTGGACAATGCACTTCCTCGATATCAATGACAGTAACCGCAAAAGGCAGTATTATATCGGAATCTCAACGTCCTGAAGGCTTAGAGAAAATCCGAGAATTAGAATTAGCGGAACCATTTAGACGCCCGGATATCCCGGAACCAGTTACAAGACAGAGGCCAGTTTTCACGCAACCGTTACAGAATATAGATAACATTCAAGAAGGACAGACCGCACACTTCGACTGTAGGCTGATTCCCGTCGGAGATCCCACACTCAAAGTGGAATGGTTTAGAAATGAAAAGCTTATTGAAGATAGCTCCAGAATCACTAAAACACATGACTTCGGTTACGTATCAATGACCATTACTCACGTACGTGATGAAGATGAGGGAGTTTATATGTGTAGAGCATCGAACCTACTGGGAGAGGCTGTTACAACTGCAGCAATGAAAATAAAAAGTAAGTATAACGGTATAGATTTCTTTTTAATTTAGAACGCTCGTAGTTCATCTGAGTATGTTCGCCCAAAACGATCACCAAAGTTGAGTTCACAATGGTATATGTAGACCCTGAAATACTTGGAAAAGCCGCTCAAAAACATCTACAACAAATAACAGAACCTCATAGATCCATAAAACTTTTGTTTTCGAGACCTAGCGTTTGTTTGGGAGAGGAGTCCTAGTAGTGGGACGTTAAGTGGCTAAAATGCTGATAATGACTTCATTTAAAACTTCCATTACTTATCTTTTCATTTCTTTTACAGCTAAAGCAGCAATTCAGTTGGACTCTCAACATCCAGAAGGAATGAAGAAAATCCAAAAATTAGAACAGCCACAGAGCAAACGCTCTGAAGAACCAGACCGTGAGTTTGAGAAACCAATCTTCACGCAAGTTTTAACTGGGCCATCGGAGTTGTGGGAAGGTCAACATGCCCACTACGAGGCTAGAGTAGTGCCTGTAGGAGACCCAAGCTTAAGATTTGAGTGGTTCATTAATGGAGTAGAGCTTAAAATGGGTATGAAATATTTACAATTTTATTATTATTCTTATTACATTTATGATAAATGGAAATTAATTTAATGCTTTTAATTTGTTTCTACAGGTTCGCGATTCCGTACAACTCATGATTTCGGTTTCGTAACATTGGACATAAACTCAGTAGTAGCACAAGATGCTGGATTATACATGTGCAAAGCCATAAATAGAGCAGGCAGCACAGTGTCTTCAACTGCTCTGAAAGTGAAAACAAAGTCCACGATCGTCGATCAAGCAATGAGACCTGAGTCTTGGGAACAGATTCAGCTTAAAGAAGCCGCTATGAATAAAGTCCCTGAAATGTTTATCGATACAGGAGCACAACAGGCACCGATATTCACGACACATCTGAAGAGCTACGATAAACTTGTTGAAGGGCAACATGTCTACCTTGAAGCTCAGGTAGAGCCAAGAACAGATCCAAATCTTAGAATAGAATGGTTTAAAAATGGCATTTCTCTCACTACCGGTTCGAGGTTAAAGAGTACCTTTGATTTTGGTTTGGTAACGCTCTCCATCAATGGTTTGAGAATAGACGATTCAGGTATCTACACATGCAAGGCTACAAACTTGAAGGGAGAAGCAGTCTCTACAGCATCAATCAAGATAGAAGACCGACACTGGCTTCTAGGCGAGTCTCTTCATCCGGAATCCTTAGACAGGATTGGAGCTTTGGAACAACCAAAACTTACAAAGCCAGAGTCTCCGGAGCCGATTTATGAGATACCTGTATTTATTTCTCATCTCAACAACATTTTGTGTAAAGAAGGTGAAAATATTCATTTTGAGTGCAATGTAGAACCGTCCAGAGATCCCACCCTTAAAGTTGAATGGTTTTTCAACAACCAGCCGCTGCCATCTGGTTCAAGGTATAAGAGTACACATGACTTTAGTTATGTATCGCTTGATATCACACATACTTATGAAGAAGATTCAGGTATCTATACTTGCAAAGCTACTAATAATAAAGGATCTGCTACTACGTCAGGATCATTAAGATGTACTGGTGATAAGCATATCTACTTTGATACGCAACACCCTCAAGGCAAAGCTGGATTAGAAGCTGTAGAACAAACCGAAGAAGCAAGGCTTTCTAAAGGAAGGCGACCATCTGTTCCTGATACTGAATACTCAAAACCTGAATGGGTTGTGCCGACTGCACCAGAGCATCAACTAGTTGAAGGACAAGCTCTACATCTGGAAGGTCAAGTAGAACCCAAAAACGACCCTGATCTAAAGATTGAGTGGTATTTCAATGGAAAGTTGCTAGAACATGGCTCAAGGTTCAAAATTACCAGCGACTTTGGCTTTGTAACATTTGACGTAACTGATGTATACGAAAGAGATAGCGGCATTTACACTTGTAAAGCTTACAACAAAAGAGGTGAAGCATTTACCTCTTCGACAATTTACTGTTCCAGCAAGGAAAATTTGATTGAACGTACACAGCATCCTAAAGGAACTGAAGGATTAGAAAAGATTCAAAACCTTGAAGATTCTTTACGTAGAGATCCTGGTCAGAAATCAGACGACGATCTAGGTAGAGCACCTGAATTCACAACAGTTTTCAAGGACATTGTGGATATTAGCGAAGGTCAAATTGCACATTATGAAGCTTCACTTATCCCCACTGGAGACCAGAGCATGGTAATTGAGTGGTTTTATAATGGAAAAACAATTGAAGCCAGTCACCGTATTAGAACCGTATACGCATTTGGCATGGTTGTTCTTGAAATATTAGGTACGAAGACTACTGATTCCGGTACATATTCATGCCGGGCTACTAACAGATGGGGTCAGGCTGAAATTAGCGTTAAATTAGAATGTGTCGATAAGAGCAAAGGTCAAAAGCCTCACTTCACAACACACATTCAAAACATAGAAAGTCTTAAGGACGGTCAGTCGGCTCATTTCGAGTGCACTGTTGTTCCTGTCGACGATCCAGATATGAAAATTGAGTGGTACCATAACGGACAACAACTGCGCCATTCTACTAGAATCAAGACGGTATCAGATTTCGGCTTTGTCGTAATGGATATAGCTTATACACAAAATCACGATACGGGCGAGTACGTTTGTCGCGCCTATAACAAATATGGAGAAGATTTCACAAAAGCAACCATCAACTGTTATGGCCGAAGCGGAGTCTACTTAGAAAGTTTACAACCTGATTCTCTTGCTAAAATAAGAGAACTTGAAAGCTTGCAAGGTGCACAACAGCAATCGCCAGTGGCTGCTTCTGCAGAGCCACCTAAATTCTTAACACAAATTCAAGACGTAACTAAGTTAGTTGAAGGCCAGAGCGCACACTTCGAGGCCAGATTAGTGCCAGTTGATGACCCTGATCTAAAAGTGGAATGGTTCTACAACGGCAAGAAACTACCTCATGGTCATAGGTATAGAACGTTCCATGATTTCGGTATAGTAATACTAGACATTCTATACTGTTACGAAGAAAATTCCGGCGTATATGAATGTGTTGCTACAAACAAATTGGGAAGAGATTCAACTAAAGCTACTCTCAAATGTACCTCAAAGGAAAATTTGATCCTGGACTCGCAACTACCGCGGGTAAGATTTTTATTTTACTAATAGTACTTTATAAACTACAATATTGTAAACTATAATTTGACATTTATACAGCTATTGTAAAAGAAATAGGACTTAATTTAATGTTATTATTATAAACAGATTTTCCATGCCTTAGGGTAAAATGTACACGGATACATTACTGTAACACCTAAATTGTACCTTAATTTAATGCAAACAAATAATTTATATTTTATTTTATTTGGGATTTTTTAACCATTTCGTATTCTATCTCCGGAATTATAAAAATATTAAAAACTTGATGTTTTGCAATTTAAGGGCATGGAGGGAGGATTAGAAAAGTTGCAAACATTGGAAGACTCAATGATCCGCAGAAAAGACACCGCTGTTGAAGAAGTAAAAGGAAAAGCTCCAGTATTTACTGTGCCTCTTTCAAATATCGACAACCTTAGAGAAGGAGAGAACGCTCACTTTGAAGCGCGGCTTACACCTACAGATGATCCCAACCTGAAGGTTAGTTGTATAAAAATTAAAAAACTGATAAGACCAGATTGCTAAAATGAAGACAGTGAATTCGCTATGAATACTTATAAAATTGAGATTATCCAAATATTCTTATAAAAACTATTGCGCTTGAAAAATATACCGCGAGTCCATAATCAGTATCAGTTCAGTGCTCGAAGCTCTATTAGGTGGTCGGAAAGGATCACCGAAGTAAAACATGCACAGAGATTAGTTCTTTGGATAGGTAAGCGTTTGTGGCATTTCATAAAAAGCGCTTTCGTGCTTCGGAAGCCACGTTAGGCTGTTGGTCCCAATTATCACTGTAAGTGGTAGTCTTAAGCCTTGTGAGAAAACCTGTAAACTTAAACAAGATAATTTAAACAACAGGTCGCCATTCACCAGGCTTAGTAGTAAGACGTTAATAGACTGAAATGATAATAAGGATTATTTAGACAAAAATATTTAGCTTAGGTAGATGCAGTCTTTTTAGAGAAATAATCTGGTGTTTTCGTTATCAACTCCGAACTTTGGTGAGAATTCACGGTTTGTATAGATTTTATTAAAATGCTGTTGATATAAATAATGAATATAGCAAAAGAAACAACTGATGAATATTTTTTTTTAGGTTGAATGGTATTGGAATGGTAAATCGCTTAAAACTGGATCAAGGTTTAGAACATTCTGTGACTTCGGTTTTGTTATTTTGGAAATATCTCCTACATATCCAGAAGATTCAGGAGAATATTTATGTCGGGCTTACAATAATTATGGTGAAGCTGTCACTACTGCAAACATGAAAGTACAAGGAAAACGTAACATTATATTGGAATCTCAGTTGCCTAAAGGCATGGAAGGCACTATTGATAAAATTGCGGCACTAGAAGGATATACTGGTACTGTAGATTCAATGACACCAGAAACAGAGAGTGGCAGTCCGCCAGAGTTCATCACGACTCCCTCCGACCAAGTTTTGTCCGAAAATTCTTCGGCTCACTTTGAATGTCGCCTTGTCCCAGTTAATGATTCTAGCATGAGAGTTGAATGGTTCCATAATGGAAAACCACTATTAACTGGTTCAAGAGTTAAAACCATTAACGATTTTGGATTTGTCATTCTCGAAATTGGCGGTGTTTATCAACGTGACGCTGGTTTGTACACATGCAAGGCCACAAACCGTCACGGTGAAGCTACAGTGTCATGTAAATTGCAAGTTAAGGGAAGACAAGGCATCATTCTCGAGCCTCAACTCCCATCTCACTTTAAATCAGGAACTGAAAGTATACAGAAGTTAGAAGAAACCTTGCACAAACGAGAGGAAATCACTGTCGAAGATGAGAAACCGAACCCACCTCGATTTACTGTAGAGATTAAAGATAACCTTGATATCCCCGAAGGTGGGCCTATACACTTTGACTGCCGAGTAGAACCAGTTGGTGATCCTTCCATGAGAATCGATTGGTTTTATAATGGCAGGGCATTTGCAACTGGGTCTCGTGTGCACATGCTAAACGACTTTGGTTTCATTGCACTGGATATTGATTATATTTATGCTAGAGATGCAGGAGAATACACGTGCCGAGCCACTAACAAATGGGGCTCAGCTACGACTACTGCTAAAATAACGTGCAGCGCTAAGCGTGATATTGTACTCGAGTCACAGTTGCCACAAGGAATGAGCGGAGAGAAGATTAAGGAATTAGAGCGAGGCCGCATCAGCGAAGCACCTAAAGAGGAACCTGTGGTTAGCTCTCCACCTCGTTTTATAACTCAAATTCAGTCTCACACTGTAGAAGAATCTGAAGGTGTTCGTTTTGAATGCCGCGTTGAACCGAAAGAAGATCCAAAACTGAGAGTTGAGTGGTATCGCAATGGAAAGCTTTTACCTTCTGGTCATAGGTATCGTACAGTTTATGATATGGGTTTCGTGTCATTGGACATTCTATACGTATACGCAGAAGACTCAGGCGAGTACGTATGCCGTGCTGTTAATGACTTTGGTGAAGATTTCACTAAAGGAACTATTTCCTGCAAACGTAAGTTGTTTTAATCTTTTTTGACTAATTTTTAAACCAAGTTTGTCATACCGTTTTGTAATATTTATAATTTTTTCAGAGCTTCCTGATATTATTTTACAAAATCAAGTGCCTCGTGGTATGAAGAGATCTGAAGCCTTGACACAAATGGAAGCTACCATCAAAAAGTATACTTCGGAAATATATTTGACTGAAGATGATTTATACGATGTCGATAAGAAACAACCACCCCGTTTTGTTACTCAAATCCAAAGTCAAACCACTTTAGTAGAAATGGAATCCACCAAGTTTGAATGTCAATTAGCACCAGTTGGAGATCCGAATATGAAAGTAGAATGGTTCTTTAACAGCAAACCCTTACTTCACAGTAAGTTCTATTTTACAATGTTATAATAAGTGTTAAAAGCAAATTTAAGAAAACAGATTCACTAATTTATATTTAGTGTAAAAATTCATATAACTACTTTATTTTACAGAAAACCGTTTTGCACCCATATACGACTTTGGTTATGTGGCTATGAACTTCGGATGGGTATATCCAGAAGACAGCGGGGAATATGTATGCCGCGCAACCAATTTGTACGGCATGGACGAAACAAGAGCTGTCATTAAGACAGCGGGCAAACCCAGTATCGTGTACGATTCTCAGTTGCCTAAACACATGAAGAGTATTGAGAAGATTCGAGAGATGGAAGCATCATGGCAAACGTTAGTTGATTATATTATTATAGACGACCGATATGGCGTGGAGGTCAGTATACCTACACTTCACTCCAGAGGTCGTGGGTTCGATTCCCGCACAGGACAAATCTTTGTGTGCATAAACATGAATATTTGTCCTGGTCTGGGTGTTTTCCTATGTACTTACAAAAAAAAAAAAGTATTTAAGTATGTTTATCCGTTGTTTCGTATCCATAACACAAGTTCTTAATGATACTTATCTTGGAACTAAATAATTGGTGTAAGTGTCAGAAAATACTTATTTATCTTATTATTTGTATGCTTTATTTGTGATCAAATTTCCTTATAACACAATATCTAATATTTCAATTAATTGTATTGATGCAGAGCACCAGAGCAAATCACGGAAGAGGAAAAGGCTCGTTCAGCGCCAGTCTTTGTCAGCCGGCCAGACCCAGTAACTGTTGAGGAAGGAGAATGGGCACGATTCTGCTGTCGCGTTACTGGCCATCCTAAGCCACGAGTGATGTGGTTGCTTAATGGAAATACTATAGTTAACGTAAGTTGGTTTAAAAAACTTGTTTTAATTTTGTATTTAAGTGTTTGAAATTTTTTAGTGGATATTTCTAAATAATGGTTTGTATTTAAAAAAATATAAATACGTTATAGGGTTCGAGGTACAAGTTGATTTACGACGGAATGTATCATTTCGATATACCAAAGACTAGACAATACGACACTGGAAAGATAGAAGTTATTGCCAGAAGTTCCGTAGGCGAAGCCTTGGCTACAACTGAACTAAAAGTAATTCCAAGACACGATGATTATAGAGGCGTCCTGAAAAATGCACCGCGACGTAAGTACTGCTTACACTATATATTACATTTTTAAAGTCGTCAACTAGATAAACATTTACATTTGCACAAAAAAAAATATTTTGGTTTTGATATTTGCTTACTACACTGCTGCTCTAACACAATTCGAAAATCACGCATACACCAACATACCGCTTCAGCACAGATAAACCCCTGCTATCCTATGTCCTTCCCTAAAATCCGCAAGATGCAATTGCAGCTTCACCTGCTTCTACCGGCTTGCCATCGGATTCTTGGGAGGTATGTCTTCGGCTTTCTAACTATATTTTTAATTATGTATACTGACCTATATATTGATTCGTTCAGCTTGGTATGATGACACATCGCAACATCAACGCAGTGAAACAGAACTTGAAAAGACCTTTGAAGAAAGGCAAACCTTACAACGCACGGGCGTGATAGACCATAGACCTGAGTTGAAGCCCAAGGTAATCAAAGAACCTGAAACAGAATGGCAACATACTGTTAAAAAGAAGAAGAGTGAGGAATACTATAATAAACTTCAAGAACTTGAAAATGAACAAGTTGTCAAGGAAAGCAGAATGAGGGAATCGAATCATCAGTATGCTATTCCGGGAGAAAAGATCGCAAACAATTCTGTTGCTAGAGGCATGGCTCAAAAATACGAAGATAACCTGTAAGTTTAAATATTTTTAATATAATAGCTCCAATCTTAGTTTAAGTAGTACTAATTTGAATTATTTATATCATTACAGAGAGCAAAACGAGGAAATCGTAGAACAAAACATTCAAAAGAAGATCATTCAAAAACCAAGAATTCCAGATCCCTCCGAGTCTACCGTTCACGGGAAAGAAGTTCATGTGGCTAAGCAAAAACAAATTCAAAAGGAAGTTGTTGGAGATACAGAAATCACACGCAAAATTACCTCTACCGAAACAACAGAGATGGAACATAAGGCTCAAACACATGAAAGAGTTGTCGAGGGACCCGTGAAACCAAGTCAACCACCGGTATTTACGAAAAAAATGCAGCCATGCCGCGTCAATGAGCACGAACAAGCGAGATTTGAAGTTGAGTTTGATGGAGATCCATTACCAACAATTAAATGGTACCGTGAAAATTTCCCAATCAAAAACTCACCCGACTTCCAAATTCACACTTTCAGTACAAAATCTATACTAATAATTAGACAAGTGTTCGTTGAAGACTCTGCTGTATTTGCGGCAGTGGCTGAAAATAGAGGTGGAACCGCGAAATGCAGTGCAAATTTGGTAGTCGAAGAACGAAGAAGACAAGGTAGAGGTGGAGTCATACCGCCAAGTTTCACACTCACTGCGCAAAATGTAAATGTAACAGCTGGTCAACTTGTACGGTTTGATACAAAAGTTACTGGGACAAAGCCTATTGACGTGTATTGGCTAAAAAATGGAAAAAAAGTTCAACCTGATATTCGCAATAAAATATTAGAAGAGGATGGAACATACACCGTTCTAATTCTTGAAGCTTATCCGCAAGATTCAGGAAAATATGAATGTGTGGCTATAAACAGCGCAGGAGAAGCCAGATGTGATGCAGAATGCATAGTCAGCGCACCAGCAACCAAAGAAAAGCCGAAGCCCCAATCCAAAGCTGCCAATGCTCCACCAGAAATACTAGAAGCTCTGAAAGACAAAACTGTAGCAGAAGGGCAAGTCATTGACTTTGGCTGTAAAATAGTTGGAAAGCCAGTTCCTACAGTACAATGGTACAAAGGAGATAAGTTAATCAAGCCATCTAAATACTTCCAAATGTCAAGAGCAGCTGACGAATACACCCTTCGCATTTCGGAGGCATTCCCTGAAGATGAAGGCGATTACAAATGTGTGGCTTACAATTCTGCTGGTCGGGTGACTGTCGCTGCTAAGCTGAAAGTTACACAACCGGATCAGGCCGATAATCTGCCAACTCTGACTCCCCTGCGTGACATTGTGGTTTATGAAGGGCAACCAGCTCAATTTAAGACGAACATCACAAGTAAAGCCAAGTCTAGCATCCAATGGCTACGCGAAGGAGCATTGATTCCTGAAACACCCGATTTCCAGGTAATAGACATTTAAGTGTGATTCTTAGACTTATATTTTTTATCAATTGTATGTTCTAAACAAAATACAAATGTACATAAATATCTCAAGAGAAAGTTTTGATAATCGTACAAAAGATCTTATTTATTCATTCTTTATTATTTATTCTTTAGAAATAATAGACTGGTATACAAGACTCATATAAGTTGGAAATAGGTATTGCAAAGACGCGTTTGGTGGTTTCAGATGATTCACGAAGGCAACAACGCCGTGCTGCTGATCGGCAATACGTACGAGGAGGACACGGGCACGTTCACCTGCCGCGCTACTACTGCTGCCGGCCAAGTCGAGACCTCGGCAAAGCTAGTCGTCAAAAGTAAGACATAGATACAGGCAGCGAGCTCGCGTCGCGCTCTTTTAATCCATTAATGTAGTGTTTCTTTGTTTCATCACTATACCAATATGAGATCGGGTGAAAACTACTATTTATAAATTCGAAAGTTGACAAGCGAATACATTCTTCAATAGCGCTCACACTATCGTAGCGGGCACCGCAATCATGGATTCCGCTTTGACACACCCCGCGAGAGTCGTGATGTTATAGCTCACTGACGATCAGACGATGACGAGCGAACCGACGTCAGAACCCCCAATACAACGAAATGATCACGCCTCGAATCCCCTCTTCTGGGCGCACTTTAACGCGGCGAAAACAATTCAATAGAAACTTAACTCAGTAGAACATTGGGCAAATTTGTGCATCTAACAACGCTGTACATTTAAAGCTTTTTGTGTAAATAGTCCTACCTAGCGAGATGAGCAGCGCCGCAGGACAGGAGCCGCGCTCTCCGCAGCCCAGCCCGAGCGTCGGACACACGTAACATGTGATTAACACGACACAAAACATCTTACGACTGTTTTGTTTTGCTTTACCGCTACGATGTTTACTAAATTTTGTTATTATTGTAGTTTCATTCATTACTATTTTGTAAAAATCAACATACGGCGGAAGTAGACGTCTTCGGACGAACTGTAAAATGTATTTTTCACCCAATACTCTTGAAATAATTGAAGCCTGCGCTAGTTAATGATTTATTTGGCCTTATTAACATTTGAGAATTGTAAATCATTTTGTACGCTTTTTGTGTTGAGATTCGATCTGTAAAAGTTATGCAAACAATCTAAGCGACCGTAGAGAAAGTTTGTTCATACCTTTATACGGGATCTGAGAAGCGACAGCGGGTTGGCGAAGCGCATCGGCCTCCGCTGCGGAGCCGCAACCCGCACAGCTCATCGCGACTGGCGCACCGGAGCTCGGAGTCCAGCTACTGTGTACATAAACAGGGCCACGACAGGACGGCGAGTGCCCGCTTCCGCTTACCCCGAGCATGATCATGTTTGTACTGTCCATTCTCGACTAGCTGTTAAGATGAGTCCGTTTGATGCTAACACGCTGCACGCAGGCGGGTCTTGCGACCTGACTACGACTAACTCGTCATTGTCACGCAGTAGGCTCGATGATAGGCCGCGCCGCGCACCCCGCCCACCCCTCGCGTAGTAATCGCGCTGTCAACTCGTTGGTGACAAAGAAACATAATTACAAAGTTGAGGATAACAATGATAGCCCCCTGCCGCCGCCGCGGCTCCAAGTACGCACGCAGCACTTGCCTTGCCAGTCTCTATGTTTGAAACGAACACTGCCGATGTTTATGACCTAATGTTTTCTGCAAGTACAAATCCGAATTGAATGAGATTTTATAGTTTAACGTTACAGTGATTTTTAACTTAGTTTGTTTTAAGTGCACGACATTGTTAAAATTAAATTGTGTTGTATGTTTCACCTAATTGTATTAAGTTATTAGGCGTGGCAATATTTTAGTGCATTATCCATATTTAATAATAATATTTATAAAATAATTTTTTTGTATGTTACCTTTATGTGAAAATTGTTTAATAAACGCTATAAATTAATGATAATTTCGCATTATTCTGTACACATACAGTACGAGAACGTTAGCGATCCCGAAGTGTAGGGAATGTTTTACTCTGCACATCACTGACACACCTCCGCGCGCAGGAGCTGCTCACGATGACGGGCTCCAGTTCTGCTTTCTTCATCAGCTCGCACACACATCTTAATTCTTCTATTCTTTTCATTTCATGGATCTAATCTGTGATTTAATTAGTCACACTTCCTTTACTACTGTTGTAACTAAACAGTTGGCTAGCTTCAAGCTAATACCTAGTTTTATATGACTGTTAACTAATACAGTTTGAGTTTAGAAAACTTAGAGTATCGTTATTAATATTTATTTACCGGTAGGGCAATTTGCATCAAGAAGCGAACTATTAAAACACAAGAACTTATATAGTTATAATTTTATGACTAAAATTAACACTTTAAAAAAAGTATTAAAATGTACTTAGTGAAAAGTTCTTTATGTTATAAATCGGTAATGATTTAATACGAAAACACAAGCGATCAGTACCTTACAGACACACATAAAACATGCAGAAGTTAGTTAAAAAAAACATTTATTTCCTAAAATATAAGACTTTTCTTTAAAACTAGTCAAACGACAAACAAATACAGTGTTCAATAGTATCAACTCCATGAACACAAACCAATGGCAAGTTTGTGTGAAAGAAGAACTTTCCAGAAAAATACAAAATGGCGATCCGGGAGCACGGTGAGTACGAACACGGTAAGGTACAGACAACACCTCATGAATATAAATGGAACGAATTTAATCAAAGAAGGTCTCCTGTTTCGGAATGGTAACACGGAGATATTATATTGATATAATATTATGAAAACTTACTCAATTCAAAGGTGTTGCTTACTTAGATAGTTTTAAATGTACGTTTGAACGAGGTTTGTACTTCCCAAATGAGTTGTTCTAATGGAATTATTTTGCATTACGGAAAAGTGTCCAATATTAACCAAAATAGAAGTTCTTTAAATATAAAGTTATCCTAAGCTTATGAACTTCAAGCTGTCTAGGTGTCGGTTGCTAGTTTGTGAAGTCAGAATAGCAAGGTTCACACAGAAAACCAGAAAAACAAAATACTTCAATATAAAGTGAACCCAAGTTAGTTCTGAACATAAGCAGACAGTTTTACAAACTTTCTAGCACTATATTGCTTATCTGACTTGAAAAATTAGCCTCAGGTCACCCGGCCGTATTGAAAGCATTAGTTGAACGGAAAAGGTTCTATAAAACTAAGTTATATAAACAAAATACAGAAAGAAACTAAAGGACAAAATACTTACACTAATAACTATTTATCCGGTGGGTATATATTACATTTTTGTCTTATGATCAATATGGCTGGAAGGTCAATATATCTGCTCTCCACTCCTAAGGTCGTGAGTTCGATTCCTACACGTGACAATAAATATTGGTTTTGGTCTTGGCGCTTCCTTTGTGTAATGAGTATGTATTTACATTTTTTAGTAAGTATTTTTTTAAAATGCTAAAATATAAGACTTTAATTATTTTTAGCAGTTCCTTATTACCCCGTGTCACAAACTCGGCTTAGTTAATGGCTAGATGGAGCTGTGTGAGATGTCCAAGAGTATTGCATACATACATTTAAAATAGTTGAACTTTCAAACAAAGGTTGTCGATTAGAAGCAACATACCACAGATCACGTTTGTATAGGAGAGTGGACTCTCACTGTGATGAAATGAATTGGGTCTTCAAAGTGGGGCGTGAAACGGTATTTATGCAGATCGTAATGCAGTGCTTATTCCTTGGAATGACCGTCCGGTCATTCCTCTCTAATTTTTATGAGCTGCATCGACTGCTTACTATTAAGCAGAATGTAATATAATACAGTTATTTAAACCACTCACATTAAAAGACCCATATTTTCTGAAGAAACTGGCGCCCTAAATAAAGCATACGCCTGTTTGACAATTAGGAGACTAATTTTGAACGTGCTATTGCAATAAAGATTTATGCAAATATTATATCATGACATGATTACATTGTAATGTCTTGTAATGTGGAGACCGGATTATATGCCTTTGCATATTTAGGTGATCTCAGCGGTAATTGCATATTAGTTATGTTGCATATTATGGGTATATTTACAATATTTTTACAAGTGCAGAACCTACAATGCGAATTCGACCCGGAACGCCGAGTCAGTAGCCACGCGCGTTCTTTGTTTTGACAGTTACGATAAGACACTACTAATGTCTCTAAAAATATGTTTTGCCATCAAGAAGTATGAAATATAATATTGTAGTCGTACCGTATCATATGAAAATAACAAGAGAAAAAAAGGAATGAAAAAGGGTGATTCAGGATTAACCCATTCCTTAGAAATGACTAAAGCAAGTACGGTACTTTTCAGTAGAAATTTTCTTCTGCGGTCCCTAGGGTTGTAAAGTGAGCTACTGGCCAGATTTTCCTAAGAGAATTCAGCATAGAGCTATTCAGAAAGGGCGGGAAATGTTCTTATACTGATATCCATTAGGTAGGCCGGTTCTACCTAATAGTATACAAAATGATTTTTGGCTGATGATAAATTTTGTGTTGTTTTTTGTTAAAACAAATACGTTGACCAAATAATAAATCAAGTAGGTATTTACTAGTCGACAGAAAAGATTAACTGTCTATATGAATGACCAATAAAATTATAAAAAGGATGCTCATACTCACAGGTCATCGTTAAGGTTCATAAATATAATGAGAATACCTTTTATACTTTATTTCATTATATTAGGCAGTTTGTTTAAGTTAGAGTATTGAATATATACAGTTACTTATTGTATTGCACAATACTTTTGGAATAAACAGTATTTTTTGGTGATCGTATCGTATCGTATCGTAATAGTATCTAGTCGGTACTATTATATATGGGGATTTTCTGATTTTTTTAAATATTTGTTTGAAACTTATTGTTCAAGTAGTAAATTATAATTGTCATTTTTATGTTTAAGTAACACTCAAGCCAATAAACAAAAAGCCAATATTTTATTATCAAAAAAATGTGGTCTATGTATGTATGTAGTTACATACCTACTCAGACCGTAGGTCAAAATCATTTATTCAAGTTTGGCTCAACAAATCTCTTATAAAGGTCTACTTAGAAACTTCACTGCGCTCGGAAGCTTGATTGTAAGAAAATCGCCAAAGGTAGATTAGATACCTATAATTGTAAACTATGAGTTTTGTGTTAAAAGATTAATACTAATTAAAATCGAAGCGCGAATAGTAAGGTTGTATAGGAATAGTTAACCATTAATTGGCAGGTAGTTCCAATTGTACTCTCAGTACCTGCTTACATAAAATAGCAAACAGTTGAAGTTACTATCCAAAACAGGGAACAACATAATTCGCGTTGCGTTTGTTTTGTGTAAGTAGTAGACATGGACTTTGCATATGATGTATTTTTTGCGCTGTCTTTGAAAAGCAGCGTAAATGTTACTGTCTACTTAACAACAGTAATCATGACGCACTAGTTCTCAAAGGACGTAAATGTAAAAAAAAACAAAATCTAGTTTACCATGCCACAAGTTTCCTTTTATGTAGGTGCATTGAGTCAAATATTTTGATTGCATTTTCGTTTACGCCATTCTATCCTTTCAGTTATATATTGTACTCATAATCTTTGGAAAAAGAAGTTGAAAGAAGAATAACCAATGGCTGGAGAAGGTACTGGAATTTGAGTTTCTTGAGACATTCTTCTCAATCTCGTTGCCTTTTGGAAGCCTCATTAGAGTCACCGACAGACTGTCTGACTGACAGACAATCCCCTCCCTCCTTTAGAATCACGACAGGCTGACTGACAGATCTTGAGAAAAACCACAACAGACGAATAAACTGACAAATTCTGACAAAGAACCCTATTGCTTTTATTTCTTTATTATTGTACAGCTCATATCTCTTTCATTGTTGTTAAAAAAATATATTGAATTTCAATTTTGTGTCTGAATGTTTGACGAATCTAAATGATCATGTTGATCTTAAAGACAATACAGTATAATTTATTTTATTTTTAAAGAGATTATGAAAGATAAAAACCTACACATGAATATAAAAAGCAAAATATATAACACCTGCATAATATCAGTTCTCATGTACGGCAGCCAAACATGGACCTTGTTACAAAACACTACTAAAAAACTTGCAACATGCCAATACGCAATGGAAAGGAGCATGATGAATGTAAAAAATTCAGACCGACTGAGAAACCGTGTAGTAAGACGCAAAACAAAGGTTATAGACATAACCTGCAAAATAAGAAGCCTTAAATGGCGGTGGGCAGGGCATACGATAAGAAGAAAAGACAAATGGAGCAACAACGGATTGTGACACAATGGTATCCTAGATAAGGTAAAAGGAAAAGAGGTAGACCACCAAAAAGATGGGATGACGACATAAGACAAGTGGCAGGCGTCACATGGAAAAGAGTGGCTCAGGAAAGACATAAGTGGAAAAGGTTGAAGGAGGCTTTTGTCGACTGGCAAACAATTCTACAGAAAATAAGTAAAATTTAAAAAAAATGACTAGTTTAAGATTTATATTAAATTTAAGTTTTCTATATATTATTTTCATATAACTGTAATACTTACAGATCTTAAAAAAAAGGCAATTGATTGATTGAATCTTCGGAAAATTCGCGACAGCAACCTTATGTTTAAACTATTTAATTGGTGCTAAGAATATTAATAAAATCAAATGAATTAACATACAAAGAAAACACAGAAACAAAAAAAATGCAATGAATCAATTTTGAACACAAATATTTGTGCTGTGTTGTATCAAAAAAATACAAAATAAAAAGAGCCGGGAGACGTAATAATGAGTCACCGTCACGGCGTCTATGCATGGTCTTATCGAGCCAACTAACAAAGCAAGACGACTTCGTGAAAGTGTCCCATTAATGGGCACGAATCTCCTCATAGATAATAAGGTGAGATGCATATCAGGTCAATTGACTCTTAATATGAATAAATAATATAATTAGACATCTCCAGTCCCAAAATAAGTGTGCTATGGGTATATAAATCCTTTTTTTGTAAATACGTAATATCACGCCTGTTTCCCCGAAGGGGTAGGCATACTATACGCCCCATTTCGTCAATTTTTGGTTCCACGTAATAGGTGACGAGCTCATTGCCGTTTGTCGGAAACTTTATTTTTGTAAATGCCTACTTATAATACACAGAAAGCCCCCAGACCAAGATAATTATTCGTATTCATGCACACAAATATTCGTTCTGTGTGGGAGTCGAACCCAAGACCTCATCAGCGGACTGCAGGTATGCTGACATTTACGCCATAATTGTCGGCTGTAAATATACAGTGTGAATTGAAGATGGGTGCAAAGCTTGGAGGCGAAAGTAGTATAGACCATTAAGAACCATTTGAGCCATGGTTGTCTTAGACGAAGTTTCACTATTTTTTTGAAATACTTATTATGTTATTTTTTATAAAAAACCCAAACTTTTTCTAGAGAGGGCATTACGAACTTCCACAACCTCCATTATTGGGCCAACAAGGACGAGAATCTACACTGGAAAAAGCAGGTGTCGTTCCAAAGGAAATTCTCGGTTAATGTGTGGGCTGGACTAATTGGAAGAACATTGATTGGACCCCACATCTTACTGGACACTTTAAATGTAAACAACTACTTGCAATTTTTACAAGATGACCTTCCAGTGCTTTTAGAAGAATCTAATGCCCCGATACTTGAAACCGAACTTTCGATTACCTTTCAGCAAGACGGCTGTCCAGCGCATTGGACTTTAATTGTAAGGGAACACTTAAATCCAATCAATGCTTCCCTAACAGCTGGATTGGAAGAGATGGGCCCATCCCTTGGCCTGCTTGGTCACCAGACTTGACCCCAATTGACTTTTTCGTTTGGGGTCGGGCCAAAAAACTAATGTACACTAACCATGGCTCAAATGGTTCTAATTGGTCTATACTACTTTCGCTTCCAAGCTTTGCACCCATCTTCAAGTCACCCTTTATTATTAGAATTTAGAATCATGATAAGTACAGCTGACTTATAAGCAGTTTAAATATTATCAAGGGTACTTAGTTGGTTAAGAGAAAAAAAAATGCTTGATGTGCTTTAACATTTTTCAAAATGGATAAGAAAAAACTAAGATTCATATTCGTCAAAGATTTATTAGTTTTATCCAAAATATTCTTCGTTACATAATAATTAATTTTCGGAAACCTTTATATCCTTTGATCAGCCTAGTGGCTCTCCTGGTGATTAAAATCGATGAGCCATAATACCTACACCATATTCTTGTATTTTTTGCTTAAGCTTAGGGTGTTAAATAATAAATGAACATACTGAAACACTTTTGGAAATAAATACTCATAATACATAGAAAACACCAGGACCGACAAAACTAATCATGCACACAAAAATATTATATGTAAAATTAAATACGATTGGTACATTTTTTGGAATCAGAAGAAATCACAGAGGTCAGGATTGTTTGCAGTATGACTTCTTAGTTTAAAATCTTTTTTCCTTCGTTTCGTTGAACTTCTTAGTTTTAAATCATCTTCATTTGTCTTTCTGCTCGTGTGAGAATTGGTATTTGCGTGATGTAAGTTGATACGGTGTTATTTTTAAGAAGTTCTTCGATAACTCGTGAGAAACTAATGGTCGCGGTACCATGATATTGGGCATCGTATGCTTTGCAAAATGTCACAATCTCAAAACGGGGCATTCTCCAAATGTGACAGTATTCAAATGTATTGCATTGTGATAAATGATAATTTAAAAATGTGCGTTATAAGAAAATGTCATGTTGATACTGTGATGTTTTGGGAATGATCTATGTGTATTTTTTAATGTGGCATTTGGTACTTAATTCTTACCATGATCGTGGTGGATAGTATCCATACCATTATCCACAATTCTCCAAAGCAACACAGTAGCCACATGGACCGTTTAAAAAGTAATCACGGGGCGCTTCGCCACCACTCCACTCTGGTCGGTTTTGACTGATCTTGTAAGGCAATCGGAGATCGAAGCAAGACATCAATATTTCGTCTTATTACTCTTTCCACGCAAAATTTTGCATCCCTTCGATGCATTTGGCGTACCGTCGTGATAATTCCTAGCGACGAGCACCATTGACCACGGTTCACCGCGTAGAAAAGACTCTATAGAAGACACTGGTGCTTTTCAAGAACTAAGAAAAAGATTATTTTTCTAGTCTTGAGACCTGCTGTAACATTTCATACAAGAGTCCAAATAAATAGGACTCGAAAACTTGAGCCCTCTGTAACACTGCCCTGATTGGCCATGATATTATTTTGACAGTACTATGCCCACAGTGGATGAAGTTGGGCACCCTAGTGAAATCAAAACAACGCTGCAATATAAAAAGACAAGTCCGATCAAATGAGCTGTATTCTACAGACATTTCAGTATGTGTAATTCCAGTGTGTAATACAACGTTTCAATGTGATCAATGCATGGACGTAATAAATGGATTGTTTTCCATTCATATGTGTCCTATGCTTAATATGGTGACCATATTTTATGTGTATTACATGGGGCAATGGACATGTGTCTAAAAAATGTTATATAGAAGAATCTCATAAGGCGATAATTAAATGTCGACAGAAGATCAAAGTATAGTAAGAACGACGTGACAATTTTTTGTTTTTAAGGATAACCTATTTAAAGTAATCGTACTAAATCGTCTTAAAAGTAATTACGTACATAATCTTGTGCCCATATCCTATCAGGGCGGTGCAGAAACCTTGCTATAACTATTTAAAGATCTAATGCTTTGGTTGTAGCTAAGTTGACTTTTAACATAAAGATCTTTAAATGAAACGTGACAAATGGTGAGGGCTTACCTTCGCCCACATTAACACTAGTTGAGATACCTACCCCTTTTTCACTACGGACAAGACACGGATTCTTAGAATATGTCGCTACCACATGGCACTTAGGATAATTAATGTGCATTAATTAGTTTGACAATCAATATGGCGCGGATTAAACTAGTCTGCAATTCGCTCCCATAGTCGTGGGTTCGAATACCATACAGGATAAATATTTGTTTGGGTCTAAGCATTTTCTATATGAAATAAGCATATATTTAAAAAAGGTATTGTGGTTTGTTAATCCGTTCTTCAGAACCCATAGTACAAGCTCTGCTTTGATTAAGATGTTTTTTCTGGCAAGATGGCGCTATCTAGGCGATGGCTAAGGATATTTCTTTGTATAATTGTTGGAGAAAGCGAAAACTAACAAAAGTATTATTTATTAACAAATGATTTGGTCCTTTTCTCTTTGACTTAAACTGTTACTGAAAATGGAAAAAATATCCCTCTATGTAAAATTGCCACGGTTTCATTTCTTTGAGTGGAACACTGTTACACAACGGAGCCATGAGTTACTGTTAAGTAAAATCTTAAAGTGCACTTTAACAATATACAGAAGACAACTAACTTTACCCCCTAAAAGCCGATTTTTTCATTTTCAAATACAAATGAAAGGAATAAACAGAAAGTATGTGATGGTCGAATAAGATATCATCCGTTAAATTTTATTTGTCGGATTTGAATTTACATACAAATTCTGGACTTTATTTGTAACATTTCTAGGTGGTGGGCTGACATTTTATTTGCCTGATATAATATATCCAACGACTCAAAAATCGGCCCAAAGTCAACTATATGTTATATATAACTAAAGAAAAGGTTTATATGCAGATAGTGGAGGATAGTGGATACATACATACATTGTTCTCAGAGAAGGCTAGTACCTAGCTAATCCACTATTGTGATGTGAATTCCATATAATGACAAAACCACAACAATCAAGAGCCGAGTCAATACTGATAAGTCTGTTACTTATATTATATCGGCAACGGTATACAAATTAGCTGAATTATTATTTCAGTGTATTGAAGATTATAAAAGTTTACCATCTGCCAGTATAAATACAGTTTGGAAAAATACCCTGATAAAAGCCGAGAGCTATGTATTCTGCCCAGCATCAGGATTATTTTCTTCTTTGAGACTATATCTCAATCTTAAAGTTTCAAATCATGCTATTTTTTTTAGGATTTTAGTTTAAAACAAATTTTAAACGTTATTTCTTAAGCTTTTTTTTTTCTTAAAATACCACAGAGAAACGCGGTCTGATGCGTGCATTTTATTGTATGCTACTGTTTTCCGTTCTTTAACAACAAAATGAAATTCATTTTCCAACGATATCTTTTATGTAAGTAATGTCTCTTGCGTGAAATAAGTCGCCTTTTGATCAAGGTATTTTTACACTCCGTATATAATTATTTTTACGTATACCAAATCAATTTTAATTAATGTTTTTAAAGAGTAGCTCTTTTATAGTTGTTAATAAAAATATTAAATTTAAATTTAGTTTGTAAAATTTTGACGAATCTAAATGATCCTGTTGATCTTAAAGACAATAAAGTATTTTTTATTTTATATTTAGTAATAATAAACAATTATATAATCTACAAATTATTAATTAAAGATTTGGATTTGAACAACAAGGTTCTGTATCTCTTTTGATGACCAATATGGCGCGGAGGTCAATATACTGGCACTCCGCTCTTTGGGTCGTTGGTTCGATTCCCACACAGGAATTATCTTCAGTCAGGTCTTTCCTTTACGAAAATAAAAGTATTTATTTATTATAAATAATATATAAATACTTAAAAGTATTATTATTTATTCATAAATAATAATACATATTAGGTATGTACGTCTACCCGTTCTTTCGTAACACGAGTACTTGGGGATATTTATCATGGAACTAATTAATATGTGTGATTGTAAGTAATTCTTTATATTATTTGTAATGTTAAATCCCGATAATTAGCCCTAAAACGGTACTGTTAGATTATAAGGTCAATAATAAGCAAACCTTGTCATATATTATTATACAAAATTACAAATATATACATGATCCTGGCACAATTTGGTATCAGTGTAACACAATATGGTGAGTTAAGCGTACGGGAACTAAGTACAACGGGTTGGTGCTCTTCCTACCAATACTTATTAAACTAGTAGGGCCCAGACATACTTACTAATCACGTGGGTGCACTCATAAAAGGGCGATGAGGCCTCTACACAGTCAGACACACAAAGATTGGCAGAAAATCAGGAGCAGGTACAAAAATAGCTCACACACTGTATTTAAAAAAAAAAAAATATAATTTATGTATGACAATGTGCCAATGCTTGATCGTAAAATAGTTACATAATTTGTTAATTTTTATTATTGAAAATACCTAGAAGTCATTTATTAATTTATTATACATAAAAGACTTCTTGAAATTTATTTTTTTATAATTCAGACGCATTTAACCTCTTGGTAACAACTAAGATTTCTACGTCGACATCCATAAGAAAGCTGAGTAGTTAATCTTTTGATATTTTATTTATAAAATGGGAACTATTTTACAATGGGTGTAAAGGAATCCTAATCTTGCAGCTGAGCTTGGCTTGCGTTCCTAAAAAAATATAAAAAAGTTACCCAGCTTTCCTTTGGGTGTCAACTTTTTATTTGTTACGAGACCTCATAGATACAGCCCTCAAACTCCTTCGCGCCAAACCACCAAATCAACCCAAATCGTTGTTACTGACCATCTCCCTGCCAACTAGTGGTGCGTCGCCCACAGCGCAACAGTGCGTCCTTACAGACAAAATGTTTGCATACAATAATTTTATTTATTTGCATTGTAATTAAGATAAAGAAAAATGGAATGGTGAAATAGCACCGCACCAAACAGTTTTGACCGGGTAAAGTTTTAATTGTTAGAACCAGAAATAATGGTATCCTTATATGCAGATATCAGAAAAAAGGTAACCATTCTGATATCCTTTTTAGGGATTGCAATCCAGCGGCGTTTTCAATCCAGCTGGATTCTTGCTGGATTGACATGAATCCAGCTGTATCCAGCGCGGATCCAGCAAAATATGTAATAAAAATAAAAAGACGACATTTTTTATTAATTTGTACTTCTTACGATAATCTATGAAATCTTTCACTCATTTGGTGATATCTTATATCAATTTACTTCAGTTTCTTTATCATTTGAGATAAAATGACATAATAAATATTTTATAAGCTCATATAACATTTTAGATAATGTTCCTAAGTAAGCAATATCTTATTACATTTATGTTTAAGAAACAATCTTCTCTATACTCGTTAATTTAAAATTAAGGCAGTTTAAAATCTGACGATAGGAGACTAACTATTTCTCTTTTTAAATTCTCTGAAAGTAAGACCTTAGAAAGCAAATTTTATCTATAGTCTTATCTCCCAACCTGCTTCGCACAGAACTGCATATGTAGCCGGCTGCTGAAAATGCCTTTTCGGCCTCTACACTGGTCGGTTTTAGGTTCATTAAATACTCATAAACCATAGATAAATGTTCACCTCGCACTCCTTCGGTCTCATAAACGCTCATTTCTTTTTTCAGGAACTTTTCGTAATCTAATTGACCACTTGGCTTTTGTTTATTAAAGTTATATTTCTCTCTTTTAAGTTCCATCTTAAGCTCTTGCTCTAAGGTCATTTTCACGGGTTCTATGTCATCATCTAGACCATTCTCATCTAACTCCTTGATATCTTCTTGCACCGGCTCTACAAAATGTTGTTTCTTTACTCGTTTCAGCAAAGTTTTCATCTCCTGTCGATGCGGCATTCTTTTTTGGCAAAGAAAAATAGTCAGGCGTTGCATTTGCACATGCGGCACGTGCTATACGAGTACTGCTATCGTGACATAACGGCAACGCCAAACGCAGCCCGGTTTTGAAAATGGCGGCAACTCAAAACTAAACAATTGAAATTGATACGTTTGCGGATCCGCATCGCTGGATCCAGCACGGTATGCTGGATCCAGCATGTTTAAAAAGGCGCTGGATCCAGCTGGATTGCTGTATGCTGGATCCAGCAATTGCAATCCCTAATCCTTTTATTGATACTCTAAAAATTATAAAGATATCTACAAAGGCACCCAAATTTTTACTGGTACCACTTAAAATCGGTATCCATATTTTTTTGTTTCTTTTCTGACCTTTTTATTATGATATCCGTTGTATGTTGTCCTTTACCGCTATGTCCGGTACCCAGCCGCATGCATTTAGAAAATAGCGTATATTTATATCTTCACAAAAATGGGGTACTTACCCGTGGATTTTTGGTCCTTGGTTTGTAGAGCGTGAGCCCATGCCAAATGGTTTTTTTCGTGACGCGGCGCAAAGACCTGAGGCCCTACTCTAATTCAACGAAAACGAAACTTAAAACGAGAGGTTTATAATAATTGAGTGAAAGGGATGGATATAACGAAGTTTCGTTTTCGGTGAATAAGAGTAGGCCCTCTGATCGGAACCTGATAAAAACAATTTCATTAGTTTTTATTTAAATAAATGAATCAATTATTTATTTGCATGATACAACACACAAAAGATTAAAACATTGTGTATTATTATTACACATAGGGATAGATATAAAAATACAGGATTGTTGTCAGTTCTGTGTCCGAGCGATGCTCAGCGATTACTTTGCTTAGACAAGGCAAAGCTCTGATACTTCACATAACTATGTGAGATCGCTAAAATTGGGCTTTTTCAATTTGATTAATCTTAGTCATCTTGTACGAAAATATATGAATAAAATAGACATATATCTACATCATATTACAAATGAGAACGTGTGGTTAAAAATGAAATAACCCGTTTAGTTTCTCAATATAACATATTATTAATTTATTCAACCATAAAACTTACAACTATCTTTACAGGCTCCAAACCTAATACGATAACAACAACTTCAACTTTCATATGTAAAGTTGTGTCTTATCTTTTTTTCCGGCCATTTACTTCTCAGCTATTAATCGCAAGTATGACTAGGTACACGTTATTAGTAGATTGAATACCGAAGAGTTTTGTTTATGCCAATTTCTTTACTATTATTGTTTATGAATTTTTATATGCAATCGGAGCACGAAATCCATCATCGGGCCTTGCTAGGCTTCTGAAAGTCAGCGACATCTACTGTCCCCTTAAAAGGCAAGGACGCGCACAACGAAAGTAGTCGTGCTTTCTACAAAAGGTCTTCTCAAAACAAATATAGAATAACATTTCACTGTAAAGTAGAGTTTTTTTATTTTCGTCGTTATAAAGTTCACTGCTGAACATTGGCCTCCCCAATATATTATATTTTATTGGGGGTGTTTGCCCAAAATCACAAATTGGTGCTCGCTCTCCAAGCCAGTAGGTAGGCAAGATGACGCAGGTGCCCATCATCAGGTAGGATCTTATGACTCCCCATGAGATGAGAGGGGGTGGCGCTATCATAGGCCGGTACCACATGGCGGATTCATTAAAGTTAAAAGAATAATATGTTTACCGACAACAAAATAAACATATAGACATATGATTTTAGTAAACAAATAATTATAATAAATAGAAAACACCTCATGACAACTCAGTAACCAAAATTTTTCAGCCTTTTTGTCACAATTTCAATTTTGGCTCTATGTGAGAGACATCAGAAACAAGACAAATTATAAGTTGTAGTAAAAAAAGCCCCTTAAATAGTTTATAAAAGTAATATTGACAAACACTTATAACTGAACTCGAATTTAAAGAGATAAATGTTAAAAATATATTTTATGTATCATGTAAATCTGCATTTATTATTCGAAAAACCGAGAAGGAGGATTATTGAGAAAGAAACATTCTTTTTAATGTTTTGTTGTTATAAAATAATCAAATATTCGAACTTCTTATCATAAATACAGGACTTATTTAGGCATAGCATATCGACCACTACTAACAAAATCGAAAAATAACAACAACAACAAAGAAAGGCGTGATTAAATTGAATTGACTAGTAATGGCCCAAAACGCCGCTATCGTTAAAATATGTTTGTATTCTAGACCTACGTAAACATTGTTAAAATAGATCCAAATCCCCAAAATAGTATAATAGTATAATACCTGGTGTAAAATTGTAGGTGTATGACCTACAATTTTACACCAGGTTTATGCAAATACACACTTTAGTCTTGACGAAATTTTGCATGGTTTGTTTAATAGCTTATTAAGTATAATACTCTTTATTTATTTATTTATTTATTTCGTTTTGAATACTTATTCGCCACCAATCTAATTCCCCAAAATTCATCTCATAAATATTAAAGTATGATAGTAATAATAATATTAAGAAATGGATTGTATTTAAGCCATAGCGGAATCTCTACTCGAGTGAAAGTTTACCTGTATTTTAATCTTTACGAACTCTTGTTCGTAAGAAATCGTAATAGTTCGAATTCTGTAAGTCGTCATACTTTGAATCATAATTGAGGTTACAATAACGAGAAATTACATTTTTCAATAAAATAATTAATGTGAATGCTTTCCAAACTAAGAAAGATACATACTTACTATTATATCATTAAAGTTTAGTTTACAATTTTATATATTATGCTATATTAAATGCAATTTATAATAAACGGAAAAATTAATTATATATTTTTTTTCAGAAACTCGTACCTCGATCATACAAAGAAAGGTCAATGATAGAACTGAACTATCATCAGCTACCTTAGAAGAAAGCACAAAAACTACAAACAGAGCTTTATACCAATCAACGGAAGAAACTAACCTACTGAATATCAAAAACATACAAGATATAGACACTAAAAAAGTATCTCGTGATGTGCCGTGGCGCAGAAAACAACAAACACAAGAGTCACCTATGAAAGTAGCAGAAAATCTGGAAGTCAAACATTGGCGTAAACTTTGCCGTGATGACTCGAAAAAAATTCATCAAGTATTGACGACTGAAGACAGCAATATACTTTCATTAAATAAAAAAGAACTCTCCGAAGTAGAGAAAACAACCACCGAGGCGGCTGAAATCAAACATTGGCGAAAACCGAGAGGTGGGAAAAGAATGACTGAAGACTCAGTAACATTATCAAAAGAAGATACAGAAGAAATACTACAAAAAGAAGTACTTCAGGTGAATAACTGGCGAAAAGCTCGCAAAGACCTTGACATATCTACAACAGTTCAATCGACCAGTACTAGTAATATTGATGCATCGACTGAAAAAGAAAGGCAAGAACGATTAAGCGAAGACATTAAGGAAGATATGTATTCTCAAAAACTAAGAAGGAAATCTAAAACAGATGAAAAGCAATTGCTACCAGAGAGAAAGACAAGCATTCCGTGGACAGAAGAAAGTATTCGACTGAAACCAACTAAGGTTGAAAAATCTCAAATTACAAAAGAAAAGGTGGAAGATGTCACTCTTAAGCCTGTACGCAGAGAATCATTGCAAAAAACTGAAACATTAATCACCGAGGAACTTATAACAGAAGAAAATACAGTAGTGCTTAAAATTTCAGAGCATGAAAAGTTACCCGAAGAAGTGAGTTGGCGAACTAGCAAAAACCAGCCAACTAAAGATAAAGGTTTTAGGCAGGAAGCAGTACATAAAAAAATACCCATCGAGGAAAAAGAGCCCAAAGATGTTATATGGCCATCTGGGAAAAGAAGACCTAAAGAAGAGGAACCTCAAGAAAAAGTACCTCTTAAGCCAATTACAAAACAAAAGGAGCCAGAAGAGCAGAAGCCCGAGGAAATTAAATTCAAGCCAGTAAAGAGACAAAAACCTATTGCGGAAAAAGAGCCTGAGGAAGTGAAATGGCCAACTGGGAAAAGGAGACCAAAAATAGAAGAGCCCAAGGAAGAAGTAACTCTTAAGCCAATTCCAAAACAAAAGGAACCAGAAGAACAAAAGCCCGAGGAAGTACAACTCAAGCCGATAAAGAAACAGAAGTCCATCGAAGGATCAGAGCCTGAGGAAGTTAAATGGCCAACTGGCAAGAGAAGACCGAAAGAAGAGGAGCCCAAAGAAGAAGTAAGTCTTAAGCCAATTCCAAAACAAAAGGAACCGGAAGAACAAAAGCCCGAGGAAGTGCAACTTAAGCCGATAAAGAAACAGAAGTCCATCGAAGGAAAAGAGTCTGAGGAAATTAAATGGCCAACTGGCAAAAGAAGACCGAAAGAAGAGGGGCCCAAAGAAGAAATAACTCTTAAGCCAATTCCAAAACAAAAGGAACCGGAAGAACAAAAGACCGAGGAAGTACAACTCAAGCCGATACAAAAACAGAAGTCCATCGAAGGAAAAGAGCCTGAGGAAGTTAAATGGCCAACTGGCAAGAGAAGACCGAAAGAAAAGGAGCCCAAAGAAGAAATAACTCTTAAGCCAATTCCAAAACTAAAGGAACCGGAAGAACAAAAGCCCGAGGAAGTACAACTCAAGCCGATAAAGAAACAGAAGTCCATCGAAGGCTCAGAGCCTGAGGAAATTAAATGGCCAACTGGCAAGAGAAGACCGAAGGAAGAGGAGCCCAAAGAAGAAGTAACTCTTAAGCCAATTCCAAAAATAAAGGAACCAGAAGAACAAAAGCCCGAGGAAGGACAACTCAAGCCGATAAAGAAACAGAAGTCCATCGGAGGATCAGAGCCTGAGGAAGTTAAATGGCCAACTGGCAAGAGAAGACCAAAGGAAGAGGAGCCCAAAGAAGAAATAACTCTTAAGCCAATTCCAAAACAAAAGGAACCGGAAGTACAAAAGCCCGAGAAAGAACCACTCAAGCCGATAAAGAAACAGAAGTCCATCGAAGGAAAAGAGCCTGAGGAAGGTAAATGGCCAACTGGCAAGAGAAGACCGAAAGAAGAGGAGCCCAAAGAAGAAGTAACTCTTAAGCCAATTCCAAAACAAAAGGAACCGAAAGAACAAAAGACCGAGGAAGTACAACTCAAGCCGATACAAAAACAGAAGTCCATCGAAGGATCAGAGCCTGAGGAAGTTAAATGGCCAACTGGCAAGAGACCGAAGGAAGAGGAGCCCAAAGAAGAAATAACTCTTAAGCCAATTCCAAAACCAAAGGAACCGGAAGAACAAAAGCCCGAGGAAGTACAACTCAAGCCGATAAAGAAACAGAAGTCCATCGAAGGAAAAGAGCCTGAGGAAGTTAAATGGCCAACTGGCAAGAGAAGACCGAAAGAAATGGAGCCCAAAGAAGAAATAACTCTTAAGCCAATTCCAAAACAAAAGGAACCAGAAGAACAAAAGACCGAGGAAGTACAACTCAAGCCGATGAAGAAACAGAAGTCCATCGAAGAAAAAGAGACTGAGGAAGTTAAATGGCCAACTGGCAAGAGAAGACCGAAGGAAGAGGAGCCCAAAGAAGAAGTAACTCTTAAGCCAATTCCAAAACAAAAGGAACCGGAAGAACAAAAGCCCGAGGAAGAACAACTCAAGCCGATAAAGAAACAGAAGTCCATCGAAGGATCAGAGCCTGAGGAAGTTAAATGGCCAACTGGCAAGAGAAGACCGAAGGAAGAGGAGCCCAAAGAAGAAGTAACTCTTAAGCCAATTCCAAAACAAAAGGAACCGGAAGTACAAAAACCCGAGGAAGAACCACTCAAGCCGATAAAGAAACAGAAGTCCATCGAAGGAAAAGAGCCTGAGGAAGTTAAATGGCCAACTGGCAAGAGAAGACCGAAGGAAGAGGAGCCCAAAGAAGAAGTAACTCTTAAGCCAATTCCAAAACAAAAGGAACAGAAAGAACAAAAGACCGAGGAAGTACAACTCAAGCCAGTAAAGAAACAGAAGTCCATCGAAGGATCAGAGCCTGAGGAAGTTAAATGGCCAACTGGCAAGAGAAGACCGAAAGAAAAGGAGCCCAAAGAAGAAATAACTCTTAAGCCAATTCCAAAACTAAAGGAACCGGAAGAACAAAAGCCCGAGGAAGAACAACTCAAGCCGATAAAGAAACAGAAGTCCATCGAAGGATCAGAGCCTGAGGAAGTTAAATGGCCAACTGGCAAGAGAAGACCGAAGGAAGAGGAGCCCAAAGAAGAAGTAACTCTTAAGCCAATTCCAAAACAAAAGGAACCGGAAGTACAAAAACCCGAGGAAGAACCACTCAAGCCGATAAAGAAACAGAAGTCCATCGAAGGAAAAGAGCCTGAGGAAGTTAAATGGCCAACTGGCAAGAGAAGACCGAAGGAAGAGGAGCCCAAAGAAGAAGTAACTCTTAAGCCAATTCCAAAACAAAAGGAACCGAAAGAACAAAAGACCGAGGAAGTACAACTCAAGCCAGTAAAGAAACAGAAGTCCATCGAAGGATCAGAGCCTGAGGAAGTTAAATGGCCAACTGGCAAGAGAAGACCGAAGGAAGAGGAGCCCAAAGAAGAAGTAACTCTTCAGCCCATTCCAAAACAAAAGGAACCGGAAGTACAAAATCCCGAGGAAGTACAACTCAAGCCAGTAAAGAAACAGAAGTCCGTCGATGAACGCTCTGAAAAAGAAATGCTTCTACAGCTAATTTCAAAACAAGAGCCGGAAGAAGTTCAGTTGAAATCAGAAGACAGTGAGAAATTACTAGTTCAATCTATTAAAATTTTTGAAGTAGAGAGTCATGATACAGTTCTAAAACCTAATAGAAGAATTCAAAAGGAAAAATCAAAGGAAAAATTAGAAGAAGTTTTTACAGAAGTTCAAATGCATACTGATTTAATTTCAGAGGAACAGAGACAAATAGAAGTTTCTAAAGAAGAAAAAGTTACAGAGAAAAAGAAAAAAGGTATGTTTTTTTGTATGAATAAATATTTTAAAATCTACTTTTTGCATTCAGCATTCAGCTATGCTATTTTAAACGCAAAGTTTTATTCTCTTAGTTAGTAAAATAAAATCATATGAGACAGCTCTGATGTATGACGATGTACCAACCAACTGTCTTTCAACTGAACGTTTATATATTTAATTGGTTATATAAATATTATTGATACAGATGCATGGTTAGGACAACACTTACAATAAAAAATAATAATCGTATAGTTATACTCGTGTATACTCATGACTGTATTTACACTCCTATATCCTAAAAAGAACAACAAAGTATGCTACGAAATATAAGAATAGATTACTTGACAATAAGTGATTTTGTATGTTGTTATATATTTACTACAATAAACTAAAGTGTGTTGCAAAATAGGCCGTCAGTATGATTTTAAAGGTGGTTGGCCAAGTTGACTTAAAAGTTAAGAATTTAATGAAATAACTATAAATAACTTGTCAAAAACGCTTTTAATTTTATAATAGTTCTCGAACATGGTTCTTACGAGATAATTCAATATACAGGAAATACAACTACTCAATGTAGGAAGCCCTTTACATGACGCTCTTTTAAAAAGTATTAGAATGTGATTTTGGAATTGTTATTATAATGTCGAAGAGTTATCATACCAACGAAGTAATTTTTCCAAAAATGTTTCTATTATTAAAATAGTTTTCAGCATCATACAAATAAATATAGTTATGTACCCTATTAAGTAAAACTACACTAAAAAAGGATGTCGTGGATGTTATTAAAATAAATTTCAAATTGTTGTTAAACGAAATTGCTAATCTTTTTCTCTATTTATCTCTCGTAAATTTTTTTTAAAATTATTAGATGAATTTATCTATAACACTCATGCAACATCTTCTATTCAAAAATAACATTATGGCATTGTCAATAAGTTAAAAGTGAATGTACTTTGTTATTCTTTGATACATATTTTACAGACAATGGACCCATTATTTTGAGTCCTATTATGGCTAAAAACGTGACGGAAGATAAAGATTTTGAACTGCTGGTCGTCTTTAAAGATGACGATAATAGCACACTAACATGGTATCTAAATAATCAAGTCTTAAAACCAAATAATGACTGTAAGATACTAACAGAAGGTGGAAAATCCACAGTTAATGTCTTTAATGCTGACAAAAAGAAGACGGGGAAGTATGAAGTTGTGGTCGAATGTAATGATGTGGTATCCAAATCTGCAAGTTCGGTAAAACTATTAAAGCCTTCAGATGAAAACATTATAACACCTCCTATATTCAAGAGACATCTTTATCCGACAGTTACTTGTTTAGGTAATATTGTTCTTCTTGAAGTAGAAGTACATTCAACACCGTGCGCGTCATTCCAATGGTTTATACATACAAAAGAAGTCGTTTCTCTGGCTAAGGAGAAAAAATTGAAAAACATAATAGTAACTAACAGACACAATGTTTCCTGTCTTTGTATAGAGGAGATTTCACTTGATCTCCTAGGAATTATAACCTGCAGAGCAGAGAATTTTGCTGGATCGGTATCTACTTCAGCTTCTCTTATCTTAGCCGAAAAATTCGACATACTTGAAAGTGGAGATGAACCAAAATTTGTTGAATATCTGAAACCTATAAAGGTAATGGACGGAGAGCCGATTGTCCTCAAATGTAAAGTGCTTGGAAATCCTTGGCCTGAAGTTAAGTGGTTTCGAAATGAAGTAAGAATATTAGAAGCTAGAGATGTCAAATTCGCTAGATTGAAATCCGGTTACTGTGAATTGTGCATCAAAGAAGCATTTCCGGAAATGACTGGAAAATATAGTTGCTTGGCAACAAACACTTTTGGCTCTGCCAATAGCGACTGTGTTGTAACCGTGGAAGGTAGATCTGTTATGATTTTGAGAGAATCTACATGGTTGCATGTGTTTGCATGTATCTTCATTAAACCCGATGAAACTTTTATACTGTTTTATAAATTAATAAAATTTAACACACTTACCCATGCATCTGTAGACAGATCAAAAATATATTATATTCAAAAGCTTATAAGTAGTAACTATTTTGTAGTTAGGATATAAAAATACACTACTAGAAAGGAATGCTTGCTGCTTTTTGCACAGTTTTACAGCACCTGCATATAAACACACGATTTTGAAAAGGACTGTTTCGTTAATCATAGTAATAGGTAGAGTAAATCTGTTATTCGCTTGTTAATTATAATGTTCTAACTTTGTACAGCCCATTCATTTTAAAATATTTTTGAAAAAATAATACGTTTCATTTATACAAATCTTGTCCTACAACAACGAACACATTAAAAAAAGAATTATACAATTTGGTCCGTGTGCATACATTTCGGCGATTTATTTTAATTTACAAGTATATGATGTATGTCGAAGTGTGGCTCAGAGTTCTTTTAACTTATGTTATAGCATTGCATAATGACAGAACCACGACACTATTTATACGCTGTATTAATTTTGTGTAGTCAGAGAATTATTAACTCCCACAATGTTTCAACTCATATTCAAGTTAACTTATCGTGTTTCAATAATATTGTTATTCTTTCAGCTTACGAATATGTGCCAAGTGCGTCTGAAGAGGATGTTCTGAGTGATGAGGTATTAAAAAAATTGCATATAATTTTGTGTTAATTATTAAAACTAACAATTGAGGCAAACAATAAAAGTCAAAGTCTAGTTAGTCCCTAACTCATATTTATGAATAATAAATTTCCAGAAAACGAGTGACATCGAAGAGTTTGCTCCACGGATTGTTAAGGCTTTGCCAACAGTAATATCTACGAACGAAGGAGATCTTACAAGGTAAGTAATTCTAAAATATAGGCTTTCTCAGTCTGACCTCATATTCGAATTCCATTTAAATATGATGATGATGAAGTCTCTTTCGAAAATTGTCTGTCTCAGAAACGGATGTTTGTTATCCTGCAACGTAGTATGAAATATGGGGATTATATGTGTGTTTACCTAAGTGCAATCTTTTTGAATAATTTGTAAAATTTATAAAAGAAGGAATCGTGATAATTTATGTCTGAGTGTTTCTTTTTTTGTACTTTCACTGATATATTCTCATATTTTGTGCCCATAAAAATCGTGGTGCTGAACTGATTAAAACTTCGGAGATAAATGATAGAACTAAATTACAACAATATATTGTTTACTCGACTTGTTTTTTTAACGATGGAAGCCTATGTTCAGCACTGGACTGTTGATGAGAATTCACATAACGTTAAACTTTACATATTACTATTTAAAGTTTAAAATCACATTTTCATTTGAAAAATAATATTTTTCATTATGTTTTGCGTCAAACGAGGAATGATTTAAAAAATATCACACTAAATTTCAACAATAGAAAACCGACTTTATAAATAAGCATTCTATGAAAAGTTTAAAATTATGAACATACTTATGTTGATTATATACAATAAAAGATAATTAACTTTATATGACAAAATACGCTTAAAGTAAAAGCTTTTAAACTACCATTGTCGATTTTTATACGTTGGTGAACTTAATTTTTAATGTTCGTGAATGGACTAGTCCGTAAAATAAATATTTATTAATGTTGAAACTGGTCAGGTAATACACATATATGTTATAGGACCACTAAAGTTTAGTTTGATATTGATTCAAAGGTTGGAAGCTCGAGCTGTCGGTATTCCTAAGCCTCAAGTAAGATGGATGAAACAAGGAATAGAAATAAAACACTCCCAAGAATATCAAATTGAGGAAATGGATGATGGAACTTCCATTCTAATAATACCGGAAGTGTATCAGGATGATACAGGCGAAATTAAGTTTGAAGCTTACAACCCACTTGGTGTGACAGCGACAATAGCTGCGTTGTCTGTTCAAAGTAAGTGTTCCTATCAAATGAAATTGAACGCGGCGAACTATATAATGCCAATATTGATAGCGTTCCCCAGGATAAGATAAACTACTTTATAAACGTTAATAAAATGCGTATAGACAATGCTTTTAAGTAATTTGTAAAAAAATCTTAAAGTAATTTATAATTCAACGAATAATTTGACATACTACAAGAAGTCTGCTTTTTACAGGTCCTGGACACCGGAACTGGTTTTTTTCATCTAATTAAATAATAACGACTCCTTTTACTATCCTTGTCCCTAATTAACTGCACATCTTACACAAATAAAACTAAACAGTGAATATTCTACATATCAGTTTAGGTACACGTTAAAAAAATATTTTCGGCAAATTAATCAACATGTTTATTTTCGTGCAATCTTAATTTTTTTCAAATAATCTAAAAAGTTTTAATTTATAAAATAAAGGCATATGATAACTTCAGTACTACAAAGACAAAGTGTCAAACATTTCGAAATTGTGTTAACAATGCTAGAATATGTCAAGCGGACTCAAAAAGACTATTGCCATAACGTTTTCATAGCCTAAAATGTGGGTAATCTTCTTTGCTACGGACAGTGGCAATGTTGAAAAACATTTAAGGCTAGGTTGCAATATCTTACTTTAACCTAGTATGTAGATAAACCTTGTATAGGATTAGATATACTATTAATTGTATCATGTTTATAACCAATAAAGAAATTACAAATTACAATTACAACCGTAACTATATCTGCAACTGGTATATTTATATGAAGTGGGACTGACAATTTGGCGTTTGATATAGTAAATGTAATATGGTGCATCCCAGCCAAAATCTTCAAAACGCTATCTAGTAAAATTTACAAAATTAGTTCTGTCTTCTGACTTTATGATCCTGAAAATATAATTAAATATTTTGTACTCTTTAGCCCGTCTGAAAAATACAAAACCTCACAATAGATTACATAATATTTCATTAGCAAAAACAGGCTATCAAAATCTGATAATCAAAAAAAATATTCTCATGTGACCGGCTTATGTTATTTTGAATTAAATTTATTTTATTCATAATGTTCAGGTATCATCGGCACCAAGGAATACAGAAAACCAGAATGGGTATCACACATGGAAGAATTACAAGCAGCTCTCAAAGGTACGATATAAATTGATTTGTGAATTGGACCGTTATACGGACAATAAAACACAACTTTTTTTTATTTTATTCAGCTACACAATCAGTACCAACGTTTGTAAAGGAAATACTGGGCGAACGAGTGCACGAAAATGAGAACGTAGTCTTTCAAGCTATTTACAGTGGAAATCCTGCACCAGGTGCTTTATTTTACAATTAAATATCATTCTGATAAAACTTCATTAATAAACTAATGTACTGGTATTTTTTTAGAGATATTATGGTACAAAGATGATAAGGTAATAAGGACTGAAGAACGCTTTGCGATAGTTAACGAAGATAACCATACCTCTTGTACTATACAACAAGCTACGAAAGAGCTAGAAGGAACTTACATGTGTAAAGCTGTTAGTGACATAGGAATGGCTATAACTAAAGCCAAACTACAAATAATGGACAAAGGGGAAAAAATAAAGCCACAAACTGCTAAAAAAAAAAAAGAGAAAATCAAAAAAGATAAAATCGTATCTGTCCAAGAAAAAACTCATGTGACAGAAAAAGCCAAAGTACAAGTCAGTGAAGCGCAGTCAGTTGAGACAACTGATGTAGCTTCATATAAGAAAATTGATGAAAAAGTCACATCAAAACCAAAACTTGAGAAAGTAGAACCGATTCTATCCCCTCACGACTATATAGTTTCTTCTCAACAACAGAAAGAAGAATCCGTTGAACCATTTAACAGTACTTCGGTTGAAAAACAACAAGGCATACTAAACATAGTTGATAAAGATTCAAGAGTAGTTGCTGAAATAAACGAACTTCTCGATGTGATTAACGCCAAAGAATTTGGACCTGGAGAGTCTCCTCTTCGTGAACTTGCTAAAATAGGTTACATGTTGAGGCGGGGCCTTTCAATAGAAGAAATAGAAAGCTTATATGACTCTGAATACTTTCCTGCTCTGCGTATACCGCAATCTCAATCTGCGTTGGTAAAGCTAGTAGAGCGCCAGGGGCATGGTGCTTTAATTACTGAAGTGCTTACCGAAGAAACAGCGACAGACGAAGATATTATTGCAGCAAAAGTTGGTTTCCGGGCCTTTTTGAAGATGGTGGAAATGAAACACAGGTCTGTTGAAGAAGTTATCGCCCACTTCTACCCTGAAGATTTCAAGCCACGATCCTGGGAACAAAGAGAAGCTCATGAGGTATGTTTCATTATTTTTTGTCTGGTTACGGTGATTTTAGTGCAATAAAGCGCTCGTTGCTCTACGAGCTGAGTAGGTAGTCGGATACGTAAAGTAGAGTTCAAAGAGACCCTTGGATGAGTGACCAATTTGGAAGCGCTTACGGTACATCCTTTATTATCAATGCATATTAATGCTATTTTATAGGAAGTACATTGATTTCTTTGCTGAAAAAACTGCTGAAGCAAAACAAAATCTTTCAATGCGTTTTGGACTGCCTCATCTAAATTGTTTTTTTTTCTAACTAAGACATTATCTAAATTCCGGAAAAAGTGGTAATCGATTAGAGCAAGGTCCGAGGAGTATGGTGAGTGGCGGACACATTCCAATCCTAGCTCCTCTAGTTTCGCCACCGTCTGTTGTACCGTGTGTGGTCTAGCGTTATCCTAAAGCAGCAGTGGGTTAGAGCAGTTGACCAATCTCAGTTCTTTAACGGCTTGCTTTTCCATCATGGTTTCCAGTTGTTAGCAATACAGATCTGCCATAATCGTCTGAACAGATCTTAGGAAGCTGTAGTGGATGACACCAACGCTGGTCGACCATATACTTTTTTGTACCAGTACCGTTTTTGGGTCAACTTTCACTTGCAAGATTTGGCCGGTTCACCTAGGTTGAACCACTGTGATGAGCATTTCCGATTATCGTATAGGTTCCATTTTTGCTTACGATTTAAAATCTCCTCGTTATTGTGACGGTTGAGTATCCTGAAGCAGGAGTCGATGCGTGTTTGTTGGTTTGCTTCGCTTAATTCATTTGATATCCATCTCTCAGGTTTCTTCAATTTGGCATTGGCTCATTGACAACTAGGGTCTCAGGCCGTCCACGCGGCTTGTTCTGGACGTCAAAATTTCAAGAACGAAAGCTTTAGAACCAAAAACATATCGTGTTTTCTTTTACAGTGGCTCTGAGTACACATCACTAATCCTTCGAGCTATTTCTGCTGCACGCGTGACACGGTGTAACCCATATAAAAAAAGCGGTTTTTCTAAATTTTCCATATTGAGAACAATGTCATAATAAATAGCGCAAAAACAAATGAATTATCACAATTCAGAACACGAATAGACAAACTTGAAATTTAAATAAATTTGAATTTGGCATTCCTAGCCAAACGGCGAGTTTTTGAGATCAAAGTGGCTAGTTTGATAAAACGCCAATTTCATATGGAAGGACTTAATAGATATAGATTATTTAAATTGTAAATAGTCCTTTCTTGATTTATAGGAAATTTGTACATTAATTTCAAAATGAAATGTGTTTTATTACAGATTATCGTAGAATCATCCGCAGAACATTCTGCGAAGTCGTATGTGGCGAAGGTCATAACAGGTAATGACATCCTTTGGTTTTAAAAGTAGTCACATTCTCGTATTGCCATATTTCTTACGCACGTTCCTGAACATTAACGACAGAGAATTTTAACCTTTTGTCACGCATTAAAAATATTTATTCATTAATATATGTTTAAATATATTTACAGATGAAACAGAGGATGTAGAAGGCCGGCAAGGTAAGTTAAGCTTTATATACACTGCAAAAAAATTTTTACTACAATGCGATCTGCTTACTCATGCTTTGAATTAACAAATTGGTAATTAAAAAATATTAAGCATCTTCGAATAATATTCTAGCTTCTGCTGCTACTGCTTCATAATAAGAGTTAATTGAAAGTAGGACAAGAAAAAACGCCAGAATAAAATTGCTAATAAGTTATATTAGTGAGTCGGTTTTGGTAAACAAAATAGTAGCTGTGTATGTAAAACACAACTCACAATGTCATAGTAAACTTCAGAATACCGAAGTAGTTAACCCTGCTAATATTTGTCTTGAGTACAATATATTTTTCCAAAATTAACTTTACTCTGGCGTTTCTGTCTATTATGTTTGCTTATATTTTACACAGCTTTCACATACTACATTTGGATTTGGCGTTTTTGCTGTACCCTAAGTTTTGCGATATGAACGGATTTAACACATAGTGTAAGTATTAATTATTTTATTAGTGACTTAGCAGTAAACGAAAAACACTAGCAAATTAAACCATTCACAACACTAAGTTCGAAATAATATTAGATAATGCTTATTTATAACACAAGTACGTACTTCTAAAACAGAATACCTATATTTAATATTAACAATGAAATTCTGGGCACTACAAACACTTTACTATAATTTCACAGATACAAAACATATTGGCAAGAAAAAAAAGAATATAAAAGAAAAAATGGAGAAACATTTAGTAGAGAAAACAAAAATGATTGTTTTGAAATCAAAGGAAAAATCTGAAAAAAATGACGAATACTTTGCTGAAATACTAGACGATGAAACTATTCCCTATAGTAAAGCTTTACCATTTGCAGTATCAAAAAATTTTATAGAAATTGTGCCTAGTAGCGAGGTTTCAAACATAATATCTGAAAAGACAGAAAACATGACAGCTAAGGTTAAAATAGATAAAACATATCCTGTTATAAGCAATATTCAGCAGCCACAGGAACAGGAAATACCAATAAAAATCAGAGAAAGTAACAAAGTACTCGTTAAATCCACAATTTCAGAAACAGAACCATTGCAAATTTTTGAAATAGAATCCAGCACTTCTCTTGGAGATTATTCCGCTGAGCCATTACGAAAAAGCAGTGCCGTCAAATTGATATCACCATCAGAAAGCATAATAACAAGCGAAGTCTTAAGCACATTATCAACTACAAATTTAGGGGTTGATGAAAAGAATCTTGAAACAGCACAGGTAGATGTTATATTAAAAGATGCCATAACAATATCGGAAAATATTACTTCAGATCAAGAGCAGTCATTTGATGATGTATCGGTAAAGAAATCCCATGCTACTGTAACATTTTCTCCGCTTGTGGGAATAGACATGTTAGAAATAAACGAAGAAATAAAAGAAGACCACTTTCAAAATGTACCAAGAGATAAGTCTGTTGTTCCCAATCTTAATTTTACTTTATTAGAAGGAGTTCAAGTCGGTGAAGTATTTATCGAAGACAAGTCAGGTAAATACTATCCAGAATTGATAGTACCCACTGAAACAGCAAGAAAAGAATTGTTAGTATCAAATCAGATTATTACAGAGGTACATGATATTAAAGAAAAAGAAGGATTGTTCTCCGCACTAAAACTCCCGCCAACTCAAGAGGCTAGTATTGATGTCACAGTTAAACCTAGTTTATTAATTAGCACTAGAGAATTAATTGAAAAGGAAGATGAGCTCCCGAACATGGATTTACCTCCATCATTTAGAACAGATCAAGAGTTTATTGTACATTCAAGCTTAGAAGGCTCTTTTATAACCCCACAGCTCCATGAACATGAGTATACTGCTGAACTAGTTCCAACAAAAACGGCAAAAGTTGGTTTAAGTGAATATCAACACAAATTTCATATTGAAACTGACGTACATGATTCAGAGTCAATGTTGGAAGAGCTAAAGAAGCCTGAACTTACTCATGCTGACTTGTTATTATCGGTTTTTGAAAAACATTATATTGAAGAAGTACACGTAAATGAGTCAGAGCAAGACCTAATAATTAAAGATAGCCTTCAAACGGTGGTTGCACAGCCGGATTTCAAAACTTTACAACCTATTATGACATCTGAAATAATGCAAATGAACTCAACTAGTAAAATGTGTAACACCCACGATATTAAAAATGAATCAGCTCAAGAAACTATAGTATCAACCAGAGCCACGGTTACTGAAATGCAATTAATCCATGAAAAAGAAAAGCATGAAAATTATAAATTAATAAATCCTGAAATGGCAACTACTACTTTGATTGAGAATATTCCACTAACAGTGACTAATACGGAAACAGTGGAATCAGGATTTAAACTATCTGTAGAACAGTCACCTAATATTTTAAGCGCTAAGCCGATCCTAACTCACTCCCTGCAATCTCCGATATCACATGAAACTTTACCAGCTGACCAAACAGATGTTATTAATATATCCAAGCCGCACGCTGAAAATGCTACGGAACTGACAGATTTATATAAAGAAATTGTTACATTGCAAACTACTGTTAATGACCAGTTAGATATATTCGTTTCAGATGAAATGGTACAGAACATGGCCACATCAATGTTTATTGAAAAGGAGAGCATAAATGTAACAGAAATTGTAGCCAGCTCAGGCGAAAAAATATTAATAACAGAGAAACCAGATTTGATAAGTACTGCTAAATTAGGGTTAGATATAGACCACAGAGTTGCTTTAACATCAGAAATAAGTGTTAATAACGCTTTTGGTAATTTACAGCAGCCAAAGTCTCAGCTACAAGAAGCCCATGTTACTGCCGGTATGCAAACTTCGATTGAGGTATCAGAAAATACATGTTTTGATACTCAATCTCAGTTGTTTATTGATGACGCACCAAAATCGAAAAGTATAGAACCTAATTTTGTTTCAAACGTTGAAACGATTAACATTACTGAAGTTATGCAACATGAAAAAGAGGACAATTACGAAAAAAACATTGCACCAGATAGTTGTTTGGCATCTACGGAAATTTCGAGTCACCAAGTAGCACTTAAGTCAGAATTGATACCTAACTTTAGTGTTGGACTCCATGAAGCTAGTAATGTAAACGAAATAGCTAAAACGGCCAAAATTCAAGATATAGCCCACAGAGAAGTAATAATCAGTACCACTACTAATGTTAGTGAAAGCGAAGCTTTATTAAAAAGTTACGGATCGCCAAATGTGGCCAATGCTGAGCTTAAAATGGATTCAATACAAGCAGTCATAATTGAAGAAAGAAACATTGAAGCAGAATTTACTCCTTTTGACGATTACGGTAACAAACAAATATTATTACATGCTAATGAAGCTCCAATTATGCAGGAAGCAATTATACAAGAAGAAACTATGGTTCACTCTGATGAAAGCGAGTTTACTCAACGCGAAGAAATAATGAAAGTACAGACAAAAGTTTCGATAACGGGCCTTCATGTGCCACAATATGATGAAAGTATAACCAACGAGTTAGAAAATGATCTGTCTTTGCCGTCTAAGCCAGTCGAACAGAAAGCCGACCGTTCAGTAACTTTGGAAAACGAACTACAAACGTCAGAAATACTTTTACAATCTGATAACTTAGGAGATATTGACGATTTTCAAGTGACATATAAAAATGCTGTGCCTAAACTGGATGACATATATGGTAAAGCGGCCAATACGAATGAAACAATAATTATACAGGAAGCAGAAAATTTCACAGAAAAAGCGGAAGTAAGACGTATAAAAAGTACATTAGAAACAGTATCTTTGTTTAATATTGAACAAATTGAAACCATCGCTGCAGATCGCGAAGCACCCATAATGAGCGAAACCTTAGAAGAACTAAAAGCAGCTCCTGCAATAATAGAAGAGTTAGCAATAGAAACGAGCAGTGTAATAACCCATGATAAAGAAGGTAAATTTGACGGTAGCTTCTCAACGGACGAAAAGAAAATTACAATAGAATTTGAGCCATTTAATACTACATCCAGTACTGAGGTACTATCAAATAGCACAACAGAGGAGTTTACTACCGTGCCACCAAAATGTTCTAAAGCTAAAGAGATAAGTATTAATTTGCAAAAACATTTTGAAAGTGAGGAAATACTAGTAGGGGAAAAAGAAGCAACGTTTAAAGAATTGGAAAAAAAAATTGGCATAGCATCACGCACAGTTACAGAAACAGATGCACATGAAGTGTCAGAAACGCAAGTCATTGAATGCGAAGAATATTTTGAAAATGCAGTAAGATCAAATCTAAAGGAAGCTTGTTCATCCGTAAATGAACAAATCTCACTTATAAATACGATTACGATACCTAATGAAGACAGCGAAAGATTGGAAGTAAGTAGTCAAAGCGGAGACAAGGCACGAATTAGTCACGGCCTACAAGAAGCCGTCGTTAAGTCAGAGCCGTTTGTTGGAGAGTTGGAAAACGCTCTGCCAATTGAATGCATACAAAAAAAAGATACACAAAGTTCTTTCGAAGATTTAAAAGCTTTAAAGGTGACCGAAGTTACATTACAGTATCACGAAACTCCGATACAAGAGAACATTGTTATTAAACCAAATATGACGAAAGTTTCTTTTGAGAAAAATGTTTCTATTCTTGTATCTGAAGTAAATGTTTCAGAAAACGAAAGCACATTACTAATGAGCGTAAACACAGAAAAGTCAATAAAACCTATTCAAGATCACAACTTGTGCCAAAGTTTAAATATAATAGAAAATACTATAGGCGAAGGTGGACTTCTAATAGAACCAGATAACGAGTACAACATGCTTAAAGCTAATCTAGTTATAGACACGGAAAAACATTTAACTATTATTGATCATGTTGTAAGAGAGCGGGAGGAAAATATTCCAGTGGAATCGATTAGTGGGACAAATGCTCAAAAATCGGACATAAACTCATCCCAGCATATAACCATGACTGAAACAGTAGTAGTTGAAAACAGTGTAAAGTTACCTCAAAATATTAAACCAAATGAAGAAACTGCAAAAAGTTTACAGGCTGTTAAAGAAGCAGTACGTACTGAGCAATTGCAAGCAATTGAACAGACAATTGATTTAACTGTTAAACAAACCAGTGGCATATCAGAAGTTACACAAATCATTGATAATTTAAAACCTCTGCAAAACTGTATTGTCATAGCAGAAGAACCGACAGAATATTTTGACAGAACAAATGCAAAAGAAGATAAAGCATCAGAATCACAATTAGTACTTACTTCAATGATATATGAACAACCAGATATTGTAGATAATATAACAAACTTACAACCAATCCAGACTACTATAATTAGCAATCCTGACTATCAAATACTATCACACAAATCTTATGTTACTTTGGAAAGCTCTACACATGAATCAACTGCACCTCTTAGAAGTAATAAAAATGACTCAAAACAAGCAAATAAAAAAATAGTGGACCTGAAGCATTTAAATCAAATAGAGGTTTTGCTAAGTGAAAATATCGGCAAAATTAAAAAAGACGACACGCAAATAGTAGATAAAGCTGGAATAAATCATATAAACTTGCAAGAAGTTATTGTGGAAAAACCGGAAATAATCGACGAACTATTAAACCTAGAACCCATAAGTGTTTCTAATAGTACCAATGCGTTATTAGCCATTGAAACACATAAAAGTTGTGTAACTTCTGAAAGTCTCACAGTAGAGATACCAATGAAATTTGAAACAGAATTATACACCAAAAATCAAATCAAACCAAAACTTATAAATATGAATCACGTGGATCGAATCGAAGTATTAATCAATGAAGAAGCCACAATTCTAAAAGAAACTCACAAGAATAAGGAAGAAAAAATATCAGTAAAGCAAATCGAAAATTATCCATTGAACCAAAATACTGTGATAGCGCAAGAAAGTGAAATAAACGAATTTAAGCTTGAACCAATCAAAACTGAAACTGCCAAAGCTTCGTTTAATACTGTCGACGGCGTGTTAGTTCATGAAGTTCAGCAAGAAGAATATCAAGATAAATTGGTGCCCAAAACAGGTAAATTGGTAAAAGCCAATAAAAGTTGTACATCTTTAACATTTTTGCAGTGTACTGAAAACATAACTGAATCACACGTGGAAAATTTGGATTCACAAAAGATATTACTCAAAACGCCGACAGCCACTACCTCAAGTTTAGCACCGTTATACATAACAAACAATACTATATTACAAAACGAAACAGATTTACATATTCCACAAGTCAAAGAGCAAAGATTACAAAACGTCTTTGAAGAAGCAAGTGGTCTAGAAGTCAAAACAGTATTTGTTGAGGATCAAACCATTCCACTTTTAGAAGAAACACATGAATCTTCTTACTCTATCACAACCGAAGAGGTGAAAGCTGTGGCTTTGTCGTCAGATTCACCATGCATCAAAGGTAAGATTTATATTATTTATAAGGTACCAGTGGCATTATCATAACAATAACAGAAAACTATGTTGTAGTTACAATATTAGTAACGCTTCGTATAAAATATATAACTATATTTTATTTAAACAGTTTCTCAATATAAATTCACAGCGAATAAGCCAAATCAAGAGCAATAAATTAGAAGTCTACATAACAGTGCGGGCGAGGACTTGTTCTATTCGCTGTGAAATTGGTCCGGGTCTTAAAAAATAGGTAGACATAGGATCGAATAACAAAGCACACTGTTGTATAATCATGAGCATCCCACATATAAATAATACATACATAATGTCACGCCTCTTTCCCGTAGGGGTAGGCAGAGATCACATCCTTCCACTTGCTATGATCTTGGCACACACTTTTAGCTTCATTCACACTCATTAACCTCCTCATACACGCCCGTCGGTTTAGGGTACTTTTGACCTGCCCTTTCTCTAACATTTTTTGTATTTGGTCATGGAAGGTCTTACGTGGTTTTCCCCTCCCAACACTTCCATCCACTTGTCCATCATAAATCACTTTCGTTAATCTACTTTCATTCATCCTCTCAACATGACCAAACCATCTAAGCATACCTTTCTCAATTCTTGTCACTATATCTTCTTTTACACCAGCTTTAACCCTTATCACTTCATTCCTTATCCTATCGCTCAATTTCACACCAAGAATATTTCTGAGTGCTCTCATCTCTACTGCATTAATCATACTCTCATGTTTCTTCTGCCATAACCAACATTCGCTTCCATATAGACATAAACATTTTTCATTTTCTTTTCTATAAAACTATATTTAATACCAACACGTAAAAACTGGATACAGTCGACCGACCCTTCTTATACACTAACCATAACTAATGCTTACCACGCACCCTAAATAAAGAAATATGTATTATTCCGCCCTGGATGATAATACATTTCAAAACTAATTGAACTCAAAAATGAACATAATCATTAGTTTGAAACACAGTACATATAAACGATCAACATTTCAGACGACGCAGACGACACCCCGCATTCCAACAAGTCATCAGATTTTGAAGAAACAGAAGAAATTGTAACAACATTTACTACAGGAAATAAAGATGGAACACCTCAACAAATAAAAACAAAGCGCACAATATTAAGAAAAAAAATGAACAAACATGAAAATATAACGTCTCAAGGTGACATAGTTATAGAAGAAGCTTTAGATGACGACGACAAATTGAAATCAAAACCACATTTATACGGTGATCTCAAAATAGAAGAATATGAAGGTGACGACAACATCTACCCCTCAAATTCCGAAACAGGTACTATAGAACTGCCAGAAGAACACTCAGAATTGCCAAAGTTCCCTTATCAGGTTCAAATCGAAGAAATGATTGAAGAAACAAAAAGCAATACATATTCAGACGACGATAATTCACCTAAAAGTACATTATCGACAATAAAACAAGAAAATCAAGCTGAAGTAAAAATGGTGACACAAGAAAAAACAAAAACGATAAAAATAGCCAAAAAGCAAATAACAAAACATAAAATACAGGAAGCTGAAGAAACCGATGAAAAGATAATTATAGACAAAGCTAATGAAGACTCTGATATAGCTGCCGAAGCGCAAAGGAATGAATCATCGCCGTTTGTTGAAGAGCCAGACTCAAATCAGTTCAGTGAAGTGCGTACAGACACTGATCAAGCAATAACAAGTAAACAAACTAAGCGCATCATAAGAAAAAATAAAAAAAATAATCAACATACTACTAACATAGAAACTATTCAAGTGGGCGACGATGCACCTGTAACGACGGTCAATGTCGTAGATGCAAAACAAACTGAAACTGATAAACAGCCAGAAGAATCTACAACGGAACAAACACAAACACCCGAAGGCAAAACAATGAAGAAAACAGTCACTAAGAAAGTAACAAAGAGCAAAAAGGGCCCTAAATCTACTACGACTGAAATCATTCAAACTGAAGAAGACAGCGGAATGCCAAGTTCCACTGCAGATGACACAAAAGAAATTGAATCTGTTGAATTGCCCGAAGAAACGACTGTAGAAGAAATCTTGACTCCAGAGGGTAAAAAAATAAGGAAAAAAGTTACAAAGCGCATTGTTAAATCTAAGAAGGGTCCCAAAATATTAACAACAGAGATCACCACTGCTGAAGAAAGCGAAAAGACTGATGACATTACTGAAGCTCCATGCGAAGATACAGTACCGTACGAAACTGTAGAACTGCCCGAGCAATGTGTGACTGAGGAAATAAAAACACCAGAGGGCAAGACGGTGAAAAAGCGGGTTACCAAGAGAGTCATTAAGACCAAAAAGGGACCTAAGATTGCTACTACCGAAATCATCACTGAAACAGAAGACGACAAGCAACCTGTCGTCTCCGTTCATACAATGGAAGAGTTTACTGATGACATGGCAACTCCTCTCGAAGTTCTATACAAGGTTGATAAGGCAGATATTGTCGAGGAGCCTGATACTATTCAGTTTAATGAAGTACGTACTGACACTGGCGAAGTCAAAACAGTCAAAAAAACAAAGCGCACTATAAGAAAACAAAGAGGACCCGTCCAACAAACTACAGAAATTGAAACAACCCAAGTGGGTGACGATGCACCTGTAACGACGGTCAATGTCGTAGAGGAAACACCTACTGAAACTTATGAACAGCCAGAAGAATCTATTACAGAACAAACACAGACACCCGAAGGAAAAACAATAAAGAAAACAGTCACTAAGAAAGTAACAAAGAGCAAAAAGGGACCTAAATCTACTACGACTAAAATCATTCAAACTGAAGAAGACTGCGGAATGCCAAGTTCCACTTCAGATGACACAAAAGAAATTGAATCTGTTGAATTGCCCGAAGAAACGACTGTAGAAGAAATCTTGACTCCAGAGGGTAAAAAGATAAGGAAAAAAGTTACAAAGCGCATTGTTAAATCTAAAAAGGGTCCAAAAATATTAACAACAGAGATCACCACTGCTGAAGAAAGCGAAAAGACTGATGACATTACTGAAGCTCCATGCGAAGATACAGTACCGTACGAAACTGTAGAACTGCCCGAGCAATGTGTGACTGAGGAAATAAAAACACCAGAGGGCAAGACGGTGAAAAAGCGGGTTACCAAGAGAGTCATTAAGACCAAAAAGGGACCTAAGATTGCTACTACCGAAATCATCACTGAAACAGAAGACGATAAGCAACCTGTCGTCTCCGTTCATACAACGGAAGAGTTTACTGATGACATGGCAACTCCTCTCGAAGTTCTATACGAGGTTGATAAGGCTGATGTTGTCGAGGAGCCTGATACTATTCAGTTTAATGAAGTACGCACTGACACTGGCGAAGTCAAAACAGTCAAAAAAACAAAGCGCACTATAAGAAAACAAAGAGGACCCGTCCAACAAACTACAGAAATTGAAACAACCCAAGTGGGTGACGATGCACCTGTAACGACGGTCAATGTCGTAGAGGAAACACCAACTGAAACTTATGAACAGCCAGAAGAATCTACAACAGAACAAACACAAACACCCGAAGGAAAAACAATGAAAAAAACAGTCACTAAGAAAGTAACAAAGAGCAAAAAGGGACCTAAATCTACTACGACTGAAATCATTCAAACTGAAGAAGACAGCGGAATGCCAAGTTCCACTGCAGATGACACAAAAGAAATTGAATCTGTTGAATTGCCCGAAGAAACGACTGTAGAAGAAATCGTTACTCCAGAGGGTAAAAAGATAAGGAAAAAAGTTACAAAGCGCATTGTTAAATCTAAAAAGGGTCCAAAAATATTAACAACAGAGATCACCACTGCTGAAGAAAGCGAAAAGACTGATGACATTACTGAAGCTCCATGCGAAGATATAGTACCGTACGAAACTGTAGAACTGCCCGAGCAATGTGTGACTGAGGAAATAAAAACACCAGAGGGCAAGACGGTGAAAAAGCGGGTTACCAAGAGAGTCATTAAGACCAAAAAGGGACCTAAGATTGCTACTACCGAAATCATCACTGAAACAGAAGACGATAAGCAACCTGTCGTCTCCGTTCATACAACGGAAGAGTTAACTGATGACATGGCAACTCCTCTCGAAGTTCTATACGAGGTTGATAAGGCTGATGTTGTCGAGGAGCCTGATACTATTCAGTTTAATGAAGTACGTACTGACACTGGCGAAGTCAAAACAGTCAAAAAAACAAAGCGCACAATAAGAAAACAAAAAGGACCCGTCCAACAAACCACTGAAATTGAAACCACCCAAGTGGGCGACAATGCACCTGTAACGACGGTCAATGTCGTAGAGGAAACACCAACTGAAACTTATGAACAGCCAGAAGAATCTACAACGGAACAAACACAAACACCCGAAGGCAAAACAATAAAGAAAACAGTCACTAAGAAAGTAACAAAGAGCAAAAAGGGACCTAAATCTACTACGACTGAAATCATTCAAACTGAAGAAGACAGCGGAATGCCAAGTTTCACTGCAGATGACACGAAAGAAATTGAATCTGTTGAATTGCCCGAAGAAACGACTGTAGAAGAAATCTTGACTCCAGAGGGTAAAAAGATAAGGAAAAAAGTTACAAAGCGCATTGTTAAATCTAAAAAGGGTCCAAAAATATTAACAACAGAGATCACCACTGCTGAAGAAAGCGAAAAGACTGATGACATTACTGAAGCTCCATTCGATGATACAGTACCGTGCGAAACTGTAGAACTGCCCGAGCAATGTGTGACTGAGGAAATAAAAACACCAGAGGGCAAGACGGTGAAAAAGCGGGTTACCAAGAGAGTCATTAAGACCAAAAAGGGACCTAAGATTGCTACTACCGAAATCATCACAGAAACAGAAGACGATAAGCAACCTGTCGTCTCCGTTCATACAACGGAAGAGGTCACTGGTGACGCGGCAACTCCTCTCGAAGTTCTATACGAGGTTGATACGGCTGACGTTGTCGAGGAGCCTGATACTACTCAGTTTAATGAAGTACGTACTGACACTGGCGAAGTCAAAACAGTCAAAAAAACTAAGCGCTCAATCAGGAAAAAGAAAGGCCCTGTTCAACAATTAACTGAAATAGAAACTACCCAAGTAGGCGACGACGCACCAATAACGATTGTAAACATTATAGAAGAAATCAATACCGACGTTGTTTTTAAAACCTTGGCCGACGATTTTAGTCAGCCGAAAACAGAAGAAACTCTTTTGCTGAAGGGTAAGTTTAAACCTGTTATCACATCACACAAAACAGAACATCCAACTGATGAATTTGTGACTATTGATGCCTCACCACTAACATCAAACAAAGATACTGCCATTGATATACAGCCTGACAAAGCCGAAACTATACAATCTAAAAAAGAAACACGTAAAAAAATTCCAACAAAAAATTTACAGAAAACAAATAAAATACGGGACACTGCCCTTACAGACGACACTAAAGACTGCTCATTCATAAAAAACACTACTAAAAGTGATAATACACCAATTAAAATCAACCAAGTGGGCGACGGTGCAACTGAAACGGCGGTCAATGTCGTGGAGGAAACACCAACTGAAACTTATGAACAGCCAGAAGAATCTACTACAGAACAAACACAAACACCCGAAGGCATAACAATAAAGAAAACAGTCACTAAGAAAGTAACAAAGAGCAAAAAGGGACCTAAATCTACTACGACTGAAATCATTCAAACTGAAGAAGACAGCGGAACGCCAAGTTCCACTGCAGATGACACAAAAGAAATTGAATCTGTTGAATTGCCCGAAGAAACGACTGTAGAAGAAATCTTGACTCCAGAGGGTAAAAAGATAAGGAGAAAAGTTACAAAGCGCATTGTTAAATCTAAAAAGGGTCCAAAAATATTAACAACAGAGTTCACCACTGCTGAAGAAAGCGAAAAGACTGATGACATTACTGAAGCTCCATTCGAAGATACAGTACCGTACGAAACTGTAGAACTGCCCGAGCAATGTGTGACTGAGGAAATAAAAACACCAGAGGGCAAGACGGTGAAAAAGCGGGTTACCAAGAGAGTCATTAAGACTAAAAGGGGACCTAAGATTGCTACTACCGAAATCATCACTGAAACAGAAGACGACAAGCAACCTGTCGTCTCCGTTCATACAACGGAAGAATTTACTGATGACATGACAACTCCTCTCGAAGTTCTATACGAGGTTGATAAGGCTAAAGTTGTCGAGGAGCCTGATACTATTCAGTTTAATGAAGTACGTACTGACACTGGCGAAGTCAAAACAGTCAAAAAAACAAAGCGCACGATAAGAAAACAAAGAGGACCCGTCCAACAAACTACAGAAATTGAAATCACCCAAGTGGGCGACGATACACCTGTAACGACGGTCAATGTCGTAGAGGATACACCAACTGAAACTTATGAACAGCCAGAAGAATCTACCACAGAACAAACACAAACACCCGAAGGCAAAACAATAAAGAAAACAGTCACTAAGAAAGTAACAAAGAGCAAAAAAGGACCTAAATCTACTACGACTGAAATCATTCAAACTGAAGAAGACAGCGGAACGCCAAGTTCCACTGCAGATGACACGAAAGAAATTGAATCTGTTGAATTGCCCGAAGAAACGACTGTAGAAGAAATCGTTACTCCAGAGGGTAAAAAGATAAGGAAAAAAGTTACAAAGCGCATTGTTAAATCTAAGAAGGGTCCAAAAATATTAACAACAGAGATCACCACTGCTGAAGAAAGCGAAAAGACTGATGACATTACTGAAGCTCCATTCGAAGATACAGTACCGTACGAAACTGTAGAACTGCCCGAACAATGTGTGACTGAGGAAATAAAAACACCAGAGGGCAAGACGGTGCAAAAGAGAGTTACCAAGAGAGTCATCAAGACCAAAAAGGGACCTAAGATTGCTACTACCGAAATCATCACTGAAACAGAAGACGACAAGCAACCTGTCGTCTCCGTTCATACAACGGAAGAGTTTACTGCTGAAGCGGCAACTCCTCTCGAAGTTCTATATGAGGTTGATAAGGCTAACGTTGTCGAGGAGCCTGATACTATTCAGTTTAATGAAGTACGTACTGACACTGGCGAAGTCAAAACAGTCAAAAAAACAAAGCGCACGATAAGAAAACAAAGAGGACCCGTCCAACAAACTACAGAAATTGAAATCACCCAAGTGGGCGACGATACACCTGTAACGACGGTCAATGTCGTAGAGGATACACCAACTGAAACTTATGAACAGCCAGAAGAATCTACCACAGAACAAACACAAACACCCGAAGGCAAAACAATAAAGAAAACAGTCACTAAGAAAGTAACAAAGAGCAAAAAAGGACCTAAATCTACTACGACTGAAATCATTCAAACTGAAGAAGACAGCGGAACGCCAAGTTCCACTGCAGATGACACGAAAGAAATTGAATCTGTTGAATTGCCCGAAGAAACGACTGTAGAAGAAATCGTTACTCCAGAGGGTAAAAAGATAAGGAAAAAAGTTACAAAGCGCATTGTTAAATCTAAGAAGGGTCCAAAAATATTAACAACAGAGATCACCACTGCTGAAGAAAGCGAAAAGACTGATGACATTACTGAAGCTCCATTCGAAGATACAGTACCGTACGAAACTGTAGAACTGCCCGAACAATGTGTGACTGAGGAAATAAAAACACCAGAGGGCAAGACGGTGCAAAAGAGAGTTACCAAGAGAGTCATCAAGACCAAAAAGGGACCTAAGATTGCTACTACCGAAATCATCACTGAAACAGAAGACGACAAGCAACCTGTCGTCTCCGTTCATACAACGGAAGAGTTTACTGCTGAAGCGGCAACTCCTCTCGAAGTTCTATATGAGGTTGATAAGGCTAACGTTGTCGAGGAGCCTGATACTATTCAGTTTAATGAAGTACGTACTGACACTGGCGAAGTCAAAACAGTCAAAAAAACAAAGCGCACTATAAGAAAAAAAAGAGGACCCGTCCAACAAACTACAGAAATTGAAACAACCCAAGTGGGTGACGATGCACCTGTAACGACGGTCAATGTCGTAGAGGATACACCAACTGAAACTTATGAACAGCCAGAAGAATCTACTACAGAACAAACACAAACACCCGAAGGCAAAACAATAAAGAAAACAGTCACTAAGAAAGTAACAAAGAGCAAAAAGGGACCTAAATCTACTACGACTGAAATCATTCAAACTGAAGAAGACAGCGGAATGCCAAGTTCCACTGCAGATGACACGAAAGAAATTGAATCTGTTGAATTGCCCGAAGAAACGACTGTAGAAGAAATCGTGACTCCAGAGGGTAAAAAAATAAGGAAAAAAGTTACAAAGCGCATTGTTAAATCTAAGAAGGGTCCAAAAATATTAACAACAGAGATCACCACTGCTGAAGAAAGCGAAAAGACTGATGACATTACTGAAGCTCCATGCGAAGATACAGTACCGTACGAAACTGTAGAACTGCCCGAGCAATGTGTGACTGAGGAAATAAAAACACCAGAGGGCAAGACGGTGAAAAAGCGGGTTACCAAGAGAGTCATTAAGACCAAAAAGGGACCTAAGATTGCTACTACCGAAATCATCACTGAAACAGAAGACGATAAGCAACCTGTCGTCTCCGTTCATACAACGGAAGAGGTCACTGATGACGCGGCAACTCCTCTTGAAGTTCTATACGAGATTGATAAGGCTGACGTTGTCGAGGAGCCTGATACTATTCAGTTTAATGAAGTACGTTCTGACACTGGCGAAGTCAAAACGGTCAAAAAAACAAAGCGCACAATAAGAAAACAAAAAGGACCCGTCCAACAAACCACTGAAATTGAAACCACCCAAGTGGGCGACGATGCACCTGTAACGACGGTCAATGTCGTAGAGGAAACACCAACTGAAACTTATGAACAGCCAGAAGAATCTACTACAGAACAAACACAAACACCCGAAGGCAAAACAATAAAGAAAACAGTCACTAAGAAAGTAACAAAGAGCAAAAAGGGACCTAAATCTACTACGACTGAAATCATTCAAACTGAAGAAGACAGCGGAATGCCAAGTTCCACTGCAGATGACACGAAAGAAATTGAATCTGTTGAATTGCCCGAAGAAACGACTGTAGAAGAAATCGTGACTCCAGAGGGTAAAAAAATAAGGAAAAAAGTTACAAAGCGCATTGTTAAATCTAAGAAGGGTCCAAAAATATTAACAACAGAGATCACCACTGCTGAAGAAAGCGAAAAGACTGATGACATTACTGAAGCTCCATGCGAAGATACAGTACCGTACGAAACTGTAGAACTGCCCGAGCAATGTGTGACTGAGGAAATAAAAACACCAGAGGGCAAGACGGTGAAAAAGCGGGTTACCAAGAGAGTCATTAAGACCAAAAAGGGACCTAAGATTGCTACTACCGAAATCATCACTGAAACAGAAGACGATAAGCAACCTGTCGTCTCCGTTCATACAACGGAAGAGGTCACTGATGACGCGGCAACTCCTCTTGAAGTTCTATACGAGATTGATAAGGCTGACGTTGTCGAGGAGCCTGATACTATTCAGTTTAATGAAGTACGTTCTGACACTGGCGAAGTCAAAACGGTCAAAAAAACAAAGCGCACAATAAGAAAACAAAAAGGACCCGTCCAACAAACCACTGAAATTGAAACCACCCAAGTGGGCGACGATGCACCTGTAACGACGGTCAATGTCGTAGAGGAAACACCAACTGAAACTTATGAACAGCCAGAAGAATCTACTACAGAACAAACACAAACACCCGAAGGCAAAACAATAAAGAAAACAGTCACTAAGAAAGTAACAAAGAGCAAAAAGGGACCTAAATCTACTACGACTGAAATCATTCAAACTGAAGAAGACAGCGGAATGCCAAGTTCCACTGCAGATGACACGAAAGAAATTGAATCTGTTGAATTGCCCGAAGAAACGACTGTAGAAGAAATCGTGACTCCAGAGGGTAAAAAAATAAGGAAAAAAGTTACAAAGCGCATTGTTAAATCTAAGAAGGGTCCAAAAATATTAACAACAGAGATCACCACTGCTGAAGAAAGCGAAAAGACTGATGACATTACTGAAGCTCCATGCGAAGATACAGTACCGTACGAAACTGTAGAACTGCCCGAGCAATGTGTGACTGAGGAAATAAAAACACCAGAGGGCAAGACGGTGAAAAAGCGGGTTACCAAGAGAGTCATTAAGACCAAAAAGGGACCTAAGATTGCTACTACCGAAATCATCACTGAAACAGAAGACGATAAGCAACCTGTCGTCTCCGTTCATACAACGGAAGAGGTCACTGATGACGCGGCAACTCCTCTTGAAGTTCTATACGAGATTGATAAGGCTGACGTTGTCGAGGAGCCTGATACTATTCAGTTTAATGAAGTACGTTCTGACACTGGCGAAGTCAAAACGGTCAAAAAAACAAAGCGCACAATAAGAAAACAAAAAGGACCCGTCCAACAAACCACTGAAATTGAAACCACCCAAGTGGGCGACGATGCACCTGTAACGACGGTCAATGTCGTAGAGGAAACACCAACTGAAACTTATGAACAGCCAGAAGAATCTACTACAGAACAAACACAAACACCCGAAGGCAAAACAATAAAGAAAACAGTCACTAAGAAAGTAACAAAGAGCAAAAAGGGACCTAAATCTACTACGACTGAAATCATTCAAACTGAAGAAGACAGCGGAATGCCAAGTTCCACTGCAGATGACACGAAAGAAATTGAATCTGTTGAATTGCCCGAAGAAACGACTGTAGAAGAAATCGTGACTCCAGAGGGTAAAAAGATAAGGAAAAAAGTTACAAAGCGCATTGTTAAATCTAAGAAGGGTCCAAAAATATTAACAACAGAGATCACCACTGCTGAAGAAAGCGAAAAGACTGATGACATTACTGAAGCTTCATTTGAAGATACAGTACCGTACGAAACTGTAGAACTGCCCGAGCAATGTGTGACTGAGGAAATAAAAACACCAGAGGGCAAGACGGTGCAAAAGAGGGTTACCAAAAGAGTCATCAAGACCAAAAAGGGACCTAAGATTGCTACTACCGAAATCATCACTGAAACAGAAGACGATAAGCAACCTGTCGTCTCCGTTCATACAACGGAAGAGGTCACTGATGACGCGGCAACTCCTCTTGAAGTTCTATACGAGATTGATAAGGCTGACGTTGTCGAGGAGCCTGATACTATTCAGTTTAATGAAGTACGTTCTGACACTGGCGAAGTCAAAACGGTCAAAAAAACAAAGCGCACAATAAGAAAACAAAAAGGACCCGTCCAACAAACCACTGAAATTGAAACCACCCAAGTGGGCGACGATGCACCTGTAACGACGGTCAATGTCGTAGAGGAAACACCAACTGAAACTTATGAACAGCCAGAAGAATCTACTACAGAACAAACACAAACACCCGAAGGCAAAACAATAAAGAAAACAGTCACTAAGAAAGTAACAAAGAGCAAAAAGGGACCTAAATCTACTACGACTGAAATCATTCAAACTGAAGAAGACAGCGGAATGCCAAGTTCCACTGCAGATGACACGAAAGAAATTGAATCTGTTGAATTGCCCGAAGAAACGACTGTAGAAGAAATCGTGACTCCAGAGGGTAAAAAAATAAGGAAAAAAGTTACAAAGCGCATTGTTAAATCTAAGAAGGGTCCAAAAATATTAACAACAGAGATCACCACTGCTGAAGAAAGCGAAAAGACTGATGACATTACTGAAGCTCCATTTGAAGATACAGTACCGTACGAAACTGTAGAACTGCCCGAGCAATGTGTGACTGAGGAAATAAAAACACCAGAGGGCAAGACGGTGAAAAAGAGAGTTACCAAGAGAGTCATTAAGACCAAAAAGGGACCTAAGATTGCTACTACCGAAATCATCACTGAAACAGAAGACGATAAGCAACCTGTCGTGTCTGTACATACAACGGAAGAGGTCACTGATGACGTGGCAACTCCTCTCGAAGTTCTATACGAGGTTGATAAGGCTGACGTTGTCGAGGAGCCTGATACTCTTCAGTTTAATGAAGTACGAACTGACACTGGCGAAGTCAAAACAGTCAAAAAAACAAAGCGCACTATCAAAAACCAAAAAGGGCCTGTTTATCAGATCACTGAAATTGAAACCACTCAAGTAGACGACGACACACCTGTAACGACAATCAACATAATAGATCAAACTCCGTTTGCAATTGTTACAAAACCTTATGACACTACAAGCTACCAACCAAACTCAGTATACCGAGAAGATACGAAGGAAGGTAAGTTAACATCCGATATCCCAACACACTCAACAGAATACACAACTGAAGGATTAGGCAGCATAAGTGAATTAAAACCAACACAAGACACTTCTGTTGTCACTAAAATTAAGCATGATCATGAAAATTTACATATAAACACTAAGGGCTCCAAAGATAAAATTACACCAACACAACTAGAAAAGTCTTTACACGATTTAGTACAATTCATACCCGCAGCACCAAATGAAACTTATAAACAGCCAGAAGAATCTACTACAGAACAAACACAAACACCCGAAGGCAAAACAATAAAGAAAACAGTCACTAAGAAAGTAACAAAGAGCAAAAAGGGACCTAAATCTACTACGACTGAAATCATTCAAACTGAAGAAGACAGCGGAATGCCAAGTTCCACTGCAGATGACACAAAAGAAATTGAATCTGTTGAATTGCCCGAAGAAACGACTGTAGAAGAAATCGTGACTCCAGAGGGTAAAAAGATAAGGAAAAAAGTTACAAAGCGCATTGTTAAATCTAAAAAGGGTCCAAAAATATTAACAACAGAGATCACCACTGCTGAAGAAAGCGAAAAGACTGATGACATTACTGAAGCTCCATTCGAAGATACAGTACCGTACGAAACAGTAGAACTGCCCGAACAATGTGTGATTGAGGAAATAAAAACACCAGAGGGCAAGACGGTGAAAAAGCGGGTTACCAAGAGAGTCATTAAGACCAAAAAGGGACCTAAGATTGCTACTACCGAAATCATCACTGAAACAGAAGACGATAAGCAACCTGTCGTGTCTGTACATACAACGGAAGAGTTTACTGATGACATGGCAACTCCTCTCGAAGTTCTATACAAGGTTGATAAGGCTGATATTGTCGAGGAGCCTGATACTATTCAGTTTAATGAAGTACGTACTGACACTGGCGAAGTCAAAACAGTCAAAAAAACAAAGCGCACTATAAGAAAAAAAAGAGGACCCGTCCAACAAACTACAGAAATTGAAACAACCCAAGTGGGTGACGATGCACCTGTAACGACGGTCAATGTTGTAGAGGAAACACCAACTGAAACTTATGAACAGCCAGAAGAATCTATTACAGAACAAACACAGACACCCGAAGGAAAAACAATAAAGAAAACAGTCACTAAGAAAGTAACAAAGAGCAAAAAGGGACCTAAATCTACTACGACTGAAATCATTCAAACTGAAGAAGACAGCGAAATGCCAAGTTCCACTGCAGATGACACGAAAGAAAGTGAATCTGTTGAATTGCCCGAGGAAACGACTGTAGAAGAAATCTTGACTCCAGAGGGTAAAAAGATAAAGAAAAAAGTTACAAAGCGCATTGTTAAATCTAAGAAGGGTCCCAAAATATTAACAACAGAGATCACCACTGCTGAAGAAAGCGAAAAGACTGATGACATTACTGAAGCTCCATTCGAAGATACAGTACCGTACGAAACTGTAGAACTGCCCGAGCAATGTGTGACTGAGGAAATAAAAACACCAGAGGGCAAGACGGTGAAAAAGCGGGTTACCAAGAGAGTCATTAAGACCAAAAAGGGACCTAAGATTGCTACTACCGAAATCATCACTGAAACAGAAGACGACAAGCAACCTGTCGTCTCCGTTCATACAATGGAAGAGTTTACTGATGACATGGCAACTCCTCTCGAAGTTCTATACAAGGTTGATAAGGCTGATATTGTCGAGGAGCCTGATACTATTCAGTTTAATGAAGTACGTACTGACACTGGCGAAGTCAAAACAGTCAAAAAAACAAAGCGCACTATAAGAAAAAAAAGAGGACCCGTCCAACAAACTACAGAAATTGAAACAACCCAAGTGGGTGACGATGCACCTGTAACGACGGTCAATGTTGTAGAGGAAACACCAACTGAAACTTATGAACAGCCAGAAGAATCTACTACAGAACAAACACAATCACCCGAAGGCAAAACAATAAAGAAAACAGTCACTAAGAAAGTAACAAAGAGCAAAAAGGGACCTAAATCTACTACGACTGAAATCATTCAAACTGAAGAAGACAGCGGAATGCCAAGTTCCACTGCAGATGACACGAAAGAAATTGAATCTGTTGAATTGCCCGAAGAAACGACTGTAGAAGAAATCGTGACTCCAGAGGGTAAAAAAATAAGGAAAAAAGTTACAAAGCGCATTGTTAAATCTAAGAAGGGTCCAAAAATATTAACAACAGAGATCACCACTGCTGAAGAAAGCGAAAAGACTGATGACATTACTGAAGCTCCATGCGAAGATACAGTACCGTACGAAACTGTAGAACTGCCCGAGCAATGTGTGACTGAGGAAATAAAAACACCAGAGGGCAAGACGGTGAAAAAGCGGGTTACCAAGAGAGTCATTAAGACCAAAAAGGGACCTAAGATTGCTACTACCGAAATCATCACTGAAACAGAAGACGATAAGCAACCTGTCGTGTCTGTACATACAACGGAAGAGGTCACTGATGACGCGGCAACTCCTCTCGAAGTTCTATACGAGGTTGATAAGGCTAACGTTGTCGAGGAGCCTGATACTATTCAGTTTAATGAAGTACGTTCTGACACTGGCGAAGTCAAAACGGTCAAAAAAACAAAGCGCACAATAAGAAAACAAAAAGGACCCGTCCAACAAACCACTGAAATTGAAACCACCCAAGTGGGCGACGATGCACCTGTAACGACGGTCAATGTCGTAGAGGAAACACCAACTGAAACTTATGAACAGCCACAAGAATTTACTACAGAACAAACACAAACACCCGAAGGCAAAACAATAAAGAAAACAGTCACTAAGAAAGTAACAAAGAGCAAAAAGGGACCTAAATCTACTACGACTGAAATCATTCAAACCGAAGAAGACAGCGGAATGCCAAGTTCCACTGCAGATGACACGAAAGAAATTGAATCTGTTGAATTGCCCGAAGAAACGATTGTAGAAGAAATCTTGACTCCAGAGGGTAAAAAGATAAGGAAAAAAGTTACAAAGCGCATTGTTAAATCTAAAAAGGGTCCAAAAATATTAACAACAGAGATCACCACTGCTGAAGAAAGCGAAAAGACTGATGACATTACTGAAGCTCCATTCGAAGATACAGTACCGTACGAAACTGTAGAACTGCCCGAACAATGTGTGACTGAGGAAATAAAAACACCAGAGGGCAAGACGGTGCAAAAGAGAGTTACCAAGAGAGTCATTAAGACCAAAAAGGGACCTAAGATTGCTACTACCGAAATCATCACTGAAACAGAAGACGACAAGCAACCTGTCGTCTCCGTTCATACAACGGAAGAGTTTACTGATGACATGGCAACTCCTCTCGAAGTTCTATACGAGGTTGATAAGGCAGATGTTGTCGAGGAGCCTGATACTATTCAGTTTAACGAAGTACGCACTGACACTGGCGAAGTCAAAACAGTCAAAAAAACAAAGCGCACGATAAGAAAGCAAAAAGGACCCGTCCAACAAACCACTGAAATTGAAACCACCCAAGTGGGCGACGATGCACCTGTAACGACGGTCAATGTCCTAGAGGAAACACCAATTGAAACTTATGAACAGCCAGAAGAACCTACTACAGAACAAACACAAACACCCGAAGGCAAAACAATAAAGAAAACAGTCACTAAGAAAGTAACAAAGAGCAAAAAGGGACCTAAATCTACTACAACTGAAATCATTCAAACTGAAGAAGACAGCGGAATGCCAAGTTCCACTGCAGATGACACGAAAGAAATTGAATCTGTTGAATTGCCCGAAGAAACGACTGTAGAAGAAATCGTGACTCCAGAGGGTAAAAAGATAAGGAAAAAAGTTACAAAGCGCATTGTTAAATCTAAAAAGGGTCCAAAAATATTAACAACAGAGATCACCACTGCTGAAGAAAGCGAAAAGACTGATGACATTACTGAAGCTCCATTCGAAGATACAGTACCGTACGAAACTGTAGAACTGCCCGAACAATGTGTGACTGAGGAAATAAAAACACCAGAGGGCAAGACGGTGCAAAAGAGAGTTACCAAGAGAGTCATTAAGACCAAAAAGGGACCTAAGATTGCTACTACCGAAATCATCACTGAAACAGAAGACGACAAGCAACCTGTCGTCTCCGTTCATACAACGGAAGAGTTTACTGATGACATGGCAACTCCTCTCGAAGTTCTATACGAGGTTGATAAGGCAGATGTTGTCGAGGAGCCTGATACTATTCAGTTTAACGAAGTACGCACTGACACTGGCGAAGTCAAAACAGTCAAAAAAACAAAGCGCACTATCAAAAAACAAAAAGGGCCTATTCATCAGATTACTGAAATTGAAATTACACAAGTAGACGACGACACACCGGTAACGACAATCAACATTAAAGATCAAACACCTTTTTCAATTGTCACAGAACCTTTTGACACTACAAGCTACCAATCAAACTCAGTTTACCGAGAAGATACACAGGAAGGTAAGTTCACACCAGATATCACAACACACTCAACAGAATACACAACTGAAGGATTAGGCAGCAAAAGTGAATTAAAACGAATTCAAGACACTTCTGTTGTAACTAAAATTGAGCATGATAATGATTTTTTACATAAAAACACTAAAGATACCAAAGATAAGATAACACCAACACAACCACAAAAACCTTTACACGAATTAGTACAATTCATACCCGCAGCAAAGACAAACATTAAGACAGTCACTACGAAAATAACAAAGAGCAAAGAAGAACCTAAATCTATTACGACTGAAATCATTCAAAGAGAAGACAACAGCGGAATTCCCAGTTCCACTACAGATGACACAAAAGAAATCGAACCTTTTGAATTGCCCGAAGAAACGACCGTAGAAGAAATCGTAACTCCAGAATGTAAAAAAATAGGAAAAAAAGTTACAAAGCGCATTGTTAAATCTAAAAAGGGTCCAAAAATATTAACAACAGAGATCACCACCGCTGAAGAAAGCGAAAAGACTGATGACATTACTGAAGCTCCATTCGAAGATACAGTACCGTACGAAACAGTAGAACTGCCCGAACAATGTGTGATTGAGGAAATAAAAACACCAGAGGGCAAGACGGTGCAAAAGAGAGTTACCAAGAGAGTCATTAAGACCAAAAAGGGACCTAAGATTGCTACTACCGAAATCATCACTGAAACAGAAGACGATAAGCAACCTGTCGTCTCCGTTCATACAATGGAAGAGTTTACTGATGACATGACAACTCCTCTCGAAGTTCTATACGAGGTTGATAAGGCTGATGTTGTCGAGGAGCCCGATACTATTCAGTTTAATGAAGTACGTACTGACACTGGCGAAGTCAAAACAGTCAAAAAAACAAAGCGCACGATAAGAAAGCAAAAAGGACCCGTCCAACAAACCACTGAAATTGAAACCACCCAAGTGGGCGACGATGCACCTGTAACGACGGTCAATGTCCTAGAGGAAACACCAACTGAAACTTATGAACAGCCAGAAGAATCTACTACAGAACAAACACAAACACCCGAAGGCAAAACAATAAAGAAAACAGTCACTAAGAAAGTAACAAAGAGCAAAAAGGGACCTAAATCTACTACGACTGAAATCATTCAAACTGAAGAAGACAGCGGAATGCCAAGTTCCACTGCAGATGACACGAAAGAAATTGAATCTGTTGAATTGCCCGAAGAAACGACTGTAGAAGAAATCGTGACTCCAGAGGGTAAAAAGATAAGGAAAAAAGTTACAAAGCGCATTGTTAAATCTAAAAAGGGTCCAAAAATATCAACAACAGAGATCACCACTGCTGAAGAAAGCGAAAAGACTGATGACATTACTGAAGCTCCATTCGAAAATACAGTACCGTACGAAACAGTAGAACTGCCCGAACAATGTGTGATTGAGGAAATAAAAACACCAGAGGGCAAGACGGTGCAAAAGAGAGTTACCAAGAGAGTCATTAAGACCAAAAAGGGACCTAAGATTGCTACTACCGAAATCATCACTGAAACAGAAGACGATAAGCAACCTGTCGTCTCCGTTCATACAACGGACGAGTTTACTCATGAAGCGGCAACTCCTCTCGAAGTTCTATACGAGGTTGATAAGGCTGACGTTGTCGAGGAGCCTGATACTATTCAGTTTAATGAAGTACGTACTGACACTGGCGAAGTCAAAACAGTCAAAAAAACAAAGCGCACGATAAGAAAGCAAAAAGGACCCGTCCAACAAACCACTGAAATCGAAACCACCCAAGTGGGCGACGATGCACCTGTAACGACGGTCAATGTCCTAGAGGAAACACCAACTGAAACTTATGAACAGCCAGAAGAATCTACTACAGAACAAACACAAACACCCGAAGGCAAAACAATAAAGAAAACAGTCACTAAGAAAGTAACAAAGAGCACAAAGGGACCTAAATCTACTACGACTGAAATCATTCAAACTGAAGAAGACAGCGGAATGCCAAGTTCCACTGCAGATGACACGAAAGAAATTGAATCTGTTGAATTGCCCGAAGAAACGACTGTAGAAGAAATTGTGACTCCAGAGGGTAAAAAGATAAGGACAAAAGTTACAAAGCGCATTGTTAAATCTAAAAAGGGTCCAAAAATATTAACAACAGAGATCACCACTGCTGAAGAAAGCGAAAAGACTGATGACATTACTGAAGCTCCATTCGAAAATACAGTACCGTACGAAACAGTAGAACTGCCCGAACTATGTGTGATTGAGGAAATAAAAACACCAGAGGGCAAGACGGTGCAAAAGAGAGTTACCAAGAGAGTCATCAAGACCAAAAAGGGACCTAAGATTGCTACTACCGAAATCATCACTGAAACAGAAGACGATAAGCAACCTGTCGTCTCCGTTCATACAACGGAAGAGTTTACTGATGACATGGCAACTCCTCTCGAAGTTCTATACGAGGTTGATAAGGCTGACGTTGTCGAGGAGCCTGATACTATTCAGTTTAATGAAGTACGTACTGACACTGGCGAAGTCAAAACAGTCAAAAAAACAAAGCGCTCGATAAGAAAGCAAAAAGGACCCGTCCAACAAACCACTGAAATTGAAACCACCCAAGTGGGCGACGATGTACCTGTAACGACGGTCAATGTCGTAGAGGAAACACCTACTGAAACTTATGAACAGCCAGAAGAATCTACTACAGAACAAACACAAACACCCGAAGGCAAAACAATAAAGAAAACAGTCACTAAGAAAGTAACAAAGAGCAAAAAGGGACCTAAATCTACTACAACTGAAATCATTCAAACTGAAGAAGACAGCGGAATGCCAAGTTCCACTGCAGATGACACGAAAGAAATTGAATCTGTTGAATTGCCCGAAGAAACGACTGTAGAAGAAATCGTGACTCCAGAGGGTAAAAAGATAAGGAAAAAAGTTACAAAGCGCATTGTTAAATCTAAAAAGGGTCCAAAAATATTAACAACAGAGATCACCACTGCTGAAGAAAGCGAAAAGACTGATGACATTACTGAAGCTCCATTCGAAGATACAGTACCGTACGAAACTGTAGAACTGCCCGAACAATGTGTGACTGAGGAAATAAAAACACCAGAGGGCAAGACGGTGCAAAAGAGAGTTACCAAGAGAGTCATTAAGACCAAAAAGGGACCTAAGATTGCTACTACCGAAATCATCACTGAAACAGAAGACGACAAGCAACCTGTCGTCTCCGTTCATACAACGGAAGAGTTTACTCATGAAGCGGCAACTCCTCTCGAAGTTCTATACGAGGTTGATAAGGCTGACGTTGTCGAGGAGCCTGATACTATTCAGTTTAATGAAGTACGTACTGACACTGGCGAAGTCAAAACAGTCAAAAAAACAAAGCGCACGATAAGAAAGCAAAAAGGACCCGTCCAACAAACCACTGAAATTGAAACCACCCAAGTGGGCGACGATGCACCTGTAACGACGGTCAATGTCCTAGTGGAAACACCAACTGAAACTTATGAACAGCCAGAAGAATCTACTACAGAACAAACACAAACACCCGAAGGCAAAACAATAAAGAAAACAGTCACTAAGAAAGTAACAAAGAGCAAAAAGGGACCTAAATCTACTACGACTGAAATCATTCAAACTGAAGAAGACAGCGGAATGCCAAGTTCCACTGCAGATGACACGAAAGAAATTGAATCTGTTGAATTGCCCGAAGAAACGACTGTAGAAGAAATCTTGACTCCAGAGGGTAAAAAGATAAGAAAAAAAGTTACAAAGCGCATTGTTAAATCTAAGAAGGGTCCAAAAATATTAACAACAGAGATCACCACTGCTGAAGAAAGCGAAAAGACTGATGACATTACTGAAGCTCTTTTCGAAGATACAGTACCGTACGAAACTGTAGAACTGCCCGAACAATGTGTAATTGAGGAAATAAACACACCAGAGGGCAAGACGGTGCAAAAGAGAGTTACCAAGAGAGTCATCAAGACCAAAAAGGGACCTAAGATTGCTACTACCGAAATCATCACTGAAACAGAAGACGATAAGCAACCTGTCGTGTCCGTACATACAACGGAAGAGGTCACTGATGACATAGCAACTCCTCTCGAAGTTCTATACGAGGTTGATAAGGCTGACGTTGTCGAGGAGCCTGATACTATTCAGTTTAATGAAGTACGTACTGACACTGGCGAAGTCAAAACAGTCAAAAAAACAAAGCGCATAATCAAAAAACAAAAAGGGCCCATTCAACAGATTACTGAAATTGAATCCACTCAAGTAGATAACGACGCACCAGTTACGACGATCAACATTATTCATCAAACTCCATTAGCAATCATCACATTTCCTTTTGACAATACAGACAATTCATTAGAAAAAGACTACCAAGAAGATACACCGAAAGGTAAGTTAACACCTGTCATCACTACACAATCAACAGAATACACAACTAAAGAGTTATACACCAATAATCAATCAAAACCGATACATGACACTTTTGTAGTAACTAACGTAGAGCATGATAATGAAAAATCACATACAAACACAAAAGAAAACGAAAATAAAATAACAACGCCACAAACAGAAGTAACTCCACACAAATTAGTACAAACTTCACCCGCAGAAGACATAAACATAAAAACAGTCACAAAAAAAGTACAGAAAAGCAAGAAAGGACCTAAATCTACTACGACTGAAATCATTCAAACTGAAGAAGACAGCGGAATGCCAAGTTCCACTGCAGATGACACAAAAGAAATTGAATCTGTTGAATTGCCCGAAGAAACGACTGTAGAAGAAATCTTGACTCCAGAGGGTAAAAAGATAAGGAAAAAAGTTACAAAGCGCATTGTTAAATCTAAAAAGGGTCCAAAAATATTAACAACAGAGATCACCACTGCTGAAGAAAGCGAAAAGACTGATGACATTACTGAAGCTCCATTCGAAGATATAGTACCGTACGAAACAGTAGAACTGCCCGAACAATGTGTGATTGAGGAAATAAAAACACCAGAGGGCAAGACGGTGCAAAAGAGAGTTACCAAGAGAGTCATTAAGACCAAAAAGGGACCTAAGATTGCTACTACCGAAATCATCACTGATATAGAAGACGACAAGCAACCTGTCGTCTCCGTTCATACAACGGAAGAGTTTACTGATGACATGGCAACTCCTCTCGAAGTTCTATACAAGGTTGATAAGGCTGATATTGTCGAGGAGCCTGATACTATTCAGTTTAATGAAGTACGTACTGACACTGGCGAAGTCAAAACAGTCAAAAAAACAAAGCGCACGATAAGAAAGCAAAAAGGACCCGTCCAACAAACCACTGAAATTGAAACCACCCAAGTGGGCGACGATGCACCTGTAACGACGGTCAATGTCGTAGAGGAAACACCAACTGAAACTTATGAACAGCCAGAAGAATCTACTACAGAACAAACACAAACACCCGAAGGCAAAACAATAAAGAAAACAGTCACTAAGAAAGTAACAAAGAGCAAAAAGGGACCTAAATCTACTACGACTGAAATCATTCAAACTGAAGAAGACAGCGGAATGCCAAGTTCCACTGCAGATGACACGAAAGAAATTGAATCTGTTGAATTTCCCGAAGAAACGACTGTAGAAGAAATCTTGACTCCAGAGGGTAAAAAGATAAGGAAAAAAGTTACAAAGCGCATTGTTAAATCTAAGAAGGGTCCAAAAATATTAACAACAGAGATCACCACTGCTGAAGAAAGCGAAAAGACTGATGACATTACTGAAGCTCCATTCGAAGATACAGTACCGTACGAAACTGTAGAACTGCCCGAACAATGTGTGACTGAGGAAATAAAAACACCAGAGGGCAAGACGGTGCAAAAGAGAGTTACCAAGAGAGTCATTAAGACCAAAAAGGGACCTAAGATTGCTACTACCGAAATCATCACTGAAACAGAAGACGATAAGCAACCTGTCGTCTCCGTTCATATAACGGAAGAGTTTACTGATGACATGGCAACTCCTCTCGAAGTTCTATACGAGGTTGATAAGGCTGACGTTGTCGAGGAGCCTGATACTATTCAGTTTACTGAAGTACGTACTGACACTGGCGAAGTCAAAACAGTCAAAAAAACAAAGCGCACTATCAAAACACAAAAAGGGCCTATTCATCAGATTACTGAAATTGAAACCACACAAGTAGACAACGACACACCGGTTACGACAATCAACATTATAGATCAAACTCCTTTTTCAATTGTCACAGAACCTTTTGACACTACACGCTACCAATCAAACTCAGTTTACCGAGAAGATACACAGGAAGGTAAGTTCACACCTGTCATCACTACACACTCAACAGAATATACAACTGAAGGATTAGGCAGCATAAGTAAATTAAAACCAATTCAAGACACTTCCGTTGTAACTAAAATTAAGCATGATAATGAAAATTTACATAAAAACACTAAAGATACCAAAGATAAGATAACACCAACACAACCACAAAAACCTTTACACGAATTAGTACAATTCATACCCGCAGCAAAGACAAACATTAAGACAGTCACTACGAAAATAACAAAGAGCAAAGAAGAACCTAAATCTATTACGACTGAAATCATTCAAACTGAAGACAACAGCGGAATTCCCAGTTCCACTACAGATGACACAAAAGAAATTGAACCTTTTGAATTGCCCGAAGAAACGACCGTAGAAGAAATCGTAACTCCAGAATGTAAAAAAATAGGAAAAAAAGTGACAAAGCGCATTGTTAAATCTAAAAAGGGTCCAAAAATATTAACAACAGAGATCACCACCGCTGAAGAAAGCGAAAAGACTGATGACATTACTGAAGCTCCATTCGAAGATACAGTACCGTACGAAACTGTAGAACTGCCCGAGCAATGTGTGACTGAGGAAATAAAAACACCAGAGGGCAAGACGGTGCAAAAGAGAGTTACCAAGAGAGTCATCAAGACCAAAAAGGGACCTAAGATTGCTACTACCAAAATCATCACTGATATAGAAGACGACAAGCAACCTGTCGTCTCCGTTCATACAACGGAAGAGTTTACTGATGAAGCGGCAACTCCTCTCGAAGTTCTATACGAGGTTGATAAGGCTGACGTTGTCGAGGAGCCCGATACTATTCAGTTTAATGAAGTACGTACTGACACTGGCGAAGTCAAAACAGTCAAAAAAACAAAGCGCATAATAAGAAAACAAAAAGGACCCGTCCAACAAACCACTGAAATTGAAACCACCCAAGTGGGCGACGATGCACCTGTAACGACGGTCAATGTCCTAGTGGAAACACCAACTGAAACTTATGAACAGCCAGAAGAATCTACTACAGAACAAACACAAACACCCGAAGGCAAAACAATAAAGAAAACAGTCACTAAGAAAGTAACAAAGAGCAAAAAGGGACCTAAATCTACTACGACTGAAATCATTCAAACTGAAGAAGACAGCGGAATTCCCAGTTCGACTGCATATGACACAAAAGAAATTGAATCTGTTGAATTGCCCGAAGAAACGACTGTAGAAGAAATCGTGACTCCAGAGGGTAAAATATTAAGGAAAAAAGTTACAAAGCGCATTGTTAAATCTAAAAAGGGTCCAAAAATATTAACAACAGAGATCACCACTGCTGAAGAAAGCGAAAAGACTGATGACATTACTGAAGCTCCATTCGAAGATATAGTACCGTACGAAACAGTAGAACTGCCCGAACAATGTGTGATTGAGGAAATAAAAACACCAGAGGGCAAGACGGTGCAAAAGAGAGTTACCAAGAGAGTCATTAAGACCAAAAAGGGACCTAAGATTACTACTACCGAAATCATCACTGAAACAGAAGACGATAAGCAACCTGTCGTCTCCGTTCATACAACGGAAGAGTTTACTGATGACATGGCAACTCCTCTCGAAGTTCTATACGAGGTTGATAAGGCTGATGTTGTCGAGGAGCCTGATACTATTCAGTTTAATGAAGTACGTACTGACACTGGCGAAATCAAAACAGTCAAAAAAACAAAGCGCACAATAAGAAAACAAAAAGGACCCGTCCAACAAACCACTGAAATTGAAACCACCCAAGTGGGCGACGATGCACCTGTAACGACGGTCAATGTCGTAGAGGAAACACCTACTGAAACTTATGAACAGCCAGAAGAATCTACTACAGAACAAACACAAACACCCGAAGGCAAAACAATAAAGAAAACAGTCACTAAGAAAGTAACAAAGAGCAAAAAGGGACCTAAATCTACTACGACTGAAATCATTCAAACTGAAGAAGACAGCGGAATGCCAAGTTCCACTGCAGATGACACGAAAGAAATTGAATCTGTTGAATTGCCCGAAGAAACGACTGTAGAAGAAATCTTGACTCCAGAGGGTAAAAAGATAAGGAAAAAAGTTACAAAGCGCATTGTTAAATCTAAAAAGGGTCCAAAAATATTAACAACAGAGATCACCACTGCTGAAGAAAGCGAAAAGACTGATGACATTACTGAAGCTCTATTCGAAGATACAGTACCGTACGAAACTGTAGAACTGCCCGAACAATGTGTAATTGAGGAAATAAAAACACCAGAGGGCAAGACGGTGGAAAAGAGAGTTACCAAGAGAGTCATTAAGACCAAAAAGGGACCTAAGATTGCTACTACCGAAATCATCACTGAAACAGAAGACGATAAGCAACCTGTCGTGTCTGTACATACAACGGAAGAGGTCACTGATGACGCGGCAACTCCTCTCGAAGTTCTATACGAGGTTGATAAGGCTGACGTTGTCGAGGAGCCTGATACTATTCAGTTTAATGAAGTACGTACTGACACTGGCGAAGTCAAAACAGTCAAAAAAACAAAGCGCACAATAAGAAAACAAAAAGGACCCGTCCAACAAACCACTGAAATTGAAACCACCCAAGTGGGCGACGATGCACCTGTAACGACGGTCAATGTCGTAGAGGAAACACCAACTGAAACTTATGAACAGCCAGAAGAATCTACAACGGAACAAACACAAACACCCGAAGGCAAAACAATAAAGAAAACAGTCACTAAGAAAGTAACAAAGAGCAAAAAGGGACCTAAATCTACTACGACTGAAATCATTCAAACTGAAGAAGACAGCGGAATGCCAAGTTCCACTGCAGATGACACGAAAGAAATTGAATCTGTTGAATTGCCCGAAGAAACGACTGTAGAAGAAATCGTGACTCCAGAGGGTAAAAAAATAAGGAAAAAAGTTACAAAGCGCATTGTTAAATCTAAGAAGGGTCCAAAAATATTAACAACAGAGATCACCACTGCTGAAGAAAGCGAAAAGACTGATAACATTACTGAAGCTCTATTCGAAGATACAGTACCGTACGAAACTGTAGAACTACCCGAGCAATGTGTGACTAAGGAAATAAAAACACCAGAGGGCAAGACGGTGAAAAAGAGAGTTAGCAAAAGAGTCATCAAAACCAAAAAGGGACCTAAGATTGCTACTACTGAAATCATCACTGAAACAGAAGACGATAAGCAACCTGTCGTCTCCGTTCATACAACGGAAGAGTTTACTGATGACATGGCAACTCCTCTCGAAGCTCTATACGAGGTTGATAAGGCTGACGTTGTTGAGAAGCCTGATATTATTCAGATTAATGAAATACGTACAGATACTGGTGAAGTCAAAACAGTCAAAAAGACAAAGCGCTCGATTAGAAAACAAAAAGAACCCGTCCAACAAACTACTGAAATTGAAACCATTCAAGTAGGCGACGACGCACCGGTAACGACGATAAACATAATAGATGAAACTCCATTTTCGATTGGCACAATGCCTTTTGACAGAACAAACATTCAATCAAACACAGTTTCCCACGAAGATACACAGAAAGGTAAGTTTCCACTTGACATTACTACACACACTTCAGCATACACAACTAAAGAGTTAGACACTAATAATATATTAAAACATACACATGACACATCAATACTCACTAACATTTTACACGCAAACACTGAAGAATTCAAAGAAACAATTACACTGACACAACCAGATATTGCTGCCCATTAATTTACACAAACAACAACCGCAGGAGACAGAAATATAAAAACAGTCACTAAGACAGTAACAAAAAGCAAAAAGGGACCTAAATCTACTACGACTGAAATCATTCAAACTGAAGAAGACAGCGGAATGCCAAGTTCCACTGCAGATGACACGAAAGAAATTGAAACTGTTGAAATACCCGAAGAAACGACTGTGCAAGAAATCGTGACTCCAGAGGGTAAAAAAGTAAAGGAAAAAGTTACAAGGCGCATTGTTAAATCTATAAAGGATCCAAAAACATTTACAACAGAGATTACCACTGCTGAAGAAAGCGAAAAGACTGATGACATTACTGAAGCTTCATTCGAAGATACAGTACCGTACGAAACAGTCGAACTGCCCGAACAATGTGTGATTGAGGAAATAAAAACACCAGAGGGCAAGACGTTAAAAAAGAGAGTTACCAAGAGAGTCATCAAGATCAAAAAGGGACCTGAGATTGCTGCCACCGAAATCATCACTGAAAAAGAAGACGACAAGAAACCTTTTGTCTCCGTTTATACAACGGAAGTAGTCACTGAGGACACGACATCTCCTTTGAAACTTTTTAATGACGATAATATTTATAAAAAAGCAAAGTGCACCAATAAAAAACAAATAGGAGCCGTTCATTACACTTATAGTATTAAAAACACAAATGTGTACGACGAAATGCCAATTACGACGTGTCAAGGTAAGTTTACACACATAACTACTTTCTAAGAATTTTAACACACAGCTTATGACATTGACACTTTTAATAACTTACGTCAATACACATTCACAGAAATACGTTCTCAAAAGCACAACAAACACAACTAAAAACTCAATTTCATACAAATAAAAACATACACTGAAAATATTAAAAACTTAAAACACTGATATAATTGAAAATACTGGAGACACCGACACACATAAGACAACAACCAAACCAAGAAACATATGAACTAATTCCTTTAAGCAAATCTGTTCATAAAGCAGTTAGCAAGAAATTAACATTTGATAAATTAGGATCGGAAGTCACTCAACAAGCTGATATATCATGTTCAATTGAAGAAAAAACTGCGCCATTTGAATCTGAAGAAGAGGTGGTGACGTCAGAAGTAATGAGGATACATTATTTAGTGTTAAAGCTATCTCGGTTTCATCTGAAACGATTGATCTGCTAGAGGAATGTTTCGTCAAAAGTGTCGTCCAATGCAAAATAGAGCCTTATGTGGCTTTCACCGAAATGTTAACAGCAGAAATCATGCAATCTGTCATCTCCGTGATACATAAGGAAACGGAAAATTACTACACAACAACTAGTTTTTTTGTACTGAAAACATAGCAGGGGTGGTTGGAAAGCCGAATATTTTTCAAATCTATGTTATCATCTAAACCTATGTCAAATAAATATCACATACAGAAACTCAATTACTTTTTTAAATTACACGCATACATAACACAAAACATTATTAACACTCATATCACAGATCAATCCGAACATACACCTTCTTTTACTATGGGAATCAAAGATGAACTTATAGGAAGGGACACTTTGAAACATCCAGAATCAGAACTGCTCGAGGAAACAGCAGAAGTGATCAGGATACGAGAGGAAAAAACAGTCAAAAAGAACTCACAAAGCACATCGCGAAAGTCCCTAAATAAAATACGGGAACGTCTGTAATAGTCGAAGGATAATCAAACGAATTTCCTATCTTTATTACTCCGGTAATTAATTTCTCCGACAATAAAGTTCATACACCTGATGGTAAGATACCATGTATTAATACTTCACATGATACACTAAACTCCACTGATACCTTTATCAATTTTATTATTTCGGCACTAACTCTTAACACATATGGATATTCCATAGTTAACACAGTTGAAAACTAAAAATACTTCTCATATTCTCCATAGACACACATTCATGTCTAAGATGCCTAAGAGGACACAAGCATATTACCATACTTTCCATTGAAATTGAAAATATAAATCTATAACAAAAGAAAATTATATAGCAAATTAAAGCTATCAACCAACCCAACCAGAAGGAGTTACTAGAAACAAAAATAACCCAAGAAGTAAAAAAAATAAAAAAGAGACAAGATAAATTAAAAATACAGCTACTGAAGTCATAGTGATAATCTTAGATCTTAAAATCCGGTCATTTAACAATCAATAAATAAAATAATCAAGAAACGCGTCATTCCAAAGTGTGGATAAAGTTCAATGTTTATACACATAGTTTAAATTACAGATAGGCACGTCTTCGATACTTTTAACAGAATTCCAACGTCAAAGGTATAGATGTAGATAAATTTATTTGGGACAATGATGGTAAGTTGTTTTTAAATTACATTGTCATCTCCTTTTGTGTGACTATTATACTCTTTATACACATGATTCAGTTGCAGTCGCTCATAATACACATTTAGGGTGAACAGAAACCTAGCTACAACTATTAAAAGGGACCTATATATTTGTAGCTAAGTTTACAGAAGTACATAGAGATCTCTAGATGAAACATATAAAATGGTAAACTTTTACCACCTCTCTATCCCATTCCTTCAGTCAACTTCTACGACGCCCTCGGTCGAGACATGGGCTAGCTCGATAAACATAAGAATATTGAAGAATTGTCATCTATTACACCGCTCAGAGGACGGTTCCTTAAGTAAATATCATTCGCCTGATTAATTTTAATTAACGCATTAGAAATATGTACACATATCTTAAATTGTTCAGAATTATCGGCGTACAAGAAAAGAAAAATTAAGACATTTTTGCAAGAGAAGACAAAGGAAAACTAAATTTCGGTTCAAACATAGTTACCCGCCGTAAACACGTCGTTTCTGAACTTAAAGCTTAATATCACGTAATGTAATATAAACACTCAAAACACGACGTTGGAGCAAAACATTTATTGTACATTTAAAAACGAATTATTTTATTAACGTATTATTCTGTCACATTTTGTACCAGCTTACAACTGCGTATAACGCAGTTAAGAAGTAGATACCATGATAAGTCCATCTAGTTAAGTAGACAGCCCTCTAAGCTTAAAAGCAACAAAATATTTAACAGTTTAAACTTTTTTATGAATTTTATGAAAATATTTGTGTGGTGTAAATTTAATTAATGAAATCTAACTTTCATTGGTAAATTTTACAGATTTAGAGGATGGTGTTGATAATCTAATTGAGAAGGAAAGTGACAAAACTAAACCTCAGAAGCTAAGAAAAGATTTAAATGGATCTCAAAATTTAAGCACATTACCAGATGAGATAGTCAAAGAATCAACTTTGGATTCAGCTCAAACGTCTATTCAAAAAAAGAAACCAGTAATGCAAAAAATTGTACAAAAAACTATTGATGTCAGTGCAGTTCAACATGCAGAAAACCTAGAAGGACCACAGTTTTCTAAGCTTAAGCTGAAGAAAGCCGTTCAGCCACAAAAACAAGAAACGACAAACGTGACTTTACCAAAAATTCAACTTAAAAGCCGTATTAATCAAATTAAGGATTGGCCTCCAGCTGAAAAAAGACCTGTGATTTCATTTATAGGCAGTGTAAGACAAAATGGAGAAATATCTAGAAACATAACAGAAGCAGCCAAGTTGAAACCCAGACCTCTCAAGATTTCAAAAATAGAAGATTATGATTTACAGCTGGAGAAGTTAGAAAAAATCGACTTTCCTTTAAAGACAAATGAAACCCTGGAGAATGTATTACCGAAAATGGAGTCTTTAGAAAAGAGTGAACCTAAAGTAGACTCTCCTACTTCACTACAAATCAAAAATTATTTGACTAGTGATGACATGATCCTAAAATCACCCAGAGAGTCGACCTTATATGAAACTTCTTTTGATTCAGTAGATCAGGAATTAGAATCGGTACAAGTAAATCTTAAATCACCTGATCTATTAGAAAAACAAGATGAAGTTATTACCCTAGAACTCCCCTCTCTTAAAGAGGAGCTCGACCAAAACCCTGATGAAGTAAAATATAATGATATAAAAAATATTGTAAACATAAAAAAAGAAAAACGTATCCAGAAATCTCAAAAAATTAAAAATTTGGAAAATGATTTTATAGACATAAGTGAGAAACCTATACCAACTAGTAAGAAAGAAGAAATGGAAATAGACGAAGTTAAGTTGGTTGAACAGAGCACAGAACCTGTAGAAAAATCTAATCAAAATTTTGTTGATGAGGCTGAAACAAGTAAATTATTGGCAGACGATGACAAATTAACTTCTGAAGTTGAAAAACCTTTGAATAAAAAGAAACATAAAGTTATAAAAAAAACAAAATCGAAGCTTGAAAATGACACAAATGAAGAAAGAGAAAAATCTGAGACAAAAAAAACAGTTATAGCTGAAGAAATCTCAGAAACCAGCGTTGATTTGTTAAAAGAAGATATACCTAAAATTGATTTACAAGATGTGAAAGAAGTCCACTTATCACCTACACCTATATCGGAAGCAAAAATATCAAAATTGGAAAAGAAAACGAAATTGAGACTTGTTCCATTAAGTATCGAACGAAAAACTCTCGAATTAAGTAAACTACAGCATGCAGAAAATGTTGTGGGACCTCAATTCACTAAATTGAAATTGAAGAAAACTGGTTCAAAACCAAAATCAGAAACAACTAATACTACACTTCCGAAATTCCAACTTAAAAGTAGAATGACGTATATAGATTGGCCCCCACGTTCAACACAATTAATTATTAGTTTTATGGGAAGTATTCGACAAAATGGAGTGTTGTCTAGAAATGTAAAAGAAGCTGCAAAAATAAAAAAGAAAGCTTATAAGCCACCACAACTACCCGATATAGAAAAAGCTAAACTTGAAAAGCCATTATTTGGACATGAGGATATCATTGAAGCACAAAATGATGATATGACAACTACTCCTCAAAGTGATGAACCATTGATTAGTGAAAAAGATGAAGATGTGCCTGAACAGATAACACTAAAACCAAGAAGACAAAGTGTTAAAAAAACCGAAGAAACCGTGGATGAAGAAAGTGTTACTATAAAAAAGAAGCTTAAGCCAATACGCAAGTCTTCCGTATCTCTTCCAGAAATTACAGAACCGGAAACTGTCACTTTTAGACCAAAAACTACTAAGACTAAAGAAGACGTCGAACAGGAGTTTAACATTCATTTAGACTCATATGCTGAAGAAGAAATTTCAATGTCAAGCAAAGTTAAGCTCAAACCACTAAGACATACAACTTTTGACGAAGAAGCTGATGAAGCATCAATTAAATTTTATACAGAGCATGAAAACGATAAGGAACCTAATGTTGTAGAAATTATTGATAGCGATGACTATGAGCACAACCTAGAAAACATAATAGTGCCATTTAAAAAGTCAAAGCCTATAAAAGAAATATACGACGAAGTAGACTCTAGTGTTACAATTACACAACCTTTAAAAACTAATGAGGTCAGCGAAGTCGTTCAAGAATTTAGTCTACAAATAGAAAGGAAACCAAAATATGTGATTGATGATCAAGAAGAAGTAAGTTACGATGTTAGGCCTCAAATAGAACAGTATTCACAAGAAGAAGTTTCTTTATCAAGCAAAGTTAAACTTAAACCAAAGAAAAAGGTAACATTATCCGAAGCCGCAGATGAAGCATCAATACAAATCACTCAAGATGTAGAAGACGACAGTCAAGTAGAAGAAATAATTATAAGCGAGGCCGAGTCCGATGATAATGTAAAAGTCGTAAAAATTAAAAGAAAGGCACTGAAACCTAAATACGAAGTTAGCGAAGTTGAAGAACTTAGTGTAGAATTAAAGCCTACAAAGGAAAAAACCGCGGCTTATGAAGAAGAACAATTAACTATTTTGACTAAGCGAAAACCTAAGAAACCTGTACTGATACAAGGTAGGTATAAAATAGATATATACTTTTTACCGTATTTTAAGTTCTTCTTAAAATTATATCGTAATTTCCAGAAGCAGATAGAACTTAAATTTGTTAATTCAAGCTATGAGTAAAAATGATTCATTCAAAATATTTATTATTTACATAGTACTTTTATTATTTTAACTATGCAAAACACAATGCATGAATCCTCAGGAATGTCGCAGCATGACTTGAAGCTGTAAAGACGTTTAGTTTTCGAATACGATTGCCTTTAGTCGCCGGTAAAGTCTAGTCTAAGCACTTAAGCAAAATGCAGCCATGATGGTATCAATATTTCCATTTTTATAAGTATTGGAACTATTTACAGAGGCCGATGTCAGCGCAAGTATATCCAGAGAACAAGAATTCCCAGGTAGGAATATAATCTACTTATTTGATAGAAATGATGATGATGACTACTAATTTATTTAAAATAGTATTAGCAAGAAATTTAACTAATGCTGGCGGCCAGCGTCTTCGTCCGCGTAACCTATAGGTACTTTCTTATTATACGGATTAAAAAGTACAACCTTACAGCACCAATTATCTGGAATTGCTAGTGACAATCTCGTCAAAATGTCTTCCATGAACTAAGTCCCGTTTCCGAGTCTTAAGTCTGTGTAACATAGTTTAAGTCACTCATTAAGCAATTTCTGTTAAGAAGTTCCTGGAAATTTTGTTCAACCGTTTTGATGGCATATTTCGTCTTAAACAGATTTATATTGAAGTATAGAAAACTTGATAGCCTAAAAACTTTCTAGGTTAAACAGCTATATGCATTATTTCATAAAAACTAGGTATGTATTAAGTTGTTTAGTTTAGCTATAGGTTTTTGCAGTTTGCAGATTGTAAGCATTTTAGTCTTAAAATGTCCATGCTGTTTGAGAGATCCGATGACTCTGTATGGTGGTTACAAGGACGATGCATTGTCAATTTAAGATCATCGTCATCATTAAAGCCATAATAGTCCACTGCAAAATTTTAACCTACTCAAAAGTTTATTATAATATATATATATATATATATTGGGGGGATTTCTCCATAATCACCACACTGCTGTTGCTGCCCATCATCCGGTTTTTTTTTCTTTGTCGACTGCAACGATTCCCCGTGAGATAAGAGGGAGTGGCACTATTCTAGGCACAATTAAGATATTTCTAAGTAAATATGGATTAGCGTAGCACTTACCTCCAGTGAACAATTTGCGTACTCCGACATTAATAAAATACAGCTGTGTCGTGTTCACAGATACACCTATTGACGTTCGCAGTGGAGACACAGTATTCGCTGTGTATTCATATGTGGCTGAAACAGACGAGGCAATCAACTTGGTGGAGGGTGAACGACTATACATTCTTGGTACATGATTTTGAATTTGTATAACATCTGAACTGAATTTTATCAATTAATGCTTATTTTAGGTACATAGAATTTATGTCATAAGTTAGTCTGATGTGCCTAGCCTCTTTACTTAACTATTGCTTCGACCTGAGTTGAGGGCATCTCTCACCACCGCTGACTGACTGAAGGTAACTAGTTCGAGAGATAGACGCTACATATTTTCCTTAACCTATGCGCGCTGGGTTCGCGTAGTAGACTATGACCTGAATCCTTGTTACCGTGTTGTGAGAGGAGGCCTGACCACTAATGGGGCGTTAGTACGTTGAGATGATGATGTAAAAGGAAACTAGTCAGGATATTTTTATTTACTTCTACTTAATTTTGTCTACTGCAACTACTATGATCAGTATTAGCGAATAGTATAGACATGTGAATGTGTTTGCGACGAAACAGACTGCAAAACAGCTGATGACATATTTATGTACCATCAGCATCGCTTAGCGCCTTCAACTGATCTGATGCCCCTTGTGAATTTATGTACTGAAGCTATGTAATCACCAAACCACGATATTTCTTATTACTTTATGGAAATGATAACGATTTATGAGTAAATATAAATCCAATTCCACATAGCGGCTAGCCATATAAAAACTATGGGAATTAGACAACGGAGAAAAATACATTAAATATTGTTGTAGAATTGTGTGATAGATTTGTACACACATACTTATCATTCATAGAATTAAAGCAAATACAAAAAAAACCCTGTATGGAATAATTTATCTTACACTCTGCAGCAAAGAGCGGGTATATGATCTTCTCATTATTTAGGTCGTTCGTCTGCTAATTTGCTTATAAATTTATACAGAAACAACTAATCAAGATTGGTGGTTTGTACGGAAGCACCTCACAGAAGAGAAGGGGTGGGTACCGGCGCAGTACTTAATGGATGAAACCAACTATACCTTATATCTACAGAAGAAACTTAACGAAAAGATCGATAAACTTCCTGTCTTCGAAAGTAAGTTCTTTTATGTTACAACTTTCGTTCGGTAATCTTATGAGCATCTCGATTTTCAGCAGACTCGCCTTCAATGTTCGTGTTCGCTATATAAGCCATTTTTCCTTCGTAACCAACAATAAAATGAAAGCTGTAATTATGCAGTTTTACATATATTATTTTGTACATTTTCGTTATGCACTTCCAAATATTAATATTTCTTTTCAACAGAACCAACCTCAGAGGAACAAGCGGTGGCGCCAATATTTGTAGAAAAATTACGCCCAAAACATACACCAGATGGTTCTACGGTGCAGTTTGAGTGTCAGGTAGAAGGCTTCCCAAGGCCACAAATAACCTGGTTTAGGCAGACAGCTATCATCAAGCCATCTCAAGACTTCCAAATGTACTACGACGATGATAACGTCGCTACCCTGGTTATCCGCGAGGTGTTCCCAGAAGATGCCGGCACATTTACTTGCGTTGCTAAAAATGCAGCTGGTTTTGCATCAAGTACCACGGAGCTGGTAGTAGAGGCTCCGCTCTCAGATCACGGTTCGGAAATGACCATTTTATCTAGGAAGAGTCTCTCTCGTGAATCATCTTTAGCAGACATTTTAGAAGGCATTCCACCAACTTTCTCAAAAAGACCGAAGGCTCAATATGTCGATGAAGGCTCACAAATATTTTTGGAATGTAGATTAGTTGCGATTCCCGAGCCGGATATAGCTTGGTTCTTTAAGGGCGAAGAGATCGTACCAGATGAGCATGTATCAGTAGCAACCGAATCAGACATGCATATGTACTGCAGTGTACTAAAGATATCAAATGTAAAAAAAATCCAAGAAGGTACATATACCGTTTTAGCGGTTAATAGAGAAGGAGAAGCCAGTTTGCCAATAGTTTTGAAAATAAAAACAGGTCAGAAAGAAAAACCACAAGTAATTGAACCTTTGAGAAATATGACTATAAGAGAAGGTGAAAGCGTACTACTAAGTACTCAAGTCGTCGGTAATCCTCAGCCTAAAGTATCATGGTATAGAAACAATGAGTCTCTAAAAACACAAACCACCAAATCGGATGGGGACACGCACACCATCACTATTATCAAACCACGTAAGGGCAAGGATGATGGCGTTTATACTCTTAAGGCTGTGAATTCCGAAGGTTCAACTGAAACTTTTGCAGTGATAACGATAGAAGGTGAGATACAAAATAATTTACATTATCAATTTGTTTTTAATCCATTTGAATCCATCCATTCAAGCGAGACAGACATGCTGAATGGCTCAAAAACTACGTATACTATTAAACATTTAATAAATCAAAGTTCAAATTTAACTAAGTGGTGGCATTTAACCAAGCCTCCTAAAAAGTGGATCGTAAAATGAATGTCGGCAAGACAAACGACTATATCTAATCCGCACACTACTACCAAATGTTTCGATGAGTTGTGAACTTCTTCCTTTTTTGGATGGTATCTTCTTGTTTATTTTAACCTAACATTAATTCATAATAATTAATCAGACCAGTGCAATTTACTAGTAACGACCTACCTGTTTCTTTTTCTTTTCTTTTTAATAATAGCTTTGTGCGTTTAGCACATTTAGCCAGTGTCAAGTAAGAGATAATAGGTTGGGGAAAAAGTCTTTTCGTATTTTTACATGAAAAGTCAAGACATTTTTTTCAAAGTTTATTTACATTTATTTACAATATATATGTACCGTTTTGTTGAATAACTTTCTGCCATTTTGTGGGCAGAGACATTATCCCGTTACTGTAGAAACTTTGGGACTTCTGATCAAAAAAACGGGACAAATAGTTTTGGCAGTCCTCTCTTGAGGTCAACCTTACAGAACCTAAAGAATTCTGCAGAGACCGAAACAGGTGAAAATCTGAAGGCGCAAGGTCAGGGCTATATGGTGGATGCACTAGGACCTCCCAGTCGAACTCTCTTAATTTTTGCTGAGTGGCTAAAGATGTGTGTGGTCTAGCGGTATCGTGATGAAAGACCACACCCTTCCTGTTGATCAATTCCGGCCGTTTTCTCTCGACTGCTTCCTTTAATCTCATCAGTTGCTGGCAGTAAAGATCAGAATCGATGGTTTTGCCGGGCGGTAAAAGCTCATAATAAACAATGCCCTTCCAATCCCACCATACACACAGCATCACCTTATTTCGTGTTAGGCCAGGTTTGGCCACAGTCTGTGAAGCCTGGCCAACTTTCGACCACGACCTTTTTCGCACGTTCTTGTCGTACGTGATCCACTATTCATCGCCAGTTATCAATCTCTTCAAAAACGGCTCGGTTTCATTACGTCTCAATAATGAATCGCAAATGAGTACACGGTTCATTAAGTTTCTTTGAGTGAGCTCGTGTGGCACCCAAATATCGAGCTTTTTTGTATAACCAGCTTTCTTCAAATGGGTCAAAACTGTTTTGTGGTCAATTCCCAGTTCTTCAGCTACATCGTAACTACTAATATGCCGATCTTGCTCCACTCTTTCAAAAATGGCGTCCATTTTATTCGTAACAGGGCGACCAGAGCGAGGTGCATCTTTAACATCAAAATTTCCGGACTGAAAACGTTTGAACCAAATTTGTGCTACTCTTACTGACACTGCATCAGGTCCATAAACATCACAAATTTTTTTCACTGCTTGAGTTGCATTTTTGCCTTTTTTATAATAAAATTTTAAAATGTATCGAATTTCTTCATTAGATTCACTCATTTTAACGGAGAGAAAAACAAATGAAAAATAGCGGGAACCAACTTTTTTTTATTTTTTTCTTTTCTTTATAATGGAACCTTTTTAATGTTACCAAAACCAGCCAGACACAAATAGTACAGTCAAAAAAATTTTATAATAAGTTTATACCTACGTTATGCGAAAAGACTTTTTCCCCGACCTAATATATTAATAATATTTTACACATAGTAAATGAGAATGAGTGATGATAAATGAGATGCCCTCCCCTAAACCCCTTGAGTCCTCAGTAAAGATGTGGGACTATATTAAGATCTTACGTGGCCTTATTGAAAGAATTTGAAAAGTTATGTTGCACTGTTTTGTTTTATTCACTAACACTCATGTACGTTCACAAACACATAACGGTTAATAATCCACCGTCATTACACATTAACGTTCGAGACATCACAATTTTTTAAAAACAAAACTACAAATATCACGGTTTACTTTCCCACCAAGAAGTCGACCTACCTGTTTATACATCCCTACCCAAGAGCAGTGACGGGAAATTTGTTCTACTATTGTCTGATAAAAAACGTATGACAAAAGATAATTTTACAATGTTTGAAAAACTAATCATTTGACAAACTTTCATTCCGCAAACATATTACTGTCAAAAGTCAAAATACTTTTTATTTCATAAACTATTACATAGTACTTGAAAACGTTAAAATTATAAAAAACAACAAAAACAAATAAAATATAATTATACTAAAATCACGAAGCTTAGATTCACTTGCAACCAAACAATTGAAAAAACAAAAAATATTTAAGTGTAAGTGAATCTAAGTGCCAGTTCCGAGCCACCGCTCTGTAAGAAGAACTGGCAAGAAACTCACAGGCTATGCTCTTTTAAATTATCGATTGGTTAGTTACAATCTTCATTTGTCTGTGACGCTATACAATGCAACATAATATAACAATATTCATGCTTTAAGTCATTCATATTAGAATAGCCTGTATGAAACGGCAGTTTAATCCCAAGCATTTTTATCAGCCATATAGTGTCTTTAATACACACACTGTAAAACACACATACACTTCACAAAATATAGATTTCGCAAATATTTCACTTAATTCATTATTTCAACTGTTAATATATTATAATAGTTTGTAAAATGATAAATTTATCAAGTATAGCTTTGTCAGACGTTATTTTATGAATTACTTTTTTGTCATTTGTTTTTTGTCAAATGATTGGACACCAGGAAAATAGTTAACCCTACGATAGATTGGTGAAACAAGTGAAAACATCAAATTAAAAAATATGTCACATTCTAGACTGTTTTATTTTTTTGTCGATATTTTTCATTTCATATAACATATTTTTACTAAATAACCAGCTCGGTGAGGGTCGTGATACAGTGGGATTCTCTACTAAATTAGGCAGGTCCAACTTCGATAAAGATCCCTCTACAATCGGTCACATTGAAAGTGTATGTTGTTCAGCAGTGAACTTTCTTGGGCTGATGATGAAATAAAATTAATCTAATCCGCTGATATAAGTTATTACAAAGAGAATTTTTCATATTTTTTCATATGAAAAATGCTTTATTTAATTTATTTTTCAATGGAGCATTTATAAATGTTGACTTAATATTATTGAGATTGAGAATTAGTATTGGGATTTTTTTTTTAAATTTTAACTTAATATTAAGTCGCCCAATCACTATGGGCACCTGCCCGTAGCTTATAAAGCCAAACATGAGCTAAGTTCTATCTGAATCTATTTACTACATTTTACTTTTTTACTTTACTTTACACCTGAATTATTGATTAGAGTAAAAACTGATAGAACATATTATATTTCTCTTTGTAAATTTGCAAATACGAAGCAATATTCATATTTATTTTCAGAGCCGACGGAAGAAAATGCAGAACCACCTTTGTTTATAAATAGATTCCAAGAAATAACTGTAAAAGATAAAGGAACTATAAAATTGGTCGCCAAAGTAACTGGAAACCCTATTCCAATCATCACGTGGTACAGAAATAATACTATAATTAAACCTTCTGAAACTGTCACACAAAAGTTTGATGGTGAAAATATAGAACTAATAATAACAAATGTCGATTCTGAAATTGATTCCGGCGATTATAAATGTGTAGCTGCAAATAGCGCAGGTAAGTCATCACATGGAGCACGAGTAACTATCGACGTAGAAAAAGTTATATTTATTAAAAACTTGAAAAATACTTATGAAATTGAAGAAGGAAAGACTGTTGTGCTTGAGTGCCAAACATCACATACAGTTTCAACAAAGTGGTATCATGATAACAAAGAACTTAGTGGTATGGATCACAGAGAAATTATACAAGAAGGGCGCACACATAAATTGAGAATCAAAAAAACTAAACTTATCGATGTGGGAGTAATAAAATGTGTGGTCAAGGATCAAGAAACAATTACTAAGCTTATTATTCATGAAACTGTCCCGGAATTTATTCGGAAACTTCAAGATTTTGAAGTAAAAGAAAAAGATATAGCTATCTTAGAAGTCGAAATCAATTCTGAGACTGCTGACGTTTTCTGGGAAAAAGATGGTAAAATTATTAAACCTAAGAAAAATAAATTTGAAATAGAAAAACGCGGAAATGTTCGAAAACTTCTTATAAGAAACACGTCAGTGCACGATGAAGGGGAATACACGTGTATTTTACGTGAAGACATATGCACTGCTGAAGTTACTGTCGTAGAGCTACCACCAGAAATAATTTCAAGACTTCAAGATCAAAAAGTTAATAAAGGAAATAAAGCAACATTTGAAATTGAACTTACAAAAGGCGACGCTCTTGTAAGCTGGTTTAAAGACGGATCTGAAATACAGTTTTCTAATCACATTCAGTTGACTATTGACGGTAAAAAACAAAAACTGAAAATTTATGACTGTGATGACAATGACGCCGGTGAATATGCTTGTGAAGTTGGAAGTGATAGATGTGCGGCCAAACTTATAGTCGAAGAGCCATCAGTCGGATTCGTGCTTCGACTTCCTGAGGTTGTTGTTGTCCCAGCAAATAGCGACGCTTACTTGACCGTTGAAATACCTGACGAAACATTGGAAGTAACTTGGTTTAAAAAGAAATCTGTAATAGAAGACACCGAAAAATTCACGTTAATCTCAGACGTTACCAAACGAACTCTTATTATAAGAAAGTGTTTAGAAGAAGATCAAACCGAATATTCTTGTTCTTTGTTCGAAGCTAAATGTTCAACAAAATTAAAAGTAGAAGGTATGTCAGTGTGTCATGTTTACCATACAGAATATATCATAGATTTCCGGTTCGCTTATATATTTTTTCTTTCAGTTTTAGAATCGGCTCCTAAAGTTAATTCTTATGATAAGGAATACAGGATAAAGCGTGGTAATGACGTCACTTTACAAGTCAACTATGAAGCTATACCACAGCCTAACGACGAATGGGTCGTCAACTCCAAAATTATAAAAAAATCAAAACATATGAAACCATCAATAGATTCCAAGAACGCTAGTTTAACAATTAAAAAATTAGAGCATAGTGACGCAGGCACTTACAAGCTTAAGCTAGAAAATAATTGTGGAAGCGTAGATCTTGAAATAACCGTGATTGTTCTAGGTCAGTGTTAAAATGTTTAAGTATTGTCATAATATGATTCTACGTATCTTGTACCGTTATCATAACCAATTGATGCTTTTTCAGATATTCCATCGCCACCCAGTAAGCCTAATGTTTTAGAAACGGGAGATACCACCATCAATATATGTTGGCATGAACCAGAAAATAATGGAGGTTCTGATATCCTAAGTTACGTTGTAGAATATCAAGAAATAAATACAACAGAGTAAGTATTAGCGTAGTTCTTTTCCTAACATGATGCATGAAAATGTTAGAAGCTTATTCAAATTACACGTTATATTTTACAGATGGGTATCTATTGAAAACGTAACAAAGACTCAATTTGACGTAGAAAGGCTGAGAAATAAATCATCATATCGATTCCGTGTGTTTGCAATAAACGAAGTAGGTATAAGTGAATCTTCAGAAGTCACGGAATACGTAAAGGTTGAGAAAGTGATAAAGAATCTGCCACCAACAGTAGAAAAACCGTTGAGGGATATCGTCTGTGTTCCAAATGAAGATGTTGAACTAACTTGCATATTTGGTGGTGTTCCACAACCTAAAGTTGTATGGGTTAAAGATGGCAAAAAATTAAAAACAGCTAAAGCATCTTATGAAAATAGAGTTGCAACTCTTGTCATAAATTCTTCAGAAGCCAAGGAAGGAGTATACAAATGTATCGCTACTAATGAATTTGGGGAAGCTGAAACTTCTTGCAGTTTAGAAGTGCAATTAAAACCAATTATCAACATTCCGGAAATAGAAATAAATCAAAAACGGCGTGTTGGCGAAGACTGGACCGTGGCTGCTTACGTTAAGGGCATTCCTAATCCTATAATAACATGGTACAGGAATGGTTCCAAAATAGAGAATTCCAGGGAAATACAGATAATTACGGAAATAGAGCAGAGTATTATAAAAATTACGAACTTAGAGAGATCACACACAAATAAATACACAATAAAAGCTCAAAATAAGGCTGGAACCAGCTCCGTAGAACTTTCGTTAAGAGTATATGGTAAGTTATTTTTTTACTTTAGGTTTTTATTGTAGTTTGAATCAATTAGGTATCAGGGTGTAAAGGTCCCAAGCTCTAAGGAGCCCAACCCAACCTCACCTGCAAGTGGTGCACCTGCCGTCAAACGGACGAGGCTCTGGCAAACATATCAGTTCCCGGTAAGCGGTAATAGGCTCGCCACCTATTACGTGGGTCTAACAATATAAATAGCAAAGAGTGAGCGTATAATACGCTCATATCACTATCGCCGTAAGCAGCAATAGGCTCGCCACTTATTACGTGGAATCAACTATATAATTAGCGAAGTGTAGGCGTATAATATGCCTCTGCCTACCCTTTCGGAGAAACAGGCGTGAATTTATGTTTGGTTTTAGTAAAAATCGAGTTTATTAAGGATATGGAGCTCAGTTCTACTAAATACCTTATGTTAATTATATTATGTAATATAATTTTAAATAAAATTTTCTTTATCTAGTAATGTGGTTTCCCATGTCTGCAGCAAGTGATTTATTTAAATTGAATTAGTAAGCCACGATTACTATCGTCGTTACTGGTGTTGTTATCATACTTTAAAAAAATACAATAAGGGCAATACTTAATTAAAAATATGATTACCGTGTCGTTTAATTTATTTATTATTATTATTATTACGTTACAACCACTAGGTACCTATTTCGCATATTTTTCGAACTTCATGATTTTTTTCTTTCATTGTTAAATATTATTACATTATGTTGTTAACGAAAAGTAGTTTGTGACGAAGAAATTGAAATTTAGATTTTTATGAAAAATAAATTCTATTTTATTTTAAATCGTTACTGAATAAATCGTAGTGTTCACGAAATCGGACTCTATTTCGGATAGTACATACTAGTAGCAAAGCCGCCCTATTACGGTGTAGTATATACAACTGTTAAATTTGATCCACAGTGTAGGATTAATAGACACAGTAGTAAGGCAAAGTACGATTAAAGTATGAAAATTATTGTTCACTATTATCATTATTGTTATTGACACCGGTCAGACTTAAAAGTTACAGAAAAAACTTGATTAAGAGTTGGGCCTTACCTTACTTAACTCGGAAAGGAATATTATTGATTTAAATTTTATATTTTTCTTTTCCTTTTGTTTTGTGTAATTGATACAGTAATACAAATGCCACTTTTAGATGACAGTGAGCGCCGTAGCAAATCCAAATCTCCAGAGGATGAATATTTGGGTAATAACTTATGGCCTTGGACCTGATTTACCCTGTACCTTTCAAAAGTATTATGGTACCAATTAATAAATATCACAATCTTTTTAGACCATGTTGTTCTAGAAATTTAACAGTTTAACCAAATACCTTAATGATAAATAATAAAAAAAAATATTACCTTACTTTTAACATTAACAGACGATTGTCCTAAATAAAAGCTGCATTCCAATATTTTGAAGTTCTGTACAGTGAGCATTTTCTATGAGTATACAACATAATAAAATGCACGAGTGCTGATTTTGCAAGCCAGCGTGAAATCTGATGATCTAAAGCAAAAGTTAATCGTATTTATCTATTACAGACAAACCAAGCAGGCCGGAAGGTCCCGTTATAATGAGAGAAATAAGCAGAGAGTCTGTAACTATAGAATGGAAACCACCACTGGACGACGGAGGTTTAGAACTGACAAAGTATGCTATCGAAAAGCATGAGCCGGACACTAATCAATGGGTGAAAGTGGCAGACGTAGACCGAGACGTGGAAACTTACTGCATCCAGAGGCTAAACGAGAACTGCGAGTACATGTTCCGAGTGATGGCGCAGAATCCCATAGGCTTCTCAGAGGCGCTAGAGAGCGAGGCTATCGTCATCAAGACTGCACTCGGTTAGTAATAAAATAAAATAATTTATATGGATCTATTAGCATTGCCCAGGGTTTGATATCCTTTGGTTAAATTAAATACACACTCGGCAGTCGAGTGCACAAATCATTTCGAAGACTTGATCTTCCGAAGTGTTTGGATTAGATAGGTAAACATAGCTCAGATAATTTCTCTTTAATGTTCTTTAAAGGCACTGAGTCGAATAAGATTCTAAATAGTTGCTGTCAATGTTAATTATGCATACTAGGATGTAGCATTATCCCGATTTTTCTCCAGGCTCGCCCCGAATTTGTTCACTGGATTGGAATCCGGGACTCTCTCAGTTGCAGTTTTGTGATATCACCAAATTTACTACCAAGTATAGAAAAAGAAAACGATTGTGGATACACAGTCAATAACAGAGCGATCGAAGCCTTATTTTGAAATTAAGTTTTCACTAAAGAGATATTTACTAGAGTAGCTCAATTAACATAAATATTTATTCATATCTTTCACAGATGTTCCATCTCCGCCTGTAGGCCCTCTAGGATTTTACGGTGCCGATAACGACTCTATAACAGTCACCTGGTACCAGTCAGAGAGAAACGGAGGCTCTCCGATCCTCGATTACTTCGTGGAAATTCAGCAGGAGGGCAAGAGCTGGATCAAAGTAGCCACAGTGACCGATACTAGGGCAAGAATCATAAAACTAGTCACGAATACCACATACAATTTCAGAATATTTGCCAGAAACGAGATTGGCACCAGTTTACCGTACGTTTCGGACGAAAAAGTCACAATAGGAAAAACTTTATGTAAGTTTAGTGTATCTATAATATATATGAGAAAGTCGTGTTAGTTACACTTTTTATAAGTTTGCCTATTGGCCTGAAAATTTGTGCAGAGATTCTATCTCTGTACAAACAATGTGTTTGTTTCAAGTTTATATTACATACTTACCAACATTATCATTAACAATGCCATGCCGCGACCAAAACGAACAAGTCTAATAAAAAATCAATAAAATACTTGTCTTAGAAGCTATTGCATAGCTTCTATCGCGGGCCTTGAGCGTGGAGACCGAGTCCAGAAATTCCGTAACGACAAAAACCTAACACCCCCCACTCCGGCCGGCACAGCGGTGATACTTTTTAGTTTTTCCATCTATCGATGAGTAGTAGAACTTTTAATGGCATTTGAAATTTTAGTTCATTTAGTTCAGCAACCCGCCTTTAGGTGGCATTGGTTGTATCGGCGTTACTGCGCATGCGTAATCCCCTTCTTCGCCCCGCAATCCACACGTCTTTTTTTGTATAGGTAATACACATGATTTATTCCTGATTCGTCATATTCCAAATTGGTCATCTTCCAAACACGACACTTTCCAAACTGGTCATATTCCAAACTAGTCATATATTAGATTCGTCATCTTCCAAACTTGTCATTGTACAGTCAAACTGAATTTTAATAAAAACCAAAGTAACAATAATGTAAGTAATTAAATTTATTTCTTGTTATAACATTTTTTAAGATTTAAAATATACCTATTTATGTTAAAAGCAAACACACTTTCTTTGCAATAAAATAACAAAGTATTCTCCTTAGAGAAAATAAATCATTAATAAAATTATACTTCACATAGCCTACTCAGACACTCCACAACAGTTATTTTTTAATCTACAAAATCCTGTACTATCTCCTTTTCTTTTGTAAATTTATTTAATTCTTTAGTTCGTCGGCGGTGCGTTTGGTTGGAATGTAAAAAAATTTTTTTTATTCTTATATCCTGGTGACTACACCAGATGGAAGAAGCACTAGCTTCTTCCCTCATCTTTTTTACAAATAAATACAATGAACCTTTTTTCTTTAATCTATGGTTAATTCTGTTGTTCCAACCTTCTACGGCATTATTTGTGCGGAAATTATCTTCATCAACACAAAATAAATTGCTAGTGATCTTTTGCATCCAAAAATTTACAAAATAATTATGAAATAACCTTATCTCGTTTGAATCTGAGGCAGACTTCATGATAGACAAGTAACACTCATATAAATAGGTTCTTATCATAAAATTTACCACAAAGGATTTATTGAATTAATTTGTGCAGGCAAATGTACATTGTATGACAAATTAGGAAGATGACGAATCTAATATATGACTAGTTTGGAATATGACCAGTTTGGAAAGTGTCGTGTTTGGAAGATGACCAATTTGGAATATGACGAATCAGGAACAAATCATACACATTAATGCCGCGCAGAGAAAGTATATATGATATTATATCTATATAAATGTACATAAAAATAAATAATTATAATTGCATATAAGTTGATAAAAAATGCTATGCAATAGCTTTAACGCGGTAGTCTCCGAGTGCCACACGTCTTTTTTTATTTATATTTATTATAGTAATAAAAAAATGTACTTAGTAAAATCAAAAAACTGCTTATTTATTGCCTCTAAGGCGGAAACTGTACGTAATCGTGAAACATCTTAGAGGATGATTCGGGTACCCCAGAGGGTGCTCCATCTCAGGACTTTTGCTTGACACTTTTTATTGGGACACCTGTATAAAGTCCTTGAAAAAATTAGCCACTTTATTTAGAATCTCAATATTACTTTGCGGGTGTGACATCCATATTATTATGACAAATACTTTTAAATCAGAAAAAAATATAGTCATATGGGCCATAGTCCTTTCTTCTCCTCTTCCACACATTCACACAGCGGGATTTACATACTAATGAGTATTGTCGTTATTTCAGCGGCGCCGTCACAGCCACTCGACTTCGTGGTGCGAGAGTCGACGTCTAGGACAGTCACCTTGCAGTGGGCCGCACCACAGAGCGATGGTGGAAGTCCCGTCACAAGTAATATATTTAATTATACCAAATTAAATTTGAATCCTTGCTTTTATTAAGATTTTCTTGTGCAGGAGCTTGTTCCGAGAACAATCAAGCAATTCAAGCAACTCCTACCTCCTGTACCATCATTACCTTAGTTGCAGACGGGTCTTAAGGAAAGTTCTTAGTCTCGTATCTTGAGATCGCATGATCGATGTTTATATTTCTGAAGCGCTCATAGGTCTGCGATACAAGGTAGTCTGGTGAGGCTCTTTGAGGTCAGTCCTTGTATGGTTTGCCGTTTATATGGTATTTGAAATGGAGCTAGTCCATGCTACTGAAAGTATGTTAAACCGTTAGTGGCGGTTATGACTATATGTGGTAGTCGATATGTTAAAATGGAAGCTGTGCTAGACGACTTCAGAAATCATAATTTACAGCAGAACGCCATCCACACACCTGCCTTCGTTAGTCTTCACTGCATGGTGGAGAAAGATCTGATAACTTCTTACTGTGGTTTGTGAGAGAAGATCTAAAGTGACTTCTTTATTCGCACTCATACATGTTATGCGTGGTTTAACTTAAAAAAATGTCATCATCTCAGCTCATTAGCGTCCCACTACTGAGCACGACCCTTATGTTTGACCCTACTCATCACACCATACTCGCCCACGTGGATCCTGAGCATATTGGCGGCGGCAAGTGTGTGGCGTACTGCTGTTAGAATATTCCATGCTGCAATTAGACTTCTAACATGGCTTAACGACTACGATATTTAGTGGTAATACGAGTAGGTTTTAAATAAGAAACTTACGTACAATTTTCAATGTCCTATCAGATGCTAGCGATATATTAAGCGTAAAATGCGTAATTTCCAGTAAAACAACTCGCCTTCTACCAGTTTATTAATACGAGCCCCGCAATCTGTTTCCACAATCAACATTGAGGTTTATCGAAGCTCATAAGGAACACGCTTATTTTTTGAATTCAAAAGTCCTTTAGGGAGGCAACTTTCTCTGTACGTAATTCCATCAAAATTGACCCAGTACACTAAGACCCGCTTTCTATTTTATTTATATCATAACAAAGATTTGTTATATTCATTAATATCTTAGCCCAATAAAATCTCACTACTGTGCAAGGGGCTCCACGCATAATACGCGAAGTGAAGATAATGCTAGTCATACGAATTTAAAATCACAATTACTTACCACATACATCGACGAGCAATCTTAAGCACGGGATATGGGAAAATTGCTTAATTTCATTAATAATTTTCGCGCCCATTATCGCGCCGCCATTAATGCGATTCGAATACATTCGAATGAAACAAATACCTAGGTCAATAAACTTTGCTCGCTGCTTTGATTTTGTTGATTGATTTAACGTTCATTACGAAGTTCAAACTTGCATGACTTTATAAGTATTTGATCAAAAGCACCTAAGCAAGCTATTGTTTAGTTGATAATGCACGCCATTCTTTTTTAAATAAGAACTAAACAAGTAGGCACCTCAAACCTACTTCTGGTACCTACTATATTATTGTATGCACTTAATAAAAACGTACTGAAATTCCACTAGCTTTGGTATCAGAGTTTAGCTAAATAGCATCAAGGCTACCAAATAATAAAATAGTTTTTACAAACTTACGTTCATATCACCATTGGGAAACTCCGCTTTTTTGTCATAACGGTTTGTGCGAGGTTGAATTTTCTAACGTTTATGATGTAACCTGCGTTGCACTACACTAAGTATAAAACTTTTCTAAATCATAAAAAGATGAATTACAATAAACAAAACTTTATTTCTTGTCTACAAAGTAAAAATCTCATTCGCGACTTCGCGCTTAAACAGTTAAACACTAGCGCCGTTTAGTCTGAAGTTTTCTTTTTAATTTTTCGTTTTGCTTCAACTGGCAAAGCAGAGTAATTTACGCAGCCACTATATGTAAAATTTATCGGGTCATCAATGAAAACTGTGTGCAAATAATCTTACTTATTAATGTTACGTTATTAAGAGAAGCGCTAAGATTATTCACAAGAAAACTGTTTGTTTTTCGTAAGGAAATTTATCAATTATAGCTTCAATTTTAACGAAAAACTATTTTAAATTTAACGCGCTCGTGGATCCGGCCGTGATCTTAGACAGATGTAAATGGTCTAAACTGAAACTTTATCAAAAAAGTTTAGATAAGAAGGGCAGCTATGAGTTGCATTTTAGTTATTCATTTTATGCAGTTTCTAAAGCATGTTATAAGCTTCATGTCTTGATTAGCACAATATTGTGTAATAGCCATGGGCAAAGTTACAATCAAAGTTGGGTCGTTTGAAAAATCACTTTCACAGCCATTGCTAATTTGGTTTAAGATCAGTCTATGTGTAATTGTATCAACTCTTCAATGGTTATTGTACAAGTGAATTGGCGATCGTGAATTTTTATATATTTCATGAGAAACGTTCTACCACTTTCGTTTCGATTGTGGAAAGAGCTCTGTGGCGAGCTTTTCATAATAGAATACAGATTGGGGCTATAAAAGAATGTGTGAGGCGATACGAAATATATAAATAATGATGCCCTTGGTATTGATTGCAAGCGTCCTAAGGCTGCCCAGTTTCAAAGATTGTGGTATTTACGTAGGTAGTTAATAGTTTAAACTTGGGCTTTGTAAGTACGTATCAAAAATATGTTTCAGTTTTACATTATTAAACATTAATTTATATTCGAATTGTGCAATTCCTATTTTTAGACTACATCATTGAATACAAAACGACCAAAGGAAAATCATGGACGAAGATAGTGACGGTAGGCGGCGGCGCTCGCGATTACTGTGTGGAGAACATAAGAGTGAAGGACGAGCTGGTCTTCAGAATCTCAGCCGAGAACGCCGTGGGTGTCAGTTTGCCGGCGCTCTCGGAGCCAGTACGAATGGAAACCCATGCTAGTGAGTTACGCACTTACACTATCTACACTCCATAGAAGCTATTTACCTTTGGTATAGGGTATGTTGGTCAAACCTAAAAATCATTAAGATAATGTCAAGCGGTTTTCACATCATATTATAATATTTTAATTACCTTATTTATTTTATGCCCAATCAAATTTTACTTTGAGGTAATTTTTATAATCGTTATAAAAATGCCGCATGTCAACTTGAAACCTTTTTAATTGACAAGTTGTGGAGACATTTATTTTCTTATTTTACTTTATTCAATTATTTACAAGCAGTACCATTGGATTTTTTGCTTGATCAAATAAAAAAAGAATTACCATTCCGCAAATAAAAATTTTGTACTTTGGGCTTAATAATGAATAACTTCAGTTTTATCATAATTAAATCCTTCCTTGCGCCGTGTGGCAGCGGCCTAGGATAGTGCCGCCGCTTCACATCTTACGGCGAGGCGTAAGAGTCGACGAAGAGAAATCCAACCGGATGATGGGCAGCAGCGTCATCCTGCGCGGTGATTATGGAAAAATACCCCGTATAGAAATTTATCTATTGGGGATGCCACGATTAAGCAACATAAGGCTGATAAGATAATGATGATGATGTATCCTGTAATCACCACAACCTTCCTTCCAGCCGTACCTTCACCACCAACTGCCCCGCTGGAGATCAGAACAGTAGGCAACAACATCGTGATGACCTCATGGGGCACCCCCGAGTGGGACGGCGGCGCTCCCCTGCTCGGCTACAACATAGCCATTCGCGACGTCACCAGGACTATGTGGATGGAAGTCGGCAAGGTGGACGCCAGCACGCTTAAGTTTAGCGTGCGCGACCTAAGCGAAGACCACACCTATATGGTGCGAATATACGCGCGCAACGAGATCGGCGTCAGCGAGCCACTCGAGTCTGATGAACCTTTCAAAGTGGTTCCAGGGGAAGGTAATTCATAAATATAATATGTCGCTAAAAACCTAAAATAGGATATTAAAAGACTTATCATTGGGGTTTTCTGCCCTATAAACATTAATATAACCAATAAGGAACAATACCTACTTAGTTTCCTTATTAATAATGTGTTAAAAGATCTAATCTATTATTACACAGTCACCAGGCTTTGTGATCGCGATCAGCGATGCTTAGAATTAACTAATCCAATAAATATGCCAGCTAAGGACGCTAATTTGGACTTGCCTTGAGATTTGATAGTTGAATAATTATTTTCTTGATTCATTTCATCTAGATTCAGATCATACGCGTGCCCACCACTACAGACTTACGTTATTGGAACAGAATTGCGCAGAATTGCAACACTTAGTTTTTTAGCCTATATTTTGCCAGCTCATACTTTAAACTTTAGAAGTATAATTCCTATGTGACTAGCTTTTCTTAGTGTTGGAGTCACTGTCTATGCTTAAAGGTAACTTGAAGTGAATACATTTTATTTATTTATCTTAAAAAAGACTAACTACGTCTTTAAAAAGGAATCTTTGAATTTATACAAACGGGACTTTAAGCCTTAAGATTATTAGTGTAAGATCGGGAGTAGATTGATGATGACCTGCTAAGTAGTTGCAGCTGGCTCTAAGACAGTTGCACTTTCAGTCTGAGTTCGACATAACGACATAACTCTTTTGTCTGGAGCATAGAATTTTTACCATGGGGTAAGTTATCTATATAAAATAGATAAATAGGGATTCTCCCTCCTATGTCGGTTGCATTTACAGGAGAAACTTAATCTTGTGGAATTGTGCTCCTGATGCTTTACGGTTTTCCAGACTCGCATGCGGACGAGGAAGCCGGCGAGCACACGGAGCTTACGGAGCCGACCTCATTCAGCACGCAGACCACCACCTCCTGGATGCGCGAGCACAACATGGACGCCGACATTCGCTCGTACGCGCGCGGCTCCCTGCTACGACGCGACGAGTACTTCTTCAGGATCTGGCATTACGCGAAGCAGCTATTCAAGTAGCCAGCTAGCCGGCCGTGAGCCCGTGGGGAATATAAACCATTACCTGTGATACTACGGTTGGCCAGACCGCGTCTGAGACCAGTGCTACCAACCTTGACCTTTATTATTTAAACATTTTTATATTTTTTTCTCTTTTGTACGATTCAAATACAATTTTTGTATTTCTTATTTATTGTAATTATTAAGTTTTAAATTATTTATTTATTTCATTTTTTATTATTATCAGTGTAAATGGAGACTGGCAGATTTGAATCTCAATCGATGTTTTTATGGGAGACGTGTTTAATATAGGTGCATATTAATCGATAAATCGGATGTGGTTCGAATATTCAGTCATCATTTGCCAAGAGATTACAGATTTAATAAATTTGATATTGTTAAATATTCTGTTGTTTCTCTTTCCTATTTTTTTACGACGACGTACAGTCATACAGAACTCTTCGATCATTGTATGCACCTTAATTATTTGAAATAAGAATTAAACATAAACTGATATAAACTGATATTCGTTAAAATATGATTCATTATTAAAATGATCGTACTTAAAGGTTTTGACTTTGTTGAACTCTTAATGAGGTGCTTAATGGTACTAAAAAGTTTGGGACTTATTACAAAATAAGATCTAAAGTTAAACCAGGTTTTTATTTTATCAAATGAAAGTGACGGCATTATTTTTAAGCCTGGTTTAATATTAGATCTTGTTTTGGAGTCCCTATTTTTGTTTCACCTAGTGAGGGATAGTCTCCCCTCCTTTCAAGTCACAATTGAAATTATATTGTTTTCTGTTTCTCGTCGTCTGATACCTTACTGATATGTCACACGTCAGCGAGTAATCAGTTTAGAGCTGGTTGGTACTACACTGCGCTTGACGCTCTCAGACATCATTATGTTGTAATCAATTTTACGAGCTGTACTCATACTGATACCTATCACTACATATAGCGCTTCCTTTTAGCAGCAGCGGTCTGGTATTAGCAGGTGTATAAAGACGAGAAATTTAGTTAGAAGAATTTCAAATAACTCCTAGCACATCTTTGATGGCTCGGAGCGGCAAAGATCAGCGAGACGCAAATTCATATATTTCTTAGTGTTATATTATCGCGCAAGCTCGCAACGGCAGCCTATGGTTAATGTAAATTAATGATAGAGCTATTTTAAGCGATTCATAAAATATTTGGACTTTATGCTATATAGTTATCTCCTGCAATTTGTACAGATCACTATGCCCCAGACCGTTATCGAACAAGCTATATTTGGCAATTTTAGTGGAAATGGGCCAGTGCGATTTATTTTTGCGCTTCGTCTCTCCTCACCTCGCCTATGGAATAGCAGCATTAGACAAGGCGACATTTGATAAGCGAAGACGAAATTGGTTTAGTATAAAATACAACTTACTGATTACTTTGGGTAATTTTAATACATAAGCACAAAAAAGTGATATTTGGCGACAGCTAATAAATAAAAAAATAAATAAAAACATTTTTCTGAAAATTACGCCAATTATTTAGTTCCAAGATAAAAAGAACATCATTCCAATAATTAAAAACTTGTGTTATAGGTACTAAATAACGGACAAATATATTTTTTTACACACATTACACTTTTTTGTGAATAGGGTCAAATTTTGAAGAAAATTTTGAATTTTATTTTGTAGTCTTGTTTGCCATTTTTATTTACTTTATTCTACAGAAAAAAATTTTTTTTTTACAATTTTATAAAGAGCAGAGCATTCATCAGGAACAGAAATAGAGCACTTTTAACTTAAAAAATTCTAACGAACCACGTTAAATCTGTCTCCTGGACCACTAACCTTAAATGATTTTTAAACAAAGCACACAACATTTAAGATTAATATAACCAGTTTGTTTTATATTATAGATGATATATTATAAGTTTACATATAAAAAGAAAAAAAATAACGCATAACTTATGAAATATTATTCTTTAGTTTGTCCCCAAGACTCAAGTCTCATACGCAATTCAACTTTTCATTAAAACAGGAAATAGTAACAATTATGCAACACAACACTATGTGTCAATTTATTTTGAATTGTACATTGCTCTGTAAAAAGTTTCGTGAACCAGTTATGTTTTAAAAAGTAAAACGAAATTACAAAGTGCTTTTCATTATTATAGGGACAATTTATTTGTCAATAGACATCGTTTTGTTGTCCAAAGGAAAAATGTATTATTAAACGTGCTTTAAACTTTATAGGAAGTGATAATAAATGAAACAGGTTTATAAAAGTATCAAAAGTATTCTTTTCATTAAACGTTATTCTTAGTGTTAACTCATAAATTTCAAAGGCAATCAACATCCTTACAAATTATAGCAGTCTTTAAAATCAACTAGTTAACTTTCATTACATTTATTAACTTAATATCGCAGTCTTTAATAAAAGTCTCATTATGGCAGATACTATGCATCACATCATTACTTACACTCTTTGGTGACTAGACTGCGCCGACCCTCCAGTAGTTTTCTATATTTTTATTTTAGATTCAAAGAATTATTCCAAAAACCTATTGGTGGTGCCACTGCAGGGTCGGCGCAGCGCAATTCTGCAATGTCATTGTTCCTCGGGATTCAAATTTGATACCAATCTTTTATTTTTATGATAGTTTTCCCTTTTCTTTCTCTTCCGTTCAGCCAATTTTTCTGGGTTTTCTTAGTCTCTCTCTATACCGTCTTGACTTTTCTTTCACCGACTCCCATACTCTAAAAACAAAAACCATGAAAAAAACAAAATTTTTTAGTAAAATCTTTTAGAAATCATTTTGCATTATATTTGTCCCATAGACAACCAAACTGTCCTACGGACAACCAATTTCGTTGTCCAAGTGACTGGTTGTACGTGTGACTTTTTCGCAAATTTGAGCTGCCTATTATACTATTGTGTTTTTGTGATTTGCCTGGTCGTCAGATTTAAATATAGATAAAATAGAATTTGCTGCATAATCATTTAATATAAAATATCAATTACTTACGTAAATCTGATGGTGGTCCGATGGACTGACAATAAACACACCCACTCCCTCACACAAAACTCGGCCGACTGACGCCGCGACGGACGCCCGGCCCGACGGTTAGTGAAATCAAGATGGCGGTCGATCGTGTCGTTCGTTCGGCAATGATCTAATTATATTCGGCTAGTCGCCTTGTACGCACCAAGTTCATGCTATGATATGAATTCTCAAGTAACTTTCGGTTGTCCCGGCGATTGACTTCAATATTGTATGGGACAAAAATAAAATGTACAAAAATCGTATATTAATTTAATTAAATAAGTACTGCACATGTTTTCTTGTTAATTTAGATTCATATAAATGATTTTGAATAATTTATATTAATTGACTCGGTCGGGGACAATCTGTAATGAATATTTGAAAACCCTTTTTGTCATTTGGACAATCAATTAACATCTGATAAATTACAATAAAATTAATAGCACTTTTATAATAGGTTTGTTAATGTCAATATTAATGGAAAATACACAATTGCACCAATAATTTTAAATAGAAATTTTAAAATAGGTCAGGGACAGGGTAAGATTGCCGTCGTACAACTAAAGGTTGATCGACCCAGATACTTAATATACATAGGAAAACACCCAGACCAGAACAAATATTCATGTTTATGCACATAAACATTTGTCCTGTGGGGGAATCGAACCCACGACCTCAGGAGTGGAGTCCGGGTATACTCGCCCCAATGCTATCAAGTTACATACATTTTCGTCTTCGTTTGTCTAACGTTACTTTGGCAAAGCCGCCTAGATGTCTCCGCTTTCGTCACTTAATTTTCTGATAGAAAGGTTAAATGCAACAAAGAAAAACCCACACTTTGCTTATTTAAGTACTTATTTATTTTAATATCAAAGATCTGACTTGCAAGTCATAATAAAATGAATATATACCTACTTAACTTTGATATTAAATACAGTTTAAAAGGATTGTACTGTTACATTACAAGGTATTGTAGCTAATTCTTGTCTCAAGAGTACAATTAAAACGTCAAATAAAGTTTATTTATTTGAAATGGCGACACTATTTGGCACTATTACGTAAACGAAGACCAACGGTCAAACAATTATACAATTAAAACGTTAGTCTAACAGAATTGAGTATCATTATCTTACTGACGATTTCGGCGACCTGGAAGAGAAAGAATACTGTTAATATTTTTTTGTTTTTAAATTATTGGGATAACATATAGCGGCAATTTGACTTAATAATAAATAAATACTGTGCACTAGTTACTAATGCACGGTCATATGTACATTAACCCTTTAAAATAAATGAAACATTTTATTATATTTATTTAGGATAAAAAAACAAGTGTATATTACTTTAATGTTAAAAAGAGAATGCCGGACAACGGATACACAAACATATTTATTATTATTTATGTACCTTTGTTAATTTTTTTTCGGTTGTGTAATAGTACAAGCTATGCTTAGTTTGAGTCTAGAAGCGGTGTGTGAGCTGTTCAAGATTTTTTTTTTCCAAGCTCTTAAAGCTTTTTTTTTTCAAGCTATAAAACAATCTACTTAGTTTTGCTTAGAAATACGTACTTATAATCTATATATACAGGCTGTAAAAATATGTTGATCAAAGCCAAAGACTACGCGCATTCCACACATCATAACAATAATAATAAGAATATTTTGTACAGGAGACATTTCGTTGGGGAAAGATTTGAAATGTTGGTGTTAAAAAAACTGCAAATAGTACCATACAATGAAATGCAGAGCGCGTTTCTGTGTGGTCCAAGCGTGCTGACGGTATTTTAAGGAAAAAAACTCAAGAAACAACCCTTATAATTTACCTTAATCAAAATGTTTTTGACCTTCATTAATTATAAGGCTACTGATTTTCCAGGTATTGTCCTTTCAGTCAGGTCCTTTGTATAGTCTCAAAAAAAATTCTCAGCTTTGAATAGGGTATTTTCACAGCCTTTATATCTTTTCTCTAAATTATTCTAATTGTTATTAATATTTTATTTCTGGAACCTATACTAATACTATAGTGAGCTTACGTTCCTAGACTTTTTACACGAAATTCATTACGAACTTGTAATGAACTAGCGGCCGTTTTCGGCCTACTATTACTACTGTATCGTACTTTGGGACAGAAAATTTTTACTTCTGAACTGCTCCTCTTAAACAAACTTAGAGAGAACGCGAGATTAAGTTTCAAATGAGGTAGAATGGCCAAAGGGGCTCACGTATAATAATCCTATGAGAACTAAGTGAGCTCTCTCACCTTCGGTCCTGGTAGGCAGCCCGTGCTCAGTATTGGGACGCTAATGAACTGGTGACGGAGGATTAACATCACATCAGAGTAACACATATGCCACATATTATAAAAATAGAAAAAAAACCTCTCGTCCATAGACAAAATCGCGGGCACCAACTCGTAATTATTATTCAGGCGGAGATAAGAATTTACTGACCCTTGTCTTTGGTGGCTTTGAGCTGCTTGTTCTTGTTGCACTTCTTGGTGACGCGCCGGCTCTGGTCGCAGCTGGGGTCGCTGTTCGGCTTCAGCAGATCAGTCCGGGACATCTCGCCGGTGGCATTGCACTCGCTCCAGGAAGACTTTTCATAGCGGCAGGCTTAAAGAATTGTAAAAAGAACCATAGTATTAAAATCATTTTACAACCCCCAGTGATCTACTGCTGTTCTAAAACCAAGACGCCGAGTAGACGCTGGACTAAGTAGCGAACTGAACAAACTTAAGTATGTAGCCGATATTGCCTTCTGTTGCCCGGAAATTATTAAGATGACAGCCACTATACTACAGCTACGTGTTCGTTAGTATGCGTCTTTAGAAAACATGTCTTGTGGTGCAAGGCGCGAAGGAATGGAAACCATGTGGTTGAAATCCATTTAGAATGACCGTAGGCGCGATGGAATGATAACATCAAAGAACATTGAAATGAATTAAAGCTGGCCAAGATGGACAAAAATGCTATGAAATGAAAGAGATAGAAATAGAGCATCTAAAGACAGAAATACCTACTATACATACATACACAATATTACGCCTGTTTCCCTGAAGTTTCCCCGAAGGGGTAGGCAGTAGCATATTATACGCCCACATTTCGCCAGTTATATAGTTGGTCCAACGTAATAAGTGGCGTGCCTATTGCCGGTTACCGTGAACTTTTATGTTTGCCAGAGCCTCATCCGTTCTTTGGCAGGTGCACCACTTGCAGGTGAGGTTGGCTTTGGCCCCTTAGATCTGCCCCCCCGACTGGTCTCCACCTTGTCGTGGTGGGGGGGCTGAGTACCTCCCGGTAGGGCGCAGGAGGCGCTAACACCGGCGGTAACACCCCGAGACCGACGACTCTGGGTGCCCTTAGTACTGACTACCGGGGGGGAAACTAAGAGGGACCTATGGAGGGCGCTGCGGGTAGGCCAGGAGGGCCCGCTCAGCAGCGCCAGGAGGGTCTTGGCAGCGGGGGCAGGGTGCCCCTGCTGTCTAACCATGGACCCTCCGGGAAGTCGGCCACACACGCTATGGTCGCAGGGGGAGGTAGGAGGGGCGCATCCACTGCGCCTCTCTGAGGAGGTCCTCCCGGTTTTGGTCCGGGGGACGTTGGCCGCAGGCGGGGTGTCAGCAGCTGCAACCCAGGTACTGGCCCCCGCCTCTTTCTCAACAAGCGGCGGGCGTCGTCGGAAGATTTTTAGTGGGTATTGCTGCCGGCGGTCGTGTCTGCCGGTGGTGAGTCCCACACCCCCTTTCGGTCCCCCTTTGGCCGGAAGGCAGTGCGTAAATGCATTTTGTTACCGACGTAAAACAAAAAAAAAAAAATGGCCCCTTAGATCTTGGTAGGAACCCTACACACCCCACACATTAAACATACCTTTTTTTTTATTATCGTCGGTAAAAAAATGCTGTTTACGCACTGCCTCCCGACCAATGGGGGGACTGAGAGGGGAGTGTGGAGCTCACTGCGGCAGACGCGATCACTGCAGTCCTACCCACTTAAAAAACTTCCGACGACGCCCACCGCTGTTGAAAAGGGGCGAGGCCCAGAGCCTGGGCTTGTAGCTTCTGGCACCCCACCACATGCGGCCAACGTCCCCCGGAACAGAACCGATGTGATGCGCCCCCCCCCCCCCCCTACCTCCCCGTGCGGCCATGGACATGGACCGCACCACTCCCATGTAAAGGCGACGGCTACTATCGCTACATCCACCGAGATTGGGAAGCAGGCGAGAGAGAGCTCCCGCCGTGCTCACCAACCTTGGTCCTAGGTGCCGAACTACCCACCCCGTGGAATCGGAGCGCCTCTATAATCGTTGGCCAGGGCATGGTGTTGAAAGCGTTCGCGATATCGAGCGACACCGCAATCAACACGTTTTGCCGTACTATTTTATACGGCCTGCCCCTAGGATCTGCCTTAACGACCTCCAGAAGCTCGTTTAGGCGGTGAGGGCCCTTCGCGGGGCCATTAGCCGATCCAAAGACGCAGCGTGGGACGAGCAGCTACGAGCTAAACATTATACATACCTACTATAACCTAGGTCTATTAGTAGGATTAAATTGGCTGATATATATTTATTTGACAAATAATTTAGGTAGGTACATAAATACAGTTTATAAGTATGACATTCAAAAGAGCTATATTGAGCAAAATTGAATAAATGATTTTTGATTTAGTTTGTTAAACAACAAACACACTACGAACACTTAAACAAAACTAATTATACAGCTTGGAATAAAGAAAGTACTACCAAGAATTGAATGGTTATATTTACATTAAATACTTCTCGTCAAGTTAATTGGCTTGAGAGCTTCTTAGATTTAAACTGAAATCGGGGCGCGATTCGAAATAAGTTTATAGCTTTGAAATGAAGAGAGGCAATTCATTATTAATTTCTTGAACAGACTTTTGTTTAGCTATAATTATCTATTTGTAGCAAAAAATTATATAGTACAATGTCGTTTAAGTTCCATCACATTTTTAGGAATTTTTCAGGAGAGACTAAAAGCCAGTCTGCCAGTCTGCCAGTCAGTATGATTTGGTGGCTTCCGTGCTGTTACTCTTTGAAAGGTTCTTATTGGTCGTATCCTGATTCTGATTGGGCGTAACGATGCGTTTTTTGATTCGCTAGCGAATGGCATTAAAATATTAAACCGGCAACAATATAGTTACGTGGTGATAGATCTGAAACTACGATAAGCAGTTAATGTGTAAAGCAAGGTTTGCTTGTTCGTTTGTACTTGGACTCCGAAACTACCAGACCGATTTGAAAACACTACTAGTAAGCATTGGCTATATTATCAACTAAATATTTAAATTAGGGATCTCTAAGAAATTGTTCACAAACTCCAAGTACGTTACTTTAATTTTGTAACTGAAATACAGACAAATCTGGTAAGACCAGTGAGCAGACCCTGGGCCCTAAGCGTAAGTGTAGGGCACAACAGGATAACGCTTGGTTGATAATGACTTACGTTTCTTGCACTTCTTCTGGATGGTCTTGGTCCGCTCACAGGAGGTTGGGTCGCCCTTCTTGAGGGTCAGCACGCGCGAGCGCACGTTCGTCTTGGAGTCGCACTCGGACCAGGCGCTGCGCACGTAGCGGCACGCCTCTGCAACAAAACACAACCTGTCAGCACATGTCTAAAGCCCAAAATTTACAAACTAACTCAATTAAAAATTGGCCATTTTTTTATTTGAAACTGCTCTAACCGCTGAACTTCCTGGACTCCTACGGACACTCTGAATTTTTCTAGTACTTTTAAGATAAGATTACCTTCACAGTCGAACAACATTCTGACAAGACTTTAACAATCAATAAAGACGTAATATCTTTATATTATTTTTAATATTTGATATTACCAGTCAACCTAGGGTTAGCAAACTACAATTAAAGGCGGTGCGAGAAGGGAAAATATACAAAATAAAACTATTTGCGTTAGACGAATCAATCATTGTTTCAAGTAAAGCGTTTCAGTAACCAACCCATGGATTGAAACTTTAAAGAAAATCATTCTAAGATTGGTTTCAGACTTGCGTAGGTATAGGTTATTAATTTCTGGCGTATGGCAAATGTGTATATGTTACCGGCCAAACCCGATTTTAGGACAAACTAGTATGCCCTAGTCCAAACTAATTAAGGTGGGCTGCAACTATTTTAATGTTTTTTTTCTTTCCATTAAAAACATTTTTTGCAGCCCACCTGAATTAGTTTGGACTAGGCTATACTAGTTTGGACTAGGCTATACTAGTTTGTCCTAAAATCGGGATTGGCCGGTAACATATATATACTTTAAACTCATATTATAAAACGTTTTTTAAGAGTTACGTTGAGTTGAGAGTCACACAATGTTTATGACTTTTAGTAAGGAATACTACTGTCGTAAGTTAAGTTTTAAAGAAAAAAAGAAAGAGTTTCTCAAGTAAATCCGATTTTTTATATGAGTTTGCGTTTGGACTTGCATAATTATGTTGTTGACTGCATAAAGTCAGCACAGACTGTCATTTTAAATCAGACTTCACATCTAATAACAAAGGTAGGCCTAAGTTAAATCCACAATACTACTACTATACAGCACACCCATCTACTGATAGCTGGACATTTTTGTCGAAACAGTTTAATGTAGTGAAATTCAGCTTTGTTTCTCGCAGCGTGACCACACGTTAGATAAAATGAGCAGATACAGCATAGACAGCAAATCGGTATGTTTGTTTGTATTGAATATGCTCCAAAACTACTGGACGAAATTGAAAAGTTCTTTCAGCAGTATTCTTTGAAACTCTCAAGTGTTACCACCTTTGTTACTAATAGACACCCATAATATGCTAGGTAAAAGACCGCGGTGAGGTCGATTGTCAAGTTATGATTGGAGAAAAGTCCCTGCTAGATTGTTTAGTGTTGTAAACATACTTTTTAACAATGATGTACACAAGCCAAAGTAATAGCCCTACAAAGGCGTAGCTCTAATGCATGCAAGCTAGAGCAAGAACCTTTAAAAGGTATCAATTTTTGCGATAACATGCGAACTACAAAACTAACTCCAAAGTGCCACACCACAGGGCCTACTGAAACGAGCTGCACTTAATACGACATACCAGAAAAAGCGACAAAAGTGGAACTAAACAAAGCCGATACTCGATAGCTGAATGCCTACGGTCGAAAAACGCAGGCGGGAAATAAAAAAATGGCGGGGTCCAGCGGGGTCAGTCAGTCAGTAAGATGAGAGTAGGGCTCACAACTTTTTGTATAAGAAATTTAGTTGAAAAGTCGTAGAAACAAAAATGAACAGTATGTTTAAAAACTAAACAGTATTTTATTCATTAAGTTATTATTTCCTTTGGTGGTGGTTTAAGGCCACCTACCCGATAGACTGATGATCTAGTCAAGACGGCCCGCAGCGCGGCAAAAACTCGGTATATGTCGGCGGCTTTAGGTGGCCTATGTTTACTAGTAAACCATTTGTGGCAGATGTTGATGATGAAAAAGTACGAAAGAGCGAAATAAAATAAAATACTGTAAGTATTTAGCTGTGTGGTTGGGAACCCTAGAGCTGGAGGGCAGCCGCAACACAGGTCGCGAGTAGCGCAGCTCGACGTATTACGTTCCGATTCAATGACTCATAAATCGAGTAGATATAAAAGAAGTGTTTAATAATTTAAAATACACGGATTAAATACTTTTCATGAATCAGTAAAACGAAAAGTAATTTTGATAAGAATTCTTCAATTATTTCGTAAAAATATCAACTTGTTTTCATTGGATGATTTCAACTTTATTAAGGGCATATATTTCGTCTTCCCCCATATAATATGGGGTAATAGCGTAGATTTTGAAAGGGCATTTAGAGCTCAGAAAAGATGTATCCGTGCCTTATGCGGAATAAAACAAACAGAGTCATGTAAACCCCTCTTTATAAAAAATAAAATACTCCCCCTACCTTGTATGTACATACTTGAAATGTGTCTGTTAGTCAAAAAATACCCAGAACACTTTATAAAATGTAAAGACACAAGGCCTAATCTGCGAGAGTCTAGAAAGAATAAATTAGCCATTCCGAATTCCAAATTAGTACTATTTCAAAAAAATGTTTTTTATATGGCCATAAAGATCTATAACAAATTACCGTTGGATTTATTGAATATGCCATTAGGTAAAAATAAATTCAAAAACAGTCTCTCACAATGGCTCCTACTGCAAAATTTTTACTCTGTGAAAGAATATTTAGAAAGATGACATTTATTATTATTCTCATTGTTTTGACTCTGCTGATGATACTATTGTAAATGATGTACCTACTTATATTTTATTTCATATTGACATTTTGTAATATTTAATTTTTATTATATTTTAATTATTGACATACTTACAATAATCATATTCAATGTTTAGATTCTAATTTATCTTAATTAATTGCTATTGAATAAAAATTTGCATGCCTGCATTAATATGGCAGAATATTGTAGCTTCTCAAAAAAACATTGATGACCACCACAATGTCTGTACACAATATTGAGCAAATAAATTATGATTTATGATTTATATGATTTTTGATTTATGATTTCCATTTTGGTTCTTTTCGGTCATCAATAAGTCTTCTTTTTGCTCTTCTTTTATGGCCCAAGCTGGAATTCGTCTCTGGAATTCTCTCCCAGTAACAATTAGACAAGCGCAATCCCTAAATATAGATATTTAAAAATGGAGTAAAGCCTTCCCTTTTGCTTCCAAGTAATGTTAACTATTACGCCCAGTGGCCAGACCCATAGACTTCTAATTCAGAGGGTCTCGGGTTCAAACCCTGGTGGCGCACCTATGATTTTTCGAAGTTATGTGCAGAATTATCGCTTGCTCCGTGCCTCGGAAAGTACGTTAAGCCGTTGGTCCCGGCTGTCAAGAACATCCATGGCAGTCGTTATTAGGAAGTCAGGGCCTTCTAAGATTCTGACAGCTGTGTTAACCATAGAATGAACGACTTGTAACTAAAGTTCCCTTTGGGTTGTGGAGGTCAGACGGCCGTTGCTTTTTGTAATAACTGAATTCAGCCAAATCTGGTTAGACCAAGGACAAGACCCTGGGCCCTAAGCTTAAGTCTAGGGCAACTCTCTCGTCTCGCCACTGGGCTATCGCCACTCCATTACATTATTCTAACTGCATAAAGTTTATTCTCTTCAATATTACACTATTAGGAGTGAGTGTGGACAACTCCCGTCTTAGCATCTGCAAAAGTAATTTTGGAGTCGACATTTAGAATTGCAATGACTTCCCTGTTTTTTAACGAGCGCAGAAGTATCGTAAAGTTTGAACTGCAGTTTATTTTGGTTGCGCTTGGGCCGCCAGTGCGCCGGCCGGCGACGGCACATGTGCGACACCAAAATTATTTTTGAACCTTTGCGGGTACATATTGCGCATGTTTGATTAAGGCCCTTTTGTATAATTATCTGTAATCTGCAGACGAAACATTTTATGAGACTTATTGACGCCTGTTTCCCCTAAGGCGTAGGCAGAGGCATATGATACGCCCACATTTCGCTATTTATATTGTTGGTCCCACGTAAATGGTGTCGAACCTTTTGCCGCTTACATAAAAAGATTGTTTAAATATATAAAAAGATTATTTCACTAAAATCTTTTTATATATTTAAACTTAATCTTTTTTTATATGTGGAGTGTTCATTTTTATAATAATGAACTCCGTTATATCGAACATGATTTGCTTAACACGGAGTGTGAAAGAATGAATGAAAGCCCGTTGAATGAACGTATCGCTTAGAAGCGGTTTGTTAAACAGTGTTTTGTAATAGAGCAAGTTAAACATATTTTCAACATCGTTTAAATTTTTAAACACTGTTTAGATAAACGCATGTCTAAAGAGTATTTAAAGTTTTTTTTGTAATAACGCTATATATCTTTTGGTAGCGTCATATCCTGTGAATATATAACACTGTTGCGATCAATCAATATTCTTATTTTTATCTTAAATTTATTATAATTTCACCTATAGACCTTAACGGTTTGAACAATGAATATATCAGTATGTCTTCCTTTCTTTCGATTTCCTTTGATATAAGCAAATGCGGATTCTTCTTTATCGTAATGTTATATCAAATGTACAAACTTTGTAATATAAAAGGCAATAAAAATGTTTTACAAAGAAGTTGTTCGCGCGTAGGTAATTCGTGTTCACAAACATTCGTACATATAATATGAGGCAGTACATTTTTTTACACAACAGCATGTGTCGATTGAATGGCTTTCAAATAATGGGTATATTCTGCTTGTTTTAATCCGGAATGGTGAAGAATTCCTTTTTGATATTTAAAGTGTCGTTATTTTAGAAGTTAGATATGAATTCAGCTTTTGTTCAATTCCAGCTCTTGTAAACGTCAGATTAAAACTATCGCGTAAGGGACGCAAAACCTTGTGGGCAAAAACTTGGCGAAAACTTTAATTGCGAGATATCGTCTTTTAAAGGTTTAATAATCTTTAAAAGACGATATCTCGCAATAGGAAGAGCGGAAGCAGAGATAAATCATCCATGTCCATTCTTAGCCCCTTTATTTTCCGTACCGCGAAAACTAATGATCGTTCGTTGGAATTGTTCCCGCAACTTTCAATTTGAATTTGACACCATCTAGCAGATTGCCAGTTTATCTGAGCCGAGGAAATTTATTTCAAATCCCAAGATTATATATTTAATTATAAAGTACTAGCAGTCGCCCGCTACTCCGCCCGCGTGGATGTCGGCTACCGCTGTAAAATGCCTACCCAGAAAAGACACGGTCAGCAAAATGATTTCCAGATCAATTCACAGACACGGACACTAACATTGACGACGCAGTCATTATCCTCAGGCTGCATAGATTGTCTTTATGTGGATGTAGAAGTTGTTAATGCTGAAAATATTTAAATCTAATTAATACTTAGTTTTTACTCTTACCGGCAGTCCCGGAGAGCAACCTGTTGTTAACTAAAGCGATTATTGTAAATCTTCCCCATAAACAACATTTGACATTAAATTATTTTTAGGTGACAAAATAAACTGATGGTCAGGTGCCCCGACCCGTGATAGGGCGCTGTGCAGCAGAAATCGTGATAATTTAAGTTCGCCATAACTCCAAAACCAAACGTCCAATTTAGATCATTCCAAGACCAAATATTATCTTTTACTTTTTAGTAGGTGGTATAAGATCTTTAATTCATTCATACATTTTGTGGTTCTATCTTTTATAGTTTAGGCAGCGTACGCAACTGTTCTGGTTGATTTTTACACTTTGTGTGCGAAAAACCCAAATATTTTACGGAACCCTATTTTTTTCGAAATTATAATATAGCCTATGTTACTCAAGGATAATGTAGCTTTCTAATGAAGAAAGAATTATTAATATCGGTCCAGTAATTTTTGAGTTTATTCGTTACATACAAAAATACAAATCATTCCTCTTTATAATATTAGTATAGATAGATTACATTGACTCCCCCCCCCCGTACCCCAGTGACGCTTACATGGAGCTTACATCGCATGCTGGCTAGCTGAGCGCGGTGAGCGGCAACCACGCGACTTTTTTTTATTACTTGCATTTTTAAACTTGTAATATCTTCCGAATGAAATGTCCGAATTGAATAATTCAAAAAGTTATATAAAGGTATTGAAGCCGTCTTGAATACAAAGTATTTTTTTTTGATAAGGATTAATACCAAGGTACAAATATAGAGCCTTTTCAAGCGGCGGCATATAAATTAATTTTTTAGAATAAAAAACCGCTTACTGTGACGTAACTATAATATTTAGACATATGCTGTCGCGACACTTTTTGTAGATAATGATGAGTACTGCAAAGTCGTAGTACATAATTTTGTTCTATCATCAATAGTTTTCGCTGCGCACGCTATGTAAGGAATTTTTCAGGTCATTTTTTTACACCTTGGGTTACATTATTGGATTTTTAGTAGGGATCCCTAATTATTTTTAAAATATAATATAGCCTATGTTACTCGGGGATAATGTAGCTTTCCAAAGGTGAAAGAATTTTTGAAATCGGTTCAGTAGTTTCGGAGCCTATTCATTACAAACAAACAAACAAACAAACAAACAAACAAATCTTTCCTCTTTATAATATTAGTATAGATATTAGTATAGATATATAATGGTATGTGAAAATTTATATAAATTGCACAAAACCACGCAAGAAAGGTTCCGCGGCTTATAGTCGGGCGTTGGCTCTCATGGTCAGTTTTTAGTAACCAGTGGTTATCTGGTGAGCACATGTAGTGGTTACTAGCCACTAGATGTGCGCATAACCCTTAAGGGCAAACTATGAAATTAATTCTATTAAGCTAGAAGAAGTAAGGTCTTCATTCATACAAAAAATCTTGAGTTCAATTAAAATGTATAGTATTATTTAGGTCAACATATTGTATGTTGCGAACCTTCACTCGCCTAATGATTCTGTGACCGACAAGTTCCGGGTTGATACTGTCATTATTAATAAAATCTTTTTTTTGACTTAGAGAAAAGCAAAGACGAAAAAAAATAAAATTATGTGTCGTCCGTTCTTCTATTTTAATGCTATGTAGTCATTTTTTACGCAACAATATAATATGCTGCGTTACAGACATCGTCAGCCTAATTGTCAAACTGCTTATATTTTAATAGGAGGAAGTAAAATCTGTTCATTTTTCATAGTAAGGCAATAATTGAGTAATAGGCGTTATTCCAATTCGTTCATAATTAAAGAAATAATAAGACTTGAAAGGGAAATTTTACAAAAGATGGCATTAGAAGTCAAATTTAAATTCTTTTGGACGGAAATTTGGCGGAGCAGTTCGAAATTTATATCTGACGACATGTTAAAAAAACAATTACATCAGTATCTCAAAATATCATCTAATAATTTCATGACAAAAGACACCAAATTATATTAAAAAGTATTCTACGAGTTGAACAACCAGTTAAAGTTTGTACAAGTATTTGCTATCCACAACTGTCCTCTAAGAAAATATCTTTAATAAATTCCTTATTCTTTTTAAATAGGACTTCACTTCGTTTTACTGGTCTTAGTTGTGGATTCAACAACATAATGAAATTTAATTAAAGTCTTCTGCAATCTTAAACGGCATCAAAGAGTTCGAAAAACGCGAGTTATATTTGTCGAAGTTTTCTTACAAGTCTTAAGCTGGTCTGGCTTCAAAAGGCAGTTCTATTTTAACGCCCGCCAACCAAAGATGGATGTTAAATTTAGGCATTTTCGCTCGAGCCCGTTTCCGCTCTTATTCCGGAGACGCCGCAACATGCCGCTGCTCCGCCATTGAATTACAACGTGAAGAGGGTCAGCTCAGGATATATATTTACTTAGATCAGAATCTTAATATCCAACAAAATAACATTGACTTAGTTCTTGATGTATTTCTTCAAAAGTCACTCACTGTTTACTTTTGACATGACTCAGTTTTCACGCTTTATTTTGTTAGATGGCGGACGGCTGCCGGTAGATAGGCATCCATAGCAACATACCTGCAATCTGCTCGTAGTAAAAAAAATGTTCAAATCGCATCGTCTCAGCTATTAAAATTACACTGTTGAACTACCACACAAAGCATATTAGAGGACTCTACCCATCACCAACACGTTGGGCGTCTGTGACATCTAAGTATCAGATATATAATAATTACAAATTAGAAATATGACGACACGGGGGCTCTAAGTTTGGTATCAATTTATGCAGACTTCTGACTGACTATATAATAATTACCTTTAGAAAAAAAATTAACGCCTGTCATCAGGAATACCTAGGGATACTTTGATTATTCTTTAAAGACGTACCTTTATTCTTGGCACCTCGTTCGGTGCGGACCAGCGCCTCCTTGCCCTCTTCCCAGGCCTCGCCCTCGACGCAGACTGCTGCAGTCCACATCAGCACCATCCCCACGGTAAGCCACCACCAATGCTTGTTCTGTCAACCAACAGATACAATATTACTAAATGCTTTCTTAACTACTATAGCTTCATTCATTGATCATTGAATAATGTAACAACATTTTAACCCAACGCATGTAGATTTTTCTGCGAGCTTTAAGTATTAGACGCCTCTAGTAAAGTTTCTAGTACTTTACTGGGAGGACATTCTTCTTCTTCTTTTTTAAATTAATGGCACTATGTCATCAATGGTAGTGACGACGACTCAGCCATATGATGACTTCACATGTGAATAAAAAGAAAGAAACAAAGGAGAAGCTTGGAGGAGGACATTGACTTGACAATGACGGAATTTTTTGACTAATTGTCAGAAAATAACGAAAACGCTGCATTTTTATAGAAATTAAAATATATAGTATTATATTTTTTTTACTTCCCATATACGCATCACAGTAATGTTAAAATATAAAGTAATTTCGAATAATTCATTCATAAGCTTTTGCACAAATATTTTTATATGTTATACTATATTTCTTACAGAAAAAAGTACATTATTATTATTAAGTGTCTATGAATGCCAAGCCCATTATTATGTCAGTTTAATCTCGATACAGCTTTTGCTGTTTTTTGAGCATTGAGCACGTATCGACCGCGGACCGCGGTACCTACTCGACAATCTTTAGCCCCGCTCGTGGTAGAGTTATTATCTCTGAAGTTTTGTGAGATGAATATGTTAATAGGCGGATCATTTATATCTATTCAGATAAAAAATAGTGAATCTGTTTGTAATATTAACATAACCGCTTTTTATATGAAAAATATTTTCCTTTTTACAGTTTTTTTTTCAATATGTTACGGCTTATTTCTAAAACGTCTGAAACGATTTAAACGGGCCTTCCAGTTGCTAGTGATAGTTTATGTCATTATAAGTAAAATAGGCTACAGTTAAACACAAAAAAAAGAAAGTACCTACTTGTAGGCCACGCGGTAGAACTCGCGGGCGGCCGGCAGTACCAAATAAAATCGTAGGTTACGTGAGCGTAATGGCTCTTCTTTTTCTTTTATTAATGGCTTCTGGCTATATAGCGTGTGTTTAAATGTAGAATTCCCATTTCTCTGAGAACTTTATATTCTTTAACTAAAAGTAATAAAAAAGCCAAGACATGTGTGGAATATTACAGATGTTATACGAGTAAGTAATATTTTGTATGTAGATTGATTCTCATTTGTTATCCTTATTACATGTAGCGGTCAAAACTTACACATTGTTACAAATTTTAGTAGATTTGTTTCCATGTATGATATGTACCATCAGTGGTACAACTATTTGATAGGTGACACCAGACGAGTTACATCCATACTTATGAAATTGAATACTGAATTCAAATAAAATGTGTCTGTTCAGTTCGATTCTGATAAGTTGTGTCGTATATCTTCGGATATATGGGATAACACTTTGTATAAGATGATTTAGTCAACGTCGATTGAAAATTAATGTACAACATTTATTGGGTTCTGGAAATCTATTTGGCCTCAGCCGCCTACAAATAAGTATGTGGACGAGAAATATATTTCACAGAGACAGACGTTGAGTACAAACAATTGGATAAAGCCTGGGTAGATTTGTGTGTGGATAATACATTTCTTTTTTAAATAATTTTCAGTAAAAAATAAACGTTTATTGTATTTCATATTTCTCAGTTTTAATCATGTGAGCGAAAACGCTTTCTTTAAAGCGCATTGTTTAAAGACGAATCACAAAGGTCTTAGATACAGAAACATTTGACGAACGATCTATATATATACTGTGGAATTTAGGCGCCAATGCATTTTATACGATTCTTTTCATTTGAACCGAGTTTTGAATTGTTTTTTTTTTAGTTTACGTATTTAATTCATTACTATATTGTAAAATAAAATATAGAATGCAAATGTTTTATAATAAATCGTTTTAAGCTAGGGATAGCTAAAGACTGAGTATATAAGTCCTCAACGTGGGGCAAATATTTGCATAGAATGGGTGCCGGAGTATAGTAGAAGACATCAAGGCAGACCCCGAATACGTTGGCGATACGACACATTGTCTCTTTTGGACAGGAACTTACTACTACTACTTACTCTACTTTTGCCCTGCAGTGGGACAAGATATAGGTTAGCTAAAAACAATTTTAAACAGTTTTCCAATCCTAGTTCCTAACGCCATTATTGTTTTGCAGGATCAGTTATTGCAGTGGAAAATGCAGTATAGTATTGTTTACTTCAATTATCCTGTTTGCGGTTCTCGGTTCTCCATCAAGAGCTGCAATCAGAATACCTACTCTATGCAAAAAGCACCTTAGTAGCTAGGTGAGCTGGAAGCTATTTCCTTTGCGCTAGTTCAGCGCTTCACGCTGCAATGCCGAGGCGAATGTTTACTCCCCATAAACTATTAATGGACTCCGGACCATAAAATAAACTACTTGGATCAGTAATATTGGCACTGTTAGCATTGGGAATGCCGCTGTATTTACATTACTGAAGGTCAGTGCACTTAACTAGGTACGTAATTGTACTTAACGTTCATACCTACTGTACTAGCGGCCGATTGCGACTTCTTCTGTTTTTTACACGGGAGCAATGCAAATAATAATCATTTTATTCATTAGCGTTATACCCGATTGTGCTCTAGAATTAAGGTTAGACCCAGGGTCTGCCTACTGTTCTAACCAGATTTCATTTCAATAATTACACGAAGCGATTCTTCGTGTACTATTCGAAAGAATTTCTTCTATGGGTTAACCAGTTATAGGAAGGAACGGACTTCCTAATAACGACTGCCTATAGATGTACATGACTGCCGGGACCAACGGCTTGGCGTGATTTCCGAGGCACGGACCAAGCAATAATTATTATTTTTTATTTTTTATTCATTTCTGATAATAAACTTTGTAGTAGGAGACGAATTGTTTATGCTGATTAATAAAGTTTAAAAAAATTATAAGAGATTTTGTGGAAATCACCCTTAATCTTAACTGCATATTAGAAAAGTCATTCTGGGTGAAGATGCGTCGTTTTTTCAGGTTCTTAACGTACACTTACAAAACGGAACCCTCAAAGGTTCACTCCTCGTGTTTCTACTATCTCTCAGTTCGTCACTAATAATTTTCTTCGATTCCTATGGATCGATTAGGATCGTAGGACATAGCACAAGAATATAAAATATTTTTTTAAATTAAAATTAATAATAAAAAATTATACCATAATATTCTTTAAGGTAAATGGTTCTTTTTGGACTAGTAATAATATCATTCAAATGATTGTTAAGAAACACTACAAAATATTACCAAAAATTGATCGAATTCAGTACGCAATTACCACGCTCAGAGGACAGTAGGCGCATTTAATTGTGAATGTCAGAGTTAATTTTAGCCCAGCGGGGGTCACGGCGATAACCGCTGGGAGCGGCGCATGTGTTACTGCGCTGTCATCTGTCATTTCCTCTTTCCGAGACCCGGGACCTCGGGCGCACCAGCACATAACGGTCATTCACTGTCAATCCCCATCATAAAGCGAGTTCAATGTAAACATATGATAGATGTATAAAACAAATTATAGAAAAAAAATACGAGTTTCGCGTGTTATCAGATGTTCTATACAAAATAAAAGCTTTTCTAAAATGGTACATACTCGTACTTATAATATTATTTTAATATATTATCTGTCCGTCGGTCTCTCCGTTTGTTTGTCTGTCTGTATGTTGTGGCTTATCTCCGAAACAGCTTCTTTTTTGTTTTCAGTCCCCATCATACAGTGAGTTGAACAAACTAATACAACTATGTATGTATTAGAAAATATTTCATTTTTAAATTCGTACACAAGGAAGGTATAACAGGAAATATATTATTTGTCTGCCTGCGTGCCAGTCTCCCTGCCAATATGTCTGTCTAGCAGTATCTCTGCCAGTCTTTCTGCCAGTCTCTCTGCCAGTCTCTCTGCCAGTCTCTCTGCCAATTAATCTGTCAGACCGTCTGTTTTTTGTGGCTTATTCTTAAAACAGTTTGAGCATTTTTTTACGGTAAGATAGCTGATGTTTTAAAGAGATTAAGAAATGAAGCTGATGTAGAAATAACCTGTTATATTTTCAGTTTTGCGGATTTGCATTGACGGCCCCGTCTTTAAGTACACATTAGCACATTTCTAACTAATTAGGCTATCCAATAGACCCCTCTTGTTTAAAGTCGGTAAAAAGAACTGACTAAGGCAAATTTTCATAATGTATTTTGAATGCAGTCGGCCAGTATGATAAATTTGAGCACTGAAATTATAAATTAAATTATCTATCGTCACAGCTGGCCCTTCACAGGCCCAAAACTGAAGTTCAGGACGGCCTTGAAACTAAGGTGTAGGTAAAATTTCCATGAATGTGAAGTTTTAAGTAAAGTGAAGTAATTAATCTAATGCCCGTGAATGGCCTTTATACAATAGCTTCATTCAAATATATGCGGGCCCCTCAATGTGAAATAGAAAATCAACATAAATAGGTTGTGGTCGTGTAGCTGGCATGTAGCTCTCATAATAAGAGCAACATGCCAGTTAGGATCAAGGTTTTTAATAGTACTTGCTTAATAGGCATAATAAGTAAGAAGCACCTGTTTAAACTCCCAATAACGTTTTATCTATACAGATATAAATAAATAATCATAAAAAATTACTCATTTAGCTTGAAAACTTCCTGAGATATAATTTATAGTAATTTGGAACTTCCCAAAAACACTCCGATGTGTTGATGTCAAATTGGTTGAGTAAGTTATAAAATGGCACATTTCTCACCAGTAAATATTCCATTTCCTTCAAATAATTTATTATAGATTTATGAATAAAAAGTTGGTCTTGTCTCTTTTCCTTGTCCCTTAATTAAGTACCTTTTTTAATAAAGATAACACAGTTCTCGTGAGTTACCTAGAACTAACTATAAGTTCTACAAGTGGTTTTACTACAATTATTTAACTTCTTCTGTTGAACAAAAATCTATGTATATATTGTTAGCCGGCTTTACAAAGGGAGAAGATTCTGGTAATGGAGCAACACCATTCGGCTTTAAAATGATCTTCCGGTGCATATGCTTCTCCTATAATCCCGAAGCGTAAAACGGACCGTAAAACGGAGCGTAGAACTAAGCGTAAAACGCATTTATGCAGGCCGCCATGAGTGGGTAAAAGCTTGTTAAAGTTCTTATCCTAATGTGTGTAGCGCTCTCACTTTTTATATGTTCACTGATATCATTGTTAATTGTAAACTGATTTGAATATTTTAAAGAGATATACTACAAGGTGATCCTCAGTCTATAAATTTGTAAATGTGGTGCCGTTCTTATACATTTTTTTGGAGAAACATCAATAAGTATAGTGAAGTAAGTTTAATTATTTCTTCCAGCTAGATAATTTGTGCGTTTTTTTAGATAGCTGCTATTCAGGCCCTATACTGAAGCGCTCGTAGCTTCGCGGTGCCAGGTGGCCGGAGACGATTATTTTTGGTACTACATTAGTATGATCATTATCCCTCAAGCTTTCATTTGTAAGAAGAGGCCCGTGTTCAGTAATGTTGAACGGTAATGAACTGAGATGAGATAATGAGATAATTTTTCGGTGATTCATTACGTTAACCCTTTGCAAGGCAATGGTAAACATATTACCACCATAAATTAGACCTTATGCAGCTGAGTAAAGGCAGAAAACCAATGATAAATTTCAACATGTTCTGCCCGTTAAAGGGTAATTCGTAATAAACTCGTAATAAATAGGATGAATGTATTTTAGTGTCGAATTAAGCGTATCTTAATAACCGTTAAAGGAATTCAGTAAATGACTTGTTATTGTTCTTTGATTTATTTTTATAATTAATAAGCATGAGTATGAATAATGAAAATGATATATTGCCCATAAAAGTAGCGCTGACTTAATTTAATTAAATTCCCCGAGGTGATAAGGTTCGTTTAATATTGTTTTTTGTGATCGAATTTATTTTGTTGTGTTTTATGGTAGTTGTCTAATAGCATTACAAGTATTTGAACTAGTAAATAAAACTATTCCCAAATTAGCGACTGTTTTGGCGCTGTGGTCCGAATACCCTTTCTTATGCTCCAAAGGATGAGGGCTCGATTCTCGCTCAGAAGAAATATTTATATATTTAATTAAGCTTTATCGCACAAATCAAAATAAAAATGTACAAAAGGCGAACTTAATGCTGCAAGGCATTCTCTATCAGTTAACCTTTGTTAACCTTTGTTCTCTACCGTTAAATATTGCGAGCATAAACATAGGTATGTGTCTTAGTCTGGATATCCTATGTATCGTATGTGTGTATGTATTAACAAAGTTATATTTATATATATATATATATATATCATTATAGTTTACGACATCCGAAGCATGGAAGCGCTTGATACTATTTGCCACATAAACCCACCCTAAGAATGACCTCCGTGAATTGTCATTGTTTTCGCCTACCACGAAACTAAGCTAGATGAGTAATTAATAAAATATGCCCTTTAAAACCAGTAATTAAAGTATCTGAATAAAATGTCATGTTTTTCGCTGTCGTAAATAAACAAACCAAACTTTTATGTTTATATAATTTAGTAAGAGTGCTTTTAAGTAAAAAATATGATCCCGAAAAATAAAAACAAATATTTATTCACCTACTCCATGTTTGCAGTTTTATGTTTGTATAAATTGAATTTCGGAAGCCAAAAAACGGAATATAAAAAATAATATTGCAGTGGAGGTATCCGATTGATGTTATTAAATAATATTTAACGGATGCGGAATCTGAGAATACCGCTTTAACCATAACATTTTTTATGAAAAACAACAGTTCTGCTGGCTATTTACGGACTTAAAACTGAGATATTGGATAAATTTTCGTGGTGTTAACTATACATTTCACGTCAGTTGAATAATTACATTTTTAATTACTTACGATTTCTTTGAATCTCTGTTTGGACATTTATAGGCCCGTCATTGGTAAGCTGTACATTTTTAAAACGAGTATTCTTTTTATAAAAATTCTTTTTTACAATAATAATACTTTTGATTTTTTTCTGAATTCTTTGATAAAGTAATTTAAATTAAAAATTAAAAAAATTAAAATTTAAACCAATGTCACAGCCATAAGCCAACTTGGGTCTTTACAATCCTGCCAATATATATACTTTAAAGAAAGTCACACGTTTAACCCGCCAAAAGAAATTTGGGGATCGCTTTATCTTTAAATATCCAATTATTATCTTTTAATAAAAAATAAAAAAACGTTTTGGACTGGTTGTGGGGGGGAAAACATTGATACGGAAACGTAAATAGAGTGGAAGCTGTGGATGGAAGAGAATGTTATATAATAGGCAGAAAATGTGGCCATTCCTGCGGAGCCTGACTGGTAGCCACTTAAGTCTTGTGCGATACTAGGGTATTTGATCGTACTTGCGTAGACCAAATACAGACCTGAGGGCCAAATTTTGTATGCGCACCAGCTTGCTGAGTAATGCTTCTGTAACATCCATATAACAGACGCCAGCGTAGTGGAGAAGATGAAGCAGAAGACTGTGTAAAAGCATATTCACACACTTTTAAAAAGCTGTACGACAGTTTTCTATTACATTATTTTTAGATTCCGTTATCGAAGTAAGAAAGAAAGAAAGAAAGAAGAAAGAAAATAATTTATTCTGTGACACATGATACATTGGTTTACAAAAATATAAAAATAAAAATTAATAATGTGGCACCGAAAAGGCTTATACTCAGCATATGCCGAGGGGTCACTATGGCCTCGCGGCGCTGGTCTTCCGTACAAGCCTATTAATACTACGTAAGTAGGACAAACTTAAAACTATGCGCAACAAAGTTAAACATTTCAACATAAATAAAAAAAATTGCATACATAAAACGACAAAACACCACTTAAACGTACAATTTGTTAAAAATATATAATAATACGGCTATAACAAAAAATCAAATAAACAAGAAAACATTAGAGCAAACGAGACAGCTGAATAAACTTAACTAAATACCCTTCTGGGAACATAATAAATGACTTCTATAAAGCAAACGGAACGATCTCAAAGTCTTACAATTTCTAATAGATGGGGGGATATTATTCCAGCATTTCGTGGCTGAATAACGGAAGCTTCCACGAAATGCTGCTGCGCCGTGTCTTGGACAAATAAGTCTAGATGCCATCCGAATCGTGTAAGTACGCGAACGATGATATATTTTGTTAAGAAGTTATAATTTGCATTTTTCGTGTGCTAACTGTATGTGATCGATAGTTGCGATATTTACCTACTTACTTTTAAACCACTTTTCCGCAATATATGTGAGCTACGTAGACGAAGTCGAGGGCGAGGGGAGTGAATATTCAATGAAATGTAAATAACCAAAACATTTTATAGTCGCTCTTGAAATCAATCGGTAAACGAATGAATTATGGAGTTATATTGAATTCAAAGTTAATTTATTCAGGCTAGGATTCTTTTCCAAGCACTACAGAACGAATTCTCCTGAGAAATCTATTGAGTGATAGGTATTGTCAAGAAATAAAAGAATTGTGCGAACAAAATACTTTCTTATTTTAATGTGAATAGATGCAGACGCTTTGTTACATTTATTTAGCTAATTCCGCTTTTAATATTCATGAGTAACTTGTTGTAAATAGAAAAACATAGTGGCTATCAAATCATAACATATACACAACGAATACAAAATATCTAGAATCAGTCACGATAATAACCCTACATCACTTAACGCAATCAATATCAGACAAAGATAGCCAAGCAAGGAGGTGCCCAAAGTAAGATGCAAAACAGTGGGCCGGAGTGCGTGCCGCAGCGGAGGCGTGCGCGACCCGCCCGCGGCCCGCGCGACAATAGCCAAATCTTCTAGACACGGCACAAAAAATCGACGCGAACACCGAGGATTAGCGGGGAGGGACGCAACTTGCATACGGGACCCGGGCTTGGCCCGCAACACGCGCCACGGAGGCCTACACACCCTTTCTCACTTTTAAAAGGAAACTGCGCACTCATTCCTTATATTATGTAACCCCAAAAACACAAATAACCTTATCCTAATTAAACTATTAAAAAAAATATCAACAACAAATACATCAGCGACTTGACCCGTAATCACTGTGTTGTGCATGTTTTCATATAAAAATAGACATATTAACGTTTGCAGATAGCGGTCAAAAACAATGCGACACACAATAATTTATCTTCTCAGTTCGCTAAATACTGCAGTAAAGTAATATTACATCTCCGCACAGACTCTGAACCGAACTCTGACAACTGTTTAACTTTTTAAAATACTTTTCAGTTGGAAGTGTTCGGAAGTAGTTACTTACCTCCATGGCGCGAATTAGTTTCGTGACGATCGGCGATCGTAGAGTCGTAGTAGTTTTTGAATAGAAATCGCTAGGATCGGAGGAGCGCGCGGCGCGGCTGTCGGCGACGGAGTGTCGGTCGGAGCCCGTCGGCGACGGCAGGCGACGGCGGGCGGCAGCGGGCGGAGCGGCGGACGGCGAGCGTGCCGGAGGGCGGCCAGTCGAGCAGGACGCGCTATTGATCTGCCACTTGCACCAAGAGCGCTCCTCGTTCCTGCCCCTGTATTATGCGAAACTGGAATGAGTTTGTCGCTGTCATGTCGCTATCAAAACCTGTATCGCTCCCGCTCCCTCACCCTCCCGGCGAGAGAGACGACCGCATCCCTGCACGTGAGCTTTAAGCGACTCGGAGGCGACCTGAAGTTTAGACAATGCGAAGCGAGCGCGACCCCACCCGCCCCTGCCGCCGCGGCGCCCGATCTCTCTATCTGCGGCTAGGCAAGATTTATTGCTTTTTCCGGGAATGACCGGATTTCCTAGCGACGTCACATTTTTTGCTCCCCGCAAGGCAATTAACTTCTTACAATTGTGCACTTAAGATCTTAAATAATAACAAGTATCTTAGCCGCGGTCCCCGATGATTTATTGTTCTCATTTTATATTTAATCACGTATGTAATTCCGGATAATCCCATGTAGTTAGTAATATTTTCATAGATATATGCGCAAAATTATCGTTTTCCTATAGGATTATTTCAGAATAAATTGTAGTAAAATTGGCACTGGAGTTATTTAAAATGTATATCTTAATGTGATTTTATATACATATAAAAACATAAACAAAATTTTTTTTCCTTATATTTTACCAAGATATTTTATGTAATGGGCTGAAAACTTAAGCAAAACAGCATTATTAAACACACCCATAGGCACAGTGGCAGGGCGCGCCCTCACATCTACTCCATAATTAAATGACATTCAGGCTAACTGCCGAAATGAACGAGTTTCACGACTTGGTGCCGATACCGCGCCTCCCTAGCCGCCTCTATTAATATTAAGTGCGTGGTTGTGCACAGAATGTTTATAACCAAACAATGAATTTCAAAATACAGGGAACTATTTCATATGGAAAGAAAGAGAGATAAATACATTAAATCATACATACATCATACTTTCAGTGATTTTACACTAATTTGTATCACATTGACAAATATTAGATTGCAGATTTTTCTGTTAGTCTTTTACGGGAAGTAATTTTAAACTGGACTTATTAATGTGCTTTATATAATTTTAAAATCGATAAGCATCCCATTCAAGTTTTTATGATCATTTTTAAATACTTATATTATGATAAAAATATGGTAAATTAGGTCAAGTGCGAAGCAATTTTTTTTTTAAATTGTATGCATATATATGTATATCCTAAATAAAATTAAACGAACTAAAAAATATTACATTCTTGGTGTATGATCTACGCCTATCTGTTCTGAAAATCAGCGTCTCGGCGTTTCGAGCTCAATGTTGCGGCATAAGAGTGGTGCCCATTTCTCACATGCGATCACATACAGTTAGAACTTGAAAAATACAATTATTATCTTTTACATTTTAAATAATACATAAAGATTTTCTGACAATTACACCAATTATTTAGTTCCATGTAACAGCAGGTCGCCATACACCTGCCTCCGCCAATCCGCACTGGGTCAGCGTAGTGGAGTATGACCCAAGACCCTCACACCTTGATATGTGAGAGGAGGCTCGTGCTTAGTAGTGGGACGTTAATGGGCTGTGATGATGATGATGATTTAGTTCCAAGATAAGTATCTATCATTAAGAACTTGTGCTATGGATACTAAATAACGGAGAAACATACATAAATACTTTTATTTATTGTTGTAATTATTATTTTTGATGTTTTATCTGTATTTTAAATCACAAATGTTACTAAGGTATACTTTACTAGTTTCAAAGAAAGCTGATAATATTTGCTGAAGCAAATATAAAAAAACGGATTATTATTTAAAATTACTTAGTTGTATTTAGTAACAACAATTTAGTATATTATTTACTCGTGGTGTGTTCATATGCAACCCTTTGGGGGGGTTTCGGCGCGGGATCGGGGCAGTGCCCCCTGGCCGCGGTCTCTTGCGGCGCCCGTGAATACGGGCGTCTTATTCTGGATGGCGTCAGGTCACTTCCTAGGTCTCCCGAGGGATTAGGCTTCGGGCATAGGCCTTGGCATCCGGTGGTCGAGCGTGCAGCGGCGCCAAGCCACGGAGGTGTTCGTGACTTGAGGCATCCGCCCGCTCGAACATCGGTCCCGCCAGGCGACCCATGAAGGCTTCAATGCTCTCTATGTGCAAATCCCTTGCGATCGTGGCATTCCTCACATAGCGTGGTGCTTGAACGATGCGGCGTAGGGTGGCGCTCTGCAGCACCTCCAGCTTCTTCTGGCCTGTGGGGCTCAACAATGTGTACCAGGCTGGCGCTGCATAGGTAATCAGGGGTCTAATGTAGATTTTATAGACCTCGAGCTTCGTCCTCAATGCTAGCGTGGAGTTGAGCACTGGTCGCAAGAAGAATCGCGCGGTCTTGGCCTTTGCGATGATCTTCGCTACGTGAGTGCTCATGCTTAGGCCACGATCAATCGTGACCCCGAGGTAAGTGACCTGATTAGACCATTTGACGTCGTGTCCCTGCAGGTGGAGTAGTGGTGGGTAATGGTGTGAGTGGCGTGTCACCATGGCCTGGGTCTTGGGGGCGTTCACCGTGAGCCGCCATTTTCCAAGCCATGCCGGCAAGGCATCCAAGGTCTCCTGGACTCTTCTGACCGCGAATCGGCTGCTGTACGACGACGAAAAGTACGCGGCGTCATCAGCGTACAGCGCCAGCTGTACTCCTTCCGTGACGGGGATTTCGTTGGTGTATCGCGCGTACAGGAGCGGGGAGAGGCAGCTTCCCTGCGGAACTCCGGCTTCTGCTCTGCGTTCGGTGGAGACGACGTCCTCCACCACTACTCGGAATCTTCTGTTCCTTAGGAATGAGGCTATCACCTGCAGGACTCTTCTGGGCGCGCTGGACGTCATCAGCTTGTGCAGCAGACCTTCGTACGGTCGAATGCCTTCTCCATATCCAGGAGTACTGCAACTGTGTGTTCCTTTTTATTTGTCGCCACGGTGAAGTGGTGCAGTACTCTGGAGAGCTGCAGCGTCGTGGAGTGTTCAGCACGGAATCCGTTTAGTATATTATTTAGCTAACTCAAATTGGATTTTTTTAAGTTGTAGCCATTTATATAGTTGGTCCCTCGTAATAGTTGGCGAGCCTATTGCCGCTTACCGAGCACTGTTATGTTCGCCAAAGCCTCGTCCGTTGATCGGCAAGTGCACCAATTGCAGGTGAGGTTGGCTTGGGCTCCTTAGGTCTTGCTTGACGAGCCCTCCTGGCCTGCCCACTGCGCCCTCCACAGGTCCCTCTTAGTTTCCCCCCGGTAGTCAGTACTAAGGGCACCCAGAGTCGTCGGTCTCTGGGTGTTACCTGTTCTCCAGCGCCTCCTGCGCCCTACCGGGAGGTACTCAGCCCCCCCACCACGCCAAGGTGGAGACCAGTCAGGGGGGTATTTGTTCGTTTACCCTGTTTTATACCCGATTAAAGAACGTTATTAATACATATTGATGGATTTATGAGGAGTAACAAAGTCTCCGTTAAGACTGTAGTTTTTTCAAAGATTTTGTTATTAGAACTCTACGAAAGAGCTCAAGCTAGGAAAATCAGAAATAGTTTTGTCGGAGTCCTACAAGCACTGCCAACAATTCCTAAATTGGGACTAAAAGAATCAAGCCCTGACCAACAGTTCTATGAATCGAGTCATTTGGCGTTAGAACTTTACGAAAGGTCTGAGGACTTAAAACTTTGGTCTCCTTTAGACGATGTCTTGAACGGACTGCCAAATGAGTCCATCCCATAAATTAGAACTCAATCAATGGCAAACACTAGTCCGACGTCTATACAGGCCACACAATGTTCATTGCACTTAGAATTAGCACTGTGAACAATCACAGTTTGCACATTGTGCTAAAACGTCACGACTGTCTTCAGCGAAACATTCCATTCAGGCCGGGATCATTCCTTTCGACACCGATTACATACGGTACACATACAGAAGAATTTGTGGTTAGGGTAAAGTTTTTGTAAAAAAAAAAATCTATACAACATGACATCTTGTGTTGGGACTCATTTCCTTCCCTCCCTGTAATTCCAATACTCGAGTTAAGTATAGATCATTATATAGTACTATGAGTATATCAGTTTCAAATGTAACATTTCATATTTTTGATGGCGTATATATGGCGTGGAGGTCTGTATACCTGTACTCCTCCGCTCGTGGATTCGATTCTCACTTAGGAAAAGTCTTTGTGTGCGTGAGTATGAATATTTGTTCTGGTCAACACCCAGACCCCTATAATTTTCCTATGTATATTATGTTTAAAAAAAAAAGTATTTAAGTATGTTTATCCGTTATTTAGTAGATATATATAGTAGGGTGGAGCGATTTTATTTTTTATTTTTTATTCCTTCGGTATACCTGTAAAAAGTTGCTATATTAGATTAACATTAAGCACACAAAAAATCAGTTGGCTTATGCTGTTTCGAGGTGCCCCCATCGTCATAAAGTTTTGAAAAATTTAAGCAAATTATTAGTTATGCCAAAATTTTTTAAAACATCGCAAACATTTTATAAATGCCAAATAAACTCCTGAGCAATGATTTTACAGTTATTACCGGTAGAAACATGCGTGTTGAGACTCTAAGATAGCGGGGCACGGGGGCCTGCGCTTTTATACCCAAACACCGATCGAGTGACATTTAGTAATTTTGCGCGCTTACAGCAGTTCACTTATTTGCCGTTCATTTATTTGACGCATCAAATTGTACTAGTTTATCTTCAACTGGGATTGAGATATATATTGTAAGTAGTATAAAAGAGCCCACAGTTCATAAAATATCTGAAAAATTAGCTCACGAAGTTATAAAAATATGGCGAAAATCGTCGCTGCCTACTGTGAGTAAAAAAAGAGTTCCACAACTGATTCGTAAATAAAAATAAAATAAAAAATCAGAGTCCTATTTCAGAGTTATATGTGATTGTAACTGTGTAAAAGGTAGTCGTGTTTCCAAGGAGAAAGTAAGGGTCTTAATTGACCCAAGAACAGACAGAAAAATTATGGTAGGCAGTGTCGATGTGATTACAACTGTAAAGACCAAGAAGAAACAAGAAAGAAAAGAAAAATGTTTATCGCGGAACAGAGAGGTAAACTATTTTGACAAACCTTGTTGTTCTTATTGCTTGACCGATGATTTTTCAATCGAAAGCAGCAGTTCATGCGCGAAAACTCAGAACAGGTCAAACTAAAACGTTCACCACCTCAGAAAAAAAAGAGGTTAAACTTACCATCATTAGCCCTTGCCTGTGATCGTACTGGAGTACCCTAAATCAAAGTTGCGCCGTGAAAGAACTAAGGTCAGGTTAACTTTACAAGAAGCGGACTGCAATAAAATGCTTTTCGGTTTAAGTCAGTAAGGCTGAATAAAACAGCTGTTGTTGGCTGCGATGGAACAGTAGTCAATACAGATTTTTAAGGTGGTGTTATTCGCCTGATGGAAGAAGAACTGAACAGACCATTACAGTGGTTTATCTGCCAGTTGCACTCTAATAAATTACCACTACGACATTTGTTATTACAATTAGATGGAAAAACTACAGGGCCGAAATGCTTTTCAGATGCTATCGGATCACAATTACTAAATGGTCAAACAATGCCGATAGTCGCATTCTCCGTTATACCACTAACATTACCTGAAATTACTAGGACAGAGCTGAGTATCGACCAGAAGTATCTATACGATATAATGACCGCTATTAGTACTGGTATATTTACTTCTGATTTAGCTAATATGGAACCTGGAATCTACCCATCTAAACCATTCTAAATGGCTAACAACAGCTAATCGAATTCTAAGATTGTATGCCACAAAAACTGACCCTGAAGAAAAATTTGTGGTATTAGCCACGTACGTAATGAAAGTTTATGGACCGATGCGGTTTACAATAAAATTTAATTCCTAGTGCCTTGTTGGGGCTAAGCACCTGTGGCAAACTATTAATCTTAGTCGCTATTTGAACTCCGATATGAAGGCTATCATTGACAAGATAATACAACGAAACGGATATTTCGGTCATCCAGAAAATATTCTCATTGCCATGCTTGGCGATGACAGAGACTCGTCTCTGGCAAGCAAGATTACAGAATAGTCAAGGACTACGAAAATTTAAGGTGTTCAATTTCGATGCTTAAGACTATACTGACATTATTTTGTGGCGTGACTTTGACATAACTGAGCCACCACTCACTTCAAATTTGTCTAATGATACCTTGAAGGAAATTGTAAAAAATGATCTCGGCATATGTAAGGATATTAAAGATTTTCCATGCATCGAGTGCAGTTTGTGGGGAAAATAAACGAGATGGTTTCATTAGGGCAAGATTACTATCTCGTCAACGAATACCTAGTTTTAACACAAAGAAACAATTTAATATTTTAACTGTATTTTTAGTATTTCTGGATATTTCTTGAAATAAATAACTAAGACATAAAAAAATGTTTTTCGTTTGATTTTCATTTCAACTGGGGCACCTCAGAACGTTAAGATAATATTGCGATATTTTCTATGTTCGTTTTGTACATAAAAAGGCAACTTTTCATTGCTACGCCGTTGAAAAAAAAAATATTTTTGAAAATTTCATATATTTTCGCTCCACCCTAATATATAGTTATTTTTATCTATCCATAACAAAGTTCTTAATGATACTTATCTTGGAACTAAATAATTGTTGTAATTGTTAGAAAAATATTTACTATATTATATTTGTCAAACCTTTTACTCTTTTGGTTTATGTTTAACCGATGTCATGTCGTCTCCAATGCGCACTGGTATAACATGAATCCCTCTCAACCTGGTTCTTGAGAGAAGACCCGTGCGCAATGTTAATGATCTGAGCTGATCATGAGAATTTATAAAATTACTTCTTTAACTATTTGCTAGATTATCGCAATCGTTTTTCTACTTATTCTGTTATTAAATTTTTTTATTCCGCAGTATAGTTAAAAGTTCTTATGTCATAAACTATTACATAGCACATCAAAATGAAATATAAAAAACATACAAACTTACGTGCAAAATAAAATTAGGAGAGCTTATTATCATTGCTAGTATTAATATTAGGTGTTTTTGAATTTATATCAATGCTTTAAATGTATGTATATGTATTACGCGTTTATACAACGTCGACCTACAGCTTGAATGTTGATCAAAGCGGTAGACGAAAGAACCTCCACGAGGCGCACTGAAGCGACACGTGTCGGACTTAATTTGCGTCATTTACATTTGCGTTGTCGACCGATTTTCCCTCGCGCGCTTCTTGTTGCTGGGCGGGCTGATCTCGTTAACGCCGTATGCCTATAACTTTTTGTTACTCTTATTATATATTAGTTGTGCTTGTACAAATGTAGTAGTTATTTGAAGACGATGTGACTGTAGGGAGTCATTGTAGAAGAAAATAAGCTACTTGATGACCTAATCCTGCGCAGACGCAAACGCGGACACTAGCACCATCTTTAAAAAAATGCCTATGTTTTATTCTTATGTATAAGCTTTATTTTTGTAATGTTTTATTAAAATCCATTTAGTAGTTATTGCGCGAAAGAGTACGAAACATCCAAATAAACTTTCACATGTAGAATGTTTTTTCAGCGTCTTGTTATTGTTATCTGAAGTTTTTGTAAGCAGCCTACTGTATTTCTGTTGTATCCTTTTCATCGGGTTGTCTAGCTGGAAGAGATTTTAGGGATACAAAACCGCCCAGATTGGGATTTTTCTTGTACTCATGACATAATTATGTATCTGTAGATTTCAAGTTTTTGTCGAGTACTTCGCAACTAACCTTTTCACTTACATATAGAAGATTCAAAGAAAGGAAATGAAAAAAAATTAAATTGGTGATCAAAAAGGCAATTAGGACACAATCTTAGTTTGGCCATAGCCAGAATAGTACAACCTCTTTATTAAGCAATTCAACAAAGCTTCATCTGTTTCTAAGAATGCACTCCAACCATGGACGGGGAAGAGTGGGGCGCTTGCCCCACCCTGGCTCTGATCTGAAAGCTACCTAATCAAACCAAAAAATAAATATCTAGGTACCAACTACAATTATACATAATATCTAATTTTACAGATACATAGTGCTATAGAGTGTAACCTTCTTTTATGAAAAATATTATCGGAGTAAGCTTAGTTTGCTAATAACAAATTATTTTAGACTGCTGCCCCACCCTGCTGGCTACGCCCATGACTTCAACCAATTTATCTAAATATCACGGTGGATAGGAGTTTCTATAAAACTTCTTCCCGGACTTCCTAATGAAGGTTCTCCTTGATTTTAATAAAGTTCACATACGCTTTTGAAACCAGAAGTCTTGTATAAGACGAAGACTAAGAACTTTGGCAAAAATAAATGCAATAGGGAATTTCGCAATCTTAAGTTGCGCAATAATATTTCTCCTCTATAAATATTTTTTTATTGGAAATAAGAAAGTTTTATATGTAGTTCCGATTTTATAGCTATTTGATTATTAGAATTAAGTAAAATATTGCATATAGAATCCCCTATTGTAAATTTCATTTCCTAAAACTATAGGGAATTTAATTTTGTATATGTCACAATGATTTGGGATCTTTGACCGACCTTATGTATACCGTACAATTGCTTCAATGATAATGCTTAAGTTTTAAAGGAACGTCTAACTTCTGTTAAATCGATGGAATGTAAATTATAGTACGCATGTGCGATGTAAATATCAAGTTTGCGTTATTATAACGTTTGGCTTAGTACAGTCATCGTTAGTACGTGCTCCGATAAATATGCCGCTTTCGGTGCTACCAACTCTTTGACGCCGACTGTACCCATAGTACGATTTCTGCTTAGTTTGGGGAAAAAGGTTGCTGTGTGTCATGTCCAGACATATTTATTTTTATTTATTGTTAGCAAAAATGAATATTAAATAACCTCTTTCCATTCTAGAACGTTTGTATAATATATTTTTGTACCTTATTTTTATTCTGCTCCGATAAATATGCCGCTTTCGGTGCTACCAACTCTTTGACGCCGACTGTACCCATAGTACGATTTCTGCTTAGTTTGGGGAAAAAGGTTGCTGTGTGTCGTGTCCAGAGATATTTATTTTTATTTATTGTTAGCAAAAATGAATATTAAATAACCTCTTTCCATTCTAGAACGTTTGTATATTTTTGTACCTTATTTTTATTCAATACAGAGTGACTATACAAGTATAAATAAATCAGAAAATTTGACACCGCGTTCAAACCTTAACAGTTAAGGCGATCGTAGAGTCTTTGTTTAGTGTACACCAGCAGGAACCTTGTTCAAACATCCCTGATCGTCTACCCTTTCGCAACCCCAACGCCTTAAATACCACAAGATTTGAACTGGGCTATTGACAATATATATTTTTTTTTTTCTTCTAACAATTACACCAATTATTTAGTTCTAAGATAAGTATCATTAAGAACTTGTGTTATGGATACTAAATAACGGATAAACATACATAAATACTTTTTTTTTTGTAAATAAATACTTAATATACATATTCATGCAAACAATATTCATGTTCATGCACACAAATATTTGTCCTGTGTGGGAATCGAACCTACGACCTATATATACATACACCTAACATTATAACATATAGATGTTGTAGAATGTTAGGAATATATCTTAACATATAGAAATATTCCTAACATTGATAATCTTTAAAACAAAGCAAAAACAAACATCAAATGTAAATCAGCCTTCAGCTTACTACTAAGGGGCTAGAAGTAAAACAAATGATCTTTTACGAAAGTTGATCTAATATAATCTGTATAAAAACCCAGAAAATATGTAGCGGTTTAACGGTTAGTTGGCAAAGCGAACAAAACATAGGAGCTCAACTACAGGTCTCAGACAAATGCTTTTCTTACTCGTGATCTTTTTATTATTCACAAGCGAGCAGCCGAGCTCGCGTCCGCTCTACCCCATCCTTCAGGAATGTGATTTCGTGTCGGGATAAAATGTTCTCTGTACAGGATCCCGCTTTAGATGGCCGTGTGAGATTGCTTTAAGGAAAAATGCTATAGATATGACAGAACTACTCACTCGGTAGAATAACCTCATTATCATTTACGTTTATTGTATATGCTATACTATTTATTTTCTATCTTTAAGCTATTTTTGTATTTAATACCATATAAATAGTTATTTGTAGAACATACTTTTATTATTTATTATGGCTTCGTGCGAATAACACATTTCGGCAGTGTCAAGTGAAAGATATATTAATATTATTTCATTCATAGTAAATGAGAAAGAGTGGTGGTAAAGATGATAAATGGTAAATGAGATGCCTAAACTAGTCCTCAGTAAAGATGTAGGACTATACTAAGACCTTACATGGACATCTTGAGAGAATGTGAAAAGTGACATTGCACTGTTGTGTTTCTTTTACCAAAACTCGAATACGTTCACAAACACTTAACGATTACTACCTACTTATTAATGTTCGAAATATAACAAATTTTAGAAAATGAAACAAACTGCAGGAATTCTTAGGCTTTTGAAGTCCACTGCTGAACATAAGCTTCTCTCTAATTGTATATAATCGAATAGAGGAAATTAAACATAATCGCAACACTGAGCAGGCGGGTTGGTGATCGCATATTAAGCCAGGGCACAGGACGACGTCGCTTTAAGTCGCCTCCGACGACACCTACGAGATGATAAGGAACGGCGATATTCTAAGCCGACCGTTTGGTGCATAGTTTACGAACAAAAAATATTCCAAACCGATTGTCACTGCTTTTTTTTATTGTAAACCCTTAAAATTTATGTTTAAGATGTAAGACTTAAGTAGCTGAAGTCATCGTAGATTCATCTCCGTGTGATTAAGTTTTTTACTGGCGTTAATTTGTTTATTTATTGCTAGTGAGAATAAGTTTAAAAGCGGAGACTTAAACATCACTATTGGTATTTTATTCTTATTTAAGAATTTAATTCAGTTATATAAATATACGTTTGTGGTAACAAAAAAGCGTTCAAATCGGCGTTTTGTCGAACAACCAACTTTGATTAAAGGCGTTTGGTCAGAATTTCAAAGTTCGAAACTTTTATTATTAGAGTGTATTCGTGTTTCCAAAATGGTGATGTTTACGTGCCATTTGATTGTTCTTTCACATTGTTGAAATACACACATTATTTAAAACATCGCGTTATTTAGCCATAGACACAATCACGACATCAAATTGATGATACAGTTTGGTAACATTTGACAAACAAATATGAAGTTCACTAGATATAACGGCTAAAATAAGTTTGCTAAATAAATTCGACGGCCTAATTAATACATAAATCATTACCCATATCAAGTACCCATATTTTAAAAATATTAAGATAAGTCACCCTATTCCTGTATTTAGGACAACGGTGTTTCCATACAATTTAGAAGTTCTTTTTGTCTCTAAGATACTTGAATCAATTGATAATTTGTTTGTTCATGTTTCTATATGTTAAAATGTATGTTTTAAACTAATCGGTAAGTTTTACGCTAGCAGCTGACTCAAACGCTCGCTTCATACATTTCGGACCTTATGCACGTGAGTAACACGATTTGCTACATAGTGTTTGAAGATAGATTTATAGTGTTGAGAGTTTTTGTTCAGGTTGAAATAAAAGAAAGGGCCGTATGTTTTGTCAAAAAAACTTAATATTTTTCTTTACAAATTGAGGAGAATGTTTAATTGGTATTGGTTTTATTGGTATTGGTTGGTATTAGGTGCCAAATTTTTGGTAAGTTCCTAAATGGCGATGTATGTACCACGGAAATGCGGAATTTCAAAATTATTTTAAAAACAGTTTTATGATTATGAACTTAAAATTTTAGTTCTGATCACTTAAGTAATAAACATAGAAATCTATTTCCGAGGTACATTGTGGTGTCGCATTTGCTAGTTATAACTGGTTAAAGATAGTCTGTTTAGGTACTTTCTTTTGGTTTAGTAGTATAAAACGCTATTAAGATGTACTTAAGTCGGAAAGGTTGTATGAGTACCTTATTCCGTGATATTGACACAAGTAAAAACTGAGTGTTCATTATCTTACGCAGTTTATTAAGTTCTTTTCTATGGTAATTGTAAAAAAAAATTTGCTCTTTTAAATTATTTTATTTCTCGGATATACTTACACGTAATTATTTTTTCGTAGGATAATGGAACCGGAGAAAAAAGTACACAGAAGAAGATTATTTTTTTTAAGAAGATTATTATTATTTACCGTTACAATATTCCAGAACCGACATTGCGAGACAAACGTGATAATTAAAATTGTGGTGATAAAATACTACCCGGTAAAAAAATGATAGTCTCAAAGTGATAGTCTCTTTGGCGAAATTAATTTACTATATTTCATTTCCGTCTATATTAAAAAAAACATAATATGTCTAAGTAAATGTACACGTTATTTTTGTACACCATGTATTATTCATTTTCTCTACCTTCGGTTTTTTATTTTTTATTCGGAATAAGGCGCCTTCGACTTTTTCATATTTTTTAATAAATTAACATTTTAAATGCATTTATATACTGTGAGTATATTTATAAAATAAAATAAACAATACTTCTGATAGAAATAGCCAATTCTACAGAAACATATAACACATACTTAATTTTAATGTTTTTTTTTGAGCTCAGGTTAAAACAACGCGGAATTAGGTGTTTATTAAATGAATAATTTAATAACTTAAGCTGTCACAAAACTATTTAAGAGCCTGCAACGGTTCACTCATTTAACGTGGAAATGAAGCTTATGGAAGTCTTATGAAGCATTGAGACCTACCTTTAGCGAGTTATGAACACGGCTTCCAAGTTTCATTTAATATTAAATTGTATATTGCAAATGCTCGTAATAAATATTATTGAAGCGCAGCAAATTTTTTACATTTCTGCCTGGAAATTCTGGACACTCGGGACGCCTTTTAAAATAAATGCACGCAAATATATATCCGTTTTTCAATCCAAATGTTTCATTCCCTCACTGGATAAGTGTCTGTCTGTGCAAAGGATCACGACAAACTGTCTAGTCTGGGATCTGGGAATATACGTAAAATACATCTATGTATTTTAATACTCTTTTTGAAGTACAAGCAGCGTAGCGAAGCTACGGTAGTCAGAAACGAATACGATAGTTGTGCGGTTTCCTTATAGGTCTGTTCTCCGTTTTAGAACGAACGCTTGCGTGCTTCGGAAGGTGCGTAGGTGGAGGGTTAAGCCTATAAATACATCCGCCGTTAATTCTATAATATTATAGATATGATAGCCCGTAGTTACATCTATAATAATTTATACAGAAATACAGCGAAAACCATGACCAATGGCTTGGACGTTTCACACGATAAACCGTGATAAACCAAACAATGTAATGGGAGTATAGGCATCCTACCAACATCTTAGGAGCCCAAGCTAACATCACCTGCAAGTGGTGCACCTGGCGATCAACTGAAGAGTCTCTGGCGAATATAAAAGTTATCGATAAGCGTCAATAGGCTCGCCACCTATCACGTGGGACCACCAATATAATTGACAAAATGTGGGCGGATAATATGCCTCTGCCTACCCCTTTGGGAATACAGGCATAATAGTATGCATGTATGTACCCATCCAAGAACTGATCTCTGTAAACGGTTCTTACAAAATCGTTGGTCATTTTCCCCTACTTATGATAACAGGGGCACTAGGAAGAAGGAACTAAAATATTGACTCAATATTTATTTAACATAAGTAGGTATAACACACATTAATCTGACCAGAACACGGAAGATATCCGCATTCAAGCACACTAATATTTGTCTTAAATCTATGTCGTAAGGACTATTAAACCTAATTCGAAAATTATTATTACTATTTCACTTCACTGCGGCATTGTATTAAAACACGATTAGCTGAGTACTTTCCGCATATGAACAATAACCCGTTTCACACAGAAGTCTTTTTCGGCCAATGTTCCTTTGAAGGTGCAAAGCGAGCACAGCTGCGTCTCACAAACGGCACATGTACCATTGTGCGGCGTCTCCGTCGTCGAATCAGGGATGAATCATTTCTTTTAGTGCGCTTTTGGTTGACACGTGCGTTCATAAAAAACGAGTGGAGGATAAAAAGTTTGAACATCTTGACGACATGAAGCGACTTCGTTGTACGCTTTCTGGTAAATAGCTTAGATAATGGTTTATTCGTATAACCAGTGAAATATCTACAAACTCACACTTTTAAGGGTGTATAACAGTTTTGGAATCAACACAGAAAATCACAATCACTGCAATTTGTCACTTTTCTACATTTGTGTACACTGTTAAAATAGTTATATACACTACTCGAATTAACAATAGTTTTAGGAAATAAAATATTTCCGTGATGCGTCTTACTTAGTCAAGAGTTAAATGTAGTTTGAAGGCAACAATGTACTCAAATAGTTTACGCATTATTTCTAATATAGAATAACGCAGAAATAAGCTTCACCTATTAAGTGGGACCAAAAATATAATTCGCAGTATGTGGGCGTATAATATGCCTCTCACTTTGGTTTGAGAAAATGTGAATGGGCTGAGATAATGATGGTGATGAACATGCCTCAGCGTACCCCTTTGTGAATACAGGCGTGATTATATGTAAAGTATGTACCTATCTATGTATCGAACAGTTTATCTATTGTACAACACATGTTACAGTTGCGTTCGTGTACATTTTTTAAAAATTAGTATAATTATGCTCCTGATAGATTGACGTTGATTCCGGGAGTGCCGTTAGGGTTCTTACATATTAACAATTATCAACGAGAAGTTTAATACAAATTTACATGAAACTTATCGTAGATTTTCACGCCACTACGCGATGTTGTTTTGCTTATGTGTCAGTATATATACGAATATGATGCAACATGTGTAGACTGTCTTAAACTGCAGCTTCTTATTACGAAAAATCTAACGGGTGGCGAGTGCTGCTATAAATTCTGCAAAAAGTCTCAAGCGGACAAATATGCATCTAGTCTACAAATAGAGAATGAGGAGTGTAGGGGAATCCCCACAGACCTTATAAACTCAAGTCACCTGCCGGTTAGCGAACGAGACAAGTTCCATGTTAACAGACTCGTCACCACGTGAGACCAAAAATATAATTACCAAGCCTCTACCTACAGTGAAACAGGCGTGTGTAAGAATCAAGATTTTTTTCATCTATCTCTCAAATACATGCAGTGATAACCGCGACCAAGGGTTTGATGTGCTTTCTGAATTATAGGAGCGCTCGATATCCAATACTCCAAGAACTGGTTCCTACGACGGTTGAGCTCTTCACTTTAAGTAGGAGGATGTATCCACATATAAAACTAGGTTCATTTTAAAATTCTATCCTTATGACCTTAAAAAACTGTAAGTAACAAAAAATATGGTTAGTCCCCGTACCAACTAGTCTTATATTAATAGAACTTTCACTGGCAGATAGAGCATAATTTATAAAGAGTGATTTTTTTTTTTTAGTTACGCGATGTCTCAATCAATTATGAGGTACATGCTTAGACGGATTGCGCGCATGCAATTTTTGATGGAAATGGGCCGGAGCGATCAATCCTCGTCTCGCTTCACCCGTGAAAAATCATCTTAAATTTGTAAACTTATCTCGATAACGTACAAAATACCTGTGCATCTGCGAGGCAGGGACCAGTAAAACAATATTAAAAATTAACGGAGCAAAACAAACGGCAATGCAGGTACAAAATGTGTCGACGCCGAGTGTACGGTTCTATGTTGACATTTCACATTTTACGAACTGTTACAATATTCTAATTAAAATCCAATTCCATTTCAATAGGATTTTTACAAAAATATTCGGCTCAATGATCAAATTCAGCGTTGTTTTGTTGCTGGGTAAGCATTTGTACAAATAATTACATTTATATATTCAGTATGTTAAAAGCGAGAACGGTTCACAAGTGCAAGTTTTGAATAAGCGCGAGCGCTCGTATCTCCGCGATGCTACATTTCACAGAGGTCAGTCATTGGATTGGTGATCGTTTGTGTGGAATTTAATATAGAGTATATGAGATATGTCGATAACGAACGAGTTAGCGGAAAGGAACGAAAATATAACATGATGAGCTAATAAGAGCAGGGCAGAAGAATGATGTTATGGGGAAACAAATGACATAGAATGACACAAATGAAAATGAGCATTTTATTCATGTTTACATATGATATTTTTTCTGTTCAGGTGTTCTGGTTGTACAAACCGTTGGTAGAGAACCGTTCAAACCCCAACATGGCACTGTGCCGTTTCTCGTAAGTATAGAGTTACTTGAGTACATTAACTTAAAAACACAATTGTTTTTCCTAATACTAAATTAAATGACTAGCACGCACGTAAGCCGACGCGCAACATAAGCAGTTTTAGCTTTCCGCGAGCAGATATGGGACTCTCAATAATGTGTTTCTAATGTTGTAATAATCACAAATAATCTTACGAACCAAGGCGAAACGGATTCAGGTTACACCACGCTGACCTGATGTGAACTGACGGAGGTAGGACCCTGGCGTCCTGCTGATAGATTTTTAGAAACTTGTCTTAGCGAATTCCATCAATGATAGTGATTCGCCGGGAGCTATTGCGTGCCTTCTGAAGAATGGAAGATAAATGCGACGCAAACGAACACCGAATTTTCGTGTCATATTTTGTAACATATGTTATTACAAATATATATAATATAGGGTGTAGTATAGCGATCCTACCAAGACCTAAGGAGCCCAAGCCAACCTCACCTGCAAGTGATGCACCTGCCGATTAACGGATGAGGCTTAGGCGAACATAACAGTGCCCGGTATATAAATAAATAAATATTCCCTTACAATCACACCAATTATTTAGTTCCAAGATAAGTATCATTAAGAACTTGTGTAAGAATCAAGATATTTTTCATCTATTTCTCAAATACATGCAGTGATAACCGCGACCAAGGGTTTGATGTGCTTTCTGAATTATAGGAGCGCTCGATATCCCATACTCCAAGAACTGGTTCCTATGACGGTTGAGCTCTTCACTTTGAATAGGAGGATATGGTTAGTTGGTTATTGGTTGGTTTATATAATATATTAAAACATAACCTATTACGTGGTACCAACTTTATAATGGGCGAAGTGTGGGCGTATAATATGCCTCTGCCTATCCCTTCGGGGAACACAGGCGTACATGTATTTACATATGTATTAAATATATTGACAAAAACCTTCAACTGCTTTACTTTTATTTTCGTTTCTGACCAACTTAATTCACGGAGGATACCAAATAATAGCAGTCACTGATTTGAACATAACACAATAGGTCATAAATGTGAGATTTGAAAATAAGTCTTATAATGCCACGATGATCCGAGATTAAGATCACTTGATTAGTTCGCGTCATTCCGCCGACAAAAGCGGCTACCTGTTCGATTCCTAAGGACCTCTCACATATCCGCGACATCGACAAAAACTTTTGTTATGCAACCTCAGTTCATAATTCGAAGCAACGTTAGTATCTTACGAGCAATAAAAGTATATAATTGTTGTGGAATTTCTCCGATGCAATGAAAGAGAGCTAAGTGCAATTTATCCTTGTTATTTGACAGTTTACGGACACGTCTCCTCCATTTTACCCCAAGCGTTCTTAAATCTTCTAAATGCTTTTAATAAAATCCTACTGCCATTTTGACATTACAATTACTAATTTATATGTTAGTATATATTTTGATATGCTGTCGTGCAAGATCATATATTTATAAAATGGATGCTGGCGTCCAGATACTGCTTAATTGGTACAATCTCTGTTTTATATGATAAATCTCATAGATAGATCTTGACGATTTTCTCGCCCGTTCTTTGACTTATAAGTATGACATTCATAAGAGCTCTATTTTTTTATTTGGCACAGGCATAACTTTCAAGTCTGCAAACTCTAGAGCATAGAGTACTGCAACTCTACTAAAAGTCCATTTAATCCTATCTCTATAGTCGCAAAACAGAATTACGAGGATTTAAAACTATTTCATAGAAAAAATAGGAAATGAAAATTCGAACCACTGAAAACTAGAGGCAGCTTTTAAAGTTTTTAGTGAATGCAAAGCATCGCAGTCGGCAGCCAGAGTCACTTTGCCCGAAAATAAAACGACGCATAAACCTATTGTAAACTAGACCGACCAATTTATGTATTCAAACAATGCAACCAACATTTTGATAAGGAACGTTACAAAAACGAGTTACTTTTATAGTACTATAGGTTGGAGGAAAAACTTGCCGTCTTTATTTGCCAATTTTTTTTATACTCAAGCACCTGCCCGTTATAAATGGACACTTTAGTTTAAGTGTTGCATCTGATCCTAAAATAAAGTTTATTTGTATACCAAATAGCAAGAAAAAAAAATTATATATTTTTGTTATGTGATAGCAGAAGTTTCAAAGAATGCGCCCTCGGAAAGGGAATCTCGTTTTATGTTATTTTAGGCTATCCCTGGATCATCTAGTGATCCCTGAGCTAAGAGTAAATGTTGCTGCAACTATAAAAATCCCTTTTAACTTATTGTAGCAAGGATTCTTGCACACCCCAAGGGTTATATCGTCGGAGATAGTGCCAATCCGCGAAACTATCATACGTAAAGTCCGCGTATCTGCAATAGATCTATTTTGACAGGGGAAGGTAAAAAAACTTAATAAGTTTCTTAATTCAACTAATTTTGGGCTAATTTTTACACATTATATAATTCATTATATGTTATATCTCTTGTTTTAAAAAGTTTTTTCTGAAAGTAAATAATTTGGGCTCTGCGACAGTTACGCCCATTAACTTTAATTAGCAAAATTTTTTAGTTACGCGAATTATCCAAAGTTCGTTACGCGGATTTGCACTATCCCCGACGATATGTACGTAATATTTTGCACTTTACATTCAGGTCTACTTTCCATCCCGTTACCGAGGGATCTGCGTGGGCACGTTGGTGTCGAGGATGGCCGTGCTGACAGCGGCGGTGTGTGTCACGAACCCGATCACAGAGGCCCACGACACGCGGCCCATTAACGTAATCGTCGGCTCTACGTACCGCCATCCACGCCGAGGAATCCGCGTGCAGGTCACCAAGATTCTCATCCCCAAACGTGAGCATTATTATCTAGCTAGCGATTAAAATGCCTACCAGTTTATAGACATGGTTACCTCACCCACCAACCGCCTTTGACGGCGCGCCAAACAAGATCATTATTACAATCTTGAGTTGAAAAGGCTACGACACTATTACTTTATCGAAGCGTGCATGCATGACCTACTGTCATCAAAATTTTCCACCCCAAGCATCACCACCCTTTTTTTTTTTTGATTTACGTCGGTAACAAAATGCATTTACGCACTGTCTCCCGGCCAAAGGGGGACCGAGAGAGGTGTGTGGGGCTCACCACCGGCAGACACGACCGCCAGCAGTAATACCCACTAAAAATCTTCCGACGACGCCCGCCGCTTGTTGAGAAAGAGGCGGGGTGCCAGTACCTGGGTTGCAGCTCTGACACCCCGCCCGCGGCCAACGTCCCCCGGACCAAAACCGGGAGGACCTCCTCAGAGAGACGCAGTGGACGCGCCCCTCCTACCTCCTTGTGCGACCATAGCGTGTGTGGCCGACTTCTCGAAGGGTCCATAGTTAGACAGCAGGGGCCCCCTGCCCCCGCTGCCTAAGACCCTCCTGGCGCTGCTTGACGGGCCCTCCTGGCCCGCCCGCTGCGCCCTCCACAGGTCCCTCTTAGTTTCCCCCCCGGTAGTCAGTACTAAGGGCACCCAGAGTCGCCAATCTCTGGGTGTTACCTTTTCCCTGGCGCCTCCTGCGCCCTACCGGGAGGTACTCAGCCCCCCCACCACGACAAGGTGGAGACCAGTCGGGGGGGAAGCATCACCACCCTGAGGTCAGAAGTAAACAATATCAGGCTTATTGATGTGGCCACCAATATCATTACACTGTCATTAACACGGCTGCATCATCACCAGCACCAGCTAAAGGTCAGAAAACTATTTTTTTTTTTTTTGTTGAAGTAGAAATAGTATGCACCTCACTACATAAGATGTTTCAAATTTGATCCAAATTGATTTACTCAATGCTGTATGTTCACGAAACCCTCATGGAATTGATCTGGGTATCCGCGAGGCTTATTACATTTTATATTTAAATATTTCCTGCACTATATTCCCTAATATGAAAAGTTTTTAGATGTATTGAAAATACAGTAAATTTTAATCAGTTTATTAAAGCATTTAACCCTGCCAATTGGGACTCTATTCCGTATTAACTTTATGATAACTTGTTTGTTTTCGAATTTGAAAACTTCGAAGGTCTGTTATATCTCTAAGGATATCTTACCATATTCGTAACTTTGCATTATTTTTAGCTATGTTCAATGTTGAACAGATGAAAGAATTAAAACCTCCCCGAGTTGTCAAGCTATTTAAGTCACTGTCTAATGTTGTTGACGTAGCACTAAACATTGCATGCCTAATGCAATACATTTTATTTTTTTTTGATTTACGTCGGTAACAAAATGCATTTACGCACTGTCTCCCGGCCAAAAGGGGGAGACCGGGAGGGGGTGTGGGGCTCACTGCGGCAGACGCGACCGCCGCAGTCCTACCCACTAAAAATCTTCCGACGACGCCCACCGCTGTTGAAGAAGGGGCGGGGGGCCAGCACCAGGGGATTTGTAGTTTCTGGCACCCCGCCCGCGGCCAACGTCCCCCGGATCAGAACCGGGAGGACCTCCTCAGAGAGGCGCAGTGTGTCGCGCCCCTCCTACCTCTTTTTGCGGCCATGACGTGACTGGCCGACTTCTGGGGGGTCTATAGCTAGACGGAAGGGGCCCCCTGCCCCCGCCGCTCAAGACCCCCAGGCGCGGCCGGGCGGGCCCTCCTGGCCCGCCCGCTGCGCCAACGGCGTAGCCGGAGAGAGAGCGGGAGAGCGGGTCCCGCTCCCTCTCCCGCTCTGCGACATCACCACTTCGCAGAAGGAGGTCATCGCCTCCCACGCCGTCTCGCTGTCGACCATCTTTTGCATGATGGTCGGCAGCGAGAGAGCCACTCCACCCAGGGCCGCGGCCAACGTCGACCGCGGCCCCGCCCACGCAGGGCACGCCACCAAAGTGTGCTGCGCGGTGTCTTCCGCGCAGTCACAATGGTGGCAACACCGGGTCGACTCCCCCCCGGCGACGTCACACAGATACTTCCCGAAGCACCCGTGCCCGGAAAGTACCTGCGTGAGCCGGAAGGTCATCGACCCCCACCGACGGCCGACCCATCGCTCCAAGATGGGCCCGACCGCCTCGAGGATACGGCGCCTCGATCCTTCGGCACGAAACTCGGCGCTCCGAAAAAGCTGCCGCCGCCATGCGCCCAGAGCCTGCCTCTGAGCGTCTCTACGCCACCGCACCACAGTGTCCGGTGCGGGGCGGAGACCCTGGCTCCGGGATTGCGCGCCTCGCCAGAACACTGCCGAGAGAACCAAGGCGTCTAGGTCCCACGGCAGCGACCCGGCGAGTGCGCAAGCCACCTCCACAGAGATGGTGCGATACCCCCTAACGACACGGTTCGCCATGACCCTCTGCGACTGTTGCAGGACCTATGCCTAATGCAATACTGACTTAACTCAAACAGGCAATTTTTGAGACTTCACAAAAAAAGATCTTGTTAAGACGGCTTTTTCTATTTATTTGCCGCATAATATTACAACTGATTAATTAATTAATCATAATGCTTGTCTTTGAACGGGTGATTTACATAGATGGAATCTTAGCAAAAATGTAGCGGTTAGTATATACGTAAATTAAATCGGACCTATCTACTAATGGATTTGTCTGCCGTATGTAGTTATTACCTCTATTATTACCAATATTAGCCTCCCCAATTGCTTAGATTCTATTGGAGGCATTTGCGCATAATCACCACACTGGACAGGCGGGTTAGTGATCGCAGTACAAAAACACAGGTACAGTACTCAGGACGACTCTGCTGCCCATCATCCGGTAGAATTTCACGATCACGATTCCCCATGAGATGAGAAGGGGCGGCTTCATTCTAGACCGGTACCACACGGCACAATTTGTCTACTTAAATTTAAATAACATTACTAGTCCTGGACAAAACATCCAAAAGTATCATCAGCTCGGAAGTTTATTACCGGTTTACGATACATTGAATTATTTTTGGGCCAGTGACCAACATGACGGGCGCCAGGGGCTATATGATGGGGCGCTCTGCTGCCGTGCTGCTCCTTAAGAAGAAGATCCCCGACATTCTGGTGGAGATTCCGCTGCGAGCCTTGGAAGTGGACTGGACCGGAGAGTCGAATATCTCGCTGCACGAGGAGTGCTTTATGACAGGGTGGCATTTCTTTTACAAAGGAGTGAGTTTTATTTCAACCATATTTTTCTATCATTATGACTACTGACTTATTTGAAAGTGACTAATATTTCCTTTATTTTCTAAAACCCGGCGAACATTATGCCAGCCAATAAATTGAGCTAATACAATTATTATTCAAATCAATCCAACAAAATCGTCTATTGTAAACACAGGTTACAGTTTAAGTTTTACAGTACAGGTTTAGATCAAGCTGTGGTCTTCCTCATGAGCGTACAATTATTTTAAATATTTTTATAAGTATGCGAATAAAATATAGACCATTAAGATCGATCCAATCGCAATTCAGTTATAAATTGTGTATCCTAACCCGACTTTGTTTTTGTGTCAAGAAGTTTAGAGAGCTTAGTACTGCCGCATATAAACAATTTTTACAAATTATTTACTATACTGTGTATATCCGTTTATAGAATCATAAGCATAATGAGTCCTCTAATTATTATTAATGTTACTAAACATATGTGTCTTAGATACTTAATAAAATGCCCGAAAACTCTGAAAACTCAAATGATTATAAATATACCTATATATTTTGTGTCCTACTTATGCTATGTCGGCCGTAATGACGGCTACCGGTCCCATTCACAATAGAAAACCTATTGTTTGAAGCTCATTTGGCGTTGAAGTACTTAATGAAATGTCCCAAATTATCTGAAAAATAAAAGAAATAAAATGACGCAAGGGAGAACGCAAAAGGGCAAGTCAAAGCCGCTACTTAGCGCCACATATTCCCAGGGATATTGACCTAAAACGGAGCCGCCGCTCTACCAGGTGATACGTTAGTCAGAAGGTCGGCTCTACTGAACAGAATAAATAAATAAATAAAAACTTGCAATTACTGTATTTACGGATTTCTTTTACATATTTGTTGAAAAAAGCGACCGCTCACACCTTTACCGGACGGTACAAAACTGACATTCATATTGTCCATTTTCAATGATTCATTCAACTCCTTCTCCTTTTCCAATTTAAACATTCTGGTATATATACCTTACTTTTTCATTTTCAAAGTAAACCTCAAGTCAATCATATGATAAAACTATTTATTAAATGCAACAAAAACGAAGATTGAGACAACCGGGTTAAAGTTCTCCCATCCGATGGATTTGTTATTTGGTCAAGGTAAAACAAACCGATGTATCCCCCCAGGACTGGTCTCCACCTTGTCGAGATGGGGGGCTGAGTACCTCCCGGTAGAGCGGAAAGATAACACCGGTAGAGCGAAAAGATAACACCCAGATGTTGGCGACCAATCATAATTAAGAACTTGTGTTATGTACATAAATACTTTTTTTTTGTAAATACATACTTAATATACATATTAGGTCGGGGAAAAAGTCTTTTCGCATAACGTAGGTATAAACTTATTATAAAATTTTTTTGACTGTACTATTTGTGTCTGGCTGGTTTTGGTAACATTAAAAAGGTTCCATTATAAAGAAAAGAAAAAAATAAAAAAAAGTTGTTTCCCGCTATTTTTCATATGTTTTTCTCTCCGTAAAAATGAGTGAATCTAATGAAGAAATTCGATACATTTTAAAATTTTATTATAAAAAAGGCAAAAATGCAACTCAAGCAGTGAAAAAAATTTGTGATGTTTATGGACCTGATGCAGTGTCAGTAAGAGTAGCACAAATTTGGTTCAAACGTTTTCAGTCCGGAAATTTTGATGTTAAAGATGCACCTCGCTCTGGTCGCCCTGTTACGAATAAAATGGACGCCATTTTTGAAAGAGTGGAGCAAGATCGGCATATTAGTAGTTACGATGTAGCTGAAGAACTGGGAATTGACCACAAAACAGTTTTGACCCATTTGAAGAAAGCTGGTTATACAAAAAAGCTCGATATTTGGGTGCCACACGAGCTCACTCAAAGAAACTTAATGAACCGTGTACTCATTTGCGATTCATTATTGAGACGTAATGAAACCGAGCCGTTTTTGAAGAGATAGATAACTGGCGATGAAAAGTGGATCACGTACGACAAGAACGTGCGAAAAAGGTCGTGGTCGAAAGTTGGCCAGGCTTCACAGACTGTGGCCAAACCTGGCCTAACACGAAATAAGGTGATGCTGTGTGTATGGTGGGATTGGAAGGGCATTGTTTATTATGAGCTTTTACCGCCCGGCAAAACCATCGATTCTGATATTTACTGCCAGCAACTGATGAGATTAAAGGAAGCAGTCGAGAGAAAACGGCCGGAATTGATCAACAGGAAGGGTGTGGTCTTTCATCACGATAACGCTAGACCACACACATCTTTAGCCACTCAGCAAAAATTAAGAGAGTTCGACTGGGAGGTCCTAGTGCATCCACCATATAGCCCTGACCTTGCGCCTTCAGATTTTCACCTGTTTCGGTCTCTGCAGAATTCTTTAGGTTCTGTAAGGTTGACCTCAAGAGAGGACTGCCAAAACTATTTGTCCCGTTTTTTTGATCAGAAGTCCCAAAGTTTCTACAGTAACGGGATAATGTCTCTGCCCACAAAATGGCAGAAAGTTATTCAACAAAACGGTACATATATATTGTAAATAAATGTAAATAAACTTTGAAAAAAATGTCTTGACTTTTCATACAAAAATACGAAAAGACTTTTTCCCCAACCTATTATGATTATACCCAAACCAATACTTGTTCTACTTAATACGTCACATGCCTTTGATTTCAAAGGACCGCGTCACCCGCCGCGTTAAGCCAGCCTTCTCTACATGTTTATTTTGTGCAGCGAAAGTCGGCTCGTTGTCAGCTTTTTATAGAGCATTGTCAGAAACTTGGCTTTTCAGCGCAGACTCGACTCACGGTCTTGTGACGTGTGACGCGGCAGGCGGAAGGCAACGGGCAAGCATGGCTCCACAAATATGACTTAGTTGACAAAACACCACTTTTGAGTTCTTTTCGTCTTTTTAGTTCAGAGCTCACTACACTCGCGGGCACCCATGTAGACTTAAGCGTTTAAGTTTCAAGCTTTCAAATCACATATTGTTTTTATTGAAATCTTGTATACTTTTACTTAAAACAATGTTTGAATGTTTAGTTAGCGGTTGAGTCGATTTAGTTGCTCGCGATTGTATTTGATGATAATATATTTATTTATTGTAACTTGTCGTAATTATCACATTCTGACTGGTGGCATGGTAAGCAGTCGATGCAGTGTAAAGCAAAAGAGCGCCCTATACTTACCACGGTATGCAGTGTAACAACGACGGTCTGCATAAATGCTGTATTATGTTATGACCCGTTAAAAAAATGTGAACTATATGCCAATATGACTCCTACTGTCATAAAGTAATCAGATATAATGAAGAGCCAAGCCAGTTCTTTTTTTTTGACGGCTCATTATATTTATATACTGGAAAATTGCGACCCTAATGTTTAAATTATCTTTTAGTATTAAGAACTGGTAGCCTTCTGCAGGATAAGCTACCTCTGACTGTGGCACAAATACTATGCACGCCCTAACTTCACAAACTTTAAACCTTAATCAAAATATCGTCGGCATAGATTTGATAGCTTGTAACTAAAATGTTTTGGTAAATTAAATTTTAAAGTAGAACACTTTAAATAGTAGGTCCCGTGATCACACGTCAATAACCTGGGCATTAATAACATTTTCGAACTATGTCGGCTGGTCAGAACAACTACAATACTTCTATAAAGTAGGAGATAAAGAAGGTATTATGTATCTCGACGCCGTTAGAACTATCTAGTTATACCTAAAGTTAACCTCAGTCTTTATCAAAATAACGCATACTACATGGCCATTAAAGTTTATAATCCTATATCCCCGAAATTAAAAGCCTGGAGGGCTGTTCATTTGAAACAGCACTAAAAAATATTTTAATGACAAAATCTTTATATTCTAACATTAAACAATATTTAGAAAAAATTATAATATTGTTTTACGTTTACGGTTAATTGTTATGCGTAAATTTATGTCATCTGATAACATCACAATACCTTTAAAAGGCACATTTATAACATGTAAAAACATCTCTGAACTCAAACATTTTGTATGTATTGTACCATTTGTGTTATAAATTTAAGAGAATTAAAATAATATAAATATAATAATAATTGACGGTATAAAACAAATTAGTTACATCTTGTAACAATCACTGGTACTAGTTATAAAATGCGTAAGGTGAGAAATATATTCACTGTTTATTTTCTTTCTGTAATACAATCGTTGTTGTAATTACAACTATTTATATAAAACAGAAATAAACCAATACTTACCTGATTTATTAAACACAATATTTTCATTCAAACGTTTCGCTATCACTATTGAATTATTCTTTAACAAACCATTTTAAATCGCAAAAGAAAATGTTTATAAGCTTGTTAGTGAGAACTGCAGCTAAGTAAATCGTCTATAGAATGTTTTACAATACAGATTGTAGGATGGACAGTAAAAAGTGATAGTTTGCAGATAGGTATATCCCAATAATTGTGCTTCCCCTGCCAGCTAGAATTTATTATCGCGCTAACGAGCAGCGTTTTCTCACTCACTTAGGCCGACTTGCACAACAGTTCTTACTTCGATTTAAGGGGACGGTGGATGTCGCTGACTTTCAGAAGCCTAGCAAGCTCTCGTGTCCTCGCGCCCGCGACAGAGGGGATTCCAGATGGATTTCGTGCATCGATTGCATAAAAAAATTAATCAAAAATAATTAATAAAGAAATTGGTAAAAACGACAAAACGATCTCCTCGGTATTTTATCCACTAATAACCTGGAGTCATTAAAATACTTGCGATTAATAGCTTAGAAGTAAAATTGCCGAAAAAAAAGACTACATTTTACATATGTAATATTAAGAAAATACACGGGTTACTTTATTTTAAACACACGTTCTCATGTGTTATATGATGGAGATTTATATCTATTTTTTTCTGTACAAGATGAAAAAGAACAATTAAAGTAAAAAAGCCGGAACTCACATAATTCCCCACCTTAAGCTAAATTTGATTTACATAAAATGTAATTGCATATCAGTATTTTTTTTAAGTTGAGAGGGACAAAACGATGTTTTAAATAGATATAGCACTAATTATGATTAGTGACTGTTGTGCAAGACACCCTTAAACTGTAGTTTATATTGTATTGCTTTTCTCGCTATGTCAGCTAATTGGGCGGACGTTAGTGTAGCTTTTACTTAGACCTCTTTGAGTGAACCAAGAATATTCCCTTTCATAAAGGTAATATTAATATAAGTGAACGTTACTCGTCTCGTTTAAATCCAAATGATGTCGTAGTCACGACAATTTGCGCTGGAATTTTCGGGTTTGTAATGGGATAATCAGTAAGGTGGTTGATGAATGCATTAAATAAATATTTACAGAAAATTACACCAATTCTTTAGTTCCAAGATAATTATCTAATAATAATAATTAAGAACTTGTGTTATGGATACTAAATAAAGGATAAACATTTTTTTATATTTTTTTATAAATACATACCATACATACACCCAGACCAGAATAAATATTCGTGTTTATGCACTCAAAGAGTTGTCCTGTCTGGGAATCGAACCCGTGACCTCAGGAGCGGAGTGCGGGTATACTCGCCTCCACGTCATATCGGTTGTCAAAAGCTTTATTTTAAATAGCATTGGGCAGATGTAGCATGGCTAGTCATCATGTAAAGATATTACTCGCCTCTTTACTCTGTAAATAAAATAAAAATAAGCCTTAACACCTAATCTGTATCGGCATTCTAAAACCAAAACATAGCAGAAGATATTTTTCGAAATACGTTTTTCTAATCATTTTGGAAATATTGATATTAGAAAACGTGTCTTAAATGTTTTTTCTAGCTAACTTTTGGTTTTGGACATCAGATAATAGCTATTATAGTTTTTATACATATAAATAGTGTTGATTGAAATAAAACTATATGAGTAACCAGTTAAAATATACAATAAATATTTTTTTATCTTACCATTTCATAAATTACTCATACTCGAGTATTCAACCTTTGCGACTTAGCCAGAGCTCTTCTGAGAAAATAGTGTCAAAGTGTACTTTACTCAGATACGTCTGAAACTTGTCCGGCGTTACATAAGCCGTGCTATGAATATTGGGTTGCTTATGAAATATAAATGTTGGCTGGAAATTTGCAACAAGCTGTTCATTTTAATACATTAAGTGGCTGCAACTTGACTTCAAGCTGCGCTTTCTTGAGATAATATTGTTAAAAGGTTCAGCTTTGCTGCTGTGACGTAGTCGGTAGCTCTAGGAACTACTTTATAGACTGTAATTAGAGACGTATCATACGAGAACAGACGGAAAAAATAATTAATTGAGAAACTTAGTTAATTTGAACTGTCAGCACACAGTATTACAGAGAACGTTGAAAAAAATTTATGTGTAATCCAATTAGTCATTTTTCTATTTATTTCTAATGTTATATATACTATATTTAGGAACCTAAAAATTAATCAATAAAATAAATTAAACGAGCACTCACCCACGTTCATCCTCTTGAAATCATCATAAATAAATAAAATTTGCTGCATCTTGTATCGTTCTGTAATAATTAATTATTCTTATTATTGTATCTGTTTAAACTAATTCATAAGAAAGAAAATGTTGTAGGCAAAAAAAAATTTACTGTAAACCGATGTATAAAAATCTTCAAGATCATTAAAGCTCCAAGTAAAGCGTCATGACCGCAGTCGTGGGCAGGTGAAATTATAAAGTTTGTGCTCGTTATAGCCGCTGATATATTTTATTTTTTATGTGACATGTATAGGTATAATGGCTTCATGCTGCTTGATGGTAAGCAGTCGATGCAGTCCAAAACAAATGAAGGAGCTTTATACCGGCTATATACTTATGACGGCCTGCTAAAATGCCATTTCACGACCCAGGATCATAGGAAATAGGAAACACATTAGCCGGCAGCGAATTCCAGAGCTTAGTGTTCTTCTTTAGAAACGACTTTCCAAATTTCTTGGTTCGAGTGCTGATAGTTTGCACAGTATGTGGATGGTTTCTAAGACCAGCACGTGTTGTTCGGGAGAGGAAAGGAGAGGACGGGATGAGATCGAAAAGCTCCTCAGAACACTCGCCATAGTAGTTCTGGTAGAAGACACTGAGAGATAAAATCTATGGTAGCAATTAACAATGGCGTAAGTGAAAAGTCGTTTCTTTTAACAATATCATAAGTGATAAGACGTAACTTTTTACTTACGACATTGTTTAAAGTAACGGTTTTTCACTTACGACATTGTTAATCACTACCGTCGAAATTTCTCTACGTAGCTGTACTATAGTGTAGTGTAGCTGTGTATATACTGTCTTTGTAAAACTACTCGTATGCCACACGCGCTTCCGCCAATCTGCAACTTGTCTCTTACCTTTGCTCATGGACCCGAGCTCTGTAGAGGAAACGAAAATGAGCTAAGGTTATAATGAATCTTTAAAAAGACAAACGAAGAAACAGTACATTTTTCCAATAAGTAAATCTGTATAGAAGAGTATCCTTAGAGACTAACGGATCACTCTAAATGCCTACTTAAGTAAGCTAAGAGATGCGACGCAACGCTCCCGGAGTACTGGAGTACAGTTGAACAATTTTTATTGTTGATTTTATTTTTATGACCATCCCGTTTGCTTCGTTCTCTGAAACAATAGCGGCACAGAAAAGCTTTCTACTAAATTAAAAAGAGCTGAATTCCTGCTTGATATCTATTTCCAGATAAAACTATCGACAATTGTTCGGAGTTCTGCTTTGTTTTGTCTTCAATAGGTACAGGCTGGCTGTATCGTTTTACGACTGACATTTTAATAATAAAATAATTGAAAGTTTGTGCTCCGAGGCGGCTTTGTGGAACAGAAGCGCAGTGAAATAAATATTCCGAGCTCGACAAAGGCGCCACATTACGGCCGTGAGATTTCATTTGGATTTTCATTTTAGCTTTTGACGCGAGCCTAGTGGTTACAGTTAGAGTCTTTGATGGAAGTGGTCGGGTCGGAAATGACAGCTCGACGGCAATGGAACAAATGTCGCTGTCAAACGACACAATACGCGAATTGCAGTACGGCCAGGACTATTTTTAAAAACAGCTACCTCATGTCCAGGTATGTTCGCGTTCAACGTTTGACCACTGTTAATATAATACGGTTTTACTGTATTGTTAATAGAAACAATGAAATGGAGATTGACATAAAAAAACTACGTGGCTATGTATTAAATCTAATATTAAAACGATTGTCGACTCTGATAACACAATATATTACAGGCGAAATACAAAACAAAAATATTAGAAAACATCTACAACGACTATATTCTTTAGTTTACTAACACTACTTATTACACGTAGACAGGGTAAAATATATAAGTAGTAGATAATTACGTTTTATTGAAAGAAAATTAAAAGCGTAAAACACTTTTAACAATTACAAACTTTTATGAAGAAAATTTAACACAAACCTTTTTTAAGCTCTGCCGTATAAATTTAGATAGGCCTAGACTTAAATTAAAAAGACTTCATATTTTTTTAGTTTAAATATTCGCTTCTGAAATAATTAAGTATGATATTAGTCAGTAGTCATTTAATAAGCCTTGGAAATTAAATTATAATAACAATGCGTTCATTTCAGTAATCATAAATACTGTCCATTGGTGAGCCTCTGCATAATTGTGGAGTTTGTTTTAAAGTCAATATTTCGCTAAAACTAATTTTAACGTTTGAAAATAGGTCGTTGTTTTGCTGAAAGTGCAATGAATGATATAGTACTACCATAAAAACAATCAAAGGATATTTGTGCTAAGAATCACTACTTATGGTTTAACGAGTAGATTATACAAAAAAAAAGAAACTTTGAAAATGATAATGAGTTGGTGACCGAATTTTATCCTTGTAAACACTTTAGAGGATACACGTATAATAATAATTTAGTCTAACTTGTGACGTTTTACGACGCCATTTAGATATTCTTCTGATATGAGCTAGCCTCTGATGGGATTTTGTCAGTGAGTGTATTCCGACAGCATATTGCGTTGATATAAAACACAATGGGGCCGATTACAAAACAATATCTAAAGTTAACCTGGTTTAAAACTAGTGCTGTCACTTTCATTCGTTAAAATGAAGACAGTGACAGCACTAGTTTCAAACCTAGTTTAACTTTAGATCTTGTTTTGTATTAAGACCTAATATGTTTGTTTTAATGCAGCGTATTTTTTCTCTCCATCTAGCTAGATACGAGATAACCTTATCATCATCGATATAGCGTTGAATTTAGTATACCTTCACTCCGCTCCTAAAGTGGGTTCGAATTGTGTGGATGAACACGAAAATTAAGTTTTATATGTATTATAAGTAATTGTATGTATTTGCAAAAAAAAAAGTATGTAAGTTTATTCGTCCATAATGATACTTATCTGATGGATCTCTTGGAACTAAAGAATTGGTGTGTTTGTAAGAGAATATTTATTATATATGTCCATAACGCGAGATAAATAAATGTTAATCTACTTTTAGTTCAAAATGTAAAAGCTTATAATTACGAACTATAACAATGTGTATTGTTTGAATGTAATCTGTGGTTTGTAAAGTAATTAGCGAGAGACTGCAGATTCGTTAGGTCTTTCAGTGCATATCACCAACTTTGCGGGCCTCCGGTAACGAGAAACCGGCTCCCTTTTAAACATCAGGCTAGTAAGGCCGGGCGCTCATTGGATTTTACTGAGTCTGATTTTGTATTTGAACACAAATTTTTTCAAAAAATATTTTACGTATTACGGAGTACGACGTATCAGACGAATATCGACATTTCGAAGCACGTTGTTTTCTAAAATTATTTATCGTGATAGGTAGGTAAACACGAGATTCGGATTTTTTTTATGTTTGGCTTAGTATATCGATACTAACGGATATTCAACAACCAGTGGTGATTAGAGCCATCTTTATGCTGTTGTACCCACGACTCCGGTGATCACTAATACCTATCTGCGGTAACAAGGATTTAAATTTCAGTGAGTTATATAACTATTTTACTACCTATCACATCAATGTTCCTGCACACAAGGAGTTGTCTAACAAGCCCAACGATCTCAGGAGCGAAGTGGAATTATACTGATCTCTACATCATGTACGGCGTCAAATTACGTAATATGTTATAAATTTTAAAGAGAAATTCCTTTCCATATTTCCATATTTCCCTAACGCACATTTTGTGCTCTAAATATTATATTTCATACTTCAGTAACAACTTTTCCATATATATATTTATTAAGCTATTGCATAGCTTCTATTGCGGGCCTTGAGCGTGGAGACCGAGTTCAGAAATTCCGTAACGAAAAATACCTAACTCCGACCGGCACAGCGGTGATACTTTTTAGTTTTTCCATATATCGATAAATAGCAGAACTTTTAATAACTTTTTGAAATATCACGCTTGTCTCTTTAGTTCAGCAGCAGCCAACCCGCCTTTAGGCGCCATTGGTTGTATCGGGTGGCTAAAATTTGTTTTCTTATCGGTCACCACGCTCAAAGTGTAACTTGAACTAATATCAAAGAATAAAAAAACAAAGAAAAAAAATACTGCATAAATAAAATAAATAAATAATTATAATTGCATAAGTTGATAAAAAATGCTATGCAATAGCTTTACCGCGGCAGTCTCCGAGTTCCACACGTATTTTTTTTATATCACTCTTAAGATCTTTCAATTTAAAATTTTTGGTAGCACACAAACCGTCATACATTTCGAAAACCCCCTATCGCTATTGAGAATAGAGACGTGTGTTGAAATTCGGGGTGAAAAACTTTATGTCGCTTAATGTATCACCTGCCTTACTTATAAAAGTTGCTTCTCAAGCTTCTGCCTCCGCAGCGAACAGTAAGCTCCTTAGTGCTTAGCTACTATGGGTAAATTTACTGGTATATACATACTCTTTTAGAAATTATTTCACACCCCCTACATTGTACGGGGCAAGCTGTGGTGCTTATGGGATTAATTGCATCTCCTCGGTGATATGAATTCCTATTCTGAATATTTTGATAAAGAGTTATGTCACAGTAAATTTTTAAATACCGTTAGATCTACATCTACTAGGTGTATGGAGATCCTACCAAGATATGAGGGACCCAAGCCAACCTCGCCTGCAAGTGGTGCTGACGGGCACCACTTGCAGGCGAGGCTCTGGCGAACATCGCTCTGGCGGACGGGGCTCTGGCGAACATAAAAGTTGCTGGTAAGCGGCAATATGCTCTCCACATATTACGTGGGACCAAAAATATAACTGGCGAAAGGTAGGCGTATAATATGCTTCTGCCTATCCTTTAGGGGAAACAGGCGTGATATTATATATATTTGTATGTATGTTAGATCTACATCGCGAGATCGTGAATTTTCAAGAAAATTGAATCTTAATTTTAATACGGTAGGTACACAATTTGACACATTACAATCAACTCGTGATAGATTAGGTTTGAAATTAGTTGATTTAAAATTGTGGATTACCAGATTCCCTATCACACTGGATCGTGAGCACGTGCTGTATCATGGAACGTTAATGAGCTCAGATGATAATTCACAATGTTACGGGAGCAGATATCAACAAATCTAGATTATTCGGTTTGACTATAATTCTTACCATAATTTAGTATTATTAGGTACATTGTTAATCAGCATCAACAAAATATTAATTATCTCACTATTTTTTATTGATTTTATAAAATCATGTCAGCCTTAAAAAGTCCTCTACTCAACCTAAGACCTTATTAGCCTCCCCAATAGTTTTCATTATTTATCTGCCCAAATCACCACACTGGGCAAAGTTGGTGATCGCAGCTCCAACCAGCACGTAGGATGACGCTGTTGCCAATCATCCGGTAGGATTTTTCTTCGTCGACTCTTACGACTCCCCGTGACATGAAAGGGGGTGACCCTATTCTAGGCCGATGCCAAACGGCACAATTGAATGCTTAATTTCTAGTTTTATTGTATTTTGCGGTTTTAAATATTTTGTTTTATTGTTATAAAACCTCCACGGAAGACCAGCGCTTCAGATGCTGAGTGGAGTCCTTTTTAGGCATATTATATTATATTATTTGTAAAAATTGTTTACTGTTATGTTCTCTGTTCTTTGTTTTTATGTATTTATGTCAAAATAAAATTTTATTTTATTTCATTTCATTAATGGATTCATTACCAGCAAGAATCAAAGCTGACTTTGTTCAAATGCTTGCTCTATAAACTAGAAGATCAAATTCTGGTTTAGGCCTTATTGTTAGAAGTATTTTATCTGTTTCAGTTAATTAAAAATATATCAGTTCATATAATATAAAAATATATCAATTTTATCAGTTAATTAAAAATATATCATAACATTCATGTTATCAAATCGAGTAAAATCCATACATACTGCCTTCAATTATATGTTAAACTTATAATACCCGATGTGGTTAAAAATCAATGTATATGGGCCGAAAATGGCTAAAGCACTCAACAGACAACCTTGCCGATTAAATTGATAGCACAGATCGACGCTGAATACATGAATAGCCCCCACGCGTGTGTGTCACAGCCGGAGCCTGGCTATCAGGGTTGCTAGCAATCTGCCTCTTTACTATCCAACTCGAAATCAGCCAATATCGCCGTCACTGTCACAGTTGTACAGCATCCATTGAACCGTTAGTATCAACATACATAATTGCTCTCTTATAGAAAAGCAGCAATGGTTGTGATACAGAAAACGGTCGTAATAGATTACGAGCTACGTGATAAGGCCCCAGTCTTTGTCCCAGTTAACGAGGTCCGGCTCCTGAGCCTTAGCTGAATGAAAACGAGTACGTACATGGTCAATGTAACCTATCTATATGGGGCTCCTTTCAATTAGGTTTCGTCAGCTTTTCATTACCCTCCCGGTTGTAATAGCTTTAGACATTCGGAATATTTTTCAAATTTTACACAAGCTTACTGGCTTTGAATCGTTTTGTATAAGTCGCAGGCAGATTGTAAATTGCGCGGTTTTCATAAACGACTAGGCAAATTAACGAACAATGGTGAATATTTTCGATTTCACTGTGAGCAAGTGGCTTTGAAAGCGATTAATTGCTGTCGATTATGCGAACAATATATAAAATTTTAATTATGTAGGTATATTGACTTTATTGCCGATACTTCCCAAATTTTATACAAGTGAGACACATTTTGTATAATATACGAGCCCCGATGCAAAATAGTTCGTCAAGTACGAAAAACGTGGAGAAAGAATTTTTCAAACTTAATTACGTAAACAGAAAAACTATTCTACTCCTGGTCGATTACTATGCTCTTTTTATCGTTGAAGTAATAAAATATTTCAGCCTTTTAAATAAGGAGATATCCTTTTAAGTCGAGCAAATGGAGCAAAAATAGTTTAGCTAGTTGTTAATCGATACAAAACCGTTCGTCTATCACTGAGTTATACTTTTCTTCCCTTGTTTAAATTAATTTTTCAAAATATATGTTTGGAAAAGTAATTCTGAGTAATTTTGGCAAGTGGAATAGTATAAATTCTCAAAAATTCTGTTAATTTCTTCAGTTTCCTGGAAAAAATGGGTCGTTACAAACCAATGAATAAAGAACTTCGAAAGCGAACAGTTTGTGGGCTTGTTGAGGCGGGCAAATCAATTTACCAAATCTCGAAAGACTTGACACTGCCCAAATCTACAGTGCAATCTATCATTCACTATAAAAAGAATGGAAATACTTCTTGTTTGAAGAAAACTGGCCGACCCCGTATCACTATTGAAGCAGAAAACAGAAAATTAAAAAAGAAAAGAAAATCTTTAGCAAATTTATCAAAACACATCGTCGTTCTCTTCAGCTCGAACTCACGGTGCAATGGAGAGACATGATTAACGAATATGTCTCAGTTAATACCAGCAAAAGAGTGTTTAAAAAAATGGGCTACGGATTTTACACAGCTAAGGAGAAACCACTATTGACTGCCTTACAAAAGAAAAAGAGATTGAAGTTTGCGCGTGATCACTTAAATTGGACTTCTGTTCAGTGGCGTAGTATCATACGGAGTGACGAGTCCAAATTTAAAGTTATAGTGGGCGATTGAATAAAAAAAATAGTTCGAAATAAACATAAACCACAATGCACCGATTGCCAGGATGACCCACGAATATAACATTGTGTCACGTTCTCCGGGAGACATAGACATTTTTTTGTAACAATCTTTCCAAATTCAAACATTTGATTCGAGCACTATTTTCAGGCTCTTTGTGAGTGTTGACGTATCGACTTGTTCTTACTTGGGAGTTGGGACTGGAGCGGTTGAAAGAAATTTGAAAATTGTTATAATTTATCTTTTGTCTTATTCGTATCCTGTTTTTTTTATTGTATTTGTTTCGTTTGTTTTTTTTTCTTTTTGTTTTTTGAGTTTTGAATTTTTATTGTGTAATATTTTAAGATAATATTCCGTATTTTAATTTTAAATATTTTTTATCTTGTGTTCTTTACTTTGTTGTTTACTTTATTTTGAATTGTATTTTGTTGTGTTTAAATTAACATATTCAAAAATTATGTTTAAAAGATGATGTATGCATGATGTGTTCTCCTGTAACTGAAGGAGCACAAATCTTCTGACAATTTTATACAATATTGCATGTACTGTGTATCCTTTGTTGGAGTTCCTTAATAAATAAAGCGTTTCATACTGATTGCATTAAACGAAAAATAAGTTTTCAGCGTCTCTTATGATATGGGGCTGCATGTCTGCACAAGGTGTTGGGGAAATGCAGTTTGTGGATGCAGGAAGAAAGTCTACTGCCCTCCATTCTGTCACTCAAACATCAAGATTCTTTAATTTTTCAACAAGACGGTGATTTCTGCCATACTGCAAGGACAACAAAGTCATGGCTACTGCCAAAGAGCATCCCAACCAAAAGAAATTGAAGTTTGCGCTTGATCACTTAAATTGGACTTCTGATCGAATGGCCATCTAACAGCCCGGACGAACTATTTTGCATCGTGGCTCGTATATAGTATAGGGGGATCCCAAGACCTAAGGAGCCCAAGCCAACCACACCTGCAAGTGGTGCACCTGCCAATCGAACGAGGCTCTGGCGAACATAACAGTTCCCGGTAAGCGGCAATAGGTTCGCCACCTATTACGTGGGACCAACTATTTAATTGGCGAAGTGTGGGCGTATAATATGCCTCTGCCTACCCCTTCGGGGAAACATGCGTGAGTATATATATATGTATGTAAAATCATAGCGAAAAAATATCTATAGTTACTTTCATTTCAGCTATCTCACATAAAAAACCCATCATATTCTAATTACCGTTAAGATTTACAGAGCCGTAATTAAACTGAGCTGATAAATATTGACTTAAAAACCAATTAGCCTGTCCAAACGCGGTTTCTAGACACGATTGAAATGGTTTTGCTTCATGTTACCAGCCCTCTACGTTTGATAAGTAGAATACCTATGACGATCTTGTTAGTACACATAAAGCAAGCCCAGTTGAAATGTGGCTAGGTTGCTTTGTGTAAAATGATCAAACATTTCCAAGCACGAATATGCATGGAAATGTTTATACGTTTGGATGCATGCAACATTTGCAACGTAAAAGGTAATATGCCAATAAAAACCTCAGTTGAATTATAATTAATATAATTTTTGTGTAATTATTTATGTGAGTAGTTTTATAGGGTTTCGTACCTAAAGCGTAAAAAACGGGACCCTATTACTAAGACTCCGCTGTGCGTCCGTAAGTCTGTCTCCAGGCTGGTATCTCATGAACCGTGTTAGTCAGATAGTAGATATTTTTACAGATTATGTATTTCTGTTGTTGCGTTGACAACAAATACTAAAAAACAGAATAAAATAAATATTTAAGGGGGCTCCCATACAACCAACATAATGTTTTTACTCTCCATCATTTTTGGATTTGAGCATTAGATTAAACTACAAATGTATCATTGTGCCTCTTCGTGTGCGTGATGGGATCGGGACCCTTCTTGCGCGAGTCATTAATCATATGTCAGAATATTTGTTTTCTTGTCCATACTGCCTCATACTGTTCAGCTAATCAACTGGTAGAGTTTATAACAACTCAGATCCTTACAAAAGCGTTAAGCTGAGCTTTGGCCTACTATAAGACTGCCTGTCCATTGAAGCGGAGCGAGGATGCGAAGCGGAGAAACGGACAAAATTAACCAATGGGATTGCATAGAATACAAATACAAATTATTTATTCAATATCTGTTTTTTACAATTTCTGTGTTATGATTGGGGATTTCTTTTAAGTAAACGAATACTTGTGTCAGATATCCCCGTTCTCCATTGAAATGATGTACATACTCAAAACAATATGTAATATAAAAATAACAGGTAGCCTTAAATCCTTACTTTATCTTGTAGCTTGAATTAGCAAAGCAGATTAAAATTATTTACTGGGTTTATGCCCAAAATCAATTCCATAAAGTTTACTTTATACTGGAAACCAACGATTAACACATTGAAAGCTATAGGTTTCAGACACAAAATAATACGTACATTTGATGGTCATTAGGCGTCTAATATAAATTCACTGAACAATTATATGTTCCACTCATATGATTGTAACCATTAATTAACGTGTTTATTTACAAATAAAGATCATTACAAATACCTTATTATAGACTTAAGGGTTGTCAGGCTTTTGATTTACCCCGAAACTTGTCTGCAGGACGTGATCTACCCAGTGCACAGGTTCCTCCTTCAGCGCAAGGTGCGCGTGCAGTTCCTGAACATCGTGAAGAAGACGCAGTGGTGCGAGCCGCTGATGATTAAGTTCCAGAAGGCGCTGGCCAACATCGGCTACTATGGGTACTTTGACAAAGGCGGATGCGTCTGTGTTAAGGATCCTGATAGAATAGCGCAGCCGTGTCATGTGAGTAATTACTATATTACTCGTATGCGATAAGCGGTGCAATTTTATGCACTAACAAAAAAAACATGATGAAAAAAACACGTTTTGTTAAAATGTTCGTGGCTATCTAGTTTTGGTGTTTTGTGTGGACAATGTTCAGTGACGGTGGTCTAGTTCAATGCGAAATACAAAAACACTGGCTACTAAACAGAGCTTTGTGTACACAATACTACCTGTGTACGTTTAGTTTTCGGGTTTAGCCTTGCAAATTTACTATGTACGCAAAGTTTCTTCCATTTTTGCGCATATTGTTTTAAAATTGATATAGCTAACGGTGTTGTATGTAGGGTTTATAATGGAAAAAGATACAATGCAGCGAGACGTGACTCGGGCCGCAATAAATACTAATACTCGGAAAGGCAGCGCATAATTATGCTTTCTAAATAATGCCGCATCATGAAGGCATAGCCGCCTATGCTTAATTTTTTTTAAAGTGGCTACAACGGTTATCCAAAGAAGAAAGTGATAAAAAAAGAAAATTACTTATGCAGCATTTTTTACTAAAGCACAAAACATGGGTCTAGAGTCACCATTCAGTATAATGCAAGAGTTTGTAAACCCCGCTCTTTTTTTAAAAATATAGAAGATTAAAATATTAAAATTATTTCAAACTTGGGTTCATTCTTTTTTTAAATGTACAAAAGATATCAATATTCAAATTCATTCAAACTTGGGTTAATTCCGAAGCTCTTGTAAACGTCACTTAAATCTAAGAGCGTTTCTTCACTAGAGCGGGAGCTTGCTTAGATAAGAAGTTGGCAAGAAACTTTGCATGATCTGACCCTCGCCAAGTATCACATTAAACTTTCTGCCCCGTACCCTTGCGTTGTGGAATGAGCTCCCTGGCGAAGTTTCCCCAAGATACTACAGCATGAGGCTCTTCAAAAAGGGCGTGAACCGGTTTTTAAGGGGCCGACAACGTGCTGTTGCAGTTGTTCATAGACTGCAGTGACCACTTTCCATCAGGTGGGCGGCTCGTCCGAGTGCCACCATGTCGTAAAAAAAACAACAGTTTAGAATAAAGAGGTTTGTTACAATTAAACTGCTGCATTGTTATCAGGGTATGTACGGGGCCCCCCTAGTGTGCCGCGGGCGGATGGTGGGGATGCTGATGGCTCCAGATGCTCAGTGGACCAACTGCACCGGTCTGAGCAACCTCGTGCATGTATTGCACGCCAAATTCCTGCGACCCTTCATGACCTGCATCTCCAGGTAAGTAGACGGCACTTATTTTTAATAATACCCATACGTTTACAGAACTTAAATGGCATGGAAAAGTTATCTAATGGTATATTTGGTACATTTGGTTCGTTTCAAATGAACGCTTCCTAAGTTGTTACGAATGCTTATTGCGATCTCACTGCATATTATGCGAAGAACAGTTATGTCATGTGAATAAAAGTCTATAATAGGCTAGACAATAACCTCAAGCTGATGCCATTGAACAAATTCAAAGTTTATTTAATAAAATGGCATTTAGGCAAGTGTTTTTATTCACTAAGTGAATACTTCGAATTGTAAAATTTAATACTTTACATTATATTTTGGCGTACCAGTTTCTGGTGAAATATGCGGACTTTGTCATGTTTAAGACCACTCACATATATCATATTTTATGTGAAATTAAAAGTCTTTGTCGTTGTCACTTTGCAACCAAATGAAATGTGAGTTTAGGAACGAGTTTGATGACTATTTGATAATTTCTGGTGATTATAAAATTGTAATATAAGAGTCAACTCCAAAAAATATTTTAGTTTGGAAACATGATAACACTTTGCGTAGGCGTAAAACCTCGTCAATATTACACTTTGCATAAACCACCTCTAATTTATCCTGTTAGCTAAACAAATACATGAGAAAACAAAAGCCAAGCCACTATTAGGATTCGGTTAAAAAAATATTACTATCATTTAGAATCTATTTGAGAATGAGGGACTTCGTAGTTAATTTTTAGTAGTGAGTATTTTATTCGTCTTTTCAATGTTTGTTCCAGCTTGTTCGACCCTGATTTCAAAGTAGACTGGAACATTATGAAGAAAAACTTATACGAAGACGACGACGGTCACTATGACTACATGCCGGCCATGTATGACCACCTCGAGTGGGACACCACCAGCTCAGAGTCCGCAGAATAAAAATAATCGTAAAAAATGCTTTTGTTTACTGTTCATTTATACAATACATTGTTCAGACTACCCTGTGAGTAATCTGAAGTATACTTTTGTTGGGAATGACCCATTACGTCTCATAAATTCTCGATGAATAGTAGATTACCAAAATACGAGCTTGTATAACATAAAGTTGTGCATGTTGGGCTATAGTACTATTTGCTGCTGAATCAGTATACGTAGGTCTCGTCGAAGGTTTCCCCCGGCCAATTAGATACCTACAGTAACAATCCAAGCGCCGCAGCCGCGTAAGCAAACTCCAAGTCTTGGCTGTAAAGACAATAGCAGTGTCATTCAGTGACATACGATAGGAACCTTCCCCAGACGTACCGACTACACACCTATTTTGTTTAGAACCTTTTCGAGACTTTCAGAATCAAGTTCGCAAAAAACAAAATTGCAACAGCAGCATATTCACATTCACATACGGCAAGGTTCTACTTTCGATCAATTTTAGTAGAGAGTAATTGCATTAAGAAACATATTTATTAAGCTACATAAAAAATAAACAAACAATATGAAAATATTAACAATATAAAACAGGTAAAAAAAAATTACATAACCAAACATCTTTTTTTAAATTGGAATCTTGTTTTAAAAACGACAATCAATAGATAGTCGCACTAAGTCGACAGTAGCATATACATGACATAGACATGATAGTTGACTAGTTCAGCACATTATAAACTTCCCTTCTTGACTTGCACTAATATATGCCTACTAATACACCTATAAATATAACAAACGTATGTTTCTAAGCTTTTAGTTCCTGCACTTGGATAAATATATAACAAAAGAGAAGCGACCTTCTAAAAATAAACAATATTACGCCATATTTTTTCAGACATAAAATTTTTTTTGGGTTGAGTCTTCCAAGCTGCGTATTGGCAGTAGAGAACAGAAATTAACAGAATCAGGACCGTTTGTTTTAGTAAGAATAACTTTCCTGAGAGATAAAGCTGATAATAATATCTTAATACATTCTGCGCCATCTATTCTAAACAAAGCAGAGCTTGGACAATCGGCTGGTCTAGTACTTTGTGACTCTAACTAGCGGGCGAGTTCAGTGAGTTGCATACGAATATTATTTTATATTACTCAAGAACTAAGTGATGCCTGGCATTTAGATATTCAAATATCATGTGGATTTAGAACGCTATCTAACCCCAAACCTAGCTGGTGCTATGTATAAGTGCGGATAAATGTTAGTTATTTGTTCTGTTGTAAATACAATATAAGAATATTGATAACCACTCAGAATTTCCTGAACTTAGGAATGGGCAAACTTAAAACTTTTTCAATATAATTACCTACTTACACATTAGAAATACCCAGATCAAATTCTTCAAGCATGAAAATATTTGTCTTTTGTGGATATCGAACCCACGACCTTTGTAGCGAAGAATGTGTATAAAGTCCGAAACATATCAGTCTTCAATTCAATAGTACAATATGCCTTGTCAATTCTACCAATCTCACAGCACCATCACTTCATTCCACCGGTGACTAGCAGAGCTTAACTGCCTACCAGAAGTTGAGAGAAATTTTGAAACCTGTCTGGCTAATAAGTTAAAAAGAAGCCATGTGGTGCTAACACGTAGCGGGTGATTGAAAACACAGGTCGGCCAGAGCAAGGATAACCGGTCCCAAGTGGGGTGGTTTTGGCAGATCTGAGGTGCAAATGTGGGGCGTCCCAGCAGACCACAGCATTGTGCCCGGAAACAGGTTTGCGGTAGGACCTGTTGAACGCTTCTCCCTGTTTCGGGCTAACAAAGTATAGGCAGCAGTATTTGACTGAATTGTCGTTTTTTTTTTAATTTCTTTATTGGTTATAAACATGATACAATTTGGTTAGTAGTATCTCTAATCCTATACAAGGTTGATACGACATGAAGAAAACGCTTTGCAAACATGCAGTCCGAGAGATGGTAGACAAGTTTTCAGCTTGCCACCAGTAAGTACTGGTGGCAAGCTGAAAACTTGTACTGTGCCTCTCTTATATTAGGCACCTACTCTAACACAAAACTGAAGACCAGTCTGTGGAGTAGTGGAGCTAAATGAACTCTTATATTTTCAAAGAAACAAATGCAATTGCAATTGCCATAAATATCCTTGAGAAAATCTGAATTTTTTTGTTAGTTTCTTGCGAGTTCTTCCCACAGATCGACGGCTGGATTTAGATTCTCTTATTTTTATTTTTTTATTGCATGTAAGTAAATCTTTCTATTGTTTTTTTTTATATTTCAATGTGACGTTTGCATGTACCTACTATGTAATATTTTTTGAATTTGAAGAGCCTGTTTCACAGTTTTATTGGGAGATATTTGGCAGTTAAAATGTCAGTTTTATATAGATTATCTGTCAACTAAACGCTAATGGAAACTTCTGTTCAAATGAACCTATTAAAAAGTGACAAATGAACTGCCACACTTTGAGTAGAGCTTCATTAAGTTTTGCAGATGCAGAGCATAGTAAGTAAGTAAGATCTGAATAAAACAAGTGCATTAAGACTACATAACATTATTTTTAATGCCAAATTATATAATTTCGATTACGCATAAAAACATAATATAATTACAATTGCAGAGATCACGATTTCAATACAACACAACAATAATTAAAATTAATAAATAATAAAATATATATTTTTTTTACAAATTTTCTGTATTTACATATGATCTTAATTAATAAAATGATTACAGCTAATAGCGTCATTATAACTTAAAATCTCTTACTATGATTATTACAGTAGTTATTTACTTGCATACTATGGGGTCCCTGGACTAAAACACCGTTCTCAGTAACAGTAAGATTCTAAAGCCAACCGCGGCACTGCAAGCCACAAACGCAGTCTTCAATCGACCACACCCTTTAACCGTTCATGGCAAAACTTATCGGGTATCGGTTATCGGGTTTACCAGCCAAACCAGGCTGTTTCCACTAATCTCCAAAATTTTTTATGCAAATATTACATTTTTTTTGTTGTGCAAGTGGCTTAAATAAAAAATCACTTAGGATAAGCTTTTTCCGACTGACTGTCATGAAATCCGCACTGCAGTTACTATTCGTGTAATAACATATTATGCATGAAACACGATAAAAAAAAAGTTTTCTCCAAGATGTAAGTAGAAGCTTTTCTTTATATACCGATCATGCGATATGGCAATAAATCGTGATCGTTCACATTTTGGGCCTGGCGTGCGGCGGGTAGTGGTATAGTTTGTGTGTGTGTGTGTGAGTGAGTGTGTGTGTGTGTGTGTGTGTGTGTGTGTGTGTGTGTGTGTGTGTGTGTGTGTGTGTGTGTGTGTGTGTGTGTGTGTGTAGTGCGTGTGTAGTGCGTGTGTAGTGCGTGTGTAGTGCGTGTGTAGTGTGTGCGTGTGTGCTAGTGCTGGACGCGGTCTAGCATAGTATTTTTTTTCAATCAATGTGACACGTCATAATGAATACATCATGCCTGTTGGAAGTAACGTAAGTACGGCATTTACCTGCTCTGGGTACAGTTTATTTGGTGTCGGCGCAGTGTGCTTTTTCAATTATATTACCTTTATCATTCGCTAAAGCCATAGAATCTTGTAGATACGTTTGTAGTTTACAGTAAGCTGTTACATTAGGAATTGTATCTAAACTATACTATCTTCATAATCTATATGATACAGCAAGGCCTAATTTATTAACGTTGCTTAATATGCGACGAAATGGCTAAAACATGTTTTTTTTGGCTTGAATAAAAATAGTATCCTAGGCCAGCGTTTCCCAAACTTTGTCCTACAGTGACCCGGTAAATTTCATAGTTCTCCTTCGTGACCCACTTAAGTTTTTTAACCCACTGAAAACGGTATTGGGCAAAAAATTAAAAACAGCTATTGCTATTAGTTACAATACCTACAATCCACCCGTCGAGTGATCATCATTGTCTCGTTAGTCAACAAATAAAATCGACCATCTCTTAGTACTTATTTAAAATGTGGAGGCAATGCTACCCACCAGATGGGAAACGCTGTCCTAGGCTATTTTACAAACTAGCCTCAACTAAGCGCTTGTACAGAAAAAGGATAAGCATATGAAAAAAAAATTGCATACATACTTATAATACGTAAAAAATACCCAGATCAAGACAAATATCCATGTTTATGCACAAAAATATAAATCGGGTGACAATCGAACACACGACCTTCAGAGCTGAGAACGGGTAAACCGTCCTCTTGTGAAGGTACTTATAACGAGAGAGAAATTATTTACCCAATGGGCAGGCACATTGGGTCACACTTCCATTTTAGGAACCTTCCTTAATTTCATCAGGTTAATCTAACTGCACATTATGAATACAGTATATACCTTATCCAAGTGCAGTGTCAAAAACACATATATTATTAATACCTTTAACATAAGTAAAGGCATTAATTAAATACATACAAACAAAACCAAATTTCGGTTTAGTGTGACAAATTTTGAAATTTTACAATTTGTCTTTCGGTTTTATCCAAGGAATTTAAAAAAAAACAAATTTATTTAACCCTTTACAGTTACGGGCATTGGTCAATATAAGACCACCATAAATTGAACCTTATGGAGTTAAGTTAAGGTGCAAATCCAAAAAAAAATTCAACATGTTCTGTTCGTCTAAGGGTTAATTGAAATTGCTACGACTGTAAAAGTTACTTAAAAGAGTTACTATATCATATACACGTCATAACTGTTTAATATATTTGATGAAAGAACGACTAAAGGCGAACGAAATCACCAATCAATATTAACTGTGAAAACCAGTTGTTTGATAAACATAACCTATATACGATTAAGGTCAAGACATTTTTTTTTTCCGTATTTTCCTAACATTTTTGTTTTTTATACAAGCTAATTAATATTTTCATACATATAAAAGTAAATACATAGTTAACTTAAATCTTTAGTCTCAACATTTATATATCAAGGACAACATTCGATATCTAATTTTGAGTAGTGAATTTAGGCAAAATGAGGATTTAAAATTTATCATAATCTTCGTGGCATAAAAGACAGATAGATAATTATTGCCACTCAAAATTAGATATTTTTTTTAGCTATGACAACACTTATTACCAATAAATACAATAATATGAACGGCACCACTGTATTAGAGCTAAGCTATTGTGCTTGCAATGCTGTGTGGTACCGGCCTAGAATAGTGCCGCCCTCTCTCATCTCATGGGGAGTCGTAAGAGTCGACGAAGAGAAACTTTAACCAGTGATGGGCAGCAGCGTCATTCTGTGTGCTGGCTTGAACTGCGATCACCAACCCGCCTGCCTAACGTGGTGATTATGTGAAAATACCCCAAATGAAATGTTTTCTATTGGAGAGGCCAATGTTCAGCAGTGGACTTATAAGGCTGATGATGTGCTTATAACCCTGGTTAATTGCACTACTTTTTAATAACGTAGTCTCTGGTCATCATCTTAGCCCATAAACGTCCCACTACTGAGCACCAGCCTTCTCTCATAAACCAAGGCCAGAGAGTATAAATCTATCTTTGAAGTGACATCAAGTAACTACAATTATTAACACTGGCAAGACCTTACACATTAATCGTCGTCAATATGACCACGTTTCATAAGCGCTGCATCTTTCAATGTTAAAGTATAAAACCGAAAGACAGAAAGATGAAGATAGTAAACTTTTTCAAAATTGAGTTTAAATGCCAGTATGTTCTCAAAGTGTCATAAAAATTATGCATTTATGAAGCACCATAATTATGTAAATGGGCCTGTTTCATAGAATTTATTTATCGACTATCCGTCAAGTAAATGCTAATGGGAGCTTTTCTAATCTTTGAAACGCTCTCAAAATTTTTAATAAGACCTTCTGAAATTTATCTTACTTTATAGTATTGGCAGTACGATCATATGCCACTGACAGATGCAATTGTTGATTATTTTAGATGTCATATTTTTACATTGATAGTTCGTAATTGTACGAACATTAATTAATTAATTTTTACATAACGGGCGATAAAATTTATAGGCCTTGTTAGGTCTTCGTAGAGTTAGATGTTCTTCGAGATTATCGATAATATCTTGCAAAATAAGGACAGTATGAGAACCCAGAAGTCTGTAAGCACGATGCGGACACATATACAACCTGTTTTAGTAACCTTCTTTTAAAGGATAATAGCTATTTAATACAACCAATAAAGTTCATTTTAATTTTACTAGATTTCGGAATGTATATTTTAACTATTAATTTCGGAATGAAGAGCAAAACAGAAGAAACATACTGACTATATTTAACTTTAATAATTAAAAAAATATTCCTAATTTAGATTTTATTCACTAATTAGGTCTTTCATAATGTCACCATCGCACTAATACAGCCTGACGCTACCTAGCATAGTGAAGTAAAGTAAAGTAAAAAATTATTTATTTCATAAACTATTAATTGATAACGTCATAATTAAAAATGAAAAAAAAAATGGAAATATTATTACACTAAATCACGAAGCTTAGATTTACTTACATACAACAAAACAATTTAAAAACAAAAAATAACAGAAAACAAAGTCTACACTATTAGTATAGTTAGCGTCAAACAGTGGGCAGCACCCAATGGCCATATATATTAGAACACTCCCTAACGCTTTTCAGAATAGAGACGTGTGTCGATCTTTATGGTGCTTAGGATGTTAACAACTATATAACGCTGACTGTGCAATCAACAGCCAGTTTACAATATAAAAACCTTTATGAGAGATAGCAATTATTTTTCCTATCTATCATTTATTATATAGGGAGAATATAGTGCCATCACCACATTAAGGGTTAGAAAACAAACGGTCACAACTGTTAACACAAACGAATAGATTTTGGTATTGCCACAACTCAATATAAACATAGTTACATTTTGTGTAATTTTAATACCGTGAAGGTGGTCACCTCATATTATATTGTAGATTTATAAAGTTACAAGAAGGTGTTATATCATTAAAAAACATTGCACACTGAGAGGAGATTTAAATTCGGTAAAGAGAGAACGTGAGAACATACTCGCCGCGTTTTTATATCTATAGCATTTTAAATTGCTGTCATATAGATTACTCTCCAGTTTTATAAGACCTCCTCATTGCTTTCTGTATGCGCTGATTCATAGTGATACAGTTTATTTTTTATTTACAAATATGTAGTATTTCATAGCCCAGGTCGACCCTTCACGATATTTCGTACAAACTTCACCTTATGAGTTGAATTTCTCTCAGTTTTTGTCACAATAATAGTCTTTATAACACCTAAGTCGAAGTATAGCCATAAAAAATCACATTCTACACGCTTTACGGTATGCTGTGTTCCTCTTAATGATACTTATGCCTCGTGGTTACGAGCACAGCAACTGTCAGAATTGACCAATTTATTTACACCAGATTTTTATTATATATATATAGAATATAGCAACCATTCTGCATATCACTTATTTGACATGTGCTACTAAAAGAATAAGTTGCCAGTTCAAAAAAGTTGCCCAGGTGAATATCGCTTTGAACCATTGGTGAAATAAAAATGGTTAGCGTCAAAAATAATGTAAGAAAAAAAAGAGACTTAGAGCCATCTATTCATAATGTAGCAAATATGACGGAAGAAACTACCTGAACAACGTTCCTAAATACATATTTGTTAAGCTATTGTATGGAGCCTGTCGTGTTTGTAGGCATTCATAGAGATTGTACAACATTTCACATACTAACTTCAAATAATTTCTATTTGAAACTTATAGTTCCTTGCCCGATACTTGTCCACTCAATACCATCCTAGAAAACTCAGAAATATTCGCAATTCATATTATCTTTACCGCATTTACTAGTTAAGTTAATTTTTCCATTAGATAACGTTTTTATAAGATTGAATCCTATAAAAATGTACATCTACACAGAATGCCTGCACAGACGACTATTTCACTTAAATAATTAAAATTTATTGTATAATATTAGCTACTTAGAAAGAGATTTGGTAAATTTAATAAAATGAAAATTGGTTTGTCTGATATTAGACGAATGTGCGTACTTACAGCTATGAAGCTAGTATAATACAAAAATAATTATTCTTGCATTTTCTTTTCATTATAACCATTATATAATATAATATGTAACACGAGCGACAAGTCATCAAATAGTCATTCAAATAATTAATTAGATTTTAAATTATAAATAAAAGCATCCATTATTATGCAGTTGGTTAGTAATGAGGCGGGTTTGAAAGAAGGTTGAACATATGAGACTAAATAGGGTAGTGCAGTATAATCAGAATATAAGTGTAACTGCTTAAATATATCTATGAAATCTTTAAATGAAAACATTATAAAATGCCCAATTGTTCTGGTTAGGAAGCAACTCGACCCAACTCAAAGACGTCCGAATATTTTAATTACTTTTGGATGGACCCAATCTTAACCAACCCATATTTCTAACTATATATTTTTTTCATATTGTCACGAATGAAGAGATTGGTGTGTTTTAATTGAAACTCTGTGAAGATAAATATAATTTAAATAGGGTGTTATTCAACGTGTCTTCAAAATTAATAAATTGCCAACCTAACCTAACCTTTTTGTGCATCAAAAATACTGATTGAGCACCTAATCACCTCATTAGATGCTCACTCAGTAATTTTGATGATCAAAAAAGTATTTTTTAGAGGTTGAGTTTATTATTTTCCATTTCAATATTAGGACGATTTGAGTTGGCCCCAACCCCAGTTTTCTACATAATCCGATGCGTTGACGTTTTATCCTTCAAAACAATTAATAATATGGAAGGATGCTTTATGCCCCTGAATTGTAATGTAAAACGACATTTCGCTCGTGCTCAAAAAATCATGATAAATATACAATATTCCCCTAATCTCCTACAAGATCTAGCTCCAATACTATGTTTATAAAAAGACTTTATATATATTTCTCTATTAGTTATTTAAAATGAATTTTGGCCGTTATTATATTACTATTATAATTAATAAATTTTAAGGTTACTGTTTACAGTGGATGACTTTTGATTTGTCTGTGGAGAGAGGTATACATACAAGAATAAATGTGTTCCTAGACTTAACTACTATTTGGGGGCTGGTTCAGATGATGACGAAGAGTATAAAAATTAGGACAAGAAGGCCGAAGAGGATCCCGATGGCGAGCCACTGTCGCCGGTCTACAAAATAAAATTTCAGGATTAGTTACATTGTCATCATATAACGAAAAGTAACTTAGGTCAAAAAATACGATTTTCGGGACACCACAAAAGAAGATCTTCTAAAGAATACTTGTCCTCTTGTAAGCGCATTAAATTGATACTGATTTATTTATTAGTAATTCTGCTTGAGTTTTGAACGTTGGATTAACATTGATTCGATCTCAGTAAGAAATGGAAAGACTGTATAAGTACGTACCTCAAACCTGACCTATCTATTAATGGGTCGATATTTCTTTAAGCATGCGATATCAGCGCGTTAATACGACTACTGAGGAAGGAACTCCTCTCATAAACCAAGTTGAGAGGTATAATCAGGTCATAACACCACGCTGATCGACTGCCAGTTGGCGGAGGCAAATGTATTGCGTCCTGTTGCTAGAATGTCCGAAGATCGAAAGCGCTCGATATTCAATTTCACACAAACCAAACAGTCACCTATCCAATAATTCAACATTGAAAACTTTGCTTTACATCCACCACCAACCGTTTATCTCTTACCTCGAGCGAGAGTAGTGTTTTAGGAATTGTAGAAACTAACCGTTGTTCATGTGTAGCACTTTGGCTACTTTCTTGATGGTAGAGTCAAGCTTTGAGTCTGCATTCTCTAGCTCCGTGTTCAAGTCATCCAGCATCCTAGAAAAAAGGGCGTGAAACGGATTTAAGTAGAAGTGTGCAAGGAACTAGTGATACTGGTATAGCAACCCAGGGAAAGTCTCTCTTCAAATACTTGATTTTTGAAGTACATTGTATGACATATTATTCGTTCTTTACTTTCACTATAAACTTGACAACCGATATCGTAGTGATACTGTATGTTAAGGTAGTTGAGGAATATCCTTGCACAAGCAAGCTTAAAAAAGATGACTGATGTGTGTGTGTGTCATCGTATTAGAAAGATAGTAATGTAATAAGACCTTATATGATTACAATTACCTGGTGACTGAGTGATAATGATCTCTCGGACTGCGGTAGGCAAGCAACTTTAACATAGTCTATGCGATATTTGACCCATTACAAACGTGCGAAATAAATCATTAATAATTTTTATCGGACCTGTCGCTTGCACTTATAGGCCTTGCCGAACGGTACCTGTGTTGTGTATAAAAGTAAAAAGGTTTTGTCAATAGGCAATAACAAGTATTAAATGAGATATAATTTTAGTATTTTAGACTTCATTTTATTTATTGTTTTGTTGTATTTTGAACTCTTGAGAAAATGTACAACTAATTTCGGAGGAGGGCGTTGTTATCTGCGACACAGTTTAATACTTCTGCAGATAGCATCGTTTCCAAGTTGTACTATATACAAATGAAAATGCGTCGCTCCAGCTACTTACGTCCGAGCGGCATCGTTTTGTAAATAACGACTTGCGCAGCATTTTCATATTCCTTTGAGGTAATGATATATAACACCGTTCTCACGTTTGCAATCGATCAAGTCATCATATCCAAGCATTTTTTTGCCCTAGACTTAAGCATAGGGCCAGAGTCTACTCACTGGTCTAACCAGATTTGGCTGAATATCAGTTATTATATAAACCGACTGCCGTCTAACCTCTGCAACCACAAAAACATTATTCTATGGTCAAACCAGATGGCTTCAGTTTATCAGTGATATAATAATGGCTTCTCTCGCTTACCCAGCTTGGTCATCGAGCTCGGAGTGTATCTGCCTGGAGACAGTGCTGAGAGTGCCGACCGTGTCACCGATCTGGCGAAGTTGCGCGTCTTGCGCGTGCAACAGGCGCGCTTGAGCCGACAACGGGGAGCCTTCGATGTCGTAACGACTCGGGCTATCCGCCTGTGAGCCAATAACATAAATAGTTGAAGAAATATGTAATATTTAACGACCGATATGGCGTGGTGGAGAATATTCCCACCCGCACTCCGCTCCTCAGATCGTGGGTTCGATTCCCACACAGGACAAATCTTTGTGTGCATAAAAATGAATATTTGTAGGTGTTTTCCTATGTAAAATAAGTTTGTATTTACAATAATATTTATTTATTGCTCAACTGTTACATTAAATAACTAAGAGAGAAAGAGAGGCACCCTTCTGCCCAGTTATCAGTTTTCGAATTTAACTCAACTCCCAAAAGTATATTATTATTGGCACTCGTTATCATCTAGAAAAGACGCACCTAGATGAACCTCCAGTACTCTTGCCCACTATCGGGCTCTGCTCGGGCTGTTAGTTCTATCACTGCTGCATATGTAACGCATGTGACTGGTCAAAGCAAACCGAAATATTCTTAGCTATGAGCGTCCCATTATTGCGCTAAATTCTATTAATGACAAATATGATGAAGTTATATGAAGAATGGTTTCCGAAGTGGATCGAGGTCCCCTCCTCTTTAAGTGCGCTATTTATGTGGTGGTGTGCTACATGTGATGAAATTAAAATTACGCACCTGATTGGCTAGTTTTGAATATTTCGAGTACTTGGGCGTGGAAGTCCAGGAGTTGCCGAAGTGGACCGGGCTCTCCTCAGCCAGGAGCGGCTCGCGCGCCGTCCCATCGCTGTCACGGTTGCGATTCAGACTCATCTTTCCTTTCATCACCTAAAAACGTAATTAGGTTATCAAGTTCATCGAAGGAAGCTAGAATCACTGCGCAGTTTTGATCCTGACTCTTAGATAAGAAAGTAAATTTGTGATTTGAATTGTGAATTGTAAAAACATGAAAGCAGTACAGATGAATTTTTAAATAATTTATTGATTCAGGCGTTACTTTGCGGAAATCCATTGTAAGCAATGATGGATTAAAAATATCTTTGTAACAATTCCCGCGCTACTATAATTTCCCGAAAAATCGAGAAACTATTCAACACGACACGTGTTTCGCCCTTACACAGGGCATCTTCAGGTAAGATAGGAGCCTCAGAACAACAATGTCTTCACGACCAACGCTGAAACGAGAGTCTCGTTGTTCTGAGGCTCCTATCTTACCTGAAGATGCCCTGTGTAAGGGCGAAACACGTGTCGTGTTGAATAGTTTCTCGATTTTTCGGGAAATTATAGTAGCGCGGGAATTGTTACAAAGATATTTTTAATCCATCACTTAGATGAATTTTTCGTAACGATAAAAATCTGTGAAGTGAAGTTAGGTGATAGAAGATGAGGAATGTCAGATGGCTTCATTTTTATTTTACTCCAGACTGTCAGGGGCATACAAACTATTAGCCTATATTTTACATACATATAGTTATAGTTTCCCAGAAGGGGTAGGCAAAAGCATTTTGAACGCCCACGTTTCGCCAATTTTGTATTGCCACTTACCGGCAACTTTTGTTTGCCAGAGCCTCGTCCGTTGATCGGCACGTGCACTACTTGCGGGTGAGGTTGGCTTGCTTAGGTCTTAGTAGGTTCCCCATATACCCCCTATATTTTACTACCACAACTATTAGGAAAAATAAATAAGCCTTCAACACTAATATCTGGCGACTCCAAGGACACACGATATTAAAGAAGTGAGAAAGGAAATATGAAGTCAGAGAATGTGTGGTGATAAAGATATAGAAAGGTATGTGACGATGGTTCGGAATAATATAGTAGTGATGAAAAATATAAAGCAAATGTGGAAGGTATCACCCAGAGAGAATGTCTGAGAGACACATTACAGATAGACAACTGATAGATAACTGAAATTTCATAACAGTAGTGGTGGGATAAGAATATATGAAAATAGCTGTGAAAATGGATGAAGAGAAAAATGTGTTTATGCTAACTCATAAGGGAACATAGTATGAGCTTATGATGGATATATTAAAGCTTTTATCAAACAATTATATTCCTGTCGCTGGAGCAAGAGGCAAGCTCTACTACCATTCTGTTTTTCCTGCCGTGCCAGTGACACATTAACACAGCAATCTACCAACCCAATATTGCCTATATAATTGTTGGGCATAGCACCCTCATAATTGCACCACATTGCCACAGATCTGGGCTAACGTTATTTACAGCACTATGCTGCGGACGCAGAGGCCAAACTTTTACGGTTATACTGACTAAAGCGTATCGCTCCACCAGCATTGGGGCCTTGCCTATTTTAGGTGGTGTGTCTATGAGAGTTCAGGTCAAGCGGGTGAGGCACGTCAGCGACTGAGGAGGAGTTGAGTAGGCACAAGGGCGTTATCAAAGACGTCATTGATACGAATAGGCAGGAGAGGTGGTAGATAGAGAATATAGGACTTGCTTTTTCTGAGTGAGTAAGTGACTCGCTGAGAAATGAGTGTCGTGAAATGACACGGGTGTTTCAGGCTGTTAATTACATTGTGCGAGACGAGAGATGAGCGAGTGAGGCGTGAGAAGGAGCGTTACATTTTAAGAACCTTATCAGCAAAGGCAATTTGTGTCGCCTAAGGGGGTGTAACAAAAGGCATAATAAAGGCACACAGGAAAAGACTTAAATACAGAAAGGCTGCCAGATTAAAAGGCTTTTCGTATGGTGCGCATCCTTAAAATAGGAAGAACGCGCAGATAGGAACAGGATATAGATAACAATAGACAGGATATTGAGATCTGGACAATAAGCGCCTGCAATCTTGCAGAGGACCGTTACATGAAGATCTTGAGTGTTTCCTCAAAGCATTTTGGCAATTATATCAAAAAAGGTTTACCATGGCAAGTAGGTAAATAATCAGGCAAGTCTAACTCTATCATTACATTTTCTCTAATACATAGACGCACAGCTCCATTATCTAAGTAGCCAGCTGTATTATCACGCTTAAAGAGAAGCAGATGCTCCATGTACATGATCTCAAGCATATCACTTGTAGTCTCTTTAGATTTTGTTCACACCTGTGACATCATGAAGCAGTTACAAACTAAAGAATACAAAATATAGACAAACCTTGACCTCCTGCTTGGTAGCTTCTATAAAGCTTCTTCTGTCACTTATTTCTTTATTGTCTATTTTAAATTTCGAAGAGTTTTTCTCTACAATACGTGAGAGAGGTGTTAAGAAAAGTATTGTATGTTTTCATAAAACACAATGCATAGTAGATCATGAAGAAAGTATGTGCAAAATGTATATAGGAATCATGATTAAAAAACAAATCATAATCTTCAACCTCAATTGTTTTTCACTTCAAATTAAAAAAGTAAGAAAATATTTATAATAAAATTTTAAGTGAATGAATTCGCTTCAGATCAAATTGCAAACAATATTTATGTTTGGATATTTTTAGTATGTAAATATAGTCTTAAAAAATATTTTTAGGCAACCTAAGCAATTGGTTCTTGCGACTTTAAAAGATTAATGAAACACTACAAAAAGTTCTACATGAATTATTCTTACATTTGAATTCCAAGTTTCTTTGAAAAACAATGTAGACTTATCATATTCTTAGGAGTTTGGATTTGTTTATTGTAGTGGATTAAAAACAGTTTTATATCTCTAAATAATAAAAGAGTATAAATATGTAATTATTGAAAAAGGCTTATTTTTGCCATAAGTAGCATTCGTATAATTTCAATGATTTATAAGCAACTTATCTTCTTATGCATGGTTTATAGTTTTATATTGAAACAAATAAATAATAATTATATATGAAATTCGCAGCAAATTTGGATGAATAAGTATATGATAAAGAAAGAATAATTCGCAAATGCATTACATAAATGTACTCAAATGTGTGCAAATGAGTTCACAAAAGCCAATGGCACCAAGAACATTTAAGTAACAATAAAAAGGATATAGATAGTATCTTCAAGGTCTTCTAAGTCCCATTCAATGCTGCGAAGGGCATTCCTGAGTTCTGTGGACGTCCACTCCACCTCCGGGCTGGTGGGGGAGTGTACTATTGGTACCTTCGAGATCTCTTGCCACCGGAGGTAGAGTCCTCGTGTTTTATTTAAAGCTTTGAACACCTCACTGTAAATAATGTTTATTCTCTTAAAAAAGTATAGTATAGTTTCTTACTAGTATACACAGGGATAGTGCAGCTTCTGTATAAGATTGAATAGGTTTAGAAATTATACTTCCCATAAAACTACTAAGTATAGCCTGAAGCTTCCATCATCGTCATCTCAGTCACTTTGAGTGATCCTGAGTCGCCTGCATTTATCCATCCTACCTAAGGCGTTATACACTTCTAAAAATACAGTAGAGTTTGTTACTAGTAAATAGAGAGATAGTTCATAGTGCAGCTTCTATGAAAGACTTATAAAATGGTCCATTACTTTACAAAAACAATGAAAAAAAACCCCCTTTTTAAAATAATAGGTCTTTACTTTACTTAACTTAAGAACTGAAAATCTTTAGGGGAAGTCTAACTAATTAAAAACTTGGCTTAAAAATCTATTCAATTTATCAGTCAGTAAAATCACAGTACTTACTATGTTATTCAACACATTTTGTCAAAGGGGTTAAGGTACCATTTAATTATTTTGGCTTGTTTTCTTATTACATAAGTAATAATTAATTAGGTTCAACTAGCCTTACTTACGATATACAAGATCCACTCGAAACAATGAGTTTAGTATTTCCAAGGGCGAGATGTGCGTGTCGCCATTAATGCCATGCAGTTGCTTAGAGACAACAAATAACTCACGAAACATGAACGCAGTACTTACTCTTTTACGACGTAGAATGGGTCCTCCAAAGTCATGACAGATAATAGCACAAGAGCTGATTCTCATTCATGTGAAAGGTGTTGACACTGTTGCACGCAATCCAAAGATATACATCGAGACACCTAAACACAGGTGGGTCCAGTCGATCCCTAGCCTATCCCACAAAATATCGACAGCATGATACATACCCCGTGCATGGGGCCGCTCGATGAACGCCAAAGATATTTTCTATCCCTTGCTAGCTCGCCACAACGCAAACTCCGAAACAGGCCAATATCCCATTGCGCAACCGCGCAGGTCCTATTTGAAGAATCCAGTGAATAAACACATCCACGCCAAGCGTTAACCTGACTGATCCTTCAACTCCCACCCTCTGCCACCCTCATACACACCTCGAGCCACCCAACACAAACCAAAACCAAATTGATTTCAAAGTCAAACACAATACGCAAGCGCAAGCAGACACAGACTAAATAAATTACACTGAAGTAAATGTTTGTGTTGACATTGACTATGAAATAAATAATATAATTTACTTTGACTTCATATTTTGACTGAATTTTCGTCACTACCCTTGACGACATAGTGCCATTAATTTAAAAATGAATAAGAAGGAGACTACATATTTTGCTCTCAACTATATATATATAAATAATTTCAAGAAATGATTATAAAATAAGAAAAAGAATAAAATAAGAAATGCTAAAGATAATAATAATAATAATAATAATAATAAAAACGTTTATTTGGTACATTACAAATTACAATAAAAATAAAAAATCTTAAAGCTAACAGCATCTTAAATAGTACCAAAAAGGCCTCCGCTCAGCATAATGTCGCAACAAAGGTTGTCACGACGCTGGTATTCTGCTACGATGATTAATGATTGATTTTAAGTAAAATATGGCAGACTTCTATTAACTTCCTTTACAGTTAAGTCCATGGATAGTTCTAACTACAACTCTAAGTTCTCTTGTCAAACCATGGAATAAAATAAAATTATTGAATTTAAAATTTTTGTCCAATTCAATAGGCTCATGTAATTTCTTTGTTGTACTATGTACTTTTATTCTAGCCAAATATGACAAAAAAATGGTTGCCTGTAAAGTCGTTTTTACGGGCGAAGATTTTACGTGACAACGTCTTTTTCTCGGTAGAATATTTATTGATATGAATATAATTAAATTGCACAATAGGAACAAGGAATTCTAGTGCTGCGCGCGCGGCAGACCGATCATAGTTGAGTGGGAGAGAGACGCAAGGCATTCGCCGGGCCTCTCTCTCGTTCGGTGACTCATCGTAACGTTACCGAGCGTTACACTTTTTCATAAGTGACTCCCAGCCGCAACCTAATTTAAGACGTTGTCACGTCAAAAAAACTACCTCTGAATGGAAAACAGTTAATCACACAGAAATAGCATACATTACGACTCAAGATTTTATATGACTTTTGAGATATAATGTAGAATGCCAATATACTGTTAGAGATAAGAAAAAACCTCTATAAATAATAAAATAAATAAATAAATATTTTTTGACAATTACACCAGTCATTTAGTTCCAATATAAGTATCATTAAGAACTTGTGTTATGGATACTAAATAACGGATAAACATACATAAATACTATTTTGTTTTGTAAATAAATACTTAGCATATTACTTTTGCTGGTAAACATTAAAAGAATGTTGTAATCCAATGACATAATCGTGTACAACATAATTATTAATGGCTAGGTAGTAAACTTTGAGCACTTTGCCTACAATAAGACTAAATTTGAAGTTCTATCACGTCATGATGTTATTTTACAGTAGATAGAACATTCACTCTTAAAAGTCACTCGCTCCGCTCATCCTCCCTTGTAGATCATTCAATTCACTATTTAATTTAGCTCATCATCGTCATCGTCCCTCGCGTCTTTCACAGCCTGGTTTTCTTGCAGCATATTTTAAATGTTTATTTTAATTATATAGACAAGTGTTAAAAACATACAACAATGAATTCAGTTCTAAACCCGGAGGCACCTGAGTTTTATCCTCATTTGACTTCCGTAACTCAGGTAAGAATGTGTTTTTTTAGTACGACTCAACGGATCACAACAAACAGCATGTGTTTCATAGTTGAAAGTAACCATTTTATACAAAATAGTGGTTCTTGTTCTAATTTATTCTAAATGCAAAACCTGGCAGATACTTCTAACCCCAATCTTTATAACGTCGTAGTCAATATTTATGCAACTTCTCACGTTTTAGATTGCTCTAAACGGTGTCCAACGTCATGATAACCCCTTCTGCTATTTATAGGCAAAATCAAAACCGTTTATTCAATTTAGTCTCCCTAACAATGAACGTAGTATGAACCCCTCTATATTTTCTTTTGTTATAAGTAATAACTTTATAACGAGAGGTCCTCAAACAACCCATTTGCGCCATAACGCATCTATTCCCGTTTTATTTTCCCTGAAACAATGTTTTGCAAACAAACCTTTACCACATTATAATAGTCATTAAATAACGCATGATTTTCATATTTTAGTTAAGTTTCTATTTTCACAACAAAGAAATACCATTTGAAAACCTAAGTTGTTGGTTACTGTCTGTCACTAACTCAAAGCACCCGTATAGATCGGCAACATAAATACCTCTTGCAAATTACAGTTTGCATATTATCAAGGTTCACTGCAAGTTTTTAAAGATGTTTTAGCATGAGGCATTCACCAAATCCATTGTGTATGTACATAACATTTCTTTACCTATGTTTGTTAAGAAATTTGGTGCAAGATTCAGTGTATATGGGTTTTGATCTTTTATTTCTTAATAACGAGCTTTATTTTTGACAAAAAATTGTATGAGTTATAAAATTTATAATAATACATTTATTAAAAAAGGTGACATGTTCATTTATTTTATACAGTAATATATATATATATATATATAGTTTATGACAAGCTCTCACAAGTATATGAACATAATTTGATGAGTGGAAAACACTTTTAAATATAGTAGATTACTTATTCTATAACCTCTTAGGGGAACTCCATCTCATTAAATAATTTTCAGTTTTAAATTTCGGTTTAAGGTATGAAACGGTAACAATAACAGACAGAGCTACAGTTTTGGTACAGAAGTCAATTGAAATAGGTTGAATATGTGAAAATGCATTAAGAGCATTGTGTTATTTATCATCAGAGCATTATACAGGTTGCTGCCTTTCCAACCCATGGTCCACCACTGTTTAATTACAGCCTTTATATCCTATCCTGAAAAACAGCTATAGAAAAAATTAAATGAAATAATATTTATTTAGACATTAAGCGAATTACAATATTCTCAATTCTTAGAGAATTAAAATATATTTGCAACAATAAATTATTATGTCGAAAAAGGACTCCACTTTAAATAAATGTTGCAGTGAAGAACCACTACAACCCTGAGCTTTTGCAATAATTAATAAATACTGTTTATAAATAAGGCCAAATGTGTTCAACAAAGTATGGAAGTATTGAATATTCTTAAAAGAATTTACCCTCAATTCTGCAAACTGATTAAACAGGTACTCATTGTGCAAGGTCAGTAGTGTTTGTGAATATCTTTACTGATTAAAAAGGTTTTATTTAGGCTATTGATAATTATGATAGCTGTGAAATAAGCAATAGTTAATATAAAACTTGTAAATTACCTTAAATTTATGTATGTGTGCATGCATGTAATGTATATTATAGAAGTATAATCATGATGTTCTTAAAGTACCTAGGTATTTGTCATTACTTCCATGTGCCCATTGGCTAAAAAATTAAGCTAAAAATGTTCACTCAATGTGTTGCTAAAAAAACTAGTTATTCTTTTTGAACATCCCTCCCATCGATCTCCCTCTAAGGTTATATTTTTAGAAATCAGTACATTTCATACAGTCCTTATAATAAATGGTTTATTCAACAGGATGGTTACTCATCGATGAACAAGTCCATCAGATCATCGAATCAGATGCCAACCGGAGCATCCTTTGAATTGTTTAAGACTTTCACAGACTTCAATATAGTCTCCCGCCAAGTTGGAGACAAGGTTGTAATACATTCCAACAAAATACTTGCTACAGAGTCTCGGGCTGTGAAGTTAAAAGTGTAAGTAGCTTATCAAAATTGCTGTCTCTTCTATAATATCGAAAATAGGTTTAGACCTAAATTGTCAAACAATTTTTAAGAGCTTAATACCTAAGTTATTTCTGCAACTGATATGTGTTCCAAAAAACGTCTTTATCAGAAAAAAAATACAACAAGTGTTCCAAACCAGTGATAAAAGGAAGAAGAAAAATTAACATATGGTATTAGCGGAACTCATCTAGCCTAGGATTATTTAGATTATTATAAATAAAAAGGAAATATAATTATTTTTTGTCAATTACACCAATTATTTAATTCCATAATAAGTATCATTAAGAACTTAATTATAAATACTCTCTACTTATACTTAGAGTAAGTAGAGAGTTATACTTTTTTTTGTAAGTAAATACTTAATATGCATAGGAAAACACCCAGACCAGGACAAATATTCATGTATGTTATCATACTATTAGCAATTATTTTAAAATTATGTATAATTTGACTGCTCTTCACTATTCTTATTACATTAATAACCCCTAATTTTGTATGCTCAAAACTTTATGTATGTATTTAATAATATTAACTAATTGACTTGGCTTGTTTGTGCACTGTAAACAGCAAGGTTTAAAAAAAATAAAATCATAACTTTATCCATAGCTTAATATAAATCTATCAAACTAATTTAATTTAAAGCCACATTAAACAAATTTAGCTGTTGTGCAAGCCACTTTAATTATTTTTAAAACAATTGTTTTTGCTTATGTTTTAGCTATAACAATATTTTTCATTCTTAGATTCGAAAATGAGGACAACTTCGAGAAGATAGTAGACGCAAACGACAATATCCTGGACCGGGTGAATGTGAGCATTGACGTGGCGAACGGTGCGCGGCCCCCGACCATCGGCGTCGGCAGTTGGAACTCTGCGCCTGTCATCACCAAGATACAGGTCAATACATACATATATAATCTCGGTTACTTTACTACAACTAACTTCAACTAACTTCTATTTAAAAGGAATCTATTTAGTTCTCACAACCGAGATCTCTAGATTAAAAGTGTCTAATAGTGAGAGAGCCTTTGCCTGCATTTAAAATAGATGAAAGCTCTGAATCACTCAACTACAGGAATTAAGAGCTTCTACTGGTCAGTGGACTTTGCTTGGACACTCACACACATGCATTCACACGCTATCACACACTCACACCCATGCATTCACACGCTATTACACACCCACACCCATGCATTCACACTTTATCACACACGTTCTCACACACATTCCACACGCACGCACAAAACATGCGAACGCAAAAACACATTTAAGTATACAAAGATATGGCCATAAATGTCTAGAATAGAATATAATGTATGTATGTCTGTTAAATATTTGCAACCCCGATAATGTCAAATTAATCAAATCTCGAATTTCGAGGACTACCAGTAAATCAATGTTGCACAAAATTTTGGCAAAAAATGTGTTTACTTTATTTATTTGTTTTTAACTTTTCTTGGTCCAAGATATGGGGTCTTAAAATTGTTTAGAGCTTCCACTGCCACACGGCACCGATACAGGTCTCAATATATTTATTATGTACGAAGTTGCTTTCCAATTTTCAGGATCTACTACACAAACTAGATGACCCAAAGGCACACTTGCTAATACAAAATTATTTATTATTACCTATACATTCTGAAATCCCACTTTTTCGCATAGAACTGTTCCATCTCTTTGCAACTTGCAAATTGATTTTTCGTAAATAGCCTATACCTCGAGCAATGATAATTTCCTTCCAGATGGGCTCAACTATGTTAATTGGGGCCAAGAACATCGCGCGGCCTCAGCTTCTGTTCCGCGACACGATCGACAACTCCGCCAACCTATGGGTGCCTCGCATAGCTGACAAGCCCAACAACATCAAGCCCCTGGCACTCAACATCATCTATGACGACATGGGGAAGGCTGTGGGGTGAGCTATATAACAAAAACAATTATTTCTTTAACATGATAAAAATATAAAAGAACCAAGGTTGACTCCTTCTTTTAAGTTATAAGACACCTGAAGAAGCCACTCTTCAATAACATACAAGAATTAACAAACACAATAACATATACTTAAAAACTTAAGATTCAATTGAAAATTAAAAAACTAATATCTATGTTTTTATCATTACAAAACTTCTCAGTGTTTCCCAGCTTCTATAGACCCGTGTCTTCTAACCGAGGCGTCTATAATGACTATTGCCAGCAGTAATACCCACTAAAAATCTTCCGACGACGCCCGCCGCTTGTTGAGAAAGAGGCGGGGGCCAGTAACTGGCTTGCAGCTTCTGACACCCCGCCTGCGGCCAACGTCCCCCGGACCAAAACCGGGAGGACCTCCTCAGAGAGGCGCAGTGGACGCGCCCCTCCTACCACCCCGTGCGACCATAGCATGTGTGGCCGACTTCCCGGAGGGTCCATGGTGAGACAGCAGGGGCCCCCTGCCCCTACTGCCTAGACCCTCCTGGCGCTGCTGAGCGGGCCCCTTCTGGCCCGCCCGCTGCGCCCTCCACCGGTCCCTCTTAGTTTCTCCCCCGGTAGTCGGTACCAAGGGCACCCAGAGTCGCCGATCTCTGGGTGTTACCTTTTCCCTAGCGCCTCCTGCGCCCTACCGGGAGGTACTCAGCCCCCCCACCACGACAAGGTGCAGGCCAGTCGGGGGAGGCACTTTTTTGGACTGCATCAACTGCTTATTATCAGGCAGAATCTGAAAATATAAATGAAATTTAGCCAAATCTGGTAAGACCGGAGAGTGGACCCTGGGCCCTAACCAACTAGGATGACGTGTCATTAAAAAAAATATTTAAGCCTATAGAATTAATCAGAGGCACCAAACGGCGCCACTGAGCATCTTTTAACTCTTTAACAGGCAGGGCAATTTGAAAATATTCATTGGTTTTCCACCTTAAGTTAACCGCATAAGGTTCAATTTATAGTGGTCATATATTGACCACTGCCTGGTGAAGGGAGGAGACATGACATAACACGGACAAGATTGTGGACTAAGTAATATCCTTTTATCCCTTGATCTTTGCCGTGTCTGTTAAACACTGTTGTTGTATCTGCAGCTATGAGCATCCATATGAGGTGGAGCTCCAACTGGCCGAGCCTCCTGCGAAGTTTCTAGAGGCTGGCCCGGAGCCGCAAAGGCCGCCGCCACTTGAAGACACTCCTCTCACGCTGGTGGAGACTCCAGCCCAGCTCGACGCCATGCTGAGACACCTTGACGCCGCAGATGAACTCGCCGTAGACTTGGAGCATCACTCCTATCGCACTTATCAAGGTATTATGGTATAACACCATCCAAACCTCAGATATAGTCTTATCGAGCTTTAGTAGGGTTTGATGTATTATAAACTTAGATAGTTAGGGGGCACCCCTACAACCATTTCTGCATGAACATAACGTTTTGTTTTTTTTTATTATGCAAAACAGATTTACAGCAAATGTGGACTGTAAATCCACAAATATGTGTAAACAACACGATACAACAAGAGCAAGTCGCAAATCAATAAAATAAACAAAACCGGATTAAAACAAAGTATTAAAAATTAAATAATCAAATTAAATTTTAAGGACTCTTAAACTACATATTTGCATTGATAGAAATTAATAACTAAATAAGAATGTCTAAATTAGATCTTCGTAAGACAGGCAATAGACAAGTATGACACAAATATAATTCAAGGAACTTCACTAACAATTGGAGTTCATCAGACGTAAATCCCTGTCTAGCCTGGCTATAAAGGAGCTGAGAGAGACTTACACGTGATCTTATCCTCCAGGGATAACGTGCTTGATCCAGATAACCACGGACACAGGCGGCGATTTCATAGTGGACGCGTTGGCCGCTCGCGAACATCTGCACAAACTCAACCAGGTTTTTACCGACCCCAAGAAACTTAAGGTAAGTGCATACAAGTGTTACAGCTTATCCAAAATTTCCACGTCATTTAGTCGTAGGCAGCTTAGATCTATGTTATATTATACTGTTCAGTCTCATGTGGTCGGAAACTTCATTATGAAATTAAAACAGAGTTTACAGAGGTCAGTCTTAGGATGGGATCGGAAGTGTGGCTTTCAACATCGAACGCTTCTGTGCTTCGGATAGCGACAAGCAACGTGATGATGGTGATCCTGGATATAACTGTATGTGGTTATCGTAAAGCAACGTTAGAGGCGATATTGGGAAGCTTGAAAATTCTTACAGAAGGACGCCACAAATCGGCCTCTACCAATCCGAACTGGGTCATCGCGGATAGAAAGAAAGAAAATAAATTTATTAAGTATCACATACATAACAGATCTTAAATTATGAAGAAAAACAAATGAACCAACTAGTATACAAATACTACAGAATGACCTACACTACTTGATTCGTGAGATGCTGTCTATTCTCAGAAGTGGGATTTGACGACTGATAATGATGAATTATAATTATTTATAATATAAAAAGTTTTAAAAAAAATATGGCGATAGGAAATTCGGCGCATCAGTTAGTTGAAAGTATATAGTAAAATATGTACTATCAGGTATTCCATGGGGGTGAGAGCGACATCCTGTGGCTCCAGCGCGACTTCGGCGTTTACGTGGTGGGCATGTTCGACACGCACTTGGCCGCGCGCGCTCTTCGCTTCACCGGCTTGTCTCTCAAGAGCCTGCTCCTGCATTACTGTCAGATCGACGCTGACAAGCGGTACGTATAAACTGAAATAATGACTTCTTGGCGGAAAGTGAAGCGCCTGCAGTTTCGTTTTATTTTCTAAAATTTGTGATATTTCTAACATAATACCCGTTATTAACCGTTAAGTGTTTGTGGATATACATGAGTGTTGGTAAATCAAACAAAGCAGTGCAACATCACTTTTCATATTCTCTCAAGGAGTCCATGTGAGATCTCAGTATAGTCCCACATCCTTACTGAGAACTCAAGGACCCGGGTCAAGGTCTGAGGACCCGGGTTTAGGGGGAGAGCATCTCATTTACCATTTATCATCACTCAACGGCTAAATATGCTAAACGCACGAAGACATAATTTAAAAAAAAAATTACTAGTACTGACTTTATTTGAATTTGACTAAATAACAACAAGTGAAATAACTTGATTTATTCAATTACCTGACACTCGCTTATAGTTGTACGTAACTTGGACTTCTTGAGAGAATTCGAAAAGTGATGTTGCACGGTTTTGTTTCATTTACCAACACTCATATACGTTCACAAACGCGGTTCACGGCCAAAGGGGTCCGTGAATGTAGTGTGGGGCTCACTGCAGCAGACACGACCGCCAGCAGTCCTACCCACTTAAAATCTTCCGACGACGCCCATCGCTGTTGAAAAAGGGGCGGGGGGCCAGTGCCAAAGTATAAAGCTTCTGACACCCCGCCCGCGGCCAACCATAGGCGTGTGTGGCCGGCTTAACGGAGCTCTATAGTTAGACGGTAGAGGCCCCCTGCCCCCGCCGCCTAAGACCCCCCTGGCACAGTAGTAGGGCCCCTAGTGAAATTATTTAAGGCCCGACGACTCAGTTAATAACGTGTTAACTTTAATAGGTTGTAGTTTATCAATCGTAGGGTGGTTAGCGTCGATCATCTATAAAATATAAAAATATAGTGCTATAATTTTGAAGTGCAAGAATGGAGAACTATAAAGTTTATCAAGATTCAGACAATGTATTAGTTGTGTTAAGTTGTGCCTGTCTCCTCGCTAATAATAAATAATAACTCGTGGCAAAACCCAATATACTACCACTCGCGACAATACGTTCATTTTGATCTTTATCCACATATATATAATGAACTATATACTATAATGAAATCTTAAAACTTTTCTGTATATTAATTATTTTTTTAATTATAAAGAGTCACATTAAAAGAAACGTGAAGGTTTACCATGTCTAATAGATGTGGTTTGATGGCAGGTTCCAACTAGCTGACTGGCGGATCCGGCCGCTGCCTGCGGAGTTGGTGCGTTACGCTCGCGGTGATACACACTATCTGCTGTATGTGGCGCGGCGGCTGAGACACGATCTCCTCGCGAGTGAGGGAGGTGCCCAGGCTCTCGCTGCAGTATGGCGAGCCAGTCGCGACCTTTGCGCGCAGGTGAGTGGCACAAAGGGAAGGGAAGGAGAGACACGATATAACACGCACTATCTGCCAAAGATGGCGCAACGGCAAAGCGAAATAAGAGTACAGAGGAAATAGTAATTAAATACTTGTCTTTATAGTAATAGCACATTTATTTCCATCTTTAAACACGCAAACTACATTGAGCAATACATTTAGTGGAGATAGCCTCAGCTTAATAGATTGGAGGAATACAGGACATTTATGTGAACTCGTATTACATAAAAATAATACAATACATGATCTAACTACAACAGCGCTTTTATGTCAATAGACGTACAACAAAGAGGAGCTGACTGAAGACAGCCACTTGCCGCTGTATGTGCGCTCGCGCAAGGGTTTCAACACCCGCCAGATGGCAGCACTGCGGGCCCTCTACCGCTGGAGAGACCAACATGCGCGGGAACTGGACGAGAGTACCACGTGAGTATAACCACATTAGTAATGGAAGAAAAAAAGTGGATGAGTGTGTTGTTGTAATTATGTATGTATGTGTGAGTTCCAGACTTCTCTGGATTAGGCTAAAGTTTGGACTCACCAACGAAAATAGAAAATAAATAGTCTCTGGAAAGTATCAGAGACATCTTACATAAATTTACGAGTAACGAGTGGTAACAGAAGTTTTGAAAAGTCTACAGATGAAGAAGTAGAAAAAGAGAATAACAATACAGAGTTAAAAATCTAAAATATGGATCATACTTCAACAATTCTAAGTATATGAAGTATGTATTTACAAAAAAACAATATATGAAATAAAGTATTTAAGTATGTTTATCCGATATATTGAATCTTAAATTGAATGAATCATTTATCATGTTAAATCCTTCCGAGAATATACACAATGAAATAGAGTAGCTTACAAAATGAAATTTTGTCTTTTATCTGACCTAATTTTCTCTTTACGTAAACTTATAGCTATAAAATATCATAGTTATGAAAAATGTCATTCAACAATAAGTTGACGCCGAAAATTCACTTTTAAAAAGTCAGAACAGTTCGACTTTCCTAAATCTTAAGTTTATGTAGGTTGGATCCATTTTAAAAGACGCCGGTTCAAATACGATAATTATGAAATGGCGACAGGTATCTGCTCCCGAACCACATGATGCTCTCCCTGGCTGAAGCCCTGCCCCGCGAGGTGCAGGGGGTGCATGCCCTTTGTAGCCCTATGCCGCCGTTCGTCAAGCAAAACTTGGTCTCCTTACATCGCATGCTGCTGTCCGTAAGTATCTTTTAGTTCTGGATGCCTTTTACAAAAGCTACAGGAAAAAACTAGAATGTATATTTATTTAGTCAGTAGTACAATCAACATGGAAAACAATTAGGAAAGTCTATGTTCAGCAGTGGACTTCAAGTGGCTGAAATGATGATGAATGTACATCACATATGCATGCTTAAAGTAATTTTGATTTAAATAAAAAATAATCATTTTTGGGAAATCACAAAAGATCATATTAAGAAAACCGACGCAAAAATTTTTAACTGATTTCTTCGATCAACAATACAACACTGATTTATATAAAACTATGTAGACTTCACACTGTAACTTTAAAAGTTTTGTCTCCTAATTTTGTCTAGACTGAATTTGTTTCTTTGAAATAATAAATTCTTAAGTATTTTGACAATTATGTCCAAACAAAATGCTTGAAACTTGAAAGCTAACATAATTGTAAATGTCCAGTGTCGGGAGTTACCCCTCGAGCCGCAGCTTTTGGCCGCGAACGAGAACTCGCTCTCGTCGCAGCCGCAGCTCTTGGCGGCGCACCGGCCCCACGACCTGCAGTACTTGCCGGAATACAGGTTACCCTTAATTAGAAGGATTTTTAATTATTATGTTCTTAGTTTCATCACAGGAAAATTACCAAATTATTTTTAATGCTGTAATTTGTCTTTTCTTGTAATGCCAACCACCCTTAAAACGTTTATTTAATTGCAGAATTACGAAAATATTAATAAACTATATTGACGGATGTTTTTTTATTGAATAATTTACATAACACAGGACGGTTGTCATTATAAGATGAGATTACTTTAATTACCTACACAAAGTTTTTACGTCCACGTAAGTAAAGAAGTTTATAAAGCGTTAGTCGCGTCATAGGTAACGATCGATGTTGCTGTTATTTTTCAAGCTGCCCTTGAAGTATGGCTATACTTTGGAGCTGCTTCAAGTATGGCTATACTTTTGATGAACACCTAGATATGGATACTTTCTTTGAAGTAGTAAATAAAGCAATTTGAAATCTAGCTATTTACTGATCTAGCTTTTACGCTTCTGAAGAAAAGTCAAGCCATTGGTAACTATCTGAAACAGAGCACCATAGGGCAGCTGCAAAGGCTTGCTTGTCCGTATGGTGGAGTATAACCTAAATTCCTCTTACCTTGGTTTGTAGAAAACGCAATTATAAGTAAAAGCATTTTGTAGACGATAACATTTTTATTCTAGGCGGAATTAAGATTCTATACTCTGAAAGATCTGAGCCACTTTTCACGTTCACAAGGTTACAAAAGAAAAACATTTCCTGGCAACAATTTTCCACATCACATCATTTGACAGTGACAGATGACAGTGTGAAAATTTGTTGCCAGGTTCGGTTTTTACTGTAGTTGTTTGTACTTGTAACGTTCGTGAAACGGGGCCCTGAACGTTAATGTGCAGCGCCGACAACTGGACGGGTGCGGAGTGGGCGTGGGATGAGCTCGGAGGGGAATTCACCAGCGATGTGCCAGTATTCCAGCCGCAGCCGAGCGACAAAGTCACATTCGTGAGTATTGTGCACGTCATGTGTTAACAAACTGCACTAAACACCACGAACACTTGCAACATAATTTAATACATAATCGATAGCTTATGACATTCCCGTAAATTTTAACCAAGTTATAAAGTCTTCTGATCGGTTAAATCTCTATTGTTTTTTTGTTAGAAACTGCTTATTCCTCACTCGATAAACATATTGGCGCATGGGTAGTAGCTGCCCTAACAACCGCACTGCACATTTTAACAGTTTACCAACGGTTTTTCCGTTTATGATATTTACTAAAGATTAAGCAGTTCCTTCCGATATTAAACTACTTTATCCCTATTTATTAACCGGTGTAGAAGGAATGTGTGATTTTTTTAACTTAAAATATGTTCAACCAAACTGTTAACACGTCACTGGCGACACTTGCTTAGCATCTCATAAGTACATACAGAAAACATGACACATTCATTCAACACCAGTTAATAAATAGGGATAAAGTAGGTCAATATCGGAAAGGGCTGCTTAATTCTATCAAAGACTATATGGCAGATAAAAATGCTTGGGATTAAACTGCCGTTTCATACAGGCTATTCTAATATTAATGACTTAAAACATGAATATTGTTAATGTTATATTATATTGCATTGTATAGCTTCACAGACAATATGAAATAAATATTTTTGGACTTTAACAACATGCTTTTATATAATAACAAATCAATAATTTAAATGTGTTTCGTATTTGTTTCAGGTGTCAGACTTGAATGCTGACGCGAAGATGTTCATACCGCCGTACGACCGGTACAGGAAGTACCGTGCGCTCGCACAAGTACGTATACACATACCAGGGATATTTATTCATCAATATACTAGCTCATGCTCAGTAAATTCCCTACAGAAACTCTACTCTATTTTTCTCTCTGTCTACTCTCTTTCTATTATTTGACCTATGATACTTTGACATAAATATAATTAGAAACGAATTTATTTATTTAAGAACGCCTTGAAGCATTAAGTTTGCCTTTTATATTAGTTTTGTATTGCCTTATTTCGTGGCGTGAAGTTTTACTTCTCCATTTAAACATGAATCTAAAGTAGATCGTTTCCATCGACAGATCGAAGAAATACGAGAATACAAAGAGAAGGAGGCTAAAATATCCGCTTTGGGTCAAGGAGATGAGCTTATCAAGCGGGAAGTTCTAGAGAAGCTACAGAGGGCCAAAAGCCAAGTGGAGCGTGAGCGAGAGCGGGAGCATAGGCGGCAGCGGGACCAGGAAGAGCAGCAGAAACCACCACAGGAGAAGGAGAAGGATCTGGAGCCGAAAGTGCAGCGAAAGAGGAAAATGTCAGGGTCTCGCGCCCCGCCACCCGCACCAGCGCCTGCCCCCGCCCCCGCCCCCGCTCCCGCCCCCTACAAGAATGTGAACTATAGGAAGTTTTACGATGAATCCGCGAAAGGACGCAGACAGCCTAAGACAAACTATAAAAAACACAAATAGTTTTAATTATAAGCGAATGTTTTTAACGAATATAATTTTTTATTTACACTAATCATTATTTTTGTTTAAAGATGAAAAAAATTTATAATCGGCTCATCCAATACGAATTAATTCTGAGCTATTCTATATCAACGTAATGTAGATAATAAGCTGTCCGCTGATGGGAACTAGCATATACTATGTTTCCATGGGCGGCGCTTCTGTAAGCATAGCGAAATATTATTCATTTAAAGATTTTATAGCAAAAAAAGCTATACACAGTTTTGCCTATTCTTTGGAAATTGCATTGCGTATTTTATCGTAGAAATACCCTTACCCTTAATAGCTTCGTAAGCCATATAGCGAGGCCCGATTACTGGAGTTCTGATATTGTTCTGAATTTTGAAACGCCCGTTCCCTTTGTCTGTCGGATATAAATTTGGATGTCTAATTGATCTTAACTAATAATATAAATTGCGTTTGTTGAAAATGAACTACTTTCTATCAATGTGATTGAAGTGTATATGAATTAACATCACGCCCATTTATACCATATGAAGTGAGCACAAATCTCCGTACAACAGTTTAAAAGAGGATATAAGCAGAGATCTAAGGAGTTGAAGCAAAGTATATTTTTGATATGCCTATTTTGACCGGGTTGCACCGACATTGTTGGGAGGGCGAGTGAAACAACGATATTATGTGACGTGGACGAGATAGAAGATTCGTTACCCACTTTCAAATAATTCGTAATTCAAGTCTACAAAATTACATTCATCATTGAAATTAGTGAGCCGTCAGCCTAATATCAAAACACAGTTGTTCCGTTTGTCTTATTAAAATTACATCAATATGTATTTTTAAGTTGAGCGTATTACATCCTATCTAAATATGAAAACATTAGCGTAGCTATGTTTCAGCAATACGCTCAAACGTATCAAAAGCAGAATTTCAGCAGTAATTGTGAAAATGAAAATACCAAATTTGACCGCCTGCTCATTTTATACTGGCAATCACGATGAAATGCTGAAAGGAACTATTTACACCAGAGTTTTATTTTTACAAATAAAAACTATAGCCATATGTTTTAAAGTTTTATTATAAAATAGGACCCATATAGCGTAGATGAGTTCACAGTCTCTCTCGCTCGGTTCGGTGGCGCCAGTCACTGCAGTCACGTAGCGACTTGCACGCCAGCGATCCACGGAAATCGTTAGAAGTGTGGTCATATAGGGAAGCTAGCAAGCAGTGAGTGTTACACATTACTTGAATACATTCAAAAATACCACGGAGTACTGACCTAAATGTGAAAAGCTAAATTCAGTATTTATTGTACTGAAATTAAAAAAGAAAACGATTAGAACACAAACACTTATTTTAGCTCAATACTTATTTATGTACAAGTTTTAGGACCCAGTCAGTTCTAACGATTTTTCTTAACAATATAAACCCAACTCCTCCTTACGGTCGCTGCTATTCGGAAGTGTCATCGGAGACGTCTTCGTGCGTTTTGATCCTGTTCTTGACCGGTCTCCGATAGTTGTCATGTTGAAGAAGTGCAGGAGGCGGCGTTAGAGGTGCGTGGTGTCGCGAGCTCGGCCGGAGTTTTGGCGCGTGATCGTGAGGGTGCGCGTCACGAGCGTGCGAGCGCCTGCGGGAATGTGCCTGTGATTGCGAGCGTTCGTACCGCGAGTCATCGTCGACGGGAATGAGGGGAGGTGAAGGGGCTACCACAGGGTGTGAGGGGGGCGGCGGGGGAGGAGGTGGCTCGCGCTTCAATGCTGACTTGAAAGTTTGCCCGCGTGCTGGCTCGTGCAGCGAAAACGTTATTCGATCGTGGTGGATCTGAAAACAAATATCGTTAGGTACATATTTTTACAGTTCTGGTTAACTTAAAGATTTTGCATTTTTAGGTCTTTCTTACACATGCAAAGGACAGTGGCATATTGCCGGGAAATTTATGTTACTGTGTTGATTCTAAAACGCATAGCATAAATGCCTTTAAGAAAGAGTAAGTCCTCTGGGGTAAGACTTTGACGAAATTTCGTTTTCGTTACGCTGAGTTGAAAATATTTAATTCATAAGCAAATAACTTGATTCATCAACGCACGTGACATTGGCAAATACTCATCAGAGTGAGTCGGTATCAAAAAGGATAGAAAGAGAAGGCGATAGTTACCCGGTACTCGATGGAGATGTAGCATTCTTCCTCGTCCTCACACACGAGCGAGTTGACGTCGGCGGGCTTGGCGGCGGCGGCGGGCCGGCGGCCGGCACGCACGAACCGCCACAGCGACCGGATGCGTGGCCCGCACGAACGTACCATCTCGCTCACCTACACAATAAACACCAGCTTCAGAACCAACCCCAATAGTCTTGGCACCTAAATACGATACTTGATTGCAACAACGTGCATAGAGATTTTAGATATGTAGTGTGAAGCGCGCGCGTAGTTCCGTGAGACCAGATGGTGGAGCTAGGTAGGTAAGTATCGGCATTGTTTAGCTGCGCTTAGGGTTTGCAGTGCTTTAAAAAAAATTATAATTTTGCCCTTCTAAAAATTAAGACTATAATATTATAATCGGCACAGTCAGCAAAACCCTAATAATATATATTTATTGATAAGAATAATTGTTTCAAAAAATAGTTCATATAGACACATTACTTTCAAATTAGGTTTTATGGTGGTAGAGTGGTCTTCAGGTGGAATTTCACATAATGTGGGCAATAAAGTAGTAAATTAGGAATTCTCAAAATTCTGATAGACGTGTAGGTATTGCGATATACAACTAGTAAATTCGCTCCAGTTATGCAATATAAAGTACCTACCTACAATAGCCTACCTAGGAAATAATAAAGGTAGCTTATTATTTGCTGCCACCAGCGGGTGTTCTTCATTTATTCAGCTTGTTTAAGCATACGACCTGTTTTTTTGATTTTCTAATGAAACAAACAGGTAACCTTCATCTGCTCAGCGCCGTCGCAGGCGCCGCTGTTGTGCGGTTCGACTCCGAACGCATTGACGCATGCGCGGTCGTCCGGCAGCAGCGAGTCAATCTGGAACGCGCACTTCGGCACCGAATCCGTGCGCTCCTGTAAAAATACCACTGTTTATGCAAAGAGGTTGTCAGTTAAACATTACGATACAATGTTCATAGTTAATACTATATACCTACTACTAGGTACCTACTATTGATCCTACAGTCAAACTGATTGTACAGTTCTGTAACGCATTGCTTAAATTTATCTATCTATATTATCACGCCTTAACCCGAAGGAGTAGGCAGAGATCACTCTCTTCTTCGTGCTACGATCCTAGTAGGTACATATTTTAGGTTCATTCACGCTCATTAACCAACCGTTAGGGTAATTATGTCCTTACACATTACTCGAAAACGAATTTCTGAAAACGAGTGGATAAAACGATTGTTGCACTGCTGCACTGCAATTGTTCCTCAAGATACCTGTATTGCGGAATAATGAAATCCTCAACCATTCATATGCAACGTTAGGTCCCCACGTTACCCAACATTGAATATGGATTTCAGTAGGTAGGCCAAATATTATTAGGGTTAAAGCAAAATTCTGGCATATAGTATTATGGAGAACAAAAAATGTTTAAGAGTAGGATTAGTGGTTGTTTGACATTAAACACTGTATTCCTAAAAGTGCTGCGTAAATGTAATTATTCCCACTTGTCCCCTGGATTGAAAAGTGGAAATTTTCTTCTCAGTAGTCACTGCACATTTTCTTTACTATATTTACTTCCGATTAATTTTAGAGGGGCTAATAGGATACCGTTTTATTATATTATTCGAATTGAGCTTGAATGCAATTTGCTATGTATGGCAAACTATAAACAAATCATTCAACTCGTTTTAGGTTGTATTCAACCACAGAAACACACCAACTGCTCAAACAACTTTCTAGTTTACATTTATGACGTAGGCTACTAACTCTTCATCTGAAGCAAAGTTTGTAAGCCAACACCAGTGAGCCTAAACAATAACCAACCTTGTGGGACTTTTCCACTTACTGTGTGTAAGTTTGCACAATTCTGTGAATACTTCCAATAATATTTTACAAAAAGGTACCTACATAGCCTATTAACCGCCATGATTCTTTGAAACCGACGAGCTTACGACTTTAGGTCTTATATTATCAACGCAGAATCCTCAGCATAGGGACTGAATTATGCGATAATATCTTGTTTTTTATAAATTTTGTTTTGCTTTGACTTTGCCATAAAGACTTATTGTGTAGTGCGCACAAATGAGCCCTCAATCCTACTCATTGTGAGAACTGGCGGCCCATCGTTTCGAAATTCACTTTTGAATTCAAATTTCACAAATTTTTAGGAGTGTGCTCTAAGTCCTAATAATATTTTCAAAGAGTTTTCTCAAACTGGCCTTCACACCATAGGCACATTTTTATGTCTGTATCACTAGCAGGAACTAACCCCATTTCAAATACAAAAGGCCTTTAGAATAAAACATAGATAGTTGCATAATATACCACATGGATAAATAAATTAAAATTTAATTTAGCTCAATAATTTTTCTTATACAATTGCCTCAGTTTTACGTCGCATATTTCACTTCTCTGAAGACTTTTTATGTCCCATCGTTATATTGGCTATATCGTACGATATGGCTAATAAATTAGTAAATTTGTAGATATTTTAAGATATCTGATCCGGTTTTCTAAGGGTTAATAGACCCAAACTGTCGAAAGTTGATATATAAAGAAAGACGACATTATAAATAAAACGACCAGGCGTATTTAACTAACGGGCAACGAGACATAGGTAAATCGATTGTTTGTGCAGGGCGAAATAGAGAAACTCTAGTTTTGGTATGGACAGATAGACAAATTCAAAAAATTAATTCACGGTACCAATAACATATCTATATATTTCTGCTATTTACTACCAATGTCAAGTAATAAAAATAGTAGGTACTTGACATAAGCCAGCATTTCTGTTTAATCAAACCTATTTATGTGCAGTTCGACTCTAATATGTGGTTTTTAGGCAGGTCAACGATTCTATGGACTGATCTAGGCCGCAGTGGGATACTTATATACGAGTGCATCAGATGATGATAATGACGCGAACTAGATAGAGGACGTAGTTTCTTTTTTGACTTGAAATTTAAATGGTGCACATATTTACAAAATAATTATGATAATTAAACATGAAGCTATTTATAGAAAGTATATTTCGGAATTGACCGTTTAGGATTGAGTCGATTGTAAGTTTATGTCATCTCACCCAGCCGATCTCGTCGCAGCGTTTGGGTTCGTCGTAGCAAATGTAGTAGTTAGTGGCTCGAGAGCCGTCGGGCCGTTTCTCTTCGGACCACGTGTACCAGTTGTCGCCGAATTTGAACATGCTGTTGATGTGACTCTGGCGGTAAATGAGCGGGAAGATCAGCTCGTTGGGGTGCATGTTGCGCTCGGTCCCGTTGGCGTACTCCTCGTTCTGGGGCTGCGAGGGCGGCGAGGGGGCCGGTGGCGCGAGGGGCGGGGGCGCGGTCCGCAGGAAGGGCAGCATGCGCCCGGGCGGCGGCGGCAGCGGAGTCTCGTCATCTAGCCGCGAGTCCTCGTCTGATCGCGCCACCACCTTCAGTTTGACGGCGCGCGCGGCCGCCACACACACTAGAAGCCCCAGCCAGCCCATGTCCGCGCTCGCACTGGCCGCCCTCGTCGCGGCCCCAGGAAGCCCGCTCGCCGATAAGCTCTTGTTTACAAACACGCCGCAGCCTCCATTCACCGCACAAAAAGAACAACTCCGCCTCGCCTCGGAACCAGCGTTGTTACTCTTGGGAACAATAAAACTGCGTATTGTATACGTTATTGCTTTATTCGGGTACAAAGATGTAGAGTACAAAATAAAAATACTGCTTTTGGTATCGACCTTTTCCATATAACTTTATGAAAATTAAGCATTTCGACAAATACATGTTTTACATCTATCAAAATAATATTAAAGCATAAGTTTTATCTCTATTCTAATTATTATTTTTTATCTATATAGAAAATGTATAATCGTATAGTACAAATAAAAAAGCGAGTGAAGTTTGGACCATTGTTAGGAATTTAAGTTTTCCATAGTGCTCGAATATATGATACATCAGCCATTAGAATTCCTATTTACAAGTACCATATAAATTTGGATCTAGAGTGATATTCGACGTAGCATTAAGGGTAAGTATAGCATCACTAAGGCAGAGAGGGTGTTTATTGTACATCGTTATTAGATCTAAAGTTATCACTAGCGCACCACCGTGCTCCTACTACTTACACGATAATTAGACCTCTTAATCGATTAGCCTACGAACATTGGTTCCTTCAGCGCGGCGCCACTGCAGTGCACGCGGCGCCTGATTATGACTACAGCGCTCCCTACGAGCCCCGACGCCGACTGCGCCCACTACAAGCTACATCGCAACCACGCCCACACTCACTGACAAGCTCCGCTAGCTGCTATAAACATCTAATGATAATTCGTACCCCGAAGAGCGAAATACTCCAACTACGCGTTGAAATAATTTATTTTTACATCTAGTAACCCCTTGCAAGTAAATTAAAAATAGGTATTTAAAAAAATAATTAAGCGTTTTGGTTTATTCGCTCCTCAGGTTTACGCATAATAATACATTATAATAGTATAAATAAACAAAAAAATATTAATTGATTTAAATTTATAATAATATAGCACACGCGTTAACGCTATACCACTGCCACATAAGGGTACTACGCGTTATAGTAAAGCTAGATATAAAACATTATAAATAGTAGACTTTTAACTAATTCGTTGAAAAATATTAGACTGATTTGTTTGCTCCACATACGCTCCGAATATAGGCTTAATTCACTCAAATTGTGTCGAGGTAGAATTGTCTTGTATTTATTAATAACAGAAATAAATTTCAGATAAAATAAAAATAGATCTTTATTGTTGAGATATACGATAAAATATAAGCAATATATTATCTTATCATATATTGCGGCGATATGAGTCGCGAAGTCAGCGGCGCGCGAGTCAAGGCCCACGCGTCATTCGTTCATCCCTCCATTCGTTCGACCGCGCGCGTCATTCATTCACTGAGCTTACATTACAGATATGACTACGTATAAATTACGGGAACGTGTCTATGAAAATATAAAAGTGTCTGGAGCGTGCGGGAGGCGGACCCGCCTGCGCGAACCTATCGCTACAATGTACACGCTAACTATATAGAATCGTTCGATAAACTTCATTTGGATTAACTATCTAATGAATATAATTCTTAATAGATAATTTGATTATTGTACGAACATTTGTGCCTCTTATTATGAACTACAATGGTCAAGTATTCTCGAGTAATATAGCTACCGTCTATTATAGATGAAAGAAACATATCATTAATTCAGTTATGTATATTCATTGGCCATTTTAATTAGATCAAAATAGTTATTTACAAGAAGCAACTGAACGGGAGGAAGTAAGTAAATCACAGCTAAATAACTCGAACTAAAAAGAAAACAGAACTGTCGACCTGAAATTAATTTTCGTTTTAGTTAGGTATTTAAAATAAGTAAGTCTCACTTCATACTGCCAACTTCTCTAAATTACTACAAGATGTATTATTCTTTTTTAATAGGTTAATATTTTTTTTATACCCATGTAAAAGAAATGCAGTTTACATAGTTTACCGATTTTTTTGTAATTCTGCGATTAATTGAACGTTTTAAGGGCGATTGTTATTTTGAAAAGTTGTGATTATAAGCTGAAACGAAATAAAGAAGTATTAATAATTGAGTCAATAGCGAACGTACAGTCGATGAACACAGGCTTCCGAGGCGGTACTCGGCTTCGTGTATATAAAACACGTGCAAACTAAACGAACATTAAACGCGACCAAATAAAAAATATCACAGTAGGAAATTAGTCTCTTTCGGTTTCAATGTTTAAAAATATGGCCATTACGAATTTAAGACGACGAGGGTTTTGTGCCTTGGCTAGAGTGAGACAAAATCTGAGCCACGTTCTCCGTGGGTATCGTGGGATGATGTCTCGACGGCGCTATAAAATCACACTAGGAATACCAACTATTAACACTAGGGAGAGAAGGCGAGCTATGTGGAAGACAACGCTATGAGAAGGTGGGTGACCGCCGGCCCTACGCTAACGTGAACGCCAGAATACAATCACACTATCTACACTATGTCATAAGTACAATCAACGTCACTTCGTTAACATTCAATAAATACTTTACAAAGTGTGCACGGCCAAGTCTGTACACCGCCTGAACGGGCCACATTCAAAACGACTCAATAAACTTTTTTAAATAAAAATTAGAAAATTGGTTTATCTCATTAAGAAATTTGGTCAGGGGTCATAACTTAATAAGATGTAACAAAAGTTTACAAAGGTCCAATATTCTAATATTTCGGCTCATACAGTTTTTAGTACAAATAATTTTTGAAAAGAAATTGAAGTCTAATTCGTTGGCTGTTATTGAATGAGTCTCGTTCAGTAAGGTCGATAACATATTTACGCAACATACATTTGTGTTATTCAAGATTTATCAACTAGCTTTAAAAATATATTCACTTATATAATAAAACTTAACCTTTAATAAAAAATAATGTGTTGTTACGTAATCACATCAATAAATTCTTAGATAACTAGTTTCAGTCGTCCGGGGTATTGAAGGTCAACGCAGCGAACAATTCCTTATCAATTGAAGGCATCAACTGTTCGAATCGAATCTAGCAACGTATTCGAATTGTTATAAGTACGGTTGGCAATTGCGATTGTTAGTTTAACTATGCCTTCTCACCGCAGTTTCTTTTGTTGGGCAACTTTTCCAAGTGTTACTCAGCAACCTTCGACATCAAAAAGTTATTTATTCATGTGTTATTTCAGTATAAACGTAACAGAATGTTTCTCAATAAAAAGGAACTGCAGCGTCGATGCACCTTGAGATTACAGTCGTATGTAGACTTTCAATTGATAACAATTCTATTGCCATTTGTCGTTCAGCGCTGACACTTAAATGACCACAGAAGATGCGACACCTGAGCTCTATATAAACCTTAGGACAATATAGTATAATAACTATAGCATAACCAATATGAATAGAAACTGAAACGAAATTCCAGAGTATTTTCAATAAATCGGTTGTTCTGTGTTGGACGGAAAATAAATAAAAAAGTGTATATTTACTTTAATACATGAGGTCACGGTAATACTTTATTTTTGTATGTATTGTTTTGTAACATGTTTATTTTTTATAAGTTGCAAAAACAACATACAGAGCCGCCATTTTATTTAAATATAACTATCATTATTAAAGTATATGCAATATAGTGCCACAGAAGTTTTTTATTGCTTGCTAAGTACACTGCTAGAAAGTCTAAAAAATATATCTTTTTGAATCAAATGAAATGGTTTACTGAAAGCCCTATTTATTAAAATTGTGTTCTTGAAAAAAAAACAATTAAATAGATTTTGTAGATTCTCAATAGCGAAACCTGCCGTAAGTCTAAATAATTTGCAGAAATACAAACATGCTATTAATTCGGAAAATACGATGATAAATAAAAAAAATTACAAATTTGGACGAGAATAACTCCATACAAGCGTAATATAAAAAAAAAATGGGGAACGAAATTTAAAAGAACACTAAAGACTCTACTACCTTAACTCGCCAACTTAAAGTTAGAGCACTTCAGTCTTAGATTTGAATGGTAAATGATTAAAAATTATAAAATAACAAGACTTTAGGTTGAAGATAGATGTTTATGAAATAAAATTGGGATGAGTTTTTCTCTTACCAAAAATCATGCACGATCGTAATGATATATAAACAGTTCAATAGCATATAAAAGTCCGCGTGCCGAATAGGATGCTGACTATAGTTCAAATCTTTTAGAATGTTTTATGCGAACATATCACTAATAAAGTGAAAATCAAAAGTGATATATTATTATTACCACGATGCTTAATTGAAAAACATCGGAAGTTTCTCCAAGAAAGTTATCTTTTTAAATATTTATTATGCAAAACATAAACTGGTCAAAAGCGCGAGATCTTTTTAAACAGGTTATATTTTAAATCAGCTATTTCAGTTAAAACCCTAACCCTGAATTTTGTTGTTGGCACGCTGACATTTAAATGCAGTATTTTTGAAATTAATAATCAGTTCACGTGCAAAATACCATTGTAAAAAAAAGAAGTTTGGAAACCTTACCACGAGCTATCAATACGACACAAAGTAGTCTTAAGAGTGAGACGTCGCTTTACGCCGTGTATAGCCTTGTCTCACTCTAGCGAATACGTTTACACCATAATGACATCTCATGGTAACTCCCCAGAACACTGCGCCGCACTTACAATATAATCAAAATATTATTATATAAAAAATCATTACATATATTTGTCTCTAAGTACACTCAAGCTGAAAATATAGTGATAATTTTTGAGCTCTATTAAGTACCGGATCTTATACGATGTTTACTTGGTGCAATATGACTGAAACGTTTAGTAAATAACAAGAAAAATAATAGTACCTATCAGTCAGTACTTTATAGTGCAAACAATCACGCACAGTAGGCCTTACTTTATATAATATTATATTAAAATTTAAGTTTACTTAAACAAATAATATACTTAATTATATAGTGATGTTGTTTTACAGTCAAGAGAAAATATTATTTACACTCTGGTTGTTAACACACTCGTGTAATTAGAGTTAATTAACAAATAAATGACATTACAATAATTGTAGACACTATGGCATGCCCGTGTCTTACCTTATATTGATTATAAAATGTCGTGAACACTCTGTTATATAATAATATATTTGATAACATTGATTTAAAAGCATACTAATCTTTTTTGGTTTTCGTTTAAAACTTCTTTTACATATTTATTGATTGTAATCATAATTTTAGCCACTTTCAACCACAGACAATAAAAATAGAACTTTAATGTAATAATAAATGATCATTCATTCCTTTACTCTCAGTCAGGCGCATAAGCTCTTTGTGAAACCTTTTGTTGATTTTACTACTATTATTGTGTGATGAATATTGAAATTAATTAATAATAAAGAAGAGGAATAAATATTTGTATGTAAACTCATAGGAGCAATTAAAGCCTATTAGAGTTACTGTTACGGCTGTAACAAAGGGTCCACGACATGTCGTAGTCAAAATAATCGCACTTACGGCGCCACAGTCACTTATGCAATTACTTTATAATTGTTCTGAGTATGAAAAAAATAGTTGTGTAGGTACAAATTTGTATGATTATTGCCTTAAATAAATTTCGAATTTCCTCTTGCATAAAAAAAGGATCATCAAAATCTGTTAACCCATGTGAAAGTTCTGAGGTAACAGACATAAAAAAAGAAATACAGTCGAATTGAGAACCTCTTCCTTTTTTTGAAGTCGGTTAAAATTTACGCAAATTGCAAAAGTGACGTTTTAGCACCATAGATGCGAATTTATTTAGAAAATGTTAATAGAAGCACTATAGTCAGGCGGTGAGCGAATGTCACCCGGGCGATTGGTCGTAGCAGTGGTAGTCGTGGTCGAGGGTCAGCAGTAGCTGGTGGAGGTGGTGGAACGAGGGCCGGTCGAGCGGGGCGCGCCGCCAGCAGGCCGCTAGAGCAGGAGCCAGGCCGGCAGGCAAGGCCGCTGGGACCGCCGGCGGCGTCCAGAGGCCATCGTCCGCCTCCAGGTGAGACAAGTTCTCTAGCACCTGCACATATCATAAAGGCATCTTAATGACGTTTTGGCGTCAGAGCGAAAAAATACACATAAAAGCATTGTTTTATTTTAAACAACCCAGAGAAAATGCGGTTTTTTATCCGTCGGATTTTTGACAGACGTATGTCAAATTTATTGTCTCGGATGCTACCTCACGGTGATACCTTCAAAATAAAGAACTCCAAGTATCTAGACGCAATTAAAATGCTGCTTGTTCAAAATCGATAAAATCGTATTAGAGCGGCTCGCGCAGAGTGACATGAAGGCCTACAAATTGGATCATGGGTTCTGACATCTGTAATTTACACACAGACTACACCTCCCGTTTGGAGCGCGGTAAGTGAAGCCTCAGTATGTACCTGGAGATCGCTAAACTGGTGGTAGATGCGGCGGCGCGCTGCCCCGTACAGCTCGCAGAGCGTGACCCCGAAGGCCCAAACGTCGGAGCGCGTGGAGTGACGTCCCCGGAGCGCCACCTCCCAGGCCGCCCACCGCAGAGGCAGAGGCTCCGCGCCCTCCGCCCGGTAGTAGTCACTGGCGTATGCCTCGTTGTCGGTGCCGAAGTCGCTGATCTTTATCTGGTAGTTGGCGCCCACTAGGCAATTCCTATATAGATAAAGCAATTTATTCATTTCAGGAAAAATAGTTTGCTTGCACTCGCTTGATTTTGGACAGACCAAATGAGTACGGAGATGGCATTCCTCTTTCTCAAACCAAGGTAAAAGGGTTTTAGGTAAATATCCAGTAAATAACTCCATTGCTCCAGCTGTAGAGACGAACACTCACATATATTTTTATTTATTAATATGAATTTATGTTCTTTGTCAAAAACTTATTCTCCTGGACCTTCAGTAAAAGTCTAGATATAAAGGCTTTGATTGAGAGGATTAACAAAAATGCTAGAACAATCTAAATATAATAATATAAAAAAGATCGTAAATCGCACAAAGCCGGCGTGTTGCTAAAGGTTTGATGGAATAGAGACAATGGTGACCTGGCGGCAAGATCTCGATGCACGAAGCTGAGCGTCTCGAGGTACCGCATGCCCGCGGCTAGTTGCAGCGCCACTCGCGCCGCCGTTCGGGGCGGCAGCGGCCCCTGCTCCCGGAGCGCCCGCCACAAGTCCGTCTCGAGGTACTCTAGCACGACACACAGCGGCGGCGCGCGACACACGCCCACGACGCGCGCCAGCCCGCTGTGTGACAGCGCCGCCAGCACGCGCACGTCGCGCATGAACTGCTCCCTGACACAACAATCTCACTTAGTACGCGAGCTTCACAACATAGGGAAGTCTCCTGGGAAAGTAACGTTTGATTTTATATACGTTAATTGTTCAAATTATATTTTTTTAATTTTCTTGACACTTGACACTGGCAAATTTTAAATTGCCAATTGGGGAGAAAAAAAAACATAGGGAAGCATTAGTAACTGGATATCCGATCATTACCTACAGCTGAAAGTAGCGCTTTCATACCGTAAAGGCTGCGGCGACGATAAATGGGACTGCAGAATTTAGAGAACTCGAGACAAGTTTGATTTTTGCAAGGGGCCAAGTATTCGCACTCGCAGATACAAAAGTGTATTTAATTATGCTCGGAAGCGTTCCTTCAGATTAGTATAGCCTGAGTTGAAGGGAGTATGTTCGTTAGTGCATGGCGTAATTAGTCATGACAAACGTAATCAAAGGAGAATGTGATCAGAAGTTGAATAATGGTTAACTTAAAAATCATACAAGTACTATGTAGAGACTTACCTCTCTTTTTCAGAAGCATCGTGTGTAAGAAATTTGACCGCAACTAGCCTCCTCTCCGCGGTGATGGTGCCGTCGTATTCCGGGACCCCATCCGCTTCTGCCACGTATACCTGCGCAAAATGTTTGTATCAGTGTTCTTTATGCACAATCCGGATAAAGAGATATTAGAATGTTGAAAGAATAATAAAAAGTTGAAAACACATTAAACCTTCTTAAAACGTCGTGCAAAGCCCAAAGCTCTTGTGACATAAGTGGGTTCACTTTATTTAGTATATCGGCGAGGTTTGATCTCTCTGCCATCAGTCGTCGTTTAAACCTTTAATAGGTGGTATATTACCACTAAAAATTTATCTTATGCAGGTAACATAAGGTAGAAGGCTGATAAAAAAAGTCTCTTTTGGCTGTTCATGTGTTGAGAATATGATTTTATTTCATAATGATATTTTTACGAATATTAAGTGTAATTACCGTTCCAAATGCTCCCTCGGCTAGTTTGGAGATCATCCTGAGCCTATGTCGCGGGAACTCTGGCACAGATCCTTCCAGCCTCCGCCGCAGTTCCGTCACCGCCTCTAGACGACTCGTCGGCTGAAAAACACACACTTGTTAGTTTGAAATTTGGCGCCAACGAGGATAAAGACTATGTCTTTATGTGTTTCTTTTTCTAAAACAGTCACAATCAAGTCAAAGGCCTGTCAAAGTTAAGTAATGGCACACGTGACTAAAGCTCATATGTAATTTAGGAATCAAAACGGAAAAAAACAATTCACGGTAACAAGCCATTTTTACACTTCTGTACGTTTGTCTAAAAATACACCATATTTACAGCCAAAAACTTAAATTCACACGTTTTAGAAATTGAAACACTGCCTCGACGTGTCTTTTATCGCTTTCAGGTAAAATATTTCAAACAAATAATTACGCCAAATAAGAGTGATATGAATGTATCCACTTACCCGAGAGTCAGACCTCGCGGAGGGAGGTCGCGAGGGGGGTGCGGGGGGCGCGGGCGTCCGCGACAATAGCGGCTCCGAACTCACCTCCGGCACCGCGTACTCGTAGTTAGAACTGTCTGCTTGCAAACAACAAATTATATTAAGATACATTATATGCACTGTTTTCTTTTCGTATTCTTTTTTCAATTTATATTGAGAAATATATTATGATAGGAAAGTTCAAGGTCACCCAGCTATGCTCGGAGTTAACAAATTTATCAAATCAGCCTTATAAAGTCCTGCTGAACATTGGCCTCCAATAGATTACATTCTATTGCGGCTCATAATCACCTAACTGGGCAAGCGAATTGGTGATCGCAGTTCAAGCCAGTACACAGGATGACGCTGCTGCCTATCATACGGATGGATTTCTCTTCGTTGATTCCTACGACGCCCCGTGAAATCGGTGGTGCGTATTTGAATTTTACCTTTAAAGAAGAAATATAGGCCACTCACCCGAGAGCGCAGTATTGGAGTCCCCGACAAAGTCTTTCATCTCTAGTAGAACAGTGCTGTATGTGAAGTAAGGCGCGCATTTGAGCGCCTGGTACGGCTCCTGGTAGTCGTCCGGTTTATAGTCGAGATCGCAGACGGGCGGGGGGAGGAGCCGGCCGGGGGGCGCGGTGTGTGCGTGGGGGGCGGGGGGAGGGGATGCGAAGCACTTGCGGTGCCGGTGTCGCTGAAGCGCCAAGAACGCACCGCCAGCGAGCAGGATCGCTAATGCTGTCAGCACGCCCACTCCTGCGGACAATTGCAGGATATAAGTCTCCGCAGTGTTATGGCTTATATGGCGTGGAGGTCAGTATACCTGCACTCCGCTCCTGGGGTCGTAGGTTCGATTCCTACACAGGACAAGTCTTCGTGTACATGAATATTTGTTTTGGTGTGTAATTCCTATGTGTACTAAGTACCTATGTTTTACAAAAAAAAAAGTAATTAAGTATGTTCATCCGTTCTTTAGTCCATAAAACAAGTTCTTAACTTTACTTATCTCATAACTACATAATTGTTATTTGTAAGTGAAATATTATTATCCAGTTTTTCTTCACATTTAGGATCGAAGATTCAACAACAATATTGCTTTGTTTTAGCGAATATGAACCCTAAGCTCTTTAAGGCCCATGTAGATAGATGGCTTTGACGTTATAACCTATGCAACTGCAAAAAAATATTATTAGAAAATAAACGTTTTTAAAAGTAAAATAACCAGCGTTAATTATTTCACTGTCCATATAAAAATCTGTTTTGTTATATCATAAAACATACATGGATTAATGTCATTTTTTACAACAACGTGTCGAATATTTTTGTTATTCGCGGTAAGGACTTAATAGACTATTTTTATATGTATGGAAAATAAAACATATTTTTTGTACTTTCTCTTTAATTTTAGTTAAATACGATTATTTACTCGATAGTTTAGAAGATAACATTTTATTACCTAGAGCAACAGTGAGCGGGTCCTGCGCCCGTGCAGTGGACACTGGTGATTCTGTGACTGTTAGTCCGTCCGTGTCTTTGTTCGTGGCCGCGCCGCCGGTCGCCACACTAGTGCCGTCGACTGACTTGTGCTTCTCTGCTGAGTAGTTGCCTTGCGCCACATCTGTATGAGAAATTACGTTTGACAGTGCCCAGAAAAAATAAACTATTTACTAGACACAACTAAAGTATTACAACCATCATATATACAGCTCAAGAAAATAAGCCAATTCAGTAAAAGTTCATCAATTGGGAGTATTTTGTAATATAATTTTATCACCCTTTTTAAAGCCAAAACTAGATAGTGTTCCCCTTTCCTATGCCGCACTTCGATTAAAACCTGATAATATGTTACTGTACATCTGAAGCGCTTGTGGCTCCGCGGTGCTCGTTGGTCGGAAACGATCACCGAAGTACAGCAGAGTTTACAGAGGTCAGTCCTTGGATGGGTGACCGTTTGTGTGGCACTTGATATCGAGCGCTTCCGTGCTTCGGAAGGCACGTTAAGCCGTTGGATCCGGTTATCACTAAATGTGGTAGTCGTTAAGCCATGTTAGAGGCCTAATTGGGCGGCTCTAACAGCAGGACGCCATACACTTGCCAATCCGCATTGGGTCAGCGTGGTGGAGTATGACCCAATACCGTCGCACCTTGATATGTGAGAGGAGGATCGTGCTCAGTCGTGGGACGATAATGGGCTGAGATGATGATGATGATGACATCCGAGGTAATTGTTGGAATTTGCGCCGCAAATAGTATTCAGTAAACGCACCGCTCTCGAAGACGATCTCGCTAAGCAGCATCCAGCGCGCCGCGAAGTGCAGCCGCAGCCGCACCCAGCGCCCGATGCGGTGCCGCAACGACACGCTCACGTTGCGGCTGCTTTCGAAGATATGGTCCGGCTCGGGCGACAGCCGCACGGCTTCCGACTGGAAATGTTGCCCGCCCACAGAGAACGATACCACCACCTCCGAGAACACCTGTATAAAGATAATTCTTTATTTGAAAGAAATTACAATCATTACACAAATACACTAAGATATAGTGATTTACTATCCGCACAGTTAATAATAAATATCTCTAGACATCCCACAGCGCCCTAAGCTAGAAAGGTTTCTTTGATTAAAAAACAGTTTTATGAACTATTCTACAACAACTACGATTGCATAGCTTAAGTTAATTCTATATATCACATGGAGAAAGTAGAGACATACTTGCCAGTACTAATTTAAATATAATTAAAAACAGTTCCTGGTCATGCACACAAAAATGTATGTTACACAAACACTAGCTAGACTATCAAATAAAGCAAACCTTTGATATCTATATATACAGCAAGATAAGTTAGAGGACGTGAAATTATCTATCTTTATATATTAAACTTTCTAAAAGCACGTCTTATTTTGACAACTAAATGTGTACTCAAAACTTATAAGTAATAATAGGTTGGGGAAAAAGTCTTTTCGTATTTTTGTATGAAAAGTCAAGACATTTTTTTCAAAGTTTATTTACATTTATTTACAATATATATGTACCGTTTTGTTGAATAACTTTCTGCCATTTTGTGGGCAGAGACATTATCCCGTTACTGTAGAAACTTTGGGACTTCTGATCAAAAAAACGGGTCAAATAGTTTTGGCAGTCCTCTCTTGAGGTCAACCTTACAGAACCTAAAGAATTCTGCAGAGACCGAAACAGGTGAAAATCTGAAGGCGCAAGGTCAGGGCTATATGGTGGATGCACTAGGACCTCCCAGTCGAACTCTCTTAATTTTTGCTGAGTGGCTAAAGATGTGTGTGGTCTAGCGTTATCGTGATGAAAGACCACACCCTTCCTGTTGATCAATTCCGGCCGTTTTCTCTCGACTGCTTCCTTTAATCTCATCAGTTGCTGGCAGTAAAGATCAGAATCGATGGTTTTGCCGGGCGGTAAAAGCTCATAATAAACAATGCCCTTCCAATCCCACCATACACACAGCATCACCTTATTTCGTGTTAGGCCAGGTTTGGCCACAGTCTGTAAAGCCTGGCCAACTTTCGACCACGACCTTTTTCGCACGTTCTTGTCGTACGTGATCCACTTTTCATCGCCAGTTATCAATCTCTTCAAAAACGGCTCGGTTTCATTACGTCTCAATAATGAATCGCAAATGAGTACACGGTTCATTAAGTTTCTTTGAGTGAGCTCGTGTGGCACCCAAATATCGAGCTTTTTTGTGTAACCAGCTTTCTTCAAATGGGTCAAAACTGTTTTGTGGTCAATTCCCAGTTCTTCAGCTACATCGTAACTACTAATATGCCGATCTTGCTCCACTCTTTCAAAAATGGCGTCCATTTTATTCGTAACAGGGCGACCAGAGCGAGGTGCATCTTTAACATCAAAATTTCCGAACTGAAAACGTTTGAACCAAATTTGTGCTACTCTTACTGACACTGCATCAGGTCCATAAACATCACAAATTTTTTTCACTGCTTGAGTTGCATTTTTGCCTTTTTTATAATAAAATTTTAAAATGTATCGAATTTCTTCATTAGATTCACTCATTTTAACGGAGAGAAAAACAAATGAAAAATAGCGGGAAACAACTTTTTTTTATTTTTTTCTTTTCTTTATAATGGAACCTTTTTAATGTTACCAAAACCAGCCAGACACAAATAGTACAGTCAAAAAAATTTTATAATAAGTTTACACCTACGTTATGCGAAAAGACTTTTTCCCCGACCTAATATGTGTCGAAAAGTTTACTTTATATTAAAAGAAAAAAATAAAAAAAAGTTGTTTCCCGCTATTTTTCATTTGTTTTTCTCTCCGTTAAAATGAGTGAATCTAATGAAGAAATTCGATACATTTTAAAATTTTATTATAAAAAAGGCAAAAATGCAACTCAAGCAGTGAAAAAAATTTGTGATGTTTATGGACCTGATGCAGTGTCAGTAAGAGTAGCACAAATTTGGTTCAAACGTTTTCAGTTCGGAAATTTTGATGTTAAAGATGCACCTCGCTCTGGTCGCCCTGTTACGAATAAAATGGACGCCATTTTTGAAAGAGTGGAGCAAGATCGGCATATTAGTAGTTACGATGTAGCTGAAGAACTGGGAATTGGCCACAAAACAGTTTTGACCCATTTGAAGAAAGCTGGTTACACAAAAAAGCTCGATATTTGGGTGCCACACGAGCTCACTCAAAGAAACTTAATGAACCGTGTACTCATTTGCGATTCATTATTGAGACGTAATGAAACCGAGCCGTTTTTGAAGAGATTGATAACTGGCGATGAAAAGTGGATCACGTACGACAAGAACGTGCGAAAAAGGTCGTGGTCGAAAGTTGGCCAGGCTTTACAGACTGTGGCCAAACCTGGCCTAACACGAAATAAGGTGATGCTGTGTGTATGGTGGGATTGGAAGGGCATTGTTTATTATGAGCTTTTACCGCCCGGCAAAACCATCGATTCTGATCTTTACTGCCAGCAACTGATGAGATTAAAGGAAGCAGTCGAGAGAAAACGGCCGGAATTGATCAACAGGAAGGGTGTGGTCTTTCATCACGATAACGCTAGACCACACACATCTTTAGCCACTCAGCAAAAATTAAGAGAGTTCGACTGGGAGGTCCTAGTGCATCCACCATATAGCCCTGACCTTGCGCCTTCAGATTTTCACCTGTTTCGGTCTCTGCAGAATTCTTTAGGTTCTGTAAGGTTGACCTCAAGAGAGGACTGCCAAAACTATTTGACCCGTTTTTTTGATCAGAAGTCCCAAAGTTTCTACAGTAACGGGATAATGTCTCTGCCCACAAAATGGCAGAAAGTTATTCAACAAAACGGTACATATATATTGTAAATAAATGTAAATAAACTTTGAAAAAAATGTCTTGACTTTTCATACAAAAATACGAAAAGACTTTTTCCCCAACCTATTATATTTTTCACTTGTTTTTCAATGGCTTTACCTATCTATATTTAAATTAACATTAGTCTAAACAACTGTGATCTTAACTTTCTCACTCGTTATAAACCAAAAAATCAAACAACAAATATATTTTTTTAAAAGAATAGACATTATTAACAACTTTAAGGCTCATATTAGCCTCACAATGCAGTTGACATGTATAACATATTTTTCATTGAAGGATGTATTGTTAGGTGTGTGAAAAACAATACATCTATTAGTGGGCTACTGGTGTCGCTCAGTCATCTTAGTCACGTTATTGTCTCGCGATACTTGCGAAACAGTGCGTCCAACTACTCGCAATGTTTCAACAAAAAGCGTGACGCGAGCGGTGTTATGAATAATAACAGTCCCATTCTTTATCGCGGAACTGCTCTGGTGCACATTTCCGGTACAAAGAAAATTGTTTTTGAACCATAATCAGAATATTATAAACAGAAAAAGTAAAGGATTTGGAAAAGGTTAGGGATCGGCGTGATTAAGTTGAGGAAAATGTACACAATGTTTCGGTTTCTAATCCAAACTAAAACCAGCTTTAGTTTTAAAATACTGATAAATGCTTATGCTATACCTTTTTTGGCGCGGGTAAGGCTTATATATTTAGTTGTAATGTAAGCTTTAATAGCTTTTATTTTGTTTGTTAGATCCTATGCCTGCAGTAAATATATTGTTCGAGATTCTGAACCTTTCTTACATAATAGCACAATGATATGAGCATTACATATAATAATTTCAATTGAGTTCGTCACTGAAATCGAAATAATGAGCAAAATAGTGCGAGGAAACAACAATTCTTGCATTCGCACTGCGCCTTGGGTATAAACTTTAGCAATGTGTGTAAACGTCGCCTTTGTAAGGCGGAAGACGAATGTGAAAAGACTTGGTCATTGTGACAAACAGAGAGAAATAAATTAAAAATCTGAATAAGGTTATAGCGGGCAATTATATTATGACCAAGTAGCATATTATTCCCGTGGCCCGATACACGTCAATATTTCACATCAAGAATTAATATTTTAGTGTAATTTGAAAATATAACATATACATAATTTTGCATATAGGGAATCTACCTAGACCTAAGGAGCCCGAGCCAACCTCACCTGCAAGTGATGCACCTGCCGAAAAACGGACGAAGTTCTAGGCTCGCTGCCACCTATTACGTGGGACCAGCTTTATAAGTGTGGGCGTATAAAATCTGCCTACCCCTTTGGGGAAACAGGCGTGAATGTATGTAATTTGAAAATTTAGACTAAAATTACCGTCCAAGAAGTATTGCTTGCACTATAAAAATAACTACATGTGCAGTCTTGAATGATGTAATTATTTGAAAGTGCCTTTAGAAATGCAAACTAAGTTACGGCACAAAAAGTGAATACTTTACCTTATCTTATCATGGGGGCCACAGGTAAATAAATATAAGGCGGACTACAGTCGGATCTATTGTGCAACTTCTTAATGGTATTCATTTCTACATATTCGTCTGCATACTGTAATGTGTTAGTTTAAACAGTGCCATGACTAACCTGTACATCGCGCATGAAGCGATTGCTGCAGTGCAGGTGTAGGGCTCCAAACTCGCGCACTCGGTCGAATTCGAACACGATGACGACAGCAGCGGGATCCTCCGTTGTATTTTCTTCCAACGACTGTAACGCATGCTGTGGTTTGATAAGCGGCGAGTCAGCGCGCCATCCGACCCATGCCGGCGCTCGGTTCGCCTCTCGGATCTCGTCACCGCCGAACCTACGCAATCAACATGTTTATCAAAAATAAAACACGCATGTCCTACTCTCCTTCACATCTGCTCTCAGTCCCCGGCCTATTTAGTCTAGCTAGCAACTGCTAAGACCCTCTTAGCACGAACCGCAATCGTCAATTCACCTTCGCAGACTTACCCTTTTCCGTGCATTGTCCCCTTTCAATATAGGAACGGCTAGTTCTACTTTACTAACGTTAACATATTATTATGCTTACTCGCCCTCCATCAGTCTTCGTGGAACCCATAACCACCACCTTATCTTTCCTAATAGCCCCCTTACTGCATCTTTAAATTTGCTGGACAGCATACCTTGCAAGTGTTCGGTCCTGTCCGCTCACATCCCCAGCATAACCCCACCGTCTACTTTGCGTAAGCGTACTCTCTATCTCGCCAGACTGCCCTTTATCAGCTTGACTATTATTTAACTAATCTCCGCAGTATACCTCTGCCCCTTGCACTGACCTGCCGTCTACCAGCCTGCCCAGCCCGCCTCGCAGCTGCTCGCCCCACTCTCCGTCGTACCACGAGTCCGTCAGCTCTACGCCATTGCTTCGTTTGTCTCCTCGCGGCATCGAGTACGCCACTATGCCCTCTGCAAACAAAATAAGTAGTCAATTGACAGTTCAAACTATAGCCAGACATAGACGGTATGCTTTTGTAGGTCGTTTGGGAAGTTTATAAAGTCAGCGGTGGGTTTAAAGAACAGAAAAGAAATTAATTAAAATCAAAATCAAACAAAAAGAAAAGTCAAATAGATAGACAATGAAAAGGAAATATCAAATCTTTCACACTTTCCTATATGGTCTTTCCTTTATAAACATCTTGCGTTGTCAATTCTTTAAATAACATTTCACGCCCTTATTGAGGAGCCTCTGATGAACTTTAAGATGCGGTTGATCTGATCTCTCTCTAGAGCTTCCTGGCAAGAAAACCACGCTAGGGAGCTCATTCCACGACCAAAAGGTAAGCTCCTGAAGGGTTAATAACAATCTCTCTTAAAGTGCTTGCAATTAAACAAATGAAAATATTAACTTAATTTAATACAATGACCGAGTAATTAATTATATTTATAACGAAAAATTCTTGCCGAACTATAGCAACCTGTATTCATTTCTTTTTGTTGTACCAATTCCTAGCGAGTGTTGGCTACTAGCACTGCCATGAATTATTTACGATGAACATACAAACATTGTATTTAAAACAAACAGTAGCACAGTTAAGTGAGATTGCATCGCATCAGTCGGCCCGCGAGTGACGGCCGGCCCGTCGGCAGCCCAGGGCTCGTTGTCGATGTCAAGAGACTCTCGCCCTATTTACGAGGACACGAAGCCAAGTACTCATTACGATATAACGTTGGGGCAACAAGAGTTATATCTCACGCTTTGCACTGAGATAGAAGCTGAAGCAGACTTAATGTACATTAAGCTGGATAGTCACGGTGCTAAAAATCGGCAAACGTAAATCCAGAAACTGACCATAAGCGCGAAGTTTAAGTTAAATGCTTTCTTTAAATTTCATACTGAAGGTAATTTGTTGGATTTATGTCAGTCGAACTGATCTAAAACTCCTTAGTTTTAGGGCCGTGAATGACCTATACACATAATCTTTGATTATAAATGATCAACACAGTCACAAGCTACATTGATCATAGGGATTAGTCTTGCTGCTGATGCCGTAAAGAGTTTACATTAACCTAAATGTTATGAGACATTCTTTATTCACTGGCGAGTTTATGAGCGATAGCTCTCACTGATTTTCCAAATAATAATAATAATAATTTATTTCTGTATAATACTAGCCTAATTACATTATTTTATGAACATAAATTGGGTTAGTAATGCAGTTAATTGAAGTGTTATCTACCTAAACTAAGTAAAGTTAATTACTTGTGTCTTAGGTATTCACAATAAATATGTGTTAGTGCTTATTTAACAAAATTCCTTACAAATAACAATGGAGTATGCTTACGCAATTCAATTTATTTTTTGAAATGATAGGAAAATAACTTTGTAGTTGAGACGGACGAATAATTGATGTTTAGGGGCAGGTAACGTCTTAATTTTACTTATTAATTTCAGATTTTTGCTCTCTCTTAAAGACAGACCGTTAAGATGATATAAGTTAGTAATTTATTCTATGCTTTTAGCAGACGTTTTGCCTTTTTGATAGAATAACAAGGTATATATAAGATTCACTTATAAAATCTGTTTGTTACAACTCAGTATATTTCCATGACATACTTGCTCCGTAAACTCACAAACCATCTAATCTACACGAAGAATGCCATATGAAAGTTCGTAATTTCTCGAAATATTAACTAAGCTTACTTGACCTTTCGGTCAAATCCTCAAGCTCAATGAAGCCATCTTTTATTTGACTATCACGATACAATAGTACCTACTCATATTTAAATAAATCTTTCTCTCTTAGACGTTTCAACCAAATAGAGTTTACACAAAAATACTTCCAAAAAGATTGTTTAGTTTTTTCTACATTTGAATATTTTCTAACCAAAAATACGAAGTCATAGATACTAACCGTTCTCAAGTAGAGGATAGCATTTTATAAATAGTTGTATGAAGTAAAAGTGTCGGCAATAATTCTTAGTCTCGTCGTCTGATAATCTTTAGCATTAGGTAGAGTTGGAAAAATTATCCATGAAATAGAAAGTAAAACAAATATAATAGTCTGATACTCAAACGTATTGTGCCATAAAAGTAAGACGATGTAAGCAGCACAAAGTAGATGTCGGCTACTCATTCATTCACATGTAAATATTGACCGAAAGCCGATCACGGTACCGCGCGGCTCAGCCGTTCACAGCTCGGCGGGACGCGGCCGAGGCTTATGTGGGTATTACCCAAGTCAAACATTCAATATCCTCTTTCAGTGCTGACTTATACTATACGCCGTCGTGTTCTTAAGATCTGCCGATACATTACTTAGCATATCTCGGAGGTATTGCACACAGAAGCCCGTTTAAATCGCATCACATGCTGCTAGTGAAAGAATATCTGGCACAAAAATGACTTCTATGTATTTTTGATGGAAAAGTTTCTATATTCAAAAGATATATGTTATAACTTTTATCTTTATGCTTGTAATAATGTATTTAATATCAAGAAATTAAAAAAAGCACTAACATCATTCCTACCGGATAATGGGCAGCAGCGTCATCCTGCGTACTGACTTGAACCGCGATTACCAGTTTCTGTGGTGATTATGTCCAAATAGCCCCAATAGAATGTAATCTATTGGGGAGGCCGCTGCAGAACATTTGCAGTGGACTTTTTAAGGCTGATATGATGATGATGAATAACATCTTAATGCGTTTTATTTTCAATCTTTATTCATTTGATTTTGCTTGGTACTTAAGACGTGTGTTTGATTCATATAATGGATGAAATGCTAAGTGGGACGACGACGACATCAAAAGCATCGTAAGTGTAAGTCATTAGTTGTTATAACAGTGACTAAGCTACCACAATTACTCTGACCGCTGCACGCTGCCGGCCAATCTACAAGGCGCGGCGGAACGCGGCTGTCGGCGACGCGACGCTTGTCGTAAAAATCGCGGCGCTCGGGAATGCACCGGCCAATCCCGCTTATTGCTTATATGCCTTTATTGAGACCGAGCCGAGCACAATACGTTTTATTTATATTCCGGGCGGCTTTGAAACATGGCAGCGTCTTTGCCCGTGAATTTTTAACACATGTCTAGACTCTGCTCCAGTCTCCCTTCAATAACGCGCCCTTACAGTGTCTTTCTAGATCGATAGACGAGTTTTGGGATTATTTTGACTGTTAATAATAATGATAATAATGCTTTGTAATAATAATAATAATGCTTTATTGTTCAGAAAAAATACATAGTTAAAACATATGTCACTGGACACTAGGATTCCCTGTGTCGTGGAGACCAGTCTCATTCATCATTTTCAAAAAAATAAAAATACAATGCAACATTAATGTATAACAAATAGAGAAATTCTGGTCGTGATCAGATCAGGTGTAATACAATGTTACATTATAAATTTTAATGTAAAGTAATACAGTTAGAGAAAAAGAGATTATTAGCTTTTGCAGTCGGGACTACATGTGTAAATTGCAGTATAAGTCATCTTGAATGCCTGATGCCAATAACCCACAAAATTTCAGATGTAGTCGTTCGCTACACAGAGCTCGTGATGGTATCCCAATATTATGTTTATGAAGCAATTGCAAAGGTATGTGTTCCAAGCTGCTCTTTGCATTATTCGCAAGTGCCAATATCAGTCAGTTTGATATGAAGCAGGTGTCTGTTCAGTCTGCAGGAGCGTCTTGGACTATATATTTAGGTTCCAACATAATAAAGTAACCTTATTTCATGAATTATAGCCGATGAAATACCAAGGCTGAACAGTCGTTGTATTAGCTCTCTCAATCCCCAATGCTAATTACTAATAAAAGATTTAGCGCGCACTAATTGCTTGATTGTCCCCAAGGAGATTCCTAGCTTGGATCTTAGTATTGCCGCAAAAAATCCATGACCGGAGCCATCGGCCTTAGCCAGCCACAGCAAGCTCACCGGCTTAATGCATTTAATTAAGTAAAAGAAAAAAAAGGAAGCGTAGCGTCCGGCGCGGGGCGTGCCAATATTCGGTAGTGCTGCGGGATCGTAAAAGTGGTTTAAAATAAGTCATGCAAATGGCACGTGGCGCCGGCAACAGTCGCAAGTGCCTGCATGCGAAATACCGCGCCTGTTTGTGGACAAACGACAAATACTTTGTAGTTACGTTACATGAAACTCTGGAATGCCCGTGCCGCATATTTCACGAAGCTAACTATACTTTTCCAATGAACTTTTAAAATTCCGCTTCAATACTTCTTTTGAATGTGCAAAAATGCTATTTTCTTTAGTCGATTATTCAAGTCGTATAAACGTCGAGACGGACGTTACAAATTGCCATACGTCCTGACAGCTGTTAGCCTGAAGTTCTCTTTGCTGTTTACGAAGTACACACTCTCCTGTACTGGAAGAGTTCATTGAAAAATACACGCGTCAGTCCGTTTCAGGGCGATAATTGCGAACAAAACTAGAGCTCAGTTATCTAAAAGTGTGTGTTATTCTGCTTTATGGTGAGATTCAAAATGAATAGAAATTAATGATGTGATATTGGTTGTAAACCCAAAATAGAACACTTGATGTACTAAAAAACTTACTAGTACTTTGATAAAAAAGAAGATGTCTTAGGTTTGGATGGCAACGGCAGCTCAAAGGAATTAATAAGGTGGCTGTTCCTCAGACACGGCCGCCGTAATCACTTCGAGATGCAAATACCGAAGTAAAAAAAGAATGGTGATCCAAAATGAAACCACCTCAATAGTTAAATTTTTGTGTGATTTTTCGTATCTTTGTTCATATCAGCTAAATAGAGTCATCATCTTCATCTCGACCACATGAAGTGTACTACTAATAATAGGCCTCCCCAAAGTTTTTCACGTCGATCGATCATGAGCCACCTGCATCCATCGACTTTCCGCATTGACCAGATCATCGGTCGATGTGGGGGATAAAGTATAATGTAGCTTTGTAATAAGCTGTTTTTTAAATTCAGTTCTGACTAAGACGCGCGTGTTTGTTATTTTATTTGGAAATCCGATGCCCAATAAGCTAAGCCCGATATTGCGCTACAGGCAAACAAAAATTTTATGGTAAAAATTATAAAGCGTTTCGAAGGACCAAAGTTGGTTCCTAGTAAGCTTCTAAAAGTTACCCTTTTCCACTTTAAAGGCTAGGCTCTGGAAGTTAACAAATATTGTTTTTTTTAATGTTATTAGTTAGTAGTTTATGGCAGTTTTTAAAAACCATTGCAGTAAACATTTAATTCTTCAAAGGAAAATTTTCAACCTTTCCCCTACTATAGTAATTATAAATTTCCGCTTTAATTAGAGCCTCAACAAGCCTTAATGGTATGAACCAAGACCTGGCTTTAACAGGCTTATTATTTTACACCACAAAAAATATGTAGGTACAAATCATGTTAAAATGGAAAAAAAAATATGGTCTAATTATGGCCGAATCACAAACTATTTTACCCCTTTAACTTCAGAAACTTATATTTGATTACAACAATTTTCATATTTATGTATTACCTGTACCTGTATTTTAATTTATCATTAAAGTATATAAGGTCAGCAGTAGTAGTCTAACCAAATTTTGGCTGAATTTCAGTTATTACATGGATGGAGCAACTGCTGTCTGACCTCCGCAACCCAGAGGGAAACAACTTTCTATGGTAAAATCAGCTGTCAGGATTTTAAAGGGCACTGACTTCCTAATAACGACTGCCATAGATGTTCATGACAGCAAGGACCGACGGCTTAACGTGCTTTCCGAGGCATTATCGATTCCTCCATGTCTCGAAAATCTGAAGCTCTTCAAACCTGAAGTTCGTTGGTGCGTCAAATCATGTAATCATGCGCCCACTAATCTAATTAGTGGGAGCGCGTGGTTCCGACCGGAGATCGCACCGCGGCATGCGGTTACCGTGGCCGATTACAATTAACGCAAATCCTCTTGGACGTCGGCGAGTCGCGATAGAATCATACACAATCTTCGGCGACTGCGAGGTGGTACGGCCAGCGCCACCAAGCATCTGCGTGCTTACAAAACTAGAAAGCTTACTATACCAAGCATGCCATATGGAAAGTCTATGTTTTCACTTGTCTGTGACTTGTAAAGAAGAATGATTGTAATTTTTGAAATCTTAGAATAGACTCACTTGTTTAGGGCCCTTGCCAGTGTTAAATTATTTGATAAATTAAGTTTGCGTTTTTATCGTATTAGTCAAAGTCAAGTACAGTCCGTCAAAGACAAGTCAAAGTCCTATGCCAGTAAAGTAAAGTAGAGGAGACTTTTCTAGAGATTCCATAGAGTTTTGGTTAGTTAGGCCCAGTAGTTAAAATTATTTTTAAAACCAAGTGAAAGCAATTCAGTTTTTATAATTTACTAATATTGCACAATATTTAGATTTGAGACTTAAATCGGTTTTCTTAAAAAGTACCCTACATTCTGCAACTTAACGATTAAAATCGTGAAAAAAAATGTATTTCATAAACTATTATGGAGCACTTGAAAACGTCAAAACAAAATATTAATTTAAAAAAAAAAATATAATACTACAATGAAATCACGAAGCTTAGATTTACTTAATTGTTTAATAAAAAGCACTGTGTAAATGTGCTAAAGAAATTCCCGATTTCATTATCTATTTAGACTTTATCTGTGCAATAAAAATATACGATGCGGATATCACACAAATTCGCGTGTTGGGAGAATATGATCTAAATCCCTCTCACCTTGATTCGTGATACCTATGCTCTGTAGTGGTTTTGAGATGACGTACCTGTCCAAGGACACCCGTAGAGCTCGACGCGCAGACACACGGTACGGCGGTGCGCGCTGTGCGGGATGATGCGCACGCGCGTCGCCCATATAGCCGGCTCCAGCTGGTTCTTCTTCTCCAGGTACGTGTTCGTGTTGCCCGTCATTACCTGAACCAATAGACACATACTTATTGTTGCCATTAAACTAAGACATGAACTACTAGACTAAGGCTTGCATTGTATTGTAGGCAGTGTGTAGTGCACTTAGAAACCGTGCTCTGCGATACCGGGTGTTCGAACTTAAAAATTTAACGGAATTTCATTTAGCTAGGGTAGCTTAGGGTATGCATTGCATATTTACATATATGGCGAGCAATACTATACTAAACAAATCGATGTAACGCCACTTAGTTGTAAGTTTGTTTCTAACAAGGAGGTCGTCTTAACCCTTGATCAAATCCATGTTGCGGGATTGTTACAAAGAGTAGCCGACCGAGACCGCGGCCCAAAACATATGGGGTTCAAGATGGGACATGAATGGGCCAGCCAGTAAAAGTCTGACGGGTGTATCACACCGCTTCACCCAAAGCTGGAGGCTGTTATTTGATGATATACATCCGTAAAAACACATTACATTCATAAACGTACTGGGTAGATTAAATTCACATTCGCCTCTGATGTATGATTCAAAACTTTTTATTTTACGAAATACATACATTCACGCCTTTTTCCACGAAAGGGTTAGGCAGAGGCATATTTTACGCCCACATTTCGCCAATTATATAGTTAGTCCCACGTAATAGGTGGCGTGCCTATTGCCGCTTACTGGCACTGTTATGTTCACCAGAGATTATAAAAAAAATTATGCACACCTTTTAAAAGTAACGGTTCAGAGCTCTGAGAGGATCATTTGCATTTTGACACAAAAAGATGACGTTAGATTGCAATTATCACAATTTTTTATGCGAAGTACACTTCAAATAATCACACTTAATCTTCTATCGTAACATTGTTCCCTTGCATGCGACAGCCGCATAACAAACTAATAAAATATCTAAGAAGGTATTACGGAGCAGTGTACCTACAACACGCCACCCTAGTTATAACTCTGAAAGTTGTAAGCGTTTACGTGAATTACTCGATCAGTAAGGCGAATGTTTATGAAGCTAGGGATTATAAGTGAAATAAATAAATTATTATAATCGCTATAAATCCTATACAAAAAGGTCCTACAAATACCCTGGCCTGTAGTAGGACTAGTGTAAAGAACACTATAGACATAAGGTGCTATTTATTGTATGAATACACTAACCCAACCGTATGCATTTAGTAGAAAAACTATTAATGTGTCACTTAAAACAGACACAATTTATTTACTTTTATGGATTAGTAGGTAGGTAGATTTTACAGATCCCTCGTTGGTCCCCTCTTATAGAAGCGCATCTTTCCCAAAAAGTTATGAGGTATTACCGATTCTGACAGCAGTACGCCATATCGATTGTCTGTTTGAGACCATACGGTATACAATATTTCTGGTGGATGGTATGATTATAAGATGACATTTTTACTAGAAATGGTATGGTGTTGCACAATGTGATGGTATACCTCGTCTCCTGCCGCAGTCCGGTAGCGCACCCACTTGTTGAGGCGCGGCCGCCAGTACTCCAGCACATAGGCCTCCGCGTACTCGCGGCCCTGCCCGTTGCCGAAGCGGCCCTGCGTGCCCACCGCGGTCACCACGTGGACTCCGCCAAGCGCCACCTCCAGCCACTCCGTCGACTCAGTGGTGATCTGCGCCATCGGGCACCACGCTCCGCCTTTTATCTCTTGATTCAATCTACAACACAAGCAACAATTAAAGACTAAGCTACTTTCAAATCCACTTAAACCTTTTTCGTAAAATATGTGGCAAATAAAATATAAAGGTTTGCATATTATAGTCGAATTATCAAAACTAAAGTGGCCACCAAGTCCTTTTTGTACTTAAAAGATAATTTTGTAACATTCCTAAAAATATATCTGTACTTAGTTAGAAGTAAAATCAAAGAAAATTATGTATAATTCAATGTATTTAAAAATAATTAGGTTTTGATGTCAATTTTTGATTATGATAGGACAACGTAGGATTCGCCTGCACCCCCCGACTGGTCTCCACCTTGTCGTGGTGGGGGGCTGAGTGCCTCCCGGTAGGGCGCAGAGGGCGCTAGGGAAAAGGTAACACCCAGAGATCGGCGACTCTGGGTGCCCTTAGTACTGACTACCGGGAAACTAAGAGGGACCTGTGGAGGGCGCAGCGGGCGAGCCAGAAGGGCCCGTCAAGCAGCGCCAGGATGGTCTTAGGCAGCGGGGGCAGGAGGCCTCTGCTGTCTAACCATGGACCTTCCGAGAAGTCGGCCACGCACAAGGTGCTATGGTCGCACAAGGAGGGCGCCTCCACTGCCTCTCTCTGAGGAGGTCTTCCCGGTTTTAGTCCGGGGGACGTTGGCCGCGGGCGGGGTGTCAGAGCTGCAACCCAGGTACTGGCCCCCCGCCTCTTTCTCAACAAGCGGCGGGCGTCGTCGGATGATTTTTAGTGGGTATTACTGCTGGCGGTCGTGTCTGCCTGTGGTGAGTCTCACATACCTCTCTCGGTCCCCCTTTGGCCGGGAGACAGTGCGTAAAAGCATTTTGTTACCGACGTACATCAAAAAAAAAAAAAAAGAATTCGCCTGCACAAATTAATTAATAAAGCTCATCAAATGCATGAATGGACTGTATAGAGCATCTTGCATAGTAGTGTAACTGTGTAAGTGTGAATATGACAATTAAATGACTACATAATATTAAATATTTAAAAAATAAATTACTTAATTAAGATATACGTGAAACTAACATATCTTAATCTGATAATAACCATTATATTAAAGTATCATTAGGGTTTACGAACCCAGATGTCTACAAATTCGAATTATAATATTTAAGATTTTACACTAGTACGACCATTTAATTTTAAAAAAATCGGTATTCGGTACAGATACATAATAGGTTGGGGAAAAAGTCATTTCGTATTTTTGTATGAAAAGTCAAGACATTTTTTTCAAAGTTTATTTACATTTATTTACAATATATATGTACCGTTTTGTTGAATAACTTTCTGCCATTTTGTGGGCAGAGACATTATCCCGTTACTGTAGAAACTTTGGGACTTCTGATCAAAAAAACGGGACAAATAGTTTTGGCAGTCCTCTCTTGAGGTCAACCTTACAGAACCTAAAGAATTCTGCAGAGACCGAAACAGGTGAAAATCTGAAGGCACAAGGTCAGGGCTATATGGTGGATGCACTAGGACCTTCCAGTCGAACTCTCTTAATTTTTGCTGAGTGGCTAAAGATGTGTGTGGTCTAGCGTTATCGTGATGAAAGACCACACCCTTCCTGTTGATCAATTCCGGCCGTTTTCTCTCGACTGCTTCCTTTAATCTCATCAGTTGCTGGCAGTAAAGATCAGAATCGATGGTTTTGCCGGGCGGTAAAAGCTCATAATAAACAATGCCCTTCCAATCCCACCATACACACAGCATCACCTTATTTCGTGTTAGGCCAGGTTTGGCCACAGTCTGTGAAGCCTGGCCAATTTTCGATCACGACCTTTTTCGCACGTTCTTGTCGTACGTGATCCACTTTTCATCGCCAGTTATCAATCTCTTCAAAAACGGCTCGGTTTCATTATGTCTCAATAATGAATCGCAAATGAGTACACGGTTCATTAAGTTTCTTTGAGTGAGCTCGTGTGGCACCCAAATATCGAGCTTTTTTGTATAACCAGCTTTCTTCAAATGGGTCAAAACTGTTTTGTGGTCAATTCCCAGTTCTTCAGCTACATCGTAACTACTAATATGCCGATCTTGCTCCACTCTTTCAAAAATGGCGTCCATTTTATTCGTAACAGGGCGACCAGAGCGAGGTGCATCTTTAACATCAAAATTTCCGGACTGAAAACGTTTGAATCAAATTTGTGCTACTCTTACTGACACTGCATCAGGTCCATAAACATCACAAATTTTTTTCACTGCTTGAGTTGCATTTTTGCCTTTTTTATAATAAAATTTTAAAATGTATCGAATTTCTTCATTAGATTCACTCATTTTTACGGAGAGAAAAACAAATGAAAAATAGCGGGAAACAACTTTTTTTTATTTTTTTCTTTTCTTTATAATGGAACCTTTTTAATGTTACCAAAACCAGCCAGACACAAATAGTACAGTCAAAAAAAATTTATAATAAGTTTATACTTACGTTATGCGAAAAGACTTTTTCCCCGACCTAATATATATTCTTTATTGCACAATAAATCCAAAGATATCCGTTAAATAACATTTAAAAAGTTTAGTGCTGACGCATATAATTAATTCCTCTAATATCGTTGGTTAGATTTTAATCTATCCAACGATACACTGAGGCTATTACATACTGGGTAGATTCGAATTAGCTGATCGATTGGAGAAAGTGTCACTTTAAATTCACGTTTGGGACTCAACTAAGACGAGCTAATCGACTCCGACGGTAAGTTCGAACTCCTTAGGGCTTTAAGTATATTCTGCGATATCATTAGTACAGTAAAAGGTCAACGCTTCAAAATTTGATATAGCGTGTTTATTTTGTAACATTAAAGTACAGTTTCTTGAGTCGCAAATAAATTCCACATTTTTTGTTCATATTTACAAAATAATAATGATCATCTAAAAGTTAAAGGGCTTATTATAAAACGTGATCGAAAGTTAGACCAGGTTTAAAACTAGTGCTGTCACTTTTATTTGATAAGATGAAGACAGTGACAGCACTAGTTTTAAACCTGGTCTAACATTAGATCTCGTTTTGTAATAAGCCCCTAAAGCTTTTCCTTTCCATATGACGTATTATATATCGTGCATTAGACGATCTATACTCCTGCGAATTATCTGCACTTCGGTTTTAATGTCGTGGGTACAATTTCCCATTTAAAAGTTTGTCTTGGTACTTCCACAAAAAAGAACTTCTTTATATATTTTTTTATGCGCTATCTAGTACCTATAAGTAGGCTTTGTGTGGGGGATAGAAACGATAGTATGATGTGCAAGCATATTGATTTATTTAAGCAACATCCGATTTGAAGAAAGTAATTATTAAAAGCCCTTCTGTTGTGTATCAACGATAATGATTAAACCTTGAAACCGAAGTACTCGATGGGTGATTCATATAGCGGTTTCTCAATAACAAACACACAGTATTTATAAGTTCCATAGAATGAATTGCAGCAGTTAACGATATCTCGATGCGAATGATCGCGTTCCCGCTGCCGCCCGTCCGGATTGAAAAAGTGATACTAATTGCCTTCAGAGAGCCAAGGGTTGCGAAGACTGATTGATAAAGTCAAAGTCAAAGTCATAATACTTTAATCAACTTTGGCGCAATTATTTTTATAAGGAATATAAATTAAAACAATATAAAGTGGTAAAAATTGATTTACCTGCCTTTAGAGTTTTTTGTCCAAATAATCGCAAACTTCTTGGGGTAGTAAATTAGTATTTAATTAAGTTATCTCACATAAAGAATTTTAATTTGAAGTAGGGTATATAAATATAAGGTTATTCGTATGTGTTGTATATGAGTATTTACTCTTGTCTAGTATCCATATAACAAAGCTCAGCTTAGTTTGGGGCTAAAGGCGAGAATACATGTCTTATATTAATATCTAGTGATTACTTTGGTAATTATAATTACAGAATCAATTTGATCTCATATCTTTAATTGGTTATTAGTGTAAATGGTTAATGCGCAGTTGGCTTACACACGTGGCTGCCCATGTTAGGTTTAAGGAACCTAATCTATTAATTTAAGCAGTATTTGTAGCAGTTTCGCACATCGTTGATAACATACCAATGCAACTACTTATTTTGTGCACATATTGTTTTATTTTATTTACATGTTTGTACATGCTATATAAAACACATTTTACAGGTTCAAATAGCAGTTTGTTCAATTTCAAGCTAAATTGAAAATAACAGTGACCAAACAAAAATGTTGGGTAAATTGAGTTAAATGTGTGAAATTACTATTATTGATATGATTTATAGGCTATTGAATCGAGGAAAGAAAAATGCGGGTTAGGAGATGATAAACAAAAATATTGCGTCCCAGTAAGCTTGTGTCTACCAAATTCCTAACAAAGAACCGTTTTGGTTGGTCGTTAGTTTGTCCATATTATAAATTGACCGTGCGTCTTTATTTATTTCATGCAACGTTGTTATCATCATATTTTACATACATACAGTCACGCCTTTTTCCCCGAAGAGGTAGGCAGAGGCATATTACCTACATGCCCACATTTCGCCAATTTTATTGTTGATCCCAGGTAATAAGTGGCGAGCCTATTGCCGCTTATCGGTAGCTATTATATTCGCCAGAGCCTCGTCCGTTGACCAGAAGGTGCACCACTTGCAGGTGAGGTTGGCTTGACTCCTGAGATATTGGTAGGAGCCCTATACCCTCTCCTTATATATATTATACTTTTTGATTCAGTGATTGTATTATTTTTAACATTAAAGTAAGAAATACGTATTCTAAAGTCTTAAAGGTTATTAAAAAATTATAAACATTCTAATCATTACACAATTTTTTTACTTTTTGATGCATAATAATCCGTAAAAATGATTTTGATGAATTCAAAAAGAAATTATTTAATAATAATGGTTCCTTGTATGAAATATATAATAACTTTTATAAATATAAGCACATTACACATACAAAGTTATATGTAAATGAAACTAGCTAAGTGCATGATATTCGGTCATTCAATTTAGCCTTTATTGATTAACGGTGTAGTTAGTATAAAGGCTTGCTGTAGTTACTCTAAACTTCTCCTACACGTAGTTTAGAGTGCCTAGTTTAATGTAGGTTGTCGATTACGTTATTTAGTATAGTACCTAGTTAAACTTGCGAGAGTAAATTAATTGTTCCATCAAACAACTAACAATACTTTTGGTCGTATCTACTTTGGTTGGTTGGGTAAATTTAAATTGACACTTCCATTTTTAGTTTGTCGCGTACGTACTCAAGTGAGTAAAAGCGGACGACCCCAACCGCCACGCTTCTTATCAGTGCGCATCATTTATGGAAGTTCCATTTGCATGGCAGAGTGACGCCGAGAGTTCGAGACCTGCTGAATATGACCCAAAAACGATGCCAACTAATAAAGGATGCAGTGTGTGACCTGGCAGGACGGCTCTCATTAGATACACAACGTTCATTAACTGGCAGCCGGGGCCAGACACCAGACGGGGTCGTGAAGGGCCTCCACTCCTGGCTCTAACGAACATCTCGCTAATGCGTGCTCGGTTCGATCATTACGAATCCCGACAACTGAAGATCGCTTTTCCCGGCTTTGTTTGAATTTTCAGTCCACGGCATAACTTGAACGCTCTAAAAGCACTTGAATATTGGATAACTGTTTGAAACATGTTCCAAGGGAGACTAATGGTCCCTATTAGCTGATATAACTATTAGTAACGTACATGCCAGGCGCTCACTCATTAGGACACATGGCTAAAGGTGCTAGCTCTTCTATTGCTCAGTCCCTGTGTTGAGGAAACTATTCGTATTGCTTAACAGTCGGCGAATTTTCTACTACACGTAAGTCAAAAACATTGTGTTTTTTATAACACTTTTGGATGTATATCCAAAAGTGTTATGACTCCATGGCGAAATTGAAACGATGATTCTATAGCTTTGTTAGGCTGTAGATAGATACGAATATGTTTTTACCTAATTGAATGTCAAGATCTACATATATATGACAATATGTAGAAAAATAATTTATTTATCAAACTATCTCGTCTTAATAAGTACCTACGATCTTAATTAATTTTAATACATCAACCTCCTAACAACATCTAAGAAGCTCAAGCCAACCTCACCTGCAAGTGGTGCATCCGCTGATCAACAGATGAGGGTTTTGCGAAAGTAACAGATCCCGGTTAGCGGCAATAGGCTCACCACCTATTACGTGGGACCTGCAATATAATTGGCGAGGTGTGGGCGTTTAATATGCCTCTGCCAACCTCTTCAGGGAAACAGGCATGAAAGTACCTATGTAACACCAATATAAACTTAATTTAAGCAGCTTAAAATAATAATCTTATAAGCAAATATTTTAATGTGCTCGTTAGGAAAATAACATCGAATTATATATATAATTTATCAAACACTTCAAATCTATTAACGAGTCAATTATTATATTTACCTATGTTTCAGGGGTCGCCGTTTAATTCCGTGGAGCCGGGAGGATTACACACTTCAACCTTCTTCGGGATCTATCTAACTTTTCGTTTTATGAACGTTATATTTTCCAACTTTTAATTTGTTTACGTATGTTGCTAGCTAGCTAATCTTCTCAATATGTTTTATACGTATACAAGCAAAACGTGACAGACTGATTTATTGATGCACAGCTCAAAGCTTTAAGAAGTTGTTTGTACGTAGAAATATTTTTTATGACGTTATTACATATATAGAAGCAGCAAATAGTTGAAAAAAAGTTTGATAATTATTATCTTATATCTAAATACAGTTTAAGTTTCAAGAATTTTTGTAAATTTAATAAAGGTGGATGACTGAGAATAGGTGGATGACTGGAGTCTGGCTCTGGAGTCAGTCAGCGATAGAATTTCAAATGCCTCTTAGTTAACCTACTCGCCCGTGGGCCTTGACTATACAATTTAAGGTTGGTTAATTTTGCAATAGATGATATCAACTTAGTACAAGGTATTCATACATAGTAACGTGCAACTTGTTCCAATCAAAGGAATGAGCTACGCCGCGCTTCGGTGGCCTGCGGTATGCTATCACTTTGACATTTCTCTCCCCATCTTCAAATAGTTGCATGGTTGCTTTCAATTTACATGAGTTATGCACAAGTTTGTGCCGCTGTCGTATATTGATATACCAGGGAACTTAATATATCTACAGCTATAAAATAGCGTAGTGCTGTTCAATCAATGCCTGACAACGTGCGAAATACCTATCGCTCTCGGCCAGTGCTCGGATTGTTTAAACACACAGGACACGAGGGTTTGTTAGCATGGCATTTAATTTAGGCGAGCTTAATAGCTGGTCCACTGCGCTATTGACACCTGACGCGTCATACCACACGCGGGTAAACTGTACCAGCTGCATTATACATTTACTTCTAAACTTCGTATACTTTCCGTTGTGAATTTAAGTGATACGTCTTTACGATAACGACATCAGGACTTTTATGTTTCTGTAAAATGAGTTTTAATAAGATCACCCTAGTTTTAAAGCTCCTGAAACATAAGTTCTTAATTGTCATCACCCATTGTATCGATCCTTTGCTTTCGAGAGTTCACTTCTGTGCTTCTAATATAGTAAATAGTCCCGACTATTGAAGTTTTTTAAGTTTCTTCAAACATGAGGTTTTAAATGTGAGCACCCGATTATCGAAAACCCATTTTTGAGTCGAGACAAAGTATTGTTCTTTAATTATTATATTGATCATTATAGGAAGGGCTTGAATTACACATAATTATATTTACAGTGAAGTCCAGCAGTTACAAAGATTAGTCTGATCAAACAGGACACAAAACATATAATAAAACATAATTATGCATTAACACTACAAAAAGTAATAACATTCCTCATAAACATTACAATGTAAACAGTGCAATTCACACTATTAAGTTTCAATCAGTCGAAGAAGACTAGTTGCGATGCGATCGATGGGCGTAAGGCGACAGGCGACTGCGAGCGACTAACTGCCTGCTGTACGCATTATTCATGGGCACGAACCAGCTGTGATTTAACCAACGCCGCACTATAAAAGTTTACATCTCGAGAGTGGCTCATAATAAATTGTTTGATTGGCGAACAGATTGTACCGGGCACCGACCTAACACTGTATTTATCGAACGCTTTATAAAGAGTCTGCTCAATTTGAAATCTTGTTATTTAAACTGGATGATCAAATCGGACTAAGTAGTTTTACGTACATTGTATAGTTTTTTTAATAAAATAAAGTTGACCATTCCTATACCCCGCCTAATATTTCCAATAACCTAAGATTTTATAATTTTGAGAAAAAATACAATTAATATGTTTTTACTTACAGCAAGAAAACTAAAATATATTTGGCGTAAGAAACCCTCTCTACGCGATTTAAACTCCAACTTTTTTAGTTTTTTTAAAATACGTGTGTCTAGTTTTTTTGGTAACTAGTCTAGTCACTCAAACACTACGTGTTTCCTACTACGAACAGGAAATAGCATTTGAGGCCTCCCACAGCGGCTCGGGTCAGGACAACGTCACACGAATCAGTGTGGCCTTTGTGCGGTCCGGCTTTATTCCCACACAATGCGTGTTAATTATGTCAAGTAGGACGACGACGAACGTGCACTATGACAGCGCATTGACGCAACATCCATTACTGGCCGGAGCTGTTGCCTGGATAGGTGCCGCCATCACCGCGACAGGTAGGCAGCTCGCTCTCCCAATAATCATTACCTACATTGTTACCGTCATCGCGTGAGCCGTACGCTCGCGTGACATATTTTTATGTTTTTCTTTGTAATAATCACGAACGGAGTCACCGAATGGATAATGTATTATTTGTTTTTCCATTTATTTAAATGTTCTGTGTGTAACCGAATGATATCGTGTGGCAACTGGCAGCCAATGCATAAACAATGGGCGGGTTAATTCAGCGGCGGGCAATGGGAGGTGTTTCGCAGCCATTGGATGCGGCCACATACCACCGAGCGTTGCGCCCGTGCGGCTGACAGAGCTCTCGTCGGAGTAGTCGCCTTCACGACCTCACGCGCCCGTCGTGTGTCCGTAGCGTTGCATGTTTTGTCAACACGCACACATACTTTATTTAACTTCTAACCTATGCTACTCGTATAGTATGACTCTGTATGACGCATTCCAAAACTATCTAAAGCAGAGATTACGTGTAGACTTGATATCCAGTGTTTTTGTATCCTTTCATTTATTTAAATTTGACCTAATAACTACTAATTGATGTCGTAATGGTGTTATAGCCCATTGGTAATTGAATCCCAATCGAGTGCAATCAATATTTTAGAGACGGCTCCGCTTGTTGTTGTTGTTTCCGGCGCAGGCGGTACTGGCGACGGAGATACGGGTGCCATCAATTATTCAGAACAGGTGCTTTTCGTACTTATTTATAACAATAATACTCTGTGAAGTAACTACGAGTATTAAATCAATTTCCATGTACTTACTTTGTACGCGTAATTAATTCTTAATCGTTTGATAGGAAAGTTAAGACATTTGTTAAGGGACCCGAGCAGTTATTTTTCTTTTCATAAATAAATTTACCCTACGAGTGCTTCCTGTCAAGCAAATTCGTCAGCCAGTTATTTATAAGAGACCGCTTTTATTCCTTTTTACATTTGCAGGTATAACTTAATTGTGTAATGGACGATGTATAAATGTCGATACAAAACGATGAGAATAATTGTACCCAGACAAAAGTAGGGATGTTTATTTAGTGATATGCATGAATGGTGGTATTTAAGCAACGCTCGCTCGGGGCTGTTTTCTCAATTGTACAATCGATATAGTGGGGAATAAAAGCACAGGGCAGGTAGCGCTCGGCTCGGCTCTGTCCGTCACGTTCACATGCACAATATGCAGTTTCTATATCCTTACAGTGCACCTATCTATCAGGATAAAGAGCAACATAGGTGCCTTATTCATGCGCCGACTCACCGAGCTTGGCATTCACTGAAATTGAGACAGAAGCGCACTCGTTTGGATTGACGTGCACTTTTCTACTACGTAATTGGCATACGATGGACAGGTGATTTTGTGCTTTTTGTATAAGCAGCCACTTGAACAAATTATATTATTAATCGGACCACAACAGGCGGCGTGCAGGGGCGGGGAGGTGGGGTGTAGGCGGGCGCCGCCGAAGTGAAGTGTACAATTTTAATGACAAGTCGGCAGCAATTAGCGAGTGCTTCCGACGGACACATTATTACATTTATTAGTCATTGAAGGTGGAGCTCGGGTCGGGAACTGATGCGCGGATCTACTTGCCGGGGCTGGTGCGGGGCGGGTGCAAGGGAGGGAAAGGGGTCCGGTCAGCCTCCGCGAACGAAGATCGGAGCTAACAAAACGTAGGGGAGCTTTTGAAACAGGTAACTAGCTAAATACTGTTAACTGTTCTTATAATATTATAAAATAAATAACTTTAGAACGAATATTTGTGTATACATTATTTTTAAATAATGATGACATTAAGAGACGAGAGCTACATATATTCAAGATTGAGTTATTATTACATAATGGTCTCATAATAATTAAATCCGAGTATTTAATTTATTTACTGTTTTAGTTAAAATATTTCACGAAACCTGATATCGTAAACCAAAATCGGCTATTATATAAACGACTTAAAAGAAGTACACACATACATACATTAACGCCTGTTTCCCCGCAGGGGTAGGCAGAGGCATATTATACGCCCACAATTCGCCAATTATATAGTTCGGCCGACGTAATAGGTAGCGAGCCTATCGGCCGCTTATCGGGCACTGTTATGTTCGCCAAAGCCTCGTGCGTTGATCGGCAGGTGCACCACTTGCATGTGAGGTTGGCTTGGGCTTCTTAGGTCTTGGTAGGATCCCTATCCGGGGGACGTTGGCCGCGTGCGGGGGGTCAGAGCTGCAACCCAGGTACTGGCCCCCCGCCTCTTTCTTAACAAGCGGCGGGCTCCGGCTGATTTTTAGTGGGTATTACTGCTGGCGGTCGTGTCTGCTGGCCACTCCCACACCCTCTCTCGGTCCCCCTTTGGCCGGGAGACGAGATGCATTTTGATACCGTTGTAAATCAAAAAAAAAGGTAGGATCCCTATACACCCAAATCAAAAAATATTAGTTTTTCAATTCCATTGTACGGGCTCAATAAGCAAAAAGTTTTTGAAGCCACGTCCTTGTGAAAAACGGAACTAATATTAATTATAGTTTTACATAAATTGGCCTACAAATATTTTTGCTAGCTTTTTATTTTCATGTAAAGTATAAGCGGCGCGGCTTAAAGCGCAACAGAAATTTGGATTTTTATTAGGGGTGGGAAAAATTGCTCCCTTGCACGAGACATTTCAAATGTAATAGCGCCACAGGATAAAATTTTTACAGTGTCAGTATTAGGTTAGGTGACAGTTTGAGTGCCATTTAATATACATTCTGAATTAAAAAGCCTTTGTTGATGCTGCAAATAACACATCAGTTGTTAACAAAAGAAATATTGTACAATATATTTCTGCAAATTCATTTTATTCAATATAAATAGTTTTTAAGATATGTAGAGTGTGTGACCGTGTCGAGTAATGTGACTTGTGAGTTTAATTTATGGTATATGAGTGTGTAAAATGTAAAATGTGTGTTTGTGACATGGGACTCGCCTGCCATTCTGCGGGCCGACGTTGCCGTCGTGAAAGGAGGAGCTGGCGCTGAGGTCGCGGTCCGCGATCTGGCCGCTCTCCATACCCAGCGGCGCGATACATTGGGCTGCAACAAATTCATTATACACATTAAGTAAACCAACTACAGCTGGAATCGGCGCGCGATAATCCGCGCAAACTGCACATAACCCACTTGGCCACTCGCTACACAAATATTCGCAATGCAACGCAACTGGAGTTGTTTCAAAGTCGTCAAAATATAAAATTGCAATAAAGCACGCTGCGAGAGTTTGGCCCCGAGCGCCGGTCGACCGCCCACCGAAAGTTTCCTTTTCATAAAAACCCGCAACGTTGCCAAATGAAAAACGAGAGTGCCCATCAAAAAGCTTTTGCGAGTTTCCAACTCTTTGCTAATTACTGGCGAAATATTTTTTTTCCTACGACAAAGAGTCGATGGGGGAAACATGGCACAACCGCAGCCAATAAACCGGCGACGATCGTCGAAGGTAGGTACTTTGCGGCTGCGTCTGGAAGCATCGGCTAGGCTTCGCGAGCGACGGGCGCGGCGGCAAAGAGAACGATCAAATGTTCAAATTCGCATAGCTAACAACATTAATTAATGTGACCCGCGGCGCGCGATATCAGCACAGCCACAAGCAGAGCGTAGAGCGGAGCGCTGGCCGTACATGCCGCGCCGATAGGCGGCGAGTTACCGACATGCGACTGCTAATTACTCTTTCTTATCTTGTCACTCATTTAAGAGCACATCATTCACACTTACTTACATACGCCGACTTATTTTATTACTCATATTTTCTATACTTTATTACACGACGAGCGTATTTCGCATAGAATAATCAGAATCACACAAATCACAAACTGATTGTTGGTGCAATAAAACAAATAAGCAATAAACTTTTATCACATTATATTATGGCCATTCTATCTAGCTCATATTATCTTTTGTTTCAAAGAGATACAGTACTATTCATATTTTAGTTTCAGTTAAAAACATTATAAGATAAACCGATGTAGGTACAATCACGTATAGGATATACGGTATATCCTATGTTTTATGGGATATTAAACAAAAAAAGGAAATGAGAACATATTTTTCACAGTATTTATAAAAAAGAAGAATACCTCGACCGGTTCACTACGGGACTAAATCACAATCTGAAGGCAATGACTAAGCTTACGACGAAGTTTTGCGTAGTTGCCACATGTTCAAATTTGCAGGCATAATAGATTTGTATGCATTCATCAATTATTGCTTGTGCAATAGTTATAAAATATTTTGAAGATTGAAATGTTGGAATTAAAAGAGTGGCCGTTTCACGGACAGGGCGGCAGCGCGAGTCGAATAGCGGGATGCGCTGCGATCGTGATCTGCCGCGCCGAACGCCGCGATCCGCTTCATTACAGCACAATGATGGCCATCAATCATCGGGCGAGCGGGCGCGATCCGCCATGCAGGCATTAACGACATTTCATTTTAACGTTTACCAATGACACTACCCGAAATGGAACTGTCTCGTGATGATTCGATGACAGATAGGCGCGCACTTAATACAGCCGAGTGTAATGCGTCATTGCGTCACATTGAGATTCCCGACGAGGAACGACCGCGCCGCCCGCGCCCGTCACCCGCCAGCCGCGATACTATCACTACATTCTGCAACTCCAGCACGCCGCGCGAACCATTATAAATTAACGTTAACCCAACTTAACAACCTAACTCAGAGGATTCCATCGGCATACTTATCAAAATATAATGAGGAAAAGTTATGCTGCGCAAAGCTTTACGGTGAACTCGAATATGGCGAGCATCCTCAAGTTTCGGATAGGCGAGTACGATAAATAACCCTCCGTATTAAAATTAATATTCAAGGAGCGGTTTAAGACACAAGAGCCGACGGAACAGATAGTGATCACAGTGCAATGGCGAGCACACCACCGGACCGAGCGTATACAGACTATTACAGACAGACACAAACGCGACGACTGCTTCCAAGTCTGGAAGTAAGTACCTTCAATAGAAGGCACAGTAAACAGTACATGAAGCCAGGATCGGCTCATGGTCTGTAGATCATGTTCTGTATGTTTGCCGAACTTGTTTTATTTGAGTACCATACTTTTGTTTGTATTTATGTTGATTGACTCAGTAATTGCTGTATAGACAGGGTATAGCACTCAGGTTGATCTTAGCCCAGACTCTATATTTTCAGTGAGATGTCGAGGAATGTTTATTTTTAATGCAAAAGGTAAGATTTAAGGCCTAAAACGTTGAACCAGATTTAATGAATAAAATAATAGATGGGACCTTACAGAAGGACATAATGCTGCTTTAAATCCAGCGTTCCACAGCTCCCTGTGGTTAACGAGACAAAGTTACGGTTGGCCGCTGCTATAATACTGAAAGTTATAATCAAAGTAACCAACTAACCAGTAAGCTACTTTAGTTGTAAGTAAGTAAACTAATTGGCGCGTTTCTGCATCAGAGCTAATCAACAAGTGGACGCTACGAACGTGTTCCCCCAACTCTCCCTCTTCTATATAAATAAATATTCTCTGAACAATTATTTAGCTCCAAGTGTCATTAAGAACTTGTGTTATGGATAGTAAAGAACGGATAGACATACCAATATATATATTTTTTTTTTTTGTAAATTAATACTTAATATACATTGGAAAGACCCAGATCGGAACAAATATTCATAATTAAGCACACAAAGATTTATGCTGTGTGGGAATCGAACCCAAGACCTTAGGAGCGGAGAGCAGGTATTCCGACCTCCACGCCATATGATATGAGAGAGCAAATGACACTTTTATTCTGGTGGCAAGAAATATAGGCTTTTAGTTTAATTCAGTCACCAAGTTACTCTTTATTATATCAGCCAGCTTTCTGATAGTAAAATAAGGATAGCTGTTTCGGAGATCAGCCCCAACAAACAGACATCAATAATTGTTCTTTCTTATAAGTACCGTATTACTTTCATATGCATTGAATAAAAAGCTATTACTTTGACATGAATGTGATGTAGTAAAACCGCGTTCAATTTGACAGAATTCAGTTATATGACGTCTCTAGAGAATACGTGCTCGATCTCGATGCTTTCAAGATAAATAAGGGGCGTTACACATGCACTTGCTCTGTCTGAAACATCAATAATTCTGTAAAAAGAATCCCACAAAGAGACTTCATTCGATAGATTAAGTAAGCTGTATGTAAAACATTTTATTCAGTTATTTATAACTTTGTACATATTGATTTGAAATAGAAGAAACAAGCCACTTTTATCTTCGACTATTGGTTACTTTAGTAACGTGAAAGTAACATAAAGATATGTTTTTTATCTTCCTGTTACTTACTGCCTGTCTGTTAATGTCAAAGGAATGGTCTATATTTGGACGCAATTGCAATGCTATAGAGATCAAAAAAGTCTATTGGATCAAGTAATTATAATTATTATTAATCTTTCAAAGTAAGCTTGTCATATATGTTCATATAAGTATATATAATTACAAAAATATATGAAATCAAAAACAAAGTCATTTATACAAGTTTGGCTCAATAAAGCTCTTATGAATGTCATACTTATAAACTAACGCGCCCATTCACTGCGGGCGGGAGCTTGATCGTAAAGGAACGGGCAAGAAAATCGTCAAGGCAACATGTTAAGACAAGTATATGGTATGCTAGAAATTTATATAAAACTTAATAGTCTCTATCTGTAACTAATTTGGATTTTTATGCATTTGTTAAGAAACTGCGCCCTACTTTACATCAAACGACAAATAAGTCTCCGAGACTTCCTTGCTGACATGATAAGTAGAGTTTCTTATTTAAATTGCATATACCAAATAGCGCGGGTAAGATTTATTTCTTACAAAGTAAAAAATATCACTATGTAAATGAATAAAAATATTTAATCTATTTTAACACAAATGGCTATAAAGTCATGGAGTGCAAAAAAGCAAATAATCTAAAAGAAGGATAATTAAAGGAGGGCATCATTATATTATTCCAGGCTAGGACATACCGTTATCTACGTACTTTTACTTGTAGTTTTAATAGGGATAAGGAATGAAGTGATAAGGGCCGAAGCTGGTGTGAAAATATAGTGACAGGAATTGAGAAAGGTATGCTTAGATGGTTTGGTCATGTTGAGAGGATGAATGAAAGTAGACTAACGAAAGTGATTTATGATGGACAAGTGAATGGAAGTGTTGGGGACCACGTAAAACCGTAAATGACCAAATCCAGAAAATTTTGGAGAAAGGGCAAGTGAAATGTACCCTAAACCGATGCTGGTATGAGAAGGTTAACGAGTGTGAATGAAGCTAAGAGTGTGTGCCAAGATCGTAGCAAGTGGAAGGATGTGATCTCTTTATTATGTATGTATGTTCTAACCATAAAAATGCGTACTAACGACCGGACGAACTGCAAATAAATTTAATCAGTTTTACAGGTAGGAATAAAAAAATACCTTATAGTATGAAGACGATAAAATTTATTTCTTTGAAATAATTTAATCTATAGGTACTTATGTAAAAATATAATTAGATAGAAGCAATTAGTGTGGAAAGCTTAATGAGGTTTTGCCGGGAAATGGGAAAATGCATAATCTGGTCCCTAACTGAAATTGCACTAATTACAATATCATCCATCAAACTCCGTTGATTTAATTACCGATCAGTATAAGCCTATAAGTTATTTGTATCATTAATTTCATTCAAACCACCACCAATTTTAGTATAAATCAATTAAAAGCAAATATATAGCGCATACGTTTAATTAATCAACATCAGGAAAACATAAGAAATTCAATTATAGACTCGGCCATTTTTGTCCAAACTGAAAACATATAAAAGTTGTGAGAGTTTCGGCACACTTAGCAATTTGTACAACATAAACTTGAGCACTCGGTCCTCGTTCCATATTCCGTTTCGTCCGCAGACGCCGCCGGTGTATTCCCTCCACAACTTTTTTGCACAGTTCGAAACGGGAGAATTTATTTGTAGCGAAAGTTTCACGTGGGTAATGAGCGGCGGCGAACAGGAGCCCTTTGTGGCGAACCCTCGGCAAGTCGGCAGCTATAGGTCACATGCAAATACAGCTCGCTCGTTTGTTGCGTGTCCGCGCCGCCTGCCTGACGCAACCCGCCATTCGCCGCACAGTCGCTGTACAGACGGAGCACGACGACAAATTGCAAACGTCACAACGCTACTTTGGAATATTAATAAAAACAATAAATGATCCCGTGATCGAAGCCTCCACGGGCCAGTGATTCTCAAAGTGGTGACTCAAGGAGGCACATAGCACGGTAGCGGATGCGGACTATAAGCGCAACTTTGAGCAGCGCTGAGCTTGTGCGTGCTCACGCTCTCGCGTGACATGTAGTCGTCTAATGAATAATAAACAGCGCGCACTGGCGATGGCGACTCGGTGCTCATTCATATCCATCCACGGAAGGCAATATTCTTTATACATAATACGATCGAACTGGGCTAAGCGCGTGCGATAATAATATCGGCTTTGGCTTTTGTAAATTTCGGAAGCGGGCAGTGGCCCCATACCTAAGGGCCGGGACCACCCGCGCCCCCCGCCCCTCCCGTCACGACATAAAAACACTTCGCGTGATGCCAGCACGACTATTATTTTAATTACTTTCATTGTACGGAGGGGATCGTTAGTTTTATGCTTTTTCCAGATCCAGTAGATTTCCTGACATGTGAACATAATGAGTTTCCGAACGCTTCGACCCGAGAATAATGACTGGAGCTCGCCGCGGGCCTGTCTCAATAATGGAAGCGATCGCATCCTGCGAAAGCTTCGTTAAAAAACACTTTTCCGATGCAGCTAGGTCTTTTCTAGTTGAATTTTCCAGCGCTCGATATTGGCTTGTAATGAAATAATACAAAGACGAGGCGCGGCCGGTGGCGCACATGTTCGCGTCGTTTTAATTTGCCGCCTTTGTTAGCAGCCGCCCGCCGCCTGCCGCCCGTCCGCGCGGTGTCAAGCACCCATCGTGCTCCGCCACCACTCACGACACGCGCACCTGTGCTTCATACTGTTCATGCAAAACTTCTCTACCTTTTACCTCATTTTTCATGATCATTACGCTGTAATAGCTCCTTCCTTATGATAAGTGATTACTTTCCACATTATGTTTATTGATGATGCTGCCTGTTTATTTGAAAGAACATTTGCTGCCAACTAATATTTGACATGCTTAATAGTTCATAATGCTTGATAATAAATCAAAGAATTGGTACAAAAATCGCGCCACCCATTTCTAATGTCCTACCAGACTTGCGCTTTGCCAAATAGTTATGTTTTATATTTCTTGAGTGTGGAGAGGTTCACCTGATATAAAATGATGGATGTACGTCTTCTGATCATAATCGTTACCGTGTGGAGTGCTTTTCATTAAGATTTTAAAGTAATATTCCAGTAGGACAATCACAAAGACACATTTTTCAGTTAGTCAGATTAGTTCAGTTGTCCATTTGAACGATAGCCTTTCTCCCTTTTAATTCTCCTGACCTTTCTTTTATGTTTTATATATCCTCTTAAATGTCACGTAATTATTCTGTAGTTTGTGATTTTTGTTTCTTTTGCCTCTCTGGAGTCTGATGCCAGGTCACTCTTTTTTTTGAGCAAAGTTAGATAATGCAGAGCTCGCGAAAGGGACATTTTGAATATTCTTCATTTATGTATGATTATGATGTATCAGCTGTTGTACATAAATCAGCTGTTGTACATAAATCAATCTAAATTAACCCACTAGGCAACCGGTTTTCATTATTTCTATTTCAATAATTTCAATTTGCTCGATATTCGTCCGCCATCTAATAGCTTAGTTTGGTTGTTATGTAATTAAATATGTCTGTCACCTTATTATGTGTATAACATCTGCATATAAGACTGATAGTTAAAAAGTTACTGTATTATTATGATAATAATAAAAAGATGAATATCTGTGTATGTGAGCGGAGTCTTTATAAAAACCAGGACATAAACAGAGGGGTCCAATAGGACTGGTTGTAAGTGCACCTATTTGTGTGTGGCATTGTAGCTTAATTTAGTACGATTTCTATTTAGTTTTTTTCTGTTTCAAAGGTGACTTACATGAACAGCTTTAATTCAATAAAATCTGTAAACTGTCTAAATAAATATTATATGAAAAGCATATGAAAAGTCATCTGATCTCGTACAAAAACAGTTATCTAGTACGGGTCAGTTCCCAAGGGTGTAACATCCGCGCTATTCCCGCACCTAGAACTGCGAGAGATATTCAGGCGTGAATAATTGAAGGCTGTAGTCATTTCCCAAATGTGGCGAGGCTGATATTGGGGCTGAATATCGGCGGGTGTGAATCAATTTGCAAGTTTAAGTGACGTGGTGGCGGGCGCAGGTATCGCATCTAGCTGCCGGCACCCGGGACGCGGCCCCCGCTTCTTCATGTTACAATAATTAGAACCGGACTATTTGACTTTCCATTCATTCCTCAAAGGCATCGCTATTTAATGAATAGGTACTGGATCAAAAGAGTTGCTGGCTCAGTTTACACTCTATCTATATCTACAACACAAATATAGGCTATATTTTCATATAATTAAATGTCTTAAATAAAATTATTACACCTCCAAAAGTACTTATTGACCAATAACATTGCTTATAAGTAACTTTTATTTGTTGCGCAAAGAAACACCTTCTCTTCGCATGCCTTCAGATTCTGACTATTTACGATAAATGCTAAAAATTTACCGAAAGTTAAACAGTTTTAATATAAGTGAGCAAATAGTCACACTGGGAACGCTAAGGACAAAAGATGCCAATTAACTTAATTAGTTCGTGCGCCAAACACAAATTGAAATATCATTTGACTAGATCTTTATTGACTATATTGTAACAGTTGTATGTAGCCCAGTGGCAAGTGTTTTATTGTAAATAAGGCGACAACACTGATGCCTGATAAAACTCGGTTTATGTTGGAATTTTATTGCATTTAAATCCATGTATTATGTGTTGTTAATGAATAAATCATTAAATACACTTTTTTATTATAATTTAAAGCAGATATCGTAATCTCTTCTACTTGTTGTGCCCGACAGGGTCCACAACGGACTGTTAAACTGTTAACATCCTATTGTTACTGTTTGTGGAGAACAATAAAGGTATTGAGTTTGGACCTTATTAATTGGCATCCGTCAACTACCCTTAGTGATGGGTATCTTGACGAACGTTTGCACTCTGTACCCATTGGCTCCAAACCGTACGTTCCACCGACTCTATGAGAGCTCATTTAGTTAACTTTATTAGGAGATATTTATGTTAATTTTTACATTATATTGCGTATTGAATGTAGCAGTTACGCTAAAAACATTAGATTTTCTAGTGAAATACCGGTATATTATAGAAACGGCATTCCAATTAAGCGAATACATACTTATCATATCACCCATTTAATCTGAAGCTTATGTATGACAATTATCCTCGTTGGCAATATTGCAAACATTATTTACTTGTCATAATTTAGTTATATATTGATTCATAGATACATATATTTGCTTAATTGGCAATTACAAATATAATTACAGTTATTCGTAATTGGCAATAAGTTAAATTACTTACTTAAATTTTATTCGAGTTGAATATACTATTAATTCTGGGTTGTATTTAACGACCCGTCTAAATTAATAAATTGCTAATATAATTTGATTGCACATCAAAAATACAAATTTAACTTCGATTCCCGCGGTTGAATTTATATCATAAGTTTTAAATGCAATCCGGGCTGAATAGCATATTAATTAGGTATATGTAATTGCTAAAGTTCTGTACGTCTGTATTTTGCGTTAAAACAGATTAACAATATTTTATAAATTATGGCATATAGATAAACGGATCCTATGAAAGATGTCGCGCCCATTCGCATATTTATTGATAAAGATGGCAGGGAACACAATAAACTATTATTTTTGCCCGATTCTTCTCAACTCAAGCGCCCGCCCGCAGTGAGCGCGTTGATATTAAGTTAACTTGACATTTATAAGTGCTTCTGTACGCCAAAGAAGATAAAATTCTATAAACATTTTCATCAATCACGTAGAGACAAAGCAGATAGAGTGATTGGTTCGAAGTGCTAGTGGGTACACGTTGCTGTGTATTAGCGATGACGTTTAAATTTTGCCAAACAGTTCGATGCCAACGGGCCGCAAAGGGTGCACGACGTGTTAGTCACGGTTAACGATAATAAATTTGTCAGGAATTGCGTGCAGGTCAGCGAAAGTAGGCATATCTTCCGCGTTTCGGTCAGTACTCCCTAGAGGCACGTAACACGTATGACCTGGGAGGTCCAAGCCATGAATAGTATTCGTTAGGCCAATAGACCCTATTGGGTGGCTTCAAAACTAATACTAGAACGCCTGCCGCACACCTCCCTATGATATCCCGCACGTGATTTGCATGCTACATGGACCAAGATAACATTGGACGACATAAACATTTCATGCGCCCGTGTGACCAAAAAGTTTTACCTAGATGGGTTCAACTGGAGGAGTTTCCGTAGAGATCCCTAATTTAAATCGTTAAAGAATATAACCTGTTTACTCAAGAAAAATGCAGCTTCCTATACGTAAAAAAAACAGAAATCGGTTCAGTAGTTTTTGAGCATATTCATTACATTACAAACGAATCTTTCTTCGAATAGTATAGAAAAGTCCATTGCCACAGAGAGGTCATGCCATGATGATGAAACTACACGAAATGAAACAAAGCAAGCCGCCACATGGCTCATCAGCAGGGAGCAGTGTCCGGTGGAGCGTGGAACATGTAATATAATCATGTTTGATACGACATCGACACTCGTCGCGAGCCAGCGATCCAATTAATGAGCACTGTGGCAGTGTTCCTGCGGGCAGGCGGCGAACGACGGGCGGCAAGCGGCAAATGGAGGGCAGCAAGCATCAAGTTGCGGGAGGCAGGCGGGTAGCGGGTCTATGTATGCACTTCGGGATTTAAGTCAAAGGGAGTTTTTAAGAGAATGTTCCGTATGGGCGACTTATTGCAGCTTATTTAATAAACATTGATGCCATCGACATTTTACCCGTATAATGGTGAAATTTCTACAAAGCGTTTGTTCGTTTGTTACTAAAGGATAGACTTAACGAAAATCGTCGTTCGAAAAGTAAATTCAATCCAATCTGTCCAGTTGATTGGGCTGTTCGTTAATAGATTAATCCGTCAGCCATATCTCTTATAAAGGGTAATTCTAATAATAAAGGGTTATAGTTTTACCAAATGTCAAATATATTTGGTAGATAATTGATATTTTGTCTCATTATTTTGTTTCACTATTGCTACCTTATGCAACAATAGCCAAAAAAACTTCATAAATATATTCACAATATCCTTGTGAGTATAAAGTTACTATTTTATAAGGCAGCCTCGTTCAGAAACTCCCGTCTACCCCCCGCGCCCCTCACGAGGAGCAGACGCGCCGCTTCCGTTTCCATTCTTTAAAACCAAAGAGCATGACGTGATTCGCCATTGTCGAAGAATGTACGTGAACTGCTTATGAAAATGTCGCCACATTAATTGTATTATAATAGAGACGCCGTCGAACATAAACCAGTGAGATACACGAAGGAGCAAAACTATCAAAATGTCAGTAACGTTTAACCAGAAGGGAAATAGTTCTATTCATTCCACGATCATGAGACTTGATATAAGTTTTGTTCGATAAGTCTGTGGTATAACCCCGCATCCAAATGTTTGTTTGATGTTTAGTGTCCGATCTCATCATGACACGACGATATTTATCATCTGCCGACTGCCGCTTCCAATTCGAGTATCAGCAATATATAGTCGTAAATTATGTGTAAGTATACACGTATACACATATTATTTACATAGGTATAACCTTGTAATTGTATACTTACTCAATTAAATTGTATTGCCTCTATGTGAATATAATTATTTACATAATTTTCATATTTGCATTTCTTTCTCATAGTAAAACTTAAGTAGTGGATAACTCGTACTTGGCACTTCTTTTGTTTATCTTAAGTGCAATATCACATATTGAAATATTTTAACGATCACTGAAACTCTGTTGTTTGGTTTTTTGACGTGACAACGTCTTAAATTAGGTTGCGGCTGGGAGTCACTTATGAAAAAGTGTAACGCTCGGTAACGTTACGATGAGTCACCGAACGAGAGAGAGGCCCGGCGAATGCCTTGCGTCTCTCTCCCACTCAACTATGATCGGTCTGCCGCGCGCGCAGCACTAGTGTACAATGTTTTAGTAAACAAAATATATTTCTATAGTTAAAATTTGTGCAATTCTTATTTTCATTCAATTCCTTGTTCCTATTGTGCAATTTAATTATATTCATATCAATAAATATTCTACCGAGAAAAAGACGTTGTCACGTAAAATCTTCGCCCGTAAAAACGACTTTACAGGCAACCATTTTTTTTTAATTATGTTGTTGTTGAAGACTCTTAAATGTGTCGTCAATTGTAAAACCAAACAAAACGTATGTTTTATTTAACTTGTAGAAGTTAAAGCTTATCGGCAATAAATGCAAGCCGTTAAAACATGTTAATCAATTAGTAATGAGAACATTAAGTCTACGACGGTTTGATAATCGATCATATATTGAGATTCAGTTCTCTAGCCTTGCCTTTGATACGGGTTCCATACGGGTCCGTAAGAAAATATTTTATAATCATACAGATCTCTTAATTTGATACAAACATTAACCCATTTATAACATCAGAATGTGGTTACCAATTTTAAATAAAATCTGTTTTTAAAACATACATTCATACAATCACCCCTGTTTTCCCGAAAGGGTAGGCAGAGACCACATTTCGCCATTAATATTGTTGGTCCCACACAATAGGTGGCGAGCCTATTGACGTTTATTGGATATTTTTATGTTCGCCAAAGCCTCGTCCGTTGTGCGGCAGGTGCACCTCTTGCGGGTGAGGTTGGCTTGGGCTTCTAAGATGTTGGAATCCCTATACACCTGTTCTTAACTGACACTAACGACATATATATTAAGCTAAGGAGATCCTTAGCTTAATATGTCTTTAGTATCAGTTACCTTATTAAGATGTAAAGTCTGACGATATACAAATAGACACATGTAGACACTAGTAGTCTCGCGACATCAGTTTTTTCAAGCTATTTTTGCGATAACTGATGTCGCGAGTTGATAAGACGACGCCGCGCCCAACAGTCACCGCCGCAAATTGAAATATTAAGACGTCAAATGAGAGTAGTGGTCGGAGAAATAATTCATACTCATATTCAAGTCATAGTAGTCGGCGAGATCGGCGCGCTGCGAACCCCGAACTTTCTAATTAAATATTGAAGCAGCCGAGACTGGCACAACGCGCTGTGCCATTCGACCAACATCCAACTTCGCCCACCCACATCATTTAGTTATCAATAACTCCAACTACTGATACATCTTTGAAGAGTCTCCCAAGAGCTAATTCCTTAATTACGAGTTCGTTGGAGATGTATTAACAGGTGTTTGACGTAAACAATTCGCATTTTGGGAAGGTGGGGTTCTGTCGAAAGAGGGAGGAAACCGCAGGATCTATTGATGGCGCGACAGCTCCCTACCTGCGTCAATCAAGCCCTACTTACACTTAAATAGACGACTTGATTTCACACGGCTAACACTTACTAATATTAAATAAGGGAAACTAACTAAATTGGCTTTCACACTTAAACTATTCAAACTTCAACTACATAAAATTGGTCTATTTTGAAGTAGACTTCATCTTTTTGATAGTGGATTAGAAAGAGTGATGATAAGTGTGACTTTTAAAAAGGATATTGGTGGATTTTATATGACACGGTAAATAGCGGAGTCAAACGACCAAATCAGCAAACGGAAATATATAAAAATACAACCTGACTAATTGATCTATCAACAAACAGTTCAAGCGGATCGGGTTTCATTATACTTAAGGATTAAGAAAATAAAAACTTTCATCACTAGACTTACTTTATTTTTAAAGAAACTTAAGAGTATTATTAAAATCCTGTTGATGATAAATAAGTAATCTCGCATTGCAGCGTGTACAAAAAATACCATCCGGAAAGAGTGAAATGGAAAACCTCCTCCGCGGGTAAAAGTCACCGGCAACAGTTAAGTTGTATAAATAAATATTTTCTGACAATTACACCAATTATTTAGTTCCAAGATAAGTATCATTAAGAACTTGTGTTATGGATACTAAACAACGGCTAAACTTATACTTAAATACTTTTTTTTTGTAAATACATACCATAATATATATAGGAAAACACCCAGACCAGAACAAATATTCATGTTCATGCACACAAAGATTTGTCCTGTGTAGGAATCGAACCCACGACCTCTGGAGTGAAGTACAGGTATACTGACCTCCACAACTCTTTCGGCCATAAGGTTTCGGCCCGGTTTAAGGCGTGGTTGAAAGAAACCTTTAAATGACAATGCGGGCGTTGTGTTGTGACTAGAACTTAGTAACATTTTGGAATGGAAGAGCACTCCTTGCGTTGGTCACGAAGCGGTTGCCTCCCGACAACGCGGCCGCGGCTGCGCGCGGCGGTGCCACTGGTTAAATTGATAGCATCGGAAAATTGCACCAATTTGAAATCCAGTAAATAAATGAAGGAAGCCTAGCACTCGCCATCGCCACCCCGTCTGATGCATGTGAAAACGGCATTTCCAATGTAATCATATTTAATTTTAGCCTCAAGCTAGCTATACGTTCTGTTTTAACATCGACGGTCAGTTATATAGTCCCCTGATAAAGCCAAACCACTCTAAACGAGAAATTAACTTGAACTCATGAACCACACATATAAGATTGCGACACGTTTTCTATTATCGGATGAAGAAGACAGCTCTTTTTGTTACTGTGCTTAACCTTTGTGAAGCTAGCACCAACTATGCAACATTATTAGAAGTGCATGTTAAGAGTGAGCGTCGATTCCAGAAAATAAAGATAGCGAGGTCTTAAACATAAGGCAGAGGCATATTATGTGCTCACATTTTGCCAATTATATTGCTGGTGCCACGTAATAGGTGGCGAGCCTATTGCCGCTTACCGGAAAATATAATTAGTTAAGAAAAAAGAAACATTTTACCAATCTAGGAATAACTGAGCTATTCGAATCATTATGTAATAGTCAGTATCCTAAGCCTAAATGTACTATGGCGGTATTACCAGCTGGTAGACATACTATTTAATAATCCAAATTAAGTATAAATCCAACATTTCACTAAATTGTTTATTCATTCAGAAAAAGAATATTTGGTTTAGTACAATTACTATGCCTTATGTAAAAAAAACGAACGTAAAAATAACTTTCAAGGAATTAACCTTTAAAAAGCTTACGTAGCTATTTACGTCCCCATTGAAAAACTCACTGCTCTACTTATAAAAGGCTCCGTCCATATTTTCTACATTATTGAAGTGTGTTAAAACAAAACAGCATACTTCAGTTAAACAGTTGTTGCTGGGTTATTGAGTTCATGGCTTTAGACCCTCCGTGGTTATAAATTTATCAATTTTATTTTAACTGTTGAGTTAAAGTTTTTCATAACCAAATTGTTATACTTGAGTAAAGTGACTTAATATGTAAACTTTAATTCTGTATCTCTGCTAATTATAGTGTAATGAATATTATTACTATGGTAGTAGGGGTGACTGGGGCGTGTCACCCGCCTTTGGGCGGCACTTCGGGAGGACAGTTGATATCGGGTGGACGCCAATGACAGGTTCACTGGGAAAAAAGAACTCTTCACGGCAAATTTGCCATTCGCCTCATTTATTATTCAGAGCAACGTGGCGACTGCCGCTCTTAATAGTTCTTTGTTTACCCACTAGCTACTTGAATATTACGTGTATTTTATTTGGTCATATATATATACATATATAAGTATATAAGTGTGTATGTGTGTAAGGAGCGGATGGTGCTCCCCACCAAAGGGAAGATCGTCCACCGGCGGATGGATGTGCCCTTTTTTTAAATTTATTTACGTCGGTAACAAAATGCCTTTACGCACTGCCTCCCGACCAAAGGGGGGGACCGAGAGGGGAGTGTGGGGTTCACTGCGGCAGACGCGACCGCCAGCAGTCCTACCCACTAAAAATCTTCCGACGACGCCCATCGCTGTTGAAAAAGGGGCGGGGCGCCAGTGCCAAAGTATAAAGCTTCTGACACCCGCCCGCGGCCAACGTCAATATGGACGCGGAAATGGAGGCACCATAATCGTTGGCCAGGGAAGGGTGTTAAAAGTGTTCGCAATGTCGAGCGACACCGCAATCAACTCCCCACCCCGAGACACCGCCCTGTCTGACAGGTCCCGCAGACGGCCGATCGCGTCAATCGTCGGTCGGCCGCGGCGGAAGCCGTGCTGGAAGTCGGACAGATCCGGTACGACCACCTCGAGGTGCTCGACGAGGCGATTGGCTATGACACGCTCCAGTGGCTTGAAGGGTCATCGGCCAGACGTCCTTCTTTGGGAAGGAGGACCAGTCGGCCCTCCCTCCAGTACTGCGGAAATACCCCATTCCGCAGACACCTGTCAAAGAGGGAGGTCATGCGGGGAAAAAAAGAGTGCGTTCTCCCCGCTCAGCACCAGGTCCTACGCCCTCGCCGAAATGCCGTCGGGACCCGGAGACAGCTCCGGATCCCGACGGCATTCCGGCGAGCACGGGCACTTACCGGTAAGCACGGGCTCTTACCGGCGAGCACGGCCTCAACCATCCTACCGAGTACCGCCGGTTCGAGACTGCTGGAGACCGGAGGGGTCCATGCGCGGAGCTTTGCCGCACAGTGTCGTGCGGCCTGCTCCATGGATCCGCCTCAACGGTCTCCAGCAGTTCTTTTCACGCGCCGCGGATGGATGTGCCCTGGGGCCGTGGTTCAACCGATGATGGATGTGCCCTGGGGCCGTGGTTCAACCGATGATGGATGTGCCCTGGGGCCGTGGTTCAACCGATGATGGTTGGGTGTTGTATATTACAGTTACGAGCTTAAGGAATTCTGATTTCATTCATCTTTTACGTTCCGTTTATCGCTTGTACGGTGTCGCTAAAGGTGCAAAGGAATGATGTAAAAAAAAATGTATTTAATTTGTGTTCGAATAGTAAGATAACTTATAAACTAACGCGTCTATTCACTGCGGGCAAGAGCCTTTAATTGTAGAAAGATTATTTGTTTTCCAAATGTTATTTAATTTAATAAGGGTTGTATTTACAATTTGATAACTTTATTGTACATCAAAAATACTAACAGAGCCCCAAAGTCCCATTCAGAATTTTGATGCAAAATCAAGTCTTCGGTAATTGATAGAATTCGGACGTCATAACAATACGTGACCGATTGAACATACGTCGTTTCACGCCCCGCTTGAAATACCCAAGACTATAGTAACTGAACCGAAAGAGAATTACAATTTCATATGATCTTGCGAAGGAACGTACCAAATCATACTTCAATATGTTGGTATTAATGTTAAAATATGACAGTATTTTTTATTATTTCATTTACAAACTGTCAAATGCGGCTACAGATGCACTGTCTGTCAGTCAATCTGTCACTGTCTAATAATTTGATGTACAATATTACAGCTAAACGAATCAGACTTTTCCATGTACTGTTTTATCTTCTTATTGTCAGGATGTCATAGGATGACGACCGATATGGCGTGGAGGTATCAGTATACCTGCACTTCACTTAAGAGCTCTCGGGTTCGATTCCCACACACGACCAGTGGTGCATGAACATGTATACTAAGTATGTATTTAAAAAATAAATAGTATCTATAACACAAGTTCTTAATGATACCTATCTTGGAACTAAATAATTGGTGTAATTGTTAGAAAATATTTAAAATACATTATTATTTCATTACCAATAATGTATCGACCAAGGATGCCGCAGAAATTGCGATGCTGCAGAGAAGAAAGCAGTACCAAGCCCGGAAGGCAGCAACCGGGATAACGCAAAATGAAGAAGAGTATAAAGTTCCTGGTTTTGTTAGCACCTTAAAATGGTTCGAAACATTAATAAAGGATAGTAAACCTATCTTGCATTGCATTTACATTTGTAAGTGGTGAGGGGAGCTGCTTGAGTTAGTAAATTATTTACTGAGAAAACTATGCAATCGCCCAGTTAATTATGTTTACTTTGCATTCGATACCAATTACTAATGTAAATCACATGTAGGTAATTTAGAAGCAAGCATGTTCAATATTTTAATTTATAAACAAAAGCCTTTCCTTTAAGTATGTTTTTTGTTACGTTATAAAACTTCAATGAAAAATGTAATTATAAAATCATCAATCATTTACATCGAGCAGGATTAAGTTTTTGCTTTGACATGTTCGAGCTTAGCTGGAAACTAATAAAAGTGGTTTTACAACAAATTGTTAAAACATATAAGATGAAACTTTTACTACAAAAAAATGTCCAAATGAGTACTCACTAAAAAAATCTTGTTACTACTAAATATAGTTAATTCAAAAATATCATTAAATGCATAACATGTTAAAATGGATATTGTACTATTTCTACTATAGGTACTATTAGTTATATATAACTAAAGACATATTCGATAGGCTGAATCATAGAAAGGTCTTTGCTTGAGTATGGACTCAATGTAAATGTCGTTAAGTATTTGTGTTGCTCAATTGATGGAAATTGCGTTTGTGACGTCACATTCAAATGTCATTTTCATTTAAAGGTTGCAAGCAGCTGGAAGGAATTTCGTATAAAATAAGAAGCCCTTTGTGTAAGTCGTTTACTGCTTTTATATGTATTTCCCATTATTTTATTTCTGTACTATGAAATAAATGTTATGACCTATAATTATGATATAACAAAAAAGTCTCCACGAAATAATCTGCGCTCTTTGATCCGCGGAAAGTTTGCGCGCTTATTGCAGCGTATTTTAGCTTAAGCTTAAACCGGAACAAAACTACAAACAATTTTCATTTAACATTTTCAGATACATATTGTTGTAAAAGTATAAGACACTTTTGCCTATAAGTACTTATGTTTATTCAATAAGTACTAAAGTTATTATTAGGATGGATCGATCGTTCCGAATAATAGCATTAATATCGTATAAATGTATTCTTCAAAACGTAAAAACAACTATGACAGCTGCTTATTCATATACCAATAATTTATTCTAACATTGTGAGTAAATAAGTTATTATGAAGACGGATCGTTTGGCCCCGATAATCGCATTACGCTGCCTTCTACGCTGATCTTTCCTCTTAAAACATTGTATAATAACGAGACGAAAATAAGTCCAACACTGACGTAGGGCAACAACGAAGCAAAAGGTCTTTTCACTCAACAACGATATTCACACGACCAAATATTAAACTTCTTAATTGAAATAATAGCCGAGTTCTTCGAATGATTAGGAAAGCTCTAACATTTAAGTGGTGTGCTTGTATTCAATGGACACGTCAATCAATTTACTCCCGTCAAACGTTCATTGACGTCTGAATATTCAATTTTCAAGACGGTCAGCCGGCAGGAGTGTCCAATATTCAAGGAGCGTTTCAGCATTTAATCGATAAACTGGCATCTGACTTTAGTGTTTCACCTGACTAGGCAAACAATTGCCTTAATTGTTTACCCTTAAAAATTGGCACGGTACTTGGAATTATTTTCCTGTAGAATGTGTCCTACTAACTAACTTTATCCCATATTAGTACTAATACGCCAAAATGTATAGTTTCGTCCCAAGCATCGGTGTGCATGAAGATGCTATTTATGTACAACTGTTTTTGGTATGCAGCATCAGCTCGGCTTAATCTGGATTACACCGCTGTGTGTAAGATGCTCAATTTTATTGATTCATAATTTCAAAGTGAAAGTCCGCATCTTGGTTTTCGTGACCTACAGATACCGTAAGATTCACTAGGATGGCTCGACCATCTTATATATCTGATTTAGAATATTTACAGCAGTCTCCGAGGAATAGAATGAGTAACAAACGTACGACCGCAAACATAACATAGTATTAGATACTTATGCATTTATTAAAGTAGCTCGATTCAATTTATTGCATCATATATTTAAGATTACATTAAAATTGTTACTCTCAGAGCAGGTGCAGGTGTGCACAGCAGCCTAGCTCTGATTGCACAGACATAACTTTAAACAAAAATAAACTCGCTATGACTCAAGTTATTTTATAATCACTCCAAATGAGTCACATATCATAACTGTTAGAGGTTCAATATTAATCGCGGAGCATGTACTATTGAAAACCCTATATGTCAAAGGCGTCTTGTGTGAAATATTCTCCTTAAGAATTTGTGGTTTCAAATTGAATTAGGAAAACGGTGTTCACCGTAACGGAGAACTCGGTACGGTGCCGCGCGGCTCTTTCCATATTGCGGACTCTTCGAGGTCTTATAAAAGTTATAATATAAGCACAGTCAATAACAGCGAGTAAGGGAAAGCTTATCAAAAAGGGACTAGTATAAAGCGATAAATTATAGAATTTTCTTCTCAACGAAAAAAGTGTCAATCAATTCTTTGAATTTCTATTTTAACAAGCTGGCCCTTCGAATATAATAATTGTATAACAAAATAAGAACATCCAAATTAAAAAAAACAGGAGACACAACCTTTTTCTGAACATAATTTATTTGTCGCCGTTTTTTTCAAATCGCAGTTATCCTACACTTTCACTTCAGGTGTGCTGTCCAGCTTAGTGCCTCTGGTCACGTGAGGTATCGGCTTGGATTGCTAAGCACCTTTTTAATTTTTGCTACAGTAGCCAGCACGTAAGTTGAACAAGAATGGTGATTCTCTACGCAGGTACAATCATAGACAAAAGAACAGAAAGTGGCTAAACGCCCTAATAGTAGGCATTTACTGGCAGGTACTTACAAATATCAAAGGCGAGCAGCGGGCCGGGCGGGCCCAGCGCCGCCGCGAGCAGTACCAGCAGCGCCCGCGCCATCGCTCCAGCCGCCTCACCTCACCATCGCACCACTCCCGCACAACCTATTCAACAACACACATTATATTACATATTATGTAGTAGTTACATCCAGGGGCGTGCAAAAATTAATCGGGGTATGCAGTAACTTAATTTTATTAAAGTTTCACTATGTGGACACGAGTATAAATCTTGGAGAATCCAGTTGACGAAATATTAAGCAGTTAATTAAAACGTTGAGTTCCACCAACTACACTCACATGAGTTTAGTGTCGAGTTGACGAATAACCCTGTGCATAGTAGTAAGATCTAGAAATCCCGTGAGACCATCTAGTTGAACTAAAGTAGGATTTTATTTGTTTTTAGCTGCGCTAGCTTTGGCCAGGGAATGCAATGCTTTTTTGCATGTATGGTGAGCACGCCAATGATTATATTAGAGTATTGGCGGATAAAGATATATTGGTGAATATTAGATAAACCACTTCAACAAGGTACACAAGAGTAGAAAAGTGGCATTTTACAGTGTGATTATTCGTATTGATAGGAGCCACTTCTTCACTGGGGTATTACTAATACTAGACTTCACAAGATAGAATCATTAAAATCATACCTATTTGTGTGTAATAGTATCACACATATATGTATGTAAACGTATGTTAAATTTTTAAAACCGTCAATGAAGTAAGGCGTATGTTGGTAACCATTCACGTAGTGCGCGGCTGAATCTGTTTTAGAGAGCAGTTAATATTGTCTGGTATGTGATTGTATATAGTAGCCCACATGGCGGTGCAGTTGTTACATCGCTTTGTTTTTGGTACTATACTCATTACTAGTATTTCCGAGTTTCTTAAATGTTTATACATAAGGTCTTTTGATTTGGTAACTTAAATGTTTTCTTTGGTATATCTTTAAATATCTTTTCTACAAAATCTTTCGTGGGAACAGTCTTAAGTTAAAATAGTTGGGAAATTGTGCTGCATAAACATTTTATATTCTAAATGCTATGCTTTTGCATTCTGAATATTACATATAACTTTGCTATACAGACGGGAGTTAGGAAACCTAGATATTATTTAAGTTGATAGGCATTATACGCAGACTACTTTACAATTATATTCTACATTCTTTGGTCTATCTAATATTACGCGAAATCAGGCTACACCGAAGGTGGCTAATTGAAATGGGCAACAATAACAATTTACTACCAGTTTATCGTGCGTTGCCTGTATTTGAGCGTTTAGTCACCATGTTCTGATGGTTACAAGAAAACGTTTTTGCAATTCTTAGTTAAATAAATGTCTCTATTTAATTAAAAAAAGCAAATTTGATTTTCTAATCCCCATTGGACCATACGCGACTAAACATTTAAGACAACCTTATCGAGCCAATAAGTTAAAACATCGACAGGTGGTTCAAAGAAAGAAAAATGTGTATGTGCAATAATAAGTAGAGCAGCTGTTATCAAAGGAAGGGAAAATAACTTTTCACAGTGATAATTTATAGGCGAGGGAAGACTACTTAACCTCCTTAGCAACCAGTTAACATTATATATTATAATATTTGTTATACCACCAGGTGGCACTCAAACAGTTTAAAAGTGCTAAACACTGCCTATAAAAGCTTGCGACACCAGGGACATGACTAGCGCGTATGATAATTTTTAATATAAATTAAAAGTTTTTATAATTATGACTGATGTGAGTTTAAAAACCTGAGAGCAACGTAAGGTATAAAGCACGATAACATAGATAGCCTGCATAGATTATATATCGCATGCTTAATGGAATAGTGACTTAACTCAAAAAAGACAATTTTTGGGATATCACAAAAGAAGATCTTCTATAGAATACTTGTACATTCAATTGATACTGATTTATTAATTAGTATTTCTGCTTGTGTTTTGAACGTTTGATTAACATTGATTCGATCTCAGTAAGAAATAGAAAGACTATAAGTACGCAACTCAAACCTGACCTATCTATTAATGGGTCGATGTCCCTTTAAGCATGCTATATGTATCAGAGGATAATTCCAAAGCAGGATGGTCTTGCAAAGGAATGCAATAACAATTTGTTTGGTTCGAGTTGCTTCCAGTCTGCACAGTACTAGGATACAGTGACCCTGGAACATAACGGGCTCAAAAAATAAAATTGATGGTTTTTAGTCAATAAAGTCTGACACATCATTTCGCTACACCCACAGCGAGAGTCATTTAATGCTTTTCCATCCGACAAAAAACGAAGTTCGCAGAGGGTACATTCCTGGAATAACACGTGTAGCATTTAGTTAAACTAATAACTGAAGTTTAGCCAAAAATCTGGTTAGACCAGTGAGCAGACTCTAAGCTCAAGTCTTGGGCAACCGGGATAATGCTAGAATAAGAGGAGCATTTATTTAAACTTCATCACCATCATCTATTCTCAGCCCATTAACGTCCCACTACTGAGCACGAGCCTCCTCTCACATACCAAGGTGCGAGGGTATTGGGTCATACTCCACCACGCGGACCCAGTGCGGATTGGCGGAGGCAGGTGTATGGCGTCCTGCTGTTAGAATTTATCAAGCCGCCCATTAGGCCTCTAACATGGCTTAACGACTACCACATTTAGTGATAACCGGGACCAACGGCTTAACGTGCCTTCCGAAGCACGGAAGCGCTCGATATCAAATGCCACACAAACGGTCACCCATCCAAGGACTGACCTCTGTAAACTCTGCTGTACTTTGGTGATTGTTTCCGACCATCTAGCACCGCAGAGCTACGAGCGCTTCAAATTAAACTTAGATTCTTTTTAATGTTATAAATGCAAAGGTCTGTTATGTATAGCCTAAACCACTGAGCCAGAGTATCGGAGCAACCCTTCAATTTGTATACATAAATATATAACGCACAATGCCTAAAAAGGAAAAAAAACAAAACATAATTTTACCTTAATGGTAAAGTTTGAATAAACTGAGATTAAATCGTTAACCTACCAATCAGTTAATAGTTCGTTCATTTCTTCATTCAGTAAACAATGAAAAGCAATTAAGTGTTCAGTCTTTATTCTATCCCTATTCCCTATACTATAATTAGTAGTTAAATACAAGCAAGTAGCAGGATCGCAATGCAACCAACAAAGGTAAATAATTACACATTATTAGGAATCCCAGTCCCACTAATAATTCACAATAATAACTGATTGACATGTTACGATGTCTCATTAGGTATGTTCCGAGACGCCTCGCCGCCACCATCGACGGCGCCTTAGCCCTACAGGTACCACCTGGGTTAATTACACATTTACACACCACACATGGATAGGTATCCACGGAAGATAAGAGTCGTGACAGCTTGTGGACACCTATTCAGAACACATACTTAAATGTTTATTTTTGTTTCAGTATTTTAGATTCGGGGTTATCGGTGTCACCCCCTTTTATCTCACGGGGAGTCGTATGAGTCGATGAAGAGAAATCCTACCGGATAATGGGCAGCAGCGGCATTCTGCGTACTGGCTTAAACCGCAATCACCAGCCCGCTTGCCCAGCGTAGTGATTATAGGCACATACCCCTAATAGAATGTTATCTTTTGGGGAGGCCAATGCTCAGCAGTGAACTTAATAAGGCTGATATGATGATTTTGATTTTGTTTACTATTTTGTCAATTTTTTTTTTAATAATTAACGATGTGTTATGTATATGATACGGAAAAAAATTGTTTTCTTTCTTTCACACTCGAGGATTTGTTTCGCAATCCAACACGGCTAATTTCTTCAGTTACATCGCTTCAGGGCAATTTAGCACACCTATTAATTACCTTAAACGACACGCGTCGCGTCGGCTCTATTGAAATGGGTGCATTATAAACGAATGCAGCATGATTATTACATGGAAAAATGTTTCAAGGAAAAATATTAACGTACATGATGTTATCAATTACATTGTAAAATAATTGTAGTCCTACTATAATAACAATTCCTTGACTCAGGACACGAACAAATGTCATTAAAAATTGTGTTAGAGCTATGATTGAACACGAATATGTATGTGACGATAGGGCACCCAAGATACGAGATTAGACTAAGTTTTAAGCATTTAGGTATTCTTTTGGTAATTATATATGTTTTGGATAATTTTATAGTATAGATTTTGGTAGCTGAACATTATGAATACCATATTATTATGTTTAAATTATATTGTCGACGAAACACAATATTTTAACTCATTTTACTATAAAAATAATACAAAATTATTACTCAAATATTCGAGTTACAACGTTAAATCCTAGTGTGTTTGTGTTAACAGTTTACCAGTAACATGAACTGAATCTGTCGAAAATGTATATAGGAAAACCGACATTTTATGAAACGCCTATGCTTATAATTACCTGGCCAAATGGACGACTTATTGTGTAAATTATTGTAGTCGTATACGTATTTGGGTGTGTCAAGATCTAAGGAGCCTAAGCAACAAAAACAAAAGTTCCCGGTAAGCGGCAATAGGCTCGCCACCTATTACGTGAGACCAACAATATAACTGGCGAAGTGTGGGCGTATAATATGCCTCTGCTTACCTCTCGGGGAAACTAGTTAATTAATGATGTAATTAGTAATAATTAAATAATTTGTTTGCTAGTAAATAAAACATATTACTAAAAGGGTTATCAACTTATCAATGAAAAGCCAACTAACAATAAAAGTGGCAGCGGTCCCACTCTTCACCCGCGATATCCACTGAATTTTACATTAAACAATAAAAATGATCCGCAGGTAATATAAGAATAAAATACATTCATTTTCTTAAGTAGTCCCCCAAATTACTTTCTGTCTCTTGGTCTTTTAACGTTAAATTAAAAATAACCCTTAAACATCTTTGAAAAGAGAAGCGCGTCAAGTACCGCTGAGTGCAGAAGTTAATTACTCATATTTACTCAGATATTTTTTTTTTATGCGACACGTCATAATGACTACATCCTTATGAGAAAATGCTTATTAGTTTCAAATTGTAAGTATGAATTTAATTCTTATCCCCTAAGCAGGGCGACGATGCTTATCATAACGTTATTAAATGTTCTTTTCATAAAGTTAAAAGGCCGTAAAAGTTTTTTTATTTGTACTGTATTCAGAGTTTTTTGTATCGGAGGTTATTTAAAACTAATTAAAACCGAAGTAGTTCCAAAAAGATCATATTAAAACGCCCGAACGATCTCTCCATTAAGTAATTGTAGCTAAGAACCATCTCGGTCACATCAGCTTTCAAACACAACAAAAACATCATAAAATCTATTCATTTGTCTAGATTTCTAGATGTAATGGAAAATCATCAAATAATCGTCTTCCACTATGGGTGAAGCGGAAGAGTGTATCAGACTTTTACTGGCTGATTACAATCCACGTTCATTCTTAAGTCTGTTATGTACAGGGGGTTCTACAAGCTGCGGTGCCACTGACAGGTAAATAGACGAGTGTAACTTATAACACCCCTCTCTTTTCGTAAAAAGCAACAACGGCCGGCCTTGACTACGTGACCACTGAATTTTACATTAAACAACTAATACCTGCACGCAACATTTGCTTGTCTTACCTATATAATTGAGCGAATTTCATAATCCCACTGATCTTTTATGGTGACTGCTGGGAAACAAAATGGCGTTTGTTGTGTAAATGTTTGTGGTGTACTATTCTAGTTGACCACTGAATTTTACAGTTTAAAAATAATGCCTTCTTGCTACTTTTGCTTCTATCAACTAGACAACTAGTATTCGTCTAGTCATTGTAGCCATTTTGTTATTTCTTTACTCGATATGCAAAATAAAATTCCTTTAAGAATTAGCTCTTCTAGTGCACATATTTTCATAATACATGTTCTATATTATTTTTGGTGCTTGCATAAACTGTTTACTAAATAACATACATACATACATAAATTCACGCCTGTGTCCCCGAAGGGGTAGGCAGAGACTTGATATACGCCCACACTTCGCCAATTACATAGTTGGTCCCACGTAATAGGTGGCGAGCCTATTGCCGCTTATCGGGCACTCTTATGTTCGCCAGAGCCTCGTCAGTTGATCGACAGGTGCACCACTTGCAGGTGAGTTTGGCTTGGCCTCCTTAGGTCTAGGTAGGATCCCTGTACACCCCTTTAAGAAATTTCAATAAAAATCTATTTGGCAACAAAACTTCAACAACTTGTGTAGACCTTCAGCTGATAAGATCAATCTCAAGATAAAGCACGTTTCGTTACTGATGCAAAAAAGCTTTATAGCTCAACAATTAAATATCATCTTAAAATTAATAATATAAAAAAAGAAGTAGACTTTCGTCAACAAGGCCTTTGTATTGAAACTAATGAAGTCCCACAGAGGTTCGCGTATAAACTTTAAGTGTTTTGAACAGCTGGCAATTCCCTCCCCGCCCCCAGCCGCACTCGAGCTCCTCTAGAGCCTCGCGGAGGGCCTGCTGGTGCATAACAATGGCGAATGTCATTAAGGAGGCCTCCTCGTTACCGAGTCGAGTCGGTACGTCGACGACGCCTGACGAACACACCCGGACTATTCAAAGATGCGGACAACAGAGTCGGCGATACTCTCGTATTCTACTGTAATTATACAGACACTCTACAAAGGTATCGCTTTGTTTCAAATCACTGTATTTTCGTGCAGCTTGCTTCGTGTTTTACTTTTTTACCAAACGACGTAAAAAATGGGTTTGGTTTTATAGACAAAAAAATATTTTTATTAGTATCCTAAATAAATGAAAAAACATTTACAACCAAAACACTCTGGCTTATTGGTAAGATTTTCAAAAATTTACATTTAAGTTTTACAAAAATAAAAACGAGCTTCTAATGAACTAAAATGGTAACTTGGGTTATGAAGTTTCATTATTTTGTTTATCACGTTTCCCGTGAGGTAAATATGGATTTTCCGTATAATTGGAATATAATCTCTAGATATGAGATCGATATGCCAAATATATTAAAAGTCAGGTTTTTAGATGCTTATGTTCTAAATTACACTGAAATCCGTTATTCGTGATTGTAGGACACATATAAGCTTTCTTATGTACATAGAATATAATAATATTAGTGGACTGTGTTTCAGATGCGTTTATAAAATCCCATTATCCAGTTTTGTGACGTTTATAACAATGCCCAACTTACAATACTTACAACTTACTTATCTAAGAACATTTGGTTTACTTTAATAATTTAACAATAGTTTTAAAAATTACTTTCGAAATCAAGGTATTTCCGAACGAAGTTACAATTATAATGTTTACACGGTGATATTTTTATCAGTGTACCTAATTATTGGATAGCCTACTACTTAGATAGCCAACATTATAAAGTCCAAAAGGATTTGTTACAGACCACACTTAATAGATATTAAACCGGTTTTCTGACTCGTGGTACAAATACTTTATAATATTTATTAATGTCGAAATAACTTTATACTAACGCATTGAGTAGTGCTGTGTGGTGCCACTTCCTCCCATCTCATGGAGAGTCGTAAGAGTCAACGAAGCGAAATCCTACCGGATAATGGGCAGCAGCGTCATCCTGCGTACTGGCTGGAACTGCGATCACCAACTCGCCTGCCCAGCGAGTTGATTATGGGCAAATAGAATGTAATTTTTTTTGGGGAACCTTATGTTTAGCAGTGGACTACAAACTGATATGATAAGTAAGTAAGAACTTGAAAACTAGTCAACATTTTTTATCCGTCAATATTAAATAAGTATAATAGAAGAACCTTCCGCCAATCAGTAAATATACAGTAAAGTAATACAAAATAGTATAAGATATACTATGCAGCCAACAAGAAAAGAAGTTTAAAAGCAATCTTACTTAAAACTAGTCTTGATTTTTCCTCTTTATCATTGTCACATATAGATAATTAACTCCCCATGCAACAAAGAGAGCGTTATGAATTTGTAGCCTAAGTCTGTCAATACAAAAGTAGTTCCTAAGAGAATGGACGTGGTTATAGAAAACTTATATCTATAACGCACAATATATTGACACTACATCAACAAAATTTTATTTATTTGATATATCAGCGATTGTTACAATCAGATATTACCTAGAAGTAGTATAAAACAATACCACAGGCAAAATATATCGGCATCTTTAACAACTATTAATATTTAACCCTAATAAGTTATTCAGTACATATAATAATTTAAAAATGTATAATACGTGAACAGTTTTCTTCAGTTGCATTCTAAATGTGTGGAGATTTATAGCATAAATATCTGTGAACTGATCAAAAAAGGTACAAAAAGTCTGCTTGCTCTTGGGTTAAATGTTTTTTACAGAGTGTTACATCGATTTAGCCACAGCAAAAAGTAGTTTTTAATTTAACATGCCTATTATAATGTGATCTAAGACATTTACATGCACGAAGCTTTGTTAAAAAATCTAAATTATATCTGAAGATCTCGGAAGAGTGTGAAATCAATCAATTAAATAAACGACTACAAGATTCCCGGTCAGGTTGGATTTGATTTAAATATGAAAATCTGACTGAAACGAGTAAACAGGGTCTAAAGAAAATCAAACTGAAACAACGATAAAAAGAATAATAAGGCCTATAATTTCGCAGAATTAACTGTAGACCTGCATTTTTGTATAAACTTTAGAACCATTCTTACAGTTCAGATGTTATCTATAACATTTCTACAGAAACTTCACTTTAGATCATTTTAGGAATATAACACGAAGATTCAGGAAACATATAAGATATCGACCAACAACTTTATAAGGTGGAATAGGTTTTATTTCACGTTACCTGTTTTAATCAATTTGTGAGTGTTTTTATATGAATTTCGCAAACAAATAGCCGCTCGTAAGAACTGTGGCGGGCAAATAGTACGGTGAGCCGGGAGCGTGCGCGCCCGGGCTTGGGCTCGACCGACTGACTGATCGCGTCTTCTCGCCACTCGCCAGGCGGCGCTTCACCGCCTCGCCGAGTCAGCTGGCGACACACTAAAGCCGCGGCCACACGACAACTTTATATGGAATAAGTTTACTCCTCCTTGAATGCATGGATGCTATTTTGACAGTCGCAATAGTAATTGACGTGGTTCCTAAATTGCATTTAGTGAACTTTGTCGACCGACGGGCCTTCTCAGTCAAATTAGCAACGAAACTTTAATACCTCACCCCCAGCCTAATATCGTGGTACTGCTGTAATTGGGCAAACCACGTATACAGTAGGCATATCATTCTCATCATCGCAATTGAAGTGGTAGCTAAATAGCATTTAGTATACTCGTTAGTTAAGCAAGTTTTCCGGGCGAGTATTATATCAGCCAAGCCTAATAACATCGACTGCCGGCTCGGGCACATGAGTAATCACGAGGCTCGGGAACAGAGACAAAGCTCCATACAGTAGCGCTTTTGTAGGTGTACTAGAAGCTTGAGGTGCGTGTGTACGTGAGCACAGACTTAGTGCGTACAGAAAGAATCCTACTTTCAGTGCTTATAAACTATTTGAGTGAACCGTCGCTGTCGTGTTTACTTTTATTTCACGTTTTGATTTCTTAATAGTATGCGTTCATAAAAACAGTATTTTAAATTAGGCAATACATATTAATAAATATTTTCTAGCAATCCGGTTTCGTTAATTTTTTTAACAATTTTGTTTTTTTTTTAGACTCCGCGTTAAGAGGCTTGTTCTCTCAATCAATTACGTCCACCAAAACCCACAAACGTAATCAAGGAAAAATACTTTTTCATAATAAAATATCGTGTCCAGCAGAAGAAGAGATTTTTTTTAAAGAAAATGTGACTGAAATCTACAGGTTCTCAGCATATTCTAGTTCACAGGATGTTAACGATTCAAGCGGCAAACCTACGAATCTACAATTTTTGTAAATTTGACATTTCTATTTAAAAATGCACCTTATGTTGTAGTACATAGGTGTGAAAAAATTCTCACACCTAAGTCTATAGAAGTTTGATTTATTTTTTTAAATAAAAAATAAAAGTGTAAGCTCGGGCAGAGGAGGGATGTCAGAGCATTGAAATCAAACAATGCAATTTAATAACACCATTCTAAATTTAAAATCAATTTAGTAACATTGACCCAAACCTGAAATGTTGCACGATTTAATAGTTTTATGAAAGTAGCTGCAAAACGGACAGAAATTTAAAATATATGTTCAAAATATTTAAGGAAATAACTAATTTGGAAGAGAATTAAGGTGTCGTTTGATTGAAATGTTTCTGAGAAAGTTTCAGGATGTTTTCAAGCTAAAGAAGTGATTCTGTCACGAACGTTCCTAGATTCCGGTGCTTTTTGATAACATATAAAAATCTAGTCATGTAACCAATTGACTAACTTCGACAGGGGACAGTCGACGTGTGGCTAAGATAAAGAAAAAATATTTGTAAGTATGACTGGGGTGACCGACATAGCGAGGCGAGTTTGCAAGCTGAAGTGCCAGTGGGCGGGGCCGCCTAGCACACATAGCACGAAGCACGACCGATGGGGCGTTAAGGTTCTTCAAAGGCGACAGCAATACGACGACCGATATGGCGTGGAAGTCAGTATGCCTGCACTCATTCCTAAGGTCCCGACCGATTCGATTTTCACACAGGACAAATATTTGTAACAGTACCTAAATAATATATAAATATTTTCTGACAATTACACCAATTATTTAGTTTCAAAATAAGTATCATAAAGAACTTGCGTTTTTTTTTGTTTCAATTAATGGCTTCGTGCGTTTAGCACATTAAGCCAGTGTCAAGTAAGTGATATATTAATTCTATTCTATATAAATCATAGTAAATGAGATGAGTGGTGATAAAAATAATAGATGATGAGAAATGCCCTCCCCTAAACCCCTTGAGTTCTCAGTAAAGATGTGGGAGTATACTGAGATCTTACATGGACTTCTTGAGAGAATTTGAAAAGTGATGTTGCACTGTTTTGATTGATTTACCAACACTCATGTCTGTTCACAAACACTTAACGGTTAATAATCCACCGTTATTACACATTAATGTTAGAAATATCACAAATTTTAGAAAATAAAACAAAACTGCAGACATGACGCTTCACTTTCCCGCCAAGAAGTCCAAGAACTTGTGTTATGAATACTAAATAACGGATAAACATACATAATATGAATACTTTTTTTCTGTAAATACATTCAGTCAACGAAGTATCGGGAATAATGTTTTGTTTATGGTTCTAAATTCAAATTTTTGATTTTTTGTTGTGTTAGATTGGCACAATTGTTTTCCTTTTTGGCGCGGAGTTTAAGTGGCATTTGTCATTTATATTAAAAACAGTGCTGTTTTTAGTTTCGTAATATCTAGTGTGTATTGTGAATCTCATAATGGACAAAAACATCGAACAAAGAGTTTGTCTTAAATTTTGCATCGCCAATGGAATTTTGTGTTCGAAGGCACTGAAAATGTTACAGAAGGCTTACGGTGAATCGACGTTATCAAAAAACACGTGCTTATGAGTGGTAAAAAGCGTTCAAAACCGGTCGAGATATGAACGGCTGCAACTGAAGTTAACATCGCAAAAGTGAAGGAAATAGTGACTGAAAATGTCATTCAAGTTTGAGAGCGGTGGCCACCAAACTTTCTGTATCTCACGAGTCGATCCGTACCATTATAACTAATAATTTGGGTATGAAACGTGTTGCCGCCCGGGTAGTCCAAAAAGACCTGAATTTTCTTCAAAAACTAAATCGCGTGAGAGTCGCTGAGGACATGCTCGAACGAGTCAATACCGATCCAACATTCATGAAACACGTTGTTACTGGAGACGAGACGTGAGTTTACGAGTTTGACATGCAAGCTAGTCAACAAGCTTCCGAATGGCGCCTTCCAACTGAACCAAAACCGAAAAAACCACATCAAAGTCGAAAGTCATGTCGACTTTTTTTTGACTATCGCGGTGTTGGGCACTCGTTATTCTTGCCGGAAGGTCAAACGGTAAATAAAGAATATTATTTGAGCGTTATGCGGCGTTTAAAGAGAATAAATTCGACGAAAAAAATACGAAATACAAATACAAAATATTTTTTTGACAGAGTAGTACATACTTAATATACCTATATAGGGAAACACCCATCCCAGAACATAATATTCATGTGTTCATTCACATTCACACAGAGATATGTCCTGTGTGGGAACCGAACCCACGACCTTAGGAGCGGAGTGCGTGTATACTCGCCACCACGCCTTATCAATCGTAAATACGAATATGTAAGTATTTAAAAAAAAATCATGTGTCTGTTGTAAAAGCATCTATAGTAAAAGGTTAGTTAAAGACTGGAAGGAAGTTGAAGCGCTGATAGAGATGTTCAAAAATTCATTATTATAAAATAAATTAGACCAAATTTATCATCTAATTTTGACTTCTTATAGTTCTTAAACATCCTTCTTTAATATTGGCTTCATGTCGTCTGTGTTGGATTCCATAAGGAGAGTTTATAAACTTTACTGTAGTTCCAGAAGCATGCAGATAAGTTACTCCTTACAAAGTTTTTCGTGAAAGATCTGCTCCTTGGCGCCAATTGCACGTCGCGGCTTAATTAAATATAATAATTATGCTAATAGCAGCCATCATATATATTTGACATAAAAATGCATATTAACACTAATTATTCCGTTCCAAAATAAGTATTAGGGAAATTTCCAAGGGAAAAGAAAACCATTTTTTTATAAATTAAAATAACTTTTGCCATTTTATAAAGAGTTCATTGATTCCTTTGCTGAAAAAACTGCGGGAGCGAGATTTAACACAATCTTTGAAACGCGTTTTCGACTGCCTAATCTGAATTGTTTTTTTTTCTCAACTAAGAAACTATCCAAATTATGAAAAAAGTGGTAATATGTTGGAGCAAGGTCCGGGGAGTATAGAGTGTGTCGGAGACATTCCAATCCTCTAGTTTCACCACCGTCTGTTGTGCAGTGTGTCGTCTATCTATGAGTTGATTTTAAAACATTTTTATTCTTGTTGGTCCGAAAATAGCTCTTCATAAAATACTATAGAAAACAAATTGAGGTGACATAAAAGAGGCGCCATTTTACATTGTTAGCCACAACATGCATAAATTCACGTTAAAAATTATTCATATAGATAATCTAGTGTGCACGTACACACACATTAAGTTACACAGTCATGGTATATTCAGTATGTATCAGTAGAAATGAATTGAGTACCTATTGTTCTGGCACTCTAGCTTATTAAGTTTTGCTATAATTTGTTTACAACCTAATTACCTAATTCTACTATACCTAATTGATTGTTTTTTATGTTTTTTGTCTCAAGATCAAAATTTGACGTTTGGGTATAATAATTTTTAACACTACTACTTACGTTTTAGTACAATAGTATAATTTGACAACTGTTTTACTCTAGGAGTTCTAATAGTACCCTAGCTTGTTATACCCTGATAAAAAGCTAAAGAACCGTGGATATTTTTACAAACATTTTTACAACAAACAGCGGCACAACTGTATTAGACTATTTTTATAATATCTTAGAAAGATAATATATTGATTCAGGCGTTACTTTGCGGAAATCCATTGTAAGCAAGTGATGGATTAAAAAATATCTTTGTAACAATTCCCGCGCTACTATAATTTCCCGAAAAATCGAGAAAACATTCAACACGACACGTGTTTCGCCCTTACACAGGGCATCTTCAGGTAAAATAGGAGCCTCAGAACAACGATGACAGAACAACAACGAGAGTATCTCTCGTTTCAGCGTTGGTCGTGAAGACTGTTTACATTTCTTGTTGAAGAATTGTTACAAAGATATTATTAATCCATCACTTGCTTATCTTAGAAAGAATCAATATTATTTTCTGAATTTATTTCATTTTTATACAGTTTATCGTCTACTACGACTCATTTGGTACCACTACTTGCAATTTCAGTGTTCAAAATAGGTGGTCGGAAACAATCACCAAAGTACAGCAGAGTTTACAGGGGTCAGTCCTTGGATGGGTGACCGTTTGTGTGGCATTCGATATCGCGCGCTTCCGTGCTTCGGAAGGCACGTTAAGCCGTTGGTCCCGGTTATCACTAAATGTGGTAGTCGTATGTCATGTTAGAGGCCTAATGGGCGGCTTGATAAATTCTAACAGCAGGACGCCATACATACACCTGGCTCCGCCAATTCGCACTGGGTCAGCGTGGTGGAGTATGACCCAATACCCTCACACCTAAATATGTGAGAGGAGGCTCGTGCTCAGTAGTGGGACGTTAATGGGCTGAGATGATTATGATGACTATAACTTGAGAAAGGTTAACGGTTTGAGGTACGGTGTTTCATAGTCAAATCAGTAAGAAATGGTGCAAACTACATCCTCTTAAAGGATCAGGGGGAGGAGTCAGCCCTGTCAGTCAGTAGGCAAAATCATGGCTTTAAACTAAATCCACACATTTTCGATTTATTTTAAATTACAATCAATTCGTAAATCGTGTTGTTTACTACTAAATTTAGCGGAATTATCAGCTTTACAAACAGCTTAAAGTGTCTTACAAAATACTTTTTTTTCTAGGCGGTATATAACCTATCGGTTGGGCTTTTGGACAAAGAAGTACCGAGTTCAAACCTCGCAAAGATGAATTTACAAAAGTGAGTCCAATCGCAACACAACGATTTATATTTCACAATGCGTTTCTAATGTCGCTAATTATATATTTTTTCAAATATTTGGTAAAACATATGCCTTTAGAATTCAAATGGTTAAAGCGTAACAAAATATCTGACTTTCGCATTTATATTAATAAATAGGCTATTAATAAGGTTCTTAATAGGTTAGTTAAGACTTTTATAAGCATGGACTAAATGTTTTGTCCCAATGGACTGACTGCGTGTGTTAAAATACAGATATGTACTATACTTATTATATATCTACTTATTTAGCTTTATTCTTAATAAATTTCATATAAATTTTTCGCAAAAGCAACAAAATATCGTAAAATAATCTTATGGAATAATATATTGTAGACCCGGCAGACCTATATCATTTGTGCAAACCTGCATTTTGTAGGAACATCAATTTACCGTGAAGTCAAGAAGTTATGTGTATCTACTTGTTTCTAAGCCCGCTTTGTAAGGCCTTGTTAGGATCCCGTAGTAAACAAGGAACCCTTATAGTTTCATAGTGGCTTAGCTCAAGGACTGTAGAACTGTAATTTGCAATTGATTACAAGTCCATTACGCCAGGGGTAAAATAAAATCTCAAAGCCCGCTCTATTTGGCTAATCTATGGTTCCGTAATAAACAAGGAACCCTTTTAAGTTTCGCTTCGCTTTCGTCTTAACGCTTGTCCGCGTCTTACCTCTGTAGTAAAAAAGAAACTCTGAGTATTGCCATGTCCGTCTGTCTTTGTCAGAGATTATTAATATTATAAGAAAGTTGTAATTGGGCATATTCTAATTCTGCATATTGTGTACATACATCGTGTCAAACACTTGGCCGGTTATTTTACACAACATAGAGCAGTACTTCCTAACCATTTATAACCGACGACCAATATGGCGTGGAGGTCAGATACCTGCACTTCACTCGAGAGGTCGTGGGTTCGATTCCCACACAGGACAAATCTTTGTGTGCATGAACATGAATATTTTGTTCTGGTCTGGGTGTTCTCCTATGTATCTTAAGTATGTATTTACAATAAAAAAAAAGTATTTATGTATTTTTATCCGTTTTATAGTATCCATAACAAAAGTTCATAATGATACTTATCTTGGAACTAAATAATTGGTGTGATTGTAAGAGAATATTTATTTATTTCATTTCCGTTACCCCTATGACCCATGCCATTGCTTTAACTGGAAATCACACGGGTACACACCCGGAAGCTAGGAACCCAGGACATAGAATAATACTAAAAGTATAGTGGAGCATAGCAGACACCAACATTTACGATATTATTTTAGTTTATTATTATTTCAAGACTTACTATGTAGATAAGTAAGAAGTCGGGATCTGTCATGAAATTAAATGTTGCTTCCGTAGCTTATTGAAACCACTATTTATATTTTATTGCGTTTATTTGTCTTAGATTGGGCATACGGTTCTGGAACTTGTTTTATTTTTAGTTAAATGTAGCCACTTTGATTGTATTTTATTCTATGGGTGTGTATATTTTTTATAATGTGCCGTGATTTATTTATATATTTTTTTTTCATTATATTTTGAATTTTGGTTATTAAATCTTTCTTTTATACATATATATATAAAACTTTCAAAAACAAAACTAAACAAAAAAAAAAATTAAGAAGAAAACTTGTATGGCCTAGTACAAACTAATTTAGGTGGGCTGCAACTATTATAACCCAAAAAGAGAAGTATAAGTATCTCTTTTTGGGTTAGGTTGAGGTTATTTTTTTTCTTACCATTAAAAAACATTTTAAGCAGCCCACCTAAATTAGTTCAGACTAGGCTATACTAGTTTGTCCTAAAATTAGGTTTGTCCGGTAACATATACACTAGATCGCACTATACAAGTTTGATTCCTTGGTACTTTTTAATCAAGTTTTAGCCTTTTTGGCCTAATGGCACCATTAATTAGCTTGTCAAAGAATGCTTATTAAATCTAAAGAAGAAGGGCACCAAAATGCGTATTAACTTTAGGTGGATAAAGGACATAATGAAAATAGTGAATGATATTGCAGACTAACTAATAAAGAAAGGAACAACATGGTCTGGAGCTTATTTTGCCACTGCTCTTCAATTGACTATGGGGTAGAATCAATGATCATATATATAACTTACACAATACTCTTTAAGACAACATGAATGATTAACATTACAGCTAATTGAACGATACTTCTCCATGGGCTTAAGGCAGTTTTACAAAAAAGCGTATGGGTTTGGTTAGTGCATGGTTGAGCAATTTGAGGATACCAGGTAGATTTCGGGTTGCTTTTAGTAATGCCAAGGTGGTTCCTCGTTGTCTCAAGGAGCTGGGATGGATGGATAAATCCAGACAATAACTTCAAGTATAAAGTAAGCATTCGATTTTGAGCGACAGAAAATGCCTGCAAGAATAGTGTATTTTTTTATCATAAGTGCAGTGAGTTTTATTCAACTTTATGCTTAACAATACAGTGTTCCTCGTTTAAAGTGTTGCTCTATTGGTGTAGAATACTTTTAAATTTCACAAGTTATAATACACTTAAGTGTCAAGTCACAGTTCGCAAGCTGCAGACATTCGCATGATGAGAGTTATATTTTTAAGCTTACAAAATTCAGGATGTTAGTATACAATAAAGAAGCAATAACAAAACAAACAAAACTTAAAGAATATCTCATCTGTGAAAATAAAAAAGTTAAGTTTTATTGTCTTAAAACTAGTTGATTGATTAGTTTACGTAATATATCAAAATATATGAACTGCTTTAAGACCAATATAACATTACTGTATCCAATGGTATCATTTGTCCATATCTCATGACACATATCTCAGCTACTCTATCATATTAGGTTTGGTGCCTGTAAAGATAGTTGTAAGTTTTATGGTCAAATAAATATAAATAAATATAAGTGCTTGATAATTATTGTCTCTTATAAACCATTACAATCAATAATTATGAGATTAGACTAAAGAAAGAACCCAAGAAACAAAGAGGGGTTGTATATACCTATATAAATTAACAAAAAAAAATATGTATGTTTATATATTATCCATACTATTAAATATAATTGTATATATCTGCATACTAATTATAAATACTTTTGAGTGTTTAAAACAGCAGTAAAAGAGATGTGTAGACAGAGAAGCCTGTGTTTAGGACACTCACATTATAGGAACAAATGAGCTTTGCTGGTCTAGTCAATGTCCTAACTCTAGTTTATTCCAATTACTGTTAAATTTAAGCACGTAAACATCAAGAATGATAAATAAAATTATTGTTGTAATAGCTAAAGGACTTAATAAACTAATGTATTTTCGGAATAAACAAAATAATAAAAACAATCAAAACTAAGGTTTCAAACCTATTATTTCTGACTTAAACAATGTTTTTGTGTGAAACACTGCAAGAGACGAAGCACAAAGCCATCTAAAAATAATAAGTAATGTATCACTCATCGAGTGGAAAGAGTAACGTACTACGAAACAGTAGGGCCCTTAATAGCTCTCGCCACCTATCGTATTTACAGTTCCTAAATGTCTGAACAAAGGCCCAAGTATAAACAACAATGCACCAGAAATATATATGAAAACAAATATTGTAATCGGTTGCAAGGAATGTTTAAAGACGTATACACACCTTCGAGCGCCAGGTACATAGGTGCGACCCGGTGACTGGGTAGATTCAGCATAACTTTGTCCTTACACCCTTTAGATCAATTGACATAACTCCAATTGCAAAACACATATCACGATATCACTATATATTTCAAATAGGAGACACCATTCTACATCAAATTTATGTTATAAGTTTTGAAATGGTTTACAAATTACATAAATAATCTAAATTTATATCACCTCCAATTAAAATCGACCTACAAAATGCGTTTTCTAAGACTAGACTAATAACTTTTTGTCTGTGGTCTGAACGAATGAAAACAGTTTTATTTGAATGAGTGAATGGTGACTTCCATAGACTAGTAAAAGTTTGCCATGAGAACATAGAAGAAGATATATACAGCCTAATCTGGTTAAGTGAGTTAAAACTACTATTTTTCTTTTATTTCTATTTATAACAAATCAACAAGGACTTTATATCTAAAGGGACAGATTACTATGAACATCAAAACCGGTCCTAATTTTCTAGAGAAGGAGAGATAGGTATATACTGCGCCATGTTGTCACTTTCTCACATTCTTTTAGATAGACATATAGAATTGAAATTTCCCCGTTATCAATAAATATTAAAAATATCATATTTCATTGTAGAAAGAAACAAAGGTAGGATAATAAGTGGTACCCGAAACTACTTCACTTTTAATTAAACTACAAATTTTAAATTTATTTCTTATTAAATTAATACACGACCACACGTCGAGTTATTCATTGCCATTGGGAAATAACCCGCAAAGTAATGACAATACGGTCATAGGGAGGGTAACTTGATGTCGCCATGTGTACCACATATTGCAAAAATGTATATCAACGGCATAGCTATAAAAAAAAGTACCTACCCTCTAACCTACTTAACAAAGTAATTGATTTTAGGTATATATATATTTTACATAAATGTATTTGAAATTGCATAATAATCACTTAAACGGAGTGCTGTCACCTCACCAAGTTTTATCCAGTTTTAAACAACTTTACCAGTTTTACCAATAAAGACAAGGGTAGTGTAAAGTGGCAACACTGAGATCAACAAAATGGCGTCGGTTTGTCAGGTGACAGGTCGATGTCGAACGTGTTAAAACAACTAGGGTAACCATCTATCTGCGGTGGTGGGTCTATTGAGACTATAAAAAACTAGTTTAATATTTGTTTTAGTTTTCCTTCAACATTTACACAGTTGATGTAAACAGCTATTCCGCTTTCACAAATTTTGTAAATTGAGGCGCTATGTGTTTTCCTTCAAAATCTGTTTTTGAAATAGTAAAATACGCGGGAAAATTATATACGCATGTTAATTTAACCACATTGAAAAACAATTACAAAAGACGTCTTCTACTCTATTTCCAAATTTTCTAAGCCAGGGAATTGAATGTGGCGATTTGCACAAAACACAAATCATAAAAGCAATTATTAATATTTTTTTAAACATGCGGATGAAGCATCACTAAAGATGTAACACCATCAAACACTTGAGTTCAAGGTCAACTACGCGACGAAAGCTGCATGAAACCATTATATTCAGCAACTTATACATTTTGCTCCATTCGGTTAATTTTTATTCAATCAATGTTTTTTTTTATTTTTGATAATAAATGATTACTAAAACAATATTCAATTTTATTTCTTCCAACCACTTGTACACTTACATATTATTATATACGTACATATCCAAGGCTGGAGTCGTATGTATGTATGACTATGACATGGGCAGCGGGGATTACTTGCCAACAGGTCACAGACTTTTTAATACATCACTTTACTACATCAGGTGACCAGCTAAATCATTTGCCCTCCTCTGCCGTAAAAAAATCTAAATTCAGCCGGTCAGGCTACATAATTTAGTTTCTAAATTCGGTCAAGTGTAATTACATTTAGTCAGTAGGATTCCATGACACAATTCAATTACTTTCTAAATTGCCTTCTGAATTAATTCCTAAATTTAGCCAAGTCTAATCTCCTATAAAAATAATTTCCTTTATCTTGCTAATTGATTCTTCAATATTTAGTGCAACAACATTTTCTTTTATTTTATGTATCTATGTGTTTTATATTTTATAATCGTATGTATGTAAGTTAGTACTATTTATGTATAATTATATATGTATGTGTATTATTTTTTATTTATATTATATTATTTATCTACAATTTAGACTTACCTTTAATGTTTTTATCATCAGCATTTAGCATCTCTTATTTCAGTATATAAACATGAAATGTACCTAATTTATTGTGTCTTGCTAGCCCTGCCGACTCCTTGTGGAAATTTGTTACCTCTAGGCGACCTTGAAAAAATTTCTTTCAGCAGTAAGGCCGCCTATTTCCATATACATACACGAGTATTTTTTTTGTTAATATGTTTACTGTATCATCTGATTGTGTGTTGCAAATTAGGTATGTTCTATCTATCTTATAAAGAACCCATACCATTAATATTATTTACTATATATGTATACAAATTTAACAGAAAATTTAAGACATTCCCGTATTTATTATTATTGCCTATTGTGGTAATCCTATATAGAAAGAGAAAAAATCCCACAGATTGAACCTCTTGCTCGGACCGCATTCCATGTGATATCTTAGTATAGTCCCTCATCTTTACTGAGAACTCAATGTGTTTAGGGGGAGGGCATCTCATTTACCATTTCACATCTTTATTATCACTCATTCTCATTTACTATAATTTACATTATCATTAATATATTAGCTCTTACTTGACACTGGCTAAATGTGCTACACGCACGAAGCCATTATAAAAAACAATAGCTATTCAATTTTATCGTGGCAACTCATTTGTTCTGACTTGTACATTGAATACTACATTCATTCAATAAATTCGTTCAGTTCTGAATTTTGATTGCCTTTCAAATAAATTAGCACCTAGGTTCATACTACAGTAAATAAAATTTATAATGGCTAATATAGCAGCGAAACGCATAAAAAGAGAGTTTAAGGAGGTCATGAAAAGTGAGGAGGTAAGAATGGCATTTTAACTTGATTGTGAACCTATTAATTCGTACTAAGTTGGAATCGCAGATGGCACTTACTTGCAGATTTATTAGAATGTCATGGTTTCATGCCACCATCTATCTACTGCGGTACAAAGTGCGACAGTTTGTAAAAAATACATTATAAAAATAAAATTATAATAAAGACTAAGTTATGTCTAGTGTTTGTGTATTTACCTTTAGTGATTCAGCATGTTTTGCAGATGTCATTGTATCTTGTTTACCTACCCACTTCTTGGGCAGACTTGCCAAACATTTTCGGACCAACGACAGATCTTATTTGAATTGCGTTCTATGTTAAAATTTGCAATGCAATTTATTGAATAAATAGTGATTTTTTCTCAAACGTAAGCTCAATATAAAACTCTAACTCTATAGGTATTTTATATTTTCTGTTTTTTTCTGTAATTTGTTATACAAAACAGACTGTGATGTTGCAACATTTTAAATTTATCAAGTCTTATTTTTGGATACAAGTACTATTAATTATTCTGATACCTTTATACAGACATCTGTAATCTTGCTTGTTTGCCAATTGATCCATAATTATAGTATTTCACTTCTGTAAATAGATGCATTAACCATTGCTTAGCGAGTTGTGAGATATTATGTTATATTGTTGAAGGAAATAAATCATTGTATGAAAAAATTTTGTAAGCTAAAAACTTTCACATTTATGTCCTCTCAGTTGATAAATGATCATTTTAACACAAGGGTTGATAACAGCACCTGACAGTATGCTCCAATAGTATGTCTTAAGTGGTACATTTATTGATAAAATTGTAGTACTTATAAAAGTACACTTAAATTTTATGAATATATAAAAATAACTCCTATCAAAAGTACACTGGACTGGAAGATTTTATTAAAAGAGGTTTTGAATTAAGTATCCAAGTCTTCACAATCTGATTAGTTACTGATTTTATCCATTCTTATAATTAAATAACAAGTAATTCAGTAATTGTTGATTTCAAGAAAATTATAAGTTGCGACCACTGTTAGTTTTAATTTTAATGAGAAAGGCATAGTGCCACCAACAAAAATTATGTTCACAAGTGCATAACCATTCAAAAGAGCACATCTCTATTTATTATATATTAATGCACCACATGGAATGCATACCGTGAGCTCATTGGAGCTATCATAGTTTATTTAATCAATCATCTATGAAATCAACAGTAATTGACCTCTGATGATGTCTACATTTCTGTAAGTATGATTTCAAAGCAATTATAGCTTGATATCTTCTTTCAAATATGGTGGTCAATATGTTTCCTTGCCTTTTCCTCAATAATTTAGTAAATGTGCTATTCATAATAAGTAATGGAAAGCCAAAATAAACTATTATTGAGTTTACTTTCTGGTGTTTGATGCTAGAAGCCGAATTGTTTTACTATTTTTGAAAATAATAATATGATATAAAATCTAATTCAAAATATAAAATTTTGGTTGCATTTGCTAACTCATGAAAAAAGGGTGTAAACACTGAAAGGTTATGGTCATAATATCGAATAATGGTTATTATTAGGTGAAGCAAAATTATTAGCCTAGAATTAGTTAAATACAATATTGCGTTTAATCCCCTACGTTTTGGATTTTCCCAGAAAGCTTTGCTGTGCTATGCCATCAAGAAGATAAGATGTTTGACAACAATGAAACAGCATATCATATTGTTATTATGGGGCTCTGTTGCAGACCTACATATTTGTATTACAAAAGCGCTCCGGTTATCTATAATCTTAAGTTCAGATATTCTCTCAGAGAGACGCTTAAAGAAATTAACACATATGAATAGTTCCTTCACAGTGTATATTCGATAATGTGGTGTAATGTCCACTTAAATATAAAAAACTTTAAAAACAATCTGATACGCATAATTTTCATACTAGAAATAATAATAAGTATCATTATTATATGCAGTATAAATCATACATAATGGGTATTATGCTGTTAATAATTATTTGTACTGCACTTAAAATTTTAAGTCTTAAAGTTTGTTTAGTTTTGAACTACCTCATCATTATTTTTGTGACCTGTAACAAATTTAGCTCGGTTTCACTTAGAACTAACTTGTCTAGGTGAAAGGTTCTCTTGATGCAACTTTATTGGTCACAATTTTAAGGACCTTTCAACCATTTATCTAAATGTCTTGACGAGGACCATTAAATTATAAAGTTTCAGTCAACTTCTTTACATAGGAAGTTTCCTCTTTTGGAGTGGAGCTCCTAGATTACGCACACAATTAATTTAAAATGAAGCCCAGCTCAAGCTTGAATGAATTTGACTGTTTTAATATTTAGATTTATATTCTTCAGGGCAGCTTGCAAAATACTTATAATTCGATTTAAACTTATTTAATTTAAAATGTCATTGCATTGCAGTCATTTGTTTGGAGTTAAGAGGAACAGAACGATATTATAAACAGATTTGGCACTAAATAGAATAAGTGACTGTTGTGCAAGACACCCTTAGCCTAGCTTATACACTGGCACAGCACTGGCTTTGCGAAAGTTAATGTGTACTTCCTTGTACTCTTACTAGTAATAATTTTTAAAAGAGTTATGTGGGTAGTCAGCTCATGTGTGACAAACATAATACCAGTTATACATTTTTAAATAAAAGTTGTACTGTACATGTGCTGAGTTGTTGGTGGCTGATCTGAAGTTTTGTAAATTATGTTACAGCGGAGACAATATGTCAACCCAACATCTTTTATTGAAATTCTTTTTCTGAATATATAATTGAATTAATAATATATAAAGACTAGTCTTAACTCCGCTTCAGCTAACTATGTTATTGTGGTGTTTGAACACTACCAACACTCCTGTGACATTAATGTGTGTTTTAGGTAGCTGGAGGAGCCATAAAACTGGAACTGGTCGACAATAACTGGACAGAGCTGCAAGGAGAGATTGCTGGCCCCCCCGACACGCCCTATGAGGGCGGCACATTCGTACTAGAAATCAAAGTTCCTGAAACGTACCCTTTTAATCCCCCTAAGGTAATTAGTATTTTTCTTGATAGACTAATGACAACAATGTTCAAGAATATATCAATTTGCTGACAGTTACATCTAAAATTGAGTATTTCTGGACAAAACATTTTATTCTTTCACCAAAATCCTCTCCTCCACTCTCCCATTGTATTAAATTTTTTGGAACAGTTCAATATACCAAGAGAGTGCGCCATCCATAAAACATATGTAACATATGATTTCTAAATAAAATTGCTTCTGGTCTAGCAACTGATTGCAAAATCACATACAAAGAAGAAATTACAATACTTATGTTTGTACAAAAGAATAAATTTGGTCTTGGTAGTTGAGTTGAAAACCGCTCACTTGATTAATGAGAAGTTTCTAGTTTGAGTACTGATCAATGATGCAGATTCTGGGTATGGGGGCTAAAGTCTTGAAATTGCATGCAGTAAATATTATGAATAACCACAAAAAAAACTTTTTGTTTTTTTTTTAACATATAACAATGCTAAATTTTGTCACGCCAGTAGATTTGGAGAACATTTTGTGACGTGAGTATTTTTTGCAGATACGCTTCATGACGAAAATCTGGCATCCGAACGTGTCGTCAGTGACTGGCGCGATCTGCCTCGACATACTGAAAGACCAGTGGGCGGCAGCGTTGACACTTCGCACAGTGCTGCTGTCCATCCAAGCACTCCTCGCGGCCGCCGAACCCAATGACCCACAGGTACAGTTGCAACTGCACTATAGGTAGCAAATCTTTGGGTACTGGATATTATGATGAGAAACTCTTCAGTCCTGCTCATATAAAATACAAATTTACCATTTGAGAAATATTCTGATTGACAAAGTATAAAGTTGACTCTAAGACTGAGACATATGTTGTTAATGGCCTATTTCACGATGTCTTTATTTGAACATTGTGAAACAGGTCTTAGTATAAAAATAATATATTGCATTAGAGTACCTAGTTTTTGAATAACGTAAATATTACGTTTCATTGGTAACTAATGCTGGTTACGGTGTAAGTAAAAAAATGTCCACCCGGACGTTAATATATGCACTAAGTACAATAAAACTGATATGGCATTGAGGTCAGAATATCAGCTCTTCGCTTTTGATGTCATGGGTTCAATTCCTACACAGGACAAATCTTTGTATATGTAAATGAACATGAACATAAGTTCTGGTCTGGGTGTTTTCAATTTATATTAAGTACGTATTTACAAAAAAAATATATTTACGTATGTTTATCTGTTATTTAGTATCCATAATACAAGTTCTCAATGATACTTATCTTGAACTAAATAATTGGTGTAATTGTTAGAAATTATTTATTTCTCAATACTCAATGTCTTTATTACTCTCCATATGTTACAAAGATGTTATTTATAATATCACAGATACAATATTTTCTTATATTTTTTTATTTTATTTATTTATTTTATACTGCCAGTACCTGTACTGAGAGTAGTAATACTGTTGGCTACGTTGAAAGTTGCAAATCATTTTAATGCCCCCAAGGACGCAGTGGTAGCGAAGCAGTTCCGCGAGGAGCCTCGGCTGTTCGCGCTAACGGCGCGCCACTGGACGGCAACGTATGCCGGCGGGCCGGCGCGCCAGCCCGACTGCGACACCAAGGAGCGCCGCCTGCTCGACATGGGCGTGGACGAGCACCAGGCTCGCGTCGCCCTTTCCACCTACAACTGGGACCTCGAACGCGCCACCGAACAACTCTTCAGCTAGCCACTCTTCCGCGCTCCCAACCGCACTCCCGTTCCCTGGCTCATCCGAAACCCTCCCCTCAACCCCGCGCCGCTCCGACTCCATCGCGCTGCAATCCTTTGATTTGTGATTATTTTTATTATTAATTAAATCGTATATACGCTGTGATCGATCTGTCCATATTTCGGGTAACGTTTCGATGAGCGCTAGATTACTGCGATAGGTTTAGGTTAACTCGATGTCTCGAAGTACAGAGGTACATATTTTTGATACCGACGACGACGTCGCAGTGTCGCCCGTTGTGCGATTAACTTTTAGCTACTTAATTATGGTCGGTTGAAAGGAAATAAGTAAAAATTTATGATTCATCGTTTTCATTTGTAGGATAATGACGTTTATAGTATTTTTTGTGTATAGTTATGAAGACTATGAGTGAAGATAAGGAGAGTAAGAAAAGTACCGCAATGTTGTATCTTCAAAATAAATGTCGTCTTATATTTACATATTGGGGTTTTACTTAACGTGTCCTTCAACATAGCATAATTGTTGTTCACAGATTACAAAGAAACATAATATATTCAAATTTAAAACCTGAAATATTATTAGTAATAAATCAAGTGAAGTGCAAAGCAGAATTATATCTTCTAGTCTACCTGTTTTTACAACTGTCCTTACCCAGTTAATAATAATTCTTTATTTAAACTAAATGCATTCACATACACATAGTTGTTGCTGGAACTATATTTTTTCACATAAATATAACACGGAAAAATACTAAAATATTTTTTTGTTATTTATAACGATCGGTCGCTGTAAATGGGTTAATGGAACAAAAATATGACAAGACTTAAATACAGAATTTAAAAAATATTGTAATGCTATACAATATTTTTTTAAGAATATTAATTCTTGACAGAGTCAATGTCATTACAAGATTTTCTTGGGATTGGGACCGCAGCGGCACTGTATTTGCATCCTCGGTACGTAAAAATGGTCTTGAAATATTATTGTATGAAGTTATATAAAAAAAGTAGGTACTCTTATGCTTACGATTATAAGTTGGTTTACGTTCTGATATTACTACATTACTTCAAACGTTATTGACATTAAAAATGACAAATTCTATATAGGAGCACTTATGAATCTCAAGATATCTTAATACTATGCCCAATTCACTACAGGTAGGAGCTTGAGAGGAGAAGAAAATCTGGAAAGAACTCGGTTTCTCTCTGGAGGTTTGAACTCGGGACCTCCTTGTTTTTCGGCTGAACGCTCAAGCGATAAGCGGTGTTGCTGTCCATGTCTGTAGACAACATAATTTCAAGTTATTAAGTTAATTGTTAAGTACCTACATACTCCTTTAATTTAGGTCTAGCTGGCGATATTTGAGATGTATTAGGTATTTATATCAGAGACATCGCCAGTATGAAAAACTTAAATAAACTGGCTTTTTTAAGTTTAAAAGTCTCACATAAGCCTATAGGTAAAGGAATCACAACCATTAATTTCGAACACAAGTAGATTAACGGACTCGTTTTAAGGTGTCCTGCTAAGACAAATATTCGTATGTATGCTCACAAACATTTGTCCTGTGTAGGAATCGAACCCAAAACCTTATACGTTCCTTATCTTAGTACGCTCACGCCATATTGGTCATCATAATGATGCTGCCTTTGGTAGTTAAATTAAGTAGTAGAACACTACAAAAACACTAACTTCCAAATGACTGTCATGCAATGCTTAATACACGTTAGTTAAACATCGATGACTTATGTAACAAAAAAAGAATATTGTTTTGTGTATATATATTTATATATTTTGTTATATGCATCCTGCTCTTCACACCTCGCATAGGGCATATACAAGGTAAAAGGGTTCACAGAAACTAGTGGCAAGCGAAATTCCATAGGTGGAGAACCTTTTGGTTTATACAAATCAACCCCATATACATTCCTTGATTAATTATTGTTGATTATTTTATAGTTCTCGAGTTATATATTTTTTTTGTAGTTTTGACCAATTTCTGACCTGAACTACATAAAATAATGCTTTTATCCTCGAAGGGGTAGGCAGAGGCATATTTATACGCCTACATTTCGCTAGTTGTTTCGTTAGTCCACGTAATAGGTGGCGATTGCCGCTTACCGGAATGCAGGAATGTGCACCACTTGCAGGTGAGGTTGGCTTGGGCTCCTAAACAATAATATATTTGTTTTCGTACAGTCGGCCACAGGACAAATATACAGTCCCAAAAACAAGTGTCGATCGGAACTCCAGAGATAGAGCACCCCCTGCGCTAACTGAATAATGTTGTTAATAATAATCTAAATGAATGTTGCGCAATTTTTTATAGTTTTCGAGTTATGATTTTTTTCCGAAATTTTGAGAATTTTTGCGTAGTGACCCGGGTACCACAAGGAGTGCTCTATCTCTGGACTTCCATTTGATACTTGTTACTGGGCACCCTGTATATACGCTACATTATCCCTTGTACTATGAGTCAATTTGGGACTGACATGTTCACAATAATGCCGACAGTATCTAACGTCAAGCAAAAAGTGTCTGTTGAAATAATATAGCAATAGCAACTAGAATTATCGGCAGGCGCTAATTTATAATTCGTTTCTCACTCATTTTGCGTGTGATGATGATGAACCAACAAAAACTTAATATTTTGTCTATTGCTATCTAAAATATAATTTAACAAAACTGCGTTTGGCCATCTCGTAATGTAGGAGTTGCAGCTATAAAAATCATTTCATGGTTCTTTATTTATATTTTGTTTTTATTCTTTTTTTAATGACGTACTCCAATATTTACTTATATAGTAGTAATATTAAATTTATTACACAGAATAGAATATCTTCATTGTAATAAAAAAATCGAAGCAGTAACTAGATATAGTATTAAGTGCTAATTATTGATTATTAAAAAATGAAATAAATAATGTAAACAAAATACATAATTTAGTAAATTTTATATGTAAAATATAAAAATTTTTTTTTTAGTATAAATCATTATTGGCATGACCCGTTTCCTATTTTTAAGCTTGTCATAAAACAAGGCTACTTTTATTATTGCTTTCTGCTGTCAGTTTCACGACAAAATAACAGGTACTTTAAAGACAGTTCTATTTAATTTTATAAAGTGGTGATCATTAAGATGTGTAATAAATGGCCTAAATAAACTTATTTGAATTATATTTAAATTACAAGATTTTTTTGAAACGTCCATTCGTAATCTTGAAACCCTGCTGCCCGTAAAGTTGTGATAGTTATCATACATTTTAAATATTTGCCATTATTTTTGTTACTATTCAAAACATTATTGTAATTGCATTAGCATAAAGGAAATATTGACATCACTCCTAAGTACGCCTATTACTTTAAAATTGATTCAAATTTCTAACTAAAATATAATATGTGAATTTAATTTTAATCATTATAGAATCACATAAAAAAATAAGGCATAAATACAAAATTTTGTTGACATAAAATGCGATTCCTTTGCATGTTTGCCTTCATTGCAATACAGCTGTTAATTCATAAGAGTATTTATTTGGATAATGTCACGGCGGGGTAGAAAGAAGCCGAATAAACGACATCTAATTAAGTAAGTACATCATCGTCATCATCATCTCAGCCCATTAACGTCCCGCTATTGAGCACGATCCTCCTCTCACAAACCTAGATGCGAGGGTAAATTAAGTATGGTCAGTGTCAAATAGTTGGTAGCACAAAAAGTATCGATCTACATGGCGATTATGGCGCTTTGGATGTTACGTTCCTATGTATTCTTAGATCTTTAATAGTACGCAACGGATTTTGATGCGGTTTTTTTTGATCGAGTGATGGTCTATACGTTGGTCTCGCGGACAAAGTCGCGGGCGGCCGCTAGTTCTCAATAAAACAAGATACTTACTGTGGATGTTATCACTTGATTAGCAATATTAGTGATGTTACTTTAAGATGATTGTATCTATACTCCCTTTTACTACAAAAATGCATACCACATCCGTCATCCAGACTTGTTCGGTTTATACTTGAATGCACATACATGTCGCTTCTTAAGTAGCTACTTCTTATAAAAATCAGTTCGGCTATATGAAATCCACTCCCGAATATAAGCCTCCTCTATCATTTCCACGTTTAAGTACTTCTCACTCAAACTCAATCTTTAATCTCATTCGCAATCAGGCCCTTCTTCCCCACTGGGCACTAAGGGCACGTGCCCAGGGCCCCGCGATCTAATGGGGCCCCCTAGTTCCTGCCAGATTACCAAATGATAACCGATATTTAGGTATTACCGAAAAACATTAATTTTGAAAAATCTGATGATAATGACTTACTCCAATACCTACTTGCTTATTAGCTTTAGCTTGCTGCATGCGTATAGCTATACCGTATACAACATAGATTGAACTTTTTGACAGATGGGAGTGAGTGAGCTTTCTCAAGGTCATAGAGGCCCCATGATCCTAACGTGCCTAGGGCCTCAAATAGTTTAAAGACGGCCCTGCTCGCAATTGATCTTTTTTAAAGCTATTTTTCACTGTTGGCGTCTGCTTTGATTAGTACTGATAACATAGTTAATACTTTTTGCTAAAATTTTATGTCAAATATATAGAAAAACAACCAAGATTCATAGATTCATAGCGTATATATATTTGTTCGTGTTGGAATCAAACGAACGACCTTAGGAGTGAAGTATTAACATACTAACCTCCGCACCATATTGATGGTCGTATATACCTACATAGGTCCTTGCATGCTTACTTTATCGAAACGATATCTACATACAATTCATATGGTATGTTTCGTGAGATGGGGGTCATTTGAAATGCTAATTAATGCTTTATTTTGTAACCAGAGTAGGCTACTTGACTAGGTCTATGAATTTAATGCAATTTGGAAAATGGAATGCAAATTATGCATGACTCACCCACATTAATATGTAAAGATATAGTGAATGAGAAGATATCGCAACGCAATAATCAATCAATGTTGCCTCTGGCACGAAGGTCACACTTGCATAAAGCACCTGTTATTAGTGTACCGCACCTACATACTCGCTGCTCTTGGACCTCCGACAATAAATACCCTTCAGAGAGTTGCTCTGACCAAACCAGACGACATCGGCGCGACGAGAGGCGGTGGGGGAACGGTAAGTGGAGGCGAGCGCCATCTAGCGGGCGGGGGCGGGCAGGCTGCGCGTGGCAGCAGCGGCGAGGCTGCGGCCTGCGCCCGCGCCGGGGCCGGGGGGCGACACGCGCCGCAGCCTGCGCCCCGCCTGCCTGCCTCCTGCCGCAGTCACCGAAGAAAGCGTCGTGCGGACGGTGCTCTCGCGTATGCGGCCTGTGCTCTTGTGTTTATTGGTGGAAGGCAGCGTCGACACCTCATCAGAATGTGACTGCACCGATGTGCGCCGCGGAAGATCGCCTCCCTTCGCCTTCCGCTGGAACGGACGCGACAAACTTTTATCGCTTTCTAAAACGTATTTAATTTTCCGTGTGTGTTTCGTTTCCAGCTCGCGCGACAAAACGTGTGTGTATAAATAAATAATAATTGAATAGTGCTCCGTGTCGTGTTCGTCATGACTATATCGTACGCCGGAGAGGTTCCAAACGGCAGCAGTTTCGGTTGTTTCTGGAGGATCCTTTGCAAGTGAGTACAGTACCCCTCCTGACGGTTAAACAGCTGTTCGACGGCTGGCGTGGAGGGGAGGGAGAACCGGAGGCTGCGCTTACGCCGCGCCGCCAGTGCCCGCTCTCGTCCACTCGGCATCTCGGCACTTCGCAAGGAGGAGTAGAGGCGAAATGTGCATGGCTCCCATGTAGATTGCAGTCACCAGGTCCACCAGCCTCACTGCCCCGGCACCGCCTTGCTCCTCTGGGTCAGGTTTCTGTTAACATCTAATCAGCCACGGAACGTGACTAACGTGAGAACAGTGGCTATCGCTGCGCTCTACGGACCACCGTGTCGTGTTTATTGTATAATCGAAAGTGCTATTTGACGACCGATGTTGATAGAACACAGTGCTCGTTTATTGCGTTCGACGTTCCTCAAATCCGTGTCGTATAATTCGCACAGGTCGGCATAGTTGCAATACCGCTACGTGACGAGTCACCACTTGTATTTATTTTACTTATTTTGCAATTTGTTTTGCTGAACGGTAAATGTATTAGGTCACAATGAAACTGCACTGATGCCTTGGACGTCACCGCATCGCCTCCTCCTGCCATAGTCGATACGTACTTGAAAGTATCTTGAAATTCGATTTTGACGTCTAATTCAACATGGGTTTTTTTTGCGATTACATTTTGTCCTTTCTCATTTCTGTAGGTACCTAGACTAATGAACGATTCTTCTATTTTACTGCTACTCCTTCCAATAATACCGGCCAATTTAAGAATGCATCCCATCAAATATAACTAAAGCATTGATTTCAGGTGAAATGTTTAATTACCGCAAAGGGAGTTCGTTACTACTATTTCATGCTTAAAGTGTAATAAAAAACAATAATGATTGCCTTGCTGGTCGCAGCTGGGTGATGAAACAAAGCAAACAAATGTATTTCATTCAGCAACTATTTGCGTTGTACTTATGTACTTATAACAAATTTGCAGTAATTAAGTATGTATATTATATTATACCAGCCGGCCATGATTTCGTCTACGTTGCCCCCAAGACATTTAAGTGAAAGATGTAGTCTAAATGTTCAATGTTCATTTATTCCTGGCGTAAAGAAAGTGCTTAGAGATGTCCAAACTGTCTGTAGGTGAGGTCGATAATAATTTTGACGGAGTGTCTGTTGTTAATTTTTTTCTTTTTCATATCCACCGCTTGCAACTGTTGGAAATGCCAATCCGCAGTACATAGGTCATCGGACCTGCCCAAGCCAATCTGCTATTAACAATTGCAGTGGAAATAGAATAGAGTAGAATTGAATAACATTGACGGATAATGGCATTCCTATAATACATTCATTCTATTTAATTCGAATTGCATTTAACGACGGCTTGAAGGACTCAAACACAAACGAACATACACCTCTCTAGTTCTCGAGTAATTTACTTTATGATGAACACTTCTGACAGATTTGTGCAGAACCCATTATTTCATCAAAAGTTTTCAGCATTGTAATACAAAATTATTTCGGAATATCGAAAGAGCAAACGATGTCTGTCTGCTGGAAATTATGAGATTTAAAAAACGATTAATTAAATTTGGTTTTTCCTATTTAGACGAATTCAAATAGGAAACTTATAACACATAGGACTAGGCTGGTAGAACATATAACTTACTTACACACAAACCACGACTTATCGAAGCATAGTATCTTTTACATAAAATTGTTGCAGTAAATAAAATACTCTTGCGCTGTATTATATTATGTTTACCCCGAACTTTTGAATAATCGCGTGAATAGACCTTAAAACCCTTTTATAGTGTAGTGTCAGTTAAGTGTACTACTGTGACTAAGAACACATTACTAAAGTGTATTCTTAATAGTGTAGCCTTAATAGAAACAATATAAATGGTGTTATTTTACAAATTTTAAAATATGTAGTAGGTTTTATTAAAAGAAAGTTACTAATTAGTCTTTAGATATGCTAGATTGTAGTTGATATAAGATACCTCCTTTCAAAAGAACAGTATATTGTAAAAGAAAAAATATAGTATAAAAAAAATAGTGTTTTTGCTAGTGTTTATCAATGGTTGCCACTTTGTTCCTTAACTCTCAACTTCCTCGCTCAATGAATTAGTATTATTTTGTAAGTATGTAACTGAATCCCGTCGAAAATTTTGATTTAATGTCTTTCACTTTTGACGCAGCGCTAATTACGTTCTTAAAACCGGCTCAGACAGGAGGTAAAAATACAATCAAGTAATTATGGCGGTGATTAACAAGTGGTAGGCACCGAGTAGTAGCTATTAAAATGTTATAATAAATTTTATACAAACGATCGTCAGCAACATTACTATGAAAATTCAATTATTCTTTATCTAATGTTAGATTTAGTTACTCCTCATAACAACAACTAGTAATAGTCGTCAAAATCAGAAAAGTCATTTCAGAGATTAGACGGAACAGACAGAGAAAAGTAAAAATATTCATATCTTTTATACCATATAAAAATGTATACCAATGCATTTAGTTTATTTGTTCGGAGACCGTTTGTGTAGCATTGGATTAAGGCCGGCTTGCACAGCGGACACTAATTCTGTTAAGTGCTAAATCTGTTTAAAACATCGCTCAGTCCCTTTCATTTGTTTGAAGTTGAGAGGGACAGAGCGAATAGATTTAGCACTAAACAGGATTAGTGACCGTTTGGTTATTACTATTTGTGGTTCGAGCTCAGAGATATCCACCTCCCTTCGCCAATCAGCAATGTATCCGCGTTGAGCAGCATTCCCTGAATCCTTTACCTTGTTTTGAAAAAGGAGCCCTATGCCCTTAAGTTAGGCGATAATGGGTTGAAATGAGATGTACTGGTTAATTAAGTAGATTGTGTAGCGTCTTTCCTTGTGTCTCGACCACGTTCAGGTATTGAATCTGAAAGATCACGTTTTACAAACATTGTAACTGTTGATATGATTTATGTCCGCTGATTGTAACTTTAAGTAACAACTGCGTTCTGTCCTCAATACAAACCATAATTTGTATACAATGTTGACATATATAGAATATACAAAGATTGGTAATGTTATAATTTAAAAACATATATATATATTCCTTCTTTACAAAATTAAACTGTTGTGCTAAGAATATTTTTGTGTCCCATTTACTAATAACCGCCCTTTTATACGAGTACCACCTTCTCTTTTTACCTTACTAAGTTTGTTTCACCATAAAATATAATGGGAATGTTACATAAGAGGAGTTTAAAATATGGCAGCATATTGAGCATACATTTAACCTTAAAGTATCCGCATATTATTAAAAGAAATATCGACTAAATTGGTGAATAAGTTATGGATATCGAACGATATCGATTTTCGTAAACTTTCGTTACTGACCTAGAGCATGCTACGAACTTACAATAATCGAGCTCATGACATGACTTTGATTCTATAACCCATAGATAGATTTTTAACACGATCAGTTATGTGCTTTGCGCATTATTTCGCACCCCGTTTTTTAAAATCTCTCCGTCTCACCCAGTACGTAAGGTTTGATGATGCAACGTTTTCTTCTTCATTGCTGATAGTCACATGCTTGTTAGACTTCAAATAGATTCAAATCATGTGATCGTAATCATATAATTGGATCGGAATCATATATTAAAATTGTAGGTCAATCAACTACACTTGTTGCGGTTAATTGGAGATTCGGACAGGGCCTTAAGCTCTTATCAGTAAGGACTGTAATGATATTTTCTAGCCTTGGAGAAAACAAACGAAGGCAAAGCTGATGAGGGTACATACGTTAATCGGGCACGACGATTATTGAGAGTCTTATGTAGCTAATGCATTATCACCTATTCAACATTACAATTTATTCGAAGAAAGAAATAAAACTCTAATTTTGATTTTGTTTCCAAACTGAGCTTACCTACAATGTTGGGCAATGGAGCGCCCTGATTAGTGCAAATGGTTTGTTAAAACAGTATGGATTTAGAATGGCCGTTGACAGTTGACAATGAATTTTGTAATTAGTAATCGCAGAAGTGATTGGCGCCTTTAGACGCGAGGCAAGGCTTCTCGGAGGTCACCACCAATTTCATCGGCTTCTAATTTGGTATTCCGACGACGGTGAGATCTCATTCGCTTGCCTTTCAATAGGTCATGTAGCTAGTCGTAGTCGACTCATGGCCATGGTGAAGGAAAAAATGCTAGCCATAAGCAGCGACATCAATTTCGCACCTGCTAGAAAAATATCGATTTCCTTGTAAAGCCTGCGACTGGCTTGTGTTTTTATTTTAATGTTTCAACGGCTCGCGTGACTGGTGCTTTGAGACTCAATCACTACCATCCCGTACATACTCTATTAAATAATACTGAAAAAGTAAATACTGTAGTAACAATTAATAAAGTATATTTCTATAGTCAAACTGATTAAAAACTTTTGTGGAGCGTTGTATCAATTTATCAATCTAACAATACTTTATAAATAAATAAATAATAATAAACTAAATAATCTTATGCATATTTATCATCATACGATTTCCGTATCTTTGACAATTGAAGGGAAATGCTCCAAAAATCGTGAGACCGATTCTGATTCAAGAAAAATAAATAGTTATGCTTTAAACGACTAAGTACACAACTTCTGCACAGACAACAAGTTTCTAAGCAAACTACTATACTGTTTCCAGGAACACTATTACTTCAAACTTCGGGACACTATAATTATGAAACTCACGCATATAATTACTTACAAAACTTAGACCCCTTCGTGTCTTGGTTTAAATATGAAATCGATAAATTCAGGAACTACTAAACGGATTTTGATAGAGACGGAATGATCGTTTTTGGTGCATAATTCAATAAAATGTTATGTTGTTTTCTGTGGAAACTGTTTTGGTATTGTGTGCTATTTACTGTTAATTACTTTTGTGTTACTTAAATACTGTATGTTTTCCCTTGTGATTTATTAAAATAAAAAAAATAAAAAAAACTGATTGGAATATGAAAACAAGAAAATATTTCGGAAATAAGGTATGATATAAATGCTACACATAAATAAATAAAATTTGAGATACTATTTGTAAAGGCTACATAAAGTTTTTTTATTAAATGTATACATGTAAACTTTTGTCTGCCGGTTTGTAGCGACTAATCTTCGAAACTCCTGAACAGATTTAGACTGGATTTATCACTGAAAGATAATTTATGTTATGGTGTACTTAGGCTTACATACTTTTAACCTATTAAATAACTAGTAGGTCAAGGACTTGTAGGTCAAGTGGCCAAAGTCGCAGGTTCATATAAAATATTTTTCTGGAGTTGTTGTGAAAACTGTGAATGTATTATTGAATCTTTACACACCGCCATAAAGAACTGTTTCTTTACCAACATGATATTTTCTAAACAAACGATGAGCCATCAACATGCAAATATGCATCGCTAATATAATTATCTAGTGACGACTAAATGGAAATAAATGCAAGAAAAGAAATGACTATTGTAATTAAGTAATTAAGGTTTAATAATTTTGTCATACCACTTAATTACTTCACCGGTTAATAGGTAGATAACTATTAAGTGATCGAAAAGTAATTTGGAAAAGTTTTTACTTAAAAATAATTTGCCTAAATGGGCCAATGAGTCCTATTCATTCGTTTCAGTGGCCTAATTCAAACTCTAAAAACAGACATTAAAAATACAACTAACAACCGAGGGTCTATATAGATATAGGTTACGTTACCATTACTATCTTCCTAGAGTTCATTTCATGGTTATTTTAAGATAATATTTATTTATTTATAAAATCCCTTTTAAACAGTTGAGGCAAAGTCTGCCTACCGCAAATTAGATAAAAATTAATATAAAAAATACATTTTCCGACAATTACAACAAATATTTAGTTTCTTTAAGAACTTATGTTATGAATATGATGTAACGGCTAAATATACATAAATACCTTTTTTTAATACATACTTAATATATATAAGATAATACCTAGACCAGAAGACATATTCATGTTTATGCACACATGTCCTATATGGACCGTTACCGGTATAAACCGGTAGTAGCACGATTTTTTACAAATAAATACATAGTATTTTATCATAACGATTAGTTTACTTTAATATACTAATCCTCTAAAAATACTTGATTGTGGATCAAATACTGATTTAGCATTGAATGGGGATTACGGAGGCTAAGTTAGAATTTTGATGTGCAAAAAATTAATTTCGGTTTGCAACTTATTAATTTTGATAATGTAAAATACAACCCTTTCGAACTTACGACCGCTGGAGCGGAGTGCGGATATACTGGCCACCACGGTAGTCGATATATGGGTGTGAATTATGTATGTATGGAAAGTGTTCATCAAGGACTACCGCCAGCATCCAGCAAACGCAGGTGAGACCATTTTCCCACTCGATGGAACGATGATCTGGTCAAGGCAATGGAATGCCGGTGGATACTGGCGCCTCAAAATGGATCAACGTGAACAGTGATCTTCTTGAGATGATGATGATGAAACATTAAAAAACATTTTTAGGTATTAAATCTGATCTGCAATTATAAATAAGGGCTCGTAGGAATAGCCCAACAGTTGTCATAATGTGTTATTATGGTAAGGATAAAAGCATTCATTTCTATAAGAATCGTTTATTGTCATTGAATCGTTTAGTGAAGATTACACACGTTTCACTTCTCTGTGCTAAAAGTGCTCTTTGCTGCAACTACACTCGCAAGCAACTAAATCGACTCAACCGCTAACTACATTCAAACATTGTTTAAAGTAAAAGAATACAACATTTAAATGAACACAATTTGATTTGAAAACAACAGGCCCTCTTAGTTTCCCCTCCAGTAGTCGGTACTAAGGGCCATGTCACCTTTTCCCTAGCGGCTTCTTTGTCCTACAGGGAGGTACTCAGTCCGCCCACCACGAGTCGGGGGGAGCTAAAATAAGCCCTTAGTCAACTCTTCTAACTCTATCTTGGGCTATTTTTTGTTATTTGGTTGCTCGTGAGCGTAGTAGTACAACTTATTTCAAATTGTGGCGATTTCTCTGCCTCTCTAAATGGGACAAATAGTTATATGAGTGGGAGATTATGTATGTATAACATAGGTCTTCATTTAAGCCCAGCCATGCTTATTTAGTATGCATTAAAATTTCACATGTGTAGATAAATTAACATATAGAATACAACGTTCATTTATAATTGATTAAAATATAATAATGTCAATCGTATTTAACTAATACAAAAGTCACTACGAAATAAACACTGAGAGAAAAATATACAAAACTATGAACGAATCATGTTACCCAGACCAAGAACCTTTTATCTATTTTTTGGTGACTGATTAAATTGTTAATCTATATAACATAATATTCCTACTGCAGGAATTATTCCCCACAAAAAAAAAATTTTTTGTGTTTTTGACAGAGTATGCATATAGACTGACGAAGTGTAGAACGACGACCTGCGGCAAGATCTGATGACTTGAGAAAGGTGGCTGGTACCGGATGGATGCGGTTTGTTGTGTGCGGTTGTGTTGGTTAGCGCTCTTTGGGACAGACTTATCGATTTCTGGATGGTTTGATCTATGTTTACCGTATAACTCTGCAAAAATATCAGAAATATTCGAAAGATACTACTTTCAAGATTTGAAATCATGTCTTATAATTAACGTGAAGACGGCATACCTTATAAAAAAATCCTGCTAAAATTAAATATATATATTGATTAAGTTATTTTTTATCAATAATAAAATAAACATTCTCAGATATTTCCCACGTCTCATTGCTATGAACCAAACAGATCTTGTACTATGGGAAGATCTAGATAAACATGACGGACGACTGCCCGTGGAATAAACAATGGCATTTAATAATTGTATCTGAAAACCGGTAGTGGCACGATTTTTACAAATAATACATAGATAGTATTTTATCATAACGATTAGTTTACTTTAATAAGCTAATCCTCTAAAAATACTTGATTGTGCATCAAATACTGATTTAGCATTGAATGGGGATCGCGGAGGCTAACTTAGAATTTTGATGTGCAACTAGTTAAGTCCGGTTTGCGGTGGCGAGCCTATTGCCGATTATCGGGAACTTATTCTCCAGAACCTCGTCCGTTGATAGATAGGTGCACCACTTAAAGGTGAGCTTGATCAAACAATCAAATCAAACATACATAAATACTTTCTTTTATGAATGCATAGGTAAAAATAAGCTCTCAAGGAACATCAGGCAAAATGTAGTCATTGAGATGAATCACATTAAACAATATTGGTGCTTGCTATTTATTTTGTATTCATCCACACTATAAGTCACACAAAGTAAGTATAATATGTATGAAAAACTAATGTACAACTTGAATTTATTCACACAAAATAAGTCACACAAAGTAACACACAGTAGGTATGTATAATAAGATGTGTGGGATATGAATGTATAACTTTAGTTGTGGTCTGCAAATATACTTACAAGTTACAACAGACATAATACTATTAAAGAACATGAAATATGTTATTTAAGGGACCTATAACATAGGTACGTGGGACCAATAATATAACTGGCGTAATGTGGGCGTATAATATGCCTCGGTCTACCCCTTCGGGAAAACAGGCGTGATATTACGTACGTACATAATGATATTATTTGATACTGAGACTAATGGTTTTATCAATTTTTGTGAAAAATTATACATATTGAAAATCCAAAATGTATTTTTTCGACTTCTTTACGGGGATGCAACAAAAGGTAGATTAAATAATCGGAATAAAGTAAAGAAGGTAAAGGAACTAAAACTTGCTTTAATTTTAAGGTATTTTTAGTTACCTTTCATCTTTTCAAGCTTGAATATACTATGACTGTGTACTTCGCCCTTAATTGAGCACTGATTTATCTCAGTTATCCGAGCCATTCTGTCGAATCATCCTATTCGAAGTTGACTGTGAGACGAGAGATACAATGTGTATTTATTAAACAACAACACCGTCCCGGGCGGTCGGTCTGCGGACAATGTTTTATTGTGTTGTATTGTTATGAACTCATTGTGTCTCATCTTCGTCGTTGATGACGTCTCGTTCTCTAATTGCTCGGTTTTCAGAAAAAATATTCTTTATAATTAGTGTTCTAATTGAAAGACCTTGTTTTAATGCGACCTGTAGTCATGTTCTCGAATAAATAATTGTCAATGTCGCTTACATTTTGAAATATGTAATCATTTGTCCACTTCGTTCTATGAATCTTAGAAAGTTTATTCATTCATCATACATTTAAAGTTATTTATACGTTAATGTTAGCAATTATATAGAGTGTATAGCGTTCCTGCCAGGGTGTATAGCGTTCTTACCAAGACCTTAGGAGCCCAAGTCAACCTCACCTGCAAGTGGTGCACCTGCCTATCAAATCTCTGCCTACGCCTTCGGGGAAACAGGCGTGAATGTATGTTTGTAATAAACAATGAATCAAGAATCTTGTTGAATCAGGAGTTAGATTTGGCCATTACTAAAGATAAATGAAATCTGTGCTAAAAAGGAGTTATTCATGAATTTGATGATTAATTGATTATGAATAAAGGATGATATTTGATCTGATAAATATCCAAAGATACCATAATCATTTTTCGCCTACATTCGTCCCCTGCTGGATAAACGGCAAGGCATGGCAAAGGCCTATCCAGTGAAACCCCACTGAGCTCGGTCTTCAGCGGTTCGTCTCCAACCGCTGCCACCCGTTTTGCATATGGGGACCGATATGGCGTGGAGGCCAGTACACCTGCGTTCCGCTCCTGAAGTCGTGGGTTCGATTCCCACACAGGACAAATCTTTGTGTGCATGAATATGAATATTTGTTCTGAGAGGTGTTTCCTATGTATTATTCAGTATGTATTTACAAAAAAAAGTATTTAATTATGTTTATCCGTTATGTAGTAATAATACAAGTTGTTAATTACCCTTATCTTGGAACTAAATAATTGGTGTAATAAAGAAATAGTGGTAAAAGTAGAAGTAATTAAAAGCTTCGATGAATCCACATTAATAACTGACTAATGACTAAGTACGCCATCTTTAAAATATAATGTTTATTTTGGTTTTTGCTTACTAGGTAGTTGGTACGTTTGTTTTTATTATAATTTACAAGGTGATACTGTATACATTTATTTCTATCTTTCTTTCTATGCGACATGCAAAGCCTCAGCCAACCCGGGTCTTCAAAGGGCTCTTTCAATTTAGACATTTGTTGTCGTCCTGCTGCAGCACCGAAGCTGTACGGTAGACGTACAGTACGTACTATACCGCACCGCACACGCAGGACAGAAGGATAGCAATGCCATTGCCGCAATTTTGCAGCACCTCGCGCTTTGTACGAAAACAAACGACCATCCGTACGCATAACGACTAACGCACTGCTTCGAGAGACCGAAGCGGCCCTACACGAAACGTCTGAATAAAACTTCGCTAGTTGATTAGTTATAAGCATCATTTGATTATAGATCGTGTTTAATTTCAAAGGTCACGGCCTCATGTGACCGAATTCTGCTTGAAACTAATATACAAGCTTTATTGAAACCGCGAATGCGCACGTCAGTTTTAATTACACCAATTATAATTTAAGCGAATAGTCACGTAACAAATAAAGGTATTAGATATTTTACTACGACGATTATTTTAGTGCGTGTGATGTTATATTAATTAAATAATTGTTACCTAAATTTTAATTGAAGTATTATTTTTTCTAACTACTACATAACAAACAAGTAGTTTACGTGATGCTAACCGATATGTTATGTCTACAATAATAATGGTAGCTCTAGTATAATAATATCCTATGACATTTCACATAACACCGTCTAGCCCCAAACTAAGCTTAGTATTTACCATAGAAATCTTAATTTATATTTCTATGATTGGTACTATGGGGTACTAGAGAATGGATATTAATACATATGTTATTTTATATTTTATTTTATAAACCCTTAAGCCCAGTAAAAAATACATTTATCCAGAAACCACCAACCTTTAAAGTAAACAATAGCTATAAAATCACAGCTTCACATCAGTCGTCAAAATACATTGCCATTTAAAGAAAAAAATTGATTAGCACTGAATTTGGCGCCTCGAATTATGAGTTTCTCTTAAAGTTATCCTTATTCTTGAGAAAATACGGTGAAACACGATGCATACGGTGAAAATACGGTGAATCTGGTCATTCACTAAACACTTGAATAAAATTACTAAGATAAGAAGTTTTTCAGATGATTTAATCAGTAACAAAATTATTTCCCCATACATATGGTTTAGATAATCTATTTCGATGGATCTGTACACAACTAATGTAAACCTCCCAGTTTTAGAACAGTGAATGCCCACAATAAGCTCTGATACTGCCGAATGCTGAACTCAACAAACTGACGTTATTTACGAGCGCGGAAGATAGTTTCATTTACACAAAAAGAAACGAGATGCTTACTAAAAGGCTATATACACATACATTTATCTGTCGTCGTGTTTGTGGGGCGAAGGCCGGCAGACCAGTTCTCTGTTGACATAATTCGAAACCGGTCAAGAGCATGTCGGCAGGGAGGTGGGCACCGTAATGGATACACCTACGATTCATAATTATTTAACCTCGAATCAATTAAACTGTCGCCTGTCTGTCGTTTCGCTACCGATGTTCTAAGACGGTCGCGTAGTACGGGGAACTTGGGCTCCCCGTACTACATACTACGCTACGTTCTGTGAACATGACAAGCAAACCTTAGTTTTCTTGTCATGTTCACAAAATAAAATAATAAAGTTGGGGCAGCAAGCATTGCTCAATAAATCAACGATGTATGTCCGTCGTTTAATACAACGTGTTAGAATTTAAGCCAAGTCAAAGTAGTAAAAAATATTTGTAAATGGTAATAATGGTTTGTGTACAAAATGAATATTCGATTGTTACTCCTTCTATTTTTGTTATTAATTATTAGATGAATTTTAGATTTGGCACGAGAAATCAATTTGCGGCCATTTAACTTTTTGTGGACATAAATATAGTGTCCATGTAGACGGAAGGAAGCATATTTTATAATTTAACACGTTTTTTCTAGATAAACACTAATTTAACTGACTATATCGGTGTCACTTCCCTGTAAACAGCAAGGAATAGGGATGAGACCGAAGCCAGTCTCCTGTTTCTTTCACACAACAAGCTTTTTCTCTCTCCCTTCACAGTTTTCGGCCATTATTATTGTCTCTGTGCTAGCTGAAATCTGAAACAACTATTTTGGCACCCTAATGCTTTTAAATAGTTATGCAACGTTTCTGCCTATACCAAATGATATAAATAGACGTGAGATGGATTATAATACCTTTTTGCTCCCGCTGCAGCTAAGAACCAGAGCCGAATTCGAAAAAATAAAATAGCTCGAAAATTCTTGTTTCTCAGTGAAATTTTACAACATGCGGTTACTTACATAATTTATTTGTCTCATAATTTTCATGCGTTTTAACTGATGTATTTTTTGTTAGTTTCTTTCAAATAATAATAATAATAATGGAGGCACTCAAAAAGTTTTATTGGGAGTTGTAATTGGTGTAGGCAAATCGAAAGCAAACCGTTTGAAATGAGATGAAAAGACGTTCAAAATTAAGGTTTGTGAGAATTGCTCAAGTGATTTTTTACTTTTGCTGCATTAAATAATATCATCATTACAGCCCAATAACGTCCCACTACTAAGGGTATTGGGTCAAACTCCACCACGCTGACCCAGTGCGGATTGGCGGAGGCAAGTGTGTGGCGTCCTTTTTTTTTTTTTTTTTATCGTCGGTAGAAAAATGCTGTTTACGCACTGTCTCCCGGCCAATGGGGGGACCGAGAGGGGAGTGTGGGGCTCACTGCTGCAGACACGACCACCGCAGTCCTACCCACTAAAAAACTTCCGACGACGCCCACCGCTGTTGAAAAAGGGGCAGGGGGCCAGTGCCTGGGTTTGTAGCTTCTGGCACCCCGCCCGCGGCCAACGTCCCCCGGATCAGAACCGGGAGGACCTCCTCAGAGAAGCGCAGTGTGTCGCGCCCCCCCTACCTCCTTGTGCGGCCATGGCGTAATTGGCCGACTTCTGGGAGGGTCTATAGCTAGACGGAAGGGGCCCCCTGCCCCTGCCGCCTAAGACCCCCCAGGCGCGGCTGGACGGGCCCTCCTTGCCCGCCCGCTGCGCCAACGGCGTAGCCGGAGAGAGAGCGGATCCCGTTCCCTCTCCCGCTCCGCGGCCTCCTTCTGCGACATCACCACTTCGCAGAAGGAGGCCGTCGCCTCCCACGCCGTCTCGCTGTCGACCATCATGCGAATGAGAGCAGCGAGAGAGCGACTCCACCCAGGGCCGCGGTAAGCGTTGCCCGCGGCCCCGCCCACGCTGGGCACTCCACCAACGTGTGCTGCGCAGTGTCGACTGCGCAGTCACAGTGGTGGCAGCACCGGGTCGATTCCCCCCCGGCGACGTCACACAGGTACTTCCCGAAACAACCGTGCCCGGAAAGCACCTGCGTGAGCCGGAAGGACATCGACCCCCACCGACGGCCGACCCATCCCTCCAAGATGGGCCCAACCGCCTCGAGGAGACGGCGCCTCGAACCTTCAGCACCCTCGGCACTCCTCAAGAGCTGCCGCCGCCATGTGCCCAGAGCTTGCGTCTGAGCGTCTCTACGCCACCGCACCACAGTGCCCGGTGCAGGGCGGAGACCTTGGCTCCGGGATTGCGCGCCACGCCAGAACACCGCCGAGAGAACCTCAGCGTCGAGGTCCCAGGGAAGAGAACCGGCGAGCGCGCATGCCACCTCATGGGAGATGGTGCGATACCCCCTAGCGACACGGGTCGCCATGACACTCTGCGGCCGCCGCAGGATCCGTCGATGGCGACCCGATACGGAGCTCGCCCAAATTGGGGCCCCGTACAAGGCTTTGGACCGCACAAGTGTGTGGCGTCCTGCTGTTAGAATTTTTCAAGCTGCACATTTAGGCCTCTAACATGGCGACTATCACATTTAGTGATAACCGGAACTAACGGCTTAAACGTGCCTTCCGAAACGCTCGATATCAAAGACCACACAAACGGTCACCCATCCAAGGACTGACCTCTGTAAACTTTGCTTTACTTGGGTCATCGTTTTCGACCATCGAGCACCGCAGAGCTACGAGCGCTTTAGTTAAAGAATATTAATGAATTAAATATTGTATGTTATGTTCCAGAATTAATTTAGTTAGCAACTTTGTACGTAATTCGTGTAGAAAATAATGGATAATTTTTTCGACGCTAAATACCAAAAGAAGACAATTAAGTGTCTCAATAACGAACATCTTAAACTAACCTTTTTGTGAGAATTGAGTTTTATCGTCGATCACTACCGTAATTATGGTGCTATAAAGATCCAATTTATTAAATACCTTTTTGTGGTTAAAATGAAAAGACGCGTATTACCTATGGGTGCTACTACTAAGGATGTATAGGGAACCTACCAACATCTTAGGCTACCAAGCCAATCTTACCTGCCAGTGGTTACCTGCTGATCAACGGACGAGGTTCTGGCGAACATAAAAATTACCGGTAAGCGGCAATAGCCTATTGCCGCCACCTATTACGTGGGACAACATTTATAATTGGCGAAATGTGGACGTTAAATATTTAGATATTTGGGGAAACAGGCGTTATTTAATGTATTAATACTAACGTACGTCATACTGTTGGTTTTATTTTTTATGTAGTGAAATAATTAGTTAAATAACACCCAAGTAAAATATTGAGGTGGGTACTGAGGGGTCCTACCAAAACCTTGAAGTCTCAAGCCAACGTAAGTGGCAATAGGCTCGCCACCTTTTACGTGGGTATAAAATATAATTGGTGAAGTGTGGGCAAAATATGCCTCTGCCTACCCCTTCGGGGAAACAGGCGTAATTGTATGTAAGAAAAATACTGCAAATAATTTACATTGCTTATTAATTATTATTATTAACTGTTAAAAACAAGTTCTAAGCCGAATTTTTAAATTACTCGAGACTAGTATTATGCATACCTTATTAATGCGAACTAATACGAATTATTATTTTGCAGCTTTAGTAAATCTTTAATTTATAAAAGCAATTTATTTGCTATTATTTTAAAATTTCAAAAAAATTCTAATGTTTGACCCATTATGAAATTGTACTCGCAGTAAAACCCATTATTGCAAAACCATTTTTACTATTAAAATTTGTAAACTTTGTAATGCATGTATTTAATTAATAAATACATAATGATAATTACAGTTTAAACTGTTGTTCGTTAATGGGAAATTTATTTTAAAGCTTTTGCATTGTCAAGGAAAAGATTGTATATAGTGAATATTGTTGTAAACATTATCGCTCGTCTCAATGCCGTCTCCGAAAGAGAGTCAGTGACCTGACCCCCACCCCCCCGACTGGTCTCCACCTTGTCGTGGTGGGGGGGCTGAGTACCTCCCGGTAGGGCGCAGGAGGCGCTAGGGAAAAGGTAACACCCAGAGATTGGCGACTCTGGGTGCCCTTAGTACTGACTACCGGGGGGGAAACTAAGAGGGACCTGTGGAGGGCGCGGCGGGCGGGCCAGGAGGGCCCGTCAAGCAGCGCCGGGAGGGTCTCAGACAGCGGGGGCAGGGGGCTCCTGCTGTCTAACCATGGACCCTCCGAGAAGTCGGCCACACACGCTATGGTCGCACAGGGAGGTAGGAGGGGCGCGTCCACTGCGTCTCTCTGAGGAGGTCCTCCCGATTTTGATCCGGGGGACGTTGGCCGCGGGCGGGGTGTCAGAGCTGCAACCCAGGTACTGGCGCCCCGCCTCTTTCTCAACAAGCGGCGGGCGTCGTCGGAAGAATTTTAGTGGGTATTACTGCTGGCGGTCATGTCTGCCGGTGGTGAGTCCCACACACCTCTCTCGGTCCCCCTTTGGCCGAGAGAAAGTGCGTAAATGCATTTAGTTACCGACGTAAATCAAAAAAAAAAAAAAAAAAGGTCACTGGCTCCAAGCATTACCATCTGCCAATGTCAGTACCTTGATGGACGGGCCGTCTCTCACTCTAGCGGTTTGCCTCCGCCTTGGCGCCAGGTTAGTCTACCCTCACCATTGTGTTTGTGGGGAGGCCGTTGATGAGCTTGGCTACCACGGCTTCGCATGCGCCCGTAGTTCTGGTCCAATGTTACGGCACTCCTCACTCAACAGCATCATAATGGTAAGTGCTGAAAGTCACAAACAAAACAAATACGCGAACCTGGGAACTAATTATTTATTTTTTCCGTTTGCGGTGGAGACAATGGGTTCATGGGGGCTGGAGGCAAAGCAGCTTGTCAGGCATTTAAGTACTCGCCTTAGTGATGCCTCCGGAGACAAGAAGGCTGGCAGCTACTTCTGCCGGCGTATTAGCCTGGCAACCCAAAGAGGAAATGTTGCCAGCGTTCTTGGCCCACAGTCGGAAGCCATATTTTATTTATAGTTTTAAGTTAAGGTTTATTTAAGTTTTTAAGCTAAAAGTTGTATTATGTTATTATTGACAATTAAAATTTCATGAAAAATATTAGCTACTAGAGGTGTATTAAAATGTCTTTTGCATCGAACTTTGTAGTAAACATGTTGTTTTATGTAGTGAACGTATTGTTGTTGTAAATATGTTGTTGTTGAATGTAGTGAACGTGTTGCTGTTGTGAACATGTTGTCGTTGTATTAATAGTAAAGTGTTGCTGTTGTGTTGTTGCAGATGGCGAGGCAGCGTGTATAAGTTGGTATGGCGCGAGTTGCTGGCCTACCTAACGCTGTACTACTCCATCAACCTGCTGTACCGGTTCGGGCTGTCCGAGGAGCATCAGAGGTCACTATCACTCATTATACGCGTCCACACCACACCACTCACAAATCTATACATATCCACACTCTCGACTCATCTACACCAAACTTAAGAAAGTTATAAAAAAAAGAAGTAGCTTTGTGTTAGTTTTAAGATTTCGATTATTTGGTGCTTGGGTGTACTTTATAGGGTAATAAAATGAAAATATATCCTGTATGCAATACTACGAGCTGTATAGTACTTATTAGGGCAATTCACGTAGGCGTGTCGTTTGTCGAGTGACAAACGACACGCCAACCTCCACCGGTCAGAAAATACGCACGACAGACGGAGCGGAGCGCTGTCTAGTACTCGCTGTTCCTGTTTCGTACTACTAGGCTATTAGCTCTTCCTTAACTCTTTAATTTATCTTAAAAAGAGGAATGAATAAACAGATATACTTTAAGTAAACTCGTATAGCTAAGTCTATACTTAACTTTTGGATTATAAAGTAATATGATCGTTTGTCCACGACCCTCACGTCGCGTTTTACGACAGGATACTCGTTAAATAATATATTATATCCTCACAAAACACCGAGAATACTGAATTAAAGCGACTAAGGCGCATGGGCTGTCAAATTATGCATTACAAAAAGACGTAACTAATGCACAAAATTATGAAGTTATGGTATTTAGTTTTTGATTGACTAAAAAACATTAAGCGGGAGTCGCTCCCGCTATTAATAGCGGGAGCGACTCAATATAAATTTAACGCGAATTAATATAAATCCGAGCGTATATATTATTGTATCAAATAGTTAACTATCTGATACAATAATATATACCCTTGACCATCATATGTTTTTTGAAGATAACTAAATATTACATGCGTGCATATAAAGAAGTATTATGATTATGAAGTACACTTACATTAATAGAAAATGCTTTTCTAGGTATGTGAACTGCTCGTCGTTGCTCTGTTCAATTACAGTTTTGTTGGTAAGAGAAGCTTTAAAGTCTGCCATATCTATATTTAATAATGTATATGAGTGGCTACAGTCACTATTGGTACACACATATATCACTACATAGTATAAAACAAAGTCGCCTTTTCTGTCCCTATATCCCTATGTGCGCTTAAATCTTTAAAACTACGCAACGGATTTTGATGCGGTTTTTTCCAATAGATAGAGTGATTCAAGAGGAAGGTTTATATGTAAAATACATGCATAATAATAGTAGTGGAACACTGTCAATTTGTGAGATTTGTGATGTGATGTCGTAATTCAACTCACTTGTTTGCGCTTATATTGCAAACGCTGGCCAAACCCTACGAGATTAGTCAAAATAATGTACTACAATATTGTACAACTTATAAAATTCTTCAAAAAAGTCCGCAATGGTATATGTCTATCTCTCAAGAATACCCCACAATAACCAATTTTATCTTTTACTTTTTACTAAAAATAATGGCTTATTAACGAAGCCATTTTAAGTATGTATGACATTAATTCTTATCTAAATAAACATGTTAGTAAGCTTGGAAATTAGACATAGATTAAATTTGTCTTTTACATCATGTAATTTCGATCAGTACTTTACAAGATATCAAACGAATAAACTTACGCTAAATCGAAAAATTATGGTAGCGGCGGTGGTAGGTATACGCGGCCTTCTGTAATTAATAATTATGTATTATACGTCACTATTCATATTAGCATACCACCCGTGCGAAGCTGGGGCGGGTCGCTAGTAATATAATAAAGTGAATAAGACAGCGATTCAAGTTGGTTCTTTTATTGTAATATAGTAATTTATTTATCCTCAAAAAAGCAAGCACGAGCCAATCAGATATATATATTATCTTTACAAAACTCATATTCCTATCATAAACTTTAATTTGACCGGTGTAGCCAAAAAACAATTTAAAAAAAGCTGACGAACTTGCGAAAATAACTTTTTATATCTTTCCATTTAACTTCGTTACAAACTTTAAGTCTTCTAAATGATTTTTTTACCAGAAGCTCGTGTCGGCATCGCATGAGCTGTTGTAATTCATCGAGTGTCAAAACAAACAAGACATAGGTAGACCTCATGTTTCAAGTCATATTATTATTGCCGCCAGTGATATTCAATACAGAACCACTAGAAGAAAATGTAGGTAGGCCATGTTAGAAGGCTTTAGAGGTTCTAGCAGCTTCACTGCAGAGTATACCTAAATCTTTCACATCTCGATTTAATGAGAGGAGGCCCGCGGTGAACGGTTTTGGGTTGAGAATCTGAAATGATATCAAATGCAATCCAATTTTATATGGTTGTTTAGTTGGTAAATTACATTTAGTGAATAGTTTAGCCATGAATAAACAGGACCCATTTTAAGAGAAATATTAACCTTCCGAATTATATCATAAGTTCGATGAAGCAACCCAGTGATGCCTGCACTTTCAAAGCGCAATAAATTTGCTTTTTGAATACTCAATGCAGCCAATGATCGCTGCAATCCGTTCATAATCAGATGCCAGTCGCACCGCAGGCGCTATTTCGATTCACAGAATATAGCTAAATCTCGCGTTCCAGTCAGATATTAAACTTAGTTTTAAAGACCTATTGGTTCCGGCTCTGGTCACAGAATTGGTTTGCATATTAAATCACTGTAAACTCGAAAATTAATGAACCTGATTACTCAAACCTTTATTCACCGAACGACAAGCCACAGATCAAGCGTGAAACTCGCCATATATTTGGTATGAACCTTATCACATTAGAAATAAAGTCAGTTTTGACCTGGCTTTACACCTGTCACGTGTGAGTTCATACGTACATTATCTATTACGTACGCTACGTATACGTACCACTCCCAAAGAGGTTTACAAAGTTCCCAATCAATACGTTTTCTGGTTATTCATCAATCATTGTTCAGAGATGTCATTATAATTAGTTTCATTTTGTGAAGAACGTAGAGCGTGCAGTGTGTGTTTGACGAAGCATATTTCTTTTCAATAAACTGCTGAGCGCCGTTCATGAGAGTTAAGTACCTATGTACTTGTTTTCTTGGATTTACCTTGTCGAAGCATGGAAAATATAGCAAAAACCAGGAAATACAACGATTTCTTTTAATTTCGCTCCTTAAATCGGATATCAACATACAGATTAGGTCATTGACAAAGTACCTTTTTGAAAACAATGGCACATTTATTTAAATTGTAGTAATTGTTTGTATTGAAGACTGAGTGAATACGAGAAATTTCCATAGATTAAATTCTATTCTTTTATTAAAATTATTGTTTTTTGTTAACCCCTAAAACACTAGCCAAATACTATCAAGTCCTTTTGGTTGCGTTGCTTGAAAAAAGCAAGGTCTTAATTATGTTCAAGAGATTAATGAGGAAAGTTTCCGTATTAATGTAAATTGGCTGAAATATAACTATGATGTAAGAAATGATCAATTGATCATGTATCTGTTTTTTTTTTCTTTGCGTTCCAGAAAAACCACAACAGCCTTAGCGTAGTTCCTTGTAGGCATAATAATACCTACAAAGAACTTCCCCTCCACGGTGGGAGGAGGGAGATAATGCCCCCGCATACCACACACCCGGTGTGTGTGGTTATGTCGGACTTGAACCGACTAAACCTCTCCCTGTAATAGCCTTTAGTATTGCTACTGTGAAGGCGACATCTGAAGCGATCGGCACCTGGGGAGACACCGATGCGGCGCGCACTAAGCGGAATGCTAGGTGGCGTATGTTAGAAGGCGGGAAGCCTTATCTGATGGGCCGCGCACTAAGCGTAATGCTAGGTGCCCAATATTGAAAGGCGGGGAGCCTTAGCTGAAGGGTAGCTATTAGTCGCCTCTTACGACACCCTAGCTTTGGGTTGGTTCTATTCTTGAGCCGGAAACCACGCGGCTGATGTATCTGATTAACTGTAGGTCACAAAGGCGAAGTTGCGGGCGGAAGGTAGGTATAAATTAGCCACACAATCGCCTTTAAATGTCATGCTAACAAGTTATGTAACCAGTAATCATTGATATCGCAAGTGTGGTCGAGTTTGAGGAAAACCGTCGGTCGGTGTGCCCGCGAGGCGGTGTTCGATATGGCCAAGGTGCATTGTCGGCAAGCGGGACAATAACATAATAGGAAGCTATTTTACGTACAAACCGAATGAACGAAGCATCGAAACGTTACACTCAGTCAACACACTTCTTGTCACTAAATATTTATCTGTCTGTTAAATAAAACTAATTGTGCATATAATAAAATGCAAAAAAATAATTACATAATATATCTATTTTTCTTCGGGTCGATCTGTGAGCCAACGACCCGACATAAAAAAACGTCACTCGATTAAGATTTGTGCCAAACTCGTCAGGCAACTCGCTAGGTAACTCACCAGGCAATTTGCCAGGCAACTCGCCGAGCAACGCGCCAAGCACCTCGCCAGGCAACTTTCCAGGCAACTCGCCAGGCAACTCGCCAGGCAACTCGCCAGGAAACTCGCCAGGCAACTCGCCAGGCAACTCGCCAGGCTAACTTTTAAATTATATCAAAAAGTTAGTTTTGTGCCTCCTGTTGAAATACCTGACAGAGTCTGGCTGGTATGATATAGCTATGTTGTTATCACACTTACGCAAGCTTCGTATAATTTTTTAACTGAATATCAAAATTTTCCCAACGACTAATCTATACGATCTGAGCTCAATGGCTTTTTGTCTGGTCCAATGGCAATTTATGTGCGTATTCAATGGAACGTTGTAACAAAAACATTGTGGCAACTCGCCAGGCAACTCGCCAGGCAACTCGCCAAACAATTTGCCAGGAAACTCGGCAGGCATCTCTCCAGGCAACTCGCCAAACAACTCGCCAAACAACTCGCCAGGCAACTCGCCAGGCAACTCGCCAGGCAACTCGCCAGGCAACTCGTCTTGCAACTCGAACAGAGCCTTCGTCACTTTATGGGTCCTGCCCTACCGTGGCTGATCAAGTGGTCGACGCCTAGTCGGTTGGTCACAGTATCTAACTAATATACTGTTATGGCGGCTCAATCTGTCTCCAATCTCTCAACATGCCCAAGCCAACCAGTTGATAACCAGCCAACAAGCCAACCAGTTGATAACGATAAAAAAAATTAACGATGAAAGTCCTCTATCATTGCTTAACTACTACCTCAGTGATAACCGGGACCAACGGCTCAACGTGACTCTCGAAGCATGGTAGCGCGCGATATTAAATGCCATACAAACGGTAAACCTCTGGGAACTGGGAAATTCGGTGATTGTTTCCGACAACCTAGGACCACGGAACCTAGCTACGAGTGCTTCAAACATATTATGCGTAGGCTTAATATGCTACAGAATAACATGTAGTTATTTGTGATTAGCGATTACATTTTTAGAAAGAAACGAAAGGAATTCCCTGTGAATTCAGCGAATCATTGTCCGTGTAACCCGCCCGCGCAAGCCGTCGCGGATCGGTTACCGCTGCCTACTTTCAATTTCGAGCTCATCGTCGGTCGGCGGAAACTTTTATTTTCAATGTGTTTATCGATTCCGGATGCGGAAGTAATAAGGCAGTGGATTTTTGAATACCGGACGAACAGCTGTAGGACTGGCCCGCTCCCAGGCCTGTTCACACCACTCAATGAACTAAAACTTTCACTAATTTTACCACGTTTGAACGAACAGATAAGGAATTGTCTTGGTGCCTTTGCCTTTTACGGCGAAATAAATTAATCATTTGGCTACTTTACATTTTGATTAGGATACTGCAATAAAAGGAATAAAGGAACAATTGATTGCAATCTAGGTAACCTAACCCTACTAGATACACTAATCGAGACACCAGTATTATAAAACCAGAAAAGGATCACAGCTACCACGTTTCATTGAATACGCACATCAATTGAACCAGACAAAAAGCCATTGTGTTCAGATCGTTTAGAAAATTTTATATTCCGTTACAAAACTGTACGAAGCTTGCGTGTGATAAGAGCATATCTATGTCATCCCAGCTAGACTCTTTTTAGATATTTCAACAGGAGGCACAAAACTAACTTTTTGATATATTTTGAAAGCTTTAAAAGTCATAGGTTCAAGAACTGACCTCTGTAAACTATGTTTTACTTCAGAGATCGCTTCTGACAGCCTAGTACTGCAAACACAGATATATTGCGTTATATATAAATACAATAGATAACGCAATTGCATATAATTCGAATGTCTGAACCCCGACCAATCGTCGGGGTTAGCGGCCGCCACTACTGTAACATAAACGATTTCATATTATGAAATATTTATCATCAGTGTCGATGTATCAGTTTAAATTTCTCGTCACTACCTACATATCGGCAGTGACGTCACATTAGGTGTTCAAAAGTCGGCAGGGTTGATTTTAATACAAATCGTGATACTTGCGTTATCTCTTGTTTTTTTATAATTTGACTCGTCATAATGACTATATCCTGCCTGATGGTAAGCAGTCGTTGAAGTCCAAAAAAAAATGAAAGCGCTTAATATCGTGAAATAAGCTCGGTACAAAGCGCATCCACTCATGACGGCTTGCTATACGCTATATGCGGACGGTATATCTATGTGACTGTAAACAACAAACGCTTTTTTAATACATACAAATAATGATCGATTAACTAGTAATCAATTACTGAACTTCTCTATGAACTCCTTCTCAAGGTTAAATTCAGCAATTCTCCACACATCTTCATAAGGACAGAAGACCTGCAATGTCTTAACTATCTTGCGATCACAAACACTAATGTAATGATCGTTCATGACACTATAAATGGATGACACAACTTCAATTAGCACACAAATTGAATGGACGCATTATTATGTTAAGGGATTTTATGGACACAGTGATTGTATTGATTGATTGTTATGTAAGCAAGTGATGGATTAAAAATATCTTTGCAACAATTCGCGCGCACCTATAATTTCCCGAAAAATCGAGAAACAATTGAATTTCGGCAAAGTAACGCCTGAATCAATAAATTATTAAAGTCAAAAGTCAAAAAGTCAAAATACTTTTTATTTCATTAACTATTACATGGTACTTGAAAACGTCAAAATTATAAAAAAATAACAAAAACAAATAAAATATAATTATACTAAAATCACGAAGCTTAGATTCACTTGCAACCAAACAATTTAAAAAAACAAAAAATATTTAAGTGTAAGTGAATTTAAGTGCCAGTTCCGAGCCACCGCTCTGTAAGAAGAACTGGCTAGAAACTCACAGGCTATGCTCTTTTAAATTATCGATTGGTTAGTTACAATCTTCATTTGTCTGTGACGCTATACAATGCAACATAATATAACAATATTCATGCTTTAAGTCATTCATATTAGAAAAGCCTGTATGAAACGGCGGTTTAATCCCAAGCATTCATTTCATAATTATGATTGCTATGTGTAAGTGACTTATGTTATTTCTTTCTAAAATTGCCGCTGTACTATATAGTACTATTTCTATTAAATTTATTACCTAAATATATAAATTAACTGAAAATATTATAGTTTTAACCTAACATTAGGTTTTATGAGAGAGAGCATAAATTTACAATTTATCAGTTATTGACTTATTGCACAATTTATTATTGCAATTTATTAGAAGTAAAAAAATCAACTTAATAAAAACCTTGCGAGTCTCGGAGATTTCCTAGTTTTTGAAATAGTCAATACGACTTACGTGGTTTTCAAAAGGTTACGAGGGAGTGAAATGTGCACTTACTGGGTTCCGCTGAGTTAATATCGTTGAAAAAGTGCATTTTTTTGCGCTGGTTTTTCTATTTTTATTGTACATGCAATGAATCGTGTTTAACCACAGTGTCCCTTACGAGGTCTTGAAATGGGACAGATAATTATAGAAGTAAAACAAAATGCTATTGTAGACTCTCACTATCCTTACGTGCCACTATTTGCAATGGTAATTACATTATACGAACATGTTTATATTAATTATTTGATTGTTTCGCTTTCACTCCTAAACCACTTGGCCGGTTTATCAAAATTTTGTATAGAGATTAGCTGAGACATTGAAGATGGTCTTGGCTACTTCTCGGAAGCTAGTTTAATCATAGTTAGTTTCGTTCACTGTTAAAGTCATGCAGTTACTTGTGTTAGCAGATTAGTACAGTGTGGTATGCCCTAAACGACTCAATGTAGGTTATATCTAATATTAAGGGAATCACATTGTGGCCATTTTTATATTAACGTAGCTAAAAGTTCAGTACTGTTGAACTTATATAGTTATATAATATCGCTTAGCTTACTAGTACAGGCGCTTACACTTAAAAAAATATAGTTTTTTAATTGTTTCGTTGCACGTAAGTAAATCTATTCTTCGTGATTTTAGTGTTATCATATTATGATTGTTTTTTATATTTTGTTTAGACGTTTTCAAGTGCCATGTAATAGTTTATAACGTAAAAATATTTGAAATTTAGTCTTAAATGTCTTCTTGCATTAAAATTCAAAACCAAAATCCAACATATATAAATATTTACACATCAATTTTATTCCTAATATTAAACTTAGTCATTGTCTGCAAAATGGTTAATGGATTTACCTATATTACTTATATTATTTAAATTTAACTTTCCCCAATTTTCGCTACTTGGAGTGGTGTCTTCGCTTCTGTCGACGCCTTTACCGCAAATATCAAGGTCCAATTTTTTATTCGTAACGAAATATTGTATCGTCTGTTAGCCATTGCTATTCAAGTGGCTATCGGTATTGTTTTTCAATGAATTGACGCGTGATCAATTGTTTGAAGGTTTTAGAATATTTTAGTTAACTTTCCCTTGAACGTGAGTTTGTATGCGGCGTGTTACGGTGATACCATGTGGCATGTGAGTTTGGGTCGTTCGTAGGTGAGGACACGGCGCGGGCGCGGGGCGTTGATATTATAATTAAGTACGAGAAGGTAAGAAACTGGCTGTGTGCGTATCGGGATTGCATAACAAAAGTTACATAAATATTAACAAAAATACATACATATATACATTCACTCCTGTTCCCCCAAAGAATTTGGCAGAGGCATATTATACGCCAACATTTCGCCAATTATTTAGTTGGTCCCACGTAATAGGTGGCGAACCTTTTGTCGCTTACCGGGCACTACTATGCTTGCGACTTGCGAGAGCCTCGTCTGTTGATAGGCAGGTGCACCACTTGCAGGTGAGGTTGGCTTGGGCTCCTTAGGTTTTGGTAGGATCCCTATGCACCCGAAACAAAAATAGTACCGTACTTGTATCTTCTTCTTATATTTTACAATTTTGTTCTAAAGCGCACTATTCTAAAACACAATTTGTGAAAATTTCAATGGGTTTGACACCAAGGACAGATAGCAGGCACTTTGGATCTTTTGGTAAGAAACTCTAAAAAAATTTCTTGGAATAATGTTACCCCTACTATTGTAACCTTTTGCTAAAACTCGCCAATCAAATAGCTGATTGCCCTTGTAAATCAAAATATGCCCTTTGGTAAAAAGATGTATTACACATTATGACGTAACCATTTATTTTTGTTATCCTTAAAAATACTTGATGCATCGTCGACGACTGTATTGTCTATTGGTAGGGTAACATTTATTTTATTTTTATAAAAATACCTGTTGCTGTGTTAATTAATAATAAAGGAATTTCACAAAGGTCTTTACAAACGGACAGAACTTAATTGTATTCCTGTTCCTATATGGAAAATGTTGTCTGTTTAGATCAGTCAATCGTTACTGTACAGGAAATTATTCTTGTAACCAAAGTCTCTGACTAATTATGAACCTTAACTGTATGTCCTTAGGTTTATTTTCGCTAAAACTTATAAAATTCAAAAGGTTTATTTCCAATGAAAAATTTTAACCTTTTGCCTTTAATAAATGGTGCAAAATTTTATTTTTTTAAATTTTAATGCTTATTTTATTGCCTTAATAATAATTATATAACTAATGTTTCGCATATAAATAGAAAATCAATTGGAATTATTAATAAAGCTGTCGTAACATCCGACAATTGCCTTACTTTGCGCAAACTAGAATGTTTAAGTATGAACTAACACGTTTACAACTCCTATTTAAACCTCTTTTAGTGCTAGGTACTTTGGCCAGAGTGCGACATACCCTGTTCCCGAGTAATCTGTGTTTATCATGTCTAGTCATATCTTGTTCACACTCATTAAATCTACTGCTGACATGAGATTATTCCAGCAGTCTAATGAGCATGAGTCTCCTCTCATGTACCAAGGTGAGAGGGATTCAGGTGTCAAGTCTTGGTCTTAGGATTTTGCAATTAGGCCTCAAACATGTTTTAACGACTATCACATAATTTTTGTAACTGAGACCAACATCCTGACGTGTCTTCTGAAACACGAAAGCGCTTTATATGAAATACCATACAATGGTCACCAATTCAAGGAACGATATCTGTGAACTCTGCTTTACTTCGGTGATAGTTTCCGACTATCCAGAGTTACAAGCACTTCACACTCACTCACACACACAGTGGTCCCTGTTTGACCATACTAGTGAACTGCAATAAAGCTAAAAGTACGATGGGCCCGGGCTCGGCCACAATGATGGGCATTTTGTCTGTTTTAGGCCAGCATGGCTGAGGCCGGGCCCGACCGCCGGCTGGCGACCGTGACACGGTGGTTAATGGTGGTGATGTCGACAGGATTTTTGAGAAGGTGCGGCAGTACTTTGGCGCGCAGAGCGAGTCCATCCCGATGTCGTTCGTGCTGGGCTTCTACGTGAGCCTGGTGGTGAAGCGCTGGTGGGAGCAGTACAAGCTGCTGCCGTGGCCCGACACTCTGGCGCTCTTCATCTCCGCCGCGATCCCCGGGGTGGTCTGTATACCTTCTGCTTATCCTTTGTTACTCACATCTCACGCTCATGTCTAACGCTTATTTCACACACTAACTGAATAACTTGTAAGATAACAATGGTTACAATGACGTACTTTTTTACCATAATCGGTATTTAGTATTTGAAAAGCAAAGCGAATGTAGATTTTTATTGCCTGCGATTTTTATCACGTTGATATGCTTCGCGTTAAATATTTAATTATTTAGGAAACAACCTCGACGTTCTCGAGCACGAATATTTGTTATGATGATTGTTTCAAGCCGCATGCGCCGACCTTAGGCAGATAACATCAGCAGTTTTTGTCTTTTCTTCAAAATATTAAAATTTACGAACTATGCATATTACTTTTTTGTTCGCCTTCAACAACAATATCTCGTAACTAGTGCTAATGAACGTGTCGTGAGATGACAGGAAACAAATAGCAATCGCTCAATAAATTAAAAAAAGAGAACATACTCATTTGTAAACACATTGGGTGGAACCGCATAGTGGGACACAAACAATAATACGTAAAGAGTCTCCTTAGAATCTGCAATATCTGTTGCTGATTAAGACTCCCAGCTCATCTTCTTATTAATTTTCAATTTCGTTACCACTGACACGAATAAATCCAAGTGTCACGTAACCTTCGCGTGATCGGATTCCATTAATACTATTCAGTTAAACCGGCACATTCAATATTATTCGATAGCTTTAACTGACGATCGATTTCAGATGCCGTATTGCGTCGTAATTGATTTCGATTATGATGAAATTGGTAGAAATCTCCTATCAAGTCTACCTTCGTTTGAGCGCAGTTCTTACGTTCTTATCTACAGGATCTGCGGAGACGACAAATCTGCAGTACGGCACAAGGTCACCCTCGCGAAGTTTTTTATCGCGGGGTTTTCCATCACCTCGGAACTATTAGGAACCGCGTTGACGATGCGAATAACATGTTATCAGCACATTTCATTTCATTGTTCTGCTTGGCGAATCGCTCATTGTTTTATGAGAATCTCTAGTGTCCCAAAAGTTAATTATTGTAGGTGGCGACTGGCGGTGGTCGGCCGGTTCCCAGCGACGCCGGAACGGACGAGCAGCCGTCTCAAGGTAAGGTACGTTAACGACGAAGATAATTAATTAATTGCCTCGTTTTTATGCCTCCTTGTATGTACAGAGGATTGTTAGGCGTGACTCGTTTGTTCCGTGTGTGCTCAGGCGTCATTCATCAGTCAAGTCCAGTGGCCGCCCGGACTAGTCGTGATCGACCCCCGCCGCTGCAGCCCTTTTCCTTACTAAAAATGAAGGTCGTCCATTAAATTAAAATACTTTTGTGATACACTACGTCACGTATTATTTAATGACCGAGTCGATACCGGCTCACTGTTTTGTGAGCGCACCTGCGACTATTCTGTGCCTGCGACCTGTATTAATATTGGCGTTCTCTTATTACAATATGTTTGTTGAAGGCAACAAACGCCTGACGTCACCGCACTTTGTTTATTACTTCTACTCCATTGACTCATTGATTTCTTGGTTGGTTTAAAAATACTTACTTACCATATTTTCTTCTTAGAATCAGACAAATAAAAATATAATTGTTATGGCTCGTAGTAGGTGCTTTAGTGTTCGATGGTCAGTCTCAAAAAGTGTCATGTATTCGACATTTTTTATTGTCTATAATACATATCGTCGTTATCGAGATCCAAAAGTATAGATGCAGTCGTTATATTTAAGAAAATATTCAAGATACGATTGTTCCTGTTAAAAGCCTTACTAACTAAAATGTTGTCATGTAACTGGTACAGTTAATCGAGTAAATCCTATTCATTGATTATATCCCAAGGTAATGATCGTCTTCACAAACCTTCAGGCGGCATAACTTTGATACCTAATAACAGTAGTTTTTAAACGGCACCCTAGTCTAAACTTGGAGGCAGAATGAAGCTAGTTGCAAGCACAAAAAGTGCTGGTTACTTGAATCAGGCTAGTGGTTCATGGTGCATTATAAGCCTTAAACTATCCATGCCACTTTGCATTCTTGGTTCAAGTTGATTCTGATACCGTCATATGTCAAAACGTTTGAACTATGTTTTTTTTGTGTTTTAAATAATGGCTTCGTGCGTTTAGCACATTTAGCCAGTGTCAAGTAAGAGATATATTAATAATATATAAATCATAGTAAATGAGAATGAGTGGTGATAATGCTGATAAATGGTAAATGAGATGCCCTTCCCTAAACCCCTTGAGTCCTCAGTAAGTGAGGCTATACTGAGATCTCACATGGACTTCTTGAGAGAATATGAAAAGTGACGTTGCACTGTTTTGTTTCATTTACCAACACTCATGTACTTTCACAAACACTGTCTTAACGGTTAATAATCCACCGTTATTACACATTAATGTTTGAAATATCACAAATTTTAGAAAATAAAACAGAACTGCAGACATGACGCTTCACTTTCCCGCCAAGAAGTCTCTTGAACTATGTTAAGAGTAAAGAGCGACTGTAAAAGGATCATTCCAGATCAGCAACATCCGTCAGGTTGTCATCTCGTGTAATTGCTAGCAGTCCTCGCTAGAGGTTCTGGTCGATTGCTATCTTACTCAGGCCATTGTTGAACTACGTCTTGTAATTTATATTTATGTATTTATTTTCCTGCTTACTCTGTTATTAGCATTGCGCATAGGATACTGCTTATTGAGGCATTAGATCTGTCCAATTAGGTTTTGCATAGAACGTAAATAATATTGTTTCATTACGAGCCAAGGTTGCTGTTTTATTGGCGTCATCGACTTGGTGCGAATTCAGCGAAAATTCTTGTGTAGTACAACTTCAGTACAACTACAGTAAAGCAGAAATTTACCACTGACGGGAGGTTGAGTGGAGAAGAATCGAGGGAGAAATTAGCTAAAAGGATATTGAAATGGTGGTTGGAAAGTCTAGCAAAAATATCATATGAATAAAAACAGTAAAAATATCCAATTATAATAGGTATTATGTTCTGCCATCTTAGTAAATAATCCAAATTCAAAAATCCAAAAATTATTAAAAATAATAAAGACACGACCGATCAGTATTCGCTGAGACTGAATTTGGGAGTCCAAGATTAAATTCGCTCTGGTTACACTTTAGTTACTCCGTTCTCTTCTTTCACACTATCTATGGCAGGGAACAGACTATATATGGAAAAGTTACATATAAAAAATATACTTAAGTTTAGGTCAAGAATTACTCGTATACTGTAATATGAAACAACTAAAGCCGTACTCCTAGTTTTAAATTCTAACACCCACCAATTTCAACTCTGCTTTTTATTCACCCCAAGGACGAATTAAAATTCAAAATACATTTATTCATACAGGCGACGTTTAACGTGTGAAAGTCAGTTAAACCCTCGGTATGCGGGCCCAGCACGACCTTGCCCGGTTTTTAAGCAGATGATAGTTATAATTTTCTAGCGACATTCATACCAATATTACAAATGCAAAAGTAAGTCGGGTTTTTATCGGCCGCGATCGCTTAAGAAATTCTTTGATGAATATTTTTATACCTAAGGTATTTTACCTTGGTATTGATAAGCAGTTTAGCACTGCTCTTGTGTAAAACGCGAACACAGTGATGAACGGTAACTAATAAACACATATCTACCTCAAGTATTTATATACTTTTGTGTCAATTTGTCACGGTCCAAGCTATTGTACTGGCACGATCACCTTATAGTTCTTTGCCGTCATCATTTCATGGATAATTTACTTTAAGATCGTTTGATTCGCATTATGTATGCGCGGACAATTTTAATAATCGATAATGGTGATCGATTCATTGTAATCATAAAACTCAAGTGTTAGTGGCATTGGGGCTAGGAGAAGGGGTAAGAGGGGAGGTGCAGGTGAAGGATGTTGTTCCACTTACTCTGTACACATTTTTGTTTTAAATTGTCGAAGCACTTGGCTTTCAATATGCGTAAATATCGATTGGTCACACGAAATTCTCTCGATATCGCTACACAATGAAATAATGGTTTCGTTATAATATTTCAGTTTACGTGGTAGCGTAGCATAAAACCTTATTATTAGTTATTGTTAGTAAGAATTGCGTTTAAATTGTATAGTAGGTACTACAAAGGGTTCACTTCATGAGAACCTTATATTATGTATCAGGTTTATCACATACCATGTCTTTTGTAACCCGGTGACCAGTGATCAGTTTTCATTAGGTGACCGTATGCTTAAGTACGAAACCTTGGGGTCCTACTACTCGTATAATGTAAAATTATTATTCTTTACAATTTATTGTGTCGTAAGACTCACCGACAAACTGACTGACTGACGTACTATCCCCTCCTCCCTTTAGAATCACAACAGGCTTACCTACTGCTAAATCCCCCCGATAAGAATCACGACAAATGAACTGACAAACCTTCACAAATTCTGACAAAGAATACATTTTCTTTTATTTCTTGATTACGGTACCGCTCAAATCTCTTTCATTGTTGTTAAAAAAAAAAATTATTTCCAATTGTTTGTAAAAAAATTACTAATCTAAATAATCCTGTTGATCTTATAGGTAGGCAGTTGATAAGGTAAATTATATTTTGTGATTAATGCCCATATCCACTTTTGGCATCTATACAACCATTATCCAACACTTATTATCTATAATATAATAATTATAATTTTAGAGCAACTTTTAAGGATTGGGAACTTTCAACAAAAACCTTTAAATATTGGGATATTATACTTTCAAACGTTTCCGTTGTAACATTAACGATTACATTATGATGTAATTTGCGCTGTTTGGTTTTTTATATTTAAACTCATATCTTTATTTGTAGCTGTAACGAATCCCAAGGCTTTGCGAATCATTTGCACGTTTGTTTTTACTTCATGTGCTGACTGCTGACCCCGCGATGATTGGAACTGAAGCACAGCGAATTGCTTAATGGGAATATATATATATGAACAATCGTGTAGATTACGAAATTCTTTATGTATTATATATGCACCCAAAATATCTAGCAGGGAATCTCTCTTTTATGTTCCAATGCTTGCCAACGTGACCACCAAGTCATTTATAAGCCCACCTGATGATAAGCGGAATTTACGGTATATGCCATTAAATCCAGAAATAGTACTTTCAATGATCTCTGATGTTTGTTACATCTCGAACTGAAAGTATTTTTGTCTTATACTCGTTATCACTAGAACTCATCAAACCATTATGTCTGTAAACTTATAAAACTGTAAAGAACAAGCGTGGTCGATGAACACAGAAAAAATACTATTATCTCACAAGTATTCAGGTGCAAAATGTTATTTGAACTCGCGGCCACCTGGCTTATTCTGCATAAATGATCCTTGGGTTGCGTATTTAGAAAAAGATATCAGCTTGCCTCAAATACCTACCCATAAAGTTCTACCATTTTTTGACTACCTTATGTACTCATACGAGATACTTCTTGTTGGTCCTAGTTGAGGTTCGTCGAGATAAATAAAACCCCTGTTACGTCTATATCTATGTGTATGGTGGACCTGAGTGAGTATTCCCGTGTGCCAGCAGGACGAGACGGGGCGGCTGATGCGACGCAACATCGTGCGGTACATGATCCTGGCCTACGTCATCACGCTGCAGAGGGTGTCCCTGCGCGTCAAGCGGCGCTTCCCCAGCTGGCAGCATGTTGTCGACTCAGGTACTGAACTATTATAAAGAGAAATCCAGAAGGTCATGATTTGCAGGCCGTCAGGTGTGTGTGCGCTTGTTATACTTACCGTACTTATTCTACGGTATCGAGCGCTCTAACTAAAAGCAGCGATACCCCAGTGGCGAAACCAATGGACTACAATCCAGATAGTCACGGGTTGAAATCCTGGTTCGGGTTCAAAAAGAACCAATGGCTTTTCGATGTTTACGATAATGCGTAATGCTTGCTTGCTCCGTGTCTCAGAAATAACTTTTGAGCCCCGGCTTTCATGATCATCTATGGCAGCCGTTAATACGAATTCAGTGCCTCCTCATATCGGGTTTAACCATAGAATTAGAGTTATGGTAAACAGACTCGTGGTCCACCTTTATTGTTTAATGTTAGGTACTCAACTTGTTACTTAATCCCACCTCTTATAAAGCCAATATAATGTATACTAGTTTGGATCTCTTTGAAAAGTTGTAGCAAGGTTGACTTCATGGACAAGAAGTATAAATATCATAGAACTACTGCCAATACGCACTGGATCCGCTTGGTGGAGTGGATTAGCTGACCTCTCACCTTGGTTCGTGAGAGGAAGTCCGTGCTCTGTAGTGGGGAAATGGCTGAGGTAATGACGCACAGCACCTAAGCCTCTACTGAAAGCAGAATCTTCTTCTTGATTCTTGAGATTTTAGCTAAAGGAATTGTCATTACGCAATGTCATATTTTTATTCATAATTTTAAAGTTAAGTTAAGTAAGTTTGTATAATAGGTAAATTAAATTACTGATGGACTTTAATTTCAATGTTCCAACACCAACTGATATCAAATACTTGCAGACGGAGCCGTCTAACCAAAGAGATTATTTATTCTATCAATTAGTAATCCACACTTATTGGTACAAGTTCATATTCTATATTGATTTAATACTTAGACTTAAAACATTTTGAATAGGTAGATAAAATATTTTTGAATATACAAAATCTTTAACAAACCTTTTAATCATAACTTTCATCATATCACAAAAAATTAAACTATCAGTTAGTGATAAATGCAATTGCATTAATTAATGTTATACTGAGCTATGTAATAGACAGAAAATTAGTTTTTAATTAAATCGTTATATATAGTGCAAATTTGTGTTCAGTTTTTTTTTTTAGTTTTCTCCTTAGCATGAACATTTTAATTGAGGATTATGCCTAACCTCTCCTTCAGGTCTTATGCTGGAAAGCGAACGTAAAGTGTTCGAAAAAATGGACGGAAAAAGTCCAATGTCAAAGTACTGGATGCCTTTGGTGTGGGCCACGAACATCATCAACCGCGCGCGCAAGGAAGGCCTCATCAACAGCGACCACATCGTGCAGACCCTGCTGGTGGAGCTGTCAGACATCCGGCGGAGGCTGGGCGCGCTCATCGGATACGACACCGTCTGCGTGCCACTAGTATACACACAGGTATGTAATAGAGAAGCCTTAAAAGCGACCTAAGACCCAGGCAGGGTTATTACAGGAACGACTTAACAGCAAACACATGGTGAAAACTCTGCCCGTAGAGCTGACAGCTACGGGCAGAGACACATAGACTCCTTTTCAACCCAAAATAACGCATTGTTTGGGTGGCATGCCACTGATTGTAAATATTGCGCGCAGACAGGAGCCATATGAATACTGCAGGATCTCTGTCTGTTCCCTGTTTGATGTTTTCTTGTATAGAGAAAGATACCTTTATCAACACCCAGGGACAACACAAATTATCGTTGGAATTCCTTCAATAATCTTCCTAAAATTAGCAGCGATTTGGACCTCTTTCAAACTGAACCTCCATATGTGAACCAATTATTCACCTCGGAGTTTTTCGGCCCTCGTTCCAAGATGCAACAAATTCAAAGACATTCATATTTGATGTGTTTTCATTAAATCCTATGTACTATCTCTGTGGCATATTTACATTTATTTTTGTTAGTAGATGCGAAAGAATGCGAAAAAGTAACTAACGATGTTTTTATTATTAGGGTATGCACAAAAAATTTAATGTGCTGTTGGTGTTCCCAATAAAATAAAATAAATAGTACTTTGGAAAAAGGCTGTCAGTAAGTAAAGTAAATGAGAGAACGGATTTCTACTATTATGTACATATAAATTACTATTCTAAATATTTTAACCTCGTACTCCTGTTCGAAAAAAATGTAATTGTTTCACCGTAACTGTTATAGAATGTGAATATTTACAATTACCCGTTTTAGCCAGTTTCCTACGTCTTGTTCGTTATGTAACAGCTTGCGTAATTTCTTGTTTCTATTTGTATTGAAGCGAAACAATCGTGAAGCACTCGATACATGGAGACAAGGTGGGCGGCAATGTTCCACTGAGGTCAGTCCCGTTTAGGTTTCGTTTCATATAGAGCATTCCCTTGCTTTAGAAATCAACGGTTGTCACTTTATGTGTATGTTTAAATGTTCTGCCATTAAAAATTTGTGCTATGGATACTAAATAACGGATAAACATTTATAAATACTTTTTTTTGAAAATACATACTAAATATACATAGGGTGTATAGGGATCCTACTAGGATCTGAGAAGCCTGAGCCCACATCACCTGCAAGTGGTGCACCGTCCTGCTGAACAACGAACGAGGCTCTGGCGAACATAAAAGTTCCCAGTAAGCGGCACTAGGCTCACCACCTATTACGTGGGAACAACTATGTTGTTGGCGAAATGTGGGTGTACAATATGCCTACCCCCTCGGGGACACAGACGTGATAATATGTATGTATTTATATACATAGATAAACACTTAGACCAGAAGAAATATTTATGTTTTGCACATTTAGCCAGTGTCAAGTAAGAGATATAGTAATAACATATAAATTATAGCAAATGAGAATGACTGGTGATAAAGATGATAAATGGTAAATGAGATGCCTTCCCCCTAAACCCCTTGAGTCCTCAGTAAAGATGTGGGACTATACTGAGATCTCACATGTACTTCTTGAGAGAATTTGAAATTTGAAAAGTGATGTTGCACTGTTTTCTTTCATTTACCAACTCTCATGTACGTTCACAAACACTTAACGTTTAATAATCCACCGTTATTACACCTTAACGTTCGAAATATCACAAATTTTTGAAAATAAAACAAAACAGCAGACATGACGCTTCACTTTTCCGCCAAAAAGTCGGCGTTAACTTTTAGGACGGGTAAACTGCACTCAAAAGAGGATATATGTAATACGAAAATTAATACACTAAATAAACTAATGTCTCATGTGAATTGCAATTCGTGAAATCAATATGTTTAACACAAACTGTTTACTAAGAATAATACCTACCTATATCATATTTAATTTATACAAAATTAAATGCCTTGCCCCAATATAATTTGGTAGAGAGTAGGTACGTACTACAAATTAATAATACTACGACAAAGTAAATAATAACTTAAAGTAAGTAAACAACTCAATAATAACTCGCGATTTGTTCTACAAATTTTCCCGAAAACGCAACTTTTCAAACATGTACTTGTACAGAGTTATTTGATCATACGATACGATGTGAGATGTATGGAATCTGACATACATATTTAAAAATCCTAAAAATACTCAGGAATTAAACAAAATGTCATTTCGTGTGTAAGAAAACACACGAAATGACTAAAGAAATATTAAAGTAGTATGGAACATTTAGCTTACATCTTTTTTTACACGTTACCATTGACAAATCTAGGCTACACTAAAATTACGCTTCTTATACATTGTCATTGTGGGAGTGGCCCTAAAATGACCGTCACTGGCGTCAGTGGGACATGGCGACAGCGTCCAAGTGCAACTGCGTAATCGCCACTGTCGGCCACTTGTCGGCGTGTGCGCAACCGACCCGCCTCCTGACAGCTACACGCCCGGACGCGAAACAGATTGCTCATCATTAGCAACAACGCCCGTTCTATATTGTTTTTATTTTACATATCAACAAGTATTTTAGTGTAACTTCTCGTGTATAAAATTAACCCGCAATGGTAATCCTTCAACATAATCATAATGAAAGGAAGCCCAATACAAGCACGGGCTTCCTTTAATGAAACGAGGTGTGAAGGGTCTTACTCCACCTCACTGACCCCATAAATTACGTATTTGTGGAGGCAGGTTTTATAACTTTTTCAAGCTTTTATATTTTTGTGAGGTCTCTATCAAGCAAGGCTTAACATACCAAAGTAATTAAAGGGACTAATAATGTTAACGTTGCTTGCCTTAAATTCTTCCTCTGTGAACTTTGCTTTACTTTGAAGATCACTTCTGACCCAGTATGGCCGCCGAGCTACGAGCGACTTACTGCTCACTAGATTAAATGCCACACAAAAGGAATGAGTGAATTATTATTATAATTGATAAGTTAAAAGAGCCTGTGAGTTTCTTGTCAGTTCTTCTCACAGAGCGGTGGTTAGGAGTCGGAACTGGCACTTACACTTATTATTATATTTTTGCATGTAAGTGAATTAAGGCTTTGGAATTTCAGTGTTATTATATATTGAGTCTTTTTTAATATGTAATTTTCACTTTTTCAAGTTTTTTTTAAAAGTTTATAAAATAAAGATCTTCTGACTTTGACTTGACTGATCTCTGTGAACCCTGCTTGTGAAGTTGTTAGCGTCGGGCTGGCTGTGCAGACCTATCACCTGTGAACTTTGCGTCAGTACATTACCTTGGTGATAGTTTCCGACATAGCTAACTCCGAAAAACGAGCTATATGCTTCCTAGATATAGTCTGCGTCATGTGGTTGTTATTATCCAAAGCGCCATAAAGTAAACACGTTTTTATTGCCAAGAGCTATATGACATGTTTCGAAATAATATGGCGCTTCGAATACTACCAACTATGTGATGTTGTTTGTATTAACCGTATCAGCCGAATAAAGTACATTAGCCTTCCCAATATATTACATTCTATTTAGGGTATGTGCCCATAATCACCACCCCGGGCGAGCGAGTTGGTGTCCGCAGTTCAAGCCAGTGCAAAGGATAACTCTGCTGCCCATCATCCGGTAGTATCTCTTTTCATCGACTCTTACGACTCCCCGTGAGATGAGAGAGGGTGGCACTATTCCAGGCCGATATTCACAGCACTGTGTGTACTAGTTTAAAAATATTTGTGTCCAGGTGGTGACGCTGGCGCTGTACACGTACTTCGTAGCGGCGCTGATGGGCCGGCAGCTGGTGCCCCCCGCTCCCGGCAGCACCTCCAAATACGAGCCCGATGTCTACTTCCCGCTCTTCACCGCGCTGCAGGTAAGGTACACTACACCGCCCCATCATTCATGTGAGCATATCAACACTAACTAGAGGGTTTAGAAAATTATTCAAATCACCTGATTCTGATTAATAAAAAAAACTTTACCCCGATTACAAGTAATTCAAATATTCCTTGTCACATTACAATGAGAAACTGATGCCACTGATATAAAGTCACTATGACTCCTAATTAATAAATATATATAATAGGTTGGGGAAAAAGTCTTTTCGTATTTTTGTATGAAAAGTCAAGACATTTTTTTCAAAGTTTATTTACATTTATTTACAATATATATGTACCGTTTTGTTGAATAACTTTCTGCCATTTTGTGGGCAGAGACATTATCCCGTTACTGTAGAAACTTTGGGACTTCTGATCAAAAAAACGGGACAAATAGTTTTGGCAGTCCTCTCTTGAGGTCAACCTTACAGAACCTAAAGAATTCTGCAGAGACCGAAACAGGTGAAAATCTGAAGGCGCAAGGTCAGGGCTATATGGTGGATGCACTAGGACCTCCCAGTCGAACTCTCTTAATTTTTGCTGACTGGCTAAAGATGTGTGTGGTCTAGCGTTATCGTGATGAAAGACCACACCCTTCCTGTTGATCAATTCCGGCCGTTTTCTCTCGACTGCTTCCTTTAATCTCATCAGTTGCTGGCAGTAAAGATCAGAATCGATGGTTTTGCCGGGCGGTAAAAGCTCATAATAAACAATGCCCTTCCAATCCCACCATACACACAGCATCACCTTATTTCGTGTTAGGCCAGGTTTGGCCACAGTCTGTGAAGCCTGGCCAACTTTCGACCACGACCTTTTTCGCACGTTCTTGTCGTACGTGATCCACTTTTCATCGCCAGTTATCAATCTCTTCAAAAACGGCTCGGTTTCATTACGTCTCAATAATGAATCGCAAATGAGTACACGGTTCATTAAGTTTCTTTGAGTGAGCTCGTGTGGCACCCAAATATCGAGCTTTTTTGTATAACCAGCTTTCTTCAAATGGGTCAAAACTGTTTTGTGGTCAATTCCCAGTTCTTCAGCTACATCGTAACTACTAATATGCCGATCTTGCTCCACTCTTTCAAAAATGGCGTCCATTTTATTCGTAACAGGGCGACCAGAGCGAGGTGCATCTTTAACATCAAAATTTCCGGACTGAAAACGTTTGAACCAAATTTGTGCTACTCTTACTGACACTGCATCAGGTCCATAAACATCACAAATTTTTTTCACTGCTTGAGTTGCATTTTTGCCTTTTTTATAATAAAATTTTAAAATGTATCGAATTTCTTCATTAGATTCACTTATTTTTACGGAGAGAAAAACAAATGAAAAATAGCGGGAAACAACTTTTTTTTATTTTTTTCTTTTCTTTATAATGGAACCTTTTTAATGTTACCAAATCCAGCCAGACACAAATAGTACAGTCAAAAAAAATTTATAATAAGTTTATACCTACGTTATGCGAAAAGACTTTTTCCCCGACCTAATATATTTATCCTAATTCCAAGAATTCAAGAAATTTTGATATTTACAGCACTTTGTCACATTACACTAAATGAGATGTACACCCATAATACCTATTTATCGCATTTCCATTCCAAAGTCAAATAGTCATAAAGATCTATTTTCCACATCCGTGGATGCGGATGTTAAAGATACTATGTAAATAAAGTCTATTAATGAAGAATTAAAACAGTGATAACTTAATTATTAATATATATATATATATATATATATATATTGTAATTAAATCAAACGTAAATACTTATTATTGTAACGTGTCGAATCTTGTCACCAATTTCTTTGCTCCCATTGGACATAGTAACGTGCGAGTCGTGCGACCGGCACGCGCCCCAATCGCCGGGCCCTGACCAATCCCTTTTTGTTGCTACTTGCATGATATTCGCATCCGCATGAACATCCGCACTGATTAATGCGGATGCGGATGCAGATGTCAAAATATATGCGGAAGTTCCGCATTTGCGGATGCGGATGCAAATATTTGCAACATCCCTGCTTTAGATGTCTTCTATAACGCCCTCACACAACACATGTTGTGCTAGAATTGTTTAGAGGTGCCGCATCCATACGGCACAGGACAAGTGTAACTTTACTTACACCCTAAAAATATATGTACTACGTATAGGGTGGGGGTCCCCTACAAAGTCTTAAGGGACAACGTCTTACATTAACAACAACTCAAAATAACAAAGCTCATTGTCCTTTTAACAGTAACAGGTTTCAAAATGTATTAATGCAGCAAATTTGTATGGTGTGGTGATTTCAGTTCTGCTTCTACGTGGGGTGGCTGAAGGTGGCCGAGGTTCTCATCAACCCTTTCGGGGAGGATGACGACGACATTGAGCTCAACTGGCTCATCGATAGGCATATCAAGGTACGATTGCTATATCATAGCCCCCGAAACCATCTATCTTTAATATAACACTCGTACATCGATATAAACTACGTTAACTTTGTCATACCCATCACTCAATTGTCATTATTACATGTGTATCGAAGTAACCAATACCGTCTTCTCCAGAAGGACACACGTCTACCCGAGCCCAAAGCTCCAACCATAGGGGCCCCGAAGGACCAAAAATTTCTTTCGCATATTAATAAAATTTGTAGGGCATTTAATATCGGACAGAATTATCATGACCAAAACTGCTAACCTTAAATTTAACTGACACAGTCATGTAAGTATTTGTATTAGAGCTAATTACCCCAAACTCACGTACTTATTTGGTTTTATTAGCCTCAGGCAAGAAGTCACGAGGCAACAGTCGCAATCTTTCATTGTCCCCGAAATAAAGTTTGCAATTGCTAAACGTTATATTACATTGCGCCCTGAAAATATATAAAACCGTAAAAGTGCAAGTCTGAGAAGCGCCTTAACATTTCGCCACAACCGGTGAAAAGTTTATTGTTCAACAAAAGCTTTGTACGAGTAAAAATACATTGACCTGTTTCATTTATTATGGATGAAAATTGCAAAACCAGAGCACGGAGACACATTTATTTAAGCCCAAAAATGTTGATTCATATTTCTAACTTTGTAGATACTTTAAAATATTTTCATTTCATCTGCTTTAGAACTGAAATAATAACGTAAAGTATGCAATTAAAGAGTATATTTTAGATTTTTTTCAAATCACGTTTAGTTACAAAACTTCTTTAGAATATACTGGACCGTTGCACATGTATTTTATATCGATACTATTTCTGCTTTAAGAGTTTTAAGCGTCTATAAGGAAACTTAAAAAATATAACACGACTTATCTAGAAATATTATTCCATTCATTTTCTAAAAAGTGTTCTTAAATGAGATTTTATATTCGTTCGTATCATATATAACGTTACATTTCATAAATCAATGTTTGTGTTCCAAACAGGCAGCGTATATGATTGTGGACGAGATGCACGAGGAGCATCCGGAACTGCTGAAGGACCAATACTGGGAGGAGGTGGTTCCCAAAGAGCTGCCATACACCGTGGCTTCGGAGCACTACCGCCGCCACGAGCCCGCCTGCTCCGCCGATCACTACAAGGTCAAGGCTGAAGACGCTGTCTACGCCAACGTGCAGGCGCCGCGCAAGAGCCACGACGACACATACGCCGACTACGTCAGTACCATTTCATTACAATCACTACTCATCATCCCAGGCCATTAACGTGTGAGACGTGGTTACTGAGCACGAGCCTCTTTTAAATAACCAAGGTAGAAGGAATTAAAGGTAATTCTTTACCACGCTGACCTAGTGCGGATTGTCTAAGGCAGGTGTGTAGTCTGGTAACATTTACCACATTATTGCAAATAAATAATAAACTTTTATTAGCATAAATTAAACAAAGGAACAGCTAAAAAACTTAAATAAACTACCTTAACTTAAAACTATAAATAAAAGACTTCCAACTGTGGGTACGGTGCGAAGAACGCTGGCAACATTACCTCTTTGGAATGCCAGGCTAATACGCTGGCAGAAGTAGCTGCCAGCCTTCTTGTCACCGGAGGCATCAATAAGGCGAGTACTTAAATGCCTGACAAGCTGCTTTGCATCCGGCCCCCATGGACCTATTGTCTCCACCGCAAACGGAAAATTAGTTCCCAAATTTTAGATGTTAAAGTACTCGTATTACTCGTATAAAGATCACACTGGTTATAAATTTCTGTAACACTTACACATTTTTTTAAAGAACTCTTATGTATTATTTTGTTAATATAAGAATTTAAAAAAAAACAATAAGTAGTGTATTTGCATACCTCCAGTGGTGGCGTCACATGTCTGGCTGCCATGCTCATTAGTATACAGCATTTGAGGATCCTGCGTGGCATCTTTCGAGAGTTCTGACGCACCAAGTAACGCGAGCCGCTTTTTGCTCTTCACAGAGCGAATACGGTGTCCATCGGGAAAACAACTTTTTTACACCTAATTGTTTATGCAAGATTATTTGTATTTGACTCATGCCAATGTCTAAAGTTGTCTGAATTTCGCGGTATGTCACATGTCGATCTTCCTAATCAGCTTACGCACAGCATCAACGTTTTCTTGGGTGACTGCAGTTTTTGGACGACCTTGACGGGGATCATCACTGAGCTTGACACGTCCACGTTGAAATTCAACAAACCAGCGATAAAATAGGCTTCATCACCAAATGCAGAAATCATCCGGTCAATACACTGTTTTTGAGTTAAACCACTTCGAAAGTCATAATAAATCATTGCTTTTGAATTTTTTCAAGTCAATTGCAATTTCTCAACGACTAAACAAGTTTGACAAGACCTTGTGACAAGACCGAGATTCTTTTTTTAAATTAATAAATGGTGTTCTATATTTAAAACCAAGTAGTTTTCAATTAAACAGCTTTTAATATGACAGGTACATTCACAGGACCATTCCGATACTTAAAAGTGCACTAAAGTGCAGCCCTCATACAAGCTGAGTTATAGTTTGACGCTATTTTGCAGGACTACTAAATAACATACACATACCTACATTTCGCAATTAATATTGCTGTTAACTGGTCGTAATGTCATGTAAGCCTGTCTCCTCGCATATCTAAGATCCCTATTAATTGATTGTAATGTGTAACGTTTATAACATATATGTTTACCACAGTAAAAAGACGTCTACGGTAGTCAGGAATTGTAATTAATAATTCTCTATTATAAGTATGTCAATAAAATTATATTCAATATCAGATCAGAGTGCTTGCGTAATTGTCTTAATGAAAAAAATGATGCCTATCTACCTAACGAAACGCGACTCACGGCACCTGTTATTGTACCTTACTTACTAAATAATCTTGCTTATGGAACGAAACATACTAACGACTAACCTTTTCCCATGCTTTCAGGAGAGTGTAGACACACCATTGGTAGAACGACGAAAAAACTGGTTTCAAAGACAGATCTCAAGAATGGGATCGGTGCGGTCCGCATCCACAGCGTACTCATCGGGCGGATTGTTTGGCCGACCGCGGCATTCGGTGGTGTACGCGAGCCCAGAGGTGGGCGTGGGTGTGGGGATGGGCGTGGGCATGGGCAGCGTGGGTAGCGGCGCGCCCGGCTCCGTCGGTATCACGCCACCCCACAAGATGTCGCTCTACGAACGACTAGTCGGGCGCAAGTCTGGTCGACATCAGCATCGGCAAAACTCCAGACACGGTAACATTTATTTATTTGTGTTTAACCATGTCCAAACAAGGTCCCATTAGTGTTAACCCATGTTCATTATGATTATTATATTTTATAAAAGGCAGCTTCGTGTTCTTCTTTATTGGGCGTAGATACAATGTTTCAGTTACCGATCATCAACATCTTGTTTACTTAAATGAATTATAAATCAAACTGATGTGATTTAATTTAGTAAGAACTGACTTAATTTCATTGTAACATTAGTATATATGTATATATTTGATGTTACAGGCAACCCAAAGAGCAATGGGTCGGCGGTACCGATCACGCTCCGGAATCGGCCGCGCATACCGACGCCAGACGCTCTGGCGAGCCGGGACCCCCGAGATCCTCGCGACCCTCGCGACCTACGCGACCCTCGGGACCCTCGTGACCCACGCCTCGCTGTTGGGGTCCCCATGCAGAACATGGGCGTCCTCATGGCGCAGAGCTACCAGAGCGAGGTGCCCGTACTCGGAGCACTTGTGCTTTCTCCAATACAGGTATAATCACATAATAAAATATGACTAACCCTATGATTTTTGCCTACAACATACTCAAAATGATGGAAATATATGGTGGAGGACGACTTGGGGCTTTAAAATCTAAGTTATTATTAGTATTAGTAACAAGGAGAGAGTTCAGAGAAATTCACTACGAGAAAAAGAAAATAGGAAATTCACAGATGAACTAAAATCACCGACATAACTCAGAGAATTGGCAAAAACAGTGGCAACTGCCGGCTGTTTTAAATTTTACCTATGTGCCACAAATAAGTTATTGAAATGATTGATTGAATAAAGTTGTGTAATGGACACGCTGAAGCGCTCGTAGCTCTGTGGTGCTCGGTGGTCGGAAACGATCACCAAAGTACAGCAGAGTTTATTGAGGTCAGTCCTTGGATGGGTGACCGTTTGTGTGGAATTTGATATCGAGCGCTTCCGTGCTTCGGAAGGCACGTTAAGCCGTTGGTCCCGGTTATCACAAAATGTGGTAGTCGTTAAGCCATGTTAGAAGCCTAATGGGCGGCTTAAAAAATTCTAACAGCAGGACGCCATACACCTGCCTCCGCCAATCCGCACTGGGTCAGCGTGGTGGAGTATGACCCAATACCCTCACACCTTGATATGTGAGAGGAGGCTCGTGCTCAGTAGTGGGATGTTAATGAGCTGAGATGATGATGATGTGTAATGGAAAATCGACGGTTATGGGCAAGGCCTATATATTCAGAAGTGAACAACTTAGGTTTGATGATGATGACATTATCAACTATAAGTTGTATTATTTAAGAACAGTGGATATTGGGGCAGGTTGGAGGGCTGAGATAGTGATAAAATAATGTCGACTTGCAGGAATTGGACAGCGGGTCAGTGAACAACACGCTGCACGCGGGGCAGCCCGGCACCACGGCGCTGGCGCAGGCGGTGCTGGGTGGCGTGTCCGCCATGGCCCTGTCGCCGCCGCCGCTGAGCGACCGCGACGGGCACACCCCGCCGCCAGCGCCTCTCGCCGTCGAAGCCGCGCCCGCCGCCGAACCGAAACGCGGCGAAGTATACGTCTGACCGATCTGTAGCGTTACCTACTCTTCAAATCTTTTTTGTGTGGTCGTTGCGTTACGTTACCAATAACCGAGCCCGCATTTCGATTACAGGAATGTATCTGGGTAGCCTAAATATTTGCGAGTGACAATTTATATAAAATCAACGAAACTTACATTTCTTTCGTCAAATGGGACCACAGTATGCTACGGTAGACTGTGCCTGCCTTGTAATAGATGTAAGTGCTTAAAAGTGTGGAAACAAGAATCACACTCGTTTGGCGGCGTTCTTAAGACGGCATTGTTTAGAATATATTAATTACCATTAGGTAGGTACCCCATTATTACATTATCCAAGTTGTGGAAAAGACGCCACCACAATTTGACTCGGAGTAGTGACAAAAGATATTGTGAATCAAATTGTGATTTAATGTAAGTAATAAATTAATAATAAGTTTTTTGTGACATACCTACATTGATTGTAACTATGAACTATATGAACAACGAAGTGGATTCCATGCATCACGTGTGGCGACAGGTACCTCCTGTCAAGGTACTTTAATCCCACAAAATTGATTTCTAGAGTAATCCTACAGAAGTCAATTTGTGATTTGCCGACTAAATCGTTTCATTTGACTGTCATTAAGTAGGTAATATACTATGTGTAAAGAAGAGTTTGGAACGTTCATCGGCTTAGTGTGAAGTTATTTAAGAATAGGTACGTTATATGTAATAAATAATAAAATATTGTAAATGTTATAAAGTAATTGACGTACAAACAGGGATTCAATTGTATAGCTTTCTATAAATATTTTTGTATAAACTATATTTGTTTTATTTAATTTAATGTGAACAACGTGTTTATCTTCCTGAAAGAAGAAAGTGATGTCATCACGTGGTTTGAGATGGATCCGCCTCCACGATCGCTGTCAATTCCTCATAATAATATGCCTAGCGCCTCCGGCCGTCCACGAGGTTTGCTCTTGGGGCCTACCGCCGAACTTGCTGGTAATCGATTATTAGGCAAAATGGATTTTGAATTGATTCTGTCGTACCCCCGAACACATGGATGGTTTCATTTTTTGGTTTCATATTTCATGGTTTCTTTTACAGTGGCTTATGAGTACATATTATTATCATTAATCGTTCGAGCTGTTTCTATTCAATAATTATGCAGTATTTAAAATTTTCCATATTGAGCACAGAAGGAATGGCGCGAAAACTAATGAATGATCACATTCAGAACACGAATAGACAAGCTTTAAATTGTAATAAATTTGAATTTGGAATTCCTAGCCCCACGCCGAATTTTTGGGATCAAACTTGTCAGTTAGATAAAACGCCAATTTCATAATATGTAAGGACCCTTTAGGTCAGTCCTTGGATGGGTGACCGTTTGTGTGGCATTTGATATCGAGCCCTTCCGTGCTTCGGAAGGCACGTTAAGCCGTTGGTCCCGGTTATCACTAAATGTGGTAGTCGTTAAGCCATGTTAGAGGCCTAATGGGCGGCTTGAAAAATTCTAACAGCAGGACGCCACACACCTGCCTCCGCCAATCCGCACTGGGTCAGCGTGGTGGATTATGACCCAATACCCTCACACCTTGATATCTGAGAGGAGGCTCGTGCTCATTAGTGGGACGTTAATGGGCTGTAATGATGAAGGACCCTTAGATCCTCTTATTTCTCTGAGGAAATATCTAATAGTAACTTCGTAGAGTCATTATGTGATGAGGTTTAAGACTAACTACCCCACCTAACTCTACCCTAAACCACGTGTATTTTTTTCGCTTATCTGACAAGAAAAAAAACATATGATAACTCACTACACCCCCCTTCCTCTTTGTGATATTTGAGTGAGTTCGATATATCAAAACGTAACTAATAACCGTTTTGAGTTTTATACTATATCATATCGATATGACGGTTATACGTAACGGATATTGCATAAACTATGATATCGAAACGATATCAAAACACTTAGTTATGACGTTTGAAACGATATAACTAAAGATAACCAAAACTGACCAAAACTGTCCAAAACGCAAACCGTGCACAACCGAATGTACTGATATTCGCTTTTTCTCTTTCTTACTAAATATTAGTTTTAGTAGGTACCTAGTTATGATTTGTTTGAGAGAGTTTTTTTTGTAAGTTTTTATGCGCCCTTGACCTTGTTGACACGTGCTGTGAAATTAAGAAAGTAAACCTTGCGTTTTGTGCAACTTTTGCATTTGTTATAGTGTTTTAAAAAATAATTACTTATAAATAATTATTTTGATAGTTTTAGTGACTCGTTATTACGAATTTGTAAAAAGTTAAATTAGTTAGAACGTAGGTTTATAGCATAGATATTTTTATTGGCTTATTCCACTTTTCCCCGTTGGATGATCCCCATCGATGGGGATTAGTGAACTTTTTGTTCACTATTCCCCGTTGACCCAAAATTTTTATTTAATGGGGATAAGTGAACTAAAAAGTTCAATAATCCCCATTAGGTAGGTACGTTAAAAAAATAAAATATATGAATCATGTTACACTTATTAATTAAAAATATAACTTTCTTATACTTAATGAAATCACAGATTATTACACTTATTAATTAAAAATATAACTTTCTTATACCTAATAAAGTCACAGATTGTTACAATCATTAATTTAAAATTGTAGCATGAAAATATTTCTTTCTTATACCTTGTAAAATCAAAGATTACAATCACTTAAGTTTTTCTAAACAGTGCCCAATCGTAATTTCACCATTATTGAGTTCCATTTGGACCTCCTGTATATAATTATCGCGATTGATGCTTTTTTTTGTTTCTTCCGCTATACCTTTATTTTCAGAAACCCCCAATGCAAGAACTTCGTAATACGATGCATCTTCAGCCAACGCTGTGAGGAGCTTCATAATGTTGGGTTTCTTTATTATCACACGCTTTTTTATTTTATTATTCCATTATTCGACTAAATTCGTAGTGCGATGAGTCTGTCCAAATACACACCACGTTTTAATAAAATCATCTTGTAGCCATTGTCTGAGCATGTAATTTCTAAACTCCTTGCTATTATCGTCATTAGGGCTTTGAGAGACAACATAAAACCAACCCGCAATGATTTTATCTGATGGTAACAAAGCCAAAGCAGTGCTAAGTGCAACTTGTCTTCTGGTTAATTTATCTTTTGTTAGTTCGAGTTGTTTTCCTTTCTTCCATATTGCCTGGGTGAAATGGAAATAACAGCCGCTAATAGATATATTTACAAAAACATTTCGCATTGCGTTCATCGGAGCCACTTCATAGTCACATTTAATTATTTCCGGAATTATATTTTTTATTTTAAATTAATAATTGTACAATCTGTGACTTTACTAGGTATAAGAAAGTTATATTTTTTATTTTAAATTAATTATTGTACAATCTGTGATTTTACTAGGTATAAGAAAGTTATATTTTTTATTTTAAATAATAATTGTACAATCTGTGATTTTACTAGGTATAAGAAAGTTATATTTTTTATTTTAAATAATAATTGTACAATCTGTGATTTTACTAGGTATAAGAAAGTTATATTTTTTATTTTAAATTAATAATTGTACAATCTGTGATTTTATTAGGTATAAGAAAGTTATATTTTTAATTAATAAGTGTAACATGATTCATATATTTTATTTTTTTAACGTACCTACCTAATGGGGATTATTGAACTTTTTAGTTCACTTATCCCCATTAAATAAAAATTTTGGGTCAACGGGGAATAGTGAACAAAAAGTTCACTAATCCCCATCAATGGGGATCATCCAACGGGGAAAAGTGGAATAAGCCTTAACAATGTCGCGAAAGACAAAGGAAAAACGCCTTATATATCAAAGAGAGCGGGATCTGTATCATCTGTATAATATGTTATTATTATAAATAACTCGATAATACGCGCGTTAAGTTTTGTTATTAGTTTGCCGTGACTAATAACATAACATAACGCATTTAAGTTACGAAACTCTACCTACTGATATTGATATTTAAAAACCTCTATGGAGTTTTGGAGTCAACACCGAAAATCACTATTCACTGCAATATCCCTACCATTTTCAATGCCAATGAAGCAAAGCCTAAAAATTCAGAAACTTTTTTGTGTACGAGGTGTATAACCTCGTACACAAAAAACTTGAATTAACACTAGATTTAAAAAGTAAAATACGGCCGCGATGTGTCTCTTTGGATACTAAGTACTTATTATATTTAATATGATTATCGTAAATATTTTAGAACTAACAGTTTACTATTTTATGCAAAAACATTATCTGATTAGGCTCACAGCCATGAAAGTGGTCTATTCGGGTTTTAATCTATGCGAAAGAAATTCTGTCTGTCTCGCTTTCACACCAAAACTTCTGACCAATTTAAATAAAATTTGGTACACAGATAATATCTATACTAGCCTGAGAAAAAACTTTTTAATGCGAAAGAAAGGGTTGTAAGGGCTGAAAATTTAAATTGCCAATTGGGGAGAAAAAAAAAAAGGGCTGAAAATAGGGGATCAAATTTTGTATGGAAAGTCTTCATTTTTGAAGCTAGAAGCGTTAAACTATTTTGCTAGGTTTATTATTAGCTGATATAAATATGTTATTTAAAGTTACTTAAACAAGATAAAATCGAATTTCAAGAGGGCAAAGACGCGGTCGAACCACTTTATTAAAATAATACAAGAACAATAAACGTGACAGAGTAAGGTATAAAAACGAGAAAAAGCGAATATAATTCGTACGTGGTTGAGCAAGCTTTTAATCAATACCTAAGTTAATATAGATAAATAAGCTGTTGCGAATTATTTTTGTTCAAGAACGTAATTCATATTTATTTATTTACTTATTTATTTATTTATTTTACTTTAATTAAAACGGTGTACAAAACCAATTACAGTAATTAAAGATAACAATCAATTTCAAAAATACAATTCAACACTTACAAAACTAAACTCAGCAACAATAATTAAATTAATCAGATAAAATTTAAAAAAATTATATTAATTAAATAAATAATATTATATTAAATTAATTAAACATATACTTCAGTATATACTACAACTGCTACAACTGCACACTTTAATTCATTAAAGTGTGCAGTTGTAGTGTGTTGCGATTTAATTGGCTGTAAAAGCCGTAGTGTGCAAAATCATTCGAACATAACCTCTCGCTAGTTTTTTTTTAAGGAACAATAAGTAATCTGTTTTCAATGATCTTGTTTAAATAATATAAAATCCATATATAAAATAGGTGGTGGCTATATCTGTATCATAATGGCTTAATTTTACCATTTCTCCCTCTAAGATAATAAGATATAATATAATAAGATAATAATATTTATACTCTATGTTTAAGATATGTTTTGTCTACGATCTGAACCGAAGAGACAAGACTCATTCGTTCGTCTTTTTCTGACCGCGTTCATTCATTCATTCGCCTAGACACTTCACAGTTAGGTTTTTCATTTCATTTCTCAAAATGTTGTAGAACCAGTAACATCTAAAAGCTTCAAGAATTAAGAAAAAATACATGTCCGAGCAGAACTGAAAACAACAGGTAAGCGAACTATAATTTTGTTTTTATTCATTCGGTTATTTTTTTATAAAAACGTTCGTTTTAATCAGCATTAATTTATTGAATTGCCTGTAGCGAAATAGTTTCGCCATTAATTGCAGATTGTTTTTTTCTACCCTATATTAATTTTATCATTTTTAATGCAAATTTTCTTACAGTTTGCGTAGTACATTTTGAATAAACGATCAATATTAGGTATGCTACTGCTCACAATAACTATAATGATGAATAAAGAATTAAATAAAAACTAACTTATACTATCTTTGATACTCAGGTTTTTGTCAATTAAAGTCTTAACTAGGTCGCTTCCGTTAGACAGGGAAATATTAAATAGAAAAATAAATATATAGAAATAAATATAAAATAGCACTTTAAAGATTCCCATTCCTCCTTCATGCAATAATATCTTGCTTTGTTTGTAATCTTAATAATGTAATTTATTAATACAAAATATATTACATTATATTTATTAATATATTCTATATTTTTGTATCCTACAAAATATGGAATTGGAAATTATGGGTTTGAGCTATGTGGGTAGTTAGATAATTATCTGGACCACACCCAAGAACCGAGTGTTTTATAGTTTTCAAAGATATAATCTGATGATTTTTGTGGTTCAAGATTACGTAAAAGCTAAAAAATCATCTATACGCTAAAAATATGTTAATTTATACATGAGCTATACGCGATTTCGGAGATCTACCGAAAACTAGAGACAACATATTTTTTTGTTGTAAGTATCATTAGTTTATTTTCGAAAAAAAATTATAAGTTTAAAAAAGATTCAAGTGGTTTATTTAATTAATTATCAATCTATGCAAAGTCAGTATTGTATATTAGCGGAATACGACAATAAACTATTAAACCGCTGAAACCACGTGTTCAAGTATATCGTTTAGTAATAATCGCAGACATATGAGTAACAAAATAATCGTTATAATATAATCAATAACCTTTTACAAATGATAAATTTTGTACGACTGAGGTGCTATGGGAAACAATAAGAAATGTAAAATTTATTTAATTGATTGAACATCTAAATTTTAATATTTCCTGTACATTTTTCAGTTACTTTTGCATGTATAATATTAGTATGAATTCGATAAATGTATTCTTCATGAACTAACTTTTATTTTGGTACACAATTTGTATAATCTTTCATATTTATTAATTTGCATAAACAGACAACCTACTACGAAAGTGTAGATAGATTCGTCATCTTTTTATTTTTTTATTAATTTGCTACTCTTTAACTTATTTAAGCCGTTTTTTAACGATTTTAATTTTACCAAGTATTTGTTCACTTATAAATGAAATTAAAACTGAAATATAAATATCCCATACCTTTCATTGAATAGGTTTTAAATAATAACGTTCACATTATTCATTATACTGAATAAATATGCAGGTACTCTTCGTATCTTTTCATATAATATAATATATTTAGTTCATACATTTATTATAATTAATTTTGCATTTACTGTCTTTCTTTTATCATTATAGATATTTACAGTCTCATGTTTATTACTTTAGTGAATATTTATAATTGTATCATGTGTAGGTTTTATTTTTGAATTCAACGACTGTTACGTGACGGTTAATATCCCTGCAGCCAGCTCTTGAGGATGCAGATTCGATTCGAACTGAAATACAAGAATACATTTATAGAATTATTTGATCTGGTCTTGGTTATTATTAATAATAATTTATGTATAATAATAAAAAGTAAAGTATGCCATATATCCATATTACAAGCTGTTTAGTTTGGGACTGGAAGCGTTTCAAAACCTTTTTTTTTCGGATGGAAAATCTTCTAATGACCTTTTCCCGCTGTGGGTGGAGCGGGAGGGTGTGTCAGACTTTTACTGACTAAAACCACCCATGTTCCTTCTTGTGCCTGCTACGTCCAGCGGCCGCGGTAACCCTTTCGGACAGTCCCGCAGCAGCGTTTCGAAACCTGCGGCTTAGCAAAGAATAGCAAACTGCATTGATCATAATTTTTCTGAATTGATTTGTTATCACTAGGATTATATTTCATATTTAAAAATTATACTTAGATCAGATATGTAGGTGTATGTGGACCACACCCAAAATCTAGTTGGGTAGCGGCAACATGGCTTAAATTTAAACTCATCCGAACATTTAAATGTCGATTTACCTGGGGGTTTTCCCATGTATATTAAGTATGTTTTTACAATAAACGTAAATATATATATATTTACGTTTATCCGTTATTTTGTATCTATAACACTAGTTTTTAATGATACTTATCTTGGAACTAAACAATTGGTGTAATTGTCAAAAATTATTTATTATTATTTTTTTATTTTTTGCTTTACAGTTCTAACTAGACCTTACCAAATATATTTGATAGGTATTATAGTTATTTGTTACTATTATCGCGAATAAAAGATTGTCACATTTTAATACCGACCCCAATCTTACAACAGTTAAAATATATTGTTCTTCTATAATAGGTTAACTTCTACGGTGTCTAGATAAAAGCTAACTTAAACAGTGTTATTGAAAATGTGACGCATTCCTGTTGGGGATTAAACTTAATCGGGCACATTACAAAACAAAGTCTAAAGTTAAATCAGGATTTAAATTAGTGCTGTCTCTTTTATTTAATAGTTTTAAACCTGGTTTAACTCTAGATATTGTTTTGTAATAAGATCCAACGGGTTTTAGAGATATTCGAGATTTAGCAGTACCCGCAAGTACCCAGACCAAAGCAAATACTTGAATTTATTTACCCTTATTATACGTCTATTTGCTGGACAAATAACTTCTCGAGGATGGGAATAAAATCCACGATCTCAAGCGGACATGTGGGTATATTAACAGCCGGTTAGTTCCGCTATGATATGGTTCTCGCTATGGCACCCTGGCAAAATACCTACCAAAAAGTCCCGCTACGGCACTCATCTTTTAGATTTACGTCGTATAATTAAAGGTATAATTGAAAAGATAAGTTCATTCTGTAATTTTTTTACGTCTAATAGAATTATTTATTCAGGAGTACAAATAATAAAAAAATTGCCAGTTAAATCAGTCTTGTACTTATTCATTCCAAAAAAAATTACAAATAATTAACAGTTTTAAAAAAATATAAAAAATAATAGCAAGTGTAAGCTTATAAAGAAAATCAACAATATTAATTACAATTAGGTAATACAAATAAACAACAACTGAAAAAATATGGATTGCAGATGAAAAGTACAATAAATCCTTTGAAAAATTAAAGATATCATAGATAAATAATACAAAATTTAACATTTATCCCATTAGGGTCCTTTTTATAAATATATATTCTAAATAAAAAGCGAATTTTGAAATGTTGAACATAAAATTACCAATAGAGATATCTTTCTTTTCGTTAACTTTTGAATTTGACTATCGTGTTTTAATTGTTTTTTTCCTTAAATTGATTTTTGAGTCGAAAACTGTAAAAAAATCATCATTATTCTTAATAATGATTATTTAAGCTCTTAAGCTTTTCTATCATCATTGACCGCTAATTTATCTGTAATAAAAGGCGACAACTAGCAATATCACCCAAAATATATATATTTTTTAAATTTTGAATATTCTTAATAAAATAAAAATCTAATTAAAAATTTAGCTTACTTTGCTTGTTTTATATCGTAGTGACAATTGTTTGCAGAAAGAATAAAAAGCTTGGGTTTTTTCCAATCATTTTGTTGAATCTGCCAATTGTTGTTCTATGGCGCTCCTTATAGCAACACCAAATCAGGTCGGGATATTCTAGCCACTGCGTGACAAAATAATCTATTTGAACTTCATTGTCTTCAAAATCTGGCACGCACTGATTCCTGTGTTTATATTATTTTAATATGACATGACTTTTAGTGTCCACGGTTTCATATCCACTACATTTAACACTATTTCCTCGGTTCACACAATGCCAAGTACTTGAATTTTTATTTTCCCGCCGTTTAATGTATTTACTCGACAGTCGGTGAGCATGACCTATTTAAGAACTAAGATTAAATATGAATAAGTTACGGATTCTCTAAATTAACTGTCTTTGACGAGTATGTAGTGTGTTATGTCAAAATAATTCTTAAAAATTTTCTTTACAATAGTCCCAAAAACTGAAGAGTGCCATAGTGGAACTTTTTGATAGGTATATTGCGAGGGTGCCATAGCGGGAACGATACCATAACGGAACTAACCGTTAACAGCCAGAGCCGCCAATTTAAAAAATAAAATTCACTCGAATGAATGAACGAGATCAGAACAACACATAATAGTGTTGCTAACTTTGATTTCAAAATATCATTCAAATAATAAAAATAACTACAACTGTATGAATGACTTAAAAATATTAGGTTTTACACAAAAAGTTTGTACCTACTTTTTGTTATTACTTTGTTTAGTCTCCTCAATCACTTTCCAGAGTGTTATCCTTAAAATCTGGTTTTAGGTAGGTAAGTTTATATTTGTATGATTTATTTTAATTATCGCTTTATTTTGTGGCAAATTCTTTTCAGCCAACTTCCGGCAGTACTGCGAACATATGAAGAAATATCTGAAATCAAATTCGAGGCAGATAAGACCTACGGCGTCAAATTAATTGACGAACATAAAAATAAATCGTGTTACAACGAGGAACAGCCACCGCTGCAGCCGTTATCTTCGCCGGCTGACAGTCTGCTAGCATACCAGCTAGATCTGATGGCCAGCGAGCCTGCCGTCTTATACAACATCACCACCGCAGAGTTTTTGAACTGGAAGCCCTAGAAGCCAGTTATGTGCAAGGATTTCGTCAGAAAGACGTGCGTCAGAGGCGCGGCCTGTATTTACGCTCACGAGATTGACTTAAAACAATTAAAGGGCGTGTTCAATTTCTGCCTTGACTTCGAGAAAGAACGCTGCAACAGGCCGGTGTGCCAAAACGTACTCGCGACCATTTTGGAAAAGGAGCACTTCTTCCGCACCGCGCAATTGCCGCCAAATACCTTGTCGCACCTGGCAAGCAATCAGCACAAAATCGAAGGTAAAAAATAACTCCACTGTGGCAAAACTTTAAAAAGTCGTCCGTGACCGTCAAGCCAACTAATACTTTGTCTTATCATTACAGCTCAGACAAAGTTCCCGGAAATATCCAATCCTAAAATCTATTCGCTGCTGCCAGGCCCCGACGTACCCGTCACCGCCGCCGCGCTCAAGAGGGAGTGGCCGCGCTCGTGTAAGTATAACAACACTTTCGTAACGCTGCCTGCACTGCCCCAGGCGACATACGTTACCTGCTTCGACAGATTTCACTACAGCTGTGAGTCATCTTCATTCTTGTAGTGTTAGTTTGCACAATACGAATAACCATTCAGCTGGTCTGTCTTCTCTCGTTCTGGAAGATACAGTAGATATATTTTGCTTAACAAACCTTTATTTTAATTCCTTACAACATTTTGAACAATAAACGGACATATATTTTAATATATAGTTAACAAGCTTAAAGAATTCTGCCTACCCAAAGAGAATTATAATAGTCTTAAGATCTGGTGTGTATAAAAAGTATTGACATATTAGGTCGGGGAAAAAGTCTTTTCGCATAACGTAGGTATAAACTTATTATAAAATTTTTTTTACTGTACTATTTGTGTCTGGCTGGTTTTGGTAACATTAAAAAGGTTCCATTATAAAGAAAAGAAAAAAATAAAAAAAAGTTGTTTCCCGCTATTTTTCATTTGTTTTTCTCTCCGTAAAAATGAGTGAATCTAATGAAGAAATTCGATACATTTTAAAATTTTATTATAAAAAAGGCAAAAATGCAACTCAAGCAGTGAAAAAAATTTGTGATGTTTATGGACCTGATGCAGTGCCAGTAAGAGTAGCACAAATTTAGTTCAAACGTTTTCAGTCCGGAAATTTTGATGTTAAAGATGCACCTCGCTCTGGTCGCCCTGTTACGAATAAAATGGACGCCATTTTTGAAAGAGTGGAGCAAGATCGGCATATTAGTAGTTACGATGTAGCTGAAGAACTGGGAATTGACCACAAAACAGTTTTGACCCATTTGAAGAAAGCTGGTTATACAAAAAAGCTCGATATTTGGGTGCCACACGAGCTCACTCAAAGAAACTTAATGAACCGTGTACTCATTTGCGATTCATTATTGAGACGTAATGAAACCGAGCCGTTTTTGAAGAGATTGATAACTGGCGATGAAAAGTGGATCACGTACGACAAGAACGTGCGAAAAAGGTCGTGGTCGAAAGTTGGCCAGGCTTCACAGACTGTGGCCAAACCTGGCCTAACACGAAATAAGGTGATGCTGTGTGTATGGTGGGATTGGAAGGGCATTGTTTATTATGAGCTTTTACCGCCCGGCAAAACCATCGATTCTGATCTTTACTGCCAGCAACTGATGAGATTAAAGGAAGCAGTCGAGAGAAAACGGCCGGAATTGATCAACAGGAAGGGTGTGGTCTTTCATCACGATAACGCTAGACCACACACATCTTTAGCCACTCAGCAAAAATTAAGAGAGTTCGACTGGGAGGTCCTAGTGCATCCACCATATAGCCCTGACCTTGTGCCTTCAGATTTTCACCTGTTTCGGTCTCTGCAGAATTCTTTAGGTTCTGTAAGGTTGACCTCAAGAGAGGACTGCCAAAACTATTTGTCTCGTTTTTTTGATCAGAAGTCCCAAAGTTTCTACAGTAACGGGATAATGTCTCTGCCCACAAAATGGCAGAAAGTTATTCAACAAAACGGTACATATATATTGTAAATAAATGTAAATAAACTTTGAAAAAAATGTCTTGACTTTTCATACAAAAATACGAAAAGACTTTTTCCCCAACCTATTATTTACACTGCTGCAGAAATTTAATTTCTTAATATTAATCAAATATTGTTCAATTTCTTGTCTGCACGTAGAACGTTTTCTGTTTACTCTCGGACACGAGTAAACTTGCATTTGGCTTCTACTCTTGCCAATGTACTGTACCGGAATATTGTTTCATTAATAATTAAATGTATACTCTGCGAAAGCCCCAATATTACTTACAATCAAGTATTTACAACAGAGACAAGTTGAAGGTTGAAATGGACATAACTTTTATATAATAGCACTTGTGTTAATAAACAAACTATATTTTATATGTATAATGTGTGTGTTGTAATGTTGTAGCTGTGCGATTGTGATAACGAAATTGTTTTGTCTGCAGTCCAGCAGTCCGCCGAGCGAGCTAGAGCCCAAAGAGCCCGTCCATAAGAAATGCAAATGCTGTGATCTAACCGAACTCAGGAATCTAACCGAACTCTGGCATCTAACCGAACTCAGGCATCTAACCGAACTTAGGCATCTAACCGAACTCAGGTATCTAACCGAAAGGGCCGCAGCTGGCTGCGATCGGCTTAATCATTATGTCAATCTAAACTTCAGCTAGCGCTTGTTTCCGCCTTTGCGCCTTTTTTTAAAATGATACATTTTGAGTAAATTTGACATATATTAGGCGCTGCCGTAGTGTTGTCAACGCCTCTTTATTTAAAATAATTTAAAACAATTTCTTTATATTTAAGCGAATTTATCTCAATAACAATATTGCGACCAGAGCCATGTTACTGGGACTGAAAGATGTAATTAATTTTTAAGGTTTTTGTAAACCAACATGTGGCAATAAGTAATATCAACCTCTTTATAACTAAACGTACATATACATTTTAATAAGAATATTGCTCAGCTGTTGAAAGATCAATAAACGTACTAATATAATACTATAGATAATTATGAACAATTGAACCTCGGACCATGTCAAAATTTGCATATTAAATAGTGTAATTAGTACCAGTACTTTTAAGTTTCTTTAGTAAAATTCTTAGGACCTTTGCATATTTTTAGTATCATATAGTCCGCCAACCTGATGTCAGATGAAACTAAATAGAAAAAGTAATGAGAGATTCTGTAGAACTGCCTGTAAATACTCTATATTAATAGTACGCTAGGACCTAAGCAAGTTATAAAAATCAGTTCATCTGCATACAATAACAAATAAACCATTCCTAAACGGCGTAGTCAAGTCAAACAGGCTAGTCATAATGAAATATCAAATAAATATGTTCACACTATTTACTCAAAACGGTGTCTTCAGGCCAGAGATATTGTAAACTAAACAAATAATAAAATGTAAAAACTAAAGAAATTCTGCACAAAAGCAGCTTTGTTTATTAGTATGCCTTACATTATTATGTTGCAATGAAATGTTTTATGCATCTTTACGTTGTGTACGTACTCAGAACACAAAGAGATTCTGTAGAACTGTCTGTATGTAATAAATACTTACAGTATGCTAGTAGGCAAGTTATAAACATCAGTTTGTCTTAATACAATATGTTGAACACTCCCAAACGGCGTAGTCAATGGTGAATACTGCTGAACTTTTATAAGTTGTTATTTTTTTATAGCAGAGTAGGTCACCTTGCCTACCACCAGTGGGGTTAGTTTTGTGTCTTCCGTAACGGACACTTTCAAGTCTGCCTCCGCCAAGGCAGCCGCCTCAATGTGTTAAAATATTTTTTATTGTCAACTTTGTTAATTAAAAAATAATGAAATATTTTATAAATATTTTCACAAATTATAAATAGTGAACATCTAAAGAAATTCTACACAAAAGCAACTGGGACGCAGCGCTCCGTGGTCAAGTCAAAATTGGATCTTCTTTTGAACAAGTTCATGCAGCTGAAGATAAGTGCGGACTCTGATAAGGGCGAACTTAATGCATAGTTAGTGAATGTCAAAAATATCTTCAAGAGCACCATCATTCGTTTCGCTGTGCAGCAAGAGAAACTATGGAAATGTCAGCTATAATTGACCATTTCAATAAGGCGAGGCAGGAGCGCATAGCAAGGGAGAAAAGAAGGATTGAAATGTTACGCCAAAGAAACCTACAAAAGTACAGTCAAAAGGAATTCTCTACGAATATTTTAAACAAGTCTTCTAAATCAAATGTTAAAATGAACAAACCGAAACCAGAGAGTACAGCAGGCACTATTTCTGGTCAAAATATAAAGCATAAAAGACCGTCTCAATAACATGACAAAAAAGCCATCTGTTTCTGCTTACCTACTAAAGCCATCATGCCAATTTTGTTAACAACAAACAAAAAACGACTATTCCAGTAATCAAAACTGGCAAAGCAAGTATGTCCCATCCCGCAGACACCTATCAAAGAGGGAGGTCACGCGGGGAAGAAAGGGCGCGTTCTCCCCGCCCAGCACCAGCTCCCACGCCCTCGCCGGAATTCGTCGGGACCCGGAGCCGTGCTCTTGCCTTTCAGGCGTAGCACGGCCGCTGCCACCTCCTCCTCGGTGACCTCGGGCACGTCTTCATTGCCCAATTCACCTGATGATTGACATCTGACCCCGCCATGATGGGAGGAGGCACGAAGTCGGTTCCTCTGTCGGGGAACAGTGCCTCAACCACCCTACCGAGGACCGCCGGTTCGAGACTGCTGGAGACCGGAGGGGTCCACGCGCAGAGCTTTTACCGCACAATGCTACACGGCCTTTTTTGTTTTTAATTATTATCGTCTTTAAAAAAATGCTGCTTACACACTGTCTCCCGGCCAAAAGGGGGTGACCGGGAGGGGGTCTTCCTTCAGACGACGCCCACCGCTGTTGAAAAGGGGCGAGGCACCAGTGCCCGGGTTTGTAGCTTCTGGTACCCCGCCCGCGGCCAACGTTCCCCGGATCGTCCTCAGGAAGGCGCAATTTGCAGCGCCCCCCCTACCTCTATGTGCGGCCATGGCGTAACTGGCCGACTTCGGGGGGGTCTATGGCGAGACGGAAGGGGCCCCCTGCCCCCGCCGCCTAAGACCCCCGGGCGCTGCCTGACAGGCCCTCCTGGCGCGTCCGCTGCGCCAACGGCGTAGCCGGAGAGAGAGCAGATCCCGCTCCCTCTCCCGCTCCGCGGCCTCCTTCTGAGACATCACCACTTCGCAGAAGGAGGCCATCGCCTCCCACGCCGTCTGGCTGTCGACCATCTTTTGCATGATGGTCGGCAGCGAGAGAGCCACTCCACCCAGGGCCGCGGCTAACGTCGACCGCGGCCCCGCCCACGCAGGGCACGCCACCAAAGTGTGCTGCGCGGTGTCTTCCGCAAGAAAATTAATCAAATTATAAAGAGTAAAATCTCAAAAACTCTGTACAAAAGCAATTTGCTTTGGGAGTTTACTTTACAGATTATAATAGTTTTACAGTATTCTGGAATTTCCTCTGTATTTTGAAATATAAAATATATAAATCCAAAGAGATTCTGTACAAAAGCAATTATACTAACTTATAAGACGAATAATCTTTCAAGTTGTTATAAAATGGTATTATACCATTTGTGTTATACCATATGTTGATGTAAATTAATTTCAGGGCTGATTATGAACTTGGCAATCGGAAACAAATCTTACCTCTTTAGTGGTTGGAATCAACAATCAAAGCACATATATAATAATATAAAACATGGACCTCATTTCATATTATTGTTTTTGATGGTTCTTTGATTACACTTATCGAAGCCTTAAATCATTCTCTCTAACAAGTATGAACTCTATTTACTGTTTAGACTAGTTGTAGACTTTATGCTAGTAAGCCAGTAACCATATACATCATCTTAATACAATATCATATGAAACACTTCCAAACGGCGTAGTCAATGGTGAATACTGCTGAACTTTTATAAGTTGTTATTATTTTATAGCAGAGTAGTCACCTTGCCTACCACCAGTGGGGTTAGTAGGTTAGTTACGGTGTTACGTAGTCAACTAAGCTGCACACCGTACAATAAGGATAATGAGCACACAGCTCAATTCTACATATCAAAACATTAATATCCTTACCAAATAGGAAGGATAATGAGCTAACTGCTCAGGGGGCCTACCGCCGAGTTCGATGGCAATCGATTATAAGGCAAAATGGATTTCAAATTGATTCTGTCGTACCGCCGAACTCATGAAAATCGAAACAAAATGGCGTTCTCCATTTACCTATTGGTCTGTCACGGACTGAAGGTCATGAATGAGAGGTGGCTGTCGGCAGATTCCCCGGTACGGATTAATGAACGCAAAACAAAGTTTGATCTAGATGGATTACCGATAATCCATCGAATTCGGCGGTAGGCCCCCTGTTCTGCATTTAGACTTGACATTTAATATCCTTACCAAACAGGAAGGATAATGAGCTAACAACTCAGTTCTACATTTAGACTTGACATTTAATATCCTTACCAAACAGGAAGGATAATGAGCTAACAACTCAGTTCTGCATTTAGACTTGACATTTAATATCCTTACCAAACAGGAAGGATAATGAGCTAACAACTCAGTTCTGCATTTAGACTTGACATTTAATATCCTTACCAAACAGGAAGGATAATGAGCTAACAACTCAGTTCTGCATTTAGACTTGACATTTAATATCCTTACCAAACAGGAAGGATAATGAGCTAACAACTCAGTTCTGCATTTAGACTTGACATTTAATATCCTTACCAAACAGGAAGGATAATGAGCTAACAGCTCAGTACTTTTTTTTATTTTTTTTTATTATCGTCTGTAAAAAAATGCTGCTTACGCACTGTCTCCCGGCCAAAAGGGGGAGACCGGGAGGGGGTGTGGGGCTCACTGCGGCCGACACGACCACCGCTGTCCTACCCACTAAAAAACTTCAGACGACGCCCACCGCTGTTGAAAAGGGGCGAGGCACCAGTGCCCGGGTTTGTAGCTTCTGGAACCCCGCCCGCGGCCAACGTCCCCCGGATCAGAACCGGGGAGACCTCCTCAGGAAGGCGCAATTTGCAGCGCCCCCCCTACCTCCTTGTGCGGCCATGGCGTAACTGGCCGACTTCGGGGGGGGTCTATGGCGAGACGGAAGAGGCCCCCTGCCCCCGCCGCCTAAGACCCCCCCGGGCGCTGCCTGACGGGCCCTCCTGGCCCGCCCGCTGCGCCAACGGCGTAGCCGGAGAGAGAGCGGATCCCGCTCCCTCTTCCGCTCCGCGGCCTCCTTCTGCGACATCACCACTTCGCAGAAGGAGGCCATCGCCTCCCATGCCGTCTCGCTGTCGACCATCTTTTGTATGATGGTCGGCAGCGAGAGAGCCACCCCACCCAGGGCCGCGGCTAACGTCGACCGCGGCCCCGCCCACGCAGGGCACGCCACCAAAGTGTGCTGCGCATCATCCATCGCGCAGTCACAGTGGTGGCAACACCGGGTCGACTCCCCCCCGGCGACGTCACACAGATACTTCCCAAAGCACCCGTGCCCGGAAAGTACCTGTGTGAGCCGGAAAGTCATCGACCCCCACCGACGGCCGACCCATCGCTCTAAGATGGGCCCGACCGCCTCGAGGATACGGCGCCTCGATCCTTCGGCACGTAGTTCGGCGCTCCTGTGTAGCTGCCGCCGCCATGCGCCCAGAGCCTGTGTCTGAGCGTCTCTACGCCACCGCACCACAGTGTCCGGTGTGGGGCGGAGACCCTGGCTCCGGGATTGCGCGCCACGCCAGTAGACCGCCGAGAGAACCTCGTCGTCGAGGTCCCATGGCAGGGACCCGGCGAGCGCGCATGCCACCTCATGGGAGATGGTGCGATACCCCCTAACGACACGGGTCGCCATGACCCTCTGCGACTGAGCAGAGCAGCAGGATCTGTCGATGGCGACCCGATATGGAGCTCGCCCAAATTGGGGCTCCATACAGGGCTATGGACCGCACCACTCCCGTGTAAAGGCGGCGGCAACTGCCGCCACTCCCTCCGAGATTAGGGAGCAGGCGAGATAGAGCTCCCGCCGTGCTCACCAACCTCGGGCCCAGGTGCCGAAGGTGCGCTTCGAAGTCCCATCTGCTGTCGAGAAGGACGCCGAGATACTTCAGCGTGTTCTCGACAGGGATGGGAGTTCCCCCCACCACGATACCAGGGCCTGGAGGCGGCCGCCTCCGGGGACCATGGAAAATAATGGCCCCGGATTTATGCAGTGCCACCTCAAGCCCCAGCCGCCGTATCCTCTCGACCACCGCCGCGACGCCGACAGTGGCCAAAACTCTCGCATCCCGGGGGTCAGAACCCCGGGATGTTACGAGGGTGTCGTCGGCGTAACAGATCACGTCCACGCCGTGCAAGTTCACACAGCGCAGAACGTAATCATATCCGATGTTCCACAGGAGTGGTCCCAGGACAGACCCCTGCGGAACACCGCACACCATACGCCGACGACAGCCTCCTCCGCCCATCGTTGGGAAGACTACCGCCCTCTCCGACAGGTAGCTCCCCAACAACCGCCGCAGATATGGAGGCACCCCGTGATATCGGAGCGCCTCCATAATCGTTGACCAGGGCAGGGTGTTGAAGGCGTTCGCGATATCGAGCGACACCGCAATCAACACCCCACCCCGGGAAACCGCCCTCTCCGACAGGTCCTGCAAGCGGCCGATCGCGTCAATCGTCGATCGGCCGCGGCGGAACCCGAACTGGTGGTCGGACAAATCTGGTCCGACCTCCTCCAGGTGCTCGACGAGGCGGTTGGCGATGACACGCTCCAGGAGCTTGCCCGCCTCGTCGAGCAGCACGATGGGCCGATAACCAGAAGGGTCATCGGCCGGACGTCCCTCTTTGGGAAGGAGTACCAAGCGGCCCTCCTTCCAGCGCCGCGGAAAAACCCCATCCCGCAGACACCTAGCAAAGAGGGAGGTCACGCGGGAAAGAAAAGGCGCTTCCTCCCCGCTCAAAACCAGGTCCCACGCCCTCGTCGGAATGCCGTCGGGACCTGGGGCCGTGCTCTTGCCCCTCAGGCGTAGCACGGCCCTTCCTACCTCCTCCTCGGTGAGCTCGGGCACATCCTCAGTGCCCGAGTCACGGGTGACATCTGGCGCCGCCATAGTGGGAGGCACGAAGTCGGTTCCCCTGTCTGGGAACAGTGCCTCAACCACCCTACCGAGTACCGCCGGTTCGAGACTGCTGGAGACAGGAGGGGTCCACGCTCGGAGCTTTTGCCGTACTATTTTGTACGGCCTGCCCCATGGATCCGCCTCAACGGCCTCCAGCAGCTCGTCCCACGCTGCGGCTTTGGACCGGCTAATGGCACCGCGAAGGGCCCTCACCGCCTCTCTATAGGCAGCGTAGAGCCGATCCAACTCGGCGTCGTCGCGGATTCTCCTTCCGCGACACCTCTGGTAGCGGCGCCGCTCCACCGCACAGGTTCGGCGGAGCTGGGCGATCTCCGGCGACCACCAGTAGACCTGGGATCTGCGCGGGGGGGCGCGAACACGGGGCATGGCCACGTCACAAATACGCGCCATGGCCGCGCACACCCTCGCAGCCTCCCCCTCCACGTCCACCAGCGGTGGCTCCCGTGGCCACGCCTCGACCAGGGCTGCCTCCCGCAGCAAAGACCTGTCGAGGCGCTTGATCGCCCATCGTGGGCCGTCCAATCGCGGCTCTCCAACACCTCCGCTGGACGCTGGCACCGATGTGGAGACACTGAATCTGATATAGCGATGATCAGACAATGTCTCCACATCCTCCAGCACCCTCCAATCGTAGACACGATGCGCGAGAGAGGGCGCCGCAAACGAGATGTCAATAACAGACCCCCCGTTGCGGCGCACGCACGTGTCCACCGAACCGCGATTGAGGATGGACAGCCCACACTCGAACTCGACGAGGGGGCGATTGGGGGAGAAATAGACTCCCACAACCACCACCCCGCCGACCCGAGCGGCTACGAAACCTCCCCCTCTTCCGACGAGGACGAGAGGGGGAGTGCCCGCCGCCATACGCTGAACGATGGCCACCGAGCCGTCCGCGTCGCAGACCCAGTCGGAACGGACCGGGACGCGGTAGGGCTCAGCGGCCACTGCCAGACCGACCTGCCACTCCGCCATGGCCTGAAGAAGAAGATCCTGGGCCGCGGCGGAGTGGTTAAGGTTCGCCTGGAGAAAGTTGAGCTGGAGAGCCATAAATTAATGGGTCTCCATATCAACCTCCCCCGGCCGATCCGTGGCGGCGGTAGGGCCCGATGGCAGCACGCCTTTGCCGGGGCCCTTCTTTTTGGCCTTGGGGGACCGGGCGCAAGCCTTACCCCCAGGGCGATGGTCGGCCACCCTCCCAGCCTCGTCACAGAGGGGGCAGTGGGGGGGGGGCAGAGCAGTCTCGGGCTCGGTGCCCTGGTCGAGCGCAGCGGAAGCAGTTATCGCTGCGGTCGACCGAAGACTTGCACTGGGCCCCAAGATGGCCCAGCGCAAAGCACCTGAAGCATCGGCTGGGGCGAGAATCCAAAAGAGTCGTCCCAGCCGACACCCAGCCAACGAGCAATCGCCCGCTGGCCACCCGTTTCGCCACCGCCACGGGGCAGGAGACAACAATGGCCCCCAGCCCCACAGAGGTAGCCCTTCCGATAGCCCCCGGCCTCACGAGGTCGGGAGCGCAGCCACCGACTGCCGCCACCGCCGCCACAACCTCCTCCCTGGAGACAGAGTCGTCCAGACCCGCGATGCGGACGTCTGCCCGCATCACCGGCCTGGAGACTCTGACGTCCTCCGGCAAATAGATCGCCTGGAGACGCTCCGCCAGCCGATCGGCCTTCTCCTCCCGGGCCTCTCCCGCGATCTCGAGGACCCGGGCCCCCGTCGCCGCCTTGCGGAACCGCACTGAGGCAATGCCGAGGTCGGCAAGGCGTATCTTCGCCTTGGCCTCGGCGATCACCGCCTCGTAAGTGCGGCCCCGCTCCACTGCGCCCGGCAGCAGCGTCATAACCACTGCTGCAGATGACGGCGGGCGCAGCGCCTTCTTTTTGACGGGGGCTGCCGATCGGCCCGGCTGTGGTGCCGGCCTGGCAGGAGCAGCGCTCCGAGAAACCTTCGGTTGCGCCACCGCTCTTTCTTTAGGGCGGCGCGAGATGACCGTCGTCCAAGACTCCCGTTCTTGGCCACCCGACTGGGACGGGGCGGCAGCGGGAGCCGGGACGATAGGGCGAACTTCGGAGGAAGGAGAAGCAACCGGTGCAGCTGCCGAAACAGGCACCGGTTGCTTCCTCCTCTTTCCCTTCCCCTTCCCCTTCTTGGTAGGGGGAGGAGGGGGCCGCGCTAGAGCCACAGCAGGAGCCGAAGATGGGCCCGGCTGCGGCGAAAGGGCCGCCCGGTCGGCCCGAAGCGGGGGACGAACCGACTTCTCGGGCAGCAGGCGGCCCCCCACCTCCAGACCCTCGATGCGCGCGTCCAGCACCCTCATGACGCGTTCACCGAGCTCCCGCGAAAGGCGCTCCTCGACCTGCGCCAGATCCAGGGGCGCAGACCTCTCCACCCTCCGCACCTCCTCGCGGAGAGTGGAGACCTCCTTTATAACTTGCGCGTGCTGCGCCAGGAGGCGGGCGTTCTCCTGCCTCAGGTTCTTGTCGCTGGCCCTGAGGCGCTCCAGCTCCTGCCGCAGCACTCCGTCCTCCGACGCAGGAGTACGAGCCGACCAGGCCTGCAAACAGTCCCTGCCAACTTCCACGGCGGTCTTGAACCCGCCGTGGAAGGTTCCCTTCAGGGCCGAGGACTTCCCCGCCATCTCCTCCACGGCGGCCAGGATCTGAGACAGCCTGTCCGCCAGAGTTGAGGAGGAGACCGTGCAAGCCGGCTCCCAGGCCGCCGCTGTCGCCTTAAATGCCATGGCGCAGTCCACCCTAGGAGCGCGAGAGGGGCTCGGCTCCGCCCTCTCACGCTCGACCTCAAGACGGTCCAGCGCCCGGCTGGCACTCAGCGCCCTCCTGGCCTCGCTGAGTCCGACCGTTAGGCCGTGGGAACAACTGCGGGAACGGCCACGCTTTGTCCCCGCCCTGACGTCGTCCAAAGCCAGCTCACTGGCCGAGCTCGCTCCGGAGGGCCTCTTCCTATTTTGGCGAAGACAGTAGGGCTGAACCCCAGACGAACTGCCTTCGTCAACCTCAATCTCAGACACCTCCGCGGGGCCTACGGAGTGCATAGTGCCCGCAGAGCCGTCGGAGAGAACCTCCTCCGGCGTTCCACGCTCGTCCCTCGGCGGGCCCGGCCCTCCACCGCCCCTAAGGCGCAACACTCCAAATTGCTCAATAATTTCAAAATCCATATAGGAAAAGCCAGGGTCGTCAATCCATGATTACGGATTGCCCGACGGGGAGTCAAGAGACCCCCCCGACAGCCACTGGGATGTGACTGCCGGACTCGCCGCGCCGCAGGCCTTGCAGGCCTGCCACCCACCGCCGCATGAAAGCGGCCACTGCCCTGGAAAGGGCGAAACAAGAGGCGACAAAACGCCTCGCCTCCACTGGGAAAATGGGCTGCATCCCCTGCCACCTCAGATGAGCTGAGGCGTGCTGGGAGCAGCCGACACCCTGAGACCGTATGACAACGGTCCCACACCTGGGCCGCTTTCCAGCCGCGAAGTGCGACCGGGGGTGCGCCCCAATAAACCCACCAGTTTTGGTCCGCGCCGGCCTTAAAAGCCGGTACCACAATGTGTGGCATGCCCCTATCCGCCACCTGGGGACGCGCCCGATGGGAGTCTGGCAACTCCACACGGGAACAGCTCAGTACTGCATTTAGACTTGACATTTAATATCCTTACCAAACAGGAAGGATAATGAGCTAACAGCTCAGTTCTGCAATACCATATCTCTTCTTACCATCTAAGAAAGATACCGAGCATGCAGCTCAGTATTTGTATTAACATTTATATTCATCAACCAGTGTGACATGAAAGTCAATAGATCTGCTCTTTGTTACTACAGTAATGAGTTTGATTCCCACACATGATATTTTTTATATTTTAGAGAATTTTGCATAAATGCAATGTTTATTTTCAATATAATATTTTTATACATATTTTACATTTTCACCATTATGCACTTTTTGCAACTTACACAATTAATAATTTATGCAACTAACAGAATTCACTGGTCCACTCGTTCCTATCACCTCCATATTAGGGAATATGAGACAAGCAAACTTTCTTTAAGGACGAAAGTTATCAAGAGCAACAACGGCGAATGACGATTAAAGAAGAATAACCAGTTCTGCATCAAAAAGCGAATCGGTCTTTGGCTTCCCACCAGCGGGTTCCACCAGAGTACTGAGAAGTCGCAAGTCCACAGATGCACATTGGGCTCAGCGTCTGCATCATGCTCCATCTTCAACTCGGCGTGCCTCTTTTCCGAGTCGGCAGTATGTACAAGTCTACATCTCACATCTTGTACAATGGGCATAGCGTCTGCATCAGCTGCTGAAACAGCGAGGCAACCCTGAACCACAGTCGTTCTGCACCATCTGCATTTCACGCCGACATCATCAGCCCGGCGTGTCTCTTTTCCGAGTCGGCAGTATGTACAAGTCTACATCTTGTACATTGGACTTGGCGTCAGCGTGGTCAGCGGCGAGTCGGCCCAGTTGCAACATCCTCGTGCAGCGTGGACACTTTACACAGACGTTGCACTTCTTTATTTCTTTATATGTGTACACAACATGTAATTAATATATAAACAATACAATTATATGCAATAAATTAGATTTCAACCGTCCGTGTTGGGTCTCATTCCTCTCTCTGCATCTCCTACTGTCGGCCGGGGCTACACCCCGGTACAGTTCCTTCCCTTCCTGCTGGTGGCCAGGGCACCTCCTGGTACATCATTCCCTTTCCTTCCTGCTGGTGGTCAGGGCTACCCCCTGGTACAGCAGTGCTTTCCCCTCCGCTGGTGGCCAGGGCGACCCCTTGGAACAGCACTCGTTCCCCCTCCGCTGGTGGCCAGAGCGGCGGCTTAAAACCGCAAGCGGACCACCGTACACTTTGGTCCTTTGAACCATTTTGAACCTTTTTCCCTAACACCTACAGACTAAATTCGTTTTGTCTCTGCATACACATTATTTATTAACACTACATATATTTAATGTTTCTATTAATTGCACTATATAAATTGACATCATTTTAAAAATCCTAACATAACATTATTTGCATTTACAATTCTGTAGGTAAACAATAAACACTCATGTTACGAAATATTTATATTAAAAATTTTAATGCATTGCTATTGAACAAAAATCGTCTTAGGTTACAACGTATGTAACGAAGCGTTTAATGTTGATTATCTTTTTATAATACATATATTTCTGCACTTATAGACTCAATAGTGGCCAGGGTACCCTATTTTTTTCCAAATCAAAATTTAGCCTATGTTACTCGTGGATAATGTAGCTTTCAAGAGTTTTGAAAATCGGTCCAGTAGTTTTTGAGCCTATTCATTACAAACAAACAAAGTTTTCCTATTTATAATCTACACTAATATTATAAAGAGGAAAGATTTGTATTTTTGTATGTAACGAATAAGCTCAGAAAGTACTGGACCGATTTTAATAATTATTTTTTCATTAGAAAGCTACATTATCACTGAGTAACATAGGCAAAATTTTGATTTGGAAAAAAATAGGGTTCCGTAAGATATATGGGTTTTTCGGACACAAAGTGTATAAAATCAACCAGAACAGTTACTCATTTTGCGTACGCTGCCTAAACTATAAAAGATAGAACCATAAAATGTGCAAATTAATTGTAGATCTTATAAATATCTACTAAAATGTCCGCGACACACTATACCTATCTATGTTGAGTGAGGTACAACAACCATTTTTTTATTTAAAAATCTTGAATTTTTTTGGACTACATTTAAACGCATTTATTTTACTTATGCATTAATCCTTATCGAAATAAATTATTTCATCACTAAGTGCAGTTATTGTTAATAATATTTGGTCTTGGAATGATCAAAATGGGACGTTTGGTTTTGAAGTTATGGCGAAATTAAATTATTACGCCCTATCACGGGTCGGGGCTCCCGACCATCAGTTAATTTTGTTACCTGAAAACAATTTAACCTCAAATGTTGTTTATAGAGAAGCTCTACAATAATCGCTTTAGTTATCTGTCCCAAAACAACGGGTTGCACTCCGGGACTGCCGGTAGGAGTGAAAACTTAGTATTAATTACATACATTTAATTATTTTTATCATTAACAACTTTAACATCCACATAAAGAAAATCTATGCAGCCTGCGGATAGTGACTTCGTCGTCGATGTTAGTGTCGGTGTCTCTGAATTGATCTGGGAATCATTTTGCTGACCGTGTCTTTTCTGGGTAGGCATCTTGTATAATATTATATATATATATATATATATATAGTATAGATTATGTACCTACTCAAAACGGTGATCTATGTACGAGGATTGTAAACAAAATGGAGAATGGAAGCATCCAAAGAGATTCTGTACAAAAGCAAATATACTAACTTATAAGACGAATAATATTTCAAGATGTTTCAAGTCAGTAACAATATACAGCAGTTCATCTCAATACAATGTCATATGAAACACTCCCAAACGGCGTAGTCAATGGTGAATACTGCTAAACTTTTATAAGTTGTTATTTTTTTATTGCTGAGTAGGTCACACACCTTCAAGTCAGCCTACGCAAAGGCAGTCGTGTCAATGTCTCAAAGTGGGGCTCGATAATAGCTACCAAAAAGTATGAGTTTTATGATCAGCAGGTTTTTTAATCATTTTTAAGTGGCAACTTTATTAATAAAACAATCCTAATTGTTTTCTAATTTCTCATCTTTTACTTCAAACGGTGACTTCGAACCAGGGTTATTGCAAGAAAGTTAATCAAATTATAAAGAGTAAAAATCTCAAAAACTCTGTACAAAAGCAATTTGCTTTGGGAGTTTACTTAACAGATTATAATAGTTTTACAGTATTCTGGAATTTCCTCTGTATTTTGAAATATAAAATATATAAATCCAAAGAGATTCTGTACAAAAGCAATTATACTAACTTATAAGACGAATAATCTTTCAAGTTGTTATAAAATGGTATAATACATATGTTGTTGTAAATTAATTTCTGGGCTGATTATGAACTTGGCAATCGGAAACAAATCTTACCTCTTTAGTGGTTGGAATCAACAATCAAAGCACATATATAATAATATAAAACATGGACCTCATTTCATATTACTGTTTTTGATGGTTCTTTAATTACACTTATCGAAGCCTTAAATCATTCTCTCTAACAAGTATGAACTCTATTTACTGTTTAGACTAGTTGTAGACTTTATGCTAGTAAGCCAGTAACCATATACATCATCTTAATACAATATCATATGAAACACTCCCAAACGGCGTAGTCAATGGTGAATACTGCTGAACTTTTATAAGTTGTTATTATTTTATTGCAGAGTAGTCACCTTGCCTACCACCAGTGGGGTTAGTTTTGTGTCTTCCGTAATGGACACCTTCAAGTCGGCCTCTGCAAAGGCGGCCGCGTCAATGATTGAGAGGGAGGTCCGTTAATAGCTCCCAAATAGTGAGAATTGTGTATGCAGCAGGTTTTAAAATCATTTTTTTCTGTATGTTTGCATTATTTTCTTGAAACGGTGACTTTTGGACAAGGGATATCGTAAACAAATTATGAATGCAAAAAATCTAAATCTGAATTCGTAATTTCGCACAAAAGCAATTTAATCTTTACAGTTTATATAAGTATTATGGAGAATTCTCTACGTACATTATGTACTGTATATATCAATTACTTTGCCTGTGCCTGGTCCTACTTTAAATAAACTAAAGTTAACATTACAATTTTATAGTAATCTTTCCCAACTGAGATGAAAGTATTTTTAATTTAAGTATGACAAGATTATGCAAAAGACATGTCGGTCGTGACAAACGTATTTTTGTCTATCCTTAAAAAGGTATAACAATGATCTTTAAAAAAATGTAACATATGAAAAACGAGATAGTAAGATTAAGAGTGAGTAGATTAAGTTATCTCAGATAGCAAAAGAAGCGTAGTTTATTAGCTCTGTCTGTGTACTTTCAATTACTATCACGTTTCAACATACATGTATTTTTAGTATCTCTTTTTTCTTATGATGTTTTCTTCAATAATTTCTATTCAATTTCTTCTGAAGTTCTGCAATAGTTCGTTATTTTTATTATATCGCAAAGCTGAATTTCATTTTAACACAACTATGTAGAACCTTTTCGATAACAAGTTGGTTAACTAAAAATGTAAGATTATGGTAATGCTCTTGTGTATGTACATGTATATTTTAAGTAAATAGTTTAAATAAGATGCTGAAAACCTGACCTAAACGATAAGTGCATTGTAGTTCTGTAGTTCTGCTAGTATTGAACCCATCAAATGTACCACTTACACCATTAAACATTATACTGGTAAATAAAATAATTTTAATGTTTAATAATGTCTCCTGAGTCGTCAGTATTATCTACCGTAATTATGAAAACAGTAAACACAAGAATTATTCGTTCAACTATCTTTAATTTTGTTTTAAAAAAAAGCTATTCTGTATGTGATAATAAAGATATAATAAATGAATTTAAAATATTGTTTTATTTTCCATTCTCCTTTGCAACGCATTAAAGCTCAAAAAATTACTTTCGCAGAAATTTACAAAAATGACTGGATGTATAGGGATCCTACCAAAACCTACAAAGGCCAAGCCAGCCTCACCTGCAAGTGTTGCACCTTTTTTTTTTATTTACGTCGGTAACAAAATGCATTTACGCACTGTCTCCCGGCCAAAAGGGGACCGAGAGAGGTGTGTGGGACTCACCACCGGCAGACACGACCGCCAGCAGTAATACCCACTAAAAATCTTCCGACGACGCCCGCCGCTTGTTGAGAAAGAGGCGGGGGGCCAGTACCTGGGTTGCAGCTCTGACACCCCGCTCGCGGCCAACGTCCCCCGGACCAAAACCGGGAGGACCTCCTCAGAGAGACGCAGTGGACGCGCCCCTCCTACCTCCTTGTGCGACCATAGCGTGTGTGTCCGACTTCTCGGAGGGTCTATGGTTAGACAGCAGGGGCCCCCTGCCTCCGCTGCCTAAGACCCCCCTGGCGCTGCTTGACGTGCTCTCCTGGCCCGCCCGCTGCGCCCTCCACAGGTCCCTCTTAGCAGAGTCGCCAATCTCTGTGTGTTACCTTTTCCCTAGCGCCCTCTGCGCCCTATCGGGAGGTACACTGCCCCTCACCACGACAAGGTGGAGACCAGTCGGGGGTGCAAGGGTGCAAGTGGAAAATGAGAGGTTTGGGTGAGCACTTTCAAAAAAATATCACTCAAGAACGCACAGTGATAGTGGTTTGTTTTATGTTTTACAAAATCATGTTTATAGTCAACTAAAGCAATACAAATTATGAATGCCATTAAATTGCTAATTCGCTAGAATATCGGCCCTTTTAATAACGTGAGGATTCGGTGAGCACAAGAAATAATTTGTAATTTTTTTACTACGGGTCTTGTGAAACTGAATTTTGAAACCTTATTTAAAATAGATTTTTACTGAAATTTAGTACACTATTGGTATTTGTACGGCTTACCCTTTGTGAGAACTGGGTGAGCACACATTTCATTAAATACCTTTGTTTCTATCGTTTTACAAAATATGAGATGGTTTGTACAATAATTTTAGACCTTTTACTAAATGGTGAATACATTTTTAGAGGGTGCTCACCCAATGCAAACGCACATAAAAATAATTTCATATGTCGTTATATGTTATGAAGGAAACAAGAGATGCCCATACATCATATAAATCCTTATTCCAAAGTCCTAGTAGTTTTCAAAGCTCAGTATTGAAAGACCCGTACATATTAGTTTCAAGTTTCTAAAATTATTAGATGATAAAAAAACAATAATGTTTGTGGACATTACCCAACATACTGCCCGACCCTTGCTCTAATAGATTATCACTTTTTCCAGGCTTTGGACATTTGTGATGGTATTTAAATTTGTATCTAGTTACTAATATATCCGAATCAGACTTCTTTAATGAATACAAAATATTATAATATAAAATAATCAAGTAGGTAAGCCAAATACTGTATTCCTAGGATCACTTAGTCCAAACACATGTGGGTCACTCAGTCCAGATGCACATGAAAAATCCATATAATCAGATATTACTTTTAATTTTAGAGATGAAAAATAAGAAGATGTTTGAAGACCTTTAATATTTTGTAAATAACCAAAACGATTGGTTATAATCATTTGAAACAGACAAATTTGTGTTTTTGCAGTACCTATTCAGCCCACGTTTACACACACACACTGTCTACCAGGGATAAATAAAGATTCCTTAATGTTGTTATACCTACTTACTAACATATTTTATAAGTTTTATTGTTACTAACAATCTATGTATCTTGGTGGTGCCTGACTATGGGCCTCATAACAAAGCTCAAAGTCGCTCAGCGTGCAATGGAGAGAGCTTTGCTCGGAGTGTCCCCCTACGTGATCGAATCAGAAATGAGGTAATCCGTAGGAGAACTAGAGTGACCAACATAGCAAAGCGCGTTTGCAAGCTGAAGTGGCAGTGGGCGGGGCACATAGCTCGAAGAACTGACGACCGATGGGGCGTTAAGGTTCTTGAATGGCGGTATAAAAGCTGTAAGTTTCTCAATTTATGTCCCCAACACAGGTAAGAACGAACCCCGTCTATGTAACTTGGGTCGCGGTGGCTTTCGCAGGTATCAGGTAATAAAGGTGTGTATAATTGTGTGTTAAATTTGGTACAGTATAAAACTCAGTTTTTACATATTTTACTTACCTATAATAATCCTAAAAGTCACCTTGACGAAAGCCAGACACTTCGTACGGTTCCTCTGGCAGACACCTTTAAAGTATATTTAATTGTTACTATACTTACGGTATAGTATAAAAGCTGCAATTTATATATGTTATTTGGATAACTATAAATAATGTTTTCTCAATAGCCAGACAGTTTCAGTGGTTCCTTTATGTTGCCAGGCACATCAAAAGTCTAATGCAGGTGCGAGCGCGAGGGATATATGTGTCAGCGGGTTCGAGCTATTTCATAGCGCGTTCGGTCCATTGCGACGCTTTACTGCGCATCCAAGCCACCGCGACCCAAGTTACACCACATTTTATTGAAAAGATTATAGATAATTTAAGCAGCTCAAAGTCTCCGGGCTTAGACAATATTCGTGTACGCGATATTAAGTATCTCACACATCGCACCATGCGAACTGCAGTTGGGGGCGTGATAGGTAACAGTGCTGACATCACTTGCGGGGTCCCGACCGGTTCAGTCTTCGGCCCGTTGGCTATATTATGCATGTCAATAGTATGTGTAATGTTGTTAGGAACTGTCAAGTGTATATGTATGCCGACGACACCTGTTTAATATACAAAGATTTGGAAGTTATAGAGAGAAATTGTCTAATAAAATGAAATAGTATTATTATCAATATAAAAAAGACAAAATGTATACATATATACTCACCTTATAAAAAATCAATCAATGGCGTGCCTCGTATAACGGGCCATAACTACGAATGTATTCACAAGAACTTCAGTGATTGTGCTTGTGGGGAGCTTGAGGTGGTGGAAGAGTACAAGTACTTAGGATTAACTGTAGAAACCTCTTTTAAGTGGCAGAAGCTGGTCGACATAGTCTGTGATAGATTGAGATCAGTGCTTGTGAAATTTCACCATCTCAGGTTCTTTATAGGCAGAGCCGTTTTGTATACAGTGTATTATGCATTAGCGGATTCAATAGTTTCTTATGGGCTGAGTTGCTATGGGCGCACATTTAAGACATATTTGGACAAAATTAAAAACTTGCAAATTAGATTTTTGAAAATTCTTGTAGATAAAAGTACAAAAAATACCTGCCGAGATAACTACGATAAATTATTTCCTATATGTAAACTTCTCCCAGTCCATGAGAAAGTGTTGTGTGCTATTGCTGTTGAACAGTATGATAGTGATGCTTTTAAGATCCCTCATACTCAAGTACGATCAGGCAGACGCGGGGAACGGTATTGCGTGCCCCGTGTTATTAATTATTATGGTGAAAGGACTCGGGACTACTTGGTGCCTAATAGTGCCTATAATATATAATGATCTTCCTGTTAACATTAAAAATGAGTCTCTTTCTAAGTTTGTGCTTAAACGTAGGTGTAAAAACTTCTTTTTGGATAGATTTGTGTCAAAAGAAATTAGTCAGTAATAATCCCCATATTTCTTCTTTTTTTTTTTTTTGCATCACCTTGTTTCGCTTCTTACTGAATAGGTTGGAGGATATTTAGAATAATAATTTAAAAATAAAAAAATGATGTAATAGTAATTTAATTTATTAATATAGAATAAGTAAATAATAACAATGTATTAATTGTATAAATGAATTAATGAGTGAATGGTGATAATTTTGTATTTTGACATGCAATGTAAATATAAATATGGAGTGTTTTTCTGCCAACCAACTGCTATGCAGTTTGGCGGAATGTATTCAAATTTTATTGTAATCTGGAAATAAGTCTTAAAATTTAAATTTAAAAAATTTTTTTTTTACATAGACGGGGTTCGTTCTTACCTGTGTTGGGGACATACATTGAGAAACTTACAGCTTTTATACTTTAACGAAGGCCTGCGGGCCGCTGGCTCTTAGACTATAAGTTTAAGTAGTCTATTAAAGTTGCAGTTTTTCATTTGCTTATATAAAAAAATCATGGTTACAACTCAACGAAATGTAAATCTCTCATATACTTAATTGCATCAAGTATGTGAATTAGATAGGTAAATAAAACACAGTACTTTAGTGAAATTCATAACTTTTATTAAGGCTATCAATGATAATGTTAGGCACTTAATATTGAAAATATATAATATTAGAAGCATTCAATAGTTATTACATATGAACTTAATCCTACCTCTATGTACTCTATCATTAAATTAATTTATAGAATTTAATTGAAATATCTTTTTAGGAATAGTAAAAAAATATATGAATGCGTTACAATGACTGTATAGGTATCTATTTATTACAAATTGTTATGAAGTTGAAATAATTGAATATAAAGTTATCATCAAATGAAGAAATAAAACAAAATTTCAATTAATTATTTTTATATTACTCACAAAATAATAACTGCATAAGTAATCAAATAACATCAGATATTTTGTTTTCACACATAGGCATAGGTACAGGCTTGTCGCATTGCATATTTACGTTAGCGACAAATACGCAATATCCCCAAAGCTCCAATATAATAAGTAGTCAGTGACTTTTGGGTAGGTAACTGGGGCAAGCTGAAAATTAGTCCTACACCTCTCCTTAAATACCCTAACAAAAGAGTAGACCCAAAAACACAGACCAAGTAGACTGATTTTTTTTTAAAAAAGTGATACTGATATTATATATTTTGTCACGGTAAAATTTTCAGTTGTTTGTAATATTCACACACAACACTGCAGACCTGGCTAAAAAAATGTGAGACCAAATCGATCCTTACATTTCCAAAGATCACTTTTATTTGATAACATCTTTTTAAATTAATTATTTATCAAATAAAAATATTAATAAGTCAGGATTATTGCTTTTTTACTTCATTAATCCCCACAACTCCCCAGCCAGGTCTCGTGTTAGTGTTTTATAGAAGAATACAACTTAGCTTGCCTCAAATACTTACCCAAAAATGTCTACAATCTTTCCAGCTTTATTCGTCGCAATATCTCGCTGCACGCGGGGTAACAAAATGTGAGAGCGCAGTGAACTATATTGCTCGCCTACAGGAGTAGGCGAGCAATATAGTTCACTGCGCCACGACTACGACGACTTACATATAGGAATATGTGCGGATTTGATGGATGTTGCGGATGCCCGCCCAAAATTCTATCGTGCATTATCTATTACCATTTTGAGCGGGCCATTATTCTAATATACTAATAGTTAATAACTGCATCGTTCTTATTGCTATGTGTAATAATAAATTGAGTGTGTCTAAGGCTGTCTTTAATACTTCTCAAAACCCACTTTTCTGACGCGATCCCTGCTGTATCAAGAACGTGCTACCCTTTAAAGCACTTATTTTTAGTGTTGTAAAATTCTTGAGTTACTACCTTTTACTACTTTTATAGTCTACAAGATCTTTTGAGTCATTGGAGTCTTTAAAGTTCTATGAGTCTTTTCAGTCCTTTGAGTTTTCATATGATTTGGTAGGAATATTAATATTTTATAATATTTGATATATTTTTATTTTGAGTAACTTATGCTTTACGTACTAGTCAACCAATGAATATACTTCTTTACATACTTGTATATCCCAATAGCTCTACAATATTTTGATTAAATAATTTAATACTTGTTTGACTTGATTTTATCTCAGAAATCTGAGGACTCAATTGTGTTCTTTAAAATAGACTTAGTGACGAGTTCTCGGTGACGACTCATGATTCAAGATCTTTTTAAAAGACTGAAAAGCTGAGACTTTGACTTGAGTCTTTATAAAGAACTAAATCTTAAAATGAAATTAAGTCCCATTAAATTAAATTCATAATTTCTAACAATTACACCAATTATTTAGTTCCAAGTGGCACTAAGAACTTGTGTTATGGATACTAAATAACGGATAAACCTACTTACATATTTTCATTTTGTAAATACATATCTAATATAATAATATATTATTTTAATACTTTACTCAAGTCTTATATAACACTACTTCTTTTACACTAACCACTGGTATCTAAGAGTGCAAGCCATTTGACTAAACTTCGTATATTATAATTATGTTACCGTTATCTGAGATGGTGACGTTGAAAAAGTCACTTTTAGATCACTTATACTTTATGACAAACTTCTGGTTTAACTCATAAAAATCTTGTGGTCGCCAGGGCAGTTTAAGGCAGTATCTTATCTGGGATTGTGAAAGGCCGAGTCAACCCTTCGCCTATTAAAGTCGTATCGGTATAATAAAAAGTTCGGTTATTGGAAGGTATTATTGACAGCCAGAGGTACATTCAATCTATGGTATTTGAGCATTATTAAAAAATATATTCTAGATTATAAAATATCTACAAAATATTATGTAGTTTTGCAGGGAAACTATTTATAAAATTGCACATTAAATAGACTCTGTTTAGTCACTAATAGCCAACAAACGAATGTAACATAGAAGCAGTCCATTCATACTAGTTTTAAATAATCTATATCATTCGAACCCATTTTCGGAATCGGTAATGTCGATGAGGATATCACATGTCACTTAAAGTCATGTTGATTATGGAAGTAATCCAAATTTGGCATAATACTATGCACGTGGTTATAATGTTTATAGAATTTTAAAGTTACAATATATCGCGTGTAAAGCATCTGATGAGAGCCAAAGGATACTCATTCTATTTATCAACAAATTTATTTATGTTGGGAAATGATTTTTGCTTTTTGGTGTTTAAAATAACTGCGAAGAGTAGAACGCATTCAAATATACCCAAAATGACTTAAGAAATTGCGGTTGAAATTTATTTTAATATACCCTTAAAAAGTTGAAAAATACGTTGACTTTCAATTACCATGCATAGTCTCAAAGAAAAAAATAATCCTAATGCCGGGCAGAATACGTAGCTCTCTGCTTTGATTTTTCACACGCTAAATTGTGAACCATTTTACCAAAAATCAAACAGAATCAAGAATCTCGACAAGCAAACCCACTTCAGCATCAGAACTGCTTTCATGCTTTACAGGTAACACAAAATAGTAACCCCTCTAATGTAAAAACATTAAATACCTACTTTACTTAAAATATGAACTACTCTAAGGAAATATAATAAGCAAACGTTAAAATTAAACTCTATTTTATTTAATTTAAGTTTAATCATAAAAAGGGGCACGTGTACCAATGTTAACATTAAATACCTACTTTACTTAAAATAGGAACTACTCTAAGGAAATATAATAAGCAAACGTTAAAATTAAACTCTATTTTATTTTATTTAAGTTTAATCATAAAAAGGGGCACGTGTACCAATGTTAACATTAAATACCTACTTTACTTAAAATAGGAACTACTCTAAGGAAATATAATAAGCAAACGTTAAAATTAAACTCTATTTTATTTTATTTAAGTTTAATCATAAAAAGGGGCACGTGTACCAATGTTAACATTAAATACCTACTTTACTTAAAATAGGAACTACTCTAAGGAAATATAATAAGCAAACGTTAAAATTAAACTCTATTTTATTTTATTTAAGTTTAATCATAAAAAGGGGCACGTGTGCCTACCAATGTTAATAAAAATTAAACAGAATCAAGAATCTCGAAAAGCAAACCCACTTCAGCATCAGAACTGCTTTCATGCTTTACAGGTAACACAAAATAGTAACCCCTCTAATGTAAAAACATTAAATACCTACTTTACTTAAAATAGGAACTACTCTAAGGAAATATAATAAGCAAACGTTAAAATTAAACTCTATTTTATTTAATTTAAGTTTAATCATAAAAAGGGGCACGTGTACCAATGTTAACATAACAATGTTTCGGCCACACCTCAAGACGCCCTTTAGTGGGGGGGCGGTTCCAAAACTCGATGATTTACCCAGATCTTCACAATAAGAATTTAGAGCAGCTTAATAAGATCAAACGGTCGGTACACAAATTCACAAAGCTCGCTTTATACAATGATGTCATGAGTATCCCAGACTGACAATTTCAGTGGACTCTAGCGGCTCTGCTAGGAAACTAAACTAAGAAAATATTTATATCGAGGGTTCCGTGCTCAAACCCGATAAGTGACAAAATTTGCGTTTTTGGGCTTAAAGCAGTACTTAAAAGAATTTATCGGTTAATTAAAAAAATATAAACTTAAAAGGTTTACTTATTGGATTATGAAGTCCTCAGTTTTCAGTCTTCTTTTCTGAAATCGACTTAATTGATAATATCACAAGAAAAAGCGGCAGAAATTATGTATCTGATGTTGTCACTTATCGGGTTTGAGCACGGAACCATTTGCTTTTGTAAAGAATTTCTTTAGATTCTTACTAATTTTAATTTATTTACAATATCCCTCAATAAAAGTCATCGTTAAAAGTACATAAAGTAAAATTATAACGAAATTCCATCACGACGGTTTTCTTAATGTATATTATAGTACTCTCGTACTTTCACAGACGACGCCGCCTGCTAATCATCGCCGTACAGGAGATACCTAGCTGCAAGAAGAGTCCAGGAGGGGCTTGACCTCCTGCCAGAATGGCTTGATAAATTGAGGCTATCGGCCAACGTCCAGAAAATAGAGACACCATCCTACTCCCACCACGACTCCGCCTGCATGGACTGGAGATAGCGTGGTCTCCACAGGTCAAGTATCTATGGAGCACGATCAATCAGAAGCTTAATATGAACTCGCTAAAGCCAAGACAAAGAAGTTAATAACAATCTTTCTCAGAGGGAATTAGAGGAACAGTCTCATCGTGTCGCGACGAAAACCAGTCTTGATGACCTTACAACCAGCTTTAACAGATCTAGTTGTTTCGTAAATGCTCAGCCAGGGTGGAAACTCTGATGTTTATCATTCAAGATGTTTAATCAAAACTGATCCAGGTTCCAGCCTCGGTCCCATGGTCCATGAATTCTGTAAAATGAGAAGAAAGTTCTCGTTGAGAAGCTTGGGACCATCGGGATAAACAGTTGGTCTTATGGAACGATGACCGTTTCGGACAAAGACTGCAACTAAAGCGGAACAGTAAAGGAGGCTCACATACTCGTTGGTCTTTCGGGGCTCTTCCAAAACTCGATGATTTACCTAGATCTTCACAATAAGAATTTAGAGCAGCTTAATAAGATCAAACGGTCGGTACACAAATTCACAAAGCTCGCTTTATACAATGATGTCATGAGTATCCCAGACTGACAATTTCAGTGGACTCTAGCGGCTCTGCTAGGAAACTAAACTAAGAAAATATTTATATCGAGGGTTCCGTGCTCAAACCCGATAAGTGACAAAATTTGCGTTTTTGGGCTTAAAGCAGTACTTAAAAGAATTTATCGGTTAATTAAAAAAATATAAACTTAAAAGTTTTACTTATTGCATTATGAAGTCCTCAGTTTTCAGTCTTCTTTTCTGAAATCGACTTAATTGATAATATCACAAGAAAAAGCGGCAGAAATTATGTATCTGATGTTGTCACTTATCGGGTTTGAGCACGGAACCATTTGCTTTTGTATAGAATTTCTCTAGATTCTTACTAATTTTAATTTGTTTACAATATCCCTCAATAAAAGTAATCGTTAAAAGTACATAAAGTAAAATTATAACGAAATTCCATCACGATGGTTTTCTTAATGTATATTATAGTACTCTTGTACTTTTTTATACAAATATTCCTATAGATGCGGCCGCCTTGGCGGAGGCCGACTTGAAAGTGTCCATTACGGACACAAAACTAACTCAACTGGTGGTAGGCAAGGTGACCTACTCTGCAATAAAAAATAACAACTTACAAAAGTTCAGCAGTATTCACCATTGACTACGCCGTTTGAAGTGTTTAACATTATATAGAAATGTTAAAGAGACAATATTGAACACTTGACTAGATCACAATTTTACTTTTTTTAATTTTAATTACGCATCACCGTATCCGCTCACAGTTAATATAGTTGAACTGTAATTAATACAGTATTATAGTACAGTTTTTAAGTTATGTCTAAGTCACTTGATTATTACCAATAATATTGCTATACGATTTAGTGGAAGCTTATTAGAAATTAATTACGTGTCCAAAACTTATAATACATATTGCTTGCTTGCGTAAATCGAAAAAGTTAAGTTATTTATTGAAATAGTATTTTTTTTTTTATAAAAATAGTATATCTAAGCAATACGGGTCAATTTATACTAGGGCAGAGTTGAAGCGCATATAAGCGTCAATCCAAAGCTTAACATAACAAATTCAGTCTTATCTCCACAGCGTAATGAATAAATAAATAAACATTTTCTGACAATTACTCCAAGTATTTAGTTCCAAGATAAGTATCATTACGAACTTGTGTTATGGATACTAAACAACGGATAAACATACTTAAATAATTTTATTACTGCACAGATTACTTCTGAAATTACAATAGTAGCGCGAATTTTATGTAATTCGCGCGCTCCATTCATACAGCTTCGCAGTAGTGAACAATTTGAAGCTTCGATGCGCTTCGACTTTCCGCTGGTATTAATTGACCCTCAGTTGATTTCATAATTGCAACCTTGGTATTGTCCAGACTAAACGTATTGTCTGCAGCCAACTGTGATGCATTTTGAATTTTGCTATTAGGATTCAGAAAGCGTCAGTTCGCTCTAAAAGAGAAGTTACATATATATGAAAAGGAATAAACAGCATAACACGCGCTCACAGTCAGCAGCTGCCTGTCTGGTCTAAACAATACCTTATGGTTAGACCTTTAATTAAAATAGGACGTCTTTAGCGACAGGTGACAGCAACAACTGGCTCATACATTGTTTCAAAATGTCATACCACTGACACCGTAAAGAAACTGTTCAGCAACAACTTGTCATGGTCACCGGTGTTTATAATATATAACGATTTCGATACACAAGGCTTGATAACTGTTGACACAAACACTGTCACTATTTTTATGCATCGCTATCTTTCGCAGATATTTATAAAACTTAAGAAATGTATAAAACAATGAGAAATAGCTTCGATGGTTGTCCAGGCTGCAACCGGTAGACACAAAATCCCTATTTTGTATGAAAATGTTACTAGCATTCAGATGCAACAGGAGCCGACAACTGAAATGCCTTTTGGAACAATTGGTAACGAGGTGGGCACGTGAGCACTAAAGCCGCCGCACCTCCGTCCACATCTACCGCTGTGTAGCGACTCGTAGCCAGTCGCTGCGCGGCCGGGCGGGGTATGGAGGGGGCGATGGAGGGGGAGGGAAAGACGGCGGGGGCGAGGGAGGCGGCGACCGGGTGTACGGGGGAGGGGCCGCGGCGACATAACATTACGAGTCATCCGACGGGGAACAGCCATTTTGCATGATCTTGGCCAATAGCATCTCCATCTATAAATATTAAAACAAATTTTTTACACGAGTCGCCAAGCACAACACAAGAGTATACTTTATACATTTTACGTCGAAAGCAGTAAATCTTATTTGTGAAAAATTATAATTAAGCTCTGTTACAAACATTTCTTAATGTATTAGGGTTAACGTCATATCTCAGTGATAGTGGAATGTATGGTAAGCAGTGATAGTGAAGTGTAAGGTAAGCAGTGACAGTGGAATGTCTGGTGAGTATAGATAGGATTATATGGTTACCTGAGCCAGGCGCAGCTCTTTGCCACTGTTTTCGACAGCACGCCGCAGGCTCGGGAACCCAACGCCCGCCGAGCCGCCAACCGCCGCTACGCCTATCCGGTCACGCTGCACAGACAACCCACGTCACTATCGCCTAACAAACAGTCTCCACACATTCACTTAACAACGGTTCGCCAATACCTTGTGGAACACGCAGTCTCTATACGGGTGGGCATAATTACCTTAGGCTTGAAGCGCGCCCGTAGCTGCGACAGTGTCCTGGAGTGCAGCAAAACCAGCGCCTCCAGCATCCCGTCCATCTCGAGCCCCATGCGACGCGCCTGCGTCAGCGCAGTCTCGCTGCTCTGCAGGCTGCACACACACACACACGCACGGTCTCACTCACACTGCACCGACAGCGCAACACGCACCGCCACTCACCCCCGCCCCGCTACCGTCACACTACGGTACTGGGTGGCTGTTCGAGACGGGACCTCAGAAAGGCCTTCCATTGACTGTATTATTTTTGAGAGAAAAAAGTTGTCAAGAGGGAAGGTATCATTTTGGTTAATCTACTTTTTTCGTCATTTCTTATAATGAACAGATAAAGATGATCCCAACTTTGTAATATTAAAAACGGAATAATTTTTAACATGATTTACCAAACTAGTGGCGTGCATTGCTAAACCAATGGCCCTGACGAAGACTCAAATGTAATCTGACAATAATTACAATAACTTCGATACCTATCAGGAAAAATACTACCGTTATGCCAGCTGTATCTGAAGTACTTCCTGGACACATAACGCGAATTCAATGCGAAATCATTTTGTGATAGAAATCACAATAACCAGTCAGTTCAGTTTAGGTTCATTGTAATGTTATTTATTCGTGAATGAATGAATGAATGAATGAATGAACACTTTATTGTACACCAAAATAAAGAGAAATATAGCAATTGAAAAATTACATTAAAATTAATTGTACAATGGGCGGCCTTATTGCTCACAGCAATTTCTTCCAGGCAACTTTGGGATGGACAGGACATGATAAGAAGTATACACGTAGGGTAGCGCAATAGAGTGCTCTAATTAACAAATAATTATGATGTTATATATAGCCTTATAAATAACACTTAAAGAGAACCACGAATTCACATTAAAAAAACCGGAACAGCAATAAATATTCACATAAATAAATACATATTTACATACATAAGTATAAACATACAAATTTGTGTCATATATATATAACACAAAAAAAAAAATATATATATGACACAAATTTGCATTTAGGTACTAGTATATCACGAAATTACAAAGAGAAATTACAAATTATATGGAAAGGCCTTAGCTACTGGATAAATAATGCGTCCAAATCCGATTTTAAAAACATCTAAGGACTTAGCCTTTCGAATATACACTGGGAGTTCATTCCAAAGTCGCACAGCTTGTACAGTGAAAGAAGCATCATAAAAGTGAGTGACGTGCATCGGCATATTCAGTATTAAGTTATCCGCTGACCTTAGGTGCTTACAATGATTAAGATGCAAAAAACTGAATTTATCTTTGAGATAGTTAGGTGCCGAAGGGTGAAATAGAGTAAAGTATAAAAGAGAAAGAATGTGAGCATTACGGCGAAGTCGAATAGGCAGCCACTCAAGCCTAGAACGAAATTCAGAGACGTGGTCATAGTTTTTTTTTCCTAACACGAATCTGATACAGAAATTCTGAAGCCGCTCAAGCATACTCAAATGGTCTAGAGAGAATCAAGAGCCGTTTTGGTTGCAATGGGTAGGAAATTTTGGAGTCGTTTTAAAGATCTTGCTGATGCATATATCTTACGACTAACTTCTTGTAGTTGAGGGGCCCACGATAAGTTCTTGTCAATTAAGACACCCAGATACTTGACGACATCAGAAAAAGGAAGAACTATATTATCTAAACAAATAGGAGGAACTGCAGACCATACAATTTAAGACCTTATACGCTGGCTACCAATAACTATAACTTGTGATTTAGATGGATTAACACGAAGTCCATACATTTGACTCCAATTAGAGATTCGAACTAAGTCCGCATTGATACTGTTAACAGCGTCAGCCAACTGATCAGCAGGGGCTTGTACAAAAATTTGTAGGTCATCGGCATAAAGATGATAGGACGAAAGTAGGCTATTGGAGACGGAGTTAATGAATACAGCAAAAAGTAAGGGTGAAAGTACTCCGCCCTGGGGTACACCGGCACAGGAATCACACCATGTAGAAAAAGAAGTTTCTAAACGAATCTGATGACGCCGTCCAAACAAATAACTATGAAACCAGTTCAACACATCAGGTGACATATTGATTGAACGTAATATCCCAAGCAAGATATCATAATCTACGGTATTAAATGCGTTACTAAAATCAAGAAGTGCCAGAACAGTCAGGTTACCCTTTTCCATACCATCTCTAACGTTTTCCGTAAAGTTTACCAATGCAGTGGTGGTGCTGTGACCTACACGAAAGCCGGATTGGAAAGGATTCAAAAGTTTGTTACAAGAAAGATATGAGCTGAACTGGGAATGAATGAGACGTTCAAGTACCTTGGAAAGGAAAGGCAGAATGGAAATAGGTCGGTAATCGGAAAATTTGAAGGATTTGGTTTTTTAGGCAGCGGCATTAATTGAGCATATTTCGAAGCAGATGGAAACACAGCAAGTGATCGAGAGCTATTAAAAATGTGGGTTATAATAGGTAAGACTTCATTAAGGATAGGTAATATCATCTTGCGGCTTATACTGTCACTACCCACAGCATCAGAAGATATGGACAGAATTGCCTTATTGACCTCAGATTCTGTGTAAGTGCGAAAACTAAATTGAGAGTTACTAGAAGCCGTAAGAGAAGCTAAAAAATTTTAAGTGTTATTTTTTGTAGTATTATCTAAAAAAGATGCTGAAGAAAAATGACTATTTAATAGGTTAATATCTAAATATTTGAAGTCAGAAACAACTTGCTGCTTACCCACTCCAAGGGATCTTAAAAACTTCCAAACCCTGGCTTGATCATATTTTTTTACAGAATTGTGTATATGTAGACGCTGAGCATCTCTACACTTTCTGTTGCAACTATTCCTAATGTCTACATATTTTTCCCAGTTATTCGGAGTAGGACGACGTTTGTATCTGGTTTTAGCAGCAGCTTTTTTATTCATTACCAATTTAATACTTTCAGACAACCAAGGCGAAGGAAGGTGCTTCATTTTAATTTTCCGTACTGGTGCATGAAGATCATAAATGCAAAGGAGCCTGCTACGAAAAATCTCAACTTTCTCATCAATAGAATCGCTTACATAAAGATCAGTCCAGTCGATGTCATTGAAATCTTCACGAAGCTTCTCAATGTTGGTATTTGCAAAACTACGTTGTAATAAGAATTTCGGTTTAATTTTAGGAGGGCGAATTTTATATGATAAGTACAAAAAGTCGTGATAAGAAAAAGCATCAGCTGAACATTGCCCATGAAATGCCACATGATCTAAAGATGAAGTGAGAATGACATCAAGAAGATAAGGTGCACAGTTTGGGAAATTATGAGTAGCTTTTGAAGGAGCAATGACTAGATTGTTTGAGAGCACCACCGAACAAAACTTATCCGAGCGTGAATCATTTTTTAGTAAACATGTATTAAAATCACCCATAATTATAATATGATTATAAAAGGGGATAAAGGACTGTAAAATATCATCACAAGACTTGAAAAAAAAAATGCGCATAGATGGACAATAGTAAACGCCAAGAAGAACCTTTGAATTATGAAGTGTCAACTCTAAAAACAAATGTTCACCGGCATCCGATGGCGGCGGTTGAGGTGAAACGCTTAAAACTGAAAAAGGAATGTGAGAACGAAGGTAAATGGCCACCCCGCCACCACTCCCAGCTGCTTGATCATTACGAATTATTTGGAAACCAGGTAGCGGCTTTAACCATGACTCAGAGACTAGGATGGCATGGATATCTTTACAGCCAAGATTAGCTAACAAATCTGTATAATGAGCCGGAATACTCTAAGCATTAATATGAACAACATTGAAATTTTTAGAGAAAGAAGAGAACTGTGCCCTCAGAGTATCGGCAAGAGACAGTGCTGGAGCACTGGCGAAGCTGTCTTCACTACCAAAATCCGTATCGCTAACATCAATTTCATACAACATACTAAGTACCACTAAAATATATTAAAATTAATTGTAATATGTAAAATAAAATTTACAATATGTAATTGTACCGTATTAAATAAAAAAATAAAAATAAACAAAAATAATAACAAAAAAATAAAGAATAATAATAGTATAAACAAAAATAATAATAATAACAACAACTAAAAAAAAAACAATTTCATAATAGTGACCACCCGCCAGTTACTAAGACTAAAACAATAAAAAATAAGTCACTCAAAATAAATTAAAGCAAATCATAGATAACATCACTTAGGTATGTATATTGAAATTTGTTAAAATAAATAAAAATAACGTCATGTAACATATTTGCTAAGTAACAGCATAATAAACTGTTATAATTATTACAAAAACAGAATGCACCTAAACGATAATATCACTTTAAGCGATTGAATTGTGACAAAGGAACGCACCCGAACAAAGTATGCAAGTGGGCGGTGAATTGAAATTAATTTATTAACTACTACCAACAATACAAAGTAATTACGCGAGTAAAATAAATAATATATGAAAATCAAAACTAGAGTGTAAAGTACTGTGAAAATAAAGAGGAACAACAAAGTGATATTAAACACTAGTGAATTATAACAAAATACTTAACTAAATAGTTAGAAAGCATAGGACAGACTACTTTTTGACAGTTACAGCTCGCTTTGACTTGTTGGACGGTGGTTTTGGAGCAGCAGCTGGCTTCTCAATGGCTGTGATTTTGTCCAGCTCAAACAAGTAGTTGACTCGGTGCCTATTATTATCTGGGCCCAGAACGTAAATGCAGCCTTCACGCGTCCAGCACTTCTCCACACCAAATCTTTCACGTGCAGCCAAAAATGTCTCGTGCCGCATTCGCGTTAGGAACTCCGAAACGGTGACTCCAGATCCTTTGAGCTTTGATTTTGCAAACCAAGTTTTGTCCCGCACTTCCACATTCTGAAACTTAACAAGAATCGGTCTTGGCCTATCTCCAGCATCGCGCCCCATCCTGTGACAGCGCTTGATATCGTTTGCCGTGCTGTCTACTTTGAGCTTATCCTTCAAGAGACCAAGGATGACCTTTGATGTGTCTTCGTTACGCTGCTCAGGAATACCATGAAGAAGCATCATCTTGCGGCGTCGTTGAGTTCGGCAATGTTGAGCCAATAATTTGAATTGAGACTGCATACTAGTCATGGATTCCACGAAGAGAGTTTTAAAGGCCGCATAATCAGCTGTCAATGCAGCAGAAGTGGAAGCTGGTGTGGGGGCTATATGCAGCTCGGCCTCGAAACTTGCCATTCGAGTGTTAAAAATGGCCATCATATCCGAAAGTGACTGCTTTAAACTTTACATATTTCAAAAAAACTGTTGGATCAGTAATTGTGCAAATAATAGGCAGGTGTCACTATTATGATATTAATAATCACAGGTGTTCATAAATTATTGTAAGTAATACTTTAAATTTATTTATAATTAATAAAAATTTTAAGAGCTCCAATATTACGTGTATCACTCAAAACTACCCGACCCGAAAATATCGTCGTACTTGATTTAATTCGTGATACTGGATTTAATCTTGCACAAATAAAATATTGTCACTACTTTCATAGGATTCACTCATATAGTCCATTGATATCAACTAGTATTTAAAAGAAGAGCTGACTGGCCACTATAATTAAAAATATTTCAGGTATGTTAGACGTGTTATCAAAGTTGGTTCATTAAGTATTTTGATAGTATTGTTTGTCAAAAAGGTAGCTAAGATTGAACAACATTATTTACATACTAAACGCATTGTTACTTGAAAACAACTACAAGATAATGCGTCGTCTCGAAACGTTCGCCTCTAGCTACCATATGCAAGAATTTCAGCTATTATTCCCGTCTCGAACTTCCTTCTTGTGCAAAAACAATTATTTTCTAAAGAATTTACTCAATTCATTAAGTTATAACACGTAGAAAGCCTTTGTTCCAGACAGACTCAATAGACAAATTATTGATTGTCTTTTGGCGTTTAAGGAAATATCATTTCTTTCGACAGTTGATGAATAAAAATATAATTTAGATGCTAAACGCTACTTAAGAACTATGATATATCACTAAAAAATCATCAAAATATTTTCTGCGCAACAAATTCAAATTATATTCTATAGATTTCATATTCATCGGATTATAAAAATATAATACAAAGGCGGGGGCGACCGGTGCTTAAAAATATGTCAAATTTACTCAAAACAGTTATCATATAAAAAATCGTATCATTTTGCAAAAAAGTTGCCCGCAAGGGCGCAAAAGGCGCAAACTAGCGCAAGCTGAAGTTCAGATTGACATAATGACTAAGCCGATCGCAGCCAGCTGCGGCCCTCTCGGGATACCTGAGTTCGGTTAGATCACAGCATTTGCATTTCTTATGGTCGGGCTCATTGGGTTCTAGCTCGCTCGGCGGACTGCTGACTGCAGACAAAACCATTTCGTAATCACAATCGCACAGCTACAACATTACACATTACTCATATAAAATTGTTTATTAAACAAAGTCACAGTTGCCAATTTGTAAAAAGTATGAAAGCAATAGTTATAGTTATAAAAAAATAATAAATATCGGTAAACATAGACCAGGGGGCGCCAGTTTAGCTTCCATCTCGCATAGAGTTGGTAGTAGTATAGTCAGAGTCAAATAATTATTAACATTCAAAGGGTCATATACATCGGAACACGCCGTTACGCCCTTGACAATAGAGACGTGTGTCGATCTCAATGGCGCTTGTGATGTAACCAACTATAAGACGCTGACTGAACTTCTGTGTCCCAGAAGAAAAAAATGTATCAAAGTAGGATAGCCAATAAGTTCAATTGGGGGCTGTAAGTATGGCAGCATATCGAACGTATTTCATGTAGAAGTACCCTCAATAGAATAAACTGCCGCTTACCATCATGTAGGCTACAAGTCTTAATATCTAATTACTAGACGAACAAAACTATACTTTCAATAATCATGTATTCTATTTAACATTATATAAGAAACCATTTCGTCATATCTATTACAAATATAAAATCCGTAAAAATATTTGGTTACATGTTTATAACACAATTAATCACAATCAATTAAAATAATTAAGACAATAGCTGTTAGAAAGAAGCTAGCAAATTTTAATGAAATAATGGCATTGGGTATCCCCAGATTCTCGGCTGTATGTTCCCAGTCGAGTGGGGACAAGTGAGATAGGCGTGTCCGAGCAGGGCCCCGTTGGCCCAACGGGTCACCGTGAGCACGACGGGTCACCGTGAGCCCGATGGGTCACCGTGAGCCCAGCAGAGTTTCTTGGACCCAACAAAAGAGAACTGTCTGTTATCCATCACTCGATGGTAAGTCGAGACATTTCGAGAGTATGTTATTATAGTGAAAAAATATTCATTCGCAAAAATGTAACTAAATTCGGGTAATTTATGTTACCGGTGAGCGCTCTACGCACGCAACTTTATTATAGATGTAGTTTTTTGTATGCATAACAAAATGTATTTATGCCTTAATTATACATGGTGTTAAATGTTATGTTTCATTTAATTTATTGTGCACGCTCTATTACATATTAAAATCTATTAATATCATCGTCATTTGTTGATAAGACAATAATTTAAAAACTACAATACGCAGTAGGTATGCATTAGCTTATAAAAAATGTATGACGGTTTAGTTTAAATATTGTACTAAAAATAAAGGTTCGTAAAGCAAAATATATCTGCCAGAACAAGAGAAGGCAGACAGCTCTGTCGACAATGGTTATTCGTATTGTGCAAAGACATATATTTAAAGTTACATTGAAATGAAGGAAATTTGTACTAATAAAAACGAACACTACAAGAATGAACAATGAATTGAGAGCTTTTATGAAATGGAGTATGTATGATTTGGTCGCTAGGATCGCCTGGGGCAGCGTTACGGAAGTGTTGTAATACTTACAGGAAAGCGGCCACTCCCTCTTGAGCGCGGCGGTGACGGGCGCGTCGGGACCCAGTGGCGGGAGCGAACCGCACGGCAGCGCCATCGTTCCACTGCCAGCAAACACACTAGTCATCATCTGTATCTCACACTCACACTAACCAACGCCGGCCGAAGGCACTCACCATGGCAACGACTGGATTTGAGGATTTGGCATCGCAGGAATCTCGGCCGGAGCTGTAACGATACGACAAAGTAATAGCTCGTCTGCACGACTAGTCAATGTAGATTATTAAACTATTCGATTCGAATTATCAACCTACATCTGAAAAAAATACTAGTTAAAATTCGTAGGTACATGTACCCTGTTAAGATATCAACAAGGATTTCCTTATATAAATATCCCAAACCATATTATAGATGATAGATTTTATAAATGTTATGATTATGAGACCCTCGAATTTATTAGTTTTTACCAAATGCAAGTTTATTATGGTGGTAATAAATGGTTGGTTGTAATAGATTGTTAAAAAGAGTGGTCAAGTGAAGAGGTTTACCTTCGATTTTGGGCTGAGCGCGCGCCAGGTGAGCCAAGGTGTGCGGCGGCAAAGTCGCGGTGCGGAAGAAGTGCTCCTTTTCGAATGTGGTCGCGTGGACGAAATAACACACCGGCCTGTTGCAGCGGTCGTTCTCGTAGTCGCGACAGAAATTGTACACGCCCTTCAGTTGCTTCAAGTCAATCTCGTGAGCGTAAATACAGGCCGAGCCTCGGAGGCAGGTCTTCCTTACGAAATCCTTGCACATGACAGGCTTCTGGGGCTTCTTGTCTGGCGACTCAGCGGCCGCGATGTCGTTGGCGGCGCCAGCTGGGCCGCTGGGAGCCAGGGTAGCGGAGGCGGTGGTGGAGGCGGCAGCAGAGGCTACGGCGGCGTCATGCGCGGCGTCCGGCGCGGCGGCCGCGGCGGCGGGGAAGGCGACGACGTGGTCGTCCTCCAAATCGTCCATAAAGCTAGCCGGACTATCCGGGGGGGACGAGTACGGCGGCGGCGAATACGGTGGCAGCGGCGGCTGAACCTCAATTTCAGACAATTTCTTTTCTCCCTCTTCGATCGCTAACATGCCGGCGATCATATCTTCTTCGAATTTCGATTTCAAATACTTCTTCATATGTTTGAAGTTGGGCGATGGCCGGAAGTTGATTGAGGGGTCTTCATTCATTCCTGCAAAAAAACGATAAATATATAACATAATATATAATAACTTTTAATTTTATTATTAAAAACATGGAATTATGACAAAACTGAAGCATTTTTGAAATAAAGTAATATAGTTTTATAAATATATAACTTGAATTCAATATATATACGCACACACACACACACACACACACACACAAACACACACACACACACACACACACGCACGCACACACGCACGCACGCACACACGCACGCACACACGCACGCACACACACACGCACACACGCACGCACACTCACACGCACGCACATTTACCCACGCTCGCGTATTTTTACCCATAACGTTGTGTAATTTGTTTTAATTATAAGTATGTTTAATTTTTTTTTTTTTTTTTGATATTATTTTTCTTATAATTGTCTGTTTTGAGTACATCAATGGAGAACGGGGATATCTGACACAAGTATTTGTTTACTTAAAAGAAATCCTCAATAATAATAACACAGAAATTGTAAAAAACAGATATTGAATAAATAATTTGTATTTGTATTTGTATTTGTATTGTATTTGTATTTGTATAATCACTTTTGATACAGATGCACATGAAGCCTGTTATAAGACGTAGAAACTATTTACTTTGCTTGTGATATCAAAGAGAGAAGCCAGCATCCAATCGTGTGTAAAACTAATAAGTCTAAAAGATATTGAATAAAATCACAGCTGAAACTAAATTTAATGTGTTTCTATCTAGCAGAGATCTGTGGTCTTTTGTACACTACTTTTCATCGTTTTCTTTTTGTCTGCAGTCACTGGTATCGAAATATTGTTGTTACATAATTGGAAGTCTTGAACAAAAACATATGAAGAAAAAAACATTATCTAATTTTAATACTTATAAGTTAAGTGCGAGTAGGATTTAGATTTGTGGAAAGTTGAAACCAAGTAATATAGGTATTTAACTAAAGAGTAAAAAGAAAGTTTCAAATAACACTTGATTACCGCTTCCAAAACAATTATTTAAAGAGGACTATGTACTCTCAATGTGACGAAATATAAAAATGTTAAATACAACCCATGTCATAAAATTAAATAGAAGTTACAAACGCGTATTTAAAATATACATGGGATTCATTACAAAACGACCAACCTGGCATAGAGCACCAACACTATTATAATAACAACATAAATTTATTTCTTCTTTCAAACAACAGACACTTTTCTCAAGAAATATTTCGTAAGTTCTTAGCATTCACTGTTTGTAGAGGACTGGGTTTAGATACAAAGTTGGCTTGTACTTTTGAGCACTAGGCCTCTCACTCGCGGACAAGATACAACTAGAATTTCTTATGGTGCAACAGCTGAACTTCGAAAGATTTTTAGCACTAATGGGTTAATTATTTCAAATAACTATTAAGACGAGTTTAGTGCAAGACTGTCACGACACTACACGAGCTGCCAACGAGAAAAGCAGTAATGCCGCTTACAGGGACGACGTTAATCACCCGATTACATGATATAATGGAGTCAGAGGTATCCCCATACCCTACGTCTCACAAAAAGAAACAATAGCCAACCCAGAGTCCTGTCCCTATCCCTAACCTTTCACAGAATAAACAACTACCAACTGGTTTTATCAGGTAAAAATAGTTTCTTACGGTTTCAATAGATATTATTATTTTTATAAAATATAAGCATTTGTCCTTTTCTTAAAATATACCGTGCACGAAAATTTGTTGTAGACGGCGGCGCTGGTTACCCATGTTGTTATAAAATAAACACTTCATCAATATACTTCTTTAACTGAGAAGTCTAAGAAGACTTATTTTATTATATGAGATGATGACTGAATGGAATAAGCGCTGAAGAAAATGCCCGAATGGTTGATGATGTGTTTGGGGTAGCAACAATTAAAGAAGTTTTAGTCTCCACCGAGTTTCCTCTTAAAATTATGGACGATAGAACAAATCCCATGAACGGTCGAAGGTCCTGAGGGCCTACTTTAATTGAACAAAAACGAAACTTTGTTATACCTATCTCTTTCACTCTCTAGTTATATCATTATCAAGTGAAAGGGATGGGTATATAGAAGTTTCGTTTTCGTTGAATTAGAGTAGGCCCTCTGGTTGGCAATAAAGACCTAAAAATGTGATCGTAAAACATGGATTTAACGCAGCAGGCATCGGTGTGAGTGGTATATATGTGTGATTTGCTCGTTCAATCGTTTCTTTGTTATGGTACCGCTCATATCTCTTTTATTGCTGTTAAAAACATATATCGAATTTCCATTTTGTGTGTGAATGTTTGACGAATCTAGATGATCAAATCAAATCAAATCAAAATTCATTTATTCAAGTTTGGCTCAAAAGAGCTCTTATGAATGTCATACTTATAAACTAACGCGCCCATTCACTGCGGGCGGAAGCTTGATCGTAAAAGAACGGGCAAGAAAATCGTCAAGGTTGGTTTTTTTCTCCTGCCAGTTACAATTAAAATAGATCAGGTTGATCTTAAAGACAATAAAGTATATTTTATTTTGCTTAATGTGGGTTTTGTAAGGGTGACTACAGCCGGTCGGTTTGAGCCGCGTGGCTAAATGGCAATTCGGTTAGCTCCCAAGTAACTAAAGCCGCAAGCTTTAAAATTGGGTAGCATCCGACATTAGCCGCGCGGCGAACGAAAATCGAGCGTTTAAACTATCCGTTGCAAGCGATTGTCTGCACCATATAAAATTGTATTTGGAAAGAAATTACCCAGCGAAAGCGGTGAAAATCGACCCTTGCAAACCCGGTGGCAAACCAACTAGTATTTTAGGTTTAATATGTTTTTTTGTTTACCCAAAAAATACTAGACAAAAAATTATTTCTGACCCTGTTTCTTGCCATAGCCATAATTCAGATAATACCCATCTTTGGGGTTTGTTGGGGGTAAATTGCGGCCTAAGTAAATTGCGACCTAATCAAATCATTTCCTAGCATTATCCCGGTTGCCCTAGACTTAAGCTTAGGGCCCAGGGTTAACCAGGCTCACTGGTTGAACTAGATTTTGGCCGAATTTCAGTTATCACATGGAGCGACTGCCGCCTGACCTCCGAAACCCAGAGGGAAACATCATTCTATGGTTAAACCAGCTGTCAGGATGTTAGAAGGCACTGACTTCCTTAGCGGCTTTTTTATGAAAGCCGGGACCAACGGCTTAAAGTGCTTTCCGAGTCATGGAGAAAGCGATACCAGGATGTGAACCCCGATACCCTCTGAATTAGAATATGAATATGGGTCTAAAATGGAATAATATATGGGTCTCGCCCCTAGGCTATCGCCGCTGCACTTGCGACCTAACCGAATTGCTATTTGGTGTGGTTTACAGAGACGCTTTCGGCAGCGCGGTTGGTAAGCATCGATTGTATGATGTACAAATTAAATTTGCATTTTCAAATCTTAAAAATAATAACATTAATCACTGATTACTAATGGGGAAAAGCTGTTCAGAAGTTATTAAGTTTGTCGCGAACATACGCGGCAGGTTACTCCGTTTTCCCGTGTGGAGTTGCCAGACTCCCATCGTGGCGCGTCCCCAAGGTAGCGGATAGGGGAATGCCACTCAGATTTGAGTGGTACCGGCTTGTCCGGCGCGGAGCAAAACTGGTGGGTCCAGGGCGCACCCCCGGTTGCGTTTCGCTTGTTCGTTTCGCAATCGGAAAGCGGCCTACAATGGGTGGGATCGTGTTTATTGTTTTGATCGTAGGGTGTCGGCTGCTCCCAGCACGCCTCAGCTCATCTGAGGTGGCAGGGGATGCAGCCCACTTTTTCCCAGTGGTGGTGAGGGGTATCTCGCGCCTCTATTTCGCCCTTTCGAGGGCAGTGGCCGCTTTTAGGCGGCGGTGGGTGGCAGGCCTGCAAGGCCTGCGGCGCGGTGGGTCCGGCAGTCACATCCCAGTGGCTGTTGGGTGGGTCTCTTAACCCTCCGTCGGGCGATCCGTAAACCGCAGTCTGCGGAACGGAGGTGCCGCTTATTGAGAGTGGTGCCGCGTGGAAGAATACCACTATAATAAATTACCCCAATCCCAAGGTGAGCGGATCGTGCCGAAGGGATGCATGGCTGGAGGGAGTCCAGTCGCTAGCGTGCGGGGGAGCTCACCCCCGAAAAAAAAGATGGAGGATATAAAGCAGATTTGAAAATAATTCTCCGGGCAGGTCCCCGAAAGGGGGAATCCTGCACACCCGCCTCGGCGGGTGTCTGCCCCGTAGTATACGGAGGGGGCATAAACTGCTTCGGGGTCGGCTTTCTGCTGGCTCCCGCTCCAACGACTATTGCTTTACAACGGACTCAGATTTTTCACAACAATTTGGTGTTTTGCGCCTTAGGGGCGGTGGAGGACCGAGGACGAGAGGCGAACGTGGCAAGTTTGCCTCGTCGCCGGCGCCGGAGGGGGTTCCCTCCGACGGCTCTGCGGGAACTATGGACACCGTAGGCCCCGCGGAAACGTTGGAGATATCGGAGGTGGAAGAGGGCAGCTCTTCTGGGCTTCAGCCCCGCTGCCTTCGCCAGAAGAGAAAGAGGCCCTCCAGAACGAGCTCATCCAGCGAGGCCGAGCTGGCTACGGAGGAGCCTCCAGCAACCAGGGCGACAACGAAGCGCGGCCGCGCCCGTGCCCACTGCCCCTCTGTGAGGCTGCTGGCAGGGTGGCCGACCATCGCCCTGGAAACCAGGTCTACTGGTGGTCGCCGGAGATCGCCCAGCTCCGCCGAACCTGTGCGGTGGAGCGGCGTCGCTACCAGAGGTGTCGCGGAAGGAGAATCCGCGACGAAGCCGAGGTGGACCGGCTCTACGCCGCCTACAGAGAGGCGGTGAGGGTCCTTCGCGGGGTCATCGGCCGGACGTCGCTCTTTGGGAAGGAGTACCAAGCGGCCCTCCTTCCAGCGTGCGTCAGAAAGCACGTTAAACCGCTGGTCCCAGCTTTCATGGACATTTGTGGCAGTCGTTATTAGGAAGTCAGTGCCTTCTAATATCCTAACAGCTGGTTTAACTTAAATACTGATGCTTCCCTCTGGGTTGCGAAGGTCAGACGGCAATTGCTCCATGTAAGAAATGCAGACAAAATCTGGATAACTTGAGACCAGACCCTGGGCCCTAGGGTTAAGTCTAGGGCAACCGGATTAACGCTAGGATGATGATAAGAATATAAGAAGCGTTATCGGCCCATCGTGCTGCTCGACGAGGCGGGTAAGCTCCTGGAGCGTGTCATTGCCAACCGCCTCGTCGAGCACCTAGAGGAGGTCGGACCGGATTTGTCCGACCTCCAGTTCGGGTTCCGCCGCGGCCGATCGACGATTAACGCGATCGGCCGCTTGCGGGACCTGTCTGAGAGAGCGGTTTCCCGGGGTGGGTTGTTGATTGCGGTGTCGCTCGATATCGCAAACGCCTTCAACACCCTGCCCTGGCCAACGATAATGGAGGCGCTCCGATTCCACGGGGTGCCTCCATATCTGCGGAGATTGTTGGGGAGCTACCTGACGGAGAGGGCGGTAGTCTTCCCAACGATGGGCGGAGGAGGCTGTCGTCGGCGAATGGTGTGCGGTGTTCCACAGGGGTCTGTCCTGGGACCACTCCTGTGGAACATCGGATATGATTACGTTCTGCGCTGTGTGAACCTGCACGGCGTGGACGTGGTCTGTTACGCCAACGACACTCTCGTAACATCCCGGGGTTCTGACCTCCGGGATGCGAGAGTTTTGGCCACGAGAGTGGTCCAGAGGATACGGCGGCTGGGGCTCGAGGTGGCACTGCACAAATCCGGGGCTATAGTTTTTCATGGTCCCCGGAGTAGGCCGCCTTCAGGCTCCAGTATTGTGATTGGAGGAACTCCCATCCCTGTCGGGAACACGCTACAACAAGTATCTCGGCGTCCTTCTCGACAGCAGATGGGACTTCGAAGCTCACCTTCGGCACCTAGGACCGAGGTTGGTGAGCACGGCGGGAGCTCTATCTCGCCTGCTCCCCAATCTCGGGGGAGGTGGCGGCAGTTGCCGTCGCCTTTACATGGGGGTGGTGCGATCCAAAGCCTTGTACGGGGCCCCAATTTGGGCGAGCTCCGTATCGGGTCGCCATCGACGGATCCTGCGACGGCCGCAGAGAGTCATGGCGACTCGTGTTGCTAGGGGGTATCGCACCATCTCCCATGAGGTGGCATGCGCGCTCGCCGGGTCTCTTCCGTGGGATCTCGACGCCGAGGTTCTCTCGGCGGTGTTCTGGCGTGGCGCGCAATCCCGGAGCCAGGGTCTCCGCCCCGCACCGGACACTGTGGTGCGGTGGCGTAGAGACGCTCAGACGCAGGCTCTGGGCGCTTGACGGCGGCAGCTCTTGAGGAGTGCCGAGGGTGCCGAAGGTTCGAGGCGCCGTATTCTCAAAGCGGTCGGGCCCATATTGGAGCGATGGGTCGGCCGTCGGTGGGGGTCGATGTCCTTCCGGCTCACGCAGGTGACGTCGCCGGGGGGGAATCGACCCGGTGCTGCCACCACTGTGACTGCGCAGTCGACACTGCGCAGCACACGTTGGTAGAGTGCCCAGCGTGAGCGGGGCCGCGGGCGACGCTTACCGCGGCCCTGGGTGGAGTCGCTCTCTCGCTGCCGACCATTATGCGAATGATGGTCGACAGCGAGACGCAGAAGGAGGCCGCGGAGCGGGAGAGGGAGCGGGATCCGCTCTCTCTCCGGCTACGCCGTTGGCGCAGCGGGCGGGCAAGGAGGGCCCGTCCAGCCGCGCCTGGAGGGTCTTAGGTGGCTGGGGCAGGGGGCCCCTTCCTTCTAGCTATAGACCCTCCCAGAAGTCGGCCAGTTACGCCATGGCCGCACAAGGAGGTAGGAGGGGCGCGACACACTGCGCTTCTCTGAGGAGGTCCTCCCGGTTCTGATCCGGGGGACGTTGGCCGCGGGCGGGGTGCCAGAAGCTACAAACCTAGGCACTGGCCCCCTGCCCCTTTTTCAACAGCAGTGGGCGTCGTCGGTAAATAACTACTTATTACTAAAACTGTAAAAACTTGTGTTAGTATTTAAGACTACCTTCATAAGAACTTTATTGAGTCAAACTTGAACAAATTATTTTGACTTTGACTTTGTTAGCAATAAAGGCTTTAATAATAAATAGCAAATGTAGATTATGTTACTGCAAAATACACTTTTTAAAAAGGATTCTATTACAACTGATTTTCAAATGACCAACATGATAAATTACATCTTCTTACCACTTATACGCAGACGACCTACAAATTTACCAACATTTCAATGTTGCAGACTTTAGTACATCCATCGAGTCTATTAATGCTGACATAAGAGCTATCAAGTTGTGGGAGGACTCGTTTGGACTTATTGTTAATCTTTGGAAGTCCCAAGCGATTATATGAGTAGCAGTGGAATGCTCGGTAGGCTTTCCCCTTCATCTCTCCCTGAGGTCATATATGATGGATCTATAATTGAATACACAGCTAAAACGAAAAACCTTGGCCTTAGTTTTTGAGAGCACTTTATCATGGAGAGCGCATATTAATGATATTAGTTGTTGTATGCACTTTTCATATCACTCTCTCAAGTGGCTTAAATTTTTCCTTCCTTACAAAACTAAAATTATGTTAGCCCATACTTTGCTGCTTCCTATTATTGACTATGCTGATGTCTGTTACCTGGATGCGACTGAGGACCTGCTGAACAAGTTGGAGCGTTTGCAAAACCTTGCAATACGGTTTATTTTCGGCCTTAGGAAATACGACCATGTTTCTGAGTATTGTGCTAAGCTCAATTGGCTTCCTATAAGGCTACATAGAGATATGCACATCTTTTGCCTCCTTTACAAGATTCTCCATTATCCCCAGATTCCTCACTACTTGCGTTCCCGCTTTGACCAGCTTCCTTCATCATCCCGTCCTAAATAATCCAGTATAACTAAAACATTAGTATACCCTTTTTTAAAGACCAAATTCTTTCACAGGTCTTATTCCCCCCGTGTGGCGCAGTTGTGGAATAAGCTGCCGGCAGATATCTGTGAGAGTCTGTCAGTGGTGTCTTTTAGGAAGAAGATAAAGGAGAACTTCCTCATGAGTTTATCACAGAGTTAAGAGTTGTATATATGTACTTTATTTATTTATATATATTAATGTGTATGATATTATAGTTTATTTGTATATAATTTTATTTTTTAATTTGTTAGTATTTAGTGTTACTGTTATGTTTTTGTCCTATTGTAATAATTTTTTATCCCACATACAAAATTGTCACTCCTGTTAGGGTTGGCTAGAAGAGATCTCTGAGAGATAAGCCCACCTTTGTACTTGTTTGATTTGTATATGTGTTTCTTTGTTTTGTTGAATGTGCAATAAAGGATATTATTATTAAATCACAGTCAAAAGTTATTGATATCAATATTCAAAATAAAAAAAGAAAGAAAAAGTTTACAATTTGCATCTTATCACATCTAAGCTGCATACTTCTTACTATAACAATATTTGTTAGGACTAAGCTCTAGAAAAATATTGTTAATCCAAGAAGCACTTAGAGATGAAAGGACTTGAGTCCTTTAAGTTACGACTAGGCTTAATTTTCATGACTTGATTCCAAAAATATGCCTCACAACTCTTTACTGATCTCAAAGGACTCCAGTCATCAAAACACGACTCGGAACTAAAACGAAAAGGCTAGCTCACTAGGAACACTAGTTGCCAGATCAGGTAAAACATCAAATGCCATTCTTGTCAACAGTGGCATGTATTTTCTTTGATTAAACCACCAATCCAATACATCTATGTTCTCTGTTTCAACTGGCAAAGAATAATACTTCTGTATTTCATCTTGAGATTATATAGTATGTAATTAAGAACAAACAACTGGAAAAAATTACTATTGCAATCAGAAACCAGCAAGTGTTTTATTAGCAACTTTATTTATGTCAATCTACTAACGAAAAACCCCCAATTTATTTTTTCCATCCTACTCCATCCATCTAATTCAAGGAGTTAAAACTGTATTTAAATATCTACCTATCAAGGTAAGTAACAAATCCGAAATAATTAATATTAACCAAATCATTATAAACTGTTATATCCATAGACATATAATGTCCCTATACCCTCTATTATTTATTTTATATGTACCCACTATATATAAATACTATAATATCAGTTATTACAGCAAGACTATTTCTCAAAAACTATAGAACTGAAAAAATGAAGATGTATGTATTGATAATTTGTGAAGTTCTAATAAGAACATCAAATTGATTTCAAAGACATTTATAAATATTATTCGTTTGTGCTAGGCCTAGGAAGCCATTACATAAAAAGTTGGTTCTCCTTTTCACTTTTTAACTAACTAACTAATTATATTTAAGCTTTAACCAAACTTTGTAATAGAGCACATATCGTATCTCTAAAATTTACAAGCTTAATAATTCGCAAATTAGCAGTTTTATTTTAAAAATTAAAGAATGAAACGAGATATTTTTGTAGAAAATGGCGGCGAAGTGGTATTTTGATGCAGGCATTTCGTAAAATTACATGGAATAAAAACCATTATAAAAATAGCTCAACGCACAAATACTCATAAAAGCAATATAGTCAGATAAATATAATATCTTAGAAATCACTTACCTGATTCCTTCGAAGTATTGTTATAAAGAGGCGACGTCATGTTTACCATGAAACATCTAAAAACTGGTTCGTCATTCGAAAATATTCTTGTATTTCATTAATCTAAATCACAACACTTATAATTATGGTTAAAGTTCCATCGTAAATATTTAATAAATTTTACTATATACATGCACGACCGAAATTTCTAGCAAATAAACTTTGACAGTTTGTAATTCTGGCAAGTATTTTGAAGTGCGTTGTGTCAATTCAGTTGTGTCGCGTGTCACAGACAACAAAAGTATCATTCATAGGGTAACTTTACATTATGTATTATAATTAACTATTTATACATAATAATTACCAAAACTAAATTATTGTGATATTTAAAAAAAATGGCAGCATTTTTATTAGAACCACTGCAATATTTATTTATTTATAAATATAAATTAAAAATATAATTAACATAATTTAATAAGGGTAAAAATTAAAATTAAAATATATTTATACACTTATTTCCATTCTAAATGTATAAATATTTGTTTGTCTTTTTGCCATAGAAGTCAAGCATTTGCCAATAATTTCTCTGCCTACGCCCTACGAGTACGCACACAGTAAATCACAGAACACAATAAACTCACTACCGCCACCTGCCAATATTGGGTAAGACACGGTGCTGCCGGCACGATTCGCGAAATGTCCGAATGACATTTTTAGAAAAATGTTGCCGTACCTTTCTGCTCCGGAATCTAACTACTATAGTAGATTTTCTATACTAAAACTATGTAAGAAACTTCTGTTTCTGCTTTTTAATTATACTGAAATAAACATTTGAGTAAATCTGTTAGATAAAGGCAAATTTATTCAAAAACGAAGCTTTATGTAACATTATATAAAACAATAAAATAGGCTCTTGAAAACTTTTATTTGAAAATTTGAAGTTAACATGTCCATAGCTAATCGCTGCATGATATTATGGTAATTTTTTAAACATACATAGTGATGTAAAAATATATTCAAATAGGTCCAATTCATTGGCTACTAGCTAAAAACACCGACGAATTTAACCTACACATACTTTTTTTAAAATAAATTAAATGGCCACTTTTACTACCATACAAAACAAGAGAGAAATCAAATCCAAAGGATAGTTTCTCGCGTTTAGACAAAAACAAGCACAAAATTTTAAAATTCATTCTGTTACGATAATTGTAGATTTATAACAAATCAAATAATTGGTTGCAATAAAATTTTCAATAATTTTACTAAATTGTAGGGCAGATCAAAAAGTGATAGAGTGTTGACATTCAATATGGCGGTATGTCGTCAGTGCTATGCTGTGTCGTGGTAAGATTTTTGTTAAATTGGACTCAAATTATTATATTTTACCTATTTTATCGCACCAATTTAAATTTTAGTAAGTGATATTTAGTTTAGTATGTTTCATATCCTCTGTGTGTAACGAAATTAATGGATTAGTCAACGACTAGGCGGTGTTAATTTGGGCACTCGGCCTCTGTAGGGGCGGTGATATCCTCGTAGATATCAATATATGAAGTGTAGATTATTATTCTGACTGACGCTTTACTGTAATCGCCGGTTATTGTCGTGTTGAGATTTACCGACCTATTTTGCATCTTTATATACCTACATATTTGATTTGATATATCCGAAGTATCTTTTGCAGCTTGTGAATGTCGGGTAATTGTATCAGAATCATACACACATCTTACCCTTGCTCCACTCCGGTCAACCGATCTAATGCAACACAGGGCTCCGATTCAGCAAGCATTGAAGACATCTGAGGATCTTATTTAACTTGTAGTAGTAATCAATAATTTGTGATCTTGGTGTATTTATTAGTGATTGCAATTACCCTTTGTTGGTGTTCAATGGAACACAAGGACAAAAAATGTGATTTGTTTTAAAATACTACTGCTTAAAAAACACTTACACCACACGTTTTTCTGTGATATATTGTATTATAAATCTGACATTTTCGAGTTATATACAAAGAAGATAAAATAAGACAAAATGTCCAGCAATCCTCAGTGGAAAATGTTCCAGCCGCCAGATTCCCATCCATCACCTCTGCAGGACATACTGGACCTCCAGCACTCTAACATGCAGAACAAACAATCATATCGCAATGGTAAGTGGTGGAAGTATTTACTAATAGTATCTGTATGCTGGTTGTAAATCTTCAATGTTAATGATGAATCAATATTAATGATGAAGTTGTGTTGGCAGGTACATTCAGCAGTGAGTACCCAAGCTCCCCAAGGGACAACTATAGCAATTCCAACAAAGGGAGTGGTGGTAATCGATTCAACATGAGCAACAACTACAACATGGATGGGTGCCCTATGGGTGATTCTGCAGGAGTATTTTCTTCAAGCTCTACTACAAATAATTCCTCATCTCAATATGATTCCCATAACCACCCTCCAATAAGAGAGACTGGAATTATTGAAAAGTTATTGGTAAGTATGTCTTCAATATTTTATTTAAAAATTGTCTTTAGCATTTAAGGTAAACAAGCATAGATTTATTACAAGGCTATAGGATTCATTCAATCCACAAACTTTCTTATATGTTTTTAGAAATCTTTAGTCTCATGGCACTTGGTGAGTGGCATAATACTAATTTCATATATAATTTATCATTCAAAGTGATAATGTACTAAATATACCATTTGTAGTGTACAGTTAACTCTTTTAAATTTTTTTATTTATAATATGATGACATATAGAAAGATAGGCTGGTTAGCCTGTCTATCTATATTTATGTCAGTGCAATGTAAGGCATCTACACCCTTTAAACTGGAAAAATGTATCATCTTGTTCAATTAAGATAGTCTTTTTGTTGACCTTTTATGAACATACTTATTGTGCTTATAGGCTTCGATCATTCATTATAATAATATAAGCTTTACTAGATGTATACAACTTACGTTTGTTAATATGTTGACAGAATGCAGGTAGTTTGATTCAAAGGGTATTGTAGTTAGTGAAATAATTTGGCAGTAGAGTCTTAAAACTGATAAGTGCTGTTATGTACCTACTGGCACTGTACTGATGCTAAACATTCTTGTCACCATTATTTTCAATTGAAACCTTAAGGCCTAAGCTTCTGTGTTTTACACCCATAAATAATATTCATCCAAAGTTTTTGTAAAATAATATTTAGTATGCTTTTCTGTAATAATGTACATAGTACCTTACCTTAATTATATGCAGAACTCTATTTTTGAACATATATTTGTGAGCTTGTTTTAGTGTAATGGTAGGAACTCATATTTTTTATACATGAATTACATTATACTTTTTATATATTATTCGATGGTTTGTTTAGACTGACAGTTTATTTTATACACTATATACTGTAGTAAATAGTAATATGTACATTAGTTTTATGGATGGAAAAATAGTTCCTATGAGTATTGTAATACTTTGTGTCAGAATCAGTAAATTCTACTATTGCACACTCTAAAAAACGTATTATGACGTATATCAACATACATATTGAACCAACACATATGGTTGTGTGAGTTCAAGTGTGTGCTTGTTTGTGATATTATAATAATCATTTGTGAGCATTTTAAATTAGGATTTTTAATTATTCAATAGTTTTTTAGAGTTTTGATATTTATGTGTATGTTTATGTAAAATTTTGTTTTATAAATGAGGACCTTATGTAAACCTGTTGGCAACCTCTTACCTGGTTTTTTAAAGAAGCATCAATAAAGCTCAGTTTAACTTCAATCTTCAAAATTTTATACTGTGCTAGTGTTGTGCATTGTAGTAGGCTTAGTGTGCTGTGAGAGTTTGTAAAAAATGTTTTTTTTATATGTTATTGTTTGATATTTACATCACTGTAAACTCACAAAGTTAGTAAACAGTAATTGCAAGAGACTTCACTTTTACAATGTGTTATGTGGCAAATTCCCATGAAAATTGATACGATACTAGCCCTTATTACCTTACATCTTTAAACCAAACCATACCTTTTAAGCCATTTTACGTCATTTTTTAGTTATCTGCTGTGCCTTGTAAAAAAACATTGAAAGGTACTACAGCCTAGGTGTACATTGTGCATGGTTACAATTGTAGTTTTATATTACCTTAAAATGCTCAGTACAACCAAGATGTGGTTTTAAAAAGGGATTGGCTTCTAGGCTTTTTACACAAGTTAGCTTTTGGTTCCAAAGTTTTATTAACACTAGTTTTTACTTATTAGTTTTTGATTACTTCGTGTAGGTATTTAATTGCAATGATCAACACATTGTCATAATCAATTTATTTAATATGTTATTTTACTGCAAGATTGATTTGATGACATCAATATTATTGCAGTGTGTCCTTGCTATTTTGATATCTGATGTTACACTTTAAATATAATGCAATCATAAACTTATAATAGGGACCCTTTTAATATCTAAAAAATTTTTATGTTAGTTTTTACATGAATTTTAAAGAATATTCCCGTTTTAGCATTCATATGGATTCATTCAATGCTGTGAGAGGCAGGCGCGTTTGTTTTTCCACTTCAGTCAGTTTAGTGGGAATATTGAACATCTTAAGATTGGCGACCCTGTTGAGTTTGAGATGACATATGACCGACGCACAGGAAAACCCATTGCCTCAACTGTCACCAAGATAGCACCAGAAGTCGTAAGATCCTTTAAAAATTTATTTTTGTCTCGTACCTATATATTTTTATTTGTTTAATTAATATTTTTCTTTCAAAGGTTCTTAGCGAAGCGCGTGTCACCGGAACAGTTACTACGGAGGTGAAAGGAGAGGGCTCTGGAGATAACACGGGAAGGATCTCATATGAAAATCGAGGAGAGTGTTTCTTTCTTCCTTACACTAAAGATGACGTCGAGGGCAATGTCACGTTACATACTGGGGACGCGGTCAGCTTCCAGATCGCTACAAATCAAAGGTTAGAGGCCACACATTTTCACTGTCATTCAATTTGGAGTGAGTCCTGCAAGAAATAATTTGCTATTTTTACCGTTACAGAGGAACATTGGGCGCCTGCCACGTGCGTTTCGAAAATCCCGTACACCCAGTGAAATACCATGGGGTAGTATGTTCAATGAAAGAGAATTTTGGGTTTATTGAGAGAGCTGACGTCGTCAAAGAGATATTCTTTCACTACTCTGAATCTAAGACCAAAGAGGACCTGACTCTGGGGGACGATGTAGAATTCATCATTCAGACTAGAAACGTGAGTGGTAAAAGAATATTAAACACTAAATGTTTTTATTATTTTTAGTACATAAACTTTGCGGCATTCTAATGCTAAAAATTAAAGTGGCCCAAGTCACTATTAAAAGCGTTCTGCTGAACTTTTACGGCTTATATAAATGCTTTTATAACAGTTCATGGTAAGCAGCAACAGGCTCGCACCTATTACGTGAGACCAACTATATTATTGGCGAAATGTGGGCGTATACGCTTCTGCCTACCCCTTCGAGGAAACAGGCGTGATTGTATGTAGGTATGTATAAAAATGCCAATTCAGTCCTGTTTCGTCTACAGCATCTCATACATTAGGTTGGTAATACAGGAGCTTATAGAGATGTTGATGGCAAACGGCCGCTAGTTTGGAATAAAATCATAACGTCTTTTACATGATCGCAATATCAAGCCTAATTGTCGTTATTGCGTCGCAAATTTGTATACTTTTTTTAACGCTTGTAAGAAGTTTAGTCCGCTGGGCAAAATTAGATTCTGATCACATTGAATTCTTATATTATATCAATAATATCGGGTTCTAACTGAAGAGCAGCATGAAGGGAGGCGATGCAATATGTTCGCCTTCATGCACTTAGTCATTGTCTAAACCTTTCTTCTGTTTACGATAGTACCTATACATAGTACAAAACAGCCATTTTTGTTACTTACATGACGCCAACTATACGCTCATAGAGCTTCAAGTTCAGAAATCGTTTGCTTATGGTGAATGTTTGCAGGGCAAGGAGGTGGCATGCAACATCACAAGCCTGCCAAGTGGGTCGGTGGTGTTCGAAGACGTGTCTCCGGAGACTCTGCGCGGACAGGTGCTGAAGCCGCTGGAGCGAGGCGCAACCCGGCCTCCCGCCAGCGACCCGTTGCCGGGACGCATCCGATACCGCGCCGCCGACCACGCCGAGGTTGAAGTCAGTCACTACACCATACATGCCTCTCCACTCAGACTATACTCCTCGAGCTTCTGTGATGACTCCTTTAGCAGACTACCAACTGTGTAGCACGAACCTTATATCCTGCACCCCTTTTGTCATCACTCCCTGCACTCTTGATATCTTGACTAAGACACTACTTCTGCCATTCTTGACAACGCACTAGGTTTTTGCCCATTTAACAAAGTTTTATGAAATCACTTTCTTTTCATGAGGTCCTTGATTGTTGGGCTTGATTACCTCACAAGACAAATAGGATACGAATACTTCTCTTGATTTTGGTGTTTCCTATGTATTGCAGTATGTATTTAATAAAAAACTACTAATAGCGTAATGCGAGAATTCTGGTAATATTTATTTAAGTCTTAATTAAGTTTAATTATGGGTAACATAATAGATTTTGCAAATAATAGGTTGGGGAAAAAGTCTTTTCGTATTTTTGTATGAAAAGTCAAGACATTTTTTTCAAAGTTTATTTACATTTATTTACAATATATATGTACCGTTTTGTTGAATAACTTTCTGCCATTTTGTGGGCAGAGACATTATCCCGTTACTGTAGAAACTTTGGGACTTCTGATCAAAAAAACGGGACAAATAGTTTTGGCAGTCCTCTCTTGAGGTCAACCTTACAGAACCTAAAGAATTCTGCAGAGACCGAAACAGGTGAAAATCTGAAGGCGCAAGGTCAGGGCTATATGGTGGATGCACTAGGACCTCCCAGTCGAACTCTCTTAATTTTTGCTGAGTGGCTAAAGATGTATGTGGTCTAGCGTTATCGTGATGAAAGACCACACCCTTCCTGTTGATCAATTCCGGCCGTTTTCTCTCGACTGCTTCCTTTAATCTCATCAGTTGCTGGCAGTAAAGATCAGAATCGATGGTTTTGCCGGGCGGTAAAAGCTCATAATAAACAATGCCCTTCCAATCCCACCATACACACAGCATCACCTTATTTCGTGTTAGGCCAGGTTTGGCCACAGTCTGTGAAGCCTGGCCAACTTTCGACCACGACCTTTTTCGCACGTTCTTGTCGTACGTAATCCACTTTTCATCGCCAGTTATCAATCTCTTCAAAAACGGCTCGGTTTCATTACGTCTCAATAATGAATCGCAAATGAGTACACGGTTCATTAAGTTTCTTTGAGTGAGCTCGTGTGGCACCCAAATATCGAGCTTTTTTGTATAACCAGCTTTCTTCAAATGGGTCAAAACTGTTTTGTGGTCAATTCCCAGTTCTTCAGCTACATCGTAACTACTAATATGCCGATCTTGCTCCACTCTTTCAAAAATGGCGTCCATTTTATTCGTAACAGGGCGACCAGAGCGAGGTGCATCTTTAACATCAAAATTTCCGGACTGAAAACGTTTGAACCAAATTTGTGCTACTCTTACTGACACTGCATCAGGTCCATAAACATCACAATTTTTTTTTACTGCTTGAGTTGCATTTTTGCCTTTTTTATAATAAAATTTTAAAATGTATCGAATTTCTTCATTAGATTCACTCATTTTTACGGAGAGAAAAACAAATGAAAAATAGCGGGAAACAACTTTTTTTTATTTTTTTCTTTTCTTTATAATGGAACCTTTTTAATGTTACCAAAACCAGCCAGACACAAATAGTACAGTCAAAAAAATTTTATAATAAGTTTGTACCTACGTTATGCGAAAAGACTTTTGCCCCGACCTAATATATCAATTACCTATTAAATTTTCTTGATACATAAAATTACAACTTCAAACATGGTATTATTAATTCTATACTACAGTATACTAATACGTTGATTTGAAATAATATCTTATCACACTATTGAATATTATCGATGTACATTGCTCTAGGTGCCGTTTGGCGACAAGGATCAGTGCGGGGAGTTCACGCTGAAGCACGGCGACTGGGTACAGTTCCAGGTGGCGACAGACCGCCGCGATCAGCTACATCGAGCCACCAACATATCGCTACTAGATGACTCCTTCAGCGTCTCGGGAGAGCGGTATGTCCCAACCTCCCCTCTGTCTTAAGAGCATTATCATACAGACGTATAGCCAATGTTTTTAAAGCTGAATGGGTGCGCAGCGAAGACGTCCTGGACGCGAGAATAGCGCTGATACGCTACGTTTTAGTTACTTTGGTGTGGTATATGACACACTCAGACACTATAAAATAGCGTCTAAAATGCTATTCTTGTCGAAAACAATGTATGTGTTTATGTCAGCGCTGAGGCTAGTAGCCTGGTGGCGCTCCATCGTTTTGCATATAAATCTGAACAAAAAGCCACAGGGGCGTTGCAAACGAAAAGCGGCAGCGCAGTGTTTAATAACATATCGAAGACAGTCGTTGCATATTTTAATTATTGTCAAAAGTAGTGCCGAAAATATTGAATGGGACGATCCAATATCCTTAGTTAAAAAAAAACAACTACATTGTCGTTCAAAGACACACATCCTACATAAACGCTGCGACACAAACCTCGTGTGGCATTCACTGCGTCGAAAACATTGCGTTGCGACGAGCTAAACATTAATGATGACAGTTGCTCGAACAAAATTATATTATCACTACTACTTACATCAGTTTAGAAATTTGTATCTTGGCAATTTAACAATATTTTAACACAATTTAATAGATTATAGTTATTTTAATGCTATTGATGCAACAAGTGTTTGGTCAATTTACATAGGACCTACTTCCTGCCTACCTACATAGGAATCACTCAATAGTACTTGTTTTTAACGGGGCCAATAATTACAATGGCAACTAAACTTCCCTCAACGTTACTAAATGTTAGTTATTTGATTTAAAGTTTTTTTAATTACAATCAAATACTTTTATATTTACTTATTTCTATCCAGAAATCTTATTATTCTCTCACAGGCATTTGTCCGAAGAATCTGATATTGTAACAGGATGGGTATATCAGGGGCTATTGAAAGGAGGGTCTATGACCATTGTGCATTGTCCACTTACGCGTCCCGTCTGCTTGCTATATCGAGCCTAACAATTAGATTGATTTCTGTATAATATAGTAAAGGACTATTAATGACTATCGGATATTATTAATTGGGTTTTAAATGATGTACATGTCGGTACCGCTTTTTAAACAAATGGTTTTTGTGTGACGTAATAAAAAAAATACTATAATATAAAATACTGTTTATTTCTGCAATTATTTTTTGAATGATTATATTAATTTAAAATAAAATCTAATCATTTATTCTTTGCAGGTAATAAGGTAAACATTTAAAATATTATATATATATTATCGTGTTTTTGAACTCATGGAATAGTTATAGATATTTTATTGGTGTTTGCTTGTTTCTGCCATAAATTTCTAAAACAGTCAGTTTAACGAAAAATAAAAAACTATTCATTAAAAGTTGAACATTTTATCTTAATACCTTTCATAAATAGAAATATTTCGTCGTCCAGGTGAAATCAATTCGACATTCACGTCAAATTTACCAGACAATTTTCGTATCCTCTTTTTACGTACATATTTTTTTTGTGCTATTTTAAATGTAGGGTCTTTGTCACATAAATTTATTTGTAATGAAACCGAGCTTGAAAAAAACCTTTTTATTTCATATCGTCCTCAGACGCGAGCAAGGCGTGGTGTGTTTGTTGCGCGAGGGATTCGGATTCCTGCGCTGCGCCGAGCGCGAGGGGACCATGTTCTTCCACTTCGCTGAGGTTCTGCGGCTTGGCCACAAGCTCAGCGTCGGGGATGAGGTGAGCGGTCACGCTGTTGTGTCTTGGTCACAAGCTTAGCGTCGAGGATGAGCAATCGAGCTGCTGTGTGTCGGTCACAAGGTCAGCGTCAGATACGAGGTAAGCATTCAAGTTGCTATTACTCAGCCACAAGGTCATGACGTAGACGAGGTCGGAAGCAAATGCAACTTAAATAAGTTGACTCGGCCACGTGGTCAGCCTGGAGTATGAGGTAATATCGGTTAATTGAAGTATCGGATGCTCGACGACAAGATGCATTCTCGTCAGATAGAATATATATTTTTTATTTTAAAATTGTTGTATGCTGATGTATATATGTTTTCAGGTGGAGTTCACGGTGGACCCGGTTTGCGTGTTCGGCGCCGGGGGCGGGCGACAGGCGGCCATCCGCATCAAGCACCTGCCGCCAGGCAGCGTGACCTTCGAGACGCTGCTGGAGCGCGGCGTGCGAGGCGTCATCACCACCGCCGCCTCCTCCAACTCTTCTTCGGCGCCACAGGTACACACATCTCATCATAGCTAATATTAGTAGGTAGCGGTGGATGTGGATGTGTCAACGGGCCACTGGCAACTCGGTGAGTAGCTGTACTGTCAGCACTTGCGTCATCTCCGTCTCGGCGCAACACGTCTATTATTGTTTACTAGTAGCGCCCTGCGGTGTCTTTCGCGTACCCCTCGTCTTGGGAATACCGGGCGAAAAAGGATCCTAAACTAGGTTATAAATTACCTGCGGGGTAATTTTCATGCAATCCGTTCAGTAAATTTTGCGTAAAGGGATAAAAAAACATCCATTCGTAATCACATCCATACTCATACTTTCATATTTAAAATATTAGTACAGTTATTTTCTGAGACATATACATGTTCGTTTAAAGAGTATTTGACACTGGTCAAGTAATTGGAGAAATCAAGATACATATTTTGAACATTATGCACATTGAACATTATTTTGAACATTTCGTCAGATTAAGTAGAGTCTAGTGAAGTCCGTTACAGTAAAGTCAATGTCTTACCACTGTAAAGTAGTGGCGACTTTGCTAGAAGCTTTTATGGAGATTAGAAGACAACACAAAATTACACGATAACATGCCACTTTCCGACACTTGTGTCTATAAATCCTCTATATACATAAAAACTCTAACTTACATAATAAGTTTGGGAAAATAAAATTATGCCTCGATATATCTTTTTTCCGCGAAGGATCTATTATAACTAATTTAATTTACTGTATATACCTTATGTGTGGTGGTTGATTTTATATCAATATTAAATTATAACAATTTTTGTGTCGTAGTCGGGAAGCGGCGGCGGTCAGAACGGGCCGAACGTCGAGGAAAACGACGGCCTCATCAGCTGTACATACAACGGCGCCAAGAAAAACGTCGCCTTTGGAGCCACACGCTGCAATACCAAGATGCTGCCTCGCCAGGGTGACCGGGTCCTCTTCGATCTCTACCAGGTGAGAGCCTAGCACCCACACTGAGTACTGGACCGAGAAGAACGTCTCCTTTGTAGCCACGCGCTGCATCTCCAAGATGCTACCTCGCCAAGGTTACCGGGTCCACTTCGATCTCTACCAAGTGAGAGCTAAGCACCCAAACTATGACCAAACAGAACGTCGTCGAAGAAATGCTTTTGAAGATGAGTAAATTTTTTAATGAAACTCGTCCGTGTTTTTTGTAGGTCAAGCGCACCAAAGAGCTAGTGGCTTCTGGGATACAAGTTCAGCCTGCATACGGGGGCAGTTCGGGTGGCGAAGGCCGTGGTGGGGGCGCGTGGGGCGGCACGGCTGGCGGAGGCACCGGCGCGGGGTCCGGGGGCGGGGCCGGGGCCAACGGCAACAACCGGCCGGTGCTGCAAGGGTTCGTCGCCGCACTCAAGGATGGCTTCGGCTTTATAGAAACCGCTGACCACACGCGAGAGGTCTTCTTCCACTTCAGGTAACCATTCACGACGTAATAAGGCCATTAAATTAATGCTAACCCCGTGTCCTGTGTGGGAAAACGACGCAAAAGAATTATCACAACCATATGACGTCCACTGCTGGCCACATGCCCCAATTGAGAAGATTCTAAATAAAACAAAAATTAATGCTCATTAAACTTATCGACGTAATAGCGTGTAGAAAACGTATTGTCAATGATTTTCTTTAATCTATAATATTTATGTAAGTTGCTTACATAGGACAGGTCAGGACAGGTAATCTAGCATTGTTTCTAAAGTTTTCTTTTTATGGCCATAAAAACACCATTTTGGATTTTAAAAAAACAGATGAAGCACTTAACTAAATAATGCATGAATATACGGCCTATCTTGTAAACAAAATTCAAGCATCAATTAAAAACTATGTGATTGCTTAAACTCGCAATGATGTTCATTTCACGTATACAAAACACTACTCAGTGTAACCCATAAGTAGTGTTTAAGGGAAACAAGAGATTTCTATAAGTATAATATACAGGTAAGAGATTTGTTGGTTAGGAAAAATACCCCAAGTTAGAGATCGAATTTTATAACCAACTATAAGTTTATGGCCCAGAGTAGGAGGTTGGTTAAGGTATACACAAGTATGTTCGTTCTCTATGTACAGCAGTGTCAGGTATACTGCCACTAAATATCACTTTTATCCTAAACTGTACTGTAGGATGCTATAGTTAGTATTTTTGCGAACAGGTGACGAGCGGAGTATAATGCTAATCATTATTATTCTATTTATCTTTTTTCCTTTTTATTTAAATCTCCACAGTATACAAGCATGCAAAATGTCACATTGTCACACATATTTTTTTGCTAAAGCGAACCAATGTCTTTTCTCATGTTGCACATTGCCTTGCGATAGATTAAAACCTGTTAATGCTAAAGCTGCCAATGCTTGAATTATTTATCTATAATATGGAGTTAAGGCCTATAAAGTATAGCAATAGAAAGTTGTTTGGAAGAATCTACATATGTTGGCCTCTTTATGGTAAACAGTAACAGAGGTTTCTAATGAGTTACTGTTATTCTTTACACTTCTCAGATGTTGCAGCTCAATTTTGATATGCATTGCGAAATCACAACATGGTTCAAATGCGTTTGATTTCATCAAGACCAAAGTAATCTTACGAGTTGTCGGCTCTAGTACGAGGCATTTCTGACTCGTGGCTACTAAATAATCCAGAAAAAATTAAGTGCTCAACGATACTTGGTGGCTTTTGTTTGGTTGGATCTTCGTGGAGGAATATAACCCAATACCACCTTGGTTTGAAAGTGGGGCCGTGCTCAGTAGTGGGATATTCAGGGCTGAGATAGTGATAAAATTATTCGGCTGCTGATGTTGCATAGTAATGTGGAAGGATTTATCTATCTATTTAAATGTTTTAGTGCTAAGCAAAACAAAAGATGTCATTAATGGTTGAGCATCAATTGGAGATTGCCTTGTGACTTTTAACCGTTTTTTTACATCAATTAATTAGCATAGCGAAAAAGCAGTGATATGAAATATTGATGCATAGCTTAAATACCAACCGCTTGTTCCATTAAATGGACATAAACTACAGTTAACCAAGCATTCCTTTAATTGTTTTGTAAGAGAACTGAAAATTATAAAGCGAACGGTACGTTTTAAATTAAACTTCCGCCGCGGTCTCTTGGTTTATAGCATAAGCAAGAAATAGGGTTATCTTTAATAAGAACTTAAAACGGTTTTTAAAATGTCGTTAACTAGTGATGTCCATGGCAAATGTGTATGGGGTAGTCGGTGTGTGTTCGAGATCGCTCGATGTGAAAACATTTGGGGAGGCCTATGTTTAGCAGTGACTAAAATGATGACCATTGCTATCGTGCTGTGATTTGATTTGCTACTTCAGGGAACTACATGATACCATTAACACGCTTAAATACTTTGTTTTTGTTTGTTGCATTTTCTATCTTGCTTATTGCGATTTACTTAATTTATCTTATATTAGTTTATAATTATTAGGCCAAATTAAACATGCTAGTTAATTTTAAGATAAATTTGCAGTCATTCATTTTCGCTTTGATTTTAATTTTGGGAACTTATTTTTGGTTTTTTTATTATTGCATAATTAGATATTTTAGGGAAGCGCTCGCTTACTCTGTGGTACTAGAAAGTCAGAAACGATATAAGGCGGGTCCACACAGCGAGCAGTCTGCCGCGGCTGAGGCAAGCGAGCGTGATGCCGCGGGCGAGCGCCCGAGCCATCGAGTGTCGGCTTTTTGTTATGCTCGAAGGCAAAACGATCAATCGTCTGCCGCGCGCACTCTGAACGCTTGCGTATATTGTGTCGTGCTTCGCATCGCATTGTATAGTTTGCTCTGCAAGTTTAAACACAATAGATCCCAACTCCTCAGTATTAATGCGTGCAAAAGTTTTCTCCACTCCATCATTTATCAATTCTTGGTACAGTTCGTTTCCATTATTTAATAACCTGTTTTTGAATAATGTCTGGATCCAATATGGCCTTTGTTTCAGTTTTTGTTGTCTTCTCTTTTTTATAATCATATTTATAAGGATAAAAGTAACAGCTGCCACCGCAACACGTACGTGTGGTGCCATGATACTTTAATTCTCAGCTAAATAAACGAACAAAATGGCTCGAGCTTTCTGCGCGCGGCAGCCTCGCAATTATACCGGTGCATTTGCCGCGCGAGGCTGTTCGCTCTGTGTGGACCCGCCTAACGACTACCTTGCTCTTCACATTTAGAAAACACGTTTATTGCTTGAACTTTTTTGCGATTTGTATTTGGTTCGTTGGAATACTTTAGCGACTGTTTTAAAACTATAAACGATTAGTACGTCGTACGTCGTCGTAAGTCGTAGCTGTTCAAATGGGGGCTTCATAAACATTGGCTTTTATTTTGTTTATGAGTTCGTGGCCTATTCAGTCCAGTGACTACATTACTAATAAATACTTACGTTGTTTGTTGGACTTATTTCACTACTTACTTATTTCAATATTGGCGATTATTAACTATTTTTAATTTTTATTGGAGTTATATTTAAATTTATCTTAATCAAAAAACAACTTCTTTAAGTTCTTTTTCGAAGTTCTAAAAAGGCTATAAGTATTTACGTACAACTAATAAATAGTTGGTGACTGCTTGAGCAAAAAAGAAATTACTTATTTAGCGCAACTTTTGTAGTATCAATATTTTGACATGATCAGTCTTGTTTTGATCAAGACAATTATCCATATTATTTGTTATGTGGTTCTTGGAACTTTGGTTACATATCTCATCACAAACAGGTTAAGTGATTTATTGAAATCGAATACCAAATTAGGATAATACGAACCTTAATGCCTAATTTCATACCTGACGTTACGTTCTTATATACGTATCAATTTCTTGCCCAACGTCACTGATTGATTCTGACTATATTTCCTGCCAACATCCACTTTCTAAGCTCTGTTCGTTCTTGTTCCGTTAATTCGAAGTCTCTTGATTATGCTTTTGGCTACTTTTTACTCGATTTTTGCTACTTGATCTTTATGGCTAAGATTGATTATAACCGAGCTAAATATAGTAGTCAACTAACTCACCAGAAATGTGTACTTTTTTGCTCCTTTGTTGTTCGTCAATATCTTTGTCGTTGACCGGTTCATTTGCAGTTCCACTTTAGCCGACTCACTTTGAAGTTCGTCGAGTATTATCGATGTTGTTCGAGATCAGATCCAAAACCAATGCCATCCGCAAACTGCAGATTAAAGTCAATTACAAAGCCGTCGACACTTCTATCGAGTCTGTGAAAACGGCATTCAAGAGCGGCGTTAAAAAAGTGGTGGATTGGTGGTGATATTGTCTAACCAAGCGTTAGATGTAGGTAAATACAAATATTACTGAAACACGTAAACTGTATCTACATTTAATCTCTTGGGATCTCTTGATGGCACTATGCCCTATGGTGTCCGAGATTATATACCCCGTAACGCATTTGCATTAAAAAAAAGTTAACGTGTCCCTATTCTTTTTAATTTGAATGTAAGCTATTCATCGCCATATGAATTTATATTTGTACCGTTCTCAGCATACGAGGGCGGGAGTGAAAATTTCGAGAATCAAGGAAGTGATACAACATTACTATTTAAAAATGTATTTATTGCATTTCGAAGTATTCTTCGCGATTTTCGACACATTTTTCCATACGATACGATGGAACCAATCGTTGAAGCAAACATTCCATTCGGAAGTAGGGGGCTCCAGAATGGCCGTTTTGTAGGCGTCCACAGCTTCTTCAGGTAATGAAAATCTCATAGAAATCATGAAGGCTTAGGTCGGGCTGTACGGCAGATGGTCTAATCGCTATGGTTTCATAACCACAGCTTCGAGCTGAGAAGGGGACCTTTTTACTGGTCTACGTATTTTATTTAGGATTTTTTTTGTTGTTGTTTTGTTTTCTGTTGGCATTACTATGCCTATAAATGTAAGAACCTAATTGTGTGAACCAAATAAATAATTTTATTCTTATTCTTAAAAATTCTATGTTTTCTTGCTCTAAAAACTCTTTTGTTGTTTGCGCGGTGTGAGAACTCGCATTGTCGTGATTGAGGATGATGCGGCGATTGCAGTTCTCTTTTCGTAGTTCAGAAACGACCTGTGGCAAACAACTGCTAGCATACCATTCTGCAATAACCGTTCGTCCCTCAAGAGGAATAGTCGCAACATGGCCGGTTTTGGAGACAAACGTGGCCACAATTTTTTTTGCTACTCTCCGTGAACGAACAATTTTTGTTGGCTTTAACTCATTTTCGAACACCCAAACTCGTGACTGATTTTTTGTTTCGGGTTCGTACGCGTATATCTAGGATTCTTCACTTGATACGATGTGTTATATACAGCATTTGAGGGTCCTGCGTGGAATCTTTTGAGAGTTCTGACGCACCAAGTAACGCGAACTGCTTTTTGCTATTCACAGAGCGAATGCGGTATCCATCGGGACAACAACATTTTTACACCTAATTGTTCATGCAAGATTATTTGTTTTTTAATCATGCCAATGTCTAAAGTTGTCTGAATTTCGCGGTATGTCACATGTCGAATTTCCTCGATCAGATTACGCATAGCATCAACATTTTCTTGGGTGACTGCAGTTTTTGGACGACCTAGACGGGGATCATAACTGAGCCTGACACGTCCACGTTGAAATTCAGCAAATCTGCGATAAATTGTGGTTTTGGGTGGGGCTTCACCAAATGCTGAAATCATTTCAACAAGTTTGAAGACCTTGTGACAAGAGCGACATTCTTTTTTTTAAATAGATAAATGGCATTCGATATTTAAAACCAAGTAGTTTTCAATTAAACAGGTTTTAATATGACAGGAACAGTGAAAATTTTCCATTCCCGATACTTTTAGTGCAGCCCTCGTATAGTCGATGATGCCGAAAACTCCGTTACAATACAAAGCATAACTACCAAAAATTAGCTACCGTATGAATATTAATTATATACCACTTTTTCGAAGTTCTGGATAAAAAATTATTAACATTAACGTCCTCTCTCTGGTATAAATCTTGATCTCGATCTTCTTAGATGTATGATTTGTGATATTTTTTATTGTAATTACTTTGGCAAAATGATAGTTTTTTAATTTAAAAGAATGCTGTATTGAAGCATATCTAGTTCATAGTTGCTCACTTAGATTTTTAATAGTAATTTTTTCAAACTTGGTATTGGCTTTTAAAGTAGCACAACTCTGCCGATTAGTCGAAATTTTAATGTCCAGTGACTCGGTAAATAATATTATATTTCAAAAATATTGTATGGCAGTATTGAGGACATAATAGATCAATCAACCACATTTTTCACCTGTCTGCTGCATGTGGAATGCCCCCACTGTCACGCTCTAGTAGAATCTCACGCTATCAATATGGTTATGACGAATTTATTTCTCATTTTATTCTCATCCTATAAGCTTGTTAAAATATAATACAGACGTGCTGAAAATAAATAAGAAATGAAATTCCTATTTGTGTTCTAATGTTATCAAGTTTTGTAGTTGCTGTAGGTAGCTTCCTAAATTATTTAAGTAGCTAAATGTTCTTTAAAAAAATCAGAACCGGTCTTTTTTTAATTAAAGCTATGATCTGATATTTTCTTCTTCATTCTTTCTTTTTTATAATTTCGCCAATGTTAAAAAATAAAGGCTCATATTTAATGTGTCATCAAAATTAATAAATTACCAACCTAACCTAACCTTTTTGTACATCAAAAAATTCTGATGGAGCACGTAATCCCCTATTAGATGCTAGATCAGTGTTTTTGATGACCAAAAAAGTATTTTTTAGAGGTTCAGTATATTATATTCTAAAAATAAATATAAGGTAATGAAGTTCACAGTTGTGACATAATGCAATCGCCCAGACAGCTGAGGTCAAAATCCACGGTTAAGCTTATCTCTATAAATGTTTTGATTTACATTATAATATAATGTATATGTATATATTATATACTACAATAGACATTTATATAATCTTAGATTATAAATAAATTTTCTTTAACATTTCTCTCTTACTAAATACTCGGACGACGAACTTTTATTACATTACTAGTTGCGTTGTGTTTAGCACATTTAGCCAGTGTCAAGTAAGAGATACAATAATAATATATAAATCATAGTAAATGAGAATAAGTGGTGATAAAGATGATAAATGGTAAATGAGATGCACTCCCCTAATCCCCTTGAATCCTCAGTAAAGATGTGGGACTATACTGAAATCTCACATGGACTCTGTGAGAGAATTTGAAAAGTGATGTGGCACTGTTTTGTTTCATTAACAACACACATGTACATTCACAAGCACTTAACGGTTAATATTCCACCGTTATTACACATTAAAGTAAGAAATATCACAAATTTTAGAAAATAAAACAAAACTGCAGACATTTCGCTTCACTTTTCCGCCAAGAAGTCCAGTGTCATTTAGTTTCTATCGCCTCAAAGTCTAGTTTCTCTTTGGAAAGTTAAGTATTGTGCATAGTTTTAACTCGCTAATAGATTTTAGTAAGATTTAAACAATTCATTTGATTTATTCTAAACAAAATATTCTCCACTGTCCAAAATATTAATGATAAAAAATAAGATTACTTCCATTACATGGAAGTTAAAATAGGCTACATAGTAAAATTATATACATATGTGTCAATCAGGTAAAGTGTCTTTGAATTATAGCGGAACTGGATTTCAAATACAATATAATATATAATTTTATTTAAATGTAAGCAATTAAACAATGTCACGAAGGATAATTAAAATTCGGATCAGCTTTGTTCACTATGTCAAATTATTGAAATCTGAATTTACAATAAAATGTCACGATATATAAATATAATTGTGTGAGGGTTTTATTAGTTACATACTACCATTGCACATTAAGACAAAAATTATTCCTTATTTCATAGAAAAAAAAAACGATAGGTACACAAAAAGTGTAGTAAAATGTTATTTATGTAGGTTGTTGTACTTTGAATTGAATTGCTTCATGATTGTTTTGGATTAATTAAAATACTCAGGATGAAGTATAGGTACTATAATCTGTATAAACAATATAACCTCTCACAGCTGGCAAAAAACAAATTGTGTTTACTTATTTGTTTAATTTTATTAAATAGGACTATACATACGTGTCATGGCGGCTATTATTATAAGAAACTAGATAAACCCGGCTGCGTTGAACTACGGAACTGTTTATTTTGATAAGTCGCATACATATAACTTACTTTTTAGTAATGAGAAATGTTGCTTGTTGCAGTAACCTGGAAGGCAGCCCCGACGCCTTAGAGCTGGGTTCTGAGGTGGAGTACACAGTGGGTCGCGGCGGAGGCGGGGGTGGCGGCGGCGGCGGAGGCGGCGGTGGCGGGGGCGGCGGCAGTTGCAACGGGGGCTGCGCCAGCGCCGAGGCAGTGCGCCCCCTGGCGCGCGGCACCATCCCCGCTCCGGAGCTGCAGGCAACAGTCATTACCGGAGTGGTGGCACGCCCGCTACGCGCTCTCAATCCCGATCAGCAACACTACTCAGGTAACACCACCAGTACTGCTCAGGTCATCTCAGGCCATTTAGGCTTTTCCACTTAAAACATGCGAGGAATGTGTTTGTTAAGAACCAAAAGAATCTCTTCCAACCATCCAACCGGATGATAAGCAGCAGCGTCACCCTGCATACTAGCTTGAACTGCGATCACCAACCAGTCTGCCCAAAGTGGTGATTATAGGCAAAAATGGGTGTAGAAGGTAATCTACTAGGGAGGCCAATTTTCATAGTGGACTATACAACTGTTAACTGGAAGATATTTATAATATGTCAATATTAAATGCTATACAAACTGTCACCTATCAAAACACACTCTGCTTAATTTTGGTGATCGTTTTCGATTCGTGGAGCTACGTTCGCTACCTTGCATGGAAAAAACGCATAACAGCTATAATGAAGCATAACATTGTAATAGGAATAGTGGCACAGTGAGGCATTGTCTGAAATTGGTGTAAATTTTTGGGAATAACAAGTTTGGGAAAGTTCATTCTAATTATAATAATTCTAATTGGGTTGTTGCATCGCAGGGCTGATTCAAACGGAGGCCGGCGCCACGTACTCGTTCGGCATCGCTGGGCTGGCGAGCGCGCGCGACATTCTGCAGAGCGGCGACCCTGTAACTTTCCGCACCGACGGCTCGGGCCGCGCAGCCGACATTCGGCCCCTGCGCAACAAGCGTCGAGCCACCGTCGACGCCGTCAAAGGTAACACTACTATCTATGCCTTTTAAATCTATACAAAGGGACATAGACCCTATACCACTATGAGAAGTCTGTCCTGTAGTCCTGGGTCTTTTAGGCGGGGCGTATAACAGCATTTATACTGGCAGTCATGAGTGTCTGCGCTTGTTACACGGTACGCAGCACTCTTTTCTGGGCTGCATCGTCTACTTTCCGTCGTCTTCTGATTTTTATAAAAAGCGTTATAGCAGAAACAGCTTTGAAATGAAGGCTTGTTTTAAGACATGTTTATATTGGCTGGCGGTTTCTAATTCCTGAAGAGCCCCGGCACCTCTTCCAATGATTAGTTAGCAATTTGAGTTTGAAGTCACGTTTGTATTAGCAGGCGGCTTCGAGTTCCTGTCCCTGGAGGGTTAAAAGCCTCGGCGGCTATTCGTCCAGTCAGTACATATCAACTCGAAGTTCTAAGTCACGTTTGTAATGGCAGGCGGCTTCGGGTTCCTGTCCCTGGAGGGCGAGGAGCCCCTACGTTTCTTCTTCCTCTCCCGCCTATTCTTCCAGCCATTAGATAGCAACTTGAGTTTTAAGTCACGTTTATATTGGCAGGCGGCTTCGGGTTCCTGTCCCTGGAGGGCGAGGAGCCCCTACGTTTCTTCTTCCTCTCCCGCCTATTCTTCCAGCCATTAGATAGCAACTTGAGTTTTAAGTCACGTTTATATTGGCAGGCGGCTTCGGGTTCCTGTCCCTGGAGGGCGGGGAGCCCCTACGTTTCTTCTTCCTCTCCCGCCTATTCTTCCAGCCATTAGATAGCAACTTGAGTTTTAAGTCACGTTTATATTGGCAGGCGGCTTCGGGTTCCTGTCCCTGGAGGGCGAGGAGCCCCTACGTTTCTTCTTCCTCTCCCGCCTATTCTTCCAGCCATTAGATAGCAACTTGAGTTTTAAGTCACGTTTATATTGGCAGGCGGCTTCGGGTTCCTGTCCCTGGAGGGCGAGGAGCCCCGGCGGCTGTTCTTCCACATGTCGGAGGTGCGCGGCGGCGGCGGGCCCGGCGGCGCGGCGGCCAGCGAGCTGCAGCCCGGCGACCGCGTCGAGTTCGTGCTGCTCACCAACCCGCGCAACGGCAAGAGCTCCGCCTGCAACGTCACCAAGCTGAGGTCAGTACACCGTCCACACACAATCCGATTACAGAGGTGTAAAGCAGGGTTTCTTAAACTTTATGCAGTCACGGACCACTAAATGAATTCAAAAACCTCCACGAACCCCTGTCAAAGAATATTTTAGGAAAAAAAAAACCTTTCATGTAGTAATCAGTTTTATGCACAAAAATCTTTTATTGGTAGTTTACTTACACTTAGGCACTAATACTTAATTAGGTAAAACAAAACTAAATTAGCGAGAAGGATGCTCTGGTTTGGCCTCAATGAGTACGTCAAATTGTGGACTTGTCTTCGATAAGGCAAGGCGCATGTCATCTTTAACGTTCAATCGATTGCGATTTTTGTTTTTATTGACACTAGAACCGAGAATCCTGCCTCACAAAGATATGTAGTAGCAAATGGTATCAGAACGGACATAGCTCGTTTGACCAGAATTGGTTAAGCATGACTCAAAGAACACCAAAACTCACCAAGAGCTTTGGCTATGTTCGTAGTACATATACCCGCAAACAGACGCGATCAAACAAGCGATGCGTGAGTTAACTTATTACTGCACAATATATTAATGTTTACTGAGCTGCTGCCGACACTCGTGTTACGGACCCCTAAGAGGTCCATGGACCCCACTTTAAGAAACCCTGGTGTAAAGGGATCCTACCAAGACCTAAGGAGGTCAAGCCAACCCCACCTGCAAGTGGTGCGCCTGCCGATCAAGGGACGAGGCTCTGGCGAACATAACAGTGCCCGGTAAGCGGCAATAGGTTCGCCACCTGTGCGGGGTAGTGCTGGGGTATGATAAAATGATACGAAATGATTCCTTTGATAACTCTTGTATTTTCGATAAAATACAATTTATTGATTATGACTAATTAAGTAATGATAAGTGATATGCGAGTCGCGAATGATATCTGATGCCGGACTGATACCTAAAAGTCACTTATGGCGAAAAGTGCTAGATCAGGTGTTCGGGGGCATTGCACCGAACACCACCTATTATATGGGACGAACTATATAATGGGCAAAGTGTGGGCGTATAATATGCCTCTGCCTACCTCTTCGGGGAAACAGGCGTGAATGTATGTTTGTATGTATGTAATTAATCATTCGATGCACAAAAGATCCGACATAAGGGTCAAAGTGCGCCACAAACAGTCTGTGGCCCCCGTGATAAGATAAGATACAATTAAGCAAATTAAAAAAAAAACATATTTGCTACTAGTGCGACACATATAACAAAGGAATCTTAAAACTATTAATAAAAAAGTAAAATAAAAAATAAAAATCACTAAGGTGTCTCATCAACTGCTAATGATTCATGCATAACGTTGTTTCCCAGAAATAGAAAGCGAGCCTATTGCTGAGCTTATTATTGCTTACTTTCTTTACTTTATTTATGTACCGTGTGGACTGGCCTAGAATAATGCCAACCCCTCTTATTTCACGGAAAGTCGTAAAGTCGACGAAGAGAGATAAGGCTGATGTGATGATGATACATACATAATATTACGCCTGTTTCCCCGAAGGAGTAGGCAGAGGCGTATAATACGACCACATTTCACCTATTACATTGTCGGTCCCACGTTATAGGTAGCAAGCCTATTGCCGCTTCACGGGAACTTCCATATTCGGCAGAGCCTTGTCCGTTGTTAGGCATGTGCAACACTTGCAGATGAGGTTGGCTTGGGCTCCTCAGATCTTGGTAGGATCCCTATACACATACATATATTATTATAACTAATTAGCTAATGGTTACTGTTCATGAATATAGTAGCTATAAACAACATTTAAAATACAATATTTATAAGCTAGTTTAGAATTAATTAATATGCATACGGTTTTAAGGCAATATCATGACACCGAGCTCTTAATTAAGCAAGTGACAAATACTAGGTGACTCAGAGAACTTCGAATCACATTTCTGAACGCGCCTATACTTATATGACAAGCATGTGGCACTATTTTACAATGCCAGATAGGAACAATTTGTGTAAATAAAAAAAATTATCGTTTTTATTATTTTCCTAGCAATTTTTATATTTTCCCTGAACTTCCTCAAATATTTAAAGATGAAAAGTACCCAACTCAGTCCAACTATTGTTGAGAGACAATCAAACAAATATACTAGCTGACCTGGCAAACTTTATTTTAGCCATTCTAAATTATTTGTACAATAATATAATCGTATGAAAATACAAAATAACTAATGTTATAATCTATTGAATTGTCACAGACATATTATTATTTGAAATTCAAGTTACCAATTAATAAATTAAAAGAGCACAGCACAACACATAACATGTAGGAAGGAAAATTCAATAATATCAGCCTTAAGTCCACTGCAGAGGCCTGCCAACAGGCATTATATTGGGAGTATTTGTCCATTATCATCACTTTGAGCAAGCGGGTTGACGATCGCAGTTCAAGCCAGTACGCAGGATGACGGGCAGCAGCGTCTTGATTGATCTTGTTTTCTCCTCGTCGATTCTTACGAGTCTCCTTGAGGCCTAGGCCGGTACCACACGGCCCAGAAATAGGAACATTATGGTGCCAATAAAATGTGTGTTCGTCAGCCGCGCTTCGAGTGGCGGGACTCGCGGGCGCGGCGGGGCAGCGCGGCCGGCCGGTGCCACGCGGCTGCGCTGCGGCGCCAGCGCGGGAGACGAGGCCGCGCCGCGCGTGCTGTTGGCGCGAGCGCCCCGCGGGCCCGACGGCAGCCGCGGCTTCCGCCCCAGGAGACCAGTCGCTGGTAACATATCGCACATCTAGTTCTTAAAGGACGTAAATGTTAAAAACTGCAAAATTGTGTTAACCATGCCACAAGTTTTCTTTTATGTAGATGCATTGAGTGCTTAATTTTTTTTTTAATTCGACAACTGTCCTATAGAGGGAGCTAAACACCAAATCGAGTATGTTTTACGTATGTATGACAAAAAAAACTTTAAACCATTTTACTGTCAAATTGACAAAATGGCATTTACGTCTTTTAAGAACTAGATGTGCGATATACGCACTTTTTTATCGCCATTTGTTGCTCATAACCTGACGGATGCAGTACAATAAAACTTGAGCGCTCTATACCGTGGAACAAGCACGTGAGCACAATGCTCATAATATCATAGAATTATCCCGTTTTCCCCTAACTTAAGCTTAGGGCCCAGGGTTTGTTCACTGGTCTAAACGGATTTTGGCTGAATTCAGAAAGGACTGCCGTAAACACGTAAGGCTGAATTTAGTTACTACAAAGAAGGACTGCCGTAACCACGTAATAGAATGATGATTCCAGCTGTCAGGATAATAAAAGGCACTGGTTTCCTAATGACGACTGCCATAGATGGTCATAAGGTCAATGATAACAGCCGGGAGCAACGACTTAACGTTTTTTCCGAGGTACGGATTAAGCGATAATTACGCACATAACTTCGAAAAATCATAGCGCCACTAGTGTAACCCGGAATCTTCTGAATTTGAAGTCTACGGTTTTCGCCACTGGGCTATCGCCGCTCTTAAGCACCCGTACTCGTAACAGAAATAAATTCCGTTTCAAACCCGTTCATAAAAAGAATTCCCAGAAACGATTGCGCCGGCAGAGAATTCTGAAGCCGAATAGTCTTGACATATAAACGCCATATTAAATTTTAAAAGTTTTTCACCGCTATATTTGGACAATATAGACACTAAAACGGCTGTTGTATCTGTGAAGGAGGGAACTTTTTTTAGTATATATTTATTGAACAAATGAACATTCCGAAACGTGTAATTTATTTCTAATTTAGAACTTGATTAAATGTCAAATCGTTACCAAAAGGGGTGGCCTATTGGTTTTGTATTTTTTATTTATTTATGTAGTGGGTGGGAGCCATAACTTTTGTTTAAAAAAAATCTTGTAGTAGAAGTAGTTGTAGAAAAGTTCGCTTTTAGCTTACAGATCTCTAGGAAAAATATGTCAAATGGTAAAAGGTGGCTAGCCCCCTGCCCAAGTGGACACTTGACCGATCTCATTCTCTTAGCCACCTTCTACGACACCCTACGACAATCTTGTCTAAGTCTTCGTAGGTGCCGCAACTACCACATTCATCATCATCGACAAATCAGTTAGTGTTGAGACACGCTGACCCAGAGAGAATTGAAAGCGCTACTGTGGGGTCATGCTGTTTCGATTTTTAAGACGCCCAATATAATTTCTGGCTTATTCACTATTTGTCTTGTGTTGAAATCTTTTGACCTAAGACCTCTAACTTTGCTGAATATTACACCTAAGTTGGCTTAAGAACTACCACTGTACAAGCTTACAACTAGCATTTAGTGATGACCAAGGCCAACGGATTCCGAAACTAAATTTTAAATGCCACACAATCGCTCATGGCTTATGCAATACGAGCGCTTCTCGATGTGCCGTTTAATTCACCCACGTGTTTCATTCAAATCCGTTTGTGTAGAAGGTAGTAAAAATCATCCATTTATCATCTCAGCCCATTACCGTCCCACAAATGAGCACAGGCCTCCTCACACGAACCAAGATGACAGATTATTAAGGTTATACTCAACCACACTGACCCAGTGCTGATTGGCGGAGAAAACATCCATTGCACTACTTTCTCATTTATAATATTAGTAGGATTGTTATTAATATAGATGTATCTGTTTGCAGAGTTGCTGGCCGAGTGAGTGGGCACGCGGCCCGTCGACGTCTGATTTGGTTCATATTCAAATCGTTTCGTAACCCACGAGAGACTGACTGATCCTGTTCGTTAGCAGCATTTAAATCGTTCGGTGTCACGCCACGCGCCGAAGACACATATCACCGACCGACGCCGCAGAGGTTCCGCCGTCACTGGTTCGCCGATTCCGGACTCTGCTAACCGAGTGTAAATATATTCGTTAGGTATAGTGTGCGTCTCATTAAATTATCAAGTGTGAATTTTGAGTCTGGAAGTTCCGTGAGTTTGCGTCCGACTATGTTTGGGCCACGTGGTATATTCTGTGATGTGTGGAAATTTAGAGTGCAATAAAATTTAAACCGATGACGGTCCTCGACGAGCCTTCCGACCCCTCGGCTGATCGTTCGACCCTTCGAAGCGACGCGACTCGGCGCCGCACGGGCTTATACGACGACGTGCTATGTACTGGAAAGGAACCAAAGACTGAAAAAATAATTTATTACGATAACTATTATTGGTATTAGTTTATGTTTGTCGATCGTACGTACGCCACGAAGCGAACGCGGAACGTCCGGCGCCGAGTCGCGCTCCCACCGCCGACCCGATCGTGATCCGAATGTTGTGTCCACGTAATCGACGTTGTGTAGATAAATAATATTAGATTCATATTCGGTAAATTCCTTTGCCAAGAATACCCAATAGAGTCAAATTAGGAGTACATATAATTGAATTGGCGAGCGAGAGTGATATTGGGCAGTAATTTAATTATGTAATGCTATATATACTTAATGAACTTCGCTCGCACGCGGCCGCATCGGCTTCTTTCGAACAAACTATATTATTATTCGTGTAATCAAATTTATGATATTAAGGGATCTCAAATAGGGAACAGTGAGACGTCTACACGTCTATCAATGATCAAATATGTCCAAATTAAGGGCGAATAAAAAGAACCGCGCTGCAGTCGGGTGACGGCGCGCACGCGATTTGCGACCTACAATGCTTTGTATGAAACGTCGCTATAATTGATAGAAACTGATTATGTTCTCGCCGAATGAGCTTCAAAAGTAAAATGACAATGAAATTATATACAGTATAATGCATAAATTTTTGACGAATATTTATAAAATAATTATTTTGACAATAGGTGTTACTAATTGTAATCATCAGCGATATTATTAAATGTCTAAATTAAATAAATATAATTAATTATGAAATATAATATAAAAAATATCAGTTCTATTATTGCGCTTCTTTCCTTTTTAAGTAGTGTCAGTGTTGTAGACCATTTGTAACATATATGACGTTGTTTTCATAAAGCTCTATAACGGGATGATTATACAAAATAAATTTTCCAAGCGCTTAGATGACTCCACCCAATGCATAAATATAAAATAGCAAAAAGTATGTACTCAGAGGACTCTTAAATTGCTGAAAAGTCATATTACCTAGGTAAAACCAGCTGATTATGATTAAAAAATTATTTGTATAATTATTAGTATTAGGCAATAATTTGCACCATCCGACAATGATTATTAGAAGTAATGACCATAGTACACTAATATTAATTATTGATTTAATTAAATAATTGGCAGACCACACCACAATAAAAAGAAGAAAATAAATTCAAAGTTGTTGCTAGATTTGTTAATATTTTCTAATTTATTTCATTTATTTATACTTTATCGGCTCATCTTTAATTTTGTACAAAAGACAAACTTAATACCACTACGTATTATCTACCAGTTATCTACTTAAATATATAAACATATAAATTCTAATAAGGATAATTTATATACATTTTGATTGTATTTTTTATTGTATCATTCCAATGCGTTTCATTTTTTAGTTACGTTTCAATTATATTACAAATAATATATAACTTATTATTACTTCCCAGCATGAAATTATTGTCGGATAGTGCAAAGATTATTATTATTTTTATTTCTTTTTTTTGTTCAAAATAAAAGGGATTGATCGGAAATATATTGGGACGTGTCCGACGCGCTCTACATTTGTACTAGTCTTTACGTATATGTAACGGGCTCTGTGACGGCCGACTTTATATAATTTTGAGACGGTTTGGTCCGATCGACTCCTCAATGATCTGAGGTACACGACGCCGCGCGCCGTGGCCGCATTGATATAGGTTTGTTGTTATTATTATAATGTAATTAAGAAATTGGCGAACCAGTCATGTGCAGTGCAATATAATTGAAGTGGCCGATAGAACCTCTATGTGACCTATGCCAAAACTTGAAAGTGTTAAAATATTAAGCCTTGCAGAATTCCAAACTGGGAACGTATTGTAAGACTTTATTTTTATTTAGTTCTTGAAATGTATTCATTAGAAAGTTATCAATGCCAAATGTATAAACACCATGTACAGTTTTGAAAATTGTGATTAAAACATTGTACACCACGTATTTTTGTTTATTATTTTGCTCCTGAATTTTACCGCAAAAAAAATCTGTATATATTTAATATGTTATAATGGTCATTCTTAATGTCTAAACACTATGCCAAAGCTACGCGACCTAAGTTCCCCGGCTGATTTTACGTTCTGACGTATTCGGCTGAGATGACCCACGATAAGCAGGGTACTCATCTGCCATATAGCATGAAACGTATCTAATCTTCAAGTGGGTAAGGCTCGTCCACTTCTTCCACGCGCATACTGCGAGCCGCCTTTGTTGTGCTCGCAGTGATACCGCCACTGCGGGTCGCTGCGATTTCCCTGCGAATCACGCACGAGCAGCTCGCAGCGGGCTGGACGAGACTATGTACTCACTACATATAGTATCTGATACATTACATGCTACACGGCTAAATGAGTACCCTGCTATATGTGCCGAATTACCCGTCAGAAATTCAGTTCGCAACTTTGAATTAATGCAACACTACGGGCGAAGATGCCGTGGGCAATCGAACCAAAATTCGGTCGCGTGAAATGTGTTCTCTACAGAATAAGTTGCCGCTGAACTTCGCCCGAATAAAGTTAGGCTGTACGCTATAAGGATTCGTACACATAAAAACGATACGACGTCGTATCCTGGAAATGTATCACGAGCTTCATACAAATATCTACTCGTGACTATATGATGCTCGTAGATTTCCACGACGCGACACCGCATCGTGTTAATGTGTACTAGCCTAGCTAGTCATGTTAGTAGTTCTAATAGCATTGCGGGCGTAATCATACCGAACTTCGGCATAGTGTGTTTAGACTTGAACGGAGAAGGCTTCACATACATCAAGAACAGAGTAGAGGAGGTAAGATTGTATTTGTATTAGGTGTGCGTCTGTCTGCGACAGGTCCAAATATGGGTAGATACTTATTGGTGAAATAATTTAACCTTTTTTTTCTGCTGCAAAATAAATGTCCTGGCTATTGCTCTATAATCAATTATTTTAAAAAGTCCTGAACAACGGTGCTATATGATTACTCCTGGTGAACCTATGCGTCGCTTTGTCGATGCCTTCGAGAAATCATATCGGTTTATATTATATATCAAAGGAACGAGCTTGTATGAGTCCATGACTTTTCAAATTAGGCTTTTATATTTTAAGTTGAAATGTATAGGCTAACCTGTTTTTCAACAACTACTATGCTAAGTTTTTATCGCGTCACAGGGTGGTCAGCAACAATTAATTACCGAAGCAAAGCACTTTTCTCATAGTTCAGTCCTTGGATGGGTGATCGTTTTGCTTTAGAAGGTTATGATGTTGGTTGCATTGATTACTAAAATGATGTAGTCGTCGTTAAGCCATGTTAATTTATTGGTAAGGTGCTGTGTGCTGCCGGCCTAGAATAGTGCCACCCCCTCACATCTCACGGTGAGTCGTAAGAGTCTATCAAGAGTAATCCTACGGGATGATGAGCAGCAGCGTCCTTTGGCGTACTGAGTTAAACTGCGATCACCAACCCGCCTGCCCAGTGTTGTGATTATTGGTAAATACTCCAATAGAATTAAATTTTTTGAAAAAGACAAATGTTCAGCTGTGGATTTCATAAGGCTGTCATGATGATGATGACTAAACTAAAAAGATTGCACTGGCAGACCTGGCAGTTAACCACGAAAGTGGTTTGCAAGGCGTACTATTGTAGTTTTTGTTGTATTCACTGTTGTTAATGAACAGAAAAGTAGCAATTAATTAAATATGCTTTTAAAATATAAAAGATAGTTGTACAAATTTGTTACAGAGTTCAAAGAACAAGTATATTTCAATATTATTGTTTATAGGTAATTTATCTTTGATCTCATAATTATGGTTTTTCAAAATGCTTAATCTAAACAGATTAGGCCTTTTTTCTTATGTAGCCGTAGACATTTGCATCTCAACTGGACTGGAGTGATCAAAATTAAAGTAGAATTAATTCCTTACGTTGTATTCATACCACTACTTGAAATATTTTAAACGAGAATGTCGAAATGTCTATATCAAAATAAAAATTTCAAATCACATACGGAACTAACCAAAGACAAGCTTTCTAGCTACGTTTAACCTTGTCTTTGGTTGTAACTCGTAAGGTGTCAGTGTCAATGTCATCTGATAATTATTGTGTCATTTCACATTGGTGCCATTTTTGTGCAAATTACCCTAGAGTCGTAGTCGTTTTTACTTGATCTGAGGTCGTAATGTGAAAAACTAAATAAATTCAACCAAAGAAATGTTTAACAAACTGTTCCAACGCGCCTTCGACCGCACGCTCAAATTTCGGTTGAAAAAGAACTATCCAACTAATATTTATGATGTCTCGCGGGGGTCCGCTATTGCAGTGTCTAGGCCTTACAGCGACGAAGTCCGGCGAGCCCAGGCGCAGAGTGTCGCCACACCGGGACCCACAATATTCGACAAGATTATATCTAAAGAAATAAAAGCTGACATTATATACGAAGATGATTTTTGCCTTGCTTTCAATGACATTACGCCGCAAGCGCCTGTTCATTTCTTAGTGATACCAAAAAGAAGAATTTCCAGGTTGCAGGATGCTGTGGACGAGGATAAGGAGGTGAGGTTTTACAAAGTTTTTAGTACACACTTTCCATCTAAATTGGGAACATTGCAATCCACCATTGACAATGTATAAATGCATGGTAGGACCTTACCGTGTATCTCAGTTTTCTTCCGTAAGAAGCATTCGCTCAATTGAACTTGCGCTCTGATTTGTATGACCTTCGCATTGGTGCCTAACCTATAGTGGGCTGTATACTTTACAACTTAGCTACTGTTACTGCATGATCTGACACAGAGAATAACTGCTTAAAGTATAATATTGTAATGTTTAAGCCTTAAGTAAGTTGCAGAAATCAATTCTTGGCAGCTCTCTTACAACAGCACTAGGAAGAAAAATAAAATATTTTTAGAGTATTTCAATATAGTATTAGTAGCAATTAGGTACTGCATACTTTCCAAACCAGTAGCTTATAAGTGCATTTGTGAAGAATTTGGGGGAAATCTCATATTACTTTGCAATTACAAACAATGTCACATTACTATTTACCATGTTTCAAAATACTTATGCACTGGGTCAACTTAGTGGTTAGAGGGTTCAATCTCTAGGGTTCTAGAATGGGGCAGTAAAATTCCTTGGTAGTAGCGGCGTCACTAGATAGACCAGAAAATATTTATGGTGCATTAAGAGAATAAATCGCCGGTACGAAGAATGCTGCAACAATTCTGACTCTGACCTCAGTTAAATTCTTTATCTATCATGACTGCCTAATATTTAAAACATATTAGAACCGATTATTGGGGTTGCAAATAATGTGTTAGAAACATTGGTAATAGTCTTAAACTAAGTATAGTTATCTCTCTTTTTTAATATTTATTTGACAACCAATATGGTGCGATGGTCAATATAACGCTAAAGCTCTCTGTTCTTGAGTTTGTGGGTTCTATTTTTATACAGGACAAATCTTGTGTTGCATATGTATCTTGTGTGTGTTGGATGTTTCGTATATATTTATTTATTATTTAGTATAATATGCTTATATTTAAGGTAAATAATTATTTATTAAAATATTAGTTAAGTAGCTCTGAACTGCTTTGCACTAAGTACTATTGTGATATGTCAGGATAGTTTTTGCACTTCTTGTTGTGCTTTAGTTTATTCAGGCAGATCCGGATTAGAAAATAAGTGTTTTATGGGATCACAAAAAGATTAACCTTCAACCAAAAAACTAGTTACTTTGTCGCGCTATATCCTCATAAAGCCTAACCTAAATTTTGGTCGATATATATTACAGCCCAATGTACTAAAAATAGGTGCAAGTAGTTGTGGCCCAGAACTTTGATTTAGTAAAAAAGTGTTTAAATGTAATGCTTTTAGCTAAACTCTTTTAAGGGGTATTTCTTATCAATCTTAGTCAAAATTAGAGATGCATTGAAGGTTAATAATTTGTTGGCAGATTTAATTATGTAAACCAAAAATTATGTTTAAATGTCATGACATAATTTTAGGTTGCTGGGACGTAATTTAATGATTTTAAAAAGTGTCTTGGGCCGGAATGTCAACTTTTTTTTGTCATTAAATTAGGTTGTTGGGCCTTACGAGGATATGTAGACATATCTATTAGGCATCTCTTATAACCTTGCCAATTGAATGATCAGGCTATGATATACCTTTAGTTTTAATTAATATATAAACCATTTTGGTTAAAATAAAGTCCATGTTTCGTTTATACAGACAATATTTTTGAGAAAAATTGTATTATTCACCATGTTTCTCAGAAAATATTGTTTATATAAATACCAAAACCCAATAGACTAGTTTCTTTAAGACATATGAACAACATTTTTTTCAGCATGACTTTCATAATTTTAACAAGTCTTTTCTGGCAAATATTTCCCGGTAAGCAGCAATATGCTCTCCACCTATTACGAGGGGCCAACAATATAACTGGCGAAATGTGGGCGTATAATATGCCTCTGCCTACCTCTTTCGGGGAAACAAGCCTGATGTTATATATGTATTTCTGAAATAAATACTCAGGTATGATGTACCTATCGGGGGTCAGCTCAGGTATACAAATCAGACAACTATTATGTTAGCATTTAACTTAGTTAGGTATAGGGCTTTATTCTCATACAGATAAAAAATTCTAATATTGATCATGAGAGTGTAAATCCAAATAAACACAGAATATTTTTAATTCTAAGGGTCATTTGCACGACAGCTAAACGCATTTAGTGTAGTGTGAAATTAGCTTATCAGAGTTGTATAAAGCTATAGACAAATTTGTGATTTTATTTATGTTTAACCTTAAACAGTAGTTTTTGCAAGCCAGCCTAAGAATCTGCTTGCATGGACATATTTTTCATACCTAGTAAAACAAAAAAGTTATAAAAATATCTCTCTTTTCGGCTTTCTTGTCAATAAACCCATATGTATCGACATATGCAAGGGGTTGAATAAATACATCCTGTTCTCTTTTGCATTCTTCAACAACACTCAAATTTGGAATATTTGCCAAACACTGTTTTATCAAGACGTCACCAAAAGGTCTGCATCCCTGAGAGCTTTCGCACAGCCTTTCCCAAGAAGTTCATTTGCTATCGAGTCTAGAGCCTAGACTTTATAATTATGCTGACAAACTTTTAAATATATACCCAAACACTAAAATTCAATGCAAACAAAAATTATTAGGGTGGCTTCAAAGTCTTAGTTATGAACAAACCGAAAATATTTTGGTGTAGGAATATACTTATATTTCAATGACGCCACACACACACGCACACACACACGCAACAAACACGCACACACACACATATACACACACACCTTGATTTTATAATTAATATTTTTGTATAAATGTTCGTACTTCACTGACAATCGGTAATGTACTATTGTAATTTAGCCGCGGGTGAGAGGCCTGGTGATCTAAGACACAGGCAGACTTTTGCCTAATTTAGACTCCAGCCTTTTTTTTCACTAAATATTGTTTGTACCTAAATTTTGTCCATTGTGTATTAGTGTATGTGGAGGAAATTAAATGATTATTATTATTATTATTATCGCAAGGGAAGCCGCGGAAGACAGTTTGTTATAATATTAATAGGATAAGACGAAGAAAACTGCCTATTATCGCGTTATCAATAGCGCTAGAACCCGCGCTTATCTCATGATAAGTATCACGTTTTCGCATTCCTCATATTTTAGTTCCTGTTTTTTAATTGCGACTGTTTACATTGTGTTTACCATCATAAGTTTTGTTTTCCTCAAGTACCTAATGTTTAATGAGAATTCGACCTTTTAAGGACTGATGAAAATAGCATAAAATATTTTTGCATCTGATTTGAAATTAGTATAAAAATGCAAAATACACTAAAGTGAATTAAGATTTTGTTTTTTATTTTTAACTTAAAAATATATACATATAATCATCGAATGGACTGTGTTCGGATTTCCATAGGTGTAATATAGAACTTAGACAATATTCACTAGTATTATTATTAAGTTTAGGCGCTTACGGGTTTGTGAAATGTTGCAAGACTTGCAAGAAACTCCCCATTCATCACACTATATAAGAGAATCTTGCTGATTTGCAACATGTTGACATATCAGCTGGGCGCCACTCACTTGCCTCCGCCAATCCGGAATGGGTCCACGTGGTTGAGTGTAACTTGAATCCATCTCACTTTGGTTCATGAAAGGCCCTTGCCCAATTGTAGGAAGTTAATGAGCTGGAAAGATGATGATGATAATGATTGTTCTAGCTGCTCGGCCACCTGATGTTGGTGGCGCGGTCCTTGGGTGCCCAGCGAGCCCCCTCGGGCTGGCGACTCGTCGTCAACAACGGCCGGGACGGGGCCCAGTCGGTCTACCATATCCACCTTCACGTCATCGGAGGCCGGCAAATGGGGTGGCCGCCGGGGTAAGGACGAGTCTGCGATACACGTCTGTAAGAGGTAACAAGAACCCTTGAAGTATGTGTTGGGTGAGACGAACCCGGAAACCAATGCTTGGTCTTTATTTTCACTAAATCGATTATTTCTCTATTATTTTCTGGAATCTGCTTAAGTTACAAACAATCCTTTATTTCAATGAAAAATGATATGTATGTCGACACTCGTCAATTGAGGCGTCTTGAATAAATATTGTATATTTTTATACCAGTGTTTTGATGTCAGGTATGCACAGTTCATGATTGACATTGTAATGGAAACGCAAACCTAGCATTGCGACCTTCAGGCCTTAATTTCTCGTACGCTGATATCCACTGGCGCTTTGGTCGCCATTATGGCACAGACTGCCAGCGCGTAAGGGTGTCTATCACCTCAGGAGCAAAGTGTCTTTGTGTCCTAACAAAATTCCTCGTCCAACGTCAGCGTAGACGGAAATTAAGCCCTAGGCATCATTAAGTACATACTTAGATAAGAGTACTTGAATCTATAAATTATAAGAACTCTTTGGCTCTTAAGAAAAATTGTATCACTATATTACTTATGTCTACTTTTCTTTTTAAATAAAAACAAATGTTTGTTCCAATAGCCTGATTCCAATATTTTTTGCAAAATTACAAACATAAAAATTATGAAACCATCCACAATTCAGCTCCAAATCCAATTCGACAGGAACGCTCATTTCTGTTTTAAAAAAAAAACAATATAATGTGCCGATTATTTAATTTTACTTACTTCTCTTTTTCTTTATTTGAATGAAACTGTATCGTACATTGTACTAGGTGAATAAAGGTAAAAAAAAAGTAAACGATACTAATAATATACTAGCTATTTATCAATAAGTTTACCATTCATTTCAAAGGTTTGTATTTAGTATTTTAACCAAATCAATATAAAAATATTAAAATTATACTTTATTTTTGTGTCTTTACATGAGTTATGTCAAGTTTCAAGAGCGAAGGTAATTTTTTCAATAGACTCTTAATATTCAAAAAACATAAAAATTACAATTTTATATTCTATCGTTTTTTACATACCTAATTGATTTGAAATGTTACCTATGTCCTACATTTAAAATTTCTTAGTATGCAAATGATAGAAATATAATTTTATATTAAATGTTTCATGTATTATTACATAATCATGCAATAATAACTATGAATCTACAATATAATTTACAATACAATTTATATTTATCAGAATCACTATAATAACTACGTGACTAGCGTAGTTAAGCGTTAGTACATAATTTCCAGTATAAAGATCTTTTGTATGATGAAAATGTATTTATAACTTTTTTTGTAATATTATTACTCCTTGGTAATATTATCGAATAATTTTAGAACACTCTTTTAATTATTAAAAATAAATAAATAATAACTGTGATCCCTCTCACCATAGATCGTGAGAGGGGGCCCGAGATCAGTAGTGAAATAATAATGATGATTGTAATAAAAAATAACAAAACATTGTATACATAAAAATAAAAAAAATTACCTCGTTTGCTAAATATTGAAAGTAAAATCTAAGAGTACGGCGTCGAGTTTAAATGGGGCTTTTTCGTAATTTCAATGATTTCTGAGGCGCAATAATTCCTTCTTTTGATTTTTTCAATCGGTCTCTGCATTTTTGCATGCCGGCTGCGATTATAAAGATTCTTGTGTCATCATTATCAAAATTAAATAAGTGCAGAACAGGATGCGGACGTTCCAATTACCACCTTTATAAATAAGGAATAAAGGAATCTTCGGCCTGTGATTGTGGAGCGCCAGATCAAACTATAGCCCATATTGTAAACGATTGCCAGCTGTACTTTTATCCCTATGGTCTTGAAGAACTTCATCTTCTGACTCCAGCTGCTGAGAAGTGGCTTCGCCAACTGACACTGGAAATTTTAATTAGAATTCAGGCAGCTCTAGGCCAAACGATATGATGATGATGATTATCAAGGCTTGTTTAATGTTGCCATTAATTAACGATTTCACTTTTTATCTGTGTCAATATATTTTCCTTTCAAATCCAAAGAGTTTCGCGGCGTGTCACCAAAGACCACTTGTCATTTTCAATATTCACTTACTTCCTAGATCTATGACGTCACCTCGGTAGGTGTATATAATTTGTTTGTGTTGCCGTCTCAATTTTTGAAGTATATAAATGCTTATTGCATTGCTAAGTTTTAGGAATGTACGCGAAACTAAACGTGACAGGAACATCAAGTTCTCGTCGATAGGAAATGACATATTTACTGTAGTTTAAAACAAGTGCCTTCTAAAGTAAGTTAGTATTTCTTATGTAACAGATATATCACTGTTCGGTCGGCCTTAGCATAGCAGATCATTTTAGTTCTTTGTCACTCTAACTATAACAATAGTTCAATATTAAAACCTTAATATTTGAATGTCATTATTGGGGCGACATTGTACTCGGGTGGTCAGCTACTTGTGAGGCCGACAGGACGTAGACTATCTAATTGTAGGATTGTGTCAACTAAGGTCTTTATAATGGACAGTCAAAGAAAGCTTCTTTCCATACACTGTCACCATATGGCTCCCATAATTGTTAAGCCGATGATGTTGTGCAATATGCAGCCAAATTAGTATTAATATTTTATAACTATGTAATACTTTTTTCTTGCTATTGTCTCAAATATTGTGGTGGTTCGTGACCTAGTTAATTGAAAAAAGAACAGAAATATTTAAGGAGAAATGTTGTGAATATTATAACTGATTTATGGACGTGATTTGGTGGATATTTTTGTCATTAATTGCAAAGAAATATACAGATTTTCACAAAGCAATTGGAAAGTTGGAAAAAAACGTTATGAGAATGTTTATTTGTTGTCCAGTAGTTAGTAATATACTGACTTAGAGCTACCACTTACTGTGCGTTGTTTAATCATTATAATTTTTAGAATATGATTTCAGTTTAGAGTGTATTCTAGTAAAATGAAAAATAGTAGTGCAACTTTTCTTTAATTTGAATGAATTTGTTTTTTAAGAGAATCGTAGTTTTTCTCTATCTATGATCTTATTTGGAAGAATCTCACCGCAGTTCAGTCAGTCTTCATTTGTCTTAGATATTCTATACTTCTTAGTTATTTCTTTGACCCCAGTCAGAGTTCCCAAACTCTCTTTGCATTACGAGTAGATTTTTCTATTTAATTCAAGCAGTTGTAAATGAATTTTGACTAAGCAGTATAAATAACAACGCTCTCATCTAAAATAGTTTATCCCAGCTTGTTTGTTGCATTTATTTAGTCTATTATGCCCGTATAATTATATGGTAATACAAATGTTGGCAAACCGTTTTCATAACGAATTGAAATGATATTTAAATGAATAATGCCCTAACATAAATACGTAGTCAATTTTTTTATGAGAAAAATATCTCACCGAATCTAGTCCAGAAATATTCATTAAACTGTGGTCACATAATTTAATTATTAATCATTTACAAATTAGAATTACTTAATATTATATTCAATAATAATTATTAGAATATTTTTACTTACTTATAAAATTATCTATTAGCTGTGTACCAAACATAAATTACATATACCTATTTTGTACAATTATCTATAATTATATCAATGTGTCATATTTGATGCCAAAAATGTTATTTGTTAAATTCTGAATTTAATTTCCTTTTGGATATGCCAATATGCCTTTATATACATTTTGAAATGAAGAAATGGTTATACTGTATAATTTCGGTACGTTTATGTATACAGAATTGGGTTAATTAATTGAGTAAGTACTATATTGTAATGTTTTTTTTTCTATTTTTAACAACGGTAATTGGTTGTGGGGGCTAGTTACAGTTCTTTTTGTTTTTGTCAATTGAAAACAAACTAGAGCTGTATTCAAGTCATTTCACTAATGTTTAGAATTTAAACACGATTTAAATTCCATAACCAAAGTTTCAATAAAGGTTTTTAATTATTTAATTGTGTTTTAATATTTATTTGTGTATAAGAATTCCTCAAATTTATTTTTCCATTATTATTGACTGCTTTTGACTTTGTTTAGATACCCAATGAATTTGTAATATTTATTTGCAGAAGTACAGTCAGTGTCAATTAGTTAATACCACCCAAATCGTCTATTTTGGTTAATATTGGTCTATTTTGATTTATCCTTGCACATAATGACAAAAAAGTACCTCATATCATTTGCAGAGAGAAAATAAAAGAAGGTGCAGGGGCTGTAGGCAGATAATGATTATTTTGAAACTAAATATCGGCGGTATAAGATATCCGAGAATGTTTGTTTTTTATAATAAGGGAATATTTCAAATATTACTTACAATCTAAAGGTTGTGGTGCGTGTTAATTAAAACAAGAACTTAAAATGTAGTACCAGATTTATTTTGGCCTAAAAGAAACAAATCCAAAAATTGTCTAAATTGACTTTATATCTTCTCCCTCCTCGTAACTTACAAATAATAATAGTTGGAGGGGGGCGCGTATGATATTTGTTCATAAGCGTAGGACAGGGTAGGTTCGTATTCAATTTCAGGAGTATACGCGATGGTTGGCTCGTACTCGAGGTATGGGGAGTATGTAATAACTGGTTCAATCGCGTAAGTGGTCGAAGGTGTCGCGCAGGGAGATGGCAAGTAAGTGGGGGGTGGGGGAGGGTAGGAGACCGGCGCGGGGTACACGACGGGGGCAGGCGAGGACGTGCCGCACGGCGCGGGCCCGGGGTACACTATCGGGGCCGGGGAGGGGGGCAAAATTTGGGACGGCGCGGGGTACACTATTGGTGCCGGGGCAGGGGCTAGTTTAGGTGCGGGGGCAGGGTAAACGAATGGTGCAGGTGCAGAAGGAAATATCGGTGCGGGAGCAGGGTAGACAATAGGTGCCGAAGGGGCAGGGTAGACAATTGGTGCTGGTGCGGGAGGCATAACAGGTGCTGGGGCGGGGTAAATAATAGGAGCAGGGGCTGGAGGCAATACAGGTGCTGGGGCGGGGTAAATAATAGGAGCAGGGGCTGGAGGCAAGGGTGCAGGGTACACTATAGGTGCAGGAGAGTTGTTGGCGCAATATGGAGATGGAGATGGTGCTGGCAAATAAGGCTGCGGCTGGTAGTAGGTCGGCGGCTGAGGCGGGTAGTATGCCGGCGGCTGCGGCGCTGGCTTGAAATTGGCCGAAGCCAGCTGGAAACAAAGATTTGTTTTTAGAAAAGTTAAAGTAGTTTCAACATCAAATTTCAATAATTATAACTAGTCATTGTATAAGTATAGAAAGTGTGATAAACAAAATCTCAATATGAATATAAACACAAAAATGCAGCACACTTATACTCGTATATCCTTATAATCGTATACAGTTGTACTCGTACAACTGTATAAAACTAGATAGGCAGTTAATTTGTAGATTAATTACAATTCCTCGTGGAAATAATACAATTAAATTTCTTTATAATGTAATCTGTAAAAATGCTGTGTGTTATTCAGAAAGCTGACTTTCATACAAACTCTTACATAATAAGGAGTTTATTTTAAAATTGATGTTTCTGTATGATTGGCTGATAGCATATATAAATAAATACACTTCAACACAATACTAAGGATGAAAAAGGTAAACATAATATATAGGTATTAACCCGTTTCTCTTAACAGACTTATTTTCTAAAAGTAGTATTTTGCAATTTGTAAATAATAATAATTTAATATGAATTAAATGAATTCTTACCTGGAAAACAGCTAAAGCAAAGACGAATGCAGCCTTCATGATGTGCAGTGAGAGTGTGCTCATGAGGACGCTCTACCCGCTCTATATTCACGCCCTTATCTCTACACTTGCACCATACCCTAGTCTTGGTTGTCTATTTCATTATTAATACGTTATCGTATCAATTAATTACTGTATAGTATTTCTTTTTGCAAACTATTATTTTTTTTACTTCTTATTAACATTTTCATTGTTGCGTGGTTATGTCGTATCAATTAATTGTAAAAAGGGAAAGGTAAGTTTTATTTGGTTTTCCAGAACAATGTTCTATGTCTATAGTTTAAATGTAAATTTGAGGAGGACATTTTAGTTGGCAGTTATAATGGGTTTTCATAGGGATCCCTAATTAAAATCGATTAATTTCGTAGCCTATATTACTTGCGAAGAATTTAGCTTTCTGATGGTCACAGAATTTTGAAATCTATCTAGTAGTTTTGGAGCCTATTATCGATAAGGGTTCAAAACTTCTGGACAGATTTTAAAAGGAAAACAAACGAATATTTTATCTTTTAAATAGTTACGGTACACATTCGTGTAATGTTATATTCTATTACAATATATAATGACATTCTTAGTACCATATTTAGATTTTATTTAGTTAACCCTAAAAAGCCGATATGTATATTTGTAAACACCAGAAATTTTTGTAGCGGTTGTGTTTATTTATGAAATCACGAATTCTCAGAAACTGCCTGTCCTAGGAGTCTCAAATTTTGCTAAAGGCTTCTGTTTAGAACAAAGCCGCAAACTTTAGCGAAAATTCAACCCGCAAGGAGGTGAAATTTGGTGGGAAATTTCGTCTAAATCTTCTTTTGTTATCGTATTTCCAATTAATATGTAGTCAATTATTTTTTAACAGCCCTTACTAAGGAGGGAATAGGGGGTGTAATTTTGTGGGCATCTTTTATTTTTATAGCTATCGACTCTAAACTCACATTAGTAATATAGTATGTAATTACTAAAATTAAGTAAGCATTTGCTTTATATGTAGAAATTATCCCTTAATTAATGGGAAAATAGGGGTTTGTAAGCTTATGTAAAAATTTGTCACTTTCAATGATTTTAAAATTAGGGCTATCTTCGGAACGACTAGACAACTTTGACTGGGCTTTTAGTGATGGCAATGGCTGGCTGGCTGATATGACAAGGAGTCATTTAGGTTGATTTTAACGTAGGAACCTGAAACGATCTAACAAATTTTGAATAGACTTGACTTTGGAAATGATTTTAATACACACCTACTGTCAGATAAGCAACAAAAACTTTTTTCATTTCGGAACGGTCTTTAATTTCCAGGAAGGATTCTACGGGCTGGATTCATTTTGACGGGATTTTTATTGGCAGATAGCTGATGTTGTAAACCCCTATTTACGCTATTTTTCAACCTAAATCACGGGCAACAATCACTAGTTTAGTAATTTACGTTTAAGATAGGTGCATACTTTGTATATGTGCATGTTAGATAATAACTTATGTCCGTTTCATATTTTAAAATAACATTTCCAGTAATAAAACATAATATTTTTAAAACCTATTTGATATCAAATTATATTTCATAGAAATGAATTCCTGATATCTACATAATTCTAAGAATGTTTACAACACTTATTTAATTAGTAGCATTATTGAGCAGTATTGCTGTTATTGCTTATTCTCGTTATCTTGTATTTCGTACGTGATCTTGATGTGTTTTATTAAATACTTACCTATTTACTACTACTAAGTAAACGGAAATGAACCCACATAATTAACTTAAATTTATGTGTCTTTTTGATGACGAAACAACACTTGTTTCTACTGAATTTTGAATGCTATTTTAAGGCTTGGGTCTATTCGTCCATTAAAGTTTTTTTGGTGAAGAAGGTACGGTACTTTTTCAAAATATACATTTAGTCGAGGCGATTTAGCTAATTTTCAAAACGGCTACACTGCTTTTTACGGGATTAGCAAATATGCTGTTATAATCAGAAATTAGGAAATCCTTAGCTGAACTGGAGTGACCGGCAAGATGAAGTGGCAGTGGGCGGGGCGCATAGCTCGACGAATAGAAACGTAGTAGAGTACGGACTCTCACCCTATGGAACGATGATGCAGTCAAGGCGGCAGGAAGCTGGTGGATGCAGGCGGCACAAGATCGATCAAAGTGGGAAACTATTGGGGAGGCCCATGTTTAGCAGTTGCTTTCGTATGGCTGAAATGATGGCGATATCTTCTGCATTCAATGACACACTGTCATTAAGGGCAGTGAACTTAAAAATATAGGAATTGACACACACAGTTTTCCTATGTTAATTTAATTTAGCAATTAATTTATTTCGCTAAGTGCTGACACAAAGGTTAGTAGATAAGTTTGTAGGTACTGAATGGTTCCTTCAGCAAATTAGCTGACACCAAATTATTGTCACGACGCCTGACCGTAAATACCTACATAAAGTAAAAAAATATGGGACTACACGAAAAGTGCTTATGTTTGCGTTATTCTAATTGTTACGTTGTTGAAATACAACAGAATTTCATCATATCAGTATTTTAGCATTATCTGCCCTAGATTTAAGCTAGGATTTAACTGATCTCACCAGATATGGCTGAATTCCGGTTATTACATGGGGCGACCTGACCTCCACAACACAGAGGGAAAACCTCATTTCTTTTTATGGTTAAACCTGTTGGCAGGATATCAGAAGGCAACGACTTACGCCATAGATGTTCATGACATCCGAGACAAACGGCTTAACGTGCTTTCCGAGACAAGGAGCAAGCGATAATTACGGACATAACTTCAAAAAGTAATAGGAACGGGGTTTGAACCCGAGACCCTCTGGATTAAAAGCCACTGGGCTATTGCCGCTCTAATACAACAGTTCAAATAGGTCGTCATCATCTAAGGAATCCATAAAATAATTTGCAAATTCACGAAGTTGGGATAATTGCTTAATTTTTTTATGAACCGCCTAGTCCAAACCTGATGAAGTGAAATATTATTTCTTTGATAAACATGGTCTATCGGATAAACAGGTGATATGTTACAAATAAAACATTACAAATGTTTGCCTTATACTCAAATGCATGCAAACATTTTAATGGCACTTATATTTAAATCTAATGAAATATAAGTCAGTAACGTACAATAATGAAATAGGAAGAAAAAAAATATACTTTAAGACGCAGACACACTAGGCATTTAAAAATTCTCGCAAAGATAAAAACATTAATTAATAAGATTTTCGCGTAGCGTCATATAAAAAAAAAGTTATCGGTCGACGACTTAAATAAAATTCACTTTTAAGTGTTAAATAAGATTTTTTATCAAAGGATTAAAGGGTGAGCCTGATGAAATAAGCTAAACATATTCTGGTCAGAATAAAACACATTACATTCTAAAATTGGATCAAATAAAACAATATTTAACGGCATCCGTACAATATATTTATTTAATACGCTAAATTACATATAGATATATTTTAACTTATTAACCGCCAATTACTGTAATTTGCTAAATATAAGTTACTAAGTTAGTGCATAACCTACAATATACAACAGTTCCTTGACGTTACGGACTTTTGGAACGATCCAGTAGTAACACATTCGCAAAAAGGTTATATGCCCTATGCCCATTTTACTTTGATACACATCGATAAAACGTAACGTGTACATAATAAACCTTTATGGTTAAGACTCCTTACACCCCTTTTCTCACCGATGTTTTCCGACCCAAAACAGTCTGGCAGTAAAGCAATATTAAATCCAATGCGGCTGCGGCGTACTGACTATATCACGTTTCGAATCTAACAAAAGAAGCAATGAACGGGCACTACTGAATCGTTGCAAAAAGTCAGACCTCTTTAAAACATTATCAATAGGTACAGTCGAGCTCAATATATATTCAAACGTAGTAACAAAAATAAACAGGCCCTTGTTGTATAGGTACAAGACAACGTACAACAATGTATGCAGCAGTTATAGTTTGATTCCTGGCTTTGTACGGAGACAATAAAAAGATTATAGACAAGCAGGTCATGACAAAATGGCACGTCATTTTAAGCACACAGTAATGTGTGATTTCATTATACAAGTCAATATATTAAGCCTAAGTAATGGATAGCGGTCAAAATATATTAAATGTTTGAAGACATTCAACTGACAAATACATATTTTAAGGATATGTTTTAAAAGCCTAAATAGAAAATACTCGGCAGACGAAATGCAGTTTTGGATGAAGTAATCTTTCTTAGACTATTTGGACATTTTAAAACAGGCCGTAAGTCTCATAATGCCAGCTTCGCACAATGTCACTTAACTTAGTCGCTGATTACACAATTGGTTAAGATTTGTTTTTATAATCAAGCAAAATTTCTTTATTTTATATATTTTGAGTCGTTCTGCGCTTAAATTAACGTCATACGAGCCAAGTAAATATTATAAGATTTTAAAAAAAAAATTGTCAATTACACCAATTATTTAGTTACAAGATTATTTATTATCATTAGGAATTTGTGTCATAGATTATAATATAATTATGTCATAACGGATTAACATACGAAAATTTTTATGTTAGTACGTACTTAATATACATAACTATAAAGATACCCAGACCAGAAAAAGTATTCATGTTAATGCACACAAAGATTTGTCCTGTGTAGGAATCTAACCCACGACCTTAGATGTGGAGTACGGGTATACTCGCCACCACGCCATATAGGTCGTTAAAATCCGAAGAGATTATCTGTTTTATTCTTTCAATGTAATAATAATATTCATGCATAAATATATTTGTATGTAGGGTCATAGAGTCTTTTGCGGAGATAGCAAAACAACCTCAGCTTCAAATTGAAGGAAAGGAAATAACCTATTGCTCTCTATGGCCCGCAGTTTAAATGTTCGTAAATTGAGTCAAAAATCGATGTTTAAAATTTTGCATATTCAGTAAAACAGTTCCAGAAAACTGACGTTGCAACTAAGCTTAATTAGAAATACTACTACTGAGAGATTAAATAGGATTAATAGAAGCATGCAAAATTTTATTTCGGGTCAGTGAAAAAACAGACAGACATGTTGAGTTTAAGGATAATTGTTAAGCTGCAGCATAAACAACAGCGAAATATATCTTGATAGGATCTAAGACGAAGGGAGATCGAAAAACAATTAACAAAGTTAAGGCGTATTTATAAAGGTCAGTCATTAGATGGGTGACCGTTTGTGTGGCATTTAAAAACGCGCAAGTTTGTGCTTCACCATGATGCCGTAGGTTTTTTAAAGCTACCAAATTTTAATTGGATCTAATGTGTCGTAACGACTACCGCAGTGATAACCGGGATCGGGGAACCGGGGCATAAATGCCCCTTAATACCTTTAATAATACCTTTGTTGTTTAAATTGTTATCTAAATTGAACTGAAAATCCCTTGATGACATATTTATCCAAAAGTACCTTAATAACTCTCACTTTGGTTGGTATAAGAGTGTGAAAGCTTGTATCAGCTGGCTTATCAGTGGTTTTAATTGTTAATATAATTATCAGAACATCCACTTCACTGAAATTCAAGATTACATTAAAGATAACATTAATTCACTAAACGTTATTGAACTCGACTGTACAATAATGTATTTATTTATTAAGTTAGACAATATAGTTATCTACGTTTTGATTTATTCAATTAGTTAATTCTATGTTATATATTTATTTATATGAATAAGCAATAGTAACATACACTTGATTTATCGGTCGGAGCGCCTACTCTGAAACTATGAGAAGTTCGCATCGCGGTTATTATTTAATTTATGGGCAACGAATGATATATAAAGTAATGTAGATACGTCAATAGTGTACAGAAAGCATTAATAGTGCCATTAGATTTATATAAATAACCAACATTAGGAGGACATTGCTGATAATCTCGCAAAACTTTGTAACCTTAAATCGCTTATGTTGAGAATAGATTTTATTGCCAAGGTTTGAACTTGGTGCAATTCGGTAGCTTGACCATAAGCTTAACCGGAAGACTGCAAATTCAACTAAATATATAGACAGGGTAAAAAACAAAGATTATTTTTGAAACCATAACGTATCTACTTATTTTTAATATCATCGTTGAAATACACATAATTGTTTTTATTTAATCAGACAGTATATTATTATTAAAATCAACATCAACATAGCCTTAATAAAACACGTTACTTCAGTTTAAATATTATTCTACTGATTTTTTTTTGTAATATTTATTTTTAAGGTGAAGAAGCTGTTTTTGCTTCCAGCTTTTAGATGTTGACTTTGAATAAATATTCATAATTATACGATTAATTCTGACGTGATATCTGGTATCGGCGTTTGGGACAAAACTAGTTAGCTACCAAATGAAAACATTAATAAAAATAAGTGTATGTAATCTGAACATATTCAAAGTTGCTATATAATGGCCATAATATTGGCCACGATATCATCAAACAAATTCTTATATTACATTCAATATTCAAACAGAGGTTAATATAAAACATGATAAAAAATAAAACGATATCAAAACAAAAAATATATAGGTCACTTCAAAGAACATTATTAATAGTCTAGAACTGTTCTATGAAAATGTTAATTAAATTGCACTGATGTCTTCTTATTGGTTTAAATTATGATTCAAATTAGTCTTAAACGTATATTTTGATTAATAATATTGTATACTGTCCTTACATCTTTGATAGCTATTTATATGAGAAATGTTATAAAAACAGGTTTTTGTGTAATTAATAATTTAATGTTTCAAAGTGTTTAACTTTTTCTTATATCGCTTAAATATTGATGACTTTAACGTTTTTTTAATTAATGCGACATAAAAAATACGCGGGAAAATCTTAATGTTTTAAGATATTGGAATTACATGGGACATTCCTTGCTTTGCCCTTGTACCCTTTAAAAGTATTTTTGCAACGATTAATGTTATCATCGTAATCATCATGATTACCAAAGCCGTTTTCGGAGAAGTTACATATATTTCGGGCTCAAAGTGCTGTGATCAGAATAGCAACAAGTACAGAACAAATTCTTAAAACTGACTAAGTATAAAGATTAGTTATTAAAACATTTATTTATTAAGACATATATATTGAAGGCAAATCGTCAAAACACTGCGCTATGGAAGAACTTGATTGAAACATTCAAAGTAATGATTTCAGTATATTATTTCTTTAAATAATAAATAAATCATTAAACGACCAGTATACAACGGTTGCTAAGCGTATAATATTGACCTCAAAAAGAGAAAATGTAAAACCAGTTTTAATTTTGTCGTTTACTCAATTAAGAATTAACGTATATCGCTATTCTTTATTTATTTTGACTTTCTGATCATGCTATTTAATATGTCTTTTATATTTTCTCAAGCAGCCTAGGCCTTTTACCGTCATATTCCATAACCTACATAAACACTAGAAAGAAAAACACGCAGAATTCAAGAATTACACTAATTCATAAGTTATATTATGTCTAAAAGTTAACGACTATATAATATAATTATATGGTGATAAACAATACACAATGTACCCTATATATTCTGACCACCGCTAATGCAGCACCCCGAAAACATAACACTAACACTCTTTATGGTCGAAATTTGAGAAAAATGCGATTTAATTAATATATGACAACACTAATAAATTATGATGGTTGTAACTTTTGTTTTCACTAATTTTCCAAACAATTTCAAGAAGCAATTTCTCAAATTTCGTGTCTATAGGGCTGATGACAGATAACGAAAGTATATATTATTCTTATAGCGTTTACAGCTGGTAGGCAAATTACGCGAGATACGAGTAGGTGTCTAAGGTCCCGGGGGCTCTCTCCAGGTACTGTTTGTCGATTAGAGCCTCTATGCATTTCTTGATCATGGCCACGGACGGCGCGAACGAGCCACGAGCCTGAGATACTACCTCTTGGATGAGTTCTGTGTGTCGCAGTACCTTTATAGTGAAAAATAAACACCCATTAAAACTGTAGGAAATATTCAAACATGAATTGTTTGTGAGATTGGATTTGTAAAAGTCGAATAGAAATAAGTGTTTCTTATACAAAAAGTCAAAATAAAATATAGTGAAAACTTTTATAACTGTGTATATTTTTTTATTATTTATTTTATAATGGCGGGAACCAAGTAAATGGCGACTAGGAAGTATCGACTGATATAGGGAATGAGATCACATTTAGTACTATTTAACAAATGAGAACCAAATGAGATCCGTTTATATTATATAAGCAGGGGCAACTGAGATTTTGGTAGAGTATGCAGTATGTAGCGCTACTAGCGGTATACTCGTTTATTTTATCTAATTAGTCTTAGCGGTCGGGGTATGCAGTGCTTATTTTCACGGATAGTGTTCACGCTGAACTTATAACCGGTATGTCTTTGCAGTACTAGAGATGCAATATGTATGTGTGTATTGAGTATGGTTCGTTGTGTCAGAGTTAGTTACCTTCCTCTGCTTCATGATCCTGACGAGCGCAGCTTGCAGGTACATTTTTCTGTCGTCATCGCAGTGCGTGGCCGGAGCCTCTTCGGTAGCGCCCGCTGGGGCTCCGGCTAAATACACAAAAGGATACGTTACAACCAGTGACAGGTAAGTTGAACAAAAATGGTGGTTGTCTACGCACGTACAGTCAGCGTCATACAGCTGGTAATATCCAAAGTGCCATAAACATCGACTTACGTATCTATTGTAATGAGCTTTAATCATGTTTCGATATGGCGAGTGCATTTAAACTATTTGACTGTATAGTGGCCACGAATATTACACAATTATTACTTAATGAAATTTTTGATCTAATCCTGCCCTCTCTTTAACTCTCCCGTATAACGTGATGGTCTTAAAATATTTTCATACAGACTAACACTTGAACCAAGTAATTAGAACAGCCGTTCTTCTGTGGGAGCATGCGGCGGCAAGCCTTGACCTTGTGACCGTGCTCATTCCACGGTATCGAACGCTCTCGTTCTTGGACTGCATCACTGCCTACATAAAGGATGTAGTAATTATGACGTGTCACACTAAAATAAATATAACTAGTGCCACGCTATCCCTTCGATTCGGTGGATTTTCATCAAATATTTTGCAACTTGGGAAACAATATAGTTTGTTATTCTAAAGAACATCGTAGCTCTCTATTAGTGAAATATGTCTACACATCAGTTTAGTAGTTTTAGAATCTATTCAACGCAAACAATCAATCAAAAATTATCTTTCTTCTTTATAATATTAGCATGATAATATATTTAGATTTATGATGTTTTTATTATTAGAAAGGGTCTACTTGGCCCGAGGAGGATTCGAACTCACGACCTCTGGATAACCGATCCACTGCACTCTTTACTGCTTTCATCTTATCTAACTATAGCATTGTAAATGGATAAAAATATTAAAATTATGAGAATATTTAAAGATGTTGTAATCTCTTACCTTGGTGCACTGGCGCTGCCTGGGCGAGCCGCAGTTTGGTGCGCTTGCTGGAGAATGTCAGGTTCAGCGACAGTGTCGTCTCATCGGCCTCCAAACCTGACGCAATGACCAAATTAATTTTATACCCTTTTATATTTCATCCACATGAAATCTACTGATGCACTGGTGTACTGGGATCGTACCAAGATCTTAAAAGCCTAAGTCAACCTCAGCTGCAAGTGATGCACCTGCCGATCAACGCGCGAAGTGCTGGCTAACATAAAAATGTCGGCGGTGCTGTGTGGGCACCATTTCAATACAAGTTGAGTTCTTCTTTCACTTAAGTTCCTATTACTCTATTCTTGATTTGTGTTAACTATATTTTGTACTTATTTTATGTTATTTTTTGCAACTTGTATTGAATAATTATTTTTCTTTCTTTCTCGGTGAGCGGCAATAGACTCGCCAGTTATTACGTTGGACCAAAAATATTATTAGCGAAATGTGACTGTATAATATTCCTCTGCGTACCTCTTTGGGGAAGCAGGAGTGTTTGTTTGTAAGGTAATGTGTTACTGCGCATCGAAGGTTATTGTTAAATTCACGTGCCGAATTATAATCATATATTTTCCTAAAATAGGTAGTACAAATAAAAAAAATTGGTTGCCTTTAAAGTCGGTATACGGGCGAAAGTTTTACGTGACAACGACTTTGAGTGGTAAAATAACTTTAATGTGAATATTCATTCGTATAGTAGGAAGAAGCATGAAATAATAGTAACAATTTAAAACATTTATTTATACAAAGAATTATATTTATGTCTGTCTCTCTCGCTCTTAGGCGGGCTAACCATGCCCGAGTGGAAGGAACGCGTGCCTCTCACTCGCTCTCATTGTGACCGCATAACGTGAGCGGAGCGTAACGCAGTTTCTTGAAGTGTCACCCGGCAAACCAATTTATAAGACGTTGTCACGTATTCTTCGCCATCAATAAAATAGCATGCAAATATTTTATTAATATAATTTAAATTCTAGCATTATCTCGATTGCCCTAGACTTAAGCTTAGGGCCCTGGGTCTAATCACGGGTCCAACCAGATTTTGCCTGAATTTCTGTAACGTTATAAATTATGGTAGTCATATGTATGTTTTTACCTCCATTTGGTGTCAGCAGTCCTGCCTCGAGAAGTGGGCGCGCGTGTCGGGCCCACGACTCCTCGTTCAGCTGGAGAGTCTCCTTCAGCTCGCGGACAGTCCATGAGTCCTGGTTCTCGAAGTTCAATAGCAGCGCGCACTGGAACCGTTTGACAATGTTAATTACTACATACATACAATCACGCCTGTTTCCCGAAGGGGTAGGCAGAGGCATATTATGTTACTAATTGCAACATATTAACCGATAAATTCAAGTAAGGAATAAGATGAATTTATAATCTCATAGATTTGAAAATATGGCATTAAACTAATGAACAAAATGTGCTAAATTATTAACAGCGAACATAATATTTAATATTTTTAAATAATATGTCCACATCTGTAACTCCAAATTGGGAACTTTACAAACTGTATAAAAATTATTAGATAGAACTGTATAAGCTATTATAAGTCAATTAAAGAACTTCAGTTAAATAAACTATTGTTTTAGTAAAATAGTTTTTAAAAATCTTGGCTAAAGTATTAGAACATTACATAAATTGGTACTAAATAATTTTATATGATTGTTAATTCTTAAATGGGTGACGGTTCGTGTGTTAAGCAGTTGGTTAAAGTTAAAAGTATTATAAGGCGGCCTAAAAAAGTTATACAGCAGGACGACACCCACCTGCCTCTGTCTATGCTGGATTCTGACCAGCGTTCGGATGATGAATAATAAGTCGTAACTAACCGATATATTATTTTAAAAAAATGTTCTTTTTTTAGAATGTATGTTTATTTCAGTAATAATTTAAGAAGGCATGTCCACATTATTGCATTTAATGACACTACTCATCCGAACTCTGATTATGACCCAATATACTCTTACATTGGTTCGTGATTGGTGGCCCGAGTTTGGCAGTGGGACGTTAATGGGCAATTGAATGGTATGTGGTAGGAGAGTTCGAAAAGCAGGACGTCACCTATGAGTTTGAACAATGGGTCATCCCAATACCCTCGTACCCTGAGAGGAGACCCGAGCTCTGTAGTAGGTCGTTAATGGGTTGAAACAATGAGGATGATGTATCGGAGAAGATTTTAAACAGCAAGTCGCCCAAGACACATTTACATTGATAGAAGACCCATGCTCTGTAGTAAGTCGTTAATGGGTTGAAACAATGAGGATGATGTACCGGAGTGGTAGGTGGTAGAAGAGTTTAAACAGCAAGTTGCCTTCGTCTGTGGTGGAGTAAGACACCCCATACACTTTTACCTTGATAGAAGACCCGTGCTCTGTCGTAAGTCGTTAATGGGTTGAAACAATAAGGATGATGAACCGGAGTGGTAGGTGGTAGAAGAGTTTAAACAGCAAGTTGCCTTCGTCTGTAGTGGAGTAAGATCCCATACACTTTTACCTTGATAGAAGACCCGTGCTCTGTAGTAAGTCGTTATTGGGTTGAAACAATGAGGATGATGTACCGGAGTGGTAGGTGGTAGAAGAGTTTAAACAGCAAGTTGCCTTCGTCTGTGGTGGAGTAAGACCCCATACACTTTTACCTTGATAGAAGACCCGTGCTCTGTAGTAAGTCGTTAATGGGTTGAAACAATGAGGATGATGTACCGGAGTGGTAGGTGGTAGAAGAGTTTAAACAGCAAGTTGCCTTCGTCTGTGGTGGAGTAAGACACCCCATACACTTTTACCTTGATAGAAGACCCGTGCTCTGTAGTAAGTCGTTAATGGGTTGAAACAATGAGGATGATGTACCTGAGTGGTAGGTGGTAGAAGAGTTTAAACAGCAAGTTGCCTTCGTCTGTGGTGGAGTAAGACCTTATACACTTTTACCTTGATAGAAGACCCGTGCTCTGTAGTAAGTCGTTAATGGATTCGAACAATGCGGATGATGTACCTGAGTGGTGGTTCCACTGAGATGGTACAGTCGTGCGGTGTATCGAGTGCGCAGTTCGCCGGTACAGAGATGGTGCAGCCAGGCGAGGCGGCGACCGCTGAACATGTTACGGTAAAAGGCCTCGAACAGGCGCGCGGGACGCTCCAACTGCGGCGGCGGCGCCAGCGGGGCCATCGCTCCGCCCAGGGGCCAAGCGCCCGCCTGAAGCACCTAAATAACCCACACAACACTTATTACTTCTTATGTGCGTATGTATTGATGTATGTTTGACACCGTTTGACGACCGATAAAGTAAAGTAGTAAAGTAAAGTAAAAAAATTATTTATTTCATAAACTATTATACATAGTTCTTGAAAACGTCATGATTACAAATGAAAAAAAAATACATTCGAAATAATATTACACTAAATCACGAAGCTTAGATTCACTTACATGCAACAAAACAATTTAAAAACAAAAAATAATTAAGTGTAAGTGAATATGGCGTGGAGGTCAGTATATCTGCACTTCACTCGAGAGGTCGTGGGTTCGATTCCCACACAGGACAAATCTTTGTGTGCATGAACATGAATATTTGTTCTGGTCTGGGTGTTCTCCTATGTATCTTAAGTATGTATTTACAAAAAAAAAAGTATTAAGTATGTTTATCCGTTATTTGGTATCCATAACACAAGTTCTTAATGATACTTATCTTGGAACTAAATAATTGGTGTGATTGTAAGAGAATATTTATTTATTTATTATTTAATTATGTTTGTCACTTTTTCACGCAAAAATTACTGCACGGATTTGGAAAAATAATAGCGCGCAGGTTGTTTATAACCTAGATTCAGACTTCTTGGCGGGAAAGTGAGGCATCATGTCTGCAGTTTTGTTTTATTATCTAAAATTTGTGATATTTCGAACATTAATGTGTAATAACAGTGGATTATTAATAGTTATAAGTGTTTGTAAACGTACATAAGTGTTGGTAAATGAAACAAAACAGTGCAACATAACTTTTCAAATTCTCTCTAGAAGTTCATGTGAGATCTCAGTATAGCACCACATCTTTACTGAGGACTCAAGGGGTTTAGGGTAGGTCATCTCATTTACCATTTATCATCATTTTCACCACTCATTATCATTTACTATGATTTATATATTATTAATATATCTCTTACTTGACACTGGCTAAATGTGCTAAACGCACGAAGCCATTATTTAAAACAAAAAAAACCTAGATTAACTCATGGGATACTTTGAATCCCGATATTCCTACGAGAACGCGGATAAAAACTTAAGTAAATACTACATGTGTACCTGTATGCTGAACCCTTGGCTGCCCTGGTTGTCGGTGTCCCTGAGATGCTGCTGGAATTTGGCGTTGAGGTCTGCAGACACGGCCACGTCGGTGAACATGCGATGCAGCTTGTTGGTGAACTCGTAGCCGCAAGCCGCCTTCAGACGGTTTATCATCGCTTCTTCCTATGGAACACCAAGTACCCCCTATTGAGACAACGTTACCACCGAAGATGTGCAAGGATGCGTTGCGAAAGATGTGTTATGAACCAATAGAATCGCTGCGCTGACCGAAGCTTGATAAATAAAGCGATTCAATGAAAACGCAGCCTGTGAGACATTGTTATTAACCAAATATCAGTTCTTTTTTTCGATCTTAGGCGCAGAATAGAAAAATAACAACGATTAAATTGACTTCAAACAGAACAATGTAACCCGTAAAGAATGATTCAGAGCCAATGATGGAGTGAGTGAGTTAACGAGCTTGTAATAAAACGAATACTAAGTTATGTTAAATCTCGTTTAAAAAATTATATTATGGTGAGTATATTCATTATAGAGGTTTAGATAAGAAATAACTTTAAAGTGAGATTGACAGTTCAAATAGTGTGATTGTATATTATGTAAGAGAGAAAACACTGAGTGTGTAAAAGAAATATTAATTGTTTCATAAAATAACTTTGTTGTTTTTCGAGTGAGCCCCAAATTAGTTATTATTATTAAAAATGCCACTAAAATTAAAGTCTAACAAAAGTCGCGAAATATATTAATATATAATCCGCTATGACGCCTTTTACGCGAAAATTAATATTGGTTGGTCCAAAACGAAGGGTGGTAAAATTAAAAATTCTAAAATTATTTATTTCATAAACTATTAGACATAGTACTTGAAAACGTCAAAATTAAATATAAATATAGAAAAAACAATGGAAATATTATTACACTGAAATCACGAAGCTTAGATTATGACTTATATGCAACAAAACAATTTAAAACAAAAAATAATTTAGTGTAAGTAAATCTAAGTCTCTGTAAGAAGAACTGGCAAAAAACTCACAGGCTATGTTCTTTTAAATGTATCCATTGGTTTGGTACTTCAATTACATCTTTTCTATCTTCATTTGTCTGTGAAGCTATACAATGCAATATAATATAACATTAACAATATTCATTTCTTGCAAAACGGTCACTAATCCTTATTAGAGCTAAATCTATTTTAAACAACGTTCTGTCCCTCTCTTAACTTTATACAAATGACTGAAATGCTCTGACATTTTCAATCAAATTTTAAAATGCTGTGCAAGCCGCCCTAGAGCTTTGTAAAATCAAAATCATTTACTCAAGTTTGGCTCAATAGAGCTCTTATGAAGGTCAAACTTAAAATTTAACGCAACGAATGGGCATTCACTGTAGTTTATGATGTCGCTTTGATTCGTAACTGGTACTGACCTGGTCCATAGACGCGCAGAGCTGGTGAATGAGGCGGCGGGCCAACGCCCGCGCATAGTACTTCTGGAATACATCCTTGTCGTCGATGTACTTGAAGACGACTATTGCGGCGGAGAGTCTGGCGTCCGCGTCGGCGTCCGGGGCACGGCGCCTTAGTAACGCGTCCATGTAACGGGCTAGCAACTCGGGAGCCCGAGCTGCTCCTTCCTCCACGCCGCGCCCGTTTACTACCGCCGAGCAAGCCTTATCCAGCGCGCCCATAAACGTCTGCGCACCGCTGAATACTTCCTTGAAAAGCTCGCTGTACTTCTCGTGCAGAGATAGCATGGCGTGCACAAAGTGCGTGTGCGCCTGGAACACAATCGTGTTATTTAAATACATACATAAAAATCACGCCTGTTTCCCCGAAGGGGTAGGCAGAGGCATTATATCGACGGTAGCAGTTAACAATGTCGTAAGTGAAAAGTCGTTTTTAACAATATCATAAGTGATAAGTTGTTACTTTTCACTAATCTAAATAGATTATTGTGCCTTGGGCAAATGCCCTAGCTTCTGCGAAAGCAATATAATCTAAATTTAGTCTCACGTTTAGTATTCCTATATGTTTGTGTTTGTTATGTTTGTTTATTGCTATTATTATGAATTATCTGCATTTTAATGAGTGTTAATGTAATTGGTTTATCAAACCGTATTAACATAAATAAATAAATAAACGACATTGTTTAAAGTAACGGCTCTTCACTTACGACATTGTTAATTGCTATCACAATTTATTGCTATTATTATGAATTATCTGCATTTTAATGTGTGTTAATGTAATTGGTTTATCAAACCGTATTAACATAAATAAATAAACGACATTGTTTAAAGTAACGGCTTTTCACTTACGACATTGTTAATTGCTATCGTCGATATATAATCACATTTCGTTAATTATATTGCTGGTCCTACGTAATAGGTGGCGAGCCTATTGCCGCTTATTGGGAACTTGTAACTAGTGAGTAAGTTCTCAAATGCTGACAACTCACTTGTATTATCTTTAATATTTATATAGATGTAAAGCTGTCGATTTAAGTGAAATTTATTTAAAGTCACTTCATTAAAAACTCCCATGATACAGGCCTACAGCCTAGTATGGGGGCTTTATTTTTAATTTATCCATTGTACATACATACATTCACGCCTGTTTCCCCTAAGGGGTAGGCAGAGGCATATTAATACGCCCACACTTCGCCAATTATATAGTTGGTCCCACGTAATAGGCCAGAGCCTCGTCCTTTGATCGGCAGGTGCACTACTTGCTTGGGCTCCTTAGGTATTGTTAGGATCCCTATGTAAAGTAACTTCTTTAAAAACTTCCATGATACCGGCCTACAGCCTAGTATGGGGTTTTATTTTTAATTTCTCCATTGTACTTTTGTAAAATAAGTAAATATTCTTATTCTTATTATTCACGATAATGGCCTGATGTATGATGTATAATTTTAGGACACAGATGTTTTGTGTTTGCATCCTTGTTGTCATGTACTGATTGTTGCGAATGTTTTTTTAACGGCTGCACACTTACAAACATTGTCGTCGGGTGCTCACCTCGTGGTCGGCGCGCGGGCCGCGGGCAAGAAGCGCGCGCCCGTCCGCCTGCACCTGAGCCAACGCAGCATCCACGAGCGGCCGCAGCGCATCGGCACCCAGCGGCCGCAGCAGCAGGTACATCCGACGCAGGTCCGCGCGACGCTAAATTAACAAGCACGCTTTAACTCTAATTCGATATATAGTAGACGATGCAGGTCCGCGCGACGCTAAATTAACAAGCACGCTTTAACTCTAATTCGATATATAGTAGACGACGCAGGTCCGCGCGACGCTAAATTAACAAGCACGCTTTAACTCTAATTCGATATATAGTAGACGATGCAGGTCCGCGCGACGCTAAATTAACAAGCACGCTTTAACTCTAATTCGATATATAGTAGACGATGCAGGTCCGCGCGACGCTAAATTAACAAGCACGTTTTAACTCTAATTCGATATATAGTAGACGACGCAGGTCCGCGCGACGCTAAATTAACAAGCACGCTTTAACTCTAATTCGATATATAGTAGACGATGCAGGTCCGCGCGACGCTAAATTAACAAGCACGCTTTAACTCTAATTCGATATATAGTAGACGACGCAGGTCCGCGCGACGCTAAATTAACAAGCACGCTTTAACTCTAATTCGATATATAGTAGACGATGCAGGTCCGCGCGACGCTAAATTAACAAGCACGTTTTAACTCTAATTCGATATATAGTAGACGATGCAGGTCCGCGCGGCGCTAAACAAAAAAACGAGCACGCTTTAACTCTAATTTGATATATAGTAGACGATGCAGGTCCGCGCGACGCTAAACCAACAAACAAGCACGCTTTAACCCTAATTCGATATACAGTAGACGATGCAGGTCCGCGCGGCGCTAAACAAACAAACAAGCACGCTTTAACCCTAATTTGATATACAGTAGACGATGCAGGTCCGCGCAGCGCTAAACAAACGAACAAGTATAAATAAACGAACCAAATATACCATAGCTAAACTCAAAACACACAGGCCAAACAAAAATATAAAAAAGCACAGTTGCCAAAGTAAACGTAGAAACAGGTCCGCGAGACGCTAACCAAACACAGTTAAAATCGCACAGGTCTGCGCTACGCGAACGAAACAAAGGTAAAGTTGTGGTCAAATTCGACCCAGAAGCACAGTTAAAGTTTGCTTTAACGCCAAATGTATTTTATTCGAATGGAAAGTTTGAACCGTAAGGAATATGCCTAAGTAGTGTGGGTCATACCACTCCTTTTTGTTCAACACTACTAGCCAGACAGGTACAAATAGGTAAGATATTATAAGTGACTGCGCCGATCTGTTAACTGATTGAGATATTTATATTGCCTGCAAATAACTCAACTTTATTCATCGGGCGCTTAATTCTGAAAAAATACCCTGAACTTATTTTGATAGGCAAGATAGTTGGGATGCACTAGTCTACATATAAAACGTAATAATCGCTTGATCCGCGCCTCAGAAAAGCACGTTATGCCGGTGGTCTAAGTTGCCGTGAACATGTATTGCAGTATTTATTAGGAAGTCAGTGCCTTGCAATATCCGACAGCGGGTTGAACCATTGAATAATGTTTCCCTCTGGGTTGCAGAGGTCAGACAGCTCTCTCTCCGTGTAATAACTGACATTCAGACAAATCCGGTAAGACCAGACCTTGGCTCTCCCAAATTTAAGTCTAGGGCCTAGCCGGGATATTGATAGGATGACAATAATGAATTAAATTCAGTCAACAAAGTATCGGGAATGAATGTTTTACTTTTATTTTTTTTGTTTTTTTTTTGTTGTTGGGCACAATTGTTTTCCATTTTGGCGCTGAGTTTGAGTTGCACCTGTCATTTACCATATGGCTCCAGACGACTTCTTTCTTTTTCCTACACTCAAATTACCACTTCGTGGCACCCGTTTTCAATCGGCAGAAGACATAAAGGAGAATACGTGGCGAGAACTGAACTCAATTCCCGCAATTTATACGCTGTTAAAAAATGTTTTGATGATTGGATAATTCGTTGGCGTTATTCGTTAGTATCGTTTCTGAAGGAGCATACTTCGAAGGTATTAAAATAAGTTTGGATGAATAACAAAAAAATTGTGTATTATTGTTTTTTTTCCGGTACTTTTTTGACAAAGTAGTATATCTAGAAATGAGATCTCGTCTAGCGTCCAAACAAAAACTATGCTATAAGCTCTTTTAAGAGAGACTAGAAATATACTAAGACACGCTTAGATAACTTCTAATCTACAAAAACATTCTACGTGTGATCTTATTAAAATTTAATCAAACCCTGAGCCCTGCGCGTAATTCTAGGGCACAACCGGAATAATGATCATATGGGTGAAGAACAAGGTCTCTTCGGCTCCTCTACTATAGTCCTGGTATGTGTTACCTGTTCGGTATGGGTGTCTCCATTGGTAGCCTCACGCAGCAGCCTCTCGACGTCATGATGCAGAGAAGGCAAGTGATTGGCTACGCAGGCTCGCTCGTAGCAAGCCCGTACTGCCTCCGCCGACGATGAATGCAAGAAGCGAGCGCCTAACGACACTTCGCGTTCCATCCCTGGCGGAAAAGTAATCATTAATGGAAGGGTCATTGCTGACAACAAACAATCAAACAAAAAAACGGAACCCTGAAGTTAAAGTTTGTTATGCATTCAAAATCATGTCATGTGTAAACATTAGTGTAGCAGTAACATAATTGACAGACAGACACAGACAAGAGTTAATTTCGTATTTATGATATTATTGACTATAAAATATGGACTTAAATGCAGTAAACTTTCTCTTCGTCATACCTTAAAGTTCATGATGTATATGTCGTGGACGACGTCCCCTGAATTCAGTAACCTTGAGCCAACATGACCATGATATCCATACCTTGCAAAACATGCTGCATGTAGTAACTGATATCTCCCCGCTGCAGTAAGTCCGCCGCGAAACTTGAGTGTTGTTCCTGGGCGGCCGCTAGAAAAGGTTCCAGCACAAGTTGTGAGTACAGCGCCAACGGCTGCCGAACGCGGAATGCTTGCACCTGGGACAAATTCGGTTATTTATTTACTCTTTATTGTGCATTATTAAACAGATTACAAAAATAAAGTTAAAGCAAGCAAATACAATTGGAGACTTTATCGCTTTCTTTTAGACAAGCGTAAATAGACAGGACAGTAAGGGTTTACAATGAACTGAAGCATGTCAAGATAACTTAACAACTAACGAGAGAGGAGCTTAAATGAAGAAGAATCAGGCAAGAAACTCGTCTAGTTTCTCCAACCACAGAATACTTTACTTACCTTGATGGTTTAGTATAAAGTGACTTAGAGAATGGGTTCTCCCTTTTCTCTCATTAGTGTCAATGAGGGCGAGGGCTGTCTAGCGCTCATACCTACCTCTTACCTTTTATTTTTATACGGACAACGAAACAGATGAAAAACATAAAAATATATAGTAATGAATTACACAGCCCTGAACTAAACCAATTGTCCTGTTGTTGACAGAACAATTCAAATTATTTAGTGAAAAAGCATGGCAAAAGTACTTAATACATAAAGTTACCTAACTTACTTGCTTTACAGCATTTCTAAATTTATCAACCATTGATCGAAAATATGCACACCAGGTGTTAGATAGATATTTTGTTATAAAGCCGACACATTCTAACTAGGGGATTATAGAATGAGGTGTTATTTCTATACGTTCAAAGGTAAAATGTCTTATTAGTGAATCGTAGCGAAATCTAGCTTACCCAAAAGAAAAGGGGATTCGAACACGAACGAATGAAGAATTTTGTGCAAATTTATAAGATCTTGATTCCTACGGCGAACGAGCAACAACGTTACTTTAAATATTATCAGTCTTTCGCCGAAAGTAACGAGGCTACGACCGAGATCGCATTTGTAACTAAGTATACTAAGAGCCTTTCTCTGAACACGTTCTATACCATTCGAGTGAACTGTGTAGCATACCACAACACAAGCATATTCTAGAGTTAAGCATTTCGTCCTGTCTTGTTAATAAGAACATATCGCATGTTCAGTGGAATATAGACATAACTCAAAAAAAGATCTTCTAAAGAATACTTGTCCTACTTGTAAGCGCATTGAATTGATACTGATTTATTAATTAGTAATTCTGCTTGTGTTTTGAACGATTGATTAACATTGAATCGATCTCAGCAAGAAATAGAAAGATTGTATAAGTACGTAACTCAAGCCGGACCTATCTATTAATGGGTCGATGTTCCTTTAAGCATGCGATATGGGCGTGATATTAAGAAGGTTACCCCAACAATAAACGAAATACTTACGTGTTGAGTGCTGAAGATAGTCTCTCGTACGATGTCAGCATTTTCCGGGTCCCTAGTCCTAGCAGCGGATAAGGCAGACACGATGCGTGCCGTCAGCGCGTTGGCAATGCCCCGGATAAGTACTCGCTCCCAAATCACTAGCCCCAGTTCGCCCACCTGATGGAATGAGGGGCAAAAGCCTTATTAGCTACATCTAATTATATTAATTTCATCTAAATATATTATGGGAATAAGATCTCGTCTAGTAATCTGAGCAGCGATAGCCCAGTGGTGAGAACAATAAAGTGCAATTCAGAGGGTCTCTGGTTCGAACCATGGAACCTTTGACTTTTTAAAGTTGTTTGCGTAATTATGTGCCATGCCTCAAAAAGCACGTTAAGCCGTTAAGCCGTTGGTCCTAGCTGCCATGCACACCTATGGCAGTCATTATTAGAAAGTCAGTGCCTTATTATATCTTGTAAGCAGGTTTAACCATAGAATGATATTTCGCCCTGGGCTGCAGAGGTCAGACGGTAGTTAATACACGTAATAACTGAAATGAAGCCAAACCTGGTTAGACCAGACCTAGCTTCAGTCTAGGGCACAAACGAAATAATGCTAGGATGATGATAATAAATTACATTAGGGAATGAGATGTCGTCTAGAGTCCAAATTAAAACAATATAAGTGTGGTTTTATTAAAATTTCATCAAAATTTATTAAGCAAACTAATTCGCTACGCATTAATTGAACAACATATCTGATACGTATGAGAAACTAGTTAAAAGCAATACTTAAAAAACATAATTAGTTAATATATAACATACAGCATGTAGTCCCAAGCAAAGCCGGGAAACTAAACAAGTATGTATATCCATTTTCCAAGTTATTTTAATAAGCTACTACTGTTATAAATAGGAACCTCCAGACGAGTACAAATGTTCAAGTTCACACAAGTATTTGTGTTATGTGGGAATCGAATTCACTACCTTAGGATCAAAAGGAAGGTATACCAATTTCCGCACTAAAATAATATTAATATATAATGTGGTGTTTATCAACAAACTGTCCTTGTCAACAAACAAGTACTCAAATCATACAATCTTTATCATAATCATGACAGAACATTAACATCCTCCCTATTCCTCCCATGAACCTTGGTTAAAGAAATTAAGCATGGCAGGTGTCCTGCATTTAGCATTATTTAAGCGAACGACCAACACATATAATAATAACCGGAATGAACAGCTTAACGTGCATTCCGTCCGAAGCACGGAAGACATCCATTTGAAATGCAACACAAACTGTCACCCATCCAAGGACTGACCTATGTGAACTCTGCTTTACTTTGGTGATCGTTTCCGACCACCTAGTAACGCGGAGTTACGAGCGCTTCACACAAAGCCAACATATATTTCATATATTAAGTAAATATGCTGCCCTTAAAAACACGAGAGAATTCGTTGTAATTAATTTGTTTAATTAATTATTTTTTAATTGTAATTAATAATTAATTTATAAATATTTTAAATTAAGTTCAAATCCTTTTAGACAGAGATAATGGCGTGTAGCTCACAAACTAGCACAGTTGCATTTAACAATGGGTGTTATTTAACGTGTCTTCAAAATTAATAAATTGCCAACCTAACCTAACCTTTTTGTGCATCAAAATTACTGATTGAGCACCTAATCACCTCATTAGATGCTCACTCAGTAATTTTGATGATCAAAAAGTATTTTTTAGAGGTTCAGTTTATTATATTCCTTTAACAATTTCAATCCTTAATATAAAATGATAATTCCATAAATTTTGCATGGAATTGACATACCAACAATTCGCCGCAAAGCAGTAAGTAAAAGATCAATAAAAGCTCAGCTAAACAATACGGTTAAATAGATAAATGCATTTATCCAACATATAATGCGAAACGGCTTCACAAATTATGATGAAAATTCGTACATAGATAGTATTTGACCTGGATTTTGACATTTAACCAAAATTTTCAATTTAAAATTGCGACCAAGAGTCGTCATTTTATAGTTTGATATAATGTTCTCTATAACAATAAGTAATAATAAAAGAACTTTATTACGTCCATCACTTAGATATTTCACATTAATGGAGTTATCCTAGGGATCCCTACTTTCCCCCCCGACTGGTCTCCACCTTGTCGTGGTGGGGGGGCTGAGTACCTCCCGGTAGGGCGCAGGAGGCGATAGGGAAAAGGTAACACCCAGAGACCGACGACTCTGGGTGCCCTTAGTACTGACTACCGGGGGGGAAACTAAGAGGGACCTATGGAGGGCGCTGCGGGTAGGCCAGGAGGGCCCGCTCAGCAGCGCCAGGAGGGTCTAGGCAGCGGGGGCAGGGGGCTCCTGCTGTCTAACCATGGACCCTCCGGGAAGTCGGCTACACACGCTATGGTCGCAGGGGGAGGTAGGAGGGGCGCGTCCACTGCGCCTCTCTGAGGAGGTCCTCCCGGTTTTGGTCCGGGGGACGTTGGCCGCAGGCGGGGTGTCAGAAGCTGCAACCCAGGTACTGGCCCCCGCCTCTTTCTCAACAAGCGGCGGGCGTCGTCGGAAGATTTTTAGTGGGTATTGCTGCCGGCGGTCGTGTCTGCCGGTGGTGAGCCCCACACCCCCTTTCGGTCCCCCTTTGGCCAGAAGGCAGTGCGTAAATGCATTTTGTTACCGACGTAAAACAAAAAAAAAGAAAAGGGATCCCTACTTTAAATTGCTTAGTATTTTAGGCTATGTTACTCATAAAGGATGTAGCTTTCTGTCTATTGTGTATACAGATGTGTGTTCGTAGCACACACTTATTGAAAACAATCTCCAAAGTTATGCAGAGTTTACTGGGACCAGTTGGTTGGGTGACCGTTAGTGTGGCATTTTACATTGAGTTCTTCCGTGCTTCATGCTTATGGGACAGGGTAAGCATTGCTTATCTATATGTATAGTGCTCACGCCACTTGGACGAGTGTCGATAGCCAATGGCGAGGCCCATAGACTTCAAATTCATTCATAAGCATTCGCACTGTTTTTCGGAAAGCACGTTGAGCCGTTGAGCATCTATGGCAGTCGTTATTAGGAATGCAGTGCTTTCTACTTATGCTAATAGGTTATTTAACTATATAATGATTTCCCTCTAGCAGTCAGACGGCAGTCGCTCCATGTAAAAAATTAAATTAATCCTAGGGCAACTGAAATAAGTCTAGGACACACTGAGGAGTGTACACGCCACTAATTAGTCTGTTGCACACACGTACCTCTAATTGGCGGGAGTCTTGCTCGGGGCAGCCGGCGGTGGCGGCCGAGCCGTAGATTATCTCTGCATCCGAAACCTAAGGAACACAGAAAAGCAGACAACTTACAATACATTTAAACGCGCCTGTTTTCCTGAAGGGGTAGGCAGAGGCATATTATACGCCCGTATTTAGCCAATTACATAGTAGGTCCCACGTAATAGGTGGCGAGCAAATTGCCGATTACCGGGAGCTTTTACGTTGGCCAAAACCTAGTATAGCCGCCAATTAAACGGGCAACGAGAAATAATTACTTTACTTTCTTTTCATAATATTTGTTTATGCGGCACTAACAATTTGGAAAGAATAATTTGTTAAAGATACTTATACTATATACAGTCAGCAGCAAACAGTTGGAACCCAAGTGACAGTTATATCGCAACTCGTTCTTGACTACGCTCTTGACTATAGAGACGTGTGTTGATCATCAAGGCGCTTCAAGAGACGTGTGTCTGTCTTTATGGCGCTTTGGATGATCTCAGCAACATGACGCTGACTGTACCTATGTTACGACGTTTAGTCAATAAATGATTTTATCCCACAAGTTCGCAAGACGCGTTACTCACCTTCTGCCGCTTGACGTGCTGCAGATTGAGATACGAGTAGAGGCTGTTCAAATACGCCACTCCCTGGCTGTACTCTCGCCACGCGCTCACATATCTGAAATCAATGCTTATTTTTTAAATCCTATTTATAAAAATAAATACGGAAAACGGCTGGCAGCCGGTGAAGGCAAAGAGTTGGAGATCGAGCTCAGTGACGTGTCATTGGAGAAGCCAGCAGAGGACAAATGTATGCTGATGGTATCAAATAACTTTGTTACAAATCCTGCGCAAATGGTGATATATACCTAGAAAGCAGTCCGTCGTTGTGGTCGGGGCTATCCAGTGGAGTACTGCCCATCACGCGTTGCAGCAACCCGGCCACGTGTTCCTCCAGAAACATTCTGGAACATATATACATACATAATCCTACATTCATATATCCCATGTGGGCAGAAACACTTACTTTTAGCATAGAGATCTTAAGGTGATATGAGTCAAATGTTGAGAGATGGCTAGGCCATCACCCATAAGGATACTAGATGAGACCCCATTCCATATGTTGCCTTCTTTTTATTTTTAAATATCGTCAGTAAAAAAATGCTGTTTACGCACTGCCTCCCGTCCAAGGGGGGGACACAAAGAGGTTGTGGGGCTCACTGCGGCAGACGCGACAACCGCACCTACTAAAATACTTCCGACGACGCCCACCGCTGTTATAAACGGGAGAGTGGCCAGTGCCTAGGTTCGTAGCTTCTGGCAACCAAAGACAAAGATTAGAACCGGGAGAGAGGAGCGATAAGAAGCCCCCCCCACCCCCTACCTCCTTGTGCGGCCATGGCGTAACTGGCCAACTTCTGGGAGGGTCTATAAATAGACGGAAGGGGCCCCCTGCTCCTGCCGCCTAAGACCCCCTCCCTCCCTCCTGTGTTGCGTTTTACAACCTCGGGGCAACACATGGTGTGGAAAAATGAGATAACCAGCCGGTTAAATTATTACTACAACTTATTTTCCAAAATGTAAACAGGTAAACGACAACTGATAGGATCCATAACCAGCATGTATGCCAAGTTTCAACACAATTGGATCATAACATAATGGACTTTTCTAAGCATTCTGGTGTAAAAAATTATAAACTAATGTTATGACTGACAACATCTGATAACTAATTAGACAACTTACACAGCGCCATAAATTTATACCCAAATATTTGTAATGTATTGAATGAAACCCTAAGACTGGGTTTCATTTCAAAGCTCTTAGTTAGACCAATAAAACTCGCTCGCTCGAGCACAGTTATAAAAGTCATCGATAAAGAGAAAAGTTTTCAACAATTGGTTGAATTTAACAGGTTTCAAAGATTTGTGCAATTCTTTCTGTAATAGGTACCTACATTTTTGCGGGTACCATGGGCGATTTAAATTGTAATAATGTAAACGACAATGAAGCGCCCGTAGCTCCCCGGTGCGCGGTGGTCGGTGGTCGGAAACGATCACCGAAGTAAAGCTTAGTTTTTAAATGTGGTAGTCGTTAAGCCATGTAAGAGGCCTACAAGGGCGGCTTGAATAATTGCCTCCACCAATGATGATAATGTAACATAAATTATGTGTGTAGTAATTATAGGTTTGTATGGAAAACCAGGGCATAGTGACCCCTCGGCATATGCCTTTTCAGTGCCACATGTGTTTATTCTTTTGTATTGTTGTAGTATTGTTTCTTGTGTCACAGAAAAAAATATTTTTATTCTTTTTATCTTTTGTTGTTACATACATACATTTACGCCTGTTTCCCTGAAGGGGTAGGCAGAGGCATATTATACGCCCACAATTCGCCAATTATATAGTTGGTCACACGTAATAGGTGGTGAGCCTATTGCCGCTTACCGGGCACTGTTATGTTCGCCAGAGCCTCGCCCGTTGATCGGCAGGTGCACCACTTGCAGGTGATGTTGGCTTGGGCTTCCTAGGTCTAGGTAGGATCCCTGTCTTTTGTTTTAATTGTTCTTTTAAAAATGTAGGTGAGACTGGCGAAGCACTTACCTGGTCTCATCGTAGAGCCGGTCAGCCAACGGTTCGGGGTGGGCAACGCACAGAGCGTACACGTCGGAGAAGCGGGTGTTCCATACAGAGCGTTCCACTGCCTGCAGCCCCACCACTCCTGCCACCTGGTAATACAACCAATATGTTTATGTATGCTCTATTCAGTTCTAACCGGCTACTCAGATTTCTAAGGAATTGTGGTAGTTGAAAGGTAATTTAAAAAAAAAAATTGTTGTCTCTGTTGGTACAGTACTATGAACAATAGAAAGATAGTGACTAAGCGCAAAAGCGCGACCACTAACTTAAAAGTACTTGGTGAAAGCCCTATATTTTCAGAAATAACCCATCATTCCGACTCACAGTTTCTTTGAGGTTGGCCCATGTCTCCTGGAAGTCGACGTTTCTTGGCTTTAGTGACATCATTGGACCGCTAGTTCATGCAACTGAAAATGTAAGCAAATATTACTAAAAATTATAATAATTGTTTGATCCTCATCTCAACCTTCAAACATCCCTCTACTAGGCTCATGCCTCATATACTTGAATAAAGTAAATAAATGGACTTAGCCTATCGCATAAGTACACCATAAAGCCTTGTTAAAAAACATTCAGTCAACAAAGTATCGGGAATGAATGTTTTGTTTATGGTTCCAAATTCAAATTTTTGTTTTTTTTTATTGTTTTGGCGCGGAGTTTGAGTTGCATTTGTCATTTATATTAAAAACAGTGCTGTTTTTAGTTTTATAATATCTAGTGTGTATTGCGAATTTCATAATAAACAAAAACATCAAACAAAGAGTTTGTCTTAAATTTTGCATCACCAATGGAATTTCGTGTTCAGAGACACTGAAAATGTTACAGAAGGCTTACGGTGAATCAAGTTATCAAAGTGAAGTTATCAAAAACACGTACAAAGCGATCAAAAGTGGTGGTAGGCCATCAACGTCTGCAACTGAAGTTAACATCAGAAAAGTGAAGGAAATATTGCCTGAAAATCCTCATTCAAGTTTGAGAGAGATGGCCGCCAAACTTTCTGTATCTCACGAGTTGATCCGAGTTGATCCGTACCATTTTAACTAATAATTTGGGTATGACACATGTTGCCGCTAAAAAGGCCAGATCTGTGGAAAGCAAATTCTTGGATTTTGCACCATGATAATGAATTTTTGTCTAAACACTCATCAAATACCATCGAGCAACCACCATATTCACCAGATATGGCTCCAGCCGACTTTTTTCTTTTTCCTACACGCAAATTATTACTTCGTGGCACCCGTTTTCAATCGGTAGAAGACATAAAGGAGAATTCGCAGCGAGAACTGAACTCAATTCCGGAAACAAAGTTTAAAAAATTTTTTGATGATTGCATTATGCGTTAGTGTAAGTGTTATTTTGAATGGTTGAAAATTTCTAACACAATAACACTGACTAATCATTGAATATTTCCAATGTTTCGTACTATTTTGTACTTAATATTTTCAAAATACCGAAATATAGGTATCAATAATTATCAAATCAAAATCAAATAACAAAATAATTTTTTTTATTAAAGATTGGCTGAATAGACCTCTTATGAAACTCATATAATCTAACGCGCCTATTAATGGGCGGGTGCCTGATCGTAAATAAACAAGCAAGAAAATTGTCAAGGTTGGTTTTTTCTACCGCCAGTTACAATACTTAATATAAAAACAACAAAAACATGTGTTCTGCAGTCACATAATTTAAAAAAAAAGAAGACAACTATTTTTAGCTTGATTAACATAACCACAGATAACCATAGTAGACCAGTCCCCTGTTTACAAGTATGACGCACGAACCAGCTATCATTTATTTCTATCATATTATAGGGAACATGAAGACCCAATGTGTAAAGTCACCACCAATTTTTAAGTGAACATGAAATACTCAAGCTACAGGATAAAAGGATTTTAACAAAAATAACATTATTATTAACTGAATGAATGAAATGTGCTGCAAACCACAAATATTTTTACAGTAAAGTAGTGTACCATATGGTATCAGTTAAGCTATGCAGCCATCAAAAATTTTTTAAATAAATCGTCTACAAGTAGTCATATTTATAATTCAAATTAAAAAAGAGCATACACAATGTATGTAGACAATGGAGGGCTGCAAAACACAACTTTTATCACTGTAAATGTTACAACCAAGTACTTTTGTCATTACCATAATCATTAATATGAATTTTTAATTGAAAGTACCGATTTTAGAATAAAGGGGATCTAGTCCTAAATGGTCACTGTTCTAATCTAACCTAACACCAATGATTCAACAATAGCAGAGGTAAAATGAAAGAAATATGGCTTTCAGAGAAAATGTCACAGCACCTTTGCTCTGCAAGTGGTCAAGAGGTTTCATAGGCATAAGACAAAGCATATTAATAAGTATACTTAAACCTATTGTCCTACACTTATAAAAATAAAATATTCAACACATATTTCTTGATAGAAAGTTTCTTTGTAAAAGACACCTCCAATATTTTATGTTTCCTAACAAATCAGTGATTATATTGAGAATTGTAGTATGATATTAAACTAGTATCTTTCGATATTAGAATAAAATTACCAGGCAAACAGATAAAAAATATTCCTAGTGAAGTACCTACATGTTGGAAAACAAAAGAATTTTAAATTAATGTTTGTGAACATCACATTAACAATTGTCAGAGGTCAAGCTGTATAACGCAAGTCACCCCGATTTCAGTTGTATTAATCAGTTCAAAAATAATTCGGAAAATTGAGACACTAATTCAATGGATTAGATAAGAATGGAATTTAGGGTTAATGAAAGTATTTATAATCGAAATATTCGTAATTATCATCAGTCGGATGCTAACTCCCAACAGGCAAATGTAGTTTGGCAATGTGACAAGGGTTTAGAATAAAGTCTCGAGCCAAATGAGAGCTAAATTACTCAGCAGAAAGGCAAACAAAAATAATACAACTAAGAAACGATGACACCAGTTTAAGAAGGTAGTTTCAACACACTTAGAACAAGAAGAACAATACCACAGTCGCACCGAGGAATCGATTTTTAAATCACTTGTTTGTTTGTTAGATTATGTTAGCAGCAAAAATATTGAAATTAAGCGAATAAGGACAGAATTCGATAATTTCACTATTGGTAAAATTGTTTCGATTTGACAGACCTTCTATTTTTTCTTTCGGAATCCAATTTGTACTGGCATAGATACAATCCTTTGAACCGAATGCACAAGCAAGTGCTGCCATCTTTTTAGAAACAGTATTAAGTGGCCACTTATTTGGTTATTCAAACCGACTCCTTATTTATATTGGAGATTACTCCACTATCTATTTCGATAGTTATGGCAAAGTTTCGTGTTGCCAGTTGACACAAATAAAAGATCTGGGAGCCAATATTAGAGAGAACTTGATTTGCTACTGTAGTGTGTTTATTGGTAAAGAAATGTTGTAACAATAGCTACTAAAATGTATTATATTATTTAAAAATTGTACTTCATGTGTCTTGCCCATGTACAAAAGATTAGACTTACGGGTCCAAGTGCGCCACAGGTGACTGCAATATTTCGTGTGTATAATCAAGGGTGGATCCAGGGGGGAGGGGGTCATGGAGGTCATGATCCCCCCCTGGGCTGGTTCAAGGACTTACGAGGACCACTAATTGAACGTAATGAGTTTATTCATATTTTTGTAACAAAATAAAACAACAAATTTAAAATTGTTTCTGCTGCTAAATACTTAAATTAATTATATGAAATGGTAAATAGTCAGTTTCTCATTATTCTAGTGCGTGTGTTTTACTGAAAGGCTGATGCGTGACTTATGCCTATGCATTATCTCCATTCCATATTTTTAATTTACGTCACGATATGTGTGAATATGTTCATAAGTAATACTGAAGTCAAACCCCGGAAGTATTAATTTTGAACGTATTCATAATTGATATATAAACTCCGAGTGTCAAGAGCAGAATGAACTTGATATGACGTTGTGAGTATTAGGGTGCATCCACATCCACATCTCACGAATGCGCAGCTCACTACCGGCTCGTGAGTTGCGCACGCGCTGTACGAATGCAGTCATTAAAATGGTTTGGTGCGCCCCTTTTTGCACGAACAATAAATGGACGCGCGCAGCTCCAATGCTACTCGCCAGCTGCCCAATCGCGGCACATTTGCCGTTTGATTTTTAAAAAAAAATTGATTAATAAAATCGACAAATCGTACTGGGACTTCTTGGCGGGAAAGTGAAAGTGAAGCGTAATGTCGGTAGTATTGTTTTATTATCTAAAATTTGTGATATTTTGAACATTAATGTGTACCGTTAAGTGTTAGTGAACTTACACGAGTGTTGTTAAATGGAATAAAACAGTGCAATATCACTTTTCAAATTCTCTCAAGAAGTCCATGTGAGATCTCGGTATAGTCCCACATCTTTACTGAGGACTCAAGGGGTTCAGGGGGAGGGCATCTCATTTACCATTTATTATCTTTATCACCACTCATTCTCATTTACATAAGATTAATATGTTATTAATATATCTCTTACTTCAAACTGGCTAAATGTGCAAACCGCACGAAGCCATTATTTAAAAGAAAAAAATAATCGTACTGCCGTGCCGTGGGCGGGCATCCCTAGCCCTAGGTAGTAAGGTAAAAAGTATAGATTCTGTGGTTGTGGTTGGCGCGTGTTTTGTCTAGACGCCAGCGTTGCCAGAATGTTACAAAAGTCACATTTTACGTTATTTTTGACCCTCTTATGTTACCTCCATGTTACACGACTTGATATGTTACTTTTGTGGTACTTTTTAGATATTCCAGCAAACAAAAAAATATCTTGAGAATGATATTTTTTGTGATCGTCAAGTTAGCGCACTTGATCTTGTGGACTGACTGATGCGATGTCGAAACGAAAGTCTGCCGACTTCGTCGTACCGCATATTCACTCACTCGCGTGTATTTCTCAATCTTATATCCCGTTTACTTAGGCGTGCGAGCAAGTGAGTCGAGAGAGGTGACTACCAGCGAATCGATCACTCCGTACTTCTTCGAAGTTTGTATTGTTTGCGACTTTGCGTTGTGATTTTAAGTGATAGATAAATGAATAGGTATTTAGGGAATCAGTAATTTAACAACAAGTTGTGTTTGCAACTGAAATAAGTTAATTTTGTATTGTCATCTATCTAAGTTACAAATAAATAAGCAAAGTAATAGTGTGCCGTTCATTGCACGTACAAAATTAATTACAAATATAAAAAAACAATCAAAATATAATTATACTGAAATCACGAAGCTTAATCTAAGCTAACTTACATGCCACCAAACAATTAAAAAAAACAAAAAATATCTAAGTGAAGTAAGTAAGTAGAATTTTATTTTGTTAATAGACCTCCGCTAATCAAAGGTAAATAGGTACTTACTAGGCTACTACCTACATACTTGTTTCCATATAATTGTGTAAGACATAGAATCGCAATAGGTGCTCGCAAAGTGAAGCAAATGAATGAATGGGTGCCCAAAAAAGGAGTCCTTTCCAAAACGTCATATCAGTGAATTTGATTCAAAATTACGGATTTTTCTGTGTTTGACTGCAGAAACAGGACGGATAAGAAAGATGAAGGTACCTGGATAAGTTAATACCAGCAATTACAACAAATTACTTTATAGGGCCAATAAATATCCGACCTCTCTATCATTGTCTATGTGAATTACAGTGACGTCGAATTAACAATCGATAAAAAAAAAATGTAACATATTAATATTATAATGGCGTTTTTTTATATTCATTGATGACAAAGCAGGTTATAGTATTGAAAGACATTTCTAAATTGGTTGGTAGGTATTAATATACCAAGTAAGTATAATTATATATATAAGTAATATATAAGTAATCTTAGACACACATAATTGATTGAATGTTTTTTTCTTTTTCAGCATCGCCTGTCGATTATTCGATCAACAATTATTACGATTTTTTTGAAGTTTAACAAATGGGACAAGAAATTTATTTTACTTTTTGTGTATAAAATTACCATAATAAAGTATTGTGTCGGTTTCCACAATAAATAATGTTACTTTTCTCGGGAAAATGTTTTTTTTTGATCTGTCTCGTGTTACATTTGACTATCTGCCACTGGCAACACTGCTAGACGCCCTCACCATAGAGTAATTTGTATATATAGGAATATATATATAGTATAGCCCTCACCCCTCACTCCTCAGTCAGATTTTGTGTTGGTCGATCGATTGCGAATTTTTATCACGTTTTTTCAAATCGAGATAAAACAAAATACAATGAAAATTAAACCTGCGAACAAAATGAAGAACAAAAAGCAGAAAATCCTAAACCAACCTAAAATTGAACCAAAGAAGGACAAAGTATTGGTGGTAGCGATAGAAATAAAATTTGCCCGTATGTTGTCTGGAAATGATAAGAAAGCGCGAGATTTGGCACTGAAAAATGTTTCTATATGGCTTTCCAAACGTTTTCGTACAGGGCAGGGTATGTAAATAATTCGCATTTTTTTCATTTCATTTCTTTCGCAAGCAATGCTATAATAATTGTACGGCAACATAACCTTAAAATATCGGTATATCAATGCTTGTTTTTTTTTTTATCGACTGGGTTTATCATATTTACTAATGAGAGCGTCCTTTGTAAAAAATGGGGTAGGAGTTTCTATTTTAGGAATAATTTACGCATTCTATAAAAAGGAATATCTAACTCGTCACGAGAAACACGTGACGGGTCGACATTTTAACAGAGGAGTGGTCCTGATCGTAGAGAGGGTAGATCTAATTCATTGTTTCGCAACATTTGGTCATAGTTTCTGGCTGTGTATGAAATAATTTTGTTATTACTTTTATAAGCCTATAAAATCGTCCTGAAAGCCGGTGGAAATAAATATCGGCCACTGAACTTTAAAAGTAAACAATTATACAATATCAAATTTATCCCAGGGCGGCTTTGTACTTGCAGTGCCACACATCGATAGGTTTTGCCAGACCATTTTTAGGGGTTTTTTTATCTATGCAAAGATTATAATATTTAATCTATGTGTTGTCACAAGTGCATTTTATTTGTACATACATACATACATAATATCACGCCTGTTTCCTTGAATGGGTAGGCAGAGGCATATTCTATGCCAAATTCACCAGTTATATTGTTGGTCCCACATAATAGGTGTGGAGCCTATTGCCGCTTATCGGGCACTTCTATTTTCGCCAGAGCCTCGTCCGTTGATCGGCAGGTGCACCACTTGCAGGTGAGGTTGGCTTAGGCTCCTTTGATGTTGATTAGAAAGCTATACACCCTTTATTTTATTTTTAGTACAATATAAAATAAATTAACAAACAAAAAATAACACATGACCATCTGTCATCAATTACAATATCTTGAATCTTGTGATTTATGATTTCAAATATTATCTGCACACATATGAAATAAGTAGTTGCCTTGTCTATATTACGCTAAGCTAAAAGTCTGCACTAAAAGTATCAAGAATGGAATATTTCCACTGTTCTTCTTCAAAAGAGATTTATCATCTTTCTTAAAGAAAAAGACAACCATACCAATGGGCCACACCTGTGGCATATGTCCCTCGAAGCTGATGGTATTAAAGAGCTTCTGGAGTACCTTAAGTACTGGTTTACCACCCGCTCTCAGAAGCTCTGCTGTCATCCCGTCTTCACCAGGTGCCTTCTTGTTTTTTCTTGCTTCAGGGCCATCCTTATCTCTCGTTCAGGCTGATGTCCGGGATGTCTTTTTATATATTTAAAGGGGAAAATGGTGTGTTCGAAACAACACAAATTGTATTTATTCAAATTTTATTCATGATCATTATAGTCCTTTTCACATAAGATGAGTTCTATGACAGATCGATTTTTGACACTTATAGAAATGTCCTTTAATGAAATTGTATCTAATATTTCCGATAATTGATAATAATTTATAAGGAAATAAAATCGATTTAAATAAACCAAAACTTAAATATTGTTGGTGTATATGTATTACATTGAAAGTTTATTGTGCATAAATACATAAAACGGTATATTTTGCACAGTTTTATTAGAGTAAATACAACAGAATTTTAAAAGACTTAATTCTTTGGTCACTTTCTGAAAAATCGCTGTCAGAATCTCTTTAGAGTCGCTATCGCCGAAAATTATTATAAGTTCGTCTTTCCACCTGTCTATTCTGACGTACTGCTCCCAGTCCTCTAATATAATCTCTGCATTTTCGAGCGATCACAAGATGACCGCCGATTATGTGATTTCTCAGCCCTATATTCTTTCTATGATCCTTTCCACAGCCAAGAATTGCATAGGTATTTTATTTATGTGCTTTTTTATTTTATATTTCATTAAATTAAACTAAGCAAGACTGTTTTTGTTTTATACGTTTAAGATTAAATTTTTACATTTTTCGCAATAACCTCACCCTAAAATAAAAATATTATACAGACCTCAACATAAAATAAAAATATTATACAGTAAAATTATTTTTGTTTTTCAAACTTAAAACGCGTAGTTCAGAACATGATAATATCAGAAGTCATCCAAGGTCAAGGTCTATAGAAATAAGGTCACATGTTATCGGGATCAGGAATGAGGTGATTGTGTATTGGAAATAGCAAGCTTTAGTGGTATGGGCCTGTTTTATGGACCACAGCTCGAAAAGTGTGACCATAGTGACCATAGTGTAAGACGCTCTCCAGCTAGGTGGAGCAACAACATATGTAAACTGGCTGGCAGCGGTTGGAGGCGAAGAACAGAGGACCAAGCTCACTGGTGGCCATTTATGAGGCATATGTCAGAGGATGAAAAGCTGATGATAATATGAAAATTTTTGAGGCTGACCATATCTCAAGTGGCTTTTCAGAGAGATATTGTAAATGTATAGTAAACCTATATATCCCAAAAATCATTACGAAATAATTAAGTTAAAGTACGAAAAAACGTATCTTAATACGTATTTTAATTATACTCTCAGGCAAATCTGAAGTGTAAATCTAAATATATACATAAAATATATTAGTAGACAACTTTATCATGTCAGCCATATGACGCCATTCTCGAGGGTTCCGTGCTCAAACCCGATAAGTGACAACATCAGATACATATTTTCTGCCGCTTTTTCTTGTGATATTATCAAATAAGTCGATTTCAGAAAAGAAGACTGAAAACTAAGGACTTCATAATCCAATAAGTAAACCTTTTAAGTTTATATTTTTTTAATTAACCAAAAACTCAAATTTTGTCACTTATCGGGTTTGAGCACGGAACCCTCGTTCTGTATTTTTGTTTTAAAAATAAATTGAAAAAAGTTTACATTATTTGTTAAATAACAAATAATAATATTCTGTTATCACAATTTGTTAAATTGTGATAACAGAAACGTTGTTGCTTTGAGTTTTAAAAAGTTTTTTATGCAACTAAATTAAGCAATTTATGGAGCAGCAATGTGCTTTAAGGCAAATCAATATAAAAGAGTTCTTTCTAAAGATTAAGTAATTCACATTGTTCACAATATATTATACTGTTAAAGAATAGCACTTAATAAATAATATGTTATTGATTAATCTCAATAATTCAAAGATTTATAATTATCTTTACATTTAAAAGTTTTAAACCATATGATATATCCAACACTTGGAAACTTTAATATTTTAAAAGTCCCTCGAGTTTTTAATTTACTGAGGTTGACTGTATTGAGCAACAATATTTCACTACTGATGTGTGTATTTCAATTACAGATTCTCTTTTTATGACTGCTGTTATTTTTGTGTAGTAATTAGAGGTTGCTGTGATGAGTTTTGTTTTTGAACATTACATCCCTTCAGATTTTCATATGGCTGTGCATTAATTCATTATTATATGTAGGCGACTATATTTTGGCTAGGCGGGCTGTGCATTGATCTAGTTAAGTTATGTTAGAGCTAGCTGTATTTTTTTTTCTGGGCGAGCTGTGCATAGGCTTGGCCACTGCTTAGGCTTGCAGTGTATTATGTGGACTGGCTGAATATTGGCTGGGCGAGCTGTGCATTTTATCTTGAATATCTTTAAGCAGCATCAGTAATTGTGTATAATCCGTTAGGTATTATAAGTACAAATAAAATTATTATTTACTTGAAAACACCCCTATACCAATTTTGTTAAAGTTTAACCAAAAGAAAAAAGAGGCAGCTGTTTTTACAAGTCTTTTTGTCCTTACAGAATTCAAAGAAGAAGATTTCCTTAGAGTATGGAGAGGATTGTTTTATGCTGTGTGGATGGCAGACAAACCCTGCGTGCAGGTAAATGTTGCAATTTGCATTAACACTAGCTTATAACAAAGAAGGCTTACAATTTAATAGCCTTATAAATTTGTAAGTGTGTTATTTACTCCCTTATGCCTCAAACAGAGCTGTGCAATTCAAAGCAGTATGTAAAATTAAAATTTATTTATTGAAGCCCGTCTTCATTTCAAAGCACTTGTAAACATCACTTAAGTCTATAAGCACCACTTCATTAGAGCGAGAGCCTTGAACAAGATTTATTCAGATTTGATGTTGATATTTTAAAAAAGAAATTGATTTATCAATCGTAATTGAAATGTTGCTTAGTCTTAGAAAGTCAAGGAAAAAGTCTGGGCTGGCACCGATTGCTTCAATGTGTCAATTGTTTTGATGCCTGCAAAACCATATGAGAAAGTTTAATGCATATTGACATGAAGTTTGAGATTTTTATCATTCTAATTCTGTGGAATCAATCCTCTTTTTTTTTTGATAATGCAATAGTGCTGGTGGGAGGACAAATTTAACGAATTTCTTTCCCAATTCTGCTCCACTCAAGATCCTGGTTGTCACTGACTGTCACCTGACATAACAAATGATGATATTGTATTTTTCTTCAACTATGAACATGTTATTTAAGAGTTGATGCTTTGCAAATTGTGTATTATATTTATTTTATAATTGGTTATTAAATAATTTGGAGCAGTGAACACACAGATAAAATTCATTGAATACTTAAGTATTACTAATGAAATAAAATTTGTTCCCAAAAAATCCCTAGATCATGTTACTAACATAATTATTTCCAATTTCAGGAGGATTTATGTGAGACAATAGCTGGTATCCTGGACATGTTTCCTGTGGATCAAATTAAACATGCCCTCATGATGGTGAAGGCAGGATTTAAAACAATTGCCACTGAGTGGTTTGGCATTGATTTCCATAGGATGGACAAATTTATGATGGTAAGGTTTAATAATTTGTTATGGTTAATAAATAAGATAAATATGTTATACAGTGAGAAATCAGACATTTTTATAATAAGACCCCCCAAAATTAATTAAGAGTTTTCTATGAGCTAAGCGCAGTTTTAAAAGGGTATTAAATTTTATACAGACCTTAGTAATACATAATAATAATATGTTAAACTTTGACATTGGAATGGTAATGAGGAAACTATCTAAACTAAGCACACACAGCATTATATATTAAAAAAAAATTGTAAAAACTCTTGTAAAAACGAGAAGAAAACAATTGAATTGACGTCATGTTTTTTACTTATTAATTTATATTACACTGCCTGCCTGATATTAACCATTCTGAGCATCACACATGGGTGGCGTCCCCCAACTTATAATTGCTCGCTGATGCTTGTTGGCGTATATCGGGCGTTGTGTTGCTTTTTGGGGAATTTAATCCTCAAAGCTTGCCTTGCCGCCCTGACTCGGCTCTGACATTCTTTTTAAAGCCACCTCACACCAAGGAGTTGTTAGGTAATGGATTCTCCCTCCTCTTTTCTTATTTGGACTTGGGACCGGCAAAGACAGAGTTATTCTTCAGATACTTATCAAACATATAAATTGGTTCCAGCATCTGGAAGAATTATTAGCAGAATAATTACATGATCTCTAAATTAATATTAAAATTAAAATTAAAATTAAAATTAAAATTAAAATTAAAATTAAAATTAAAATTAAAATTAAAATTAAAATTAAAATTAAAATTAAAATTAAAATTAAAAATTCATTTATTCAAGTTTGGCTCAATAGAGCTCTTATGAATGTCATACTTATAAACTAACGCGCCCATTCACTGCGGGCGGGAGCTTGATCGTAAAAGAACGGGCAAGAAAATCGTCAAGGTTGGTTTTTTTCTCCCGCCAGTTACAATTAAAATACATAATATTAAAACAATTGTGTTCTGCAGTCACAAGATTTGAAAAAAAAGGGAGACAGAACTAATAAAATTATAAAATTACATAGACAATGTATGTAAGTAATTGTTATATTGTAAAGAGGGCCGCAGAACACAACTTTTATCATTGTAAATGTTACATCCAAGCGTTTTTGTCATTAACGTAATCATTAACCGTGTAATACCCTTTCTTGGTAAGTGATGTCTTAACGGTTTGCTTAAACTTTTCAAAAGGCAAATCTAAATACATAACACCCTGTTTTTTTTTAAAGTTTTAAAATAAATAGCTATTCAAAAGTCTCATTACATTAACCTCTGAAAAGTGACTCAGATAGTTTGCTATGTACAAGCCATAATAAACTAATGTTCTATTTAACAGTTAGTGCGGCGATATCTGCGCGGCAGTTTGCGATTCCTTCGCCGCTGTGAATGGAGTGAGGAAAGTTGTCAACTATACTCTAAAATGCTTACAGAAAATGAAGGTAACATCATATATTTATGAATGGCAATATGTATATGCCGACTGCCATCAGTTATTACTGAAATATTGATAGATGTCAGTATGTCGACTGTGGCGGATGCTTTTCGGACCCCTACCCTACAAGGTCAGGGGTCAGTCAGGGTAGTAATCTGGGGCCCCTATTGTTTATTTTGACAGTCAATGACCTCCCGGGTGTAGTAGTTAATTGTAAACCATTATTATATGCAGATGATCTAAAATTAGTTTCGATTATAAAGCAAAACTCAGATCATGAGTACCCTATTGATGTTCTGTTGTAATGACAACAGGACATCAATATTGTACTCATGTGGAGCCAAGAGAATAGGTTGTACTTTAATGTGGCTAAGTGTTCCGTGCTATCTTTCAGTAGAGCGCGCAGCCCAAGCCAGTACAAATATGTAATGGACGGTTCACCATTAAAGCGCATCACGGAGGTGAGAGATCTGGGCGTACGCTTTAATTGCAACTTGCTTTTTCGTCAGCACATCATAGACGTATGCAAGAAAGCATACCGACATTTGGGGGTGGTATTGCGGCAGGCTAACAAATTCACTAATGTAGGTGCCTTGAAAGCACTGTACGAAGCACTCGTGAAATGCCACTTGGAGTGCAATGCCGTCGTTTGGTCTCCACACGAGGAAAAGTATAAAATGATGATCGAAGCAATTCAAAATAAATTTCTTAGGTTTTTATACAAGAAACAATATGGCGTGTACCCAGGCTACCCTCTGCTGTACCCTACTCTGTTTATTTTAGGTATGGTGGGATATTATAGATTTGAGGTGAGACGGGAGGTTGCGCTTGCCACCTACGTATTTAGTGTTTTACGCGGTAAAGTCCACAATCCGCGTATTTAGAGACGGTTCAGCTTTGCGTACGGAATGAGTACGTAGGACGCTGCTGGCGGTACCCAGCGCGCGCACCAACCTGCTGCAGCGCGCCCCGCTCGTGCGTACTCAATGCACTGTCACTGTCCGACCGGATAGATTTATTTGCATGTTCACTGAACGAATTCGCAAAAGCAGCATATTGCTTTTGCAGTAGATGTTAATGTAGTAGTTTAGTAATTAGTAAATAAGAATTATGTGAAAGTCTTTAGTCATATATTTAGGTATTGTAAGCTCAGCTACTCTATCGTATTAGGTTTGGTGCCTGTAAAGATAATTGTAAGTTTTATGAATAAATAAAAAAAAAAATTATTTAAAAGTAAAATAGTGTGCATCATATTTTTTTATATTAACACTGGACAGAAAATAAACCGGGCCACCAGCTACCTTAAATTATCTCAAAAATTATAAACTTACAACTATCAAAGTTATACCTATAAAAAAGTTGATGAAACAATTTATTGAAATTACCAAAAATTAACGCTAAAGTACCGTCAATTCACATAACAATTTAGCAACAAACACGAAACATACGAGTTGGCGATTAGCGTTCTTTTTTAAACAATGGGAGTAACTGTATATTTCTTTAGTTGTTGTCCATTGTACACTTCAGATGTGTATATTTTTGCTAATTTATTTGGTCAAGAATGAATATGGAACCTCAGGAAACAGGTCAAGTTGTAGCACTTCTTCAAAGCCTGTAAAAGAAGTCAGCGTGACGAATGCCAAGTGATCATAAGTTTAGATACAGTCAAAAGGATTCTCGCAGAATTCGTGACCTGACTCCAAAACGAGCTGCAACAGGCCTAAAAGTAACAGTGGCCCACCACCGAGCACAACTTGAGTTTGCTCGATAGCATAGGATTTGGAAATTAGACCCATTGGTCTAACTTAGCCCATCGTACACTTCACAGTACATTAGCCCATTGGCTAATGTTCTCCTCTCTGATGAGATCAGGGTAAGTCTACTTGGAAGTGGTAGAAGTCAGATAGTATATCGTCGGCCTGGAGAACGTTATTTTTAGTGTTGTATCGAGAAAACTGCACATATAGTGTTAGTTTTTATCTAACCAACGGGCCTTAGTGGATTGACATCACCGCTTCATTACTGAAATCCTCGCTGATAATATAGTGCCTTACGCAGAATGTATCGGACAGGCTATGCAGTTAGTGCACAATCATGTTGCACATGTGGTGACCCAGTACCTGCGCGACGTCGTTATTCGTACTTGAATCCGATAGAACACTAAAAGCTGAAACATCGGGTTCGAGACCGGGAGCTCCAACAAGCTTTTACGAGCTGCGAATCGCAATTGAAGAGGAGTGGAATGCAATTCCTCAAGATTTTATCGTCAAACTCGTGAGGTAGATGAATACGAGGATGCTGGCTCATTTTTATAAACACTTAATAATCCTAATGAGTATCATATCATTTTAATCATCATAAAGCACACTTTCGGTAAGCTTTATACTTTGACAGTTGTGAATTTTATACCTTTTGAGAAAATCGATTCGGGTGTATAGGGATCCAAGACCTAAGGAGCCCAAGCTAACCTCACCTGCAAGTGGTGCACCTGCCGATCAACGGACGAGGCTCTGGCGAACAAAACAGTGCCCGGAAAGCCGCAATAGACTCGCCACCTATTACGTGGGACCAACTGTACAATTGGCGAAGTGTGGGCGTATAATATGCCTCTGCCTACCCCTTCGGGGAAACAGCCGTGAATGTATGTATGTATGTATGAGAAAATCAAATCGTAGTTCCAAGGTAGTGGGTGGCCCGGCTTATTTGCTGTCCAGTGTATGTGAAAGAAACTAAAATATTACTGTAATATATAATTTCTGCATCCCGAAATTAATCCTATAATAATAATTCATAAATTTTGACCTATAGAGATAAATTTGCACTTATGTAAATTCAGGTTTTAGGAATTCTGTGTTTGTTGGTAAAATTTTGATGTTTTCGTAGGTATTCTATCATTGAAGACGCCGCACTATGCGCGCAACGCCACCTCAATGATCATGCATTTCATTTATTGCTATCTAGAAGAGCTCTGTAAGGTTCGTATTTCATCTAATTCATTTCGTACTAGCTGTCTTTTGCAACTTTGCAATTTTTAAGCCCAAGTTCAATATTCATTTTACTATTTAATTTAAACTTAAAAAATTTACATGCTATCGACATTTTTTTTTTAAATTACTTTATTATAAACTGTTTTTTTACAAACTCAAATTAACATTTTAAATAAACACACTTACGTAGCAAACTATTATAAATTAAAATAATATTCAATAATAGACACTATAACAGATATACCTTAAGAAATTATATAATAGAGATCAGAAATAAAATAAAACATATACAAAAAAACATATCATCATCATCTCAGCCCATTAACGTCCCACTATCGAAGAAGGCTCGGTGGCTCACATACCAAGGTGCGAAGGTATTGGATCATACTCCACCACGCGGACCCGGTGCGGATTGGCGAAGGCAGGTGTATGGCGTCCTGCTGTTTGAACTTTTCAAGCCGCCCAATTAGGCCTCTAACATGGCTTAACGCCTACCACATTTAGTGATAACCGAGACCGACGGCTTAATGTGCCTTCCGAAGCACGGAAGCGCTCGATATCAAATGCCACACAAACGGTCACCCATCCAAGGACTGCTGTACTTCGGTGAACGTTTCCGACCACCGATCACCGCCGCGGAGCTACAAGCGGATCCTACGACAGGCGGCGTGCAACCTGTTTACGCGGGAATGCAGTGAATTGGTAAACTGAATAATTCAGTTGAATATCCGGTTCGGTAAAGATTGAACCGAATAGTATTTGTTATTCGGTAAAACCACTATTCTGCTATAACTTCTTAGACACCATACAAAAGTGTAGGAGAGTGGCGTATTACTGTGAATTGTGATTTTCTGTGTTCATTCCAAACTCCATAGAACCCCTAGTATAATGTACACTATAGGAGGGACTTCAAAAACGCAATTATCTTGATTTATCAAACTACTTGACACTGGCGAATACTCTTAAAACGAGTGAGTGAGATACCTAAGAAAAAAACTTTAGTTATTTCAATTAGGGTATTCTGCTGTTAATGATTAATTGTCAGATAAATAAGATTAGGATTTTTACAATTTTTACCTTGTATTTGTTAAATTAAGAACTTACAACTATCAATTTATGATTATGATCATCCCCAATTTAATAAATTGAGATCAGTTTCACATTAGGTACTTACCTGACTGTGATAGAAGGTTCCCTTAGTACTACTTTGTTGTTGAGGGAAAGAGTTACCGCGGATAAAGTAGGCTCAAAAAGGAACATGGATGGTTTTTAGTCAGTAAAATCATGACACATCCATCCACAGCGGGAGAAGGTCATTTGATGATTTTCCATCTGAGAAAATTAAAAGTACTACTTTGTTGGTAACGGTTTACGAGAACTTTCTAAACATTAAACTTTTTTGGCGGGAGACACACTTACTGTATAAATATACGATAATGTCATTTTCATAATTCTTGGATTTGTGCTTGCTTAGTGTATATTTTCTTGCAGGTATCGGACGGGGGCTTGCCCGAAGCAGTCGTCCCAGAGTTATTGAGGCCGTTCTGTTCTTACTTGTGTAGCGGAGAGTCTGACTCTATAATATCTTGGTGTCGAAAGCTTTTGAATGATTTACTGAGGCAATCTGAGCCCGGGCTCACAAGCAGACAGAAGTTTGAGGCTTGGAAAGAGGTAAACAAACCATTTTTTATACATTTTTTCTCAATAATGTGCATGTTTATATAAATAATAATTTCATTACAATCGCACCAATTATTTTATTCCAAGATAAGGATCACTAAGAACTTGTGTTATGAATATTAAATAAGGGATAAAAATACTTTTTTTTTTGCAAATACATAATATACATAGGGAAAATGCAGATCGAAACAAATATTCATGTTCATGCACATATAGATTTGTCTTGCGTGGGAATAGAACCAACTTCAGTAGCGGAGTGCTGTTTACGGTCGCCCGAAATTAGCATTTTCTTGGCTAGAATAGCCATAGCAGGAAGACCAGCGCTGGTGTCCTATTCCTTAATACATCAGCTTACATATAAAATATCTTTGTTGTGAAATATGGGTTACCATGGTGTTATGTGTATACTTGACAAAGTTTTCATGGGCTTACAATGTAAAAATTATGCAAAACAAAGTTGTGTTAAATCAAACACCTTAATTATATAAAATTGTTTTTTTTAGTTTTATGTTTCATTTCAGTGTAAAGTTTCATTAAAACATAATAAAATCACATTTACCGAAATAACACCTCGATGTTTGGGTCTTTTAGACCCATTTGTGACTGTTCATATCACAATAGACGAGACGCGAATATCTGCGGGCTATAGAACGCTATTACAGTTATACACATTACACTGTTCCTGTTTTTTGATGAAAAAAAAAAACAATAACAGATGTTTCCCACTAGGCTAATGTATTATGTAAAATCAGTCCCTGATTATAATGTTAATTACATTGTAAACGAGCTAAAAAGACATTATCAATTTAGAAAGAACTCTTTTAAATCTTAAATCACATCACTCGCTCATCACATGGCCATTTTTAGATCGACGCCTCTTTGAGCCCACTCGGCACTTCTTATTTACGATTAAATATTGTGCCTAGAAATATTACTATCATATACACTACCTTTTAAAATTACACAAAAAAACTGCTTTCCCTTTTTTCTTATTAAAAATTATAAGGAATTTGTATTATAACTATGTACTATATTTATAAGTATGTACTATATTTATAAGGCTCGGAACTGGCACTTAGATTCACTTACACTTAATTATTTTTTGTTTTTAAATTGTTTTGTTGCATGTAAGTGAATCTAAGCTTCGTGATTTAGTGTAATAATATTTCGATTGTTTTTTTTCATTTTTAATTATGACGTTTTCAAGTACTATGTATAATAGTTTATGAAATAAATAATGTTTTTACTTTTATTTTTTTACTTAAAGTATGTTTATCCGTTGTTTAGAACCCTTGATAAAAGCTGTAATTAGTTTGGGACTGTAAAAAGACTAAGGAATTATTATATTAGGGTGTACTAGCGGCCGTCTGCGACTTCGTCCGCGTGAACTACATATAAACTTTCTTTTTGAGTCACTATCTATTAAAAAAAACGCTTTATCCATAAATCCGATGCATAGTTTTAAAAATCTAAGCATACATAGGGACAAATAGACGAAAGCGAAAGCGTTTTACACTATATTTTGGACTATGACAAATTGTTTGTCTTTAAATAAAGTGGCAATAGGTTCGTCACTTATTACGTGGGACCAACTATATAATTGTGGAAGTGTGGGCGTATAATATGCCTCTGCCTACCCCTTCAGGGAAACTGGCGTGAATGTATGTATGTATGTACAATGTATTTGTAAATTGTTAAGATGGGCTGTCCCAGTGGTGGACCGGCTGCCTTGATACCAGAGTCCGATGTTGAGGAGGATGATAGCGAAGACTTCACCTTAAGATTGGAGACCGATGATGAAGATGATGACCCAATGGAAAACGGAAAGTAAGATACTTTAATTATATTATTTCATTTCTAATTGCAATGTAACAATATTTTTTGAGGTTTACATATGGCCTGACAGTGTTTATTCCATTAACCCTTTAACAGGCAGAGCACATTGAAAATATTCATTGGTTTCCCACCTTAAGTTAACCGCATAAGGTTTAATTTATGGTGGTCATATATTGACCACTGCCTGGTAAAAGGTTAAAGCACGTAACGTATCAGTCGTAACATACCTATTTCAAATTCTATCTATCTAGACCGCTAGACCCTCGCGCAGGCAGAGTGGATGTGGTGCTCACCCCGATACCAGTGCCCGCCGAGATGGCTGATCTACTCAGAGAGTTACTGAAATCAGCCGGCTCCAATGCCTACAAGCGATTAAAGATATTTATGGAGCGGTAAGTTTTAAACAGTGTTTTTGCTATTAATTATAAGGTACAGATGTTTTATCTTACGAACGCGGGTGACCTATTATTGTGTGTGTATTGTTATTTATACATATAATCACTGTCGAACTGAGCAGGAAGGACCCGGGTGTAATAGTTTACACTAGTTTAGTTATAATGTAGTTTTGTATTTCCTCTGTAAGTGAATTTTGTAAATTATTATCAGAAAATAAATGTCTTTAACCGTACATACAAGAAAATGTCTGTGTATACGCGTGTGTGAGGTTGTTCTTTCGCCAGTTTCTAAATAACGTAATACCAATACAGTATATATCGCACCTTTCATACTATAAGGGCCCAATTAGACAAAAATCATGATTTTTGGGAAAACGCCTTTAAAGATTTTTAAGTCCCTATATTTTCACAAAATGGATCATAACTAAATTAATTAATTTTTTGAGATGTACCCCTATAATAGGAAAGCTGCGATATCGTCCAGTTATAATGTTTATCCATACTTCCCATACAGTTTCGAACAGATAGCAAAAGATAAGTACCCGTTCGAGGAGGCGGACGCGGTGGCAGCGCGCGCGGCCCGCCAGCGGCCCCGCGTCAAGCAAGCGGTTGTAAAGCTCGTCAGAATCGAGGACGAAATTGCGCAACAACTCGGCGTCAAAGGTTTGTACCACATTCCCAATTGAGTAGTTTCCTGTGATAATTTATTGACTCAGGCGTTACTTTGCGGAAATCCATTTTACGCAAGTAATGGATTAAAAATATCCTTGTAACAATTCCCGCCCTACTATAATATCTCGAAAAATCGAGAAACTATTCAACACGACACGTATTTCGCCCTTACACAGGGCATCTTCAGGTAAGATAGGAGCCTCAGAACAACGATGTCTTCACGACCAACGCTGAAACGAGAGAACGTGTCGTGTTGAATAGTTTCTCGATTTTTCGGGACATAATAGTAGCGCAGGAATTGTTACAAAGATATTTTTAAACCATCACTTGCTTACTTTTCCATTTTGTTTTATTATTTTGACGATTAGTATGGCGTGGAGGTCAATGTATTGGCGCTCCGCTCCTGAGGTCGTGGTATCGATTCCCACATAGGACAAATCTTTGTGTGAATAAAGATCAATATTTCTTCTGGTCTGGGTGTTCCCTACGTATATGGGTTAGCTTTAACAGGCAGAACATGTTAAAATTTTTCATTGGTTTTCTACCTTAACTCAACTCTATATGGTTCAATTTATAGGTATTACAAAAAAATGTATTAACATGTTTGTCCGTTCTTTAGTATCTAAAACAAAAGTTCTTAATAATACTTGTCTTTGAAACTAAATAGTTGGTGTGATTGTAAGAGTTTATTTATTCCCAAAGGAGTAGATTCCTGTGTTTCATTTTGCAAGTCATTTTATATTCATCATATAAAATTATAAAAATATGTTAGCATTAATCACTTCTTCTGACGTAATACGTTTTTACGCTTACCTGCAAGAATACTGCGTTAACTCTCAGTATTGTTGCAGGTAGGTAAGCGCTATGTCATAGCAACCCCAACACTTTACCTATAAAAATTTAAGAAATAATTACAACGGTATTATATTTTTCTCCGCAGGTGTTCGTCCGGGGCTCCGGAAACGCCTTATTTCAAAGTCTCGAACGGACGTCGACATCGCCGACCAAATTCCTTCTTCAACTTCTACGGTTAGTTTAGCTATTGATATACAATAGATAACGTGAAAAGTATCACTAGACTTCTTGGCGGGAAAGTGAAACGTAATGTCTGCAGTTTTGTTTTATTTTCTAAAATTTGTGATATTTCGAACATTAATGTGTAATAACGGTGGATTATTAACCGTTAAGTGTTTGTGGACTTACACGAGTGTTGGTAAATAAAACAAAATAGTTCAACATCACTTTTTAAATTCTCTCAAGAAGTCCATGTGAGATCTCAGTATAGTCCCACATCTCTACTGAGGACTCAAGGGGTTTAGGGGAAGAGCATCTCATTTACCATTTATCATCTTTATCACAACTCATTCTCATTTACTATAATTTATATGATTTAATATATCTCTTACTTGACACTGGCTAAATGTGCTAACCCACGAAGCCATTATTTAAAAGAAAAAAAACGTATCACTATTTGTATTGGAATCAAGCGTGCCGACTTTTGAACACTGGGACGTCACCGTACCGATATATAGTGACGACAAATCCGAACTGATTTATTGACACTGATTCCGCTGATGATGATGATTGGTCGGGGTTTGGACACGCGAAGATCATGCATTTGCCCTATCTATTGTATATTAAGTATGTGGGTTACTCTCTTTTTTATTAGCTTTCTTATTTAACTTTAAAACATGGTGGACACGTAGATAACTCTTTTTTTAATGAAGCACGCGCTATAAAAATCAAACGGAATTGAGTTAATTGAAAAGGACAGGAGAGATGAAATCGTGCCGTTATTCTTGTCGATTTTAGGACCATTCATGTGTCCGCCAGTCTAGGGCCTTACACTAAAATATAAAAAAATTTGGCAGAATGACTTTGAGTTTAGGCTGCAGCATCAAAGAAGCCCTAAGTATTGCAGCACAGTAAGCGTATTTCATGTGGAAATTTTCTCAATAGAGTAATCATCATAGAACTAAACCTCTCCCAAATTTCCGATCTATTTTCAAGTCAAAGGTTTACTTGTCTTTCTACAAGTTACTCTCTACAACTTGCGTTGACCAGGATGGCGGCGGCTTAAAGCTAAACAAAAATAATAATACTTAAATCTGTTTACTTTTCAGACTTCCGATTGGGCAGTGGAATCAGCGGAACCTATCAATAACAAAAAAAACCCCCCCTTAAATAAAGAAAATGTCCAACTTGAGAAAACCGCGCTGAAAAGTAAACGCAAGTCGGAAATGAAACAAGAGTCGAATCAAAATAAAAAACGGAATATTAATAAGTCGTTCGAGGAGGGACCTTCCATAGAGCCGTCTGTTTCATTAAAGAGCAAGGCAAAAGAAAAGAAATTGAAAGTAGCAAACGGCATTAAAGACAAAAAAATCGTCGCCAAAGAAAAAAATAAAGTGAAGGTTACCGAGATTGGCCATGATAAACTTCAAACTAAACTAAACTACAATGATGTTGATACAGATGGAACTAAAACATTTTCAGTTGAAAAAATTGAACCGAATAACGGTAAACGTGTAACTGAGTTGCCTAAAAATAAAGGAATTGTTAATGAACCCATAAAAAAAACACCAGTTGTAGTACTTCACAAACTTGAAAATTTAAAAATGATGGCATATATAGAAAACTCAGAGAAAACAGAGTCATATTGTTCTACGAAAAGAGTAAAGTTTGTGTTGAAGAATAATGAAATGCAAGAGCAGAAGGATTATTACGAAAGCTTGAAACAGAGCCCTAAAATGCCGTTTGATAGTAACAAAAAACCGTCGAAAACTAACTTAAAACCATCAACACCATCTCCTATTAATCCTTTCTTTAAGAGAAAGCTCCGAAGTAATTAGTTTTTTTTTGTTAAAATATAGTCAATCGATTTAAGGTTAAGATTTCCATTTATGTGTAAGTATAGATTATTTTTATGTGCCACTTAATCTCACATAATGATAAAAAATATTTTGTATTCACATTAGAGCAAGTTGGAAGACTGTCTATTTGTATGTGTTTCATTTGCGAAAATAGCAAGTTTTCAAACTCAGTAGGTTAGACTGAGCTTGCTCAGACAGCCAGAGGTAGGTTTGAAACAGTCGCAAGTTTATATAATTATTAAACATTCAACGCAACATCTTATTGAAGTTTTGTTGGGTCTGTGTATCACCAATCACCAATAAATGGTTAAAAGTTATAAAAAAATAGGGGCTTATAGGTTAGACCAGGTTTTGTAACTAGTGCTGTCACTTTCATTTGCTATTATGAAGACAGTGACAGCACTTATTTTAAACATGGTCTAACTTTGGATCTTGATTTGTAATAAGCCCTTGACATTACTTTCCAAATATGTGTTATCATTTATTCAATCACGAGTATTAGAAAACTCAGTTTATTTACGCCGGTTGTACGAACTTGCCGGCATTATTATTTTTGATATTTTTTTTTGATATGACATTTTATTGTTTATCAAACATGTATACTCCGAAATCCCGACAGTGTTTTATTTGATTTCGTGTCACTATACATTTTGAAAAGTTTTCTGTTGAAGAAATGAAAAAAAAGAAGATATATAATTTATTTTTTATAACTTACTATCTAAACACTTTGTCTAGATGTCAGTTATATTTTTTAGCCTAACCGTTGTCAATCTGTTAAAAGTAAAACTGAAGAAGAAAGCCAAAAAATAAGTTTTTTTTTATACAAGATAAACATTTAACAATTTATCTTATAATTGTAATACAGATTATATCAATAATGCCTATTAATTGTTGTCTAATTAAAGGCGTTCGTAATTAAGATAAATAGATACACGGTACGGTTAATATTTAATCAATCTTACTTTATATTGTTGATTTCAGCTCTGTTATTTTTTTTGTGTGTATCTTATCTAAAACAAAGGATCCATATTAAAATGTGTTTCAAAATAATTATATTACTTACAAAGAAATAACTAAGAAAATTTAAAGCATTGCTTGTAAATTCATAAATATGTGAATAAATAGTAATGCAAGAAAATGTATTTGTTTTTTATTGTTATCAAATTTTGACACGTCGTGTTCCCTGGTGAAACCATTGCATCTTTTTTTTTATTATTCAATGCATTAATGTTATCGTATATAGAATTTGTACATATAAAAATATATAAGTTTAGAAAATAAGGTTAAAAAGGTGCAAAAAAGGGTCCATCTGAAGTCAGGGTTTCTCGTTTCTTCTAATTTATTTTTATTGCCATGTAAATACTATAGTAAAATTATAATAAATAATCCTATTGTTGATAAATGTGAAAATTCGTTATATTTTATTTAAACAGTATGTTATCATCAATTTAGTTCATTAAGCACCATCTTAATCAAACACTTAATTTTATTGAAATTAACAGTTCATGTTACATTAAAAAAAATTACTTAGCGTACGTAACTTCAAGCTTTATGAAGTTTTTGTAGGTTATGGTTTACCATGAACACGTAAAAATCACAACATGTGAACACAATTGATAACAATAAAGAGTAAATACAAGAGTTTTGAGTTTTGATGATTTTTTACATTTTGTTATACAATGTTATAAAACAGATTAAAGTTGTAATAATAAAACGATTCTATGTTTTATTTTAAACATATCTAAAGAGAGAGATATATATATATATATATATATGTCACCGTAAAATTGTAAATAACGTTAAATTATAATTATCCCGCGATATTGTAATCTGTCGAAAAATTGTGATCCGAAACAAAGTGCTCACAATTTAACGCATTATTTTTCGATAGATCGAAGACAAAGACAAACCGTTAAATCACAATCTGTCGCGCGTTAAATAGTCAACTGTTTAAAGCCTGTCCATGATTGGCTGGTCTTGCCATCAAGACCAGCCAACCACTCTCTTATTTATTATTTAACTGCACTCCTTTAGGTTATCACAGGTCCGTTAACACTCCCTACAACTTATTATGATACAATGCGTTATTATTATTAACACGAAATCAGTTTTAAATCACCAAAACACTGTTTGTTTACATTTCACAACAAATGAATTTGACTAATAACAACCGAAGATGGCGACGACGGGCGGCTGAGCGGGGAACATGAAGTTCAACCAATCAGAGCGCGAGGTGCGTTCTGTCGCATGCCATTTTACAATCTGACGGTTTGTCTTTGATAGATTATAATCTATCGAAAAATAATGCGTTAAATTGTGAGCAGTTTGATACGGATCACAATTTTTCGACAGATTACAATGTCGCGGGATAGATTATAATTTAACGTTATTTACAATTTTACGGTGACATATATATGTGAAAAAAAACCTATAACAAAACCTATCTTTCACCTTGTATAAAATCGGGCCTTCAGTCCTTCATTTCTCTTGTTTTCGTGTTATTATGAACTAAGTGATATAATAATTAAGAAAATCTAGTTTTATTTTTTAGGAAATAGGGTGACTACAGTTAAATATTTGCAAGTGTTTAATTTTCCTTTTTGTTCATATTCATCAGAAAAAATTGTTGAACACATTTTTGAAATCACAATTAAAATAAAGTTTAAATAGTCCCTTAATAGTTGGAAAAAAACGTTCAGACAATTATAGCATATTTTAAAATATTTCAAAAAGAAACAGAATCACTTAGCTCATAATAACACGAAAACAAGAGAAATGAAGGACTGAGGGCTTGATTTTATACAAGGTTGTAACTTTGAATCATAAAAGTGTGATGACCTGTATCTGCTATGGCATATTTTAATAAGTTATTTACTAGCCTGCCCGATTTTATACAAGTTGTTAATTATTATAGCGTATTTTAATTTCTTTCCGGTAATTTAATACAATATTTCAAACGAAAAGAAACAAAATCACCTAGTTCATGATAACACGACAACAGCAGAAATGACGGATTGAGGGCCCACATTGAAAGAATATTATACAAAGAAAGAGTTTTTCAGCAATTTTTTGTTTCACATTTTTTGTTCGGCGTAACCTTAATAATTAGTAACTCGCTTAATTGATTTTCACAAAATCAGATTTCACCTTTCACAATTATTTTAGAGCGTGCACTAAATCCTAAGGCGATTTTCACACTGCCCCGCATCATGCTGCATATTGCGTGTCGACGCACCTACGCGCGTTCCTGCGGGAGTGCAGATCTGCATCATCGTGCGGGTTTTTTGCGCACTCACGCGCGTAGGTGCGTTTTGTAGATTCTCTGTGGTGGTCGTGCAGTAATGAGCATCACGATAGTTTTGATAAAAATGGTTAATATTGTGGAACTCATTCAGGACGCTGCCATTATACTAACTGTTTGGTTTTTGTACGGTAAAATTAAAAGAAATCGTGCCTATAGAAGATACTGGGTACAACTTTATTTACAAACAAGATCTTAGAAAATATGAAGAGAAATTCTTCAACTATACGAACTACACTTCTTCATATTCCAGATAGCTGGGTGGTTTTTGATTTCGAATATAAATCGACCGATATCGAGATCCATTTTCAAACAACGCCCATTCAAAATCACGCGCGGCACTGCGGGATTTGATGTGCCATACCTTGCGTCTCGCCCCGCACCTACGCGCGGGGGTGCATGTTTCTCCGCGTGTATGCGCGTGATCCGCATGAACGCGCGTGGATGCATTTTCTGTGTGTTAGACTGTGCGTGTTTTCCATACAAACGGAGATACTTACAAGCAACGGAAGAACACGCATCCACGCGCTACGCTTCATCATGCGGGGCAGTGTGAGAATCGCCTAAGTATATTGTCAATGAGTTTTAAGGAAGTTTTCCTCACAACACGCACAAGTCATATTTATGAAGGACTAAGTTTTGCGATGATATCTTGTTTTCACAATTTTTGTTTGGCTTTAGGCTATATTTTGCCGTAAACACTTTTTCTCTAGTCCATAGTTTATCCGGTATAGGTGGGCCTTCAATCCAGGGCCCAACTTTTTACTTAATAAATCGCTTGTCTGACTCTCACAAAATCTGATTTCAACTTGCTCAATTTTTTTGAAGTGAGCACTAAATCGTTACCGTTAAATGGCCGGTCACTAGACCTGAGGCTAAAAGGAAAATTGATCGATACTGTACTTCCATGATAGCTTGAGGTGCTTGAGCTTTAAAAGCTTGACGGCACCAAACGGGCAATAATGTTTGGCCAACGGATAATTCAGCTATTCCACGCACTTAAGGTACCACAGCTAGGTGACCGGACAACGAGACATCAAGATGGCCGTTCACTCTTATATGTTAAATTTTTAATTGTTTAATTTAAATTTGATGGCACCAATTAACTACTTATAGGAACCAAAAAGAAGCAATTGGGCAGCAATAATTGGTCATAATTTCGTGTGCGTGTGGACTGAGTGATCTTTTCAAAAAACTCATCCAACCACAACCAAATGGATTTAGGAAATAAATGTGAAAACTTCATAGTAAGAAAAAAAAATTGTGAAACCTAAACAAAGAAAGTTAGAACTAATTAACTGGATCACTCAATCTGGAGACCTGAAGAATAAGCCATAACGCATATCCAAGAATATACAATCTATGTGTTTATGATTTGCATTTGAAATAATTGTGAAAAATTAGTGAAAGCTGCTTAACAAATTTTCGATTTGTTTCAATGCCACGTTTTCGATGTAGAACGGATTTTAAGGATCACTCTGAATGCACTATGTTCAGTTGAGTGATCTTTTAAAACACCACCTTATATTGCAAAATTATGAAACAATGTCATGTTTATTATAAATTAAGCTTCTGGGAAAATTTGTGAAACAGAGATCGTGATTGACATCTTACTGATTTAAGAGAAAATGAAAAACTTATTTTTCTCGATCGTCCGAACTGAGTGATCCTTATCTTGAACTTTATTTAATAAAACGAAAATTTGTTAAGCAGCTTTCAAAAATTTTTTACAATTATTTCAAATGCAAATCATAAATTATATTTCCTAAATCCTCTTATAATTTGGATGTGGTTGGAGGAGTTTTTTGAAAAGATCACTCAGTCCACGCGCGCACCATAATTTCAACGATAAATACGTCTATGACCGGCCATTCTGACGCCGACACTAAATCCTGAACATATTTTCAAAGAGTTTTAAGAAACTGGCCCTCACACCACACGCACATTACTATTTTGGTTCCAACGCTTTCGTTCTAGAAATTTTGACCTCCAAAACAAACCTCGTGGAGTGAAGCGATCCATATTAAACCAGTTGGCTGCAGGCTTGGGTGTGAATGATAAAACCATCTCGGGTTATTTAAAACATATTGGAAAAGTGAAGAAGCTTGAAAGCTGAGTACAATTCATCATCTCAGCCATTCGAAGTTCACTGCTGAATGTAAGCCTCCTTAATTGCTTTTTACATTGATCGATCCTGCGCCGCTTGCATCCATCGGCTCCTCCACATGTATTAAGTGAAGAAACCAACAGACACGCATCGACTGCTGCGTCACGTTACTCAACTGTCACAATAACGAGGGGATTTTGAATCGTATCATTACTTGTGATGCAAAATGGATTCTATACGATAATCGGAAACGCTCATCGCAGTGTTAGAACCGAGGTGAACGAAAAAAACAAAATGGAACTGTATATAATGTCTATTTAGTATTTTTTACACATATGTACATCTATCTATATTTATACATGAGTGGTCTTTCCTTACAACTACACGCGACATCACTTTACTCCTCCGACCACGCGTTCAGTCAAATACAAAAATATGTAAACACTTCAACAAAAAAATGTCTAAAAGCTAAAATTATACAAAAGTGGATAAAAATAAAGGTAAAAAAAATTACATAATCATTAATCTACAGAGATCACTTCATGTGAGCTAAATAATAAAAAAAGATATTTTATATTTACAACTGTCATTCTTTTTCTCTCAAGCGTTAGAAAGAGAGAACAAGTGTAGACTCAAAGAGATGCCAGTATATATTTAGAAAGAAAAAGAATTTATTTTGTGACAGCATCAAAAGAAAACAGATAAATTATATTTAAGTAACTATTTGAAGAGTGTCACAGAAAAGGTATCCACTCAGCATAAAGCCGAGGTGTCACGAAAACGCCTCGACGCTGGTCTTCCGTAAATACCGTTTGTGAGAGCACTGCTATGACACATTCATACTATACATTGTAAAACACAATACAATACAATTTACATATTAATAATGATTATAAATTTCACTATTACAAAGTAACTCAAAGCATTGGCAATATAAAAACGTAGATTCGATCAGTACAGTGAAACTGTGACTACAAAAATTGGTAGAATTATTTAATGTGACAACTATAATAGAGTATTGAAATTATAATATATAATAAGTGATTCGTCATAGTAAAAGTGATAACAAAGGGAAATTCATTTTTTTGTTGTACATATAACTGATCGTTTCTTTGAGCTTTTGAATTTGAAAATTTCTAGCAAATAAGTAATGCTCTTGCCTAGAAAGAAGGTTTTTGTCTGATGCAGTCCAAATAAAATGAGATCGCTCCATACCGTTGTATTTTAGAATATTATTGTAGAATATATTAAGAGTCACACATATAGAATTAATCTATAAATAATGAGATCAATAAATGTACTCGGATTATTTTATAAAGAAGACTTTTTAGCGTTTATATTTCATAAATGTATTGAGTATTATTTTGTTTACCTATGTTTTACATTTTAAATAAAATATGTATTTTAATTTAAGTTAAGAACAAATTTAAGAAGCTTTTGTGGGCTTATTTAGTTGTATAGGGAATTTTACAAAATAAATTGCAAAACTGAGCAAATCTTTAAATACTTTTAAAAACACAAATAATGGACATCTCAAACTGGGCAGAGGCTGTGAGTATTATGACAGAGAAACAATGATACATTTTTCAATTCAAAAATACATTAAAGAACTTAAATTGTCATATTATTAACCGAAAAGCAAATTAACGAAATACTCCATGATGGTGGCAGGGAGAATCACTTAGTATTATAATATTAATCGCATTTCTTTATTTACTAGTGTTGCCACATTAAAAATTCGTCGCCAGTGCTCGTGCTAGGAAAGAATCACTTAAATATACTAACCACATGAAACAAACATATACTAAAATACAATTATATTTAATACACTGACAATACGTTCAAATAACATTACAACATTTAATTATAGTTATTAAACGACAAGGATTCAATTAAACAATAAATTAATTGTATAACATTTAAGGTAAATACATGATTTGAATTAATAAATTTCAACAAATATAATGAGTCGTATTTATACTATAATATAAATTAAACAAGCTGCGTAAAATCATGTTGAATTATTAATTTAAAGCCTACTGGATGTAATTATAATCACCAGTTTAATTTTAGAGTAAACTATAAAAAGTTTTATAGTATAAAAAAGGAGGACTTGGAGACTTATTTCAAACATAATTTATATTTCTGTTAGTCGTAATTTTAATCGAAGCACACCATAGATCACACACTTCAATAGACGTGGACATAATATTACATTTAGTTAATGTTACACAAACAAGACTGTAGTTGCAAGTAATGTTAATCACTGCAACTAATGACTTAAGAAAATAAGGAATTTGTCCGTACTTTGGCAGCCATTGTCCTTCGTAGGTACAAGCCTGTCTATTGAAATAAGTGGTCTATGGTGCAAACCGGCAGGTTTTAACAGAAATTATTATTGTTTTAAGTAATTTGTCCCCGCATGGACGTGATCATTATATTTTGGTGAATTTTAACCATTTTAAAGATACCAGCTAAAGAGGTGGCACTTAGTTCAAACTTCGCCAATATACTACTGAAGTGACACCGAGTAAGTGAACTCATCACAAGAAAATCACGCGAATGATGGTATTGTGTCCCGCACATTTATAAAATCATACTCAACACTATGGAGAAAACATTCTAAAAACATGATTATTTATGTTAAAAAAACAATATATAAATAGGACAATGTGTATCTCTATAATATGGCAACTGTATAGGAAGTTTCATAACTTAAATTTATAAACATTGTTTATTTTGTCAATATATATAAAATCAGATTTAATAAATATCCAAAAAAAAAATATAAACAATTTCGAGGGTCGATATTTTTTAATGAGCATATTATGTAAATTGAAGAAAGAATTTCCAAAGAATTAATTTCAATGTACAGTTATTATAATATGTTTTATGTCAAGGCATCGCGTTTTTTTCTGTCTGTCAAGTAACGGTACGGTAATAAGCGATGTGTACAGTTTATTACGTCAAAGAAGGTACCCACATGATTACACAATGATCCCCACATGAAGTACAGATATTCCAACTCACTATAATTGATTGTAGTAAGACGGTCTTAGAAACTAGTAACTTGTGTCCTCGCCCGAAGTAACTTACATAATTAATTATCTTGCAATTACACCAATCATTTAGTTCCAATATTCTATAATGACTAGTGTTAAGGATACTAAATAACGGATAAACATAAATACTTTTTTTGTAAATACTTACTTAAAATACATCGAAAACGTCCAGACCAGAACAATTATTAATGTACAAGAACACAAAGTTTTGTCCTATGTGGGAATCGAACCCACGACCTCAAGAGCAGAGTACAGGTATATTGAACTCCACACCATCGGCCGTCAAAATATTTATAAACTGTAATTTGACAGTAGTTAATACTATTGAAATATTACACAGCGCGCAGATTTTGATTAACTAGACATATTATTTATAGTATTTTTTTGTTTATAACATATTATTATGTAACTAGGAAACTTTTAGGTTTAATGTAAAAACTAAATAATTAGTTTCGGGTGTATAGGGCTCCTATCAAGATCTTATGAGACCAAGCCAACCTCACCAGCAAGTGCTGCACCTGTCGATCAACGGACGAGGCTCTGGCGAATATAATAGTTCCCGGTAATCGGGAATAAGCCTCTGCCTACCCGTGATAGTATGTCTGCATATATTAGTTTTAGATATAGTTTTCCTGACGTTCTTTATGTTTACACGCACAAGTACATGTTACTACTACAATCATAGTCAAACAGTCTTCTTGGAATAGAATTTCCGTAAACATTTTCTGCTATACTTCACGGGGTCGAAAGTCTATTTGTCTCATACATTATATTAGTTTTGCGGTAAGGGATACTATTAAGTATAAGGATAGTCGCAAGCCAGACAGACACCCAAACCCTAGTTATTTCAACTCTCGCCCGGATTTTGGAGCAAGCGATCGGACAACCTGATTTAAACGCAGTCTTTATAAAATTTACGAGAAAAATTTAAGTTGATCCTATGAATATACATTTCTCTTTTTTATAAAACAGGAAAAAGCACATTTTGTTATGAACTTTGTATTTTAAACTTCCGGTACATGATTACAGTTAAATGAAACATATAATAACTGTACATAAAAAAATGGTTGCCTGTAAAGTCGTTTTTACGGGCGAAGATTTTACGTGACAACGTCTTTTTCTCGGTAGAATATTTATTGATATGAATATAATTAAATTGCACAATAGGAACAAGGAATTGAATGAAAATAAGAATTGCACAAATTTTAACTATAGAAATATATTTTGTTTACTAAAACATTGTACACTAGTGCTGCGCGCGCGGCAGACCGATCATAGTTGAGTGGGAGAGAGACGCAAGGCATTCGCCGGGCCTCTCTCTCGTTCGGTGACTCATCGTAACGTTACCGAGCGTTACACTTTTTCATAAGTGACTCCCAGCCGCAACCTAATTTAAGACGTTGTCACGTCAAAAAATATTACCGCTCTTACAAATTTTCCCTGAATAACATATTATTATTGAATAACATTTATATTAACATATTACAATACAACACATACTTAATAATAAACATATTTAATTACATCAATAGTCATAGACACAAAATAGATGATTACTTAGCTAAATAGTGTCCATCTTGTTGTTTAGGACCATTTCAATAGTAAGAAAGATTAAATTATGTTTCAGTTCAAATATAGTGCACATAAAACACTGTAACCAGACTTATACCACATCTAGGATGCAAAATAAATGCAAATCCTTCGCAAATTCGGGTTGTGGGTGCGGGATCTCTAATTGGCGGGGGGAGGTGAATGTCGGTTCTGTCTGAGTTATTTAATCACTTCATTCATATTTCTCTGTACACTATTTAACTAATTAATTGCTTAACAAGTTTTAGATACTGCTCGAACAACATTGACACAAAAGCTAAGGCATTATATATATATATATATATGTATGTATGTGGCCAACTTTAATAGAAAATACCCATACATACATTTTAATGCCTGGATTAACGCGTCACATAAATTAATATTTAAGTTAACACAGATGGAACAATGGCGTAAAAGTAATTATAGTAAACATTTCATGATTATACAAAAATTCTCTCATCAAACATGGCTCAGATATAGAGCCTTAGGCCGTTATCTTTACAATATTAAGGTTATTATAAAATTAACAAATAATTATTTAATATGGAAGATCATTTGTACGTTTCGGGAGTTAAAACAGTTTTTCACTCTGATATATCAATGCTGTACTAGCTGTTGCGCTTGCGAGTACGCCACAAATACAAATAACGACAAAAACCAGTATCTAGGTACGAATATCCGTGTTACAGCCATCAGTCTAAGTCTAATGTGTGTTCATGGATAGTTGTCGTCAGGTCATGAGTTTTAAGTGCTACATTGCAACTGGGGGCGTGGAAGGAGCCTGTGCTCGTGATCGGCTATATCTGCCTATTCCCTTACTTGAGGGTTTAACATATGCTAATCAAGTTTAGTTTCTTAAGTCTCAGTAATTATGTAACTCAAGTGCTTCATAACTTTATTACTTTTTATTAGTAAATTGATTAAATTAACCTGTCAAGATTAGGCACTTGCTCAACTCAAGTTACAAGTACAAATTATTTGATTAACTCTTTTTGGAAGATAGTCGTACAGTATTTTTTTGCTGTAACTTAGTAACTTGTAGCGATCATGAAACGGGCCTAAACATTAGGCGATCCGAAACAATTGTGGTAACAATTATTGCAGATTTAAATAAACATTGGATAATATGTAGAAATTGTGTTAAAGTATCAATATAATCTTTTACATTATTGTTTTATTACTCTTTAGCGCCAGGGGTACATAATTTGAAATATTTAATCAATATGTAGAATTTTAATGTGTATATTCATTATGTAATTACTTGTTATTTTGGCTCTATATTTAATAAATCGATGTGCACAAACGCCGTGTCGAGTCTTACGTATTCCTATTACCTACAATACTAATAAAGATGTGGTACTCTCCACCAAGGGGAAGGTCTTCCACCAGGCGGATGGATGTCCCGGCGGGCCGCGGCCCAACCGATGATGGTTGGGTAATATATTGCAACGAGCTTGAGGAATTTCGCTAGCGTGATTTAGGATATCATATTTTTTAACGTTTTGTTCATTGCTTATACGATATCGCTACAATGGTTTCGAAATAGTAACTATACCACGGAACTGATTTTTGTGTTAAATGGTACTTATTAAAACCAACATCGACAAAGCAAGGTTATTGATCGAAGCACCGACTATCGAAGGGGCATTAAGGTTTTTTTCGAAAATATAGTAGAGGAATTATGATCTAGTCAGGGCAGCATGATGGTGGCTAAAGATCTATCGGCTTTGCAAGCAGTTAGAGAGGCCTATGTTCAGCAATGAGCATCAACATGACCGTACATTTACTGATATTATTGGATCTAATTAGTATTCTTAACGAAACAATACTCAGTCCCTTGATGGCAAGTGTTATACGTACATGTTAGTTATAGTGCCATTTAAGTAAAAGTTCCGATTAACACTTCACTGCACTCGTCAACCCAAGACGTCAATAAATTTTTTACAGCAACCTTCTATCGCTCTTCATATAAAAAGAAACAATTATAGGGAAACACCCTGGTCCAGTTTAATAGGCGTCAAAATTCCTGCTATTGTCTCAACATTCTCTATTACAAGTGCTTTGAATATTTGCAGCATTTCTTTATATTTGCTTTATTTTTCACTACTGCGGATTATCCGTAGGCAAGCCGTAGAACTTCATTATTTGGTTAAAATGTGTTAAGGCGATATCAAACACGAATGGATATATCATCTAAGACGCGATCTAAAGATAGGCTTTTACAATAAATACTATTTGTATGCAAGTTTAGGACTTGACTTAGCGTTGTCTTTTATAATAACTATGCTAATATAATAAAGAGATAAATTTTATTTCCTTGTTTGTATTTAGGTATTATTTTGAACAGATTCTATAAAATATTTCATCTATGGAATGCTAATCTATCCCTGATTAGTATAGGTTATATTGTATTTAAATGACGTTAGGAAAGCGCGGGAAACAGCTAGATTGAATAATGTGAAACATCTTATTCATTATCTAATAATAACTCTGTCTTAAAAATCTATTAAACACTCATTTATCTAATTAATAAAAGACTGCTAATCACATAAAATATCTTATATAGACAGCGATTTAATTTATAAAGCTTAATATTTACTTAAAATATATAATGGCAAATGTATATGTCGCTGGTAGATTGCAGAAATCGTCGTTTTGCAAAATGGCTAGGCGGAGTGAGAAAAACATTTTAGTTCATATATCATTTTAAGCAACTAAACATGAGTACAATCAACGCTGTGCTTTCAGGTAACTTATGGTAGACTGACAAATCAAAATTTGTCGAATAATGTACTGCACATGCTATCGGTGCGAGAAAAATACTCTTCATACTTTACAACACGTCTAGCTGTTTTGAAAAACGGCGGATTCAAAAAACCACCTGCGACATATATATTAACTTTAATTAATGTACCAAGGAGGCTTTAGTCGCCTTCTCACTTTCATGCAGGCACATGTGTATCGCTAAAAGCTTGACGTAGCTTCGCTTTATTATGAAAAAAGGCTTTTGACTTTAATATTAATTAGGCGACATGACCTCCATGGTATTACTAGTTAAGGATACTTTTTCTGTAAATATATAAACAAATTGTAAAACATCTCTCAACATAATAGCTAAACGGCTACATATGTATTTATATATAATAAATGCAGTTTTGTTACTTATAATAATTACTATTTCACGACAACATTAATTTATATCAATATTTATATTTGCATTGTCGCATTTTGTATACCTTATGCATAAGGTTCATTTTTGTGGTGGAAAAAAATTGGTTTGTTGCAGTTTACTTACGTACGTATGTTACGGTACATGCCTAAACTGCTTTGTGCGTTATGCCACCAGAGTTAAGCTCACAAGCGCTACAACAGTTAATAGGGAACCAAACTAAGTTATTCCCATTATAAGTGCATGTCGCATACCATTTACTCTTCAACAGTTGAGGTCGATTAATTGATATGGGCCTAATAAATGTATAACTTAGTTTCTGGTTCGTTGTTACAAAATGAGCCTGCTGGCCAAATTTCACAAGTCTCACTTTAACTGTTAACGCTCATCATTACAAATATCGACAATGCAAAAAAAGAGTTCATTTTAATGTTACTAGTAATTTTAGATTAGCTCAAATTATATATAACATATCTTATTATCTAGACTATTGGGTATCGCCGCACAGGGCTTATCCTAAATTATATAGCAATCCCCACAAGTTTTGCACAATGAGACCTTAATCTGGAATGTTCATCAAACACTAATTAGAAAAGTTGCTAAACAATGATTGTGGCTTAATCTATCATTTTTTATCATTTAATATTAAACATATCTTGTATAATAAAACGATATTTATTACTTGACTATAATGGAGGGTTTAGTGCTACTGTATTAGTTACGATTCATGAGCGAACATTCCAACCTACCTATCTAAATATAAAGGCGGGCTTGTCGAGTTTCAAGGCTGATGTTTCCTCGTACCAAGTCCTGTGTTGGTGAAATGGCACTTTTGAATGATAGTGCATTTCACAATAGGGTACAGGTTGCGTCCAGACCTCTGCGCAGCACCACCCTCGCGCTATTGCTGCGGCTGTCGGTGCAACTCATGCAAGCTTCTGATGGTGCAAGCGCGCGAACTGTGATCGTTATGTCATTGTAAGAAATTGTTATTGATATGACGTGCGCGCCTTTTGCAAATAGGTGTTTTGGCGACGCAGCGCAAAGACCTTAACGAACCCTAATACTCGCATCGCGTAAAACGAGCACTAGATGAGGCTGTGCATCAAATGACAAACCTATAGGGCGGCGGACTTCTTCCTTATTGCCTTCTAATCTAATACCCAGAAATACGTGACGCAAGCTATATGAATTAAAATAGTTTTAATTTAAATTCAATTTGAGCTATTAAGTGTTTCGTCGAAAGACAAAGCTCTTTCTAAATCATTCATTACTTATAAAAGTTAGGAGGAAAGAACCGCATTGTGTTCAGTCAGAACTTATGAGATCTAAGAACATTACGTTTGGAATTGATTGCATTGGGAATTTTGGCGTTAAGGTAATAATAAGATTTTAGTATCGAAAGGGTTTGTCATTTGTTTGTAAAGATTTTTGTGGAGAGGTTTATGTAACTTTTTAGAAACTGGAATGTCCATAGTAACATAATAAAAAGCGTAAGTAAATCTGTCTATCTGTAATGTTTACACAAAAACTTTTATGAAATTTGGTACAAAAAAAGCCATGGGTCATGGAGGAGAGATATCATCATCATCTCAGCCCATTAACGTCCCACTACTGAGCGCGAGCCTCCTCTCACATATCAAGGTGTGAGGGTATTGGGCCATACTCCACCACGCTGACCCAGTGTGGATTGGCGGAGACAGGTGTATGGCGTCCTGCTGTTAGAATTTATCAAGCCGCCCATTAGGCCTCTAACATGGCTTAACGACTATCACATTTAGTGATAACCGGGACCAACGGCTAAGGAGAGATATGATCCAATATAATTCGCAGTGGGTTAATACAGCTGCCAGGTTTGTAGCGCGTCGGCACTGTTCGTTGTAGAATCACCGATATCGGTCGGATAAGTATAATAATATATTATTTTGCTTCAATGTTACAGAGTTTGGTAGTAGCAAAAATATGACTGCGCAATTTGGTGCGCTATACGAATAAGGTACTGGTGCTTTTATTTTATAGATAATCGCGGTTATATTCAAGCATTATCAAGTTTTCCCTAGACTTAAGATTAGGGCCGAGGATCTGCTTTCTAGTCTAACCAGATACTTGGTGAATTTTAGTTAATCTACGGAGCGACTGCCGTCTGGCCTCCGCAACCCAGAGGGAAATATCATTCAATGATTAAACCAATAGATAACCGTTCAAGAAAGAAATACGCGTTGAAACTTTGATAATAAAAACAAGGTAGGAAACTACTACTCAGTAGGAAAGACCTTAGGATGCCGGATTATGTATCAAATTTCATAAAAATAGGTCTAGTGATTCCGCAGTCTCAAACAGATTTCTGCATTTATAACATTAGTACAGATATGTTTCATTGATAATAATCAAATTACAACGCTAAATATAAGTTACAATTTGTAAACGGGACATAACGCTGCTCGAAACGTTTTGAGGGAGCTCCTCAACCTCTCAACTCTCATACTGTTTAATGTCCAACCACGTTGCGAGATGCCTAAGTGCGGATTTTAAGAAGCAAGAAGATGTAAAGACGACTTTTGAAGAAGCTGATCATTTTTGTACTCTGTCTCACCAACTAGAACGTTCATTTACAACCTTACTATCTGAACGCAAAGATTGGCGCGACATTGTACTAAGGTGTTCAGCTACTTCTGAGGTTGATCGGGTGAACAGGAGGTCAATTCGACAAGTATGGGGCAGATGGACAGTCGTTGACAAAATTCATGCCTCATTCAGATTCTCAGACTGCGAATTGCATAGCCGTTGTTGCATGTCACTCCGACACTCAACATCGTGTGAAAATCACCTATAGGTTGTCCTTTGAATTGCAACTTATATTTAAATATTATAAATACATACTACTGTCTGGAATTTTATTCATTTCTAATAAAGGTGACAATATGGCAATATTTACATTACTATTTAGTAAAACGGACCAGTAATAATATAAATCGTTTTTAATTAAGTATATATTGTTATTTTTGAAAAGCTATTTTGTAATATCTGTATGTGAATGTCAAATTACGTGTACACTACCTTACAATTATATGGATTATGTTTATGTGTATACCACATTTAACTCTACGAAAAAACCCGCGCATTGTATAATTTCACTTTATTATTCATATACACTGTATCACTTAAGTTTATATCAACCGCATCAAAACATGAAGCAACCGATTTTAGACACATTGAAACTGCATGTTTCATATTACGGCCAATTCTCATCTACCACATAGATTATATTTTAATATGTAATTCTTTAAAAGGCCATTATTACACAATCACATTTATTTAAAATTTAAGTTGCTTCCAGAAGCAAATAAATGTTTACCTAGAGTTGTATCCCAGGATTAAGTTGATATTAATGACATACACTTCAAAGTTGTTCCGCAGGGATGCGTACTTAATCCAATCTTATTTATATTTTATTTTTTTTATATATGCAAACAAAGTATGGTGCCTTTCATATTTTTTATGTTTACTTAAATGCTGAAGTTAGTTTCAAAACGGTTGATATCACATGCAGAACATTAAATTGTAGGTCATTTAAAAAAAATACGAACATATTTCCTATTGATTTAAGTCTAAATTTAGCTCCAGGGCCTTATGAATAACTTACTTAGTTTTTATTAGTTTAAGATATTTAAGAAAATGTATTTTATAGACTATATTATTATAGTTCTAATTATTTCCCAAAAATAGATATCCCACAAGAATTTGAGACTTAAACTAAAGTTTTAGATAGATTCCTGAAGTCGATAGAAAATATGCCAAGTTCATTCGACATCGGGGATTTTCATTAGGTTGAATATAAAAACAGGATTTTACATAATTTGCACATGCCAAAATATTTGATCAAATTATCAATTCTGTACCACAAGGCCCCAATCAATATTATACTAATTACTTTAAGCTTTATAAGCTTATTAAAGTAGTTTTATATTATATACCTTTCGGATATTCACTAGTTCCCATATTATAATTTGCATACTTAATCACTAATAATAGCCATCTTTTTACCAATTTAAAACTACAGAAAATATGATAGTTGAATCATGTATAATGGATTCTGATCCAAGATGTATAATAGAGTTAAAACGAGTGCGTATCTATATATATCTCACTTTAAATTGCTTCTCTTTAATTTCCTATAAGTATAGACACTTTAAGTTGCAACATTAATGTAGTATTGGATTTTTACGTTAAGCAAAAATATACTGTCATGAGTTTGTTTTTGTAGTATACTATTCTTAATACTATCATTATTCTTTGTTGAATACAACACGATAAAAGTTAAATACTTAGCCGTACTTTAAATTACAATTTACATTATCTCACATTTCTCAATAACTCGCCAGAGTACTAGGCGTTTTCTAAGCTGCTTTGTCAGGTATCACGCGTTTTGGTGGGTAATATTAGCCCGTATTTATGTTCTGAGCCTTGTAAGTCAAAGTACTTTGCTATCTTTCAACAACAAAGTATAATTATTAGGATCCATTAGATTAAAATGTTTACCTTAGGTTTCTAGTTCACACATTATATTTAAATATATAATAAATATAATTTACGTTATACAAGCCATTTTATCAATACAGTTACAAAATTAGCTTAATATTTATAACATTTGACTACACGCGTTGGTAGCGAACCTTGAGGTTTTGACGTGCATCCTTTTGTTCCGACTGCAGTCCGGATCTCTTTTAGGAACACTGCCGTAGTTTTCAATATTTAAATCAGTATTATTCCTACTTAAAGTCTAATAATTAGGATGTAACTTTAGGCCTCATTATATTTTTGTACATTTTTAAATACAATAAAAATGTTCAGGAGTACCTCAAGGCAGTATAGTAGGTAAATCTCACTTGAATGCTTTATTTAACCACAGTTGTGGTAGTTATGGCTTCCTTATGGGCGCGTATGCCCCGCCGGGGCCTACGTACGGGTCGCGGGCGGGGGCTTCGGCGGCAGGCGGGGCGCGCCGCTACTGCGCAATAAAGGTTATCACTGATTATATGGTACTGAGTGAAACATATTTTGTAATAAACTGATTATTATTTTTAATTTTTTTTAAAGCATAAGTAAGGGTTTACCTGGTGGAGTGATGGCGCCTTTGAAGGATGGTGGAGTGGGCAGGCCGCAGAAGTGCTGGTGGTGGCGCCGGCCGAGGGGGCAGTGGGGGCGCCTCACCCGTCCCTAGAGCCGGCCCCGCTGACGTGCCCTGGGTGGGCTCCTGGTGATGCATATTAATTAACGTGCAAAAACCAAATACAACTAATGTCATCGAAATATCTTGAATCAGCAAGCTGTGGGAAGTACACATAACACGACGTACTAACGGCCGTTAGGGGTAGAACAGTTGCGGAATGGAGGTCTCCATTCTATCAAAATTATTTAAGAAGAAACTTAGCGTGAGATGTCCATCTGCAAGATAGACGTCCCTACCCATGATAAAGGTCGCAGTATCACGTTGTCATATTAAAAGCCAGTGTTCAGCAGATGGCGTCTTTGAGCTGTTATGATGTAATAATTACATAAAAAAACAGCAATAAAAAGTTTTGTATATTACTCGCCGGTCTGCTGTGGAAAAGAGCGATGTGTACTCACATTGTTTGGAGCAGTGGGCGTGGTCACCGCTGGGGTGGATTCTTTCCTCCTGCGAGGCGGCAGCGGAGGCGGCGTCCCGCATACTGACGCTATATTTAACACAATAATCATTAAAAGTTACATAAAGGAGCCATTAATAAGTGACCTACTAAAGAAGTCTTATATAAACGTTCAGAATTGATACATTGAACATCGAACAGATCGCACGTCCGCATCGGATCACACGGACATCCAGTAAATTTAACAAAAAATAACAGCAATCATTATTTGTTTCCTTTTATAATTTTAATAGATACAGTTCACCTCAGTTATCTATTAAATTTAAAGAAAACAGATAATCATAGCTGTTATTTTTTCTATATGTTGACAATGATTCAATATTTGATAGGCCTACGAAAAATATGAGATACATAATAGAATACATAATTTATTTTAATATCTTCTTCAAGCGGCTTCCTATTGAAATTAACCTGATAGTTTTCGTAATACAGACCATAAAATCATTTCCATACATAAAATAACACTACAATTAATAAAACAGATTGTGATGGGTGGAAGGTATTAAGCTACTGTTGAAATAATACATTCCAAATTATAGTATTGACATTTCTTTGTAATATTTTTCCACTCTTTCATAGGAGCTCCATCGCAGAAATTGGGTGAATTATACATTCAGTACTATATCATTTGAAATGCATAATTTCATGTCACAAGAAGCTATAATTTATGTAAACAATCAATTTCAACATTACTAACACTACTTATGTAACCAAAGTTAATGTATAAATTAATCCACTGCCAGCGCCAGTACCCTTGACCAAAGTTAATTCATAAAATAAAAAATAAAATAAAATATGCTTTATTGTCTTTAAGATCAACATCATTTAGATTTGTCAAATATTTAGACACAAAATTGAAATTCGATATAGTTTTTTAACAACAATGAAGGAGATATGAGCTGTACAATAATAGAGAAATAAAAGCAAATGGGTGCTTTGTCATAATGCTCCTTTCCCCACAAACGAAGCCAAGAGATCCAGTAACTTCTTTGCTTTAATTTTAACATCTATTGCTGGCTTAACTATGCGCACACATAAACTAAACATACAGGTATGATTTCTATATATCTGCTGCTGCGGTTGCTGCAAAGTGCTTGTAGCTCCGCAATACTAGGAGGAAGTTACGAGTTAACCAGAGTTCACAGAGATCAGTCGTCACCTAGACCGTTTGTGTGGATTGATGCTCCCGACTGATTGAATTGAGCCGTGGGCTCCGGTTACATCCCATTTTTACTCATAATTACCGTGAAAAAAAACCGTATTAAAATTTGAGGTTCTAATATGTGGCTTTTAAAAATCTAACAGCACGAAACACAACGCCTCTGCAAATACGGCACTAGGCTGCGTGATGAAGAATAATCTCAGTTCCTCTCACCTTTTGAAAACGGTATTTGATGGGTATATAACAAGGCCTCTAACTTGTCTTAACCGTTATTACGTACAGTGAAAAGCACCGTGGCCCTTAAGCGCCTGAGTTACAATAGAGTTCTCTTTCGACATACACCAGCAAGGTTATGAACTACGTGTTAATTGATTTTTATTAGGCACGTAACTGTAACTCTGTGTAATCTTACTATACTACTAAATCAATTAAAACATTAGTGCAATGGCGGACCAATCACAAAGTGGTTTCCTCACGCACCACAATCCATTAAGATAACGCTTGAACTAGCTGTAAGAAATTCCTTTTAGTTAGGGATAAGCAGTGCCGTTGTACATGTCTTTCATAACTTCTGTCTTTGTGTATGTTCCTTATGTGCATAAATTGTTAAATTAATAAATAATTAGGAACCAACAACCACATTGTTGATCGATAAACATCGCCATGGTGCTCATACGATTATTTTACTTAAGGCAAAGCTAGAACGAAATACAAATACAAATTATTTATTGCTAAACCATAATGTGTACATAGGTGTTATACAATTTTAGAACCAATTCTATGGACCCTGTCGGGTACGCAACTTTAAGACTGAAGAGAGGGGAGTTGCAATCAAAAATACTTAAAACAAATAAAAAATTAACATTAATAAAACTTGTTAAAACAAAAACTTTGATAGGATATACTATTTTGTTGTCTTTTAGTTTACATAAATTACATCTTAGTGATATGTAAATAAATATACTCACAATGATGCGGCGTCAGCGGCAGCGGCACCGGCGGCGCGGACGGGAAACTAAACGCGCTGCCCCTACACACGCACACATACACCATCATATCTCAGCTGTGTCACACAGGGGTCGGAGTAGGTAGAGTTATAAGTCATTAATTTTACCTCATCTTATTTAGGTCGAGGTAAGTCATTATGCTACTAATTTCGCTACGAACCAAATTCTTCAAAACAGTGGCGTGCTCGTATGGTGATATATAATCATAGCATACCTTGCGAGGTAAGCAAAATCAAATAAAGTAAAAAGCAGCTGGGGTCATAAGCTTTGCTTATTTTTGATGACTTTTATTTTGAACAGTTCTGATATATCATGTATTTAATTTGCTTCATATATATACTTGATAAATGCTGCTCAATAAAAAAAATAATGTATGTACTAAAGTTTACGAAACAATAGGAGTTTAATAGGTATATTCATTAAAATTTTGACTTGTACTTGAAATCTCAACCTATTTCGACACATGGTTTAAACATTTATAAGCAGGTGGTAAATGCATTCGCAACTTAAGTTGTACCTTCCAAATTAAGATAATATTTAAAAAATCTATCAGAACCTGTTTGTTGTTCACCGTTTGCTGTCGTTATGGTTACAGAGATACCCGCCTCGGTATCTTTGGAGATGGGGCATTATTTTTTCTTTTTTTACCATCTTTTAAATTTTTATTATATGACATACTAAATGAAAAGAGGAAAAGAAAACAGTTATCCGGGCACACACGCAGACATGATACACGAATTTCACTAAAACAAATGAATGCAAAAGCTGTACCATGCAACAGCTAGTAACAAATAATAATTAATGTATAATACTGCATCGTTGCTGAAATTTTTATGCTTTTTGGTATAATCATAAAGCTTTCAGACAGTGCGATCATATATATATATATATATATATACAATCACGCCTATTTCCCCGAAGGCGTAGGCAGAGGCGTATTTTACGCCCAGTTTTCGGCAACTTTATATTTGATCCCACATAATACGGGCCTATTGCCGCTTACCGAGAACTTTGATGCTCGCCAGAGCGTCGTCGTTTAATCGGCAGGTGCACCACTTGCAGGTGAGGTTGGCTTTGGCCCCTAATATGTTGGTAGGATATGTATACACCCGCTACTAGTAACAAAGTTTTAATTCCAGTTAACTTAATTCTAACGCAATTACATATTAACACACACACACATATACTAAAAACATCATAATAATAATATTTATATATAATTTTACTTTGTCTAAATCGTATACCAAATAAAATACAATCGTGCTGTCATCAATATCTTGACCTAAACTTTCGACGCAGAACTTACGGTTTCGTGAGTCAGTTGATTTAGCGTTTTAAGCTTTGTCGTGTACTCATTTAGGGGTCTTACACATAAGCCACGTCGTAATGTGGAAATGTAAGACTAGCTTAATTTCATTGTTTTAGTATGAAGCTCGTCGTACATTTCTAAGTTACGTTTGACGTAGTATCAAGTTTATGTGTAATAGCCCCTAGGGTCTCATACATCATATCTTAAAAAACAACGCTTAGAAACACTTCAATATCAAAAAGGCAGCGGGGAAAGCAAAAATTGGCCAGATTTGAGAAGCAGTAGTACAATTCGCTTGAAATTTTCAAACTTCCCTTCAACGTTAAGGGCATATTATCAATACAAATAAGGTTCGAAGTTCCTTTACTGCGTCTATAACGTTATTTTACGTACATTTTGAATTCAGACAGAGAGTGCTAACTAATAAACAAATTAAAATAGTTAAAGCAAAAATAAAGAAGTTGCTCACTTTTTATTGACTTTACAACATAGAGTATTGAGACACAATTTAAATCTATTGTTTCCTGTGGCTCGACTGTTAGCTACCTTACAGATTTATGAGAAAGTAATTATCTAAGCACTTTAGAATCAATTCAGAAAATATTTAAGACAAAGTTTTACACCTACTCTACTGCGATTCCTAAGCTATGTTGTTTCGCTGGGAAGTATTATACAACTCTCAACCTGCCAGAGTCCTATTGTAAGCCACTAAATGGCAAGTTAGTGAATCTAAGCTTCGTGATTTCAGTGTAGTAATATTCAGTTTATTTAAAATTTATATTTTGTTTTGACGTTTTCAAGTGCTATGTAATAGTTTGTAAAATAAAGAACTTTTTACTTTTACTTTACTTTCAGAAACACAATCATAAAAAATAATTACAACGATTCTTTAGTATTTTCGCGAGCCAACAGATAACAAGACGTCTAATTATCTAACAAATATTTTTAATGAATCACATAGGCCACCAATAAAAAAATTAAACATCTTAACTTGGAAAACCGATGAAGACATTTCTGGTCACGAAGAAGACGATGGTGATGAAGAAGTATTGTTTATAAAATCAAAATGTAACTATAATTTCATTATTGCTTTATATTTAGATGTAAAGTGTATCTTAAGTAACATGTAGATTTAGTTGAATTGGTATATAAAAATAAATATGTACTTCAATTGAATGAGTTCAGATGAAAATATGCCGTAGTGTGTAATTTTAATGATTATGTACTATTGAAACATATATATTATTACTTGTTTATAGGGTAGGTGTTGGATGGTACATAAAAAAACAGATATTACTATACAAATAATTGTAATCCGTATTACAATTATTTTGCTTACCTCTCGCTTTGCACCAGGGGACTGATGGATAGATGTGGTGCCGGCGACCGTTTAGGTGATAGCCTTGGCCTATGAAAAACCATAATATATTAATTATTCTTTTGTTTTGTAATCACAAAAGTAGGTACTATTGCTGTGACAAATTGAATATACCTAATGCAATTTCATACCACATAAATTTGTCTATTTCGGAAAGCAAGGATGTTTTTTAAATAAAGTTACATGTTTCGGTCAATAACAGCATTGATACTATTATAATTCAGCCTATTAACACAGTGCACACCCTCTGCATTACATTGGCGAATGAGGAGATCCGGGCATTACAGTGCGCAGATGTTAATAAGTGTAATATTTTATGACGATTTGTATTATCAATGCGCTTTACTTTGAGCGTGGCAGGCATATCCTCTAAATTCAAGTCAATGAGGCAGTATTGAAATGTAATATTTAAATTAGAATCCGAAATGTGAAATTTCTGCCAAATGCTGCTTGTGAGAGATCACCTTTATGTACATTCAGCGTCAAATAGTAAGTACCACTTTAGGAGCCATATATATTTCAGAACACGTCCTAAAGCTCTTGACAATAGACATGTGAATCGAAGTCTTTGGATTGAAGCGCTTCGTGCGCAAAGTTTTTTAGATATCAACAACTATGAAGCGGACTCTAAACTTCCTGTTAGTCGAGAAGATAAGTTCATGTATAACTACTAACCTGGCGGCATCTTGCGGCTTCGGGCTAGGTACTGGTTCACTAGGCGGCGACCAGGTTGCGTTCGCTATAAACAATTACATAAAATTATTATGTATTATAATAATCAGTTGTAACTTTTGACAGTCTCGATTATCGTGTCTTAAGAGGTTAAATTATTTATGCAAAAAACATTTATATAAGCTCTCGAATAAATAAGTCGTAGCAGTCTAACCTATAATTTCTATTATGGTTTTAGTTTATGTCGAAAGCTTTAAAAAGTTTAAATTTAAAAATGTTTTGATCAAGGGTCCTTTCCGGATTTAATGAAACTGAGTAAGGTTATAATACGTACATAAATACGGTTGCAAAGAGGACAAAAGTACTTACAGACCTATTTCAATCTTACCAGTCTTGAGTAAGGTCTTGAAAAAAGTATTCTTGATCAATTAACTACTTACGTTTTATTAATAAAGTTACTAGTGTCATTACTTCTTCCTACCACCTGTATGCAGATGACTTGCAGATTTACAGGCATTTTCGTCTTGACGATGCTCAATCGGCTACAGAAGCTGTTAATGCTAATCTTAGTTCAATTAACGCTTGGTCGAGGTCATTTGGATTGCTTGTTAGCCCCAAGAAGTCCCAAGCTATAATTATAGGGAGTAGTGGAATGTATAGGAGGCTTGCCGTTGATTACCTACCAGCGGTTATGTATGAAGGAGCAAAATTTGCGTTTACTGATAAGATAAGCCATAAGCTAGGAATTTGGGCCTTATTTTGATCACACTCTTTCTTGAACACCTCACAATAATGACGTTAGTCGGCGTATGCACTTTGCATACAATTCTTTTAGGCGACTACAATTTTTAAGATCAATTTTTAATTAACTTTTAAGACCAAAATTATGCTTGCTCATGCGCTTTTATTACCTATTCTCGACTATGCTGATATCTGTTATTTGGATGCAACTGAAAAGTTACTTAATAAGCTAAAACGACTTCAGAACCTGGCCGTAAGGTTTATATTTAGTCTGCGTAAATATGATCACGTTTCTGAGTACCGGGCAAGACTTTGATGGCTTACAGGCTCCGCAGAGATATGCACATACTGTGTCTTTTGTACAAAATCCTTTATCATCCTCAGCTTCCCCATTACTTACGTGTTCGTTTCAATGTTTAACCTTCTACATCCCGCCCCAAGGGATCCTGTGTTTACTAAGTTTTTTCGTAACTCCTTCTCAGCCCGTGCTGTACGAATGTGGAACAGTCTTCCCTCTTAGATCCGTGAGAGTCCATCAGTTGTTCCGTTCAAAAGTAAACTGAGAAATCACTACTTGTCTGTTTTGGCACTTAGTTAACACTTTTTATAAATTTTATAATTTCTAATTTTTATTAAATTATTAATCATAATATTGATTATTTCTTTTTTTTTTTCAACAAAGATCTATAACAACAACAGAAAAAACCAAACTTGACGATTTTCTTGCCCGTTCTTTTACGATCAAGCTCCCGCCCGCAGTGAATGGTCGCGCTAGTTTTCAAGATGACACTCATAAGAGCTGTATTGACATAAACTTAAGCAAATGATTTTAAACATACAAATAACAAAGTTGAGCAGTGTTTACTCACCAATATGATGCGGCGACGACGGCCGCGGCGGCGGTGGCGGCGCGCCGGGCGAAGTGCGCGGCAGCAATGGCGGCACTCGCTCCAGCTACCGATACATTATTATTTTGAACAACTCGATACCTCGATAATCATAATCGCAGCCTAATAAACTGCGGGACTGTTCGAAAGGGTTACCGCGGCCTCGGGACATAGCAGGCTCAAGAAGGAACATGGATGGTTTTTAGTCAGTATAAGTCTGACACACCCTCTTGCTCCACCCACAGCGGGCGAAGGTCATTAGATGATTTTTCATCCGAAAAAAAGCCCAATAAAGTGTCGCTAACAAACACGGGGTACAAGGGCACCAAGGTGAGAGGGTTTCAGGTCCTATTCCACCGCACGCGCCAGATCACCCATCCAAGGAATGAGTTTAGAGGAAATAAGGGACAGTAAACGACTGAGTGCGTGCGAGTAAGCGCAGCGTCGCCGTGTTGCTATAGTTTTGCGGCACCCCGGTTACCCATGCACTTCGATTGAAATCCAATTATGTATTACTGTGCATCCAATGTCATTACTTATGCGCCGCGGATTATAATAAGTGTAACAATAGTGGGTGCAGTACCTGTTCGTGTCTTTTGTTTCTGTTGTAGAAAAGTTCAGCGTCAACTATTGCGCCTCGCGGGCTCAAAGCCGGCGCGCGGCGCTCAGTTTGTGGGGTCGGTCTAAAAAACGTTTATATGGGTTATACATCTTATGGGTAAGGTCATATTTTAGAACTTCAGCAAAAAAATTGTTCAATATGACTTCAAATAGACAAAGTGCGATGCTTCCGTTAATATTGGGACTGGTTGCCATAACATAACTTACACGCCCTCTTTTCTTGAATTTTTAGTATTTGAATCATTTCACATTGAGCAAATCACAATTGACTGGGGGGATGACATGACCATACTTTAAAGTTTCTTCTTTAGGTATTTGCAAAAGAAAATAACAATAGGTACATACTTGTCGTGTCTTGGCGAGTGTCTATCACGAGGAGATGGCGGTTCGTCTCGGGTTAGTCCTCTGAAAGACAAACAATTTATTTGAATATCAGATACTCAATGTCCACACGCCCCACACGAGTCAATCCTTCAAAAGTCAAAGTTTCTTACACTTTCCCTTTGCTCTTTACATTGATTTTATACGTTGCCGCAATGCCCAAGTGCGAATTGTGTGGCGATACTTTTGATGACGGTGCCCTGTGCTGTTCTTGCAGTCAAAATTACTACTTTAATTGGAGTTTATCGAAAGAGTGGATATCGCAAATTGGGCGAGAGGAGATCGTGACGTTGTTCTACCTGTCAAACGAGTGACAAGGCCATATACGGCTAAGGTATACCAGACAATACAATCACAATCACTAAATAAGATAGTTTTACATTACGAAGACGCACTTGGGAATGCTTACTTAACACTATGACGAACTGCATACATTCGTATTTCACGTTCCTTTGCAAGTCGGACAGTAAGGTAAGGAATATATGAGCTGGAAAATATACAGAGCAGATGAAAAAACTGTTTGACGCGTTCCATCTAGAGATCTCTGAGCTAACGGTGAACTTTGTTATGACTATTTTCAAATAGTTGTAACGGCCTTTAAGCTCCCCTGTGGTGGAGGACTATCGTGAAGTGGGTGCTTAAGATACTACTCGGCCTTTGCTCAGCTTTGTAGAAAGCCTGTTATAATTATTCCTACAGCACTGACTTGGTGTTCAATGATACGGTGCTCTTTCCCTTGTCGAAGAGCAGCAGTCCTTTGTCGAGCAGGCTGAGCTGCGAGAAGGAGTTACCCGCACGCTCGAGACGCGGCGATATCAGGGAGCGCTCCTCACATCTGCTTCCTGACAAAAAAAAATGAAACATTAGTCGCAAGCGATCACTGAGTTAATGCTGAGTTCACAGAGATCCTAGGATGAGTGACGGGCTGTGTGGCTTGCAATACCCAGCGCATCCGTGCTTTTTAAGCTGTTGGTCTCGGTTATATGTGGCAGTTCTTAAGCAATAGTAGAGATCATATAGGGCGGCTGGAAAAATTCTTACAGGAGGACTGGGATTTTGTGTATTTATTAATATTTAAAAAATTTCTTACCTCGATGATCATCTTGAAGCTGAAGTGAAGCGACAGACGTGCCATCCCATGTGCTGGTTGTGGGTGATAACTGTGACACGCCTAAAGAAAACATATTTCTTAATGTACTGTCGAGAGTTCACATAAATAAACACTTACAGCCTTACTAATAAAGATAAGCTCAGTTGTAAACATCCGTTATACCATTGATGCAAGCCATCGGGCTACCAATAAAATCATTTCTGATAAATCGGTTGTATGCGTCTGTTTTAGCGTAGAAGAAAAATTACACAGGACTTATTCAATCACGAACCGTAGTTTATCTATTGTGTAAGTGTATGTCAGGTGTCCATTTTTGGTTCCTATCTTGGTTTTTGCTTTATCTGTTTTATCTAATTTACTTAAGATTTGCAATAGAGAACTCAAGTTACAAGCTAACGAAAAATTTATAAAAGTTTCTAGTCAATAATAACGATACAAAATTCAATATTATATTTTCCAAAGACAATGTACAAAAAATAGTGGAAAGTATCTTTTACATTTTTCTTTCTTTTTGTGGTTTGTAACTTTTTGAGCCATTTTTTAATAAAATTATAAAATTTATATGTAAACTAAAGCACTGAAAATTTAATAAAGTAATTGGTCGTACACACCGGAAGTAACAATTATTGACTGCCAGGCAGCTCATAAACAAAACTAGGAAGGCTGACGTTCGTTTTGAAGTCTCCAATACTAGGTTCAGGTGAACGTTCAACAATATTTTTATAAATTACTATGTAATATAATCCAAAACATAAAAAAAGTAATTATAAAAAGTTCCTAAACGCAATGCAAAAATATTGCCAATGCGATGTTTAAGCCATGGAAAGCAGACGTTTTACTATTCAGAGCTAATACAATGTTTATTGGTGGGGTATTTGTGTAATTCGTGTATAACTTTATTTAAGGTTTATTCACTGGGTAACTATTCAATCGTTAAGTAGCGGTTTAAGCATTTATTATTAGTAAGGCTGTTATGTTCACACTCAATTTAAAAAACTTACAATATAAAACACATTTTATCGATTTCATTCGATGTTAATATTACTTTTTTATCACGACGAACGTTACGACGCTGTTAATGTGGTTCTTGGAAAATTGATTTATAAAATGTGTTTTATATTAAATTCGCTTAAGTAGAAGACAAAAAAATATAGACCTATCACTTAATACGGAGAATAAAGACAGGATTTCGGAAAAAATATGGGAAAGCTTGCATATGAGGTTCTAAACAAAATTCCAAGTATTTAGCGAAAAGGTGTTTATCATAGCTAACTTTGTAAAAAAAAGTCCCTTTAATGACCACGTGAAGATTTTTCAGCAACTCATGCTCGCTTAATTCTGAATTTTGTTCAAAGCGGACAACAAGGAAAGTTCATGTATTAAATAGACTTCCCCTAATTTTTTGATGAAGTCCGGCCTTTATTCCCTGACACCACCTTAGTCGCGAAACAGCGACATCGCATTAGTCCTACCAGACCGGTCTGCTGTGGGACTAGCAAAACAAATCAACTCCCTTTTCTAACACTTACGCATGTTGCACACGATGCACAGTAACTTGTGTAAGTATTCATTGCTAGTACTGGCGCCAGTGTTCAAACGTCTTGGTAAGTTAGCGAAGTGTGAGTGCATTACCAACTTATATAGCATAGTGGGTTCTATTTTATAATTATTGTTGAATTTATTAGGAATTAACTGCGTGTTGGACGAATAAATTTAACATACGAACGATTTGCACTAAGCTGGAGCCAGTGAATTAACTGCGTGTTGGACGAATAAATTTAACATACGAACGATTTGCACTAAGCTGGAGCCAGTACTGCTCGCGCGTGAAAGTCATAGTAGTAGTGCATGAGGGTGGAAGAGGTATAGGGAAGCACATGGATCGCACGGTTAGTAGATCCTATAGACCGCCTACCCCACACTAACGTGTAAAAGGCGAACAATTCTAAAGAAAAGATCACTCGAAAAAGCGTGAGCCTGGACTGACAGTAGATTATTTCTCCTTGTTTTGCCATCTTGGACTACACGTTTTATGGGGGTGGGTTGCCTTTGCTAGGATCAAAGCGATTACTGCTAAGATAAGTTTACTAGTACTACGCAAAAAGGTGTTTACACGAGGAAATTGCATGCATTACTTGCGCAAACTACTGCGCACTGTCTGCAAGAAGCTATAGAATTGAAGGGTGGTTTTCAAAGTCTTAAATCATTTATAGAAGTTCAAAAGAGCTCTTATAAAAGTCGTTACTTATCAATTTTACTTAAATTGCTGCGTTGAGCCACTTAAATCGTACGATTAATGTTACATTGAATACTATGTTTGTGTAATTTCTCAACATTTGTCGTGTAGCGGTTTCGCGACAAAGGTGTTGCATAAGGTCAATTACTCAGCAATGAAAGTTTATGCAATTTATCATCATTCATCGCGAATCTAAAATATAGTACGGATACTATTTATACTTATATACTTTTAAAATGACTCTTCATGCCTTGGTTGTATTAAATAATGTTAGAAAAATTAGTTTATAAAAGGAATGCACATAGGGTATTCTACCAATTTTAAACATATATGTTTAAGTTTATCACATCAAAAATAACTTTTTGTAAAAAAGAGACATCACAATTTAGATTCGCAATGATGGTATTCCAGAGTACCTGTGTCGGAAATTGTAGTCATAGGTGGTAGCAAAACAGCTGCCGTCATCTTCAACTTTTTAAATCAGTTATTGGAAATAATTATAATTATTTTTTTGCTTTACTTTGTTTCCTCAGACAAGTACAATCTTGACCAAGTCGAAAATTAAATAGAATTATCAAGACGAATTCGCTTCTTAGACTACAATTCCACTAAACACCAATATACAAATTTGCTTTCTAGACTACAATTCCACTTAATATCTGGTGTATTAATAGCCAAGCTGCCTAGCTTGGCCATTAATTACTCACAATAGCCTTATTGTGAGTAAACAAGGGCCGTGGTTGGCCTTAGTGCAGTAAATGAAGCGAAAAATACGGTCTTACCTCAGTATTTTTTTACTGTGGACCGATTTGCATAAAATTCTAACCCTTAACTTCAAAAGTGAAAATGATCTGAACTCCGCCTATTATTTTTAAGGGGTGTAAACAATCCCTTAATGGAAAAATTTACATTGAGCAATTTAATCGCTAGAAAACATGTCTAATAGTGAAATTGTAGTGTTTTCTAACACAATTACCTCATATTAAAATCATTATCAACCCCTTGAAAATCTTACGACTCTTGCAAACAACCCCTAAATTGAAAATATCACTAAAAAATACTTTTATATGACAAAAAGATCTAAGTACAGATTAAGTAATATTTTACAATCTCTATAATAATTATAAAATTTTTAACCCCCTTTCAACACTTAAAAAATACCCCTTGATAAAAAAAATTGACAAAAATTTTTTTTGGATAAAATTTAAAACGATTTATATATTATTCCAGTCTCTCGAAAATATTTATCATATTCTTAAGATTTTCTACTCTTAAAACTAACTACCCCTAAATTGAAACAGTAAATATATATGATTACATATTTAAAAATAATTTAATTTAGAGTAAAAAATTGCCATTTATTGAATAAAATATTTACAAATTATATAGAATTGTATTATTATTATTAAAATATAATATTATTATTCCAGACTCAATTTTGGAGTCGCTGTCACATTCAACATCTTCTGGCTGAATTGGAGGGCTATTTTGGCAGTTATCACCACTTCACCAGGTACTATTACGAAACATTCTTTTTTTTAATCGTGACTTTTTTTTAAAATATGTGTCCCGAAACAGCCAAACTGATACATACAATCTATCTAACTCTTCATAATAAAGGTAATTCTAGGCGGAATACGATTAATTAAAACTTTGGTGGCAATGGCACTTATGAAACCCATTGCTTTTAAAAGAAAAAATATAGATATAAAATATAGATGTTCCTCTTATTTGCAATACAGCTCACTTATTTTACGTGCAAAAGACTTTTAATAGTGCTCATTTAAAAGCTTATTTCAAGCACTACAAAACCCTTTTAATTAGAATGCATAAAATGCATCTGCTCGCCGCTAGATAGCATTAATCACATCGATTAAATTTCAGACAAAAAAAAACGGCTTTGATCTTTCTTAATATTGCACTTAGAATACTTTATAAAAAAACAAAATTGTTAATTCTTTACCGACTACAATTTTGTTCTTTATAAAATTTTCTATTAAACGTATATTTTTGAAAAGATATTTGTAAAAAAAACCGATGAAAAACGTGAAAAAATTGCGATTTATAATTGCCAATAACTTGAAAGTATTGGATTTTTCGAAAAACTTTATAGATGATTTTTTGCTTAAAATTAGGCATTCTATATCCGAGATTAATTTGAAAAAAAAAAAAAAAATTCACCTCCGAGAAGGGGTGGCAACCACTCCCAGGGTGGTTGCGGAGTTCAAATCATTTTCACTTTTGAAGTTAGGGTAAGATGAACCTTATTCCAAAATTGTTTGCAATTCAGTTCACAGTAACAAAATTCGGAGCAATAATACTTCAATGACTGCACTATCTGTCAATGTAATATTTGGTTAAGCGTTTGTTGCTATAGCCTGACAAGTTCGTATGTGACTAAACCCTGGTTCGCGGGAGGGGTACTGGGGTACTATGATGACAAAGTTTTTGGACCGCTATAAAATGCGTTATGAATTTAAATTGGTTCGTTATTCCGTACGAAAAATCTTGCAAAATCGATGCACGTATGTATTGTTAACTTGTTATGTAATATAGATTAAGATAATGTTATATTTCTGTGTAAATGGTATTAATTGGTTATTTACAAAATATTAGTACAACCAACTTATTACACTCTTTGTAACCACATGATCAGCAATTAACAAACAATGTTTAAAGAGTGTCTTAATTCTGACCTACATGCTAGGTAATTCAGTTTTTGTATTTTTTTCTTTTATATCTTTCTTTACCCATTAGTTTTGATAGAATTTCACAAACAAAACAATGTATATATTTTTTTAATTTTAATGTATATTTTGACAGCTATTCAAAGAAAATCAAACCACATATTATGTGTAAATAATTGAATTCTTTTTTTGTACAACTAGATCAAACTTGAAATTTTATGTTGCCAAACGTTAAAGCATAATTTTGTATGTTTCATTATTTAAAATTTAGTTTATTACGTATTTATCTGACACCTTTTCATCAATTGCCTCCACTAATCAAAGGTATTAGCTATTAATAATCAAAAGTATCAAATCATAAATCACCATTCAGTATTCTTTTTTATCTGTGAAATTAACATCTCGTGCATTGTGTTATAATGTTTAAACTAGTATGTCAGTAAGCAACTGACTGGCATTAATGTGATAATGTAATATATCGTACCTACTCTTAAATTTCTATCTTCTCCTTTGAAATAATATTAATTAGTAACTTTTAATACTATATTCTCAAAATTGTTTTACTATTTATTTCACTCTTGTTTTGTTTGTTGTATTTTTATAAAAAATAACCAACTATAAATGTGACTATAAAATATTATCTTTAAAATGTATTAAATAGCGAGATCTTTAAAAGTAATATTAACACACTCAATGAACAATTGACTATTTTTTAAATTTGGTTCTCTGATATTTTTTTGTGTATATCATGAAAATTAACTTACACATAGAAATAAAACTCTAACTGCATTATTTGACGTACTTGCACAATAACTAACCATGTCATACTAACATAAGTTTAATGTTTGGTCGAATTTGTACCTTCCTTGCGATTATAAACATAATTAGCAATATTGGCTTGAAATCTGATAACTTTCACTGTCGACCGACTCTTCTCCTATATCATGTGCGATGTGTAAAATTTATTAGCCACAATTAACGGCGACGGCTTGTTTAAAATTTTGACACTGACCATGGGAGAGTCACAAACGAATTTGCCAGATTTGGTTTGGGACCATAAAACTACAGGATGCAATTATTATTGGTATCAAAACGGATTATGGGAGCGGCAAGATTATTTTAATTATCTATAAAACCGGTTTTACCTGTTTTAACAATTAATAGAGTGTTTCTTTTTAGTGTAATTTATATTTTTATTTCGTTTTTAAAAAATTCCATCCTGTATTGTTAAATCGCTCAATGTATGTGAATGTGAAACGTCACACAAAAATGTCATGTACATACAATGAGCTATTTCACTAGCAAAAATCGCCTAATTAAATGTTATAAATGAAAAAATATTCAATATACACCAAATGCCACTAAAATGGAAAATTTATAATGAAACTTTAGCAAAAATAATAAATGTTTAAATTTGACTTTTAAAAATGCCGCCAAAACGGTACCGACTATCAGAAGCAAAATGTGACACGTTTGTAAACGTTATTTTATAATATCAGTCATTTGTCCAGGCTCATATAGATCAGGGCATTTCTGATAAGTGGTATATTAACTTGATAATAATATTTATTCATGCATTGACAAATTATAATAAGACAACACATAAACGAATAATGCACTTAAATGCATTCATGGAACTTTTCATTATAATACGCTTTCACTTACAAACAGTTGACCACTGCCGGATTAATCAGAGAAGGTGGTGGTAACAACTGCAGTCCGCATTGTGGCTACCTAAAGATGTTAGGGGACGTTCATTAATTACGTAAGGTGTTTTTTTTTTAAATTTGGACCCCCCCTCCCCTTGGTGAGATGTGGTCGGACCCCCCCCCCCTCACGTGAGATTTACCCAATATTTTTTAAATAATTTAATTTATTTGATTTGTCTTCTATGTACTACATTTTTCTGTGAAATAAGAGGAGAATAATGATACCACGTTTAAGGTGCACTATAACGAATAATAATAATAATAAATTTCTTTATTTCATAATCAACCTGGTACATTAGAATATCTAGTAGCTGGTGCCTCCTTTTAAGCTTGAATAAGCCTGTGTCAGGAGACACCGAATGATGACCGGTATTGATATTGTAATACAAAATTTTACTGTGGTATAAAAATGTATATTTTCTAAATTAAAAAGTTGACGTGAGATTTTTATTGACCATCGCCCCTTGGTGAGTTTTGGTGAGATGTGGCCGGATCCCCCCTCCCCTATTTTAGACTCACGTAATTAATGGACGTCCCTTTACAGAGAATTGGTGTGGTTCCGTTTCCATAGGTTACGTACTCGATGGGAATAAAATGATTACCAAAAACGCATATCAGATAGCCAATCATATTGGATTACAGACAGAAAAGTAAATAATAGATGTTGCTGGTAATAACGTCCTATCTTGGTTCATGTCAGTGCCGTTCAAGATAAATCTTGATGGACACTACACTGCAGTGGGCAGACTCATGGTATTTGGTATATTGATTATGAAATCCCATATGGCCAGTAATGACTTTGGATATCAGCACACTCTGCATAAGGCGCTACTATTTGGCGGCAAAATATCTAGTAACTGCGTACAGGCACCTAGTAATTGTTATTAGAAAAACATGAAATATAAAAAAACAATGCTTTATTATGATTCCGGGAGCTTAACTCTACTAAATAAACAGGTCAACGCCAACGTGCTTACGGCAATAGACTAACAGCATCTACATGAGAAAGGTATTTTTAAACTACACTAGTACTGCTCTAATTAGTAGAATTAGGGTCCAGATCGTCTCCTAAGATAATAATATAATACATCATCCCACAGCATGGCACATCGGGAATGGATTTGCAAATTGCTCGGTGCGTAGATATAATAGATGGAATATCCGGATAAGAGTGTAATGAGTGGATTTTGAAAAAAAAAATCGAAGTGTAGGTAGGTACTTATTTGTCAACTTACTAAGGTTGTCATCGTTGCTATTATTGTTGCTGGTCGCATCGTGTTGGCTTCGCCGAGACATTTTCATCGGCTTCAAAGATAACTCTGGGTAACGGCGGGGCTGTTTAAATTCAATACATTAGACAAATATTCTTACTACGCTTATAATTAGAAAACGACTTTTCTGATTTCGGTCCATCTCCAGCATCTCTCCTGCCGGCAGTGATAGGGTGTGTTGATGTTCTTTGGTTTGATTACTTTGAATTAAAAATATTTTTATTACCTTAAAGTTATTGTACAAATAATACACACATGCATACTTTATTTAAAAATCATAAACAAAAAATCTGACACTGAAAAACCAAAAACACAACAGGTACATATCTCTCTGTATGATTCCACAATAGTTTTGTCTTCGTTTAATCATTTGAGCCTTTTGCATTAAGTTATTTTTTAATACTAGCATTAAAGAGGAGCGGTGGGACTACTTATGGACAGTATTGGAAATCTTTGTCACTTTGCTTAGTAAAGTGTTACAAAATATTCAACCAAAAAACGCTAATCAGGTAGCCAACCATATTTGTCTACAGACAATAAAGTATAGATAGATGTTGCTGGTAATAACGTCCTCTCTTTGTTCATGTCAGTGCCGTTTAAGATAAATCTTGATGGACTACACTGTTTGTGTGATGTCAGTTTATAGTACACAGCGCCGACACTGGATTTCATATGATTATTTTTGTGTGTCCCAAGAAGAAATAAACTGAAATGACGCCAATAACAGAGTTGTGTCCAAAGCTTAGTTGAAAAATATGTTCTTAGCGAGCGGATGGAGGTTTAGTGAGGCACATTAAAATTTTGTGTATTGCTAGTGCAAGCCGATGTATTCGTTACATAAGACTTAAAAAAAAGTTTAGCTTTTTAACCAAATTCCTTTTTCTATCGTTTTTCTAGCGAATACTATAAAAAATCAAAATATCTTTATTGTGAAACATGGGTTACACTGGTGTTATTGTTTTACATGTCATGGTTAGTTCAAGCCACGTTCTGCCTCATGGGCGTACAATATTATACACACAAAAGAGAAACAAGTGATATACAATAATGTAGATAATAAAATTAAAATTGGTTAGTACGTTCTTGATACTATATCGGGATTTAATTATGTTACCTTATCAAACTGCCATAGACAAATGTCATTATAAAACTCATTTAGATTGTAATAGCACTTTTCCACAAGCTGCTTGTATAATTTGTTTTTGAATTTGTCAAGAGGACTTAATGTTCTGATTGCTCTGGGAATTCTATTGTAGATGCGAGAAGCGCTGCCGAAAAAAGATTTTCTAAACAATGCTGTCCTGCAATATCTAGAGTTAAGTTCATGTTTATGTCGCTCACGCGGGTTATATTCAAACAAGTTACTGTTATTTTTAACGAAAAGTAAACATTCATATGCTACTATAGTTTTCGACGTTACATAATGCATCATAGTCATTAAAAAAGGAAAAACAAAAAAAAAAATTAAAAACACATCATCAAATCGTTCATATTACTTTAAAGATTTTTTAGTACATTTCTAAAAGAAAAAATAAATAATAAAGACAGCAAATTATGAAATTACAACACTTTTCTATATTTAACAAAAGCGCCATCAAAAAATACAATGGATCACTCACACATTTGGGTGGCTGTTTGTGAGGCGGCCTCGGCTCAATGTCCAGGCTTCTCGCGTATAAATAGTTGGTGATTTCATTGTCATCTAGCTTAGGGAACGGGTCCAAAGAGTCCAAAAATACCTGGAGAAAAATCATATACTTACTTACATTGCCTATACTCATCATCATCCTAGCAGTATTCCAGTTGTACCCCTGACCTACGAAGGGCCGAAGGTACGCTTACTGGTCGAACCAGATTTGGCTGATAATCAGTTATTACACGAAGCGACTGCTGTCTGACCTCCGAAGCCCAGAATTCCGTGATTAAACTAGCTGTCAGGATATCAGAAGGTATTGACTTCCCAATAATGCCATAGATGTTCATGACAGCCGGGACCAAAGGCTTCAATTCAATTCAAAATCTTTTTTCCCATAAACTATTACACAGTACTTGAGAACGTCAAAATTATAACAATCGACATGAGCCACCGCTCTGTAAGAAGAACTAGCAAGAAACTCACAGGCTATGTGCTCTTTTAAATTATCAATTGGTTAGTTACAATTTTCATTTGTCTGTGATGCTATACAATGCAATTCAATTTGACATCAAAAAAATTCATGTTCTAAGTCATCATATCAATAGCCTGTATGAAACGGCAGTTTAATCCCAAGCATTTTTATCTGCCATTTAGTCTTTGATAGAATAGTATCCCTTTGAAAATAGCTTGCGTTTAATTGTTAATTTTAATTTGCTTTCTTAACGTGCTATCCGAGACACGACGCTAACGATAATTTACATTGCCTAATGCCTATACTTCTATTTTAGAAACAACTAGCTATTACTTTTTTTTTACATGATTGAAGATTTCGTAGGGATCCCTAATATTACTGAAAGAATTCAACACATTCGGTCAGGTAGTATCGGAGCCATTAAGTAGGCGCACTTCTCCTTAGGAAGTCACGTTAAGCCATTGATCCCGGTTATCACTATAAGCGGCAGTAGTTAAGCCATGTTAGCAGTCTAATTAGGCTATTTGGATGATGGTCTTAACAACAGGACGCTAAATACCTGCCTCCGCCAATCCGCTCTGGGTTTGCGCGGTGAGTATGACCGAATACCCTCTCACCTTGATTCGTGAGAGGAGGACCGTAGTGACAAGATGATGATAAAAGGTGATTATGTAACAGTCACATATGTAAATAGTGCCTTACCCTGGTTAAGGGATCCGAAGTGAGGCAGTACGGCTGGTTCTGGTACTGCTGTATTTCTCCAGTAATTTCCGCTACCTTACGCCGCTTTGAGAAGTTTATCAGAACTGTATTTGGCAGAAAATCTGAAAAAATAATAAAATTATTACACATCTCAGACAGCGCTTCTAGCCCCAAACTGTACCGACGGAGTACCGTCGTACAGTTCTCTCAAAAATCGTTTAATGCCATCCTTCCGTTGTGGATGGGGCGTAAGGTTAAAACAGGTTCTTAATGTGATTGCAATAGAATTATGTATTAGTTTAGAGCTCACCTAGGTTCCCCTCTTCAATATGCAGTATGTTGGTGAGATACATGCCCAAAAATGGCACGCAAGGGGGGTTAATACTGCGCAGTCTCTCCTGGTATCTTCTAAAGTGGTCCGAGTTCAACTCGCGAAATTCTTCCAGGGCACGTAAGAGGCGCGGCGAGACTAACTGAGGATAACAAATCATAAAATAACGAAGCGGAAAAAATAGGGACAGTGTAAATTATATGATGTCAGTTTAGTCGTAGCCCCCTTTTGTGAGGCTTGTGATTTGTTGATGTACCACAGACGAAAACCACCCAGATTAACTTATATTTTTTTTACGTTTATCTTTTTGATATTTTAATAGTTACTATCCTATTACAGATAACGATAAATACGTAAACACAAAAATTATAAAAATTGGTCCTGCCGGTCGTAAGTTGTAAGTGAACACGACTTTATTTCATATATACCTATAGACTAGAAGCGTTCCCGTGGGAATAACTACTTAAATAATATCCTATGTGTTAATGTAGGTCATAAACATTATTCTCAATAAATAAATAAATAAACTACCTGATTTACAACCAAATAAGTTCGTTATTATTTCGCGAAGGAGTAACAAACATCCATGTATAATCTCAAACTTTCGCATTTATAATATTAGCAGACAACAATACTGACCTGGAAAGTGGCTCGCAGCCGATGTACTGCGGCGCTGCCACAAGCCGCCACCACAGCCAGCACCCCGTTGAAGTTGTTCAAATCGCCCAGCGCCACCGCCACCTCGAGGAAACGAGTCACCACCGCCACTCGCTCTTCCAAATTCTCACTTTCCACTATCCATTTCTCCATCCATCTTGTAAGCTATTGGTAGAAGAAGTTATTAGTGATCATGGTCCACTCAGATCTAAGAAATCAAGGAGAGGACTTTAGGTATCTAGCACGTCTTCTGAACAACAGTCAGCTTTAGAGAGCAAAAAATCTCAAAAATACATTTATGCATATCGCACCTTTCATACTATAGGGGCCCAATTCGAAAAATTATAATTTTTGGGAAAATGCGTTTAAAGATTTTTGAGCCCCTATTATTTCATAAAATCAATCATAACTAAATTAAAATTTGTTTTGAGATGTGCCTCTATAGTAGGAAAGCTGCGATATATTTCTTTAGCGTCGTTGTTCTTTGTATTGTTATATGAGACAGTGTGTATCAATTGCTGGTGATTGATTCAAAGCAAACACTTACATTCGTAGTATGTTTGATTATCTTTAGTAAGTTGGGGCTGGTCTTCTCCTTATCTTTCTTGGTCCACACTGCGCCCACCAGCTCTGAAGGTTTCACCTGGGGAGGATTTTGTGTTATAAGACTTTTATGTTCATATTAATGTTAATGATGTTATTATTACATATACAGCGAGCGATGACTGATGTACTCTGCTTTGTCAAGAGTGGGTGCGCTTGTTATCGTGCTTATTCTTACTATTGGTGGTTGCTTGGAGATATGGTTATCATGATGAGTCACATAAAGAAAAACATACATAGAAGAAACTGCTTGACTCGTAAAGCAAGTGGCACTGACCTGTCGGTACAGCTGATGCTGGCACAGCGTAATCTGCCTGGCCAGCTCAATAGGATGCAGGGCGAGCGGGCACCAGCGGTTGGCTTGAGGCGGAGCTGGATGCTTGTAGGGCAGCGGTGGGGAGCGATCGAACACGTGAGACACCAAAGGTTCTCCATCCACTCCTAATACTTGATTTTGGTTTTGGGCACTCTGTGAAAAAAGAGGTTAATATAGAAATGGTCTAGTATGAATCGTGTGGGTTTCCCTGCTGTTTTTAACCGCAATGCAATTTAGTTAGTTCCCTTAGCTATTTATTGTTATTACTAACAGCGGCTTAGTCCACGTTAATCAATACTTTATTATTTATCTGGATAAATAAAGCCTAAGTTATTATTTTCTCGTTACATTTGCTGTTGTAGGTCTAGTCAATTTAGAGAGTGAACAATATATATTGGCTCAAATATGTACCCGGTAAAGAATAGGAGGCATAAACACTAACTTTATGAAAAAATTCAGACGCGTCAGACAGCAACGACTGTTCGAAGACTGTTCGGATATATTGCCTACGTATTATAACAAGCCAATTAGAAATACGAATTCCTAACATATTGATAAACACGAAATATATCTGATTAACGTTGTCACTGAATAGACCAAAAAAATGTTATGTCACGTTTCACTAAACAATGGTTTTAAAAAACAGTAATATATAAAGCTTACCTTCCTCTGCAAGGTTTTTAGCACACTTTGCACCCATTTCTTCATAGGTTTTCCGTCGACAGCCTCTAAGAACGCCACCAGCTTCGCGAGCAGCTCCGGATCATGTTCGAAGTCGTAGAAGTGCTGGTCCACCCAGTGTCGTAAGACATTTATAACTCTGTGGAAGAAATACAATGGTTTAAGACAATAAGTTGAATAAGTATTACTTCCATATTAAGAAACGTCGGCGAAGTGATTCTTGATGTCATGACAGTATAAATGCAAATGGCAGCAACTGCGGAGAAGTCTACCTGATGTGCGAACGAGTGTAGCGTCGTCCCCTACGCCGCACTTCGATGGAGACCCGATTAGGTGTTACAATTAATTTTTAAGAAACGTTCCGCGGAAGTATTAATTTATGAACATATAACTAACCGAAACTTGACAGGTTGCTGGAACTCCTTGCGATACCGCTTCCAGTCCTCCCTCGCAGTGTTCTTGCTCAGCTTCTCCGCATCGCTGCTCGCATTGCATTCGCCGCTGTCCACTGTAGGAAGATATTGCATTAAAAAAATTGTCAGAGGAATACAAGTGGATTTGTAGCCATATTGGAGATCGAAGTATTAACGGTCCACAGAAATGCTTCAAAACATTAATTGCATTGAATTTGTTTGGCTCAATGGCCAGTGTGTTGAATTGTACACTAGTTTAGGGTCAATATCAGAGCGTTCGCATCTTCTCTACCCGAGCAATTGCAATATGCTAGTTGTAATTTGATGTAAAATGGTCGAAATTGTTTATTATCATCATTCTTAATAATAAAACCGTAATTTGCGTAATTTTGTGAACTCTTTATGAACAGCGAAAACGCCGTCCGTCCTTTACTCTCTGTTGTTACCGTGTCACCCTATAAACATATTTTCTACTTCAAATTAAATTAAATGACACGGAAACTGCAACTTACAGTATATGAAAAATCTATAACGGGCCTCTTCAGAGACATAAGTTGTGAATTTTAATTATGTTGTAAATTAAACTTACGTTGGTAATGGTATGGTAATTTATAATCAGAAAATAATATTATATTGGGACGAAGATCGCGTAGATGTGATCGTAAGAGGATGATATACTGAGAGACTTTAACTGTACAGGTGGTACTTGTAATGGAGTTTTAAAATACGAGATTTTAGCTTATAAAAAATGACAGTTACAAAATATTCAACACCATATATTATTTATAACTTTCCTAGCAATAAAATCATGCAAATATAAACTTAGCGAATATAAAATGTTTAAAAAACAAGATGAATAGGACACATGCAAAATAATGAAAAGTAGCGATTATTCCACGTTGATAAACTTGTTGAAGAGCTCGTAGCTCCGAGAAATTAGATAATAGGAAAAAAAATCCAAGATAAGCAGGACTCACGTAGGTCAGTCCTTAAAAGGTTGACTTTTAGTGAATCTTTTCACATATAACGCTTTCATGCTGCGAAGTGAAAGGTATAGGAAAGATATGAGCGGCGAAAAATTAAAAAATTTACGCTGAAATCCGGCTTGTCAGAGTCTGAACAGAATGCGCATTTTAAATGAGGACCTAAATGTCTCATACCTTGGTTTGTAAGAGAAGGCCTGCGCCCAGTTGTGGGACTTTAGGCTGAGATGATAAATAAATATAGTTAAAAGATAAGGTACTTTATAAAAGACGAAGTAACATTTGACTGGAAGTAAAAAATATACAGATGTCTTAGAACGAAATAAGCTACGCGTGATGACAAGGTACACAATCTCAGAGTGAATTATGTGGGACGTGTACAAAGACGCCACAAGATTTTAAATAGCTTCAGCTCCGCCGTTGTTGGATTTCTTCAAAATTTTAAATTATGTATTGATTTATTACAGTTACGAATAAAATGATTTTATAGTATTTATGTTACAAAAATTATTTTGTTTGTATGACGTATCAATTACGTATATCAAATATAAGCAAATAAATAGAGTGCACTTGGCGCCCGCGTGATTAGACGTTCGGAAGCGATCGTCGAACTCAAGCAGTATTTACAAAGGTTTGTGCGCCTTTTAATATCGAGCATTTCCTTGCCGGCCTCGGTTATCACTGTATATGGTGGCACCGAGACCGCGTAATAAAATATACACTAGTTTCTCTCACTTTGAGAGGGATCCCAAGCCCAGTAATAGGATGGTGGTGGGACTATTTATGGATAATAGGTGGGACAATTAATAGACTGATGGTGGAATATAAAGTACCTTACTAAGCAGTACTTACAACTCGTTAATGCAATAACATTGCCTACATCTACAATAATACTTTACCCAAATCCAGGCCGAGAACGGAGTCGCTAAACTCTCTCTTAGGAGTTTTGATCCTTGGTGCTGGCATGTGAAAAATTTTACAATATCAGCAAAAATTATAAATAAATTAAAAATTTTGAGCCAAATTGTTCGTTGTGGACGTTATAAATCAATACAAACACACCTTACCTCATGAAAAAGAACAACATGCATTAAAAGCTGTGTTGTGTTGTGTGCTAATATTAAATATTATGTCAATCCAAATGAAATAATTTTGAAAATATCAAATCGATTTTTTTTTTAAAATTTATTGATGTTTGGAAACAAGTTGTCAGCTTATTATGTTGGCGACATCTTCCCGCTGTTAGTCTGTTGGGCAGGCGGTAGAGTACTTCAAGTTCTCGCCGGGGCAAAGATCTTTCTGGCTTGGACGATAGGGAGGCTCCCAGTAATATTACAAGGGCACTGGGAATCAAATGCTGTAGGATCTTTTGCAACAAAAGACCTATCGGGATGTAGATGCAGTGAAGACCTGGCCATAGATGTTGACACGGCGGTCCTTGCAGATGTGACGGAGGCAGAAGTCTGTTGATTTAGTTACGGCTGTAGCTGCAGCTTTTAGTTTTATGCTATTAAGTCAGAAGGCTTGAACTTTCCTGACACTATACTCCCCAGAACTTAATAGGTTCTGGGGAATTCTGTTAAGAGCAATCGTTCTAGGGCCACTGTTTTTAGGCTGTAATTGTGTAATGCACTCTGGTTGTGCAGTTAACTTTGAAACAGTTTATGGTTATGTTATTTTGAACCCAGCGAATCGCATCGCGCACAAGTCAAATTATTAAGTTACTGGAGCTTCCCTTTCTGGAATGAGACAGAAATTCCAGAAATGGGAAGAACCGACCCCTCCTTCTCGGCGCGACCCAGAAGAAGAAGAGTGAGAACTGTTCTACCTGATGAACACTGGTAGACCTCACTCGGGTCGTTTGTTAACTCTATCCCTCTTGTCCTTGCCAGTGCCTTTTCGCACTGGTTATCAAATCTCTAGGCGTTCGTTGTTGGAACTGGTAACGGCTGTGCATAAATTATCCTCACGCGTCCACTAATCTGACAAATTATGTTTGTATAGTTGTATACGTTGAACAAGCGCCCGTCTTTTGTGATGAGTTGATGGGTAATTTTAAAAACAGACGGGTACAACTTGAGGAGTAGTGGGCCGAAGTATCAACCGACGATGTTGAAACCGGAGTTAAATAAACCTTAAAATGTAGCGAATTCCAAAGTTGGAACTTATTATAATACCATTAAATGAAAAGTACGGCTAATAAGTGTTGTTTTGGTAAAAATAGTTATTTTACACAAGTGCATAGAAAATCATTATTTTTTTAGGCCATACTGATCTAAGTGCTTTCCAGTTTTTTCTTGAGAAATCACAACATCTGACAAAAGAATCGGTGCGGTTTGCAAAATGGAGACATGCCAGATTGATTTAAGTAATGAAAATGCATCTGAAACTAGACTAATATCGTATCAAAAAATTTAAAATATTAGAAAAAACTCTAAAATTCTTTCTATCTATAAATATTTATACTTAACATTACCACATGTTCCTAGAAGAGGCCGTAAAAAAATATTTAGAAAATTTAATAAATTTTAAAAATTTTGAACTTTTTAGACGTACATATGACTAAAATATATTAATAAAAATCTTAAAGATTTCCAATAATAACGCGCTTAACGCATTTCTTTCAGAAACAGACTATTGTACCCTAGATCACTCTGATTCCAGCGTCGTCAGCGGCTATCGAACCGAAACGTAAATCTTTACGTAAAGCGCGGTCTTGATGGTTTTCAAGCCTTTGATCAGAATCTCTGGAATAGCCCAGTTGCTTTTTAATACTAATCGTTTTGTTTAAAGTTTGCATAAAGTTGATACTTCAATATCGTTTATCATCATGTATATGTTTTTGACAATAATAATTACGGACAATTGCATTAGTTTTCATATCGACCTATGACATAAAGTTTACATGTCATGCATATTAGATTCTTGTGCTTCCAGAGGATGAGAGGCCCCTCAACTTATTACAATTGACAAATCAATCTAGTAACGCAAACCATATAATAAATCGGTGCAGTACATTGGAAAAATTTATGGAATACAACTTGAATATAACGTCTCATTCATAATTATAGAGATCACGACGTAATGAGTAGGACGACTACTAAGTAAGAGACAGCAATATTTCTACAAAAAACAAAAAGGAGCTAGTTCTCGCTTTCCCCTTTTCTCGACGATGTTAGTTTTAAACGTTAACTCTATTGACTTGTGAAATGTTACGAAATTTCAGTAATTTATGTTAAGTTAAATCTTAAGAGTATAAATTAAATGTAATAAAAAAATTAAGTGTCTATGAAAAAACCACGTAATTAGTAGTTTTGTTAAATAATGGTAGCAGACCATTTAAGTTTTTCTCATGAAACTCTCCGTCTTTTCTTGTTAATTATTCAAACATTGGGTTAGTTAATCGCATATATACATTCAAACAGACAGCTGGCAAAGTCTCCGGTACCTGCTTATACAGGGTGTCCCAAAAAATAGTGTCAAGCGAAAGTCCAGAGCTAGAGCACCTATTGGAGTATCCGAATCACCCCCATGTATGTTCTGCGACTATGCGTAGTTTTCGAGTTATAATTTTTTTTCTGATATTTTTAAAGATATCGGTCTAAATATTAGGTCGGGGAAAAAGTCTTTTCGCATAACGTAGGTATAAACTTATTATAAATTTTTTTTGACTGTACTATTTGTGTCTGGCTGGTTTTGGTAACATTAAAAAGGTTCCATTATAAAGATAAGAAAAAAATAAAAAAAGTTGTTTCCCGCTATTTTTCATTTGTTTTTCTCTCCGTTAAAATGAGTGAATCTAATGAAGAAATTCGATACATTTTAAAATTTTATTATAAAAAAGGCAAAAATGCAACTCAAGCAGTGAAAAAAATTTGTGATGTTTATGGACCTGATGCAGTGTCAGTAAGAGTAGCACAAATTTGGTTCAAACGTTTTCAGTCCGGAAATTTTGATGTTAAAGATGCACCTCGCTCTGGTCGCCCTGTTACGAATAAAATGGACGCCATTTTTGAAAGAGTGGAGCAAGATCGGCATATTAGTAGTTACGATGTAGCTGAAGAACTGGGAATTGACCACAAAACAGTTTTGACCCATTTGAAGAAAGCTGGTTATACAAAAAAGCTCGATATTTGGGTGCCACACGAGCTCACTCAAAGAAACTTAATGAACCGTGTACTCATTTGCGATTCATTATTGAGACGTAATGAAACCGAGCCGTTTTTGAAGAGATTGATAACTGGCGATGAAAAGTGGATCACGTACGACAAGAACGTGCGAAAAAGGTCGTGGTCGAAAGTTGGCCAGGCTTCACAGACTGTGGCCAAACCTGGCCTAACACGAAATAAGGTGATGCTGTGTGTATGGTGGGATTGGAAGGGCATTGTTTATTATGAGCTTTTACCGCCCGGCAAAACCATCGATTCTGATCTTTACTGCCAGCAACTGATGAGATTAAAGGAAGCAGTCGAGAGAAAACGGCCGGAATTGATCAACAGGAAGGGTGTGGTCTTTCATCACGATAACGCTAGACCACACACATCTTTAGCCACTCAGCAAAAATTAAGAGAGTTCGACTGGGAGGTCCTAGTGAATCCACCATATAGCCCTGACCTTGCGCCTTCAGATTTTCACCTGTTTCGGTCTCTGCAGAATTCTTTAGGTTCTGTAAGGTTGACCTCAAGAGAGGACTGCCAAAACTATTTGTCCCGTTTTTTTGATCAGAAGTCCCAAAGTTTCTACAGTAACGGGATAATGTCTCTGCCCACAAAATGGCAGAAAGTTATTCAACAAAACGGTACATATATATTGTAAATAAATGTAAATAAACTTTGAAAAAAATGTCTTGACTTTTCATACAAAAATACGAAAAGACTTTTTCCCCAACCTATTATTTCAAAAATTCAAATAAAAAAGTAGAACACATTTTAGTGTTTTTCTTTTTGCTACTGAATCATCGTAAAAGGTACTTTAATGTCCACAATAATCAGCTTCGAAACTTTAGTGGCAGTTAAGAAAATATTAGTGTAAAGTCAAAATTTTACCGTTAGTGAATAATTTGTTCAAAATTCAACTTAAAATAAAAAATCTAAACAGGCGAATTTATGGTGTCTAAGTATGTCTAAAAACTTTTCTAGACTATCGGCTTTCATAATAATTTAAAACAAGAAGTACTTAATAGTACTTAAGGGGCTACTTTGGCATAAATCGGCCATCAAAGACAGAGAGGTGAAAATTTCAATAAATTCGACATCTAAATAATAATTTTTTTATTAAGTTGATAATGGAAATCGCTTATTAATCAACCAAAAATCATTACAGAAAAGCTAAAAATTTATTCTTTGGAGGTCAAAATTAATGTTCCTGCTGCTACCTTTCATAACATTTGATGGTTTATTCTTACTAATTCTTAAAAGACAAAAGTTATTTTTAAAGTATTTATTATTCAACCACTTAAAGAAAGTTATCAAAATGCGTGCTCAATACATATTCTACATCGTCTAAAAAGTTGTCTTTTAAATTTATAAATGCAGTTCTGTTGTTTTTTATTGTTTCTTCTGCTTGTCTTAATTTCGTTCTTAACACTGTGACGTTTGTAATGTCCTTGGCGTACACTAATTATTTGTAGTAACCCCAGACGAATCTATGGGGTTCAAGTCTGGGGACCGTGGTGGCCACGCAATGGGCCCTCCACGGTCGATCCATCTGCCTGGAAACGTTTCAGACAAATGTTGTCTAACATTTCTAGAATAGTGACATGGAGCACCGTCGTTTTGAAATATCATATTTCTTCGAGTTGACAGGTCTACATCTTCTAATAAGACGCCGAGATCACGTCACAGAAATTGCAAGTAGGTCCCTCATAAATGTTTTGCGAAGTTGATAACAGTTTGAGAATTTTTGACCTGAACTACTTAAAAGTAGTAAAATCTAAAATTTTGTAACAAATTGGAAAATATTGAGAATTTTGCACATTGCTGCCTTTGGAGGCCGATTTTAACCAGTACGACATTAGATTTTAGAAGTTGAGAGTCCAAAGGAGTTATTAGATTATATATTATATTTATGTACTGTTTTTTCAAGGTCAAAATTTCATTTATAATTCAATGAAAGTAGTATATTTTTATAATTTCCATCAAAGTAACAAAGGTGATAATTTTAATTATAAAAGAACAAAAAATAAAATCAGGTCAAAAAATAAAAAGAAAAACAAATTAATACTAGGGTATTCCAATAATTATCTCTGGACTTCCGCGTGACATACGAATCTGGGTAACCATGTTTAAGTAAAAATTTATGGTTTATTTGTTAGCTTTTAAACGCAAAAAAAGTTTAATTGTTTATTTTATTAAAAGAATAATTAAAAAAAAAAACATTTTGTTCTTATAATTAATATCCGCGCCAAATATTTCGTTTAAAGGCGAGAAGCGCTTATTTCTTGTAGTATCTACTAACACATAAATGATGAGCACTTTTAGAACAAACCATTACGACGACCGATATGGCGTGGAGGTCAGTATACCTGCACTTCACTCCAGAGGTCGTTGGTTCGATTCCCACACAGGAGAAATCTTTGTGTGCATGAACATGAATATTTGTTCTGGTCTGGGTGTTTTCCTATGTATATTTAGTATGTATTTACAACAAAAAAATGTTTAAGTATGTTTATCCTTTCTTTAGTATCAATAACACAAGTTCTTAGTGATACTTACCTTGGGACTAAATAAATTGGTGTGATTGTAAAAGATTATCTATCTTTATTTATTAATTATTTGATAAATTTTATAATTTTGTACTTGAAATTGAACTTTCATCAAATTAGATAATGCAATAATATAATATTTAGATTGTTTTTCAAAAAAATCGTGGCAAAATTGATCCGAATTATGTAGAGGTAATATCATTTAAATAGTATATTACCATTATATAATTCGCTTCAACATTTAAATAATAGACAATGCACCCAATCATTACAGATGTTTAAAAAACTAAACATGTTAATTTTATTCATGTTTAATTGTTTCATTTTGATTATGTGTAGGAAATAAAAATATGTATATGTATCATAGCGCATTAAAACCAAGAGTTGATATGAGGGCGGGTACATGATATTAAGTTGTTTATTATAAATTGTATTCAAAAAAATATCTCTGTCGCCTGGCAACATTGTTTCAAACATATTGTGAAAGAAGATAAGATAATGGGTATAATATTGAATATCCTTAACGAAAACCGTGCTGCGGATTATTTGTTAAGGTTGAGTCTCCATTTAACTATCCGCTGTCAACCAAATATGCAGCTTTATATTATACTAGCTTCCGCCCGCGACTTCGTCCGCGTGGAATAGTTACTTTGGGCTAACGCTGACTTTAACTTGCGACTTAGTTTATGTGAATAGGTGAGTAAGTACTGGGTCTTATAATCTAATACTATGTAGACTGTAGGTTATTCTTAAACGAAATTAAACTAATGTTAATTTACATTAAAAGTAGTTCGCTGAGCACAATGTTATTTTAAAATTACAATATGTCCTAAGTTACTCATTTAAATCGAACGATGTAAAGGGTAATTTTGTTTTAAATTACATACTTGTTATGAATAATGTATTTTTTTTGGATAAGGATTAATATCATATTTATAAAAACATCTTCTCAAATAATGCATTATTTTAAAACAAATTTGGTTAGCATAAAAAAGGTTATAGTGAGCTAACCTTAAAAGATAGACATATGCTGTCTCAATAGGAAAGTATCCCCCGATTTTGAAACATTCTTCATTGGTGCTCCGCTCTTTTTGGTCTTAGCTTGATAATATATAGCCTATGCCTTCCTCGATAAATGGGCTATCTAACATTGAAAGATTTTTTCAAATCGGACCAGTAGTTTCTGAGATTAGCGCGTTCAAGCAAACAATCAAACAAACAAACAAACTCTTTAGCTTTATAATATTAGTATAGATAGTGTAGATATATAGCGCAGGTATGCAGTGTATGTATATAGTGTTGGTTCCATATGATTCCATAGTTTATTATGGAATCAGCCTATATGATTCAGATATGGAATCAGTCTGTCTATAAATAGTGCATTTCAATTCAAAGAAAATATCTGCCTTCCGATCGTTACCTCTCAATTAGTAGAAACATATTTACAGCAGTTAACAATATCGGTTCAATAAGAGCAGTGCCTAGGCTAGGTGTAAGCGCTGGCACCTAGTAGCTGAACAACAAACACTAGATAAGTGCTACCTATACGTCCGGTATCAAAAAGTGGGCCATTATAATTTATTTATTAAGGTTTGGCTTAGTTCCGAGGCGATTGTAAACGTAATTTTAATCTAGAAGCGCCACTTTACTAGAGCGGAAGCTTGCTATGAAAAAAAAAACAAACATACATAATGTCACGGCTCTTTCCCGTAGTGGTAGGCAGAAATCACATTTTTCCACTTTGCTACGTCTTGGCGTACACTCTTAGCTTCATTCACACTATAATTAACCTTCTCATACACGCCCCTCGGTTTAGGGGTACTTTTGACTTGCTCTTTCTCCAAAACCTTATGGATTTTCTGGATTTGGTCATAAAAAGTATTAAGTGAAAAGAAGTTGTTAAGAAACTCGGCAAGGTTCTGTTTTTCGCCTAGATATATTTTCATTTAGAGTTGGAATTCTTCATTTATGAATATGATTTTGGTTATTTCACGCATTTTCACGTGATAACGATCGCTTATTCACATGACTCCTACCTAATTTTCATTTTGCGGTCGGCGTAAGACCTAAGTAGTGCTCATTTACATAGTATATTCTTTATTATACAAACGAAATATATAAGGATCCTAGCACTGTACTGTGAAAAAACTATCTGTATAACTATAAAGAATAATTAAATAAACTTTGTTTAGTTAGAATGTATCAACCAAGTTAATTGGTTCTAATAAATAGGGTTTGTATAATCAGCGTCCAATAATTGGTAGCACCTAACGCGACATTTCTATCAGAACACGCCGTAACGCTTTTGGGAATAGAGACATGTGTCGTCGATCTTTGTGGCATTTTGGATGTTACTAACTATTTAAGCTGGCTGTGACTGTGTCTATAATAATATGTTATTGGAAATATTTTAATAAAAAGGTAATTTTTCACTAACCTGGTTTGTCGTACACCTCACTCGGCTCGGGGATATGGAACCTCTCTATGAGAAGGTTCAGCAAGTCGGGTGGCAAACAGAAAGATCTGTATGTGGTGAGGAACGTGCGCACCAGCGACAGGTCTGCATAGATGTGGTATGTTAGCCGCTCCACTAGCTTCAGCAAAGTTGCACCCTAAAGCAAATGGATTAGTTTTCATATTTGTTAATAAAAAGCAATATCCCAGTGGCGATACCCCTTGGCTTCTAATTCAGAGGGTCTCTGGTTCAAACCGTCGTGGCGCCCCTTTGGCTTTTCGAAGTCATGTGCGTAATTATCACTTGCTACGTGCCTCAGAAGCACGTTAAGCTGTTGGGCCCGGCTGTCGTTATTAGAAAGTCAGTGCCTTCTAACATACTGACTGCTGGTTCGAATGATGTTACCCTTTGGGTTGTGGAGGTCAGGCTGTAGTCACTCAATCCACTAAAGTATAGTCGAAAATCTGGTAAGACCAGTGGTCAGACCCTGGGCCCTGAGCTTATGTGTAGGGCAACCGGGATAATGCCAGGATCTGATGATTGATGATTTATTTATAATAATCACCAATATGACTAATACCTTCTCACCCTGGATTGTGAGATGAGACCCATGCTCTGTCACTTATATATATACTAGGGATGTTGCGGATGCTCATGCACATCCGCGGATGCGGAGTTTTGCAGGCTCACATCCGGATCACACCGGATCCGGATGTGGATGCGGATGTTTAAGATATTATGTAAATAAAGTCTAGTAATGAAGAATTAAAACAGTGATAACTTAATTATTTATATTTATGTTCTGATTAAATCAAACGTAAACACTTATTTTTGTAACGTGTCGAATCTTGTCACCATCTTTGCTCCCATTGGACATTGTCACATGCGACCGGCACGCGCCCCAATCGCCGGGCCCTGCCCAATTCTTTTTTGTCGCTACTTGCACGATATTCGCATCCGCAAGAACATCCGTTCTGATTAATGCGGATGCAGATGTCCAAATATATGCGGAAGTTTCGCATTTGCGGATGCGAATATTCGCAAAATCCCTGATACATACATACATAATGTCACGGTTCTTTTCCGTAGGGGTAGGCAGAGATCACATCCTTTCACTTGGTACGATATTGGGACACCCTCTTAGCTTTATTCACAGTCATTAACCTTCTCATATACGCCCGTCGGTTTAGAGAACCTGGGACCTGGCCTTTCTTAAAAATCTTCAGGATTTGATCATGGAAGGTCTTAAGTCTTTCCCTACCATTATTCATCACTTACGCTAGTCTACTTTAATTCATCCTCTCAGCATGACCAAACCATCTGAGCATACCTGTCGCAATTCTTGTCACAATATTTTCTTTTACACCAGCTTCGGCCCTTATCACTTCATTCCTAATCCTATAACTCAATTTTACACCTAGAATACTTTTGAGTGCTCTCATCTCTACTGCGTTCATTTTAGTACCAACACACCTCTATCAATCCTAAATACCACACTTGTCTTTTCGGAAATTTTCTGGCTGCTTAATTTGTAAGTGTAAAGTGCCCCACCATGTTTCCAGCATCCAATCTTATTTTGATGTCGCTTTCACACTTTCCATCTCTCTTTAATTTCGATCCCAAATACACAAACTCATTCACTTGTTCTATTTTCTTACTTTCGATGAAAATTTTACAATCTGTCACTTCGTCTTCTCTCTTTAACTAAAAATAAACTTATATACATCCTATCTTTCAGTGAATACGTATTTATAATAAAGTCAAAGTCAAAGGATCTTTATTTCTTGAATTATTACATAGCACTTGAAAACATCAAACTGAAAAACGAAATATAACTATTCTGAAATACATAAAAAACACCCAGCCTAAGACAAATATTCAAATCTATAAATACAAATATTTGTCCTGATTGGGAGTCCAAAACTTATATTGTAAATTCACGTTTTTCAACCCTTCCACGGTTGTCAAAGTTTTTTAGAAGTATACTTACAGCCTTACTAATAAAAAATGCTTAAACCGCTACTTAACGATTGAATAGTTAACCCAGTGAATACACTTTGAGTAAAGTTATACACGAATTACATAAAGACTCTACCAATAAACATTGTATTAGCTCTGAATAGTTAAACGTCTGCTTTATATGGCTTAAACATAGCATTGGCAATATTATTGCGTTACGTTTAGAAACCATATTGTTTGATGTGTTCATGGAACTGCAAATAATGCTATTTAAATGATAAAACTACATCAAGAATGCAAATAATCCGTTATAGTATTATTTATTATCGTTTTGGATATATTACATAGTAATTTATAAAACTATTATTGAACGTTCACCTGAACCTAGTATTGAAGACTTCAAAACGAACGTCATCCTTCCTTGTTTTGTTTATGAGCTGCCTGGCTGTCAATAATTGTTACTTCCAGTGTGTACGTCAGGGGTAGGAAAGTCCAATAGTCAGAGCAATGACATTGTTTGAGTGGAGCCATCTTTTAACGTTTTTCCTCACTATTGCGTAAAAATATTTTTGAAGCCTCTCGCCAGATGGCGCTTTCTCCAAAAGCAGCAGAGATTAATAATCGATTAAAATAAATTTTAGCTAAACCTTATAATTAGAACTTAAAACTTGTTGCTTGGTACAATTTATAAACATATTTAACTTTAGAAATTTACGTGATATTATTTTACCATTTAATTCTTTATTTATTCTAAACTCATGTTCATTACCTACTCGATTAACTCGATTTTAATTGATGTTGGGACCTGTCATGTCATTGTCATTTTTCATTGCATATGGCCGCTTGTTGTCTACTCGTGCGCACTTTGCAATATTGTCGTAAATTTTACTTGCTTAATTTTTAAGCATGCAAAACATTGGAATCAGAGTGATTTGATTTCATAAATTTTGTGCATGCTCAAATCACTCTGATTCCAATGTTTTGCATGCTTAAAATTTAAGTAAGCTGATACCTATCTATAGAATGCATAGGTATGTATATTTGTCAAAAGTTGCGGAACAACACTTCTAGAGGGCACTAGGTTCAAAACGAATGGCAAAAAAAATCCGTGAGATGGCTCTCTATTACCTAGTTGTTACATTTCTCTATGGTGTACGTCTAATCATTATAAATTTTTCAGTGATTTAGTTAACATATAAATTTCGTTATTTATATTTAAACAATAGCGACTAAATTTGCAAACCAAAAAATTAAGAAAAATTTAAACGATATTTTTTTTGATTAGTACTATCTACTACTATTTTCTACATTGTCTTTGGAAAATCTAATATTGAATTTTGGCTCGTTATAATTGACGAAAAACTTTTATATATTTTTCGATTGCTCGTAACTTGAGTTTTCTATCGCAAATCTAAGTAAATTTGATAAACCGTACAAAGCAAAAAATATCAAAAACCAAGATACGAACCAAAAATGGACACTCGTCATACACTTACACAGTAGATAAACTACGGTTCGCGAGTGACTAAGCCCTGTGTAATTTTTCTTCTACGCTAAACAGACGTATACAACCGATTTGTCAGAAATGTTTTTATTGGTAGCCCGATGGCTTGCATCACCTGTATAACGGATATATACACCGGAGCTTATCTTTATTAGTAAGACTGTTAATGTATAATCAATGTGATCCTATTAATTATGTCATTCTCTGACGTTACTATTTTTATTTTTCTCAAACATGCTGCCCACTTCATGGAAAGAGGTCACCGCCGCCTATGGATGCTTGCTTACTTAACTCTTCAAATACCGTTTCACGCCCATTTTACAGAGCCTCATGCTGTAATATCTTGGGAAACGCTTCGCCAGCGAGCTAATTCTACAACCTAAAGGTACACGGCATAAAATTGAGACATAGATAATACACCTTTTTGAGCAGTAAGTCCTTACCTTAATTAGCGGAGGTGCATTGATCTGCTGATTTCTTTCTTCCAACAATATATTATCAGGTGAGTCGGGTACGGCGAACCGGTACAGATTTGCGGGCGGCAACTTTAATGGATGCCGTTTTTCAAGGTCTAGGAGGATGCTACAAAAAAGTTTTAAAAAAATGATTTTAAAACCATACAACGCCACTAAAACTTGTAAGTACTCTAATTTTAACGATAATACCCACAAGTTACAAGTACAAATATTTTAAAAATGTATTATTTTATCGGTTGAAACTAAAGAACAGTAGATTCGCAGAATGACAATTTTGCACAATGTCATAATATAAGCAAAATATTGCAACGTCTCTGCAAATAGCCACGAAAAATATAATAAAGTATAACAAATTGGAGGATGGCTTCACAAATCGTTATGAAAGTCAACTTGGAACTAATGTGTCTATTCGTATTCGAAAAGGAGCTTGAGTCGAGAAACTCCTTCAATTTTTTTCCGTTAGCAATGAATAAATCATCATCATCGTTTCATTCACTGCTGGTGAATTTCTTCATTATCACAGATCATTTACAAGTCTCAGGTATGTGACCTGCCTACGTAGCATTGTCAGGCAACAGCTCAATATAAACAAAGTGACAATGCAAGCAGGAACAATAGTGCAAAAAGAACTATTCAGCAGCCAACGAAACAGAAGTACATTTGAATGCTTTGGTAAAACTCGTATGCATCAGAAGACCAGCCAGCTCTGGCAACCGGCACACAAAAGTTGGACGTGTGTGAGTGTGACGCATACAAAACTGTTATCGCTTCATCATCTCAGCCTGTTAATGGCCCATTATTGAGCATAGGCCTACTTTCATAAACCGAAATGAGAGAGATTCAGTACGCTCACCCAGTACGGATTATTGGGGGCTGGTTCGTGGCGTTCTTCTGTTAGAATTCTATAAGCCACCGAATAGGGCTACTTACTTGGCTTAGCGACTATCACACACATTGATAGCCGGGGCCAAATGCTGAACGTACCCATAACCAAGAATCCAACCATCATCCGAGAACTAACCGCTAGGAATTATGCTTAATTTAGGTAATCGTTTTAGACCACATTGTATTGCAGAGTTACTAGCATTTAATCGTCATTACTCGACTACATCACGACATATACACGATATCTTACTTGATATAAGGTATCAAACTTAAAATGATGAACAAATCGCATATTATGTTCGCATTTGTAATATTTGAATCTTATCAATAAACTAAAAACATAAATCATGTGTTACAATCGCAATGCTAATAAAATTCGTGTTTACATAATTGTCATTCTTACTCTATGTGAATGATAAAGTCTAACCTGTCAAGACACCGGTCAAGCATAGGTTTGGTATTGAGCATAACCAAGTCGCACATCCACAGCCGCTTGTCGCGAGCTGAGCCTAGCGATAGCACCACGCTGGGGCCCACGCGTGGGCATAGCTCCACGAGGTTTCGGCCCTCTGTTGAGGAAATAAGTATTTACATGTATAATGCACTTCTATAGAAGGTAATAGGGGATAAATACAATATGATTTACATGGAATAAGTTTGCTTTTTATAAATATATTTAAGCAGAGAAGGCATAGCTATGTTGCCATTTAAACCATGTGACCCACTAGTTGTCTATTCCAATATATCGTTCAGGGTTGACGCTAAGTTTTGTGCGCTACCCATGAGGTGGCCGAGCTTAGATGATGATATATATTGAAACCGTTATTTGTTATTATTTCAATTTGTTAAGCATTTATAATTCAAAATGTATTTATTTTATTTCGTCGTTTTACATATAGTTTTCGTAAATTTTAACAATCAAAAAGAATCATCGTTAATCTATTTCAACATTGCATGAAAAGTTTTAATTTCTATCATATTCTGCCGGAATTCCAGAAATAGTCTCACCTTCAGTGTCTGGTCTGTCCACCAACTCCAGTTTTCTTATATGCAGCTTCTCCTTTAGTTTTAATTGCTGGCAGCCTAGACCCGTTGACAAGCCCGCATTGTTCACCTGAAAAGTATACTTTTTATGTAAGGATATCTACTAAAGCAATTCAATAAGATAATTGCCATTCGCTGCTGAACATAGGCATCCCTCCAAAAAGCGCAAACCATCCCAGTTTTCTGCAGAAAGCTTCAATACATTAGAATTAAATAATTTCCCCTAGTTCTACTAACAAAATTATTTAATTTCTATATCTAAATTATTTATATTCAAAAATACCTGCGTGACGATAGACGTGCAAGTTTTACACAACAGCAACACTCCGTCGAACAAATAAGCTTTTCTCTCCGCCACACGCTTGCCCGGACCCAACTTTGATACTGAGTCCTCTGTACAAACAATATTTAGAATTAATAAAGGTATAACGCATAACCTTCTATTTAAAAGAAAAATGTAAAACCAGAATGAAACTGGCTTATGCCCTCCGGTATGGTACAATTATCATTATATCTTAATTCATCTATAAATATTGGCGATGCTATCAAATTTCTGGTTGAAAATTAAACGAGACACTTTCGCATTATGTAACAATGGCCTGTAGAAACTACTATTTACAAAATTAAAATTAATTTCATCTTGGCTTGAAAGTTTTACTTGATATGGGCGATTCCATTAACGCGGGTGCAACATTTAGACCTATATAAAGTTCCATAATAATAAATAAAAAATATTTTGCAATTAAATAAATGGTGAAAGAAATACATTTTAGCATGTTTACTTTATATGTGTTTACATAAATTTTATTTAAATATTTATTTAGTCAGGAGGAGAGTTCAAAGTGCTATTGCGGGTGCAATAAAATTGGCCTTACCTTTTTGGATTACAGGATAAAAACACATAAGTATGATTATTGTGAATAGATTGTTATTTTATGCCTTAATATTTAGTAAGGCGTTAAGACAAACAATTAAAAGAACAAAATATTATATTGAAAAACAATAATAAACATTGAATCAAGCAATCGCTGGTGCAACATCAAATTATAGCGGGTGCAACCCGTCAAATATAAGCGAATATAAACATTAATAAAATAATACAGGAACAAAATAAGAGATCAAACAATTTTAGTCATTAATCAGTACCGTCCACTTAATTGTTTCTTCTCAAATACTTCAATATTTGTCGTTCATTCCGTGAACATATTATTCCCATCAGTATTTCTATCTGGCGCTTGCAACTTCGCGTTTATGTCTTTAAATTGCACTTCCGCTATGTTATTTTCGATTTCCGTGATGCGTCTTGAGAAATTGTTCCACAATGTCTCCATCTTCATTCATATCCCTCTGACACACCCCACATAACAACATTCAGTAGTTTTTAGTCTTGTTTGCAAAGCAGTGGTATGAGCACTTAAAATTTTCAATACTTCACCTTTTGTTACACTACTTCTCTCTATTTTTAATCATAATTCTCTCTATTTATAAGATGTTGCGTTTTCTTTCAACTTCCGCCTATCTCTCAGCGAAACAAGTCGCATTCTGTGCTCTTGTGTTATTTTAGCGAAGGTTTCTGTTAAAAAGCGACATAATATAATAGATACACATATTACATTGTATGTATCATCAAGCATAAGTTACTCAAGGCATGGCAGTACACAAAAAACGTGTTGCATCCGTGATTCAAAAGACGATCGTTGGTTGAACAACTTTAATTTAACGCTTATTTTAAATCGATTACTTATTACACTAGAAAAATGTTGGTTTCGTTCTTTCTTACTTGTACAAAGTTATGTATCGCGTGTGCAACAAGCAAACAGTATTTCATTGCAGTTAATGATGCTTAAAAATAAAAACAAATACTTACATTTTTTGACAAATGAGATAAATTAAATACTCTCAGTTTATAATTAACTGGAGAAACGTAACTTCAAAATGTCAGATACAGCTTTTTCGCCTGGTAATCCTGGTCCTGGTGTGATTTTGCAGTTTACTTTGAATCCTTAAAAGGTAATATTTCCCAACGCGCCAAAATTTTTAAATATAAAGAAATATTAACGAAAATGTATAAAAAATATAGACTTTCTTCATTGCTTTATTATAAACAAAAAAGTAAGAAACAATATTATTTAATAATGAATTTAGAAAAACGTTGAAAGCGGAATCGCCCATACAAAAAAGTAAGACTTTCTACGATGACAAGGTTTTATTTAAAGTGCACGAGAAAGTTAATGAATCTAAAAGTGTGTGCTAGGACTGAAGTGCAAGTGAGTGCAAGTGAATCGATGTGATATCTGCATACCTATACGGGAAAAAGACGCATGATAATGATCATAATATGAGAATAAGTATAGTAAATTGCACGCGTTGAAACTATATGAAACAAGACCTCCCTCCTACCAGATTTAAACCAGCAGCATTACGTACTGTTAGACGGGATTCTGGACTTAAGATTTTGAAAAAGAAAAATATAATTCAGTGGAAATATGTAGACCGGAATTTTAGTTTTTGAAAGGCGAGCGTCTAAGCAAAGAGTTAAAGCTAAAGCAGCAAATCTAAGCTGCTAGTTGCTTAGGTATTCCATATTGTAACAGTACGTACCTCTAATAAATTCGTTGCAGCACTGCACGATTTCCCTGTTGTCCCAGTTGTCGACTATTCTAGAAAGTTCGTTGCATTTATCAATGGCGAGTTGTCTTCGCGCGCGCGATGCCATCCTTAGCGTAGCATCCCTGTATAGACATTTAACACTTTTAGACACAAGTTTGTTCGTTTATATTACGTTCGTTCGTAATCGATTTAATACAGCCTATGTTCAACTGTGGGCTTTCTTGGGCTAATGATAATGAAATCGCCATAGGGAGTAGCTTCTAACTTTTAATTAAGTTCTAAATTTTAATCTTAAGCTAAATAAACACCAGATACAGAATAAAATTTGTATATTTGATGACATAAATTAATCTTTATTTTTGAGACTTTTACAATCGGTGCCAATTATGCAATGAAAACCCCCTTAATGCTTTTAAAAAGTACATAAAATAATTTTGCACCTTTTATTGTCATTTCACGTTTATTTTTTTACAGTAATAGGAATGATAACCATATAGCCAACTAGTAATACATACATACATAGTATCACGCCTGTTTTCCCGAAGGGATAGGCAGAGGGCGCACATTTTGCCAATTATGTTGATGGTCCCACGTAAAAGGTGGCGAGCCTATTGCCGCTTACCGGGTACTTTTATGTTCGCCAGAGTCTCGTCTGTTGATCGGCAGGTGCACCACTTGCAGGTGAGGTTGGCTTGGGCTCCTCGGTTCTTAGTAAGATCCCTATGCACCCAATGCCAACTAGTAATAAACGCTTTAAAATCATTATATTTACTTACATTTTGGGCCCATTTCCCAATGCTTTTATAAGCAATTTCTTAATTGGGTGTAAATTACATTCAACCTGAAAGAAAAACAACAAAAGTTAACGTATATTGTAAATGTAATAATGAGGCTTATGTTGAGACTGTAACCGTCTAGTTTTTCCTTATTGAAAACTATTAAGTTATTTTATGTTAACAATATAACATACACCTCAAATTATAACAAATATAATCAAATTCAAATTATAACTATATGCATTATATCGAGGGTTCCGTGCTCAAACCCGATAAGTGACAACATCAGATACATAATTTCTGCCGCTTTTTCTTGTGATATTATCAGATAAGTTGATTTCAGAAAACAAGACTGAAAACTGAGGACTTCATTATCCAATAAGTAAACCTTTTAAGTTTCATTTTTTTAAATTAACCGATAAATTCTTTTAAGTACTGTTTTAAGCCCAAAAACACTTATCGGGTTTGAGCACGGAACCCTCGATATAACTATTTACGTATTTGTTTTAGAATATAAAGTTGTGTTTTTAGATTAAGAGCTGTGAGTTTGGAAATATATTCATAGAGCTTAAAAAATGGAAAATAAATAATGTAAAGTAACCTGTTTGAAGCTCTCGCGATCCTCTTTAGCCTGAGACGACTCCTGCTTGGCATCTTTTTCCTGCTGGGGCGCAATCTGCAGTAATGCGAGCACGTAGTTGTGATACAGGAACACGTGAGCGACGGGGGCCATCAATAGGGCTGGTAGATAGTACTTTACTGCCAGCCTGAAGCCATGCCCTGCCGTGTCCAGCCGTTCTGATAGCTAAAATAATAATCGTGCTCAGAAGAAGGTTTAGAAATATTTAAACAGATCTTTAAAAAAGACCTAAGCGAATAAAACATGCAGGTCACAAAAAAATTAAGTACTAGATCGTAATTTTAAAAAAAATCCTCCTTTCACTTTTTGTCGCCTTATGTTGATAGCTAGCGATTTTGATTACCCCTGGTCTTCCTGTAAGGGCAGAATATTTAAAAATCCTTTGTACTAGCACTTAGAACTTACTCTATATCAAAAAATATCACCCCTATACAAAATTAAAAGTTTCTAGGTTCAGAAGCTTTAATTATTCAATCAGTAATATCTTGATATAACATTTCCAGATCAAGAAAATATTCGTATTCACGTAGTTCATTCGTATTGATGTAGTCTTAATCGAAAGACAAAGAAATAACTGTAATATAGGCGTTTTATTACCCTTGTACAATGTATAATTTGCCGCCATCTGGACCGATATCCGGTGTCACAGTCAGAATAATTTCGGTAACGAAATGCAGTTGCAAATATGGCAATGTCTGAACAACAAAATTTCAATCTCAGAAAAACAAGGTGAGGTTACAATAACATTACTAGAGATTTGAAATTTAAATCGTATGATGCAGTTATAGCAGGGCATCCAAGCTCACTGATAATTTATAGCATTCGAGTCACGTTGTGTTAAATAAAAGATTTTGTTGTAAAGCAAAGCAATATGAAAAGATTTGAAAAATAATGCAAACATTGAGAGTCGAGTTTTTAAGGTCATACATATTGTTCTGGTATGGGTGTTATTTGTGTATTATAAGTAGTGATGTTCCGAATATCCGTATCCGTTACTTTTCACTCGGATCTTTTTCAGGTAATCAGGTAGAATTAAAAATATATATTTATTTTCCATTCAGAGTATTTATAAAATCAAATATTTGGCACCTTTAAATTGCAAACATTTAGATAGATAGATCTTTATAATTCTCATTATAAAAGTTATAACTTCACTTTTATGACAATAAAATAACTAAAACTGAAATCATTATTTTATAATTTTAATGAGGTCAATATTATAGCAAGTAATAACATCCTTTTATGACAATGGAAAAACTAAAACTTAAATCTTCTTTTTTATATAATTACAGGAATATTTTAGCCAGTTATTTAATTATGATCACTTTTATGTCAATCGGGCTCCGACGCCAATCGAATAAGAAAATAAAAATCCGTATTCGCGGATCTTGACACTAAATATCCGTATTCAGATCCGTATCCGCGGATACCCATTTTTAACGATCCGGCACATCACTAATTATAAACAACGCTTTCAAATAAAAACTATAGCGCTAACCAAGACCAACGGATGTATGTGCCTTCTAAAGCTCGGAATAAAGCCAGCCCCCCTCTTGTATCTCGGTAAACTCTGTTTAACTTCTTAGGTCTTCTAGTTACGCAATAGGCACTAATACTTCCTAGAACATATAACTTATGATCCCATTAACAAGTCCTCAATCGCGTTTTTTCCAAAATTATTCAACAGATAAATCCCAGTGTAAATTGAAGAAAAACATTTTGCAACATTAATTTCGATTCTAATTATTAATCTGTGTTACTAGCTGTTTCGAAACCTCGCTTATGAATATTCTAATGGTAGTTTTCGTGTTGAACATTCAATTAAGGTGCTTCGCTTCAGAAACTCAATGACCTGTATGAAATATTTCATTATTGTAATCACACAGAAATGACGCACTTGTTAAATATAGACGCTCGCCTTTCTAAACGTGATACATGAAAAGCTTCAGACATCGCCTCCGATTTCGTGTCATTTCTCGATGTAATATTTAAGTTACAAAATGGGCCCCAATCAAGTAATCGTTGTTTTTATTGTTATTTTGTATGCATACACATGATTGCTCGACATGAAAAACAATTAGAGGTAATGATTTGGTATAAAAAAGATAACGATAATATCACGCCCTGCAAATAAACTTTACTATATTCATTATTTAAATGAACTACACTAGACTAGAATTAAATAGCTCATTAGCTTCTCGTGTTATTTCACTATATTTACATAGATTTTTTTTATAGAAAGCTATTTGAACCTACTATTACTTTTATTTTTTTAAACAATTCTTTTTATACCTATCTCTCGCACATAAAAAAGTAGTTCAATACTCACCACTGCGTTAAAAAACCATTAGCTTCTTAATGAATCTAGATTGATTTATTTATTATAAGATTACCTTATTGGAACCTACTATTCTATACCTCTGCTAAATTTAAATAGATTTTTTATACTATTATATTTCATTTCATACTACATTCTTCTTATCGCTCTATTTCTCTTACACTTAAATCATTAGTATAGTACTCACCACTGGATCGTCCACTATATTCTGCAGCGCGTCTCGAGACTCGGGCCGCATCACGGTATTTGCATAGCGAACGTACGCACGGAATTCCTCCACTTCTGCTAATTCTATCAAGAGAAATGGTAAGAGGTTAATAAAATCAGTCAAGTCAGCAAGGATCTATCGTAGATACAATAGATTGTTAAAACCATTACGTTTCTCATTCTCACTTTATTATCTTTTACGCCAATTAATCCGACTTTGGGGAAAGACTACTCTTAGGAGAGTGTATAAGCAGTTTTACTCAATGTTTCAGTCAGCCATAAACATGCTACATCGACCCTCGGGCTTCTGAAGACTGCTTTACTCTGATATCAGCTACGGTTCTCAAGTCGCCAGTGCATCATGCCGCATTTCGTTTTACACTAGGTTTGCCTATATACGGTCTCCACTCCCAACACTTTTTACTCAGCCTTCATAATAATAATTAAATCATCTGAGGACTTACATTGTTAATGCTATTATAGATCAACCATTGAGTCTCACTAGTGGGACCATTTTTGAATAGAAGAGTCAATAAACAGGAACAAACCTTCAAAGCAGCTTCCGATATACGGTGTGGGGCTGTCCTGCGAAATCTCCATGGCGTCTTCGAGATTCCCGAGTAACGTCACTGTCAACTCGTATATGTCCACTATGTTCGCGAATATTAACAATATTGACTGGAACAAAGAAAAACAGTATAACTTTTTATTGTCTTATCTCACCTAGATTAAAGAGGAATATAGTTCTGCTTGAATCGTTTTAAAGTGACAGCAGATATTTTGTTTAAATGTAAGTATGTTTTCTGTAAAAAAACAAATAAAGCCTCTATATTTTGCAAACATAATCAGAACCAGAAAGGGCAGGTCAAAAGTACCCTAAACCGACGGGCGTGCATGAGAAGGTAAATGAGTGTGAATGAAGCTAAAAGTGTGTGCCTAGATCATAGCAAGTGGAAGGATGTGATCTCTGCCTACCCCTACGGGAAAGAGGCTTGACATTATGTATAATCAGAATCATTAAAATGGCTTAACTACTACTCAAAACCGCTCTTAAGCGTAAAAACACATAAAATATAATACTCTATAATACTCTATATCCTTTTAACTGTCTACAAAAAGTTACATGATTTATTCAAATAAAACAGCAATTTAAATATCACGACACGTAGAATTGAGGTCAATAATTAAAATTAAATAAAAAATCTTATTTCAATGTATGAAGTATATTATTTTACTTCAAAATAACGCGCTCATTCACTACGGGCAGAGGCTTAAAGACAATAAGCCAAGGGCAAGTATCACGTCAAGTTTGTCCTCCCGCCAGTACATATTGAATTCTACGCTTTAATATTAAAACTACAACTCACCCTCGTATCGTTCTCCATTATCTTCTCAATCTCGTCTTTGAACACTCGTATGATGAGATGAAGGTCCCTGAGAAAGTGTTTCTCATCAGTCAACAAGTCCCGCACCAACTCGGCGTATGTCAAAGACCCGCGACGAGTGGACGATCCAGTGCAGCTCCCAGAGGCGCCCTCCATTATACCTGCGTCTGCTTCTTGATAAAACATATCTAGAAGTACCTGTAGACAAAAGTATATTTACGAAACGGTCACAGACAACAGACGCACAGACTCTTTATAAAAAAAAGGTCGAAGAGTGACAGTGGAAATTTTTAGTATACTTTAAAGAAAATGTTGGTATTTTCCCTAGAATCCTATTTGTTTCAATAGCGGTGACGTCATAGAAGATATATGAAAGCACTTAGCATTTTCGATCACTGATCGGTGACAGTTTTTAGTGATTAAAAAATAAATATGTAATTTTATTTGCCAACATTCAAGAACAGAAACAGAATACACTAAACTTGTGTTAAAAGAAATTCATGACTTTTTTTTTCAAATTATGGTCACAAATTGAGTGTAAATTTGCTAAAAAGTATATCACTTACCTTATCGGCACACATAGCTGTCTTAATATCACCACATGTGATAGTCTGAAACCCCGACTTAGAGATCTTCTTTACAAAGGTTCCGGTTAACTTCAACACATCTGCACACATGTACTCCAATATTCCTGCTATGCAGGTAGCTACAGATATGTCAATTTTGTACTGGAACACCTCCTGTGAACAATATTATTGCTTTAGAATTGCGCGCATGAGGACCGCGAGTCTAACAGGTCGGAAAAGATCACCAAAACGGTGCAGCGTTCATTAGGTCTTGGCTTGGAATTTTGACTGCCTTCGGGGTTTGGTAGGCATCAAGCCACGGTATGCCATTAGTCGCGATTGTCACTGTATTAAACCTAGTTAAAGGGCATATAAGATGGAATGAAAAGTTTAACAGAAGCAAGACTACTCATAAATACCTCCATCTGCGAAATGGTCTTATTTTTGTTAATGAAAAGAGACCCGTGCCATTTAAAAATTATAATATATAAAATCGAAAATGGCACAAGCATAAGGGCAACATTTATTCTCCTTACTCGTGTGGCTGTCATGGCGGGTGACTTCATGGCTTTGTAGTGCAATATATCTTATGCCATTTGACTTTACATTTTCCATCCGATTTTACAACTACAAGAGGTTTTTAAAAAGTCTACCTATATATAGACTAAGGAATAATCTTGCTATTACGTAAGTCAACAAAATTGGCTTTAATATTTGGTGTTTTCTTGTTATCCATTTCTTAGTATCGATTAATGATGCATACTTATTTTGGATAAATAAAAAGAATATAATTATAAAGAATTATAATTATATACGAGAATTATTATGAGCCTTTGGTAAATAGATGACATAAATAGATTAAAAACATGGTAGACTATTTGGTTTGCCTGGCAAAGGGTTGACAATAGAGCTGGGTAGAGTCACGTTTTAGAGCACAAACTATTTACTTGTAAACAGCACACACAAAGAGCAAAACAGCTACTATGAATGTTTGTCCTATTTTCAAAGAAATACACTAACAAGAGTCAAGAGTAAGTCACCCCTGCGCATTCATATGTATTTTCTTATTATACTCCTGAACATGACTTGTGAATGAAGAAAATCAAGATAATTCGTACTAGCAGCCGCTGGCTACAGTTTATAGTAGACCGAAGGCAACACGTAATTTGCGATAACTTAAGAAATGATTGATAACCCGTAAAAACTTCCCGGGTGTTTAACAACGTATTCTTTTGTAGTTATTCAATAGCCAACAAAATGGCCTGTTATTATATGGCACCAATTCGGTATGATGGCATCCTATATCCTGTATCGAATCTAATTATGAAAGTTAATAGATGTCGCTAATTATACTTTGTTACGAAACATATATATATATATATATAAGATGTACGGTCATTTACCGCACATGTTCAAACCACCGCGTTAGCGTCCTAGTTTTGTTGTTTACTATTTTTGTAACGCAATTTTGCATTCTTCCGTCACGCCCTTACGCAATTCAGCGCAAAAAGTATAAAAGTATTGTAAATATCAATTGAGATCTGAAGCATGCTCTAACAATTCGAAACAAAACTGTTCAGCAGCAGAGACAACAGACTGACAATAGCTATCTTCGCGTTGAAAGTATTAGTATGGATTGCATAAAACCCATAGCATCGCCCGACTTACAGTTTTTTATTTCTATTTTGCGGGATAATTTTAAGTCAATAACGTTATGATTATAAGATTTTATAGTCATAATCAAGTTGAAAAGCGGACCCCGGCCATGTAAGGCAGTAGCCGGGATAAAGTTAAGATGAAGAGAATCAAGTTGAAAAGCAACACGCAAATATTATTTTTCCCTACCCAAAGACTTGCCTATAATAACTGGGCGCGTTACTAATAAGGTATATCGACATACATAACTTATTCTTCGGAGCCCGAATTGAATAAAGCAGTTTTCATGATCATATTATGTTCAGCATCTACATATGGCTGAGGTGATGATGATTATTATGAGACCATTTATATATATTAGCCTTTTGGCCGTATGGTACCGGCCAAAAATTGTGGCACCCCCTCGCATCTCAAGGGTAGTCATAAGAGTCGACGAAGAGAAATATTACCGGATGACGGGCAGCAAGGTCATCTTGCGTACTGGCTTGCAATGCGATCACCAACCCGGCTGCCCAGTTTGGTCATTATGGGCAAATACTTCCAATAGAATGTAATCTATAGCGGAGCCCAATGTTCAGCAGTGAACTTTATAAGGCTGATATGATAATGATGATGACATACGAATATACGACGTGTGTGTGAAAGTTTTTTGCAGCAAGTTTTGGCGAAACAATAAATTGCACAGCTTTGGCAGCCCTATATTCTCAATATTTGAAATGGCGCTCAAAGTAAAGCGGTTCGACAACGTCCAGGCGTTTTAGAGAAATACGACGCTCGAGCCATTGCGTTGGAAAACTGCTTTCAGATGTGGGCATATAACTGGGAGTGTATTTTTTATTCAAATGGTACTTCGAAGGATGCCAAGGCCCGGACGACTAATAATGGCATTAATGTAAAGATACGAACGCCGGTCGGATACTTTTCGGACGCACCTCTTATACAGGCTTTTTCCAAGGTACATCTTACATCTATCTACCCCCCCCCCCCGCCCTTCCCCTACCCCTTTCCATCGAAATTGATTCAGCCTTCACAGCCACAGTTGTACGAATCGTACGATATATTAAATAAAGAGATTATAGTAATTATACCGAAAATCTCTGAGAAATATATTTATTGATAGCTAACAAAACAAACGCCCGATCAATATGGAAACTCCAAATAGATTCGAAGGTCCGCAGGTTCGGCAGATATTTTCGCGTTTATAATATTGTTATTTATTAAAGAGAGAATTACTGGGAAAATACGATTAGAAATTCTAAGTAGACATTGATGTTTATTCGCAAGCTTCTATAATAACAACGCAATAAGCTTTTACGACTTATATTTTACATTGATTAATGAAACAATGGCATATTTTTTTGTTTTGGAACAAAGGCGAAAACAACAAAGCTATTTGCTTTATATTTTTAAGGGCTATTTCGTTTTAAGTCTTGTTATTTACATCTTATTTTAGCCTATGAAACTTCCACTAATGGTATCAATATACATTTGAAAATGTTGTAACGAGTTTTAGTTTGAAAACTAAATGAATGCCATTAATATTGTTAAAAAAAAAAGTGAAAAATTCATTAATTATATTAGGTATAATTATTTAAATACATTTAGAGTGTAGAAAAAAGAAAAAAAAACATATTTTAATTTAACTTTTTTAAAAAATATTGTGCACTTTTGCCTTCATTTCGTGCATGCAACAAATAAACCACATTGTCTTAGTAATTGCTTTATTATTAATAAAATCTAATCTAAAAGGTATCAATTTTACTTTTCCAGCAATGTCGAGAGCGGCTTTGCATTTAACATTCGTACTACTAGTATTTACGACATTATTTATATATATTCGAATAAATACTACTTCGATCAGTTTGGATCTATTGTGATTGCCTCTTGCTTACCGTAAGTTTTAAACGTGAAATTACTAATTAGGGCGTTTTCTTTTTAACAACATGTAAAATATCTGTTTTTTTTTCATCATCGTCACATCAGCCCATTAACGGTCAACTACTGAGCACGGGCCTCCTCCCACAAACCAAGATGACAGGTCCAGATCCCTTTAACAAAGCTGAACTTTTTACTTTCAATACTTGCAATATAAAAACGCATTCACTCACTCTGAACCAGTATTCATAAACGCGTAAACAATTCGCAAATTAAAATAAATCAATACATATATTCTTGAACATCTGACACATCGCTTTCTGTTTCAAGCAAAACTAAAGCCTAGAACAAGTGTGAGAATTTGAACCCCAGGACCTTAAGAACGGAGTGCCGGTACCTATACTAAAAATGATGTCATATCGGTCGTCAGAAAAAATGGATGAAAAATAAATATAAACAGTATTTCAATTTAAGAGTAAAATTGAAAAAACATTATGATGGAAGGTACTAGGTACTATATGCGGGAGAAATTTCAGCCTGCCTTGCAAATTGAATTTTAAAAAAATAGCAAAATGTCCGTTGTTGTGGGACGTTCTCGCTAACATTAAAATATAAAGGCAGGCAATATAAAAAAACAAATTAAGCAGAAAAATATCTACTACTTTAAAAAAAATATTTTTAATCAGTTAAGATCGAACATTAAAAAAATCTATGACTCGAAAAAATATAAAATATTTGTATATATAAAAACTTTAACATATACATGGGGTATTTTCGAAAGGAAATAGTCATAGGTGTATCTAATATTAAAAAGAAAATTATCGTCACTACTTGGAGCACCCCGTATAATAAATAAATAATTATCTTACAATCACACCAGTTGTTAATTTGTACCAATCATTAAGGGTTTTGTTATTCATAGGAAACATTCAGATCAGAACAAATATGTTCATGCATATTAACATCTCTCCTGTGAGAATCGAATCCACTAACGCCCCACTGCTGAGCTTCTTTCAAGAACCAAAATGAGTGGGTCTTGGGTCATAATTTACCACTCGGACCCAGTGCGGATTGGTGTAGGAAAATGTGTGGTGTCCTTTTTTTCTTATTTACGTCGGTAACAAAATGCATTTCCTTCCGGCCAAATGAGGACCGAAAAGGGGTGTGGGAGTCACCACCGGCAGACGCGACCGCCAACAGTGATACCCACTAAAAATCTTCTGATGACACCCGCCGCTTGTTGACAGAAAGGAGAGGAGGCTAGTACATGGATTGCAGCATCTGACACCCTGCCTGCGGCCAACGTCTCTTGGGCCAGAACCAGGAGGATCTTCTCAGAGAGGCACAGTGGACACGCCTCTCCTACCTCCGTGCGCGACCATAGCGTGTGTGGCCGACGTCATATACGCTATGGTCCGAGCCAATGTTTCAACCTGTTATTACCTTATTGAAACATGTTACAGAATATTGACGAACGGTTGTCATTTCCACTTTAATATAATTAGTAGGTTTGTATCAACCGAGTCATGTTTGCTGATTGCACTCAACAGCACGGGAAAACCTTAAAAGGGACCAAGAAGATTTTAATAGCTTCATCAGGTACATACCTTTTGCAGCAGTTGATGCAGTTTGTCCACTGGCAACACGGAGCGTTTACGTTTGTGAGAGTCCCTGTTCAGACCTCCGTCTTGCAACGCCCACTTGTCCAAAGGCTTCGGGAACGAACGCGCGACGCGCTCTTCCACATCCTTATCGAAAAAAAGATGTTATAATTTCTGTACCCCTATATCGGATTTCCCTTCATTAATTACGGAGTCTTTCTCGTCCCACACAAAGGAATCAAGTTCCCTATAAATACGAATGACAAAAAATAATACTGATATAGAATAAGAAAATATTAACTGAAATATAAATATACACTGGAAGATTTATCTCGATGGGAAAAGTGGATGTCTCGATAACAGATTGCAGACTGCGTATTTTTACAAAACAAACTAATTAATTGTAAATATGATATGTTGTTAGTAATTCTATCTCAATAGATGAACAACAGCATCGCATGAAGCGTCACATTAGAGCCCTATGCTATTGTAGTCACTATTCCATTGTAGTCACTGTACACATTAGCTCCATTAGTCCGCCCATTGTGTAAAGCTAAAATCTTTTTGTAAATACTTGTTTGTGTGAATTATATCGTTAGTACCATAATATAAAGTATATTCAGCAATAATCAGATCTAATGATAAACGAGAGAACTTAATTTACTACACTATAATGTCACAGATTTAGCAAAATATAAACTTACCTGCACGGTGACTGGCGCTGGTAGAGAGCACAACATGGCAAGTAGACGAAGACACAGGGATTCCACATATTGCAGTGCACTCTCTTCTGCGACCAGAGTAGGGTGTTCTTTCTCTAGCACCTAAAAAAACTAGAACTTAAGTCAAAGTACAAAAACAATATTCAAGCCTGTCTCAGTAATTCTTTTATGAACTTAAATTTAAAAACGAAACATGAGTTCAGAGTTTTATTTTAATTTCTCTATATTATTATGCCAATATAGCTTATTTATTTATTCAAAAGTAAAAATTATGATTAAATATGTAATATCTTATAAAAACGAGTTTTTCTTGTTCAGTATAAATCGACAATTTCATATTAACCCCTGAACTCACAAAACATTTGGTTCGTATGTGTAGAAGCAGATTGGCGAAACGAACACGAAACACCTTTCTAACATAGTTCTACTTGTGTTCACACTCAACACCCCAGTAACCATAGATTTATCTCCGACAGTGCAGTAGACAAGTTTGGTAGGAGATGGTTTTGTACATAACCAGATAACACAATATATCGAACAGTATTAGGACAACTAAATTTGACCGCTGTGATTTATTTATGAACACAATGTTCGTAGTGGTACGCAGTGTGCGATGTTAATTTTCACTTTGTTTTTGTTCGTTCGTGTGTACACGGCTTCAGAATATCCAAACATCTTCAGTTACTATACAATAAAAAAATATGAAATAATCCTACTAATATGATAAACGTGAAAGTTCTCTTAATTCCCGAGGGAAAATTCGGAAATGTTTTAAAAAAAACAAGCGCGTGGAATCTAATATATGAACCAAGTACAAATCGAGCATGTTAATATTTGTTATTAAAATAAGTGACAAAGGGATACTTGTCTCTTAATATAAATAACCTAACTTTAGTAGTAGTAGTAGTAACGCTACTACTCATTTTGGCGGCATGAGAGTGCCATAGTTCAAGCTATCTTCGGTAGTCCGAACCATTCCGTCAAACCATTTTTCATACAATAATTATATTGTTTGATATTTGTCTGTCTGAATCGAATTGCAGAAAAGCTCACTTCCGCATTAGCGAAAATTAAGAAAAAATGAAGAAAGATTTTAACGAGAATGAGATATAATTAACGTGAGTGGGCGCCTTCGCAGACACAGTGGGCGTCTTCTACAGGACAACCTTTGTATCGATAAAAACACCGGCTTAGAAATGTTAGTTAAGATAATATGATCGGTGAGAATGTGACGTGTTGAACCAAGAGTAAGTCGGATTAGCAAACAAAGAACTGCTCCTGAAAATACAGCCGCACAATATTTTTATAATAATGTCATGGTTCTTTAATGCAGACCACCCTCTTTCGATTGCATTTTATTTGTCTGTCTTCAACGGTGCTTATTTTAATGTGACATGTCATTATGAACCCATCCTGCCTGATGATATGCAGCAGATGCAGTTCAGAAAAGTAGGAGCGTTTTATGCCGTGGTAAACATACAGCCTAACAGACAGACCGGCGGTCATAAAATTATTTACCACTATGTAATTTTTAGTTTATTTTTATAACTTGTTCCTTTATCAAAAGAAAATACAGACAGTAACAGCTCGGGTGCACCTTTTGGGTACGTAAACAAAAATATCTTTACATTTAAGAAAAGTCGCTTGTTATCATTTTCTATTTTCAAACACAGGATCAGTATCGAACAGTTAATATCAATGTAATTCGTTTGAATTATCCCTATGGCAACCATAGATCACCAACCCTCATACACGTGTTATGATTAGGGAAAGTAACCTGCCAAAACATGTGACACGATTTACGTATGACGACCATATGACGTCATAACGTCTCTTACATCTTAGAGGTTTCAAGGGCTCGTTTCTTTAGAATTGAAACCCATTCTATTCATATTACATATCCATTAGGGTAGGTAACAAGGAAAACTATTATGCTGGCATTCGCAGGAATGTGAAATCTAATGGGACTAAAAACGTAATTTTAATGAGAATCGTGAAAATGATTACGCTCTGCCTGATGTTATGCCGACTATGAACTGACTGGATTAGAAACTTTTTTTAAACTGAAGCTGGAGATTCACGGTACTTAAACTTAGTTCTAAATTGTATTAAGATTTAAGTTGAAATTTTCTCACGGTATTTTTATCGATTTTCATCATTACAACTGTTCCAAAAATTTCAGTTTTAGAACTGTTGATGGCCGCTTTTAGACTCCATCACAAATAAAACTTGGTAGTGCAAAAAGAAAGCCTAACAAAAAAACGTTTTGTATAGGTCTACTATTTTTATGTAGGCGATGTTGAGACTAGGACTTGGGATGAAGGTACTACATATATGTACTACGTATCAAAAACCGCGAAACACAAGACTGGGAAGTGGAGTCCCGATTTAGGCGGGACGTCCCGATTTTTTACTGAAAATTAAATGTCAAGCGCAGGACGGGGTGAGTCTCGATTTTTAGGGTTTTGGAAGTCATAGTTTCATAAAACAAAAAATATCCACACAATAGGCCCTTACGACTACATAAGGTTACAACGCTGCAGTTTGCCCCATTGAATAGGTAAGGTGTTTTCTGAACGCGTTTTTTCTCAGATGAATTTAAAATGTTTCATCATCATCATCATCTCAGCCATCTGACGTCCACTGCTGAACATAGGCTTCCCCAATATATTTCCACATTGAGCGATCCTGAGTCGCCTGCATCAATCGGCTTCCTGGCCCATAAACCAGATCATGGGTCCATCGCGTGGTAGCCCGTCCTCTTCTACGTTCGCCGGTTCGCGGACGCCGTTGAAGAACCTTAACGCCCCATCGGTCGTCGGTTCTGCGAGCCTAAAATGTTTGGATATCAGAAATATATGCTCTGTAAATTTAATAAAAGCAGAATTAAATATTTGTTTTTTTTTTTAAGTACTAGGTACCTAATTATACGGTAAATCTGATTTCAAATACCATATTTTTACAAAAATACATTTACATGGCAATTTTTGCTATGTATTGCCATGTAAGCGTAATTTAAAACTCTAATTAAAAGCCTTTACTAAAAAAAATTGGGATGCGGACGCGATTCGCAGATACATTATTGTTTAATTTCAGACTTAGATGCTAAGGAAATAGTGACACGAAATAGGATGTCGTCCGATTTCCGTGTATTTTTTTTTGTAGTGTATCCTCTGCTTATATGCTTTTACTATGTCCCCTTTTCTCCCTTAAAAAGTTTCCAAATCTCGACTTGCTGAAAACAAAATCTGCCAAGAAACATAAAAAATTACAAAAATAAGGTTTATCATATTTCGTTCATGGTTTCATAAAGACAATTTTATGAAGTTTCTTTCATGAAGAGAATTATTGTTCTAATAATATTGAGATTATCCTTTTTTACAAATTAAGGTCTTTAAGAATTAACTTTGTCTTGATTACTTAATTGTTCATCACATAGTTCAAAAGAAAAATAGTAAATTGTAGAAGACTGCCCCAGTCTCTATCCTTTCAGTAAACTGATGATAATCAATCATATTATATATTTATAACATCAAATTTGATGCGGATTTATTAAAATACATGAAAGCTACATAAAGCCATATTATATTAATTGAACTTTTCTTGCAACTGTTTGATTGCTTCAGAGTCAATACTTTTGGATTTGGATTCAGAGACAATAAATTCTCCTTGACCATTTGATGTGTTTGATATTATTTTGCATAAACTTAATTAATAATTCTCATCAGACTAATAAGGTTGTAATTATTAGTGTTTTTGTGGTCTCTCTTTTTATGCAGGAGTATTATTTATAGTGTTAGGAATTTGATTATCACCTAAAATTTTATAGCACAGAGGCTTAACTGTCAGCAACTGCTAGACAGTCAGTAAGTTTCAGTATTTTGTTAAAAAAATATTTTATCAGTAATGTAAATTACATTAACAGAAATATATATGGCCTCGGAGACATAGTTTCAATGTTCAACAATAAGATGTTAGGTAAATCTTCCTGACTTCTAGTGCGATTTCTCTTTTTATCTTTTTATTATTTGGATTATAGATAGATAGATCTAGCATCTGTTGTCTAGTTAAAGTAATAACTTTGCAACTATTTGTCTTCTCATATCTATACCATTGTGTAACTCAGTTGTGTAACTTAATACTTTTCGTGGTAGGCTTGTGTGACTAAAATGTTCATCATGTATCTACTTCATCTTTTCTAGGTTATTATTTTGATGGCTAATTTCCTAGGTTTTTACTTATTTAGAATGTAACTTTTCTTGTATTTCTGGCTTATATTGTGACCCCTCCCTAAAATTCTGTTCGAGTTCAACTAGTTCTGTTAAAATTCAGAGTTATTAGGATGTCACTACCCTAACCTTTTAATATGACACCCCAACCATGTTTATAATATTTATTTATATTATTTACATAAACATTCAAATTTCCTATTACAATATTGATTGGTGGAATTCAATTTTCTGTTTGATGTTATTGAAAATATGGTACATATTGATAGTTTGTTCTTCTACTGCCAAAATATGTTGGATTGTATGTTTGTATTATGGTACAATTCTTCTTAATATTTCTTTTAAATAATGTAGTCAGCTATTGTATTCTTTAAAAAAATCTGTAGCATATTAAAATGTTTACTTCAAATTATAAGGTTTTTCAGAATGATGAGGATTTAATGATAAGTTTTTATTACATCTAGGAAACTTAGGATTATTATTTTCTTTCTTTTGGAATATTTTTGTTTGGTTGCTGCTTTAGTTTGCTCTTGCAAAATCAATCTCATCTATTTATTTTTTTCCAGCAAAACCTTAACTGGCAATAAATGTTTATTCAACTTAACTTAGCAGACATTTTACTAGATTTTTCTATTGTTGGTTATTTCCTGCCTAAGCTTCATCTTTTGCTTATAATAGCTTTATTTTTGTTTTTCGTTTATTACAATTTTACTGTATTAGATGTATGCATAAGCTTTCTTCAATCTCTCTTTCTCTTTAAATTGTCAAGCAACATCTTTATCTGCTGCTGTACATGTACTCGCTATAGATAGCTTATATACTTTTCTTGTAATATATATGCTTTCAATTTTAGTTAATTATGGGACTATTGTTGATTAAATGGTTTAATCACATAATATAAAACTTTTTTTTAAAATTTTTGTACCACTTTGATTAAGGCTGCCTGTCCACTGAAGCCATTTCTTTGCTCCGTAGCTTCGCCCCGCTTCAGTGGACAGCCAGCCCTTAAGGCTGATACCAAGAAAAGGATCTTTACTATTGAAATTTCCATAAAAAGAGAATAAATTCGATTTTTGAATAAATTTATCTCTTGCACACACTGAATCAGAAAAATTATATGAGGTTGCCTGGGTCACAATCCTATAACTTCATAGCAAATCTTGCAATATAGTAATAAATCTAATTGTTATAGATAATTTTATTAACTGATAAGCTATCATGAACCTTGAAACAAAACAAAATAATGAAAGAAGAAGTTGCAGAATGTAAACATTTGGTCTATTTTAATTTTGTAAACAAGAAACGAGACCACGTTTTCATTTAAATATTTTAAAAATAAGTTTTTTATAAGTAATTCTTACCGCAAGTTTCAAGGAAAATAGTAAAGATTCATAGAAAAATAGACCAAAAATCGAAGCTCTGTGCATTGTACACATACCTTTTTTAAGGAGTTTACAAAGAGTCCTTTCCATTTTTCGGCGTTCTCCGGGTCCTGGAAGTTGTACCCTCGGCTCTCCTCAACAGTTGACAGCATTCTAAGCGATAAAACCACGCCGAATTCATGTAAACACTGTATTATTACACTTCCTCAGACCTATGAAAGACACGGCATCTTTTCGCCAATCAAAACAAGTTTTTAACACTTTGTCAATATGCACAATTTAAAATCATATGTCAGATAGAAAAAAGTTATGTATAAAAATAACTTTTCGGTAAATCTAAGAAGAAATTAATTGAAATGTAAAATTTTCGATAAATTTGATCGGCGAAACGACGCCATTTTCAATCTATTTATTAGAGATGCGTTTATGGCAAGACCAACATCCTCTGTGACACGTTCAAGAAAATTTAAATATTTTTACGATTTGCTTAATTTTCATTACATAGGCTATTTTCGAGATCAACGTCCATCTGAAATCGAGTTATAGCCTTGCAATCGAAAAAACATAAAAATATATTAGGCACGAACTTTACAAAGGATGGCGAATGATAAGCGTGTAGTGTACAATATGTTGACATGGAAGAACTGGTGCTTGCTTACACGTAATGACAAAAAAAAGGAGCGATGGAAGAACTACTTTGAAGGCTAATGAATGCAGAGTACTTAGAGAATGTTTAGCAAAACACCGATAAATGTAGGACTGGAGAAAGAGACAAGTGCACTTAAAGTGAAAATAAAAAAAAGTTAAGCTAAAGTACCGAATCGTATACCAGTATAAGTATAACGGAATGTTTATTAAAGCGGAACAGTGGAAATGGCTTAATTCTTCAATAAGTTGCAGTAGCTTGCTTGCTCGTGGCATTTGATATCGAGCGCTCCCGTGCTCCGGCGGGCATGTCTGATCCCGGTTATCACTAGTTAGTGTGTGTGTGTGTGTCGTTAAGCCATGCTACAGGCCCAGTTGGGCGGCTTGAAAATTTGTAACAGCAGGAAACCGTTCCTCCGCCAGTCGACACTTGGTACTCGTCCATTATGAAGTAACTCCCTCTCACCTTAGATCGAGTGAGCAGCCCGTGCTCTATAGTGGGACATTAATGGACTCAGATGATAATGACGAAGGGTATAAAACTGCGGTGCAAATTAGCAATAACTTTTGGGAATAAAGCTAATCTCTGAATTAATTAACTTAGATTTGTGTGATAACTGAGAGAATAATGTGAAATATTGTATTGCCATACCATATTTGTTATTCGCCAATTAAGCAAAGCAAGAAATATAGGAGGCCATATAAAAAAGTCACATGATATTCGTTGACCTTAAAAAGACATACGACCAAATTTGGTTTTTTGGTGGGCCTTACAAGTAAAATGTGCACCAGGTTCATACTAACATTTGATTTGATTTTGATTTGATACATTTACAGTAGGTGCAGTCCACGGAATGACTACTGACTTCTATAGAATTATTAATCTCTTCCTTATTCTAAGACTCCCTGGTTTATGCTATTCCCTGACGTCATTGTGCCAGTAGCAATATAGAACAGCTTGTTGAAATGCGGTCGAAGACCGGAAAATGTTAAATTGAAAGTCAGTAGAAACTAAACAAAACAGATTCTGCGACCTCAGCGTTCTCTTCAATTATTTTTTTCATAAATCTCGCCTGAATCAACTTACCATTTTGGTCCGACTTTCGGTATCACGGATCTCTTGTGCAACATAGACGAAACATAGACAGGTCACCAGGATTTCCATAAAGTTGAAGTGCAAAATCTACAAATCCGTTCATATTGCCAGATTGGTCTCGTAATAAGACCTGTCGACTTTTATGGAGCAGAATGCTGTGCCGTTAATAAGGCGGGTGAAAGAACATAGACGTAGAGAAAGGAAAAGATAAGAAATGAACATAGAAAACAAAATTTTAAAGTAGCACCTGTGACTGAGAAAGACTTTTGTCATGGTATAGATATATAATCAGAAGGGACGAATTCGAAGTTTGTTATCAGGTGGAGAAGAAAAGGATGATGAAAATGAGATGAATTGAGTGCGTGACGAATAATATTATAATGATATGACCAAGAAAGGGATGAGTGAGCCGATGGTGAAAAGTTGAGGTGCATGGAGGGAACAGACATGCTGCATCGATCCCAGATCAACTGGGACCACGGAAGTAGGTTGATTATGATATCTGGCTCGTAATTAGAGACCGATCACAGCTGGTGAAGCGAGCTTTTGAGTTGCCATTTGTGTGGAATACTACCTGAGTGAAGCTCATAATATGTGCTCCCATAGCAAAAATTAACGAAAATACGTTGTTTTCAGCAAAGCAATAAGTTATTTCTCCACCATAAGTTGACTTCTCCAGAGGTCGTTTCTGATTACGGAGTCTATATCATTCATTTCTACGCACCCATATATCATGCGAAATGGTTCCATTTTCCGCCGACATGTACCTCCTGTCGGTATTCAATCCGCGTTCCAATCCAATTTAAATGTATTATTTATTTATATCAGTGAGGTGCAGATGGTGGATGACTGCTAGGAAACAAGAAACAATAGAATAGAATTGCAGTGTTGACTGTTGGCTGTATACCAATGGCTTCAAAGGCCACAACACATTTTTAAACATTATTTTAGAAAAATTAATTCTAATACAATAGTGTACTAATCGTGCAATAATCTTACTTACACGAAAGGACGTTAGAGAATGTGGTAATCTTTTTTATTACTCCTTATAAGATACCATGATTATTAACTCAATGCAGTAATGCACGTTTCCAGTTTTGAAAGCGTTTAAGATCCATACCGCAGTAAAAAGAATGAGCTTATGATCTTTCTGTTAGGCCACGCACATAATACAGACGTGTCTAACTTATAACTCCCCCTCTTCTTGTAAGGTTTTAAAAAATAGATTTGTTATAACTTTGTCTTGTCCTCCTTCTAACCAAAAGAACGGGTTTTTTTTTGCGGTTTTCTCCGTTTACAATCTGTGTGAATATATTTAGTTATAATTTAAATCTTTTAGGCATTTCATGATCATAAATTTACCATTAACTTGATTCCCGTTCCACAATATAATTGTATGAGCTAAAATTTACTTTGGTGATATGTCCAAGACATTCGAGCTTATAGCAGAAGAAGGAGTAATTATGGTCTATAAATAAATAAATAAATTCGAACAATTACACTAATCATTTATTTCCAAGAAAAGTATCATTAAGAACTTGTGTTATGAATACTAAATAACGGATAAACATAAATAAATACTATTTTTTTTGTAAATACATACTTAATATACACAGGGAAACACCCAGCCCAGAACAAATATTCATGTTCATGCACACAAATATTTGTCATGTGTGGGAATCGAACTCACGACTTTGGAGCGGAGAGCGGGTATACTCGCCACCACGTTATATCGGTCGTTAAATATCTCGCCATATCTATCGTCTATGAGATTTTTAATTCTTCAGAAACATCAGGGAATATTCTTTTCCTGTGCTTTCAGTATAGACATACATAATGTCACGCCTCTTTCCCGTATGGATAGGCAAAGATCACATCCTTCAACTTGGTACGATCCTGTTACACACTTTTAGTTACATTCACACTCTCATACATTCCCGTCGGCTTAGGGTTCGTTTGACCTGCCGTTTCTCTAACACTTGACCAAACCATCTAAGCATACCTTTCTCAATGTTTGTCACTACATCTTCCTTTACGTCATCATCGGCCTTAATCACTTTATTTCTAACCTTATCGCTCAATAATTTCACACCTTGAAAATAGTCTAAAAGAGAAAGGTTTAGACATAAATTTAAATTCACCCAAAACACAAAGTTCTATACTTGGTTGCCACCGACAGATACTACATAAAAAATGTAGTCGTAGTGGTATACTTGATTCCAAAACATGGGCTGATACAGGCCAATTTAGTTAGCTCGTTGGTCAGAGCATACCACGAGGCACATTCATTGATTGAAAATATTAATTAAAAAAAAAATAGACATAGTCACACCCTATCATAACTTTTCAAGTACAGAAAACATTTCTTAACGTTTCTTTAATTCAAAGTAAAAAGCATCTGTTATTTGTAGTCTAAACTTTCAACTTACACAAAGTGCCACACAACAAAAGCCATAGTTAACAAGTGGATGTAACTATTTCGGAAACCACTTATATCGTAATATATATAAAATATTTTCACCATTTAACTTACAGCAACAAAAATTAAGTGACAATACAAATATATTTGAAATTATGGAACATAGAAAAATTCCTGGAGAATTTAAACTAACAAATAAATAATAATTACCTACTTTATAAATGTGGTCTTCTCTTGTACAAGATGATAACTTGAATTTAATATGATAATACAAATATAAGATGATAACTAGTACGCCACTTTTACTAATATGCTTTCAAAGAGCGACAAACGATGACTAACTTTATTTGATATCAAGGAGCGAACAAGCCAGTGTGGAGACGTCCTCCTTCACCTAATCGCGATTGATACTACTGTCTGCGAACGCACTCTCGGTGTTCGGGATTTAAGCAATATGAAATATCGCGAGATTTTGTGGTATTAGGATATTTATAGCATGTTATAAAATGTTTGTTTCACGTAATTACTTCGAATATTGTATGAAAAATTAGTACGCGACATATTTACGAATTGATATTATTAAATGTGACAGATAAATCGATTCCAATAAACTGATACTGTACAGTCTGAAATTAAAGATTTAATTAAAATTAAAAATGTTTATGACAGTTAAGTCATTGAGCTGTCATTGTCAATGCTGTTCAAGATGCTGATGTTGACTTGATTGATGAAATTTACACAAACAAAACATTTGATGATAGTTCACATAAAATTTGCAACGATGATTTACGCTATATTTTTACTTTTGAATATCTCACACAAAGCTCTAAGTATCGGCGGCTTCGATAAAAACCAACTGAAATATGATGATAAAGAGATTTTCGTCTATAATAAGTGAGTCATATTTTTTTCCTTTTGACTTCGTAGATTATTATTCTACGGTGACTGTAAATTTTATTAATAATTTATTTTTAAGAACAATGTTACATTATTAATAATTAACTTAGATTGCTACTTTTACGTGTAGAACCATAATATTTGTTATCTCTTCAAAGTTATTTATCAATAATTCACTTTATTATAAATAAAATTAGGATAGAAATCTTATAGTATGCATATATTGTATCTACGTTAATTCGCTCTACAAACGAATATTGTTATATTGCAGCAGCATAGAAATTACGCCCATTCAAAAATTCTGAACAGACATTTTTTGTTTTTATCTGATTTGGGCTAAATCAAAAACTTGTAGAGATAAATATTTAAATCAGTAAACATACAACTTTATAATGAACTGATAAATTTTCACTGTTACGCATAGATGACGAATATGCAGTGGAGGTCAGTATACTTGTATTGGGCGTCTGATGTTGTGGGTATAATTTTGACTAAGTGCAGTTCATTTTGTGTATAAACAAATAAATTTTGCTGGTCTTGGTGTGTCCTATGTGTATGAATTCGTAAAAAATAAAGTAGGTATGTATGTATTTTAATGAAAAGTATCATGGGACTAAATGATTTGTGTGATTGTAACAGAATTATCTACTTGGCCACATCATCATGTGAATCACACATGATTTAAAATGTGTTTGTGTGGATAATGCTACTTAACTATGGAGTGCCTAAACCTACTGTTGTGGTGGGTCAACCTATATAGAAATAGTCAAGTATTTTTCGATTTATTTATTTGTTATTATCATTGTTCCCAGAAGATCATCTAGGGCCTTTTTTAAAAAAAAACACTTAAGTCAATTGTCTTGCATTTGCATTTTAAATGCTGATGGCTATGTAAATCAATACAGTTCAACTTGACTAATGCCACTAATAAAAATATGCCACTAATACTGGAAGGTATTTGAATGTGTCATATTTACAATAAATCTGAAGTCTGAGATTTTATAGAAAAAAAATGAGAGTGTGCATTTGGTGAGCACCCTCTAAAAATGTATTCACCATTTAGTAAAAGGTCTAAAATTATTGTAAATACAATCTTGCATTTTGTAAAACAATAGAATCAAAGGCATTTAATGAAATGTGTGCTCACCCAGTTCTCACAAAGGGTAAGATGTATTTCTGTATGTTGCCGTAACGACTGTACAAATACCAATAGTGTACTAAATTTCAGTAAAAGTTTTAACTAGGGTTTCAAATTTCAGTTTCACAAGATATCTAATAAAAAAATTACAAATAATATCTTGTGCTCACCAATTTCTCATGTTATTAAAAAGGCCGATATTCTAGCGGATTAGCAATTTAATGACAATGGTTTTAGTTGACTATAAACTTGATTTTGTAAAACATTAAACAAACCACTATCACTGTGCGTTCTTGAGTAATATATTTTTGAAAGAGCTAACCCAAACTTCTCATTTTCGTAAAGAGAACAACAATGTTTATACCTCTTTGTAACTAAACGTTAGAAAAAGTAAACATGTAAATATTTTGTAAAAAAAAATACAAAATGCTCATATTCATACATTTTGATATTTTTATCTACTTTAGGAGATATACATAATTCATTGTGTGTATGGATTCTATACAGTACAGGGTGTTTACACGTTACAAAATAATGAGACAATATTGGTTGAATTTTCTTATTTATTGCGTTCAGATTTATACTATTTATAATATGACATTTTTGAATTGTTGTGTTACATAACAAAGATTAAACATCCTTAATTTCTTTTAATAAATAAATAATAAAGCCTTTGTAGTTACTAGAATTTTTGTAGTTACATGAAATACAATAACAGAGATTCCAATTTAAGAGATAGGTACATAAATTTAGTTTAATGTGCACATTGTTTTATAGTACCTTAATTCGGTATGCCGTACGGCAAAGGCCTCCTCCAACTCTCTCCATTGTTTCCTATCAGCCACTACTCTCATCTTTATATATATATTTTCTTGATGACGTCTATGTAAGGGTTTTCAATGCCCTGCTGCTCTAAACTGTGCCATACAGATTTGTGTTTCAGGCTATCAAACGCCTTAGAGTAGTCTATAAAGGCCAGGTATATGATTTTATTGTACTCATTGTATTTTTGTAAAAGCTGTTTGATTGTATGTATAATATGATCAATTGTACTGAAGTTTTTTCTGAACCCTGCCTGTTCCACGGGTTGGTTTTCATCAAGCTTTTGTGATATTCTTGACATTGGATTTGAGCGATATAGATCTGTAATTTCCTATCTCATCTTTTGGTCCTTTCTTATATAGAAGTATTATGTGTGATTCTGTCTATTGGCTTGAAATGTTGCCAGAGTATAAGGTCTCGTTAAAGACTTTTGTCAATATTGGGCCTAATTCATTGATTGTACCTCTCATTAGTTCGTTTGTAATTTTATCTGCGCCGGGCGCTTTTTTTCATTTGGCTCTTTATAGCTTTTTTAACTTCCGATACTAATATTTCTGGTTTATCTTCAGTATCTTTGTTCTCATAGTTATGCATATTTTCTCCTTCTTGAATGTGTGTTTCTGGTGGATTGGAACATTGTTTTTGGTATAATAAGCGATAATAGTTAGTTGCTATGTTTTGTATTTCTTTACGAGACGTAGTGGGCAGTTCTTTGTCCTTTAATTTCGGTATCCATTCTTTTCCCTTTTCTCGAAGCTCCTTTAATGCTTTCCTCATGCCTCCAGTTCTGATAATATGACTCTCTAACGTTTTGGTTCTCCTGTTTTTTCTGTTATTAGAGATTTCTTTCTGATTCTCTTTCTTTTCCTTTTTTATTATCAAGTTTCTTCGGTCTTCAATTGGTTTTTGAGTATCTTCACTTAGAAAGGTTTCCTTACTCTTGCTAGTCTGTGTTTTTGTCTGTTCCCTCAATTTGTCCACAATTATCGTAAATTTTTCGTTAAGGTATATCTGAGCTAGCCACTTTCAACAGGTCTCCTGTAGTTTCGATTGGGTTATTATTTTGCTAGTTGTTTGTAAGAAGTTCATTTCATCCGTTTTGGGTCTAGGTCTTTTCGTATCGCTTTCATTTTAACAGCTGCGTACCATACGGTGGTCGGTATTAAAGTTTAGGCTTTGTATTACTCCCGTGTCGCTAAATGAACTGGCTTTGTTAGTTATTATATAATCGATTTCAGTTCTAACTTTTCCATCTGGAGACATCCAAGTCCATTTAATTTTTGGTTTCTTGGAGAACATTGAGGTTAATTTCTTTACTTTTTTGAAAATACATAATAATACTCTGAATTCTTCACTATAAATTTTGTTAAAAAATTGCATAAAGTCAATCAAAGATGTCTAACAACAATTTAATTACTGTATATTTGGGACTTGACAACTGTTTTATCTTTATCAGGCACAGGCCAGTCAGTAAGCAGATCAACATCACCATTGTTGCAACAGTCAGTGCAAATATAGCTTAAAGCGTGTAATAAGATGTCTTTATCAGTACTTTTGTGAATTTTGGTGCTGTTGTCGTTATAGCAGTAGAAAAAATTACTTAATATGAAATGATGACCCATATAGTGGCCGATGCCTGATAAATCTCCAGGCGCTACAAATTCAATTGCTCCAATTATTCTGTTTCAATTATGGTATTATTTAAGGCTTATAAAGTTCTGTATTATTTGTATCGTAATAAAGTAATATTTCTATTAATTAGCGCTTATTTAATCTAATGATAATAATTGAACCTAATGTGATTATATATATCCGTAAAAATAATACAGAACATTTTGGCCGCTGAGATAATGCATTACTGACATAAAATATGCTAATTCGTATACCGTAAATAACATTATTATTTCGTAATATTATTAATAACATTTATTTAGCATATTTATTCAATGCGATATAATATTCATATTGTTTGTTCAAATGAAATGTTGTAAATCCAAATGTTTATTCTAAATAACTTTTTAACCGCCTTTTTCCTTGTCAATATGCGCGAAATAATTTTTTTTTGGTTATTCCATAATTAAGTGAATTATTCTTTATTTTGTAACGTGTGATCACCCTACTATATAGAATTCCGTACAATCAATAAACCTACAAATGAATGAATCAATCTCCTAAAGTAGATTAAAAAAAAAATCAAAATGTATGAATATGAGCATTTTGTAACTTTTTTAATTAAAATTTTACAGGTCCTATTATAAAACGATGTCTAAAGTTAGACCAGGTTTTAAACTAACCCCCCCCCCCCCCCCGACTGGTCTCCACCTTGTCGTGGTGGGGGGGCTGAGTACCTCCCGGTAGGGTGCAGGAGGCGCTAGGGAAAAGGCAACACCCAGAGACCGACGACTCTGGGTGCCCTTAGTACTGACTACCGGGGGGGAAACTAAGAGGGACCTGTGGAGGGCGCAGTGGGCGGGACAGGAGGGCCCGCTCAGCAGCGCCAGGAGGGTCTAGGCAGTGGGGGCAGGGGGCCCCTGCTGTCTAACCATGGACCCTCCGGGAAGTCGGCCACACACGCTATGGTCGCATGGGGAGGTAGGAGGGGCGCGTCCACTGCGCCTCTCTGAGGAGGTCCTCCCGGTTTTGGTCCGGGGGACGTTGGCCGCATGCGGGGTGTCAGAAGCTGCAACCCAGTACTGGCCCTCGCCTCTTTCTCAACAAGCGGCGGGCGTCGTCGGAAGATTTTTAATGGGTCTTACTTGGCGGTCGTGTCTGCCGGTGGTGAGTCCCACACCCCCTTTCGGTCCCCCTTTGGCCGGAAGGCAGTGCGTAAATGCATTTTGTTACCGACGTAAAAAAAAAAAAAAGGTTTTAAACTAACCCCCCCCCCCCCGACTGGTCGAGTACCTCCCAGAGACCGACGACTCTGGGTGCCCTTAGTACTGACTACCGGGGGGGAAACTAAGAGGGACCTGTGGAGGGCGCAGCGGGCGGGCCAGGAGGGCCCGATCAGCAGCGCCAGGAGGGTCTAGGCAGTGGGGGCAGGGGGCTCCTTCCGTCTAGCTATGGACCTCCCCAGAAGTCGGCCAGTCACACCATGGCCGCACAAGGAGGTAGGGGGGGCGCGACACACCGCGCCTCTTTGAGGAGGTCCTCCCGGTTTTGGTCCGGGGGACGTTGGCCGCAGGCGGGGTGTCAGAAGCTGCAACCCAGGTACTGGCCCTCGCGTCTTTCTCAACAAGCGGCGGGCGTCGTCGGAAGATTTTTAGTGGGTATTACTTGGCGGTCGTGTCTGCCGGTGGTGAGTCCCACACCCCCTTTCGGTCCCCCTTTGGCCGGAAGGCAGTGCGTAAATGCATTTTGTTACCGACGTAAAAAAAAAAAAGGTTTTAAACTAACCCCCCCCGACTGGTCCCCACCTTGTCGTGGTGGGCGCGACACACCGCGCCTCTTTGAGGAGGTCCTCCCGGTTCTGATCCGGGGGACGTTGGCCGCGGGCGGGGTGCCAGAAACTACAAATTCCCTGGTACTGGCCCCTCGCCCCTTTTTCAACAGTGGTGGGCGTCATTGGAAGTTTTTTTAGCAGGTAGGAATTCGGCGGTCGCGTCTGCCGCATAGAGTCCCACACGGTCTCCCCCTTTGGCCGGGAGCATATATAAATGCATATTGTTACCTACGTAAATAAAAAAAAAAGGTTTAAAACTAATGCTGTCACTTTCATTTGATAAGATGAAGACAGTGACAGCATTAGTTTTAAACTAATTTTAGTCATCGTTTTGTAATAAGCCCCTAAATATTTACTTTTTCTTCAACGTTTGTCACAAAGAGGTATAAACGTTGTTCACTTTACAAAAATGAGAGGTTTGGTTACATATACACTTACAATAATATTACTCAAGAACGCACAGTGATAGTGGTTTGTTTACAAAAACAATACAAATTATGAATGCCATCAATTTGCTAATTCGCTAGAATATCGGTCTTTTTTAATAACGTGAGAAATTGGTGAGCACAATAAATAATTTGTAATTTTTTTATTACGGATCTTGTGAAACTGATATTTGAAAACCTAGTTAAGGCCTAGTAAAACCCTAGGCTTGTACGGAAGACCAGCGCCGCGGGGCCATAGTGACCCCTCGGCATATGCTGAGTATAAGCCTTTTCGGTGCCACATGTGTTTATTAATTTTTATTTTTGTATTTTTGTAATCCAATGTATCATGACGTGTCACAGAATAAATTATTTTCTTTCTTTCTTTCTAAAAAAGATTTTTACTGAAATTTAGTACACTATTGATATTTGTACAGTCGTTACATATGGAGATTCTGCTTACCCTTAGTGCGAATTACGTGAGCACAAATTTCATTAAATACCTTTTCTACCGGTTCTATCGTTTTACATAATGCAAAATTGTATTTACAATAATTTTAGACCTTTTACTAAATGGTGAATATATTTTCATTCATTTTTAGAGGGTGCTCACCAAATGCACACGCACATGAAAAAAATCAGGCGTTATTTGAACGCCGGCATTGCGTTCGCGGATTCTTCAAGAGAGTATTACTACTATTTTTCTTGAAGAGAAGAACGACAATCTTGTAATTAATATTGATGCACTGTTTCCACTTCAATTGAGGTTTTTAGATAGTTTTAGCTAGAGTGCACTATATGTGTAAAAGTGCAATAGTGAAGTAAAAGTGGACCGCAGCGATATACATGATCATATAATTTACATCACGAGTGTCAAACGTATGTATTTTTTTATAGTATAGACTCACTTGTTATTGTAAAGTAATGCAGTGTTTACGTCGTTCAGTCACAGTCAAAGCCAAGTAAAGTACGTAAGAGTCAAGTCAATTCCTATCCCAGTAAAGTAGAAAAAACTTTACCGGAGGCCTTTATGAAAATTTCCACTTATACGTGTACGTTACCGAAGCAATTAAGCCTAAACTTATAGAAACTCGATTTTATTTATTTATTTATTGGATTACCAACATAAGACACAGCAATTAACTACACTAAAAATTACAACAATATACATTAAACAACTTGAATCTCATCTCTTTTAGACTAGAGTTTTAAAAATATAATGTTTTTTTGTATGCGTTGGCGCCGAAACTCCGGCAACCGAGCTTTAAGTATTAAATATTTTCTGGCAATTACACCAATTATTTAGTTCCAAGATAAGTATCATTAAGAACTTGTGTAGTGGATACTGAACAACGGATAAACATACTTAAATACTTCTTTTTTTTTGTAAATTCATACCATCAGAACAAATATTCATGTTCATGCACACAAAGATTTGTCCTGTGTGGGAATCGAACCATCACCACGACCTCTGGAGTGAATTGTAGGTATACTGATCTCCACGCCATATCGGTCGGCCAAAGCTTTGACACATAATTATTATTGTTGGCATGGGTTGTGTATAAGTCGGTTATTATTAATGAAACTAAATATATGTATTAAGTTACTGCAACTTTATACAAGTATAGTTCAGTAAAACTTAATTCTTAGTTCGGCCCTTAGGTATAGTATAAAAAAAAATGTACGTAAATTTTTGATGCAGAAAAAATATATGAGTAATTAGAAAAATAATAACATACCTAATAAAAAAGTAAAGAAACAGTTTTAGCGAAATGCTATGTTCACTTGCGTTATCGTATCGTTCAAAAACCGAACTAGTGTTTATGATTTCAATGTGTTTTTCTAAAATACTAGCAGTCGCCCGCGGCTCCGCCCGCGTGGATGTCGGCTACCGCTGTAAAATGCCTACCCAGAAAAGACACGGTCAGCAAAATGATTTCCAGATCAAATCACAGACACGGACACTAACATCGACGACGCAGTAATTATCCGCAGGCTGCATAGATTGTCTTTATGTGGATGTTGAAGTTGTTAATGATGAAAATATTTAAATCTAATTAATACTTAGTTTTTACTCTTACCGGCAGTCCCGGAGAGCAACCTGTTGTTTTGGGATAGATAACTAAAGCGATTATTGTAAATCTTCCCCATAAACAACATTTGACATTAAATTATTTTTAGGTGACAAAATAAACTGATGGTCGGGAGCCCGGAAATCGTAATAATGTAGCTTTCTAATGAAAAAAGAATTATTAATATCAGTCCAGTAATTTTTGAGTTTATTCGTTACATACAAAAATACAAATCCTTCCTCTTTATAATATAGATTACATTGACTCCCCCCCCCCGTAATACTTGCATTTTTAAACTCGTGATATCTTCCGAATAAAATGTCCGAATTGAATAATTCAAAAAGTTATAAAAAGGTATTGAAGCCGTCTTAAATACAAAGTATTTTTTTTTGATAAGGATTAATACCGAGGTACAAATATAGAGCCTTTTCAAGCGGTGGCATATAAATTAAATTTTTAGAATAAAAAACCGCTTAATGTGACGTAACTATAATATTTAGACATATGCTGTCGCGACACTTTTTGTAGATAATGATGAGTACTGCAAAGTCGTAGTACATAATTTTGTTCTATCATCAATAGTTTTCGCTGCGCACGCTATGTAAGGAATTTTTCAGGTAATTTTTTTACACCTTGGGTCACATTATTGGATTTTTAGTAAGGATCCCTAATTTTTAAAAAAATATAATATAGCCAATGTTACTCGGGGATAATGTAGCTTTCCAAAGGTGAAAGAATTTTTGAAATCGGTCCAGTAGTTTCGGAGCCTATTCATTACAAACAAACAAACAAACAAACAAACAAACAAACAAACAAACAAACAAACAAACAAACAAATCTTTCCTCTTTATAATATTAGTATAGATTATGTATATAAAATAAAATTACTTACATTTGAAATGTGCTGCAACCGAATGCCACCAAAAGCCACCAAAATGCATGAATTATACAAAATTCGATCCTTCAATTTTATTTTATTTTAAATATAACGCAGAATACATCTCAGTTAAACATGAAAGTAGTGTTTACGGGATGAGAGTAGAAATCTGACTAAAGGCGACCAATTGATAACATATGGGCCTACTTGAGATTCAGTGTACAGGTGCTAAGGCTATCCTCTCAGTATTGAGCTGTAAATAACCTTCAGTCTCCTCTTTTTGACTACCGATATGACGTCTTGTGTTGCACTTTGCTTTTAAGGTAGTGGGTTCGATTTCCACACAGAAATATTGTACGCATGAATACAAATGCAACAAATTTATCCGGCCTAGGTGTTTCCCCATTATAAGGCGATACTTAAAAAATAACGCATTTAAGTATGCTAGGTGGTCTCTAGTACCCATAGTACAAGCAATGCTCAGTTTGGGGCTAAAAGCGCCGTGTGAGATATCCATGAGTATTTATTTATAGTAATTGTTTTATGTGCAATAAAGGATGATTATTTTATTTCCAGATATAAATATAATGAAACCATATACGTAACAGTTAATAAAACTACTGAACAGTTTATCGACTTTTATGAGGTAAGTTTTTAAACTTCCAGACGTCGCATAAGCAAAAAGCTTAAAATAAAATAAATAAATAAATATGTATACCTTAGGAGCCCAAGCCAACCTCACCTGCAGGTGGTGCACCTGCCGATGAACGGACAAGGTGCTAGCAAACGTAAAAGTTTCCGGTAAGCGGCATAAGCCTTGCCACCAAGATTAGACCAACAATGTTGGGCGTATAGTATGCTTCTGCCTACCAGTTCGCGGAGACAGGTGTGATTGTATATGTGCATGATTATATACACACTTAGATACGTACAATGTGTGTATGTATATATGAATAAATAAGTCACAATGATAACAATATACCAAGTAATATATTTCGATTTTATTTAAATTTTTTGCTGCATAGCTTTGTGGTGCACATAATTATGCTAGTCCTTTCCTAGTGTATAACTCGATGTTACCATCATACCATGAACGTCCCTCAAATGGGCACGGCCTCTTCACATAAACCAAGGTCGGAGGAATACCAAGTATTTACATTTACATAACCATTTTCTTTATTCTTGGTCAGAGAAACGTGCAATATATTGTTGTTAATTCTTAATTTTGATTTCTTTCTTGAATCTTAGATGCTGTCGTAATGTCAATACAGTGTTATTTTCGAGCACGCTCTAGCCTTCTGATAATAATAATAAAAAGAACTGGTAATAATAAAAAGCGCTCGTAGCTCCGCTATACTAGGTGGTCGCAAATGATTACCGAAGTAAAGCAGAGTTGAGAGTTGACAGAGGTCAGTTTTTAGATGGCTGGTTTTTGTGTCATAAATTATAGAGCGCTTCTGTGTTTCGAAAAACAAGTCAAGCCGTTGGTCCCGGTTATGCCTTGCATTGGACGAATTGAAATTTTTTAACAGCAGGATGCCACCCACATGTCTCTGCCAAACTAGCCATTTAACAGCTTGTTGGAAAAAATACTGATGTTATTTTGGTAAAATAATTGTTTTTGCGATGCTTATAAAGGGTTGTTAAGCACCGAAAAAAAGGGGAGTGGTATAGGTTTGACGTGTCTGTTTATCTGCGTCTGTCTGTGCGTTGTAACTCTTAAGCTGAAGTGCGTTACTACTTACTAGCAGGAAAGTACCTCTAAGAGAGATATGAGTGTAATCAATCATTAGAGCGTCATGTGTTGTTAATGTGCAGCGCTTAAAAAATTACGCCCGCTGTCGTTTTTGAAAAATAAAATAAAACCACGATGCTACGATTTAGACATTTTCTCATTTAGATGCTACAATGTTTTTTTCTGATTTTAGGTTTGGTGTAAGTGATTACTTGGAATTTATTATTTTTTTTTCCTTAATCTAATTCTGTCACAAATACGCCCAAATTAAGGGCTATTGTATTATGTTTTTATTACAAGTACACACACAATTCCTTTCAAAATTCTCGATTCTGCAAAATGTTACTTCGGGAAAACAGGCGTGAATTTGTCACGCCTCTTTTCCGTATGGGTAAGCAGAGATCATACCCTTCCACTTGCTACGAACTTGGCACACACTTTTAGCTTCATTCACACCCATTAACCTCCTCATACACGCATATATCATAAATAACTTTTTATTATCATCATAAATCAATAGTAAGACTACTTTCATTCATCCTCTCAACATGACCAAACCATCTAAGCATACCTTTCTCAATTCTTGTCACTATATCTTCTTGTATGTATGTCCCTACTAAATAACATCTTTTATTTACTACGACCTTGGCACACATTTTTATCTTTATTTACAATTATCAACTTCTCATACAGTCTCGTCAGTTTAGGGTAATTTTACCTGCCCTATTCCTAAAATGGATTTGGTCATGGACAGGCTTAGGGCTCGTACAGACAAATACAAACACACGTCGAAACATTTAAATCTACGAGCCCTAGGCTGGGGACTTAAAATCAGCAGGTGTGGGTACCGTGCAGTCATACGTGTAGTTTTAACTTACCTCGAAGGCAGCGGCGCAAGAGCCGCGGGAGCTGCAACTAGCGGTGCGCTCCAGTCAAGCGGTATCCGCGTATCTGCATTAATGGGTGTTGAGAATTTTAGACATTTTGTTCGCGGACAAAGAAAAATCTTTTACAACACAACACTTCGCAATAATTATATCTATAACTAGCGGTTGATCATGTACTGTGGATTTACGATACCGCATTCGATAATAATCTATATTTGTTCTATCAATAATGGTTCAAATTTGTTGGGTTTTAATTTTCCTAAAAAATGCATCAAACATGGCTATTATGGCCAGTGACATACTTTATTCTACGTGCTTAATACAGAAATGAAATAAAATATATCGCCAACTAGTTATTAAATTTGGTCCAGAAAGAAGGTAAAACTAATATAGTTCTAATTATCTAGCGCATACTTTTCCGCACCGCAAATCTACCGCACGACTTTAATTGTCGCTAGACACAACTTATTGCCGCGTGATCTGACCGCTCTGCCTTTAAGACCGGGTCTGCGCCGCCGCTGATACTGCCGTACCGTCCCTCGCGCGGCCACGGCTGCCGTACCAGTCCCCGCACCTCCGTACCGTTCTCCACGCCGCCGCCGCCGCCTCCGCCCCGCTGCCCGCTGATTTCGAAGGCGCAGTACTTACGCGTCCTTCCAATAACAATAGTTGTCATGCTAGCCGACGTTATCGTTGTCAGGTGGACTTTTTTGTATAGGTTACTCTTTCTCCCGGTCATGCGATATGACAGGAGATTGGGGGACATGTCTGTATTCATTGTTTGGAACTACTTAAGGCACAACTAAGGAAAATATTAGATAGGTAGAGTTTTAACCCCTCATGAAGCACCACTCTTTTAACGTACATTGTAATAATGTATAGAGAATCGATCATATCTCAAATAGGGACTTTATTAGTACAGATTAATGTACTGGAAAATTTCTTAGTACAGATTGCCTCTGAAATAACTGGTTTTATAAAGTAAAGTGAAGTAAAAAGTTCTTTATTTCATAAACTATTACACAGCACTTGAAAACGTCAAAACAAAATATAAATAAATAAAAAACTAAATATTACTACACTGAAATCACGAAGCTTAGATTCACTTACATGCAAATAAATAAAAATTTGGTGTAAGTGAATCTAAGTGCCAGTTCCGAGCCCCCGCTCTGTAAGAACTGACAAGAAACTCATAGGCTATGCTCTTTTAGATTATCAATTAAATATAACAATACAGAACACACTCAGTGAATATTTGAAGATATTGAAAGGGTCCCCAGATGCCGTAACCAATAAAGTAGCACTTAGAGAACCTTTCATCACAGTCAAGTAATGTGAAACTAAGCTAAATTTGTAAAATAGGGGATGTTCACGACAATGATCTGGTTGACTTTTTATTCTAATTTACACAAATACAAGTTGAAAATGTTAAGCCCAAGCTTGTTTATCCAATAATTAATCATTAACAGCATAATACCCCTTTTGAAGAAACTTCTTTTTAACTACTTTTTAAAAGTTGGCAATGGTAGATTAATTATTTTCTGCGGAATTTTATCATAAAATCTAATACCATTACCCAAAAATGATTTTTTTATTTGTGAAGTCGACAATTTGGCAGAGAGAGAGAGCTTATTTCTATTCCTAGTATTAAAATTATGTATTTTTGAATTTTTATCAAAGGTAGTAAAGTTTTTGCGAACATACATAATATTATCGAATATATACTGTGATTGCAACCGTGAATATGTTAATTTCTTTAAACATATCTCTAAGAGAATCCCTGGACTTAAGATTATAGATAGCTCTTTTGGCGCGCTTTTGTAGTACGAATATATTATGTATGTCCGCAGCAGATCCCCACAATAACGTACCATATGACATAATGCAATGAAAATAGCTAAAATAAACCAATCTAGCTGTTTCTCCGTCCGTTAGAAGTCTTATCTTTTGATTACAAAGCATGCTGAGCTAAGCCTTCCGGACGAATCCATTATATGGGGGTTCCACTGCAATTTATAATCTATCTTGATGCCTAAGAACTTTGTGCCATTTAATAACTCAATATTCTTGCCATTCATTTTCAAGTTAGTCAAAACTTGTGTCACATTTGGCAATGAGAAATTTACTCATATTTAGATTGTTTACCGTAAACCAATATAAAACCTCGCAAGAAGATCATTTATTACGCCCGAGTGATCTTTGACTCTATTCACTTTAAATATCAGAGACGTATCGTCAGCAAACAAAACTGTTTCGCACATATCTCTGGTATAGAAAGGTAGATTATTAATATAAATGAAAAACAATAATGGTCCTAAAATCGAACCCTGTGGAACTCCCATAAGCAATGGCGCGCCAAAAGACTCCACTCTATTAACAACAACTTTTTGAGTTCTGTCACTCAAGTGAGATTTGATTAATTTTAAAGAATCATTATCAACACCAAATTATGTCAATTTAGCTAACAAAGTAGGATGGTCAACGCAATCGAATGCCTTCGAAAGATCGCAAAATGCTCCAAAAAATTGAGGCATTACTTTACTGTATTTCATCAAACTTGGAAATAAACCATCACCAATAAATTGTTTAAAAATAACGGCCAACTGAGGAGCAATAATATTTATGATAGATTTAATATTGTTGGTTGAGATTCCCCATAAATCCTCAGTTAATTCTACTACTCATAGGTAAAGTTGTGGGCCACATTGTTCCGAAGAGTTCTGTTCATTCTGAGAATGATTTGACTGGTCAACGTCATATAAAAGCATGTTCAGGATCTTCGATTTCAATAAAAGTGCAGCCGAAGATATTTTTTTATATGAATCTGGTATACTGGTAAAAATTATTACCATTTGGTAAAAAGTACAAACATTATAAATTAATGACGGAATAATAAGAGCATTAATCTTAAATTTTAGTCACTGTAATAATCATCTCCGTCTGCACTTACCTTTAAAGAGTGGGTGGGCGTGGATGTGAACTAAGTCGCGGGGGCACTTTTTTTGTTTTTTGTTTTACGTCGGATACAAAATGCATTTACGCACTGCCTTCCGGCCAAAAGGGGACCGAAAGGAGGTGTGGGATTCAGCACCGGCAGACGCGACTCAGCAGTAATACCCACTAAAAATCTCCCGACGACACCCGCCGCTTGTTGAGAAAAAGGCGGGGGCCAGTACCTGGGTTGCAGCGTCTGACAACAGCCGGGGGACGTTGGCCGCAAGCGGGGCAACGTCCCCCGGACCAAAACCGGGAGGACCTCCTCAGAGATAGCCTCAGACCTTAGCGTGTGTGGCCGACTTCTCAGAGGGTCAATGGTAAGATAGCAGGGGCCTCCTGGCGCTGCTAGACGTCCTTCCTGGGCCGCCCGCTGCGCTCTCCATAGGTCCCTCTTAGTTTCCCTCCCGGCAGAACTAAGGGCACCCAGAGTCGCTAACCCCTGGGTTTTGTCTGGCTGGGGGCTTCTGCCCTAACCTTATTAAGTCACAAACTTACTTAGTGTTCAAACTTAATTAAAGAACCATGTGTGAACTGAACCTAAGAACAATTTTATTTTTATAGGATACAGACCTGTGGCATGGCTACCCAACGCAAGTGTATGTGTCCACGACAGAGAATGTTACTGCGGAAAATCCACTCTTCATCACAGCCACACAGCAGAAAGGTAAACTCAGATCAGCCATCAGCATCTTCTTAGGCCATTTACGACTCTGCTTAACTCGCGACTTCTCCACCAGAAGAAGGTCGCAGAGTGTAAATACGATCATGGCGACAACATATGTAATAGAGGACGTACTCCCACCCGATGAATTCATCCACACTTCGACTTCCTCAAAAATCCAGTATATTCACACTTCATGGTGGTAGGGGACCTCTTTGAGGAGTGGCTAGAGAGGCGCCACGACGCTTTTACCTACCATCTGACGCAGGTTCTAACTGTACATGGCTGCTTCTAAAGATTCCTGAACATAATCAGGCGGTCGGAAACGTCCGGGTGTCACCACTGTGAGGATCGGCCGGAGGACACAGTGAAGCACACCATCGCGGTCTGCCCTCGAGTAGACGAGTCCTCGTAGCAGCAATCGGCGGCAGCGCCCTCTTGCGTTCGGCCCTGGTGGAGGCCATGGTCCGAAGCGAGAGAGAATGGGGTGCTGTTGCTTGTTGCGAAGCAGTCTAGCGAAGGAGGCGGCAGAACGAGAGAGGCAGAGTGCCCCTCGTTACAGTCCCAGCCGCCGCGGTAAAAGCTCGAGACGTCGGGAGCCACGAGCCAACTCCCGGTCACCGTAGGCGCTGGCTTGTGGGCGGTGAGTAATTGGTAACTCGCCGCCCGTCCTCCATCTATAGGCGACAGGCCGCGTCGACGGCGCGTTCGTATTCCACGCGTGCCTCAAAGATTATGTCAGCACTGTGCTGTGTGAGCTCCCGCGCAGGGGGTCTAGCTTCCCGGCAAGCTTTTGCGGGACTGTTCGAAAGGGTTACTGCTTCCTCGGGACGTAGCAGGCTCAAGAAGGAACATGGATGGTTTTTAGTCAATAAAAATCTGATACACCCTCCCGCTCCACCCTCAGCGCAAAAAGGTCATAAAATGATTTAACATCCGAAAAAAAAAATTTATGATATAGATATACATATATCTATATATATCTATATCATAAAAATAAATAGCTCGAGATCGATCATATAGAAAGCAGAGGCGATGCCTACGTTCAGCAGTGGACTTTTTATAGCTAAGATGATAATGATGACAGTTAAACTTTAACGTCATGGAATCTGTTCTCCTCTAGGTATATCGTCTTGGCAGCTGCCTCTAGTGGTGAACACTAAAACAGCAGAACTGCAGTTCAACGACGTCTCCCGCACTTTGTGTCCGCACGACGCAGGACCTAGTAAGTCAATAGTTTAAAGCGATCTATGGTTGGGCATTTATGTTATGTTGGTTGTTACCGTGATTCCACGGTATGGAGCGCTCTAGTTGTTTAGAACTGCACCGGCTGGTTACTATCAGGCACGACGTGGTCGTGTTACAGTAAAGTTATGTGTTTTTTAAACTATTTTCTTTGTTTTTTGTTTTCTGTTTAACTGTTTTTGCGAGGTTGAAGGAATGAACTTATTTTTTATGTGAAATGCAACTGCTATAATAATTCTTCCGTATAAACCGACTTGTTGTCAACCGACTAAATCAGAAATTTATGACGTCAGATGTGACGTCAGTGAACCGACCCAGCTTGCGAGTCACGTCATCAAGCCCTAAGAATGTGACGGCTGTCATCAAACTACGTCGTGTCACCGATTTCTTTGTTGAAGTTGACAAGGTGAGTGGTGTCCTTAGGGCCTGTTTCACAATATCTGATTTGGAGTTATAATAAGGATTTTAGTTGTAATAATTTCAGCGTATAAAGAAGGGTCAAGATTTATTGATCAAAATTCGACGGCCTTTCCATATAAAACGAGCGCTACGTATGGTACGACGTATGCATATGCACTGAAAATTTCGTAAATCAAGGAATACACAACATTACTATTTAAAAATGTATTTATTGCTTTTCGAAGTATTCTCCGCGAAATCTTTGTCCTTCAAGAGGAATAGTCGCAACATGGCCGGTTTTGGAGACAAACGTGGCCACCATTTTTTTTGCCACACTCCGTGAACGAACAATTTTTGTTGGCTTGAACTCATTTTCGAACACCCAAACTCGTGACTGATTTTTGCTTTGGGTTCGTACGCGTATATCCAGGATTCGTCATCTGATACGATGTTGTATACAGCATTGAGGATCCTGCGGAAATAAATAAATAAATGGTATTCGATATGTAAAACCAAGTAGTTTTTAATTTAACAGATTTTAATATGACAGGAACAGTGGGAATATTCCATTCCCGATACATTTAGTGCAGCCCTCGTACATATTTCTAACACGTTGATTACTTAAATTATCTAAACATGTTCACATAGCTCATTGACCTATAAACATACAAATAAAATGCAAATCTTCCTCTCCTAAGTGTGTCCTCGGACTTCTTGGCGGGAAATTAAATAGTCATGTCAGTTGTATTATTTTCAAAAAAATGTGATATTTCGAACATTAATGTGTGAAAACGGTGGATTATTTATCTTAAGTGTTTGTAAACGTACATGAGTGTTGGTATATAAAACAATTCAGTGCAACATCATTTTTTAAGAACTCAAGAAGTCCATATGATATTACTGAGGACTAGAGTCCTTCTAGATGGGGAGCGCATCTTATTTACCATCTATCATCTCTATTTCATTTACTACGAATTACACATTATTAATTTATGCTTTACTTAACACTGGCTAAAGGTCCTAACAGCACAAAGCCATTTTAAAAAAAGAGCGCGTGCTCGTGCGGCGCAATTCCGAAAACCGCGTAGAAGCGGAACTCCGAAGTGTCCCCCCGATTGACCACTACCAAATAATCACAACCCCCCCAAATGTGAATGTTCCCCGATTGGGATAAAAATCGATATCTGACCTCAACATTTTAAGATGGCTGCTATGTGTTGTTTTTATTTCACTAAAATGATAGATAACTATAAAGTTATATATCGCGTATCCTGATCACATAAACGGTTTATTAAGTATAAGAAAAAATCAAAAATAAAAGTTATAGATAAAATAAGGCAGCTAATCATTTTTAATTATCAATATTTATTTTCAAATATCGTCGTTGTCAAACCAAAATCTGCTCTGTGCAAAAGTGTGCTTTCAAGACATTGGCAAAAACAATTTTTCTAAAAATGTATCGTGGTCAAATATACATATTGCCATATAGTAGTTTTAAGTTAAAAACGTTGTAGCGATAGCACCTAGCATATTTTATTAAGAGGTCATATTTCGACAAATTTTGGGTATAAACACATAGCAGTTCCATCGCCATTCGCTATCGTCAAAATCCTGAAACATCAATAAAGTGCACATAGCATATTTTGGTTTGACAACGACGATATGCTTCAATAATCAAATATTTTGAAATCATTATGAAATATTTCATGATAAGACGGCAAAATTCTGTACAATATAGGTAGCAGATTAAAAGCCACGTATTAACACGATATACACGTGAATTAGAAAATAACAAAGACATCAGACAAATCTCTCCTGACAGCATCCGTTCACGTGTAGGTATGACGCACCACCCCGACATTGTTTTTGCTCCTCCACATTTTAGAGGGCATGGCGACTAGACATGTGACGCCACCACTGGAGGTACCTATGTGAGCAAGATATACTCGAGCTAGGTATTATAAAATACATTTTATTAAAATAGTTATATAAATTAGCAATTTTTGGTTGGTCCCAAGTAAAATTTTTGGCAAGTGGGAATGTACTAATGTTGCGCGAACTTATGTGTTCTCATAGAAACACGCCAGCCCTTCCGTCACCTAGCAATCCTCCTTGATGCTTTCGTGGTCTAAATTTAATGATTAAATACGAATCGACCTATATATCCAAATATTAGTGCAAAACATTTTAAGTTAGCTTGAATCGTCTCGTAACGAACTCGGCATAAAAAAGCTTTTAAACACACAAAGCAACAACGTTTCTGTTTTCACAATTTAATAAATAATGTAAACTTTTTTCAATTCATTTTTAAAACAAAAATACAGAATGGCGTCATATGGCTGAAATGATAAAGTTGTCTCCTTATATATTTTATGTATATATTTAGATTTATGCTTCAGAGTGGCCTAAGAATAAAATTAAAATTAAAATTCATATATTCAGTGTTGACTTGGAATTAACATGATGACGTCAGGTAATGTGAACTTGTTGATAACCGCACCCGTTCCTAACGTCCTCAGTTAAGTTTCATTAAATAGGTATAAGGTAGGTGTAGGTAAGACGAAAGGCGCCACTGGGTTGCTATTGATGTTTAAATAAAGGTACATTTATTAGGAAGCCGTACATTCGGCTTTGAGGACTTTTTCTATGATCGCGATAAACAATATAAGGAACAATTATTGTTTGTCGTTAAATTCGGAAAAAATCATTATTTTGTAAGCTTTGTGATGTGGTAAGTTAGTCCATAGGTAAATTTTTTTCGTACTTTAACAAAATTTTTTCGTATTGATTTTTGGGATTTTTAAGTTTACTATACATTTATAAAATCTCTCTGAAAAGCCACTCGGGATATGGTCAGCCACAAAAAATTTCATATTATCATCATCTTTTCATCCTCTGACATATGCCTCTTAAATGGCCGCCACTGAGCTTGGTCCTCTGTTCTTCGCCTCCAGCCGCTGCCAGCCATTTTACGTAGGTCGTTGCTTCACCTAGCTGGAGAGCGTCTTACACTATGCTTTTCGAGCTGCAGTCCATAAAACAGGCCCATACCAATTAACATTAAGCTTGCTAATTCCAATGGCTTTTTTTGAGTAGGGCCCAAAAGCTATGTTGGTTTACTTTTTTTGTCGAATCACCTCATTCCTGATCCCGATAACATGAGACCTAAATTCTAACGATAACAAATAAAATTTAAATAAATACGATTTGTTTTGATTTGAGCACACTATTTTCCCTTTTAAATATATAAATATTTTATAAGACATCCCAGACGTCAGAATTATAAGGTTGACGAAATTAGGATGGCCCTGAAACAACTTAAAAAAAATTACAAGGCATCGGGTGAATATCATGTCAAATATCCATGTTGTGCCTACCGCTGTAATATTGGGAATCTCGGTTCTAGAAGTTGGTGACGAGTACGTATACCTGTGACAAAAAGTCCAATTAGGTAAGTCCAACTTCGAGAAAGAGGTCAATCGTCGAATCCAGCTCGGTTGGGCTGCTTTCGGGAAACTACGCAAAATCTTCTCGTCCAAAATACCTCAGTGTCTCAAGACGAAAGTCTTCGACCAGTGTGTGTGGCAGTGGGCGGGACACATAGCTCGAAGAACCGGCGACCGATGGGGAGTTAAGGTTCTAGAATGGCGACCACGAATCAGCAAACGTAGTAGAGAGCGGCCCCCCACGCGATGGACCGATGACCTGGTCAGGCCGGCGGGGAGCCGGTGGTTGCAGGCGGCACAGGATCGACCAAGGTGGAGAGCAAATGGGGAGGCCTATGTTCAGCAGTGGACTTCAAATGGCTGATATGATGATGATGATGATGATGAAGTTATCGTTTATGGATCACCTAACAAATCAGCTTTTAATTTTTTTAGATGTTTGTACAAATAAATCTACGACCTAAGTCCTGTTTAATTGTATGAGGTCTTCAATAATTTCTCGCATATTTTCTCATTAATCCTCAAGTGGATTTCAAATGGCTGAAATGATGATGATAATGATGATGCTCATCAGGGGTGAGACAGTTTATGCGAAGGCTTTTTTTTTCTTGTGCATGCGTTTTAGTGTAAAGTGAATAGCTACTAATGTTTTTTATCTTTGGCAGGTCTTGAATTTAACTGTGAAGCCGAGCACTCCGAAGTATTTTTATTTTTCATTCGATGAAACCCCACGCAACGTCAGCGGCGGGAATAATTTTCAACACCTTCCCAGGTTAGAATGTTTTGTCCTTCTCTTTATTAGATTCTCATTGCGTATGTTTTTGAACAATATCTGGATAGATAGATGTGTGGCGATTGATATGTGCTTTAGATGGAACTGTTATCCGGGATTCGGCGATTAGGTTTTTAAAAAAGAAACTGGTTATAACACAGTTAATTATATTATGTAGAAACAGAGGAAATAGTAAAATACAGTAAAACAGAGGATTTGGTAGATTAGTAGACAGGTTAACCCGAGCGCCGTCTTGCACTCGTATATATGCTATTGCATAGTGATGACTTAGTAAATAAAGGATGATAGTCAGCCCTTAAGCATGTATGGGTAGGGTATAACAACCCTCGCGAAAGACTGAACTTCAGGGTTTAAAACCCGGAGTTCGGAAAATTATACGACCTCTCTTAGTCGTGGTTGCGGTAAAGGTGAATTTTCACCTTGAACGTTATTTACGTCATCTTCGCTAAGGGTCGGTCTTACAGGAGAAATTATTTTAGTCTTATATCTAAAAATCTTGTATAACTTAAAACCAATAAAAAGTATAACAATAAAAGAAATAAAGGAGGTAAATGCAAAATAATGTGTCCCGTACTTTTCTAAGACAGGTTTTTCTTCAATAATTTTATTTAAATTAGCAAACAATTTATCATTCTGTTTATTTGTTATTAAATCATCTAAATCAATGTTCTGAAGTAAAACAGGGGACTTACTTAAGTAATTCGACTTATTATCTAATTTACAACAGGTGTCATTTATAATACTAAAATCTAGGCTAGGTACAGGTATGCTTATATTGATAACACTGTTCGACGATATGAGTCTTATGTTCTTTGTGTACACTATACATTGTTCAGGGGTGTGTAAAATACCGGTTCCGGACACTATGATTTCACGTAATTCAGAGTTATTACAATCAATAGATGTCTTATCCACCGATTGTTCATTAATGGTTTCCAAATGTCTAGTTCACCGAAGATTGTTTTTGTAGTACACTGAACGGGAATAGCATTGATGGTTTTTGTTAACAGTTCACTTTCACACGTAAGGTTGCCACTTGTTAAAAACACCGCAGGTATTCGACACAGATAGAACTCAGAGTTACCGTTTTACATATACTTTAACCATCTAAATTGTAGAAACTAATCTTATTGTTTGAAATAGCAACATAAGAACTAGAAGGTAAAATCAAACTAAAAGTAGTAAGGTTAACTAACTTATGATGTGGTATGGGTAATGCTAAGTTATGGTACAAATTAAAATCATTTAAAGTGACAAGTGGAATTGGCAATACAAACACAAGCTTATTTCTAAAATAATAACATGCTACATTGGATATACTTAAAATAGAATGAATATTATCTAAAGATAATGCGAGGGGAACCCTAGTGTCCCTTGGAAGGTTCCTATCGTTATCAACGAGTTCGCGGTATAGCTGCGACGGAGTCAGTATGTTTGGGTGCAGTATGTTTTGGCTAGACAGAATGATAGCGTTGATCAAGTCTTCGAGTTGGAATGGCAAAGTAAGTAACGAGCTTTCGAGGTTGGTAAATATGGAATGAACTTTTGTTTCAGTAACTAAATTATTAGTAATATTTATTAAATAATTAGATTGATTAACTAGTTTATTAACAGCGATGTTGAGGGATTCTTCGTTGACTTTTAATTTATTTATAGTTTGTTTATGAGTCTAATGTGGAAGTGGTAATTAATAGGTTGGGGAAAAAGTCTTTTCGTATTTTTGTATGAAAAGTCAAGACATTTTTTTCAAAGTTTATTTACATTTATTTACAATATATATGTACCGTTTTGTTGAATAACTTTCTGCCATTTTGTGGGCAGAGACATTACCCCGTTACTGTAGAAACTTTGGGACTTCTGATCAAAAAAACGGGACAAATAGTTTTGGCAGTCCTCTCTTGAGGTCAACCTTACAGAACCTAAAGAATTCTGCAGAGACCGAAACAGGTGAAAATCTGAAGGCGCAAGGTCAGGGCTATATGGTGGATGCACTAGGACCTCCCAGTCGAACTCTCTTAATTTTTGCTGAGTGGCTAAAGATGTGTGTGGTCTAGCGTTATCGTGATGAAAGACCACACCCTTCCTGTTGATCAATTCCGGCCGTTTTCTCTCGACTGCTTCCTTTAATCTCATCAGTTGCTGGCAGTAAAGATCAGAATCAATGGTTTTGCCGGGCGGTAAAAGCTCATAATAAACAATGCCCTTCCAATCCCACCATACACACAGCATCACCTTATTTCATGTTAGGCCAGGTTTGGCCACAGTCAAGCCTGGCCAACTTTCGACCACGACCTTTTTCGCACGTTCTTGTCGTACGTGATCCACTTTTCATCGCCAGTTATCAATCTCTTCAAAAACGGCTCGGTTTCATTACGTCTCAATAATGAATCGCAAATGAGTACACGGTTCATTAAGTTTCTTTGAGTGAGCTCGTGTGGCACCCAAATATCGAGCTTTTTTGTATAACCAGCTTTCTTCAAACGGGTCAAAACTGTTTTGTGGTCAATTCCCAGTTCTTCAGCTACATCGTAACTACTAATATGCCGATCTTGCTCCACTCTTTCAAAAATTGCGTCCATTTTATTCGTAACAGGGCGATCAGAGCGAGGTGCATCTTTAACATCAAAATTTCCGGACTGAAAACGTTTGAACCAAATTTGTGCTACTCTTACTGACACTGCATCAGGTCCATAAACATACCAATTTTTTTCACTGCTTGAGTTGCATTTTTGCCTTTTTTATAATAAAATTTTAAAATGTATCGAATTTCTTCATTAGATTCACTCATTTTTACGGAGAGAAAAACAAATGAAAAATAGCGGGAAACAACTTTTTTTTATTTTTTTCTTTTCTTTATAATGGAACCTTTTTAATGTTACCAAAACCAGCCAGACACAAATAGTACAGTCAAAAAAATTTTATAATAAGTTTATACCTACGTTATGCGAAAAGACTTTTGACTGAACTGAACGTTTGCTGCGCCTTGAAATTAAATGTAAAAGTAAAAAGTAAAAGTAAAAAATTATTTATTTCATAAACTATTATACATAGTACTTGAAAACGTCATGATTACAAATGAAAAAAAAAAAACAATCGAAATAATATTACACTAAATCACGAAGCTTAGATTCACTTACATGCAACAAAACAATTTAAAAACAAAAAATAATTAAGTGTAAGTGAATCTAAGTGCCAGTTCCGAGCCACCGCTCTGTAAGAAGAACTGGCAAGAAACTCACAGGCTTTGCTCTTTTAAATATGTCCATTAGTTTGGTACTAGAAATACAATCTTCATTTGTCTGTGAAGCTATACAATGCAATAAGTTAAGGTTATATACCTTAACAATATTTATGTTTTCAAGTCATTCATATTATAATAGCCTGTATGAAACGGCAGCTTAATCCCAAGCATTTTTATCTGCTATATAGTCTTTAATAGAATAGTATCCCTTTGAAGACAGCTTGTGTTTTATTGTTAATTTAAATTTATTTAGGCTCAATTGCTGTATGTTGCTTGAGAAATAGAGTAATGAGAGATAGAGTCATGATAACGTTTAATATCGTAATAACAGACTAACAATGGGGATAGTATATTTTCACATTGATCACTATGCGATTGTTGACACACGAATCTAACAGTACTTAGGACTTCGTTAAGATTGGCAAGGTGTGTGTCTATAAAAGAAATATCTACATAGGTAATTAAATTTAATTGACCCTTTATTATCTTAAGTCTACCTATCCTATCGAAGTATATGCCGGAACTAGAAGGAAGAGGCTCGATATAATCCGGATGCGCTTCGACTGAGGCGCTGAAAATAGAACAATTTAAAGTTAATAACTAAATTAATGTACTTGAACTAATATCTATGGGTTTGTGCTTACAATATTTGCTGGCTTAAATTGGTCAAAATGGTGAGTCACATGACGTCGGTCGATAATAAGAGTGGCGGTGTGATTACCATGAACTTTGATAATTTTATACGGCCCTTTCCAAATCGGAGACAGAGCCTTCCTGAGCCTGAAATGATTTTTGAGGTTAACATGGTCACCGATTTTGTAACGTGGGGGAGCTTTGGCACGAGAGTCATAGTAGGACTTAGAATTTTCTTTAGATTTGAGTATATTTTCGTGAGCTTTTCCACGTTTGTACTTAAATTTGTGTTGAAGCATTTGAATCAGAGTATGTAGTACCTGGTCTACATTCATATACGGAGTTTGGAATGTAAGGTTTGTGCCCAAAAACTAACTCGTAAGGAGTGAATTTCGTTGTTGAATGTACAGTTGTATTGTAGGTTAATATAGCAGTATACACGTAAGTTGGCCAATTGTTTTGATTTTCGTTAGTAAATGATTTTAAATATTCTTTTAGGGTCGAGTGGCTACGTTCTAACGCACCTTGAGTTTGAGGATGATAAGGGGATGACCATAGCTGTTTAATTTTAAGGAATTGGCATGTAGTTTTAAAAAGATCAGATGTGAAATTAGTTCCTTGGTCAGTTAATATTGATTTGGGTATACCAAAGAGGGATATGAAGTGGATGACACAATCACTGGTCTCTTCAGCCGTTGTACTGCGTTAAGGGTAAGCTACAGAGTATTTAGTAAGGTCGTCTTGTAAAGTTAGTATGTATTTGAGTTTAGCACTACCAGACTCGGGCAGAGGACCAACAGTATCTAATGCTACTCGCTGAAATGGGGACGTAGATGTAGTAGTAATTTCCATCGGAGCTCTGTTTATTTTCCTTAAGGCCTTATTTTCTTGGCATGCTTTGCACTTCCTAACATAGTCTTCTATATCGCTTCTCATGCCTTTCCAATAAAACTGTTCTTGTATTCTATTATACATTCTAGTTGATCCTAAATGTCCAGCTATTGGGATGTCGTGATTATCACGGAGAATTTTAGGCCTTTCGCTTAAGGCCGGGTAAATGATCTTATTTAAGTAAATATATATGGAAATGTTGGTGTCATGGAAAAGGTAAGTAATGATATTATAAATTTAGGTATATGAATGTTGGTCAAATGGATTTTTAAAGTCTGATATAGCTACATCTGTGATTTCATTAAGTTTCAGAATTTCATTTCGATTTTGTTTTAGGGTGTTGTAGATTTCAGGGTATGAAGATTCGTCAAAATAGTGAACCTTTGTAAAAATTAGGAAAATTATTTTATCTTTATAATTAAATTTGATATAGGAGTATAATTCCTTTTCACATTCAAGTATATCGTTCTTATTTTTAGCATTTGATAGGATTTCAGCGACATAGGGATTTGATTCGTCTAAATCTATGGATGTAAGAATTATTATCAATTTATTATGAGATTTTACGAGAGTTTCGGCATGTTCATTTAGTATAGTGTTTGAGGTAAATTGTTTGTCATTAATTGATTTTAAAAATTTAGAATAGTCATCATTATTTAAGATTGAATTAGTTTCTGAATTTGAGTCTGATTGTGAAGGGATTTCCAGATTTTCGAAATCATGGTTAAGGTCATTACTTTTAGGGCTTGTGTCAAAAGGTCCTAGGTTTGTAGCATCTGGTTCAGAAATGGGTGGTTGGTCTGACATAGGAGAACGATTTGGTATTGTAGAAGGATTGACAAATGGAGTTTGAAGTATCTCTTCATGATCAAAAGAAAATGTGATAGGAGAAGGTAATTCTAGGAGTGGATCGTCTAACTGATTGTCAAAATTGTCATCTATATTTGGTAATAATGTGCTAGAAGAGGTTTCAGGGTTTGCTTCAATTAGATTAACTGGAAATCGGGACAGAGCATCGGCATTAGTATTGGTTTTTCCTTTTTTGTGCACAATATTGTATTCAAATTCTTCTAACTTAAGACGCCATCTAACTAGTTTCGATCCGGGATCTTTACAATAGATCAACCATTTTAGAGGTTTGTGGTCAGTGACTATTGTAAACAAGTGCCCATAAAGATAGGGGCGAAAAGCTTTAGTGCCAAACACCATTGTGTAGCCATTGCTAGGCATTCTTTTTCCGTGACACTATAGTTGCATTCAGCTTTGTGTGTGTTTAGTGTACGGGAGGCATATGCAATAGGGCGATCTTTGCCAATTTGGTCTTGAGATAGAATTGCTGATATAGCATAGTTGGAGGCATCACATGTGAGAACGAAGGGTTTAGAGAAGTCAGGGTATGCTAAGATAGGTGTTGTGGTAAGTTTATTTCGTAAATTCTCAAAAGCGCGTTGTTGTTCGTTTTTCCAATTGAAATTGGTATCTTTCTTAAGGAGTGAAGTCAATGGTTTAGCGAGTTTCGAGAAGTCAGGGATAAAATGTCTATAGTAAGATACAAGTCCAAAGAAAGATTTGAAGTCTTTTGCAGTTTTGGGTATAGGAAATTCAATGACGGCCTTATTTTTTTCTGGATTTGGTTTTACTCCATCAGCGTTAATAATGTGACCGAGATATGCAACTTCCTTGCATAAAAATTCACACTTGTCAGGTTGGAGTTTTAGGTTATAATCTCGTAATCTATCAAAAACAGCGGATAAGTTTTTAACGTGGGACTGCAAATCTGGGGAATGAACGACTATATCATCAAGATATACGAAGCATCGCGAGCCCTGAAGGCCGGATAGACATGTGTTCATTAATTTTTGGAATGTGGAAGGGGCATTTTTAAGACCAAATGGCATCCTAGTAAATTGAAAATGACCTTGCGGTATAGAAAAGGTAGTTTTAGGTGCATCTTCTGCGGAAACTTTTTTTGATGGAACCCTGATGCTAAATCCAGGGTTGTAAAATATTGACTCTTACCTAACTGATCTAATATTTCAGTTATTTGTGGGATTGGATATGTCTCGCCAATGGTTACGTCGTTGAGTTTTCTGTAGTCAATTACGACTCTCCATTTTCGTTGTCCTGAGGCATCTAATTTTTTAGGTACAACCCAAATGGGTGAAGACCAAGGTGAATTTGTTGTAGTTGAGGCTCGAAAGTATCTTCTCCTCAGCTACAGCGAAGTTTACTGCTGCATTTAAGGAGTCAGGGTCGCAACATCTTACAATTTGTGATAACCGTGGATAGAGTCCTATTGTAAAGGTATGTAGGGCTAGATCCTCCATTGCTGCTATGCGACGTGTTAACTCCGTTTTACGTTTTATTGGGATCGAGATATTTATCTCTGTTAATAGTTTGGCAAGGCACGTTTCTATTTTTAGAGCGAATTGATTGGCGGACTCGTTAGAGGTTTGCCTGCACTCTTGCAGTTCAGAAAGTAAATGTGCATAATGTTTCCGTTCACCAAACTGCTGCTTTAAAAATTCTAAAAACTGTTACAGACTTTCAAAATCCTTAATGCTACAAATGGTTTCGGCTCTGCCCTCGAGTTGACTTAGAATGTATTTTAATAGTATGGGTTTGAGAGCTTTGCTTGCAAGGCTGTTTGCATTTGACAATTAGTAATAAAAGGGTTAAGCTTTTCGCGTGACCCGTTAAAAGGTTTTATAAACTTGAGTAATATATTAAATTCAATTTTATTATCGGCCCCGCCACGAACAGGCAAGGTCTTAAAAGTACTAGCGTTTTCTTCTTTAGTAGTCATGATGGAATTGGTATACTAAAATTAACAATATCTAGAAGCCGTCTCTATAGTTAGTGCGCACTGAGCCCTTTCGACACGCAACAATTACATGGACTTATCAGTAGTCTACGGATGTAACATAAACAAGATGTACAATGTCACGCTTATAAATAAAATTAATTAATCTACTCTGAGTTCTATTCGCACACTTTTAATGTTTTTTGATATTGTCACTTACATGAATACTGTCACGAAGAACACAGGTATCAACATGGTAATGGATACTGTGATATCAGGATACACGGAAAGTGTCCGTGGATGATCAGGAACAATGGTAATCCAGTAGTTCCACTCTAGTAGTATGAATTTTCCGCACTTTTCACTTTTCACATGAACACACAAAGAAATCCGTAGTAGATTCTATCGGAGACGTATTCGGGTAGATGGGGATAATCATTTCCCACCGCTGCCACCAAATGTTATCCGGGATTCGGCGATAAGGTTTTTAAAAAAATAAACTGGTTGTAACACAGTTAATTATATTATGTAGAAACAGAGGAAATAGTAAAATACAGTAAAACAGAGGATTTGGTAGATTAGTACCGACCTGTACCGAGATTTAGACAGACTAACCCGAGCGCCGTCTTGCACTCGTATATATGCTATTGCCTAGTGATGACTTAGTAAATAAGGGATGATAGTCAGGCCTTTAGCATGTATGGGTAGGGTATAACAACCCCCCGCGGAAGACTGAACTTCAGGGTTTAAAACCCGGAGTTCGGAAAATTATACGACCTCTCTTAGTCGTGGTTGCGGTAAAGGTGAATTACAGAACGCTGTATAACAGAACGCTGGGCTGTTTCTGGTATTCTAACTAGTGAGGTAGTTTGACGACCTATATGGCGTGGTCGCGAGTATACCCGCACTTCGCTCCTGAGGTCGTAGGTTCCATTCCTACACAGGACAAATCTTTGTGTGCATAAATATGAATATTTATTCTGGTCTGGAGGTTTTCTTACATAAAGTAGGTATATATTTAAAAAAGATTTTTTTATATATTTTTATCCGTTATTTAGTATCCATAACACAACTTCTTAATGATACTTATCTTGGAACTAAATAACTGGTGTAATTGTCAGAAAATATTTTCTTAAATCATTTATTATTAGTTGTTTGTCTTAATAAGATACCTATCGTATGGATGGAATATTCTAGCAGCTGCAGGATATAAGCACACCCGCCTCCGTCATAACGCTCTGGGTCCACCTTATGGAGTATGGCCTAGTATTGATCTTCTATACTGTCCAATATTGGTATAAGTATCAATCCATACCATCTGTTTCTTTCCACTGTTCGCAGTTCCTATCGAATACCTATCACTTGTCTAGGAGACCCACATCATCATACCTTCACGTCCCACTTCAAGCCTCCTCTTATATTCCAAGGTGAGAGGCGTATCACACTTATTGATAACTTATAAAAAAACATATTCATCTATTTTCTTTAAATAAAGACCATTACTCACAACCTCGTAACTTAAGAAATAAAAATTCACTCGCTCTACCGACATCAAAGCTGTAAATGTTAAAGTAAATAGTATAAATATATCGGAAATATATTAATTGAGGTATAATAATAATAAATAGATAAATAATATAATATAAGATTAATTAAATAGTATGTAAGTAATTTTATATTAAAATAGTGTTGCTGCGCCCTAACAGGGTATCATGTATCACCTTTACCTTTTATAACGTCCTATGTCTACTCATGATCGCAATAAATATTTGAAGTTTGAAGTTTATATTAAAGGTAGTATAGCTTTCTAACCAACATCAAAGGAGTCTTTTTTTTTTGATTTACGTCGGTAACAAAATGCATTTACGCACTGTTTCCCGGCCAAAGGGGGACCGAGAGAGGTGTGTGGGACTCACCACTGGCAGACACGACCGCCAGCAGTAATACCCACTAAATATCTTCTGAATATACGCCGCTTGTTGAGAAAGAGGGGGGGCCAGTACCTGGGTTGCAGCTTCTGACACTCCGCCTGCGGCTAACGTCCCCCGGACCAAAACCGGAAGGACCTTTTCAGAGAGAGAGACTATGGTACGACAGTAGGGGCCAACCTCACCTGCAAGTGCCGATTACCGGACGAGGCTCTGGCGAACATAATAGTTCTCGCCACCTATATTACGTGGGACCAACAATATAATTGGCGAAATGTGGGCGTGTAATATGCCTCTGCCTACCCCTAGGGGAAACAGGCGTGATTGTATGTATGAAATAGCTTTCCTAAAGAGTCCTAGTCCTAGAGATTAGGTATCACTAAATTAGGTAGAGTATATTAACCATTTAACGGGCAGGACATGTTATATATTTTTATTGCTTTTCTACCTTAACTTAACTCCATAAGGTTCATTTTATGGTGGGAATATATTCAACAGGCAGTGTTGAAAATATTGAATATACAAAGGGAATATTATTAATATAGATGGGACTTTTTCAGGTTTAACTATACCATACCTAAAAGTGTGATTCTAATGATTGAATCTGATGATGACGTGTGTGCCACTGTCTCGGTACAAAATAATTCCGTAAGTTCTTACTTCACTTTAATTTACATATAAGGCTTTTGAAATGTTTAAAATCGCATTAAAAATCCTTTGAACCCTGTGTGACCTTCAAGTCGTCTCTCAATTGGTAGTTCAAGACTAGTCTTACAGATAATGTCTGCAAAACTGTTATCCTCAAAAAATTGAGAAATAATTGAACACGACACGTGTTTCGCCCCCATATAGGTCATCTTCAGGTAAAGAAATTTGATAGCCTCATAACAACGACGTCGACACGACAAACTCTGAAACGAGAGTGAGTTTTTGCCATTTTCGTTTCGGCTTTCAGAGGTTACAGATTCGCAGAAATTGTCGCTAAGTCATTTTAAACCTTCAATTGCTTAACCCTTAATTGGGCAAGACCATCTATGTTTCTACCATAAATTTAATCTTATTGGGTTAAATTAAAATACCAATGGAAAATTTCGACTTGCTTTGCCCTATTAAAGGTTAAAATTGGAATTATAATAATATAATGAAAGGAGCTGTATTAGAGGCGTGCTCGCCATAAGGTACATATTCCCGTTGACAACAATTTTACAGACACACACTTTTGTTTTACAGTGCCCAGTGTTCGACAATGAGAGAGATGTGCTGTATCAAGGATACCATCTCACAATGACCACTAAAGGAGGGATCACGCTTACTGTAAGCATTTTCCATGTTAATCTTGTATCTATATTACATGTGTTGTGATTATGTGTACTACATAAAAAATCTAAACACATTGTATTATTAAAGTACCCTAAACCGACGGGCGTATATGAGAATGTTAATGAGTGTGAACGAAGCTTAAAGTGTGTGACAGAATCGTCGCAAGTGAAAGGATGTGAACTTTGCCCATCCCTATGGGAAAGCCGGTACAATATGTATGTACATTGTCTTTGAAAGGTATTATTTTATATTTCACTAGCTGTGCTTGCGGTTTCACCCATGTTAATTCAACAAATTTCTAGTGCTCACAATTGTTTTAGTGTCGTTGTCATTACAGCTTATCTGATTATCTCATGTAGAAGCTATGCTATTGCAAAGATTTATTAATATTCATTCGGTAGTTTTTGGGTGAAAGAGTAACAAACATTCATACCAATTTTCACTTTTTGCAACTTATAAGTATAAGGATATATGAAATATGTTACATATTTTAAATTATAATTATCGCTTATGACAGTAAATCAATGGATTTTGATACAAAATTTGGAAATACAAAATTCTAGTGGAAAAATTAGACATGATTATACCCCTATCGCATAATTACCGACTCTATCTTGTACGGAGGAATCCTTGAGTTTTTATCCTTATTGCTGAAGGTCGTGACCTCCACAAATCACTGTTTGAACGACCTCTTTCTATTTTATCCCTGTCTGCGGCAGGAGGCATGAGATAATAGGCATGTGTATCGCTGTTGTCAAGGATTTAATCTACGTAAAAGTCAATATATTTTAACTCAAGTTTTGCTCAATTAAGCTTTCATGAACGCCAAGTTATGAATTTGAAAACTAAAGCGCTCATTCAGGAACTTAAGTAGAGAATAATAGGCAATAAACTCGTCAAGTTTTGTTCTCCTCCCACCAGTCACAAAAAATACTTTATATCAAACACACCAAATATTTATAATTTGATAAAGTATGAAAAAGTTGTGTTTTGCAATTTAACCAACGCAAAAGACGAGCGATATGGCGTGGACCATACCTGCACTTCACTCCAGAGTTCTTGGGTTCGATTCCTACACAGGACAAATCTTTGTGTGCATGAACATGAATATCCTTTTTTTTTTTGTTTTACGTCGGTAACAAAATGCATTTACGCACTGCCTTCCGGCCAAAGGGGGACCGAAAGGGGGTGTGGGACTCACCACCGGCAGACACGACCGCCGGCAGCAATACCCACTAAAAATCTTCCGACGACGCCCGCCGCTTGTTGAGAAAGAGGCGGGGGCCAGTACCTGGGTTGCAGCTTCTGACACCCCGCCTGCGGCCAACGTCCCCCGGACTAAAACCGGGAGGACCTCCTCAGAGAGGCGCAGTGGACGCGCCCCTCCTACCTCCCCCTGCGACCATAGCGTGTGTGGCCGACTTCCCGGAGGGTCCATGGTTAGACAGCAGGGGCCCCCTGCCCCCGCTGCCTAGACCTTCCTGGCGCTGCTGAGCGGGCCCTCCTGGCCTACCCGCAGCGCCCTCCATAGGTCCCTCTTAGTTTCCCCCCCGGTAGTCAGTACTAAGGGCACCCAGAGTCGTCGGTCTCTGGGTGTTACCTTTTCCCGGCCTCCGGGAGGTACTCAGCCCCCCCACCACGCCAAGGTGGAGACCTGTTCGGGGGGGGGAACATGAATATCCTAACCTAAGTATGTTTATCCGTTCTTTAGTATCCATAACACAAGTTCTTAGAAGATTGTAAGAGAATATTTATTATTTATTTATTAAAAGAATATATTGTAACACGCCGTACATTTCGTAATATTACAAATATTTTGACATTACAGCAATCAAGGTTTCCACAAGGATTTTACATAGTGTTTATAGTGCGGGAGAACGATGACGCTTGTACCGGCGATGTTTCGCTCGTGGGGACCGGCGACCGGATTAAGAACTTTAGGTATGTCTATTAAATCAGCATAAGACAGAATCGTCATCGCAGCCCATTGACGTCTCAGAACTGAGCAAGGGTCTCCTATCACAAACCAAGGTGAGAGGGTATTGGGCATACTCCACCGCCGGACCCCGGATTGGTGGGGGGAGACGCTGGCCCCAAGTTGCCCATTAGATTCTTAATCAGTATTTTTGGTGCACAAATCAAGTCTTTTTAAAGAGTTAGCTTTTTATGTTACTGTAAATTGTGTATAAGTTTTAACAACAGTACGTGCAAGCTGCCCTTAGCGAATTTAAAATTTTCATATATAGCTACATAAAAAACCCGATATCCCCGAACCAGTAGGCAGAGGCATATTAAACGACCATTTTCCGCTAATGATATAGTTGGTACCACGTCATAAGCCTATTGCTGCTTACCGGGAACTTTTATGGTTGCCAGAGCCTCGTCTGTTAATCGGCAAGTCCACCTCGCGTGCAGATCCCTATGCAATATTTCAATGTACCTTATATATTTTTTTTAGATTTCGCATTATAGCGACAATATCATACAAGGAATACGTGATAGCGGCGTCAGTGACCCTGGCGCTTATATTCGTCATAGCTGCCTTAGTGCGAATACTGCCTTTACTTACTACAAGCTGCACCGGTGAGTCTAGTAATAATGTTGTATAATTAATATAATATAATGTCTTGCTAATTTCCCACAGCTTCCCTTAAGTAGAAATCAATTGAAACTTTTATTTTAGCGCATAATGGGGGTCATATCATGGTTATACTATATCTACCTACCGGAGTTAAGTTAAAGTACAAAACCCAATGATAAATAAATAAATATTTTCTGACAATTACACCAATTAATTAGTTCCAAGATAAGTATCGTTGTGATATGGGTACTAAATAACGGATAAACGTACTTAAATACTTTTTTTGTCAATACATGCTAAATATACCCCTTGTTAAAATATCGACTTGATCTTTCCGTTAATGATAGATAAAGTATTAAACGTTGAACATGCCAAATAAAATCATCATAGAAATAAACAGACCAGTCTCTTAATATGAGAAAACCTGTTCTCTTATATGACGGACGCATCAGACATCATTTCGCTCAAACGTATGTTAGGGAATGTGAAGACCTGACCTGATTTACTATATACCTATTTGTTAAAATTATTATAAACAGTAAAAAAACACAAATCATTTATATTTTACAGTATTTTTCAGATTAAACTCATAATTGGGTCTTAATCGAAGTGCAGCAGGGGGGGGTGGGTAGTGCGTAACAATGGCAACGCGACGACGCTAAGCTTGCGCTCATGCGATTAGTCACTTTTTTCTTTTTTTCCACTGTGCGCGCAGACAAATTATTTTTAACTTACAAAATGTAACGTGATTGTATCATTGCCTAATTATGTGTTCGCTTTTTTTTGGCAACAGAGAAAGTGGTGGTGGTTGAAGTAGATGCAGAGGAACCTTCGACTTCCCAAGGAGTCTCCGAGACCACAAGGAACACCGCGCTAGATGAAGGTGGGTTTCTTAACTGTATCATTACTATAAGATAATGCATAGGTCCACTAACGACTACCGATATCCTGGACTAAGGGTTTAACATGCAATTAAAAGCACGGAAGCGCTAAAAGCAATGCCACAGAAACGGTCACCAATTCAAGAACTGACGCTTGTGAACTGACCGCTTAGTATCGCGGAGCGCGCTTCATTATGATATAATTTTCCTCTTAAAATTTAAAAAAAAAATATTACAAATATTAAGAACTCGCATAAATTAAAATAATTTAAAATCCTTTAAAACACTGACTAAATATGCAAATACCTAGCAAAATATAGGACATTAAGTAAATTCTTACAACTAACAATATAAACAGACATGGACATGGTTAATTTGAACTTAATTTCAGAATCCCTATCAGAATCGGTACCGGAGTGGGACGGGCCTCTTTTGCGGCCCCTGACAGTGGCAGGTCTGAGCCGCGCCACCGCCAACGTACAGAACAAGAGGTCTGACAGGTACGTCCTGCGAGTATTACTGTGGGTCATGAAATCTTGTCGGTCCATGATGAAATCAAGTTATATTAGGCGACTGATATGGCGGGGAGGTAAGCAAACCTGCACTTAGCTTCTCTTGGATTTTATTCTCATAGAGGACAGGAGAAGAATGTTTGTGTGCTTAGGTACACAAATATTATTCTTGATTTGGTGTGTATTTTAAGTATGCATTTATTAAGATAAAATATTCATGTGTGTGTACATATCATTGTCTAGTATTAATAATTTGTTAATTTTGGAATAAGAAGCGCTTTGAAATATCTATTTTGTTATGTTATATAATTAATCTATTCCAGGTACTTCTGGAGTTCCTTGACTGTTGCAGTTGTGTATGCTTTACCTGTGGTTCAACTGCTGTTTACATATCAAAGGGTATGTATTGCTTTATGTTACTTATGTTTGTACTTGTAGTTAGGATACTTTACTTCCTCACTTCACCTTATGAGAGCAGGGGAGCGTAGCGTCGTTAGTAGCACTGAAATCAGGTGGTAAATCACTAAAGTATGTATCGGAATTTTATTTAGTCAGGCTCAGGGTATGCCAGGCTTTTTTACATGTATGATGTGCACGCCACTGAATGATAAGTAGTCTATTTCTTTGGGTACTTTAATAAGCATCTTTAAAAACAGGCCCTACTGAAATTATACTTTCCAGGCTCTAGTTCGTTTGTTTTCTAGGAACATAACAAGCCAAAAACGACAAAATAGATGAGGGTAGTCACTGGCATTGTAAGAATAACAATTCGAAAAAAATTCTGGGCCTGGTCCTTTTTATAATACATAATATGTGACGATCACAATCTTAAGAAGTTGCATATACACCAGTACAAGATTGTTTTGCGGCTGTCAATCGGTATTTCTTATTAGTATTGTACGTTGTCGTACATTTCTAAATGCACATTGAATAACAATATATTGAAGCACCCTGTTCTTAGCATGCATTAGTTTAGTCTCTTTCTATTCCAGACAAGCAGGCAACCGCCCATTTGGCTTAACCTACCTAAAAAATCTAAAGGGATATTTTTTTTTCTAGATGGTATTTCAAACAGGCGATCAGGATTTGTGCTACTACAATTTCCTGTGTGCCCACCCGCTGTGGACGCTCTCAGACTTTAACCACGTCTTCTCGAACGCGGGCTACGTCATTCTCGGTCTGCTGTTCATGGCGCGGGTTCGCAGCCGTGAGCATACAGTACGTATAGTCTATTGAAAAGTTACGCAATAAGTTACGAAAAGTCCTCTGACAAACGCAATTTGAGGTTGCGTTTGTCAGAGGACGCAATATTACTTTTTAGATATGAAGGGGGGTTAGTGTATAGATAGTTAAATCCAAGTTTTGTGCTACATCCCTAGTCCCGCAGCCGACATCTGGGAAAAAGTAAAATAGTTTTTACGAATTATCTCCCAAGATATAGGTCTCACAATCATTTTATGTTGCAAATAAAATTGGCTTCAACTTTTGTCTAGCAATTTTTAATCGTAGAACCGTAAATAAAAAAAGTTTAAGCAAATATCTACATGAATTGTTTCCTATTCATTTAAGATATCAGAAATATTTTGGGATATCCTACTTTTTTATATGTATACTTGCTTACATATAGTTATTGTTCAATTTCAGGACACTGGGATCCCACAAAACCGCGGCTTGTTCTACTCTATGGGGCTGGCTTTAGCCATGGAGGGCGTACTATCTGCCTGCTACCATCTATGTCCCAACAAAATGAACTTCCAATTTGGTGAGATATAATTTGCTGTTTAATTTCGTATGGCATAACGGTGATATACTCGAAATTATTAGTAAAATAAACAACTTAAAATTATTAAAAAAAAGATACCTAACCTTAAGGGGCTTATTACAAAAAGTAGGAAATCTTAAGTTAGACCAGGCTTAAAACTAGTGCTGTCAATGTTTTCATCTTTACAAATGAAAGAATGAATGACTGCACTAGTTTTAAACGTGGTCCAACTTTAGGAACGTATATTTTATTATATAAATTGCTTACTTGTTTTATTTATCACCATCGGATCGAGGATGAACAATTTGAATGTGGTCAGATTCATCATTCATGTACGTGACCGCTGTGCTGTGTATGGTGACGCTGTACCAGAAACGCCACCCGGACGTCAATGCGGGGGCGCACACTACGTTCACACTGCTCGCTGTTATCATGGCAATCGGTGAGTACATTGCTGGAATGTTGCAAAGGGCTACCGCTACTCCAAGACATCTCAAGAGGGAACATAGATGGTTTTTAGTCAGTAAAAGTATGGCATACCCTTCGGCTCCAACCACAACAGGAGACGATATTTGATGAATTTCCATACGAAAAAAAGGCGCAAGAAACTACATGCAAGTTTTTTTGTCTTAAGCTTTATCGTGCTTTTTTAAGCTTTTCTATAATAAAAACATAGATAATAATTGCTTTAATACATTAATTCATCATTATTTAGTTGTATTCAATGCTTTAGTTATTATTTTAATATTGTGTTAACTTGTTCTGATTGTTTTGTGAGTGTATAATGAGCGCGCGTTATCTTTTTATTTTATTTTTTCCTTCCTTGGTCGGCTTGAAGAAATTCCTTTACGAATAAGGTATACCGTTGTACATGTTTTATAAACATACTGTTTCTTTTGATATTACTGTGTAGATAAGACATTAAATAAAAAATTGATAATTTCTTTACAGGTTTGTTCGGTATCATGTATCCAAGTGTATATTTCTGGGCATTATTCACGTTGCTCCATCTGGCCACTTGTTTAATTCTGACCCTGAAAATATACTACGTGGGGCAGTTTAAAGTTGGTAAGCTTAGCTTTTTATTATACTCACTTTTTAATTTGTATGTTTTACAACAATGAGGCCCCATATACGTTTTCAGACCACTAGCTGCAACATTTGCAAAAGTTACACGAACTTTAATATTCACAAGTACAAACACAAAACAAGTACACTAGTACCTAAATGGCTTTTTAGTAAGTACCCTAAGACTCTTGGTAATCATCAGTAAGAACTGACGAAATCGGGATTTGTAGATATCAATAAAGTATGAGAGCTATGCAATTTAAATTTAATAAGTTCATTTTTGACGTCATATCCCGAGATTTGGTTAATGTGGTTAATCTTAACTCAAAATGTAAGGGTTCAAAAAACGTCTAAGCGCTTTGAGAAAAAGTCTGTGGATCTTTATATTGTGTTTGTGTAATAAATTTATAATCTATAAAACCAGCTTTTATTTATATGGGTTTAACGCGTCGACACACTACTCCTGCCATCTATGAGTTAGGGCGAGAAGTATTGTGCTTTTGATATAAGCAACCGTGCGAAACAGGGTCGCGAGCTAAAAAGACTTGTACTATTTTTTCTAAATTTAATTTTAAATAATTATAAGAACATAGTGGTAGTAACATCATGTGAGGAGAAGAGTAATAAGTTTTATGAGACAGAGAGATGGATTGAGTGCACGTTGAATGATATAATTTGACGACGTATATGGCGTGGAGCCTCAGGACCGGAGTGCTGGTATACTGACCATACCAGCACTCTGCTCCTGAGGTCGTGGGCGTCGATTCCCGCACAGGACAATTCTTTATGTGTATGAACATTTGTTCTGGTATTTATATTAAGTATGTATTTACAAATAAAAAGGTATGTTTATCAGTTATTTAATGTCCATAACACAAGTTCTTTAGGACACTTATCTTGGGGCTTAAATAATTGGTATGACCGAAAAAGAGGTGAATGAGCCGACAAAAAACAACGGAAGTGAATGATTGGAAAAGACATGACGTGCCGACCTCAGATGATCTAGGAATGATTTATATAAAAAAATACAATTTTAATATTTACACATATAAAAATAAAGACTTCTTGGCGGGAAAGTGAAGGGTCATGACTGCAGTTTTGTTTCATTTTCTAAAATTTGTGATATTTCTAACATTAATGTGTAATAACGGTGGATTATTAACCGTTAAGTGTTTGTGAACATACATGAGTGTTGGTAAATGAAACAAATCAGTGCAACATCACTTTTCATATTTTCTCTCAAGGAGTCCATGTGAGATCTCAGTATAGTCCCACATCTTTACTGAGGACTCAAGGGGCTTAGGGGAGGGTATCTCATTTACCATTTATCATTTTTATCACCACTCATTCTCATTTACTATGAATTATAAATTATTAATATATCACTTACTTGACACTGGCTAAATGTGCTGGACGCACGAAGCCATAATTTAAAAGAAGGAAGAAAGAATAAAAATAAAAATTATGATGTAGTTGTTATGGCAATAAGAGAATGGATGCATGATAATGAATACGTTCGCCTCTCTAAACTTGTTGTGTAGTCTCTTTTTCAAAGACTTATTCTTGCCTTTATTAAATTGACGACCGATTTGGCGTTGAGGTCAGTATACCTGCACTTCACTCCAGAGGTCGTGGGTTCGATTCCCACACAGGACAAATCTTTGTGTGCATAAACATGAATATTTGTTCTGGTTTGGGTGTTTTCCTATGTATATTAAGTATGTATTTACAAAAAAAAAGTATTTAAGTATGTTTATCCGTTCTTTAATATCCATAACACAAGTTCTTAGTGATACTTATCTTGGAACTAAAAGAATTGGTGTGATTGTTTGAGAATATTTATTATTTATATTATTATATATTATTTATTAAATGTGCAGAGAAAGCAGTGGTGGCCCGCGGATGGATCGCAGTGCGCACCGGAGGCCGCAGCGCTTTGCTGCCCACATACACGGCCCGGGCTGTGCTGCTAGCACTAGCCAACGCTGCTAACTGGGCCCTCGCCGTCTATGGGTAAGTTATTTGCTGGATCTCACATAAGGTCATCTTGCAAACGTGTGGTCCTGAAAGTAAAGTAATTGAAAATTAAATCATTTTGCATGAAAGTTAAGAATAAAAAAGAACATGGTACTTAAAAATATTTCATCATCTCAGCCCATTAACGTCCCACTACTGAGCACGAGCCTCCTCTCACATATCAAGGTGCGAGGGTATTGGGTCATACTCCACCACGCTTACCCAGTGCGGATTGGCGGAGGCAGGTGTATGGCGTCCTGCTGTTAGAATTTTTTAAGCCGGCCCATTCAGGCCTCTAACATGGCTTAACGACTACCACATTTAATGATAACCGGGACCAACAGCTTTACGTGCCTTCCGAAGCACGGAAGCGCTCGATATCAAATACCACACAAACGGCCACCCATCCAAGGACTGACCTCTGTAAACTCTGCTTTACTTCGGTGATTGTTTCCGACCACCGAGCACCGCGGAGCTACGAGCGCTTCCTAATTACGGCATTACAGGATCTTAAGTCACCAGAGTTTGCATTTATGAGCTAACCTCCTTAATTGTAGAGTCCTCGAATGGTGCCTTGTATAATCCACGGCTTCTGAATTAGGGCGACTGTTGTGTTGTTAATTTCCAGTAAAAATATTTACTTTAATGTTTTATAGAAAAGTGGACAAAAGTGGACCTATTTCTAAAATAAATCCCTTCTAGCCAACCGTAAATGTAGTGAAGAATAGCAAGAAAGGAAGTACAGCGAAAAGTCACTAAGTCCATATTTGACCAAAATTTTGTTTAATCAAATTGTTTAACTTTTTGCACAATTTTCAATATGGTTGGCATTTATATTATTTAAGATATGAAACCAAACAAGCAGAATTATCTCATATCAACCCTAAGTCATGATTTCGTTTAATTTTTAAATCCTTAAACCTACTTCATTCAAGTTCACTCCCAACACGTTTAGACCAAATAGGTGACTTTTCTTTGGGTGACGAGCTACAGTCAAAGCAGCCGAACATAATGTTATTAACGCTTGTACATATTTGTATGTGTATAAATACCCAATACTCTTATTGTTTTTGTTTATGCCTAGATAAGATGTTATGATGAAGAATATGTAATGCCAGTAGATAGTATTTTATGGAATTGTGTTAAAATGGTGCCCACTCAACACATAGAGCGCTATTGAAAAACAATTGGGGAAGCCCCATGTTCAGCGGACTTCTAAAGACTAAATATTAATGAGATGAACATGAAATCATTGGTTGTTAAATATTATTTAACATGGACAAATGGACCGAGATACCCAAGCTTCATTTGATTCAGTTGGCAATATTCCATTTGTTCTAATAATTTTAGCCGCCTGTCGTTGTAAATAAGACCTTCTTCTTCTCTTCTTCGTCGTTCAGGCTTTTTCCGCAATTAGACGACCCATGCGTCCATTTTGCGTAGGATGGTGAGACCTGGATTACTCCAGCCACCCCAAATCCTCCAGGAATCCTATCAGCGCCCTAACGTCGCTGAAGGCTTCCGGAAGGCTGCCTGGTGTCTTCAAGAACCTCGCCCGGCAATCAGCCACCACCCAGCATTCCAGCAAGACGTGTGCTTTGTCTCCTCAGTCCCCATGCATGCTCTGCACAGAGGACTGTTTGTTATACCTATGCTAAAAAGATGTCTGTTAAAGCTACATGACCCGTTAGAGCCCTTGTGACCAGGCGCATTTGAGGTTTTTTAAGCTGCATCAGATTTTTGAAGAATCTTTTTCGATCTTTGGTAGTGCTAGTCTAGCTTGCCTGCAATCCTCCCGGCCTGCCCAGAAAAGATTGTGCCGGTATGAAGTATGATCATTTATTCTGCTTATGAGCCAGTTTATGGGTAGTGGCAAAATTGATTCTGGGCTTGACCTCTTTTCGCTAAATCATCCGCAATACCATTACCCCTATTGCCACTATGCCCTTTAATCCATCTAAGGATTAGTTGATTGCGATGCCCTACTTCATCTTCATGCCCTAATCCACGGCTCCTGAATTAGGGCGACCTCTGTGTTGTTAATTTCCAGCCATCTTCGCAATTGATATTCTGTTATACAGTGATGCAGGTTAGCTTGGATGATGGAGGCTTCAGAGAGGACTGCCATTGGGGCATTCCTACTGCTCCTCCAACACCAGGCTGTTTAACCCCAGGAGTTCTTCCCCTTCTTCGTCCTCCCTAGGTTTGTCTAACTTCATCTCACAGAGTGAAGGGTACTGGTACCTCCGCGTCAGTTGGCTTTCCCTCCGGGGTGGAGGTGGCCTCCGGCTCGCTCACCTCCTGACTGCCCGAAGGTCCTGGGTGATGCCTCGCATAGGAGCCAGTGGTGGCATTCCTAAAAACTACATAGACCGCCCCCAAACGGTAATTCAGCTTACGCTGCCTCGCCAAAATTTCGGGAAAGATCTTCTTTGGAATGCTTGATGTGAGGAAGGTACGCCCAGTATTTTTCTGTTGATGCAGACCATGCATCAACCATTTGGGAATTTTGGCCCATCTGTTGCATATATTGAGCCTCTGTCCAATGAGCGTCCTGTTTGTCTCCACGGTGGACAGGACAATCCTTACCCGCACTTTGCGGAATTTCTTCCGGTTGGAGCACAGCCAGGGCCTCCCCCTCACTGAAATGGGCCAGACAGATTTTTACCCACTGGACAGCAGCAGACAGAAAAGTCGTAGACTGCCCATCAAATTCCGGTCCATCAATGTTCTTGACAGCGATCTAGTCGATGTTTTGGTCGGTGTGCTCTCCCACCTTTGCCGCCATCTCCCGTGACATAAACCGCCGATCAAGTGCCGTTATTGCAATTTCGATTATTGCATTCTGCTTTAAGGCCGCTGCAGCCACGTAGGAGGTCGGCTTCGGTCAGCGTTATTGGCTGAGTTTCAGCTTTTTGGTTTCGATCTTGGGGGATGAAGTCTCGTCCGGTCTCGCTCTTTTAGCATCCGCGCTGCCTCTCACACGTGCCTCACCTCTGCCCTTCCAAGGAGCCGCGACCGTCTCTTTGCTAGGGGCCGGTTTGGCTATAAGCCTCGCTGGCTCCTTGCTCGTCGACGACAGTGGCTCTACCTGCGGTGTTGCCTCCAGCGCTGCAGACTCCTTCTCTATTTTCCGTCTAAGCTTCTTTCAGCTAAGTCTCTCCAGTTTCTTGATCCTGCGATCCTCCCCCAGTTTTACCGCCAACTCACTTGCCCCCTTAATAGGAAGCTTGTTAGCCTGACTGGTAATCCTGGCTTCGAAAAAGCCTGACCAATCCACCAGAGATCTTGGAGTCAATGAAAACGCTTCGAGTGAGTCCTTAGCAGTTTTCATGTGAGTTGAGAAAGGATGATATGCCGTTGCTTTCCCGGAATCCGACACCGCCGGAATTGCGCCGGCTCTCCCCCTTACTGTAGTGCCCTCAAGGTCTCCTTCGACCATAGGTGTTCGTGGAATTGCCATAGCTCTCCCGGATATTGCTGTCCCTTTGGGTTTCCCCTTAGGTACAGCAGCCGCCGGAATTGCACAGGTTCTCCCGCTAGCATCTACGTTATCAGGTTTCCATGCGAGCTGTGGTGTTGCCATAGCTCTCCCGGAACCCGCTTCTTCTATTGATTTCCCCATAGTTGAGGTAGCCGGAATACTTAATGTGAAAGGTAAATAAGACCATTCACCTTAAGTATTTTTTAATGTGAGAATATTTAGAATACATTGTCAAATCAAACCAATCTTTATTTGCATAATAAGTGTAATTGTAAGTACAATTGTAGGTGTTTTACAATTTACGGGGATTGCAAATTGTACTTATAATCTAACTTATTTGTTTATTATAATATTATATATCTTAATACAGTATGTATTTTAATAAATTGATTATCATATATAATAAAATTTAAGAAGGTGTCAAGGTGACTGAGGGACTTTGATCTCGTCTCTATACCGGACTATAGTGTCCATGACTCACTCTCCCCATTTGGCACGTTTCACCTAGAGATATCTGTGCTAAAAGTGAACTATATAGGACCCTTCCAAAGTCAAAGTCAAAATCATTTATTCAAGTTTGGCTCAATAGAGATCTTATGAAAGTCAATGCTAAAAACTTAAAAAATAGTGCGCTTAAGTAAAATTTACTAAAAACTAGTTTAAATGGCTGTAGCAATGTATCCCATCCCAAATCCTCTTTGGGCGTGGGATTATAAAATTGTAAGTATATTTATTGTTGTTTCACAGACTATATGAACACAACAAAGACTTCGCACGCCATCTCCTGGCCATACTGATGGGAAATGCGTTCCTCTACACCTGCTTCTACGTCGGCATGAAGCTCATACATCGCGAGTCGCTCACGATACATACATGGGCGTTTCTGATCGGAGCACTGTCCTGCTGGACTGTAGCTATAGTGTTTTTCCTTGATTCGAGGACCAAGTGGTCGGTAAGTATTTTATTTTGGTATCTAATGAAAGTATACTTTTACTATTTATGCTTTAGTTATTTTTATTTCTAAAAATAACTAAAGCGCTCTTAGTTATTTATTATTTATGATTTAGTTATTTTTATTTCTAAAAATAACTAAAGCGCTCTTAGTTATTTGTGAAAAACTTAACTCATGTTAAGGGAACTTATGCAGAGATCAGATTAGGTCAGATCATGTATGTTGTAGTTTTGTCCAGCGGAAAGTGCTGTCCAACAAATATATGCGGTACTCATAAAGGAAAGTAACAGGTCCTTAAAAGGATACCTAATTGTAACTTGAAATGTAACTGTATCCGCTTATTCGCACTGGTACCGCATCTAAGTTCCTCAAAGACAAAGACTTTTTATTTCACATGAAATATGGTACATGAGTGGTCTTAAAATTTAATACAGTCCGCATATTTCACCAGTAACTGGTATGCAAAAATATAATTAGAGGATTCATATATAACAAACATAAATTTATTGTTCAAAATATTCACTCAGTGAATAAAAACATTTATCAACAAGCCATTTTTTTAAATGAACTTTGAATTTATTCAATGGCATCAGCTTAAGGTTATTGTCGAGCCTATTGTAGACTTTAATAGACATAACATAGCTGTTCTTCCCATAAGATGCAGTAGACATGATTGGCAGAGTCAGTTTATTTGGATACCTACTTGTATCTCTACGCTCTATTTGATATCCTCTTGTCTTGTGTTATGTTTTGGAAGTAGGTCTGAGCCCAGTAGTGTGTAAATTGGCTAAGATGAATAAATAACTAATTATAGGTTAATCTTTTTTTATTTGCTTAATTCACTGTATATTTTTTGTTACAACGGATTTGATATAACTTTACTTGAATTATGGTTAACATCGTACCAGCTATTTTATGATGTGTGATAGCGGCGTAGAATAGTGCCACCCCTCTCATCTTACGGGGAGTCGTAAGAGCCGACAAAGAGTAATCCTACAAGATGATGGTCTGCAGCGACATCTTGCGTACTGACTGGAACTGCGATCACCAACCCGCCCAGCGTGGTGATTATGGTAATCTATTAGAGGCCAATGTTCAGGCAGTGGACCCATAACGCTGATATGATGAAAATATTAATCAATTTTTTTTTCAAGTTTCCCTCAGTAAAGCTCTCATGAAAGTTCACTATATACAGACGCGCCCATTCACTGCGAACAAGCCTGATATTATTTGTCATCATTGTGAAATTCTCGTATTATTCTAACAGCAAACTCCAGCGCAGTCCCGACAACACAACAGGGTGTGTAGCGTGTTGCAGTTCTATGATTCCCACGACGTATGGCACGCAGCCTCCGCCGTCGCAATGTTCCTGTACTTCAACATGCTATTGACGGTAGATGACGCACACACGCATATTCCCAGGGAGGACATACCCGTATTTTAGGGAGTTTCTAAAACAAACTGCTAGTTAACCCTTGGAATTAGTCACAATTTTAATTAGTGTGATATAGACACATTCTTAAATCGAAAGGCACTAATCAAATTAAGAAGTATGTACAGTAACAATCTTGCTATTGTTATTTATTGGCAATCGTATATATTTTTATACTATATGTTAGAGCTTTATGTTTGTGTATATAATTGAAATTTAAAAATATATAAGTAAGTTAGGCTTGCAAAGCCCCATGAGCTTGAGAGTTTGATTATTTTGCGCATTAAATATAATGTACTGATATATACTGGCAACACTAAGGTTTTATTAGAATTTAGATTAATAGAATATTTTTAACGAGGTTTTATTTTAATTTTATTCCTCATACTGACTTTAAAATTAACATTTTAAAGTTGTTAATGTTACTGTTAATGTTAACAAATAACAACTGACTTTAAAATGTTAATTTTAAAGTCAGTCGTTATTTGTTGGTAAATTGTATGGTGTTTTATAGGAATATGTTTACATTCACATTCTGTTAAGGGTGACTCTTCGCTACCCTTAGCACTTTAAAGTATAAACATATTGATCGCAATACTCTCAATGAACAAAAAGCAGTCGTATAAATTATACTATTCGTTTAAATATTATTTTTCAAAATTAAAATTAAGTGAATATTATTGACTAGAAACTTTTTATTATGAACAAAATTATGCTGATTAACTATAAGAAAAATGGTTGTTTGGTGCAAATTTTTGATTAAATTGAGTTAAACGGAATTGCCAACAATTGTGCCAACGGCAACGGGTCTGTTTTAGTAAGACTCCTATGTCCTTCAATTTTGTTCTTTTTCTGTTATGTTAATAAGTTAAGAATGCTCTTTCTTAATAAAAATACCTTGGACTTTTTCTGTTATGTTACTATTTGACTAAAATTAAAGTCTTGTACAATGGTTTATAATATAAAGTAAGTTAAGTTCGGTAATAATAAGTTAAGAATGCTCTTTCTTAATTGAAATGCCTATATTATATATGTCATGTAATGTGACATGCAATAAATGATTAGATTCGTGGCTTAGTTTGATTTGCACTTGCTCGGATATGTTGGCTTCGATACTAAAAATATTTTAAAGAAATCTTTAAAAACTAGTGTTACCAATGTTTATCATCTGATATTGTTAACTTCTATAGACGGTTAATTACGCAACTAGCAAAATTGCTTTATATATAATCCATTTAAGAATTAATCACTCATAAAAGTTTTATATCTTTCCTGACTAGGAAGGTTTATCTTAAAAAGGCATGTCAAAAGACATTTAGTGCTACAAGAACATTCAAATTTTTATGGCCTGTCATCGGAGCCGTGGTGGTCATTTGATGGATATTTTATTCCATACTTTATCGAAATATATCTTCTTTACAATACAATAAAAACTATTTTAAAACTAGACACAAAATCTGATAACTTAAAAATTATTTTGTTTTTTCTGTAGAAAGTGCAAAGGAATAATAATTATAGTGCAACATACAACTACCACCACGTACACAAATGATTTTAGATAATCATAAACCCTGCATGGCAAAAGTTCGATTTAGGAAATCATCAATCCCTCATTATTAAACATGCAACATCATGATCATCCATCCCTCATTCACGAATGTGAAGTGTGTAGGATATCGTCAAACGACAACATGCCGAATTTACTTATTAATCTTACATCATGCCAGTGTAAGACACTTGTAAAGTGCTTTGTTTTTGCAATGACAAGATGATTTTAAGAGTAAAAAGTTATAAACTAGACCATAATACAACCATAAGAACAAATTGTCTTACAAAGTGTACCAAATTCGACACTTACAAATGTTTTAAGTACGCTATATGAGTAAACAAATCATGGTCTTAGGGAACCTGTAAGACCAAATTTTGCTAGTTGGTTGGTGTTATTTTTTTAAAGCGATTGGTCATTAATACAAGGAACACATGGCCCAAAAAGAGCATTGTGATGAACAAAAAAATTTGTATCAATTAGATCTCGGAATTAATTTATAGAAATAATCTAAATTTTATGTAATTATAAATTAGCTTGAGAAAGCAATCAAAGCGCAGAATTTTAATGTATGTATGTTTCAAAGAGCTTACTTAGCCTCAGAAATTTTTATTTAAGTTCACCAGTTTATTAAACTTAATATTGTTAAAAAAATACTTTTGTCTATGTTTTTACTATTTTTTTCCAATTATTTACTAAACTTTTAAAGTCGAGGAGTGCTTAATTATTACGTTATAACAAGATAGTGTAAGTATAGGTATGGAAGCATACTAAATCTCGGGTCCTAAATGAGCTATTAAAAGGTACACGACGATCATTAAAATACCTAGATCCTATATTGTCCACTGAGAATAGCCATTAATGGATAATCAGAGATTCAGGCGTTATTCGCAGAAATAAAATAAGTCATGATGACGTAGATATGCTTTGATATTTTTGTAACGCGTCATGCGATGAGTGTTATATAAGTATTATATCACAATTAGCTTTTAGTTTACATTCAAAGATATGGTACCGTACAATTTAAATTTATGTGTAAAACTATTTATGGTTGGTAGGCTTGTGTTAATTTATAAAACAATATGATATGAACGATTATTTGTGTTAAAATCATTATTTTATACTAATTAATATAGCATAAGTATTATAGTTACGTTATGCAGGCGACTAAGGATCGCTCAATGTGAAACTCTATTAGGGGGGCCTATGTTCAGCAACGGAGGTCAAACGGCTGAGATGATGTAGTATTATATATTTTTTTTCTTTATGCTTTATTTTAGCTGTAGGATATTTGAAAAACCAAGGTATTTTTAGTTTTTATATTTATTGTAAGTTAGTTCCTGTGTTATTTAAAATAAATAATTTAGTATAAAGTGTTTGGCACATTATAATTGCCACAGTTTGAAAATTGTGATGGCAAAAGGGTGCGCTTAGTATAATTAATTTACACTATGTGTTAAATACTATTGATAACAAATAAATATACAATGGCGCCTTTGTGCACGTGACCGTATCGATTAGTCTCTATATTTATAAAAAACATATAGAAATATATTAAAACTTCTAAGTGTGAGGTGTTTTGGTGACCTTACTTAACATTTTAACCATATCTCTAAATGGTCGATGTTACGTTTTGTCCTATTTCCGTGACTAGATTAAAAAGTAAAAAACAATCACTAACATTTTAAATTAAAAATAATTAAATTTAAAAAAGAAATCAGGGATATTTACATCCATCTTTACTGGTTAAAAACAGCTAACCATTTACAAAAAAATGTTGGTAATTAATTATAACAAAGGCCAAACAGTTCCTCTTTGGCCTGTATTAGCCGTCAGAATTTTTCTAAATATTCTTCAAAACATATCAATTAATCATTAAAAGAGGACGTTTAGTGAATTTTGCTCTAAAAAATAATTATTGTATAACTCAAATTTTATCTGAGCTCACAAACGTTTCACTATTAGGCACGAGCCTCCTCTTATACCCTAAGGTGACAGGGATTTGGGTCATACCTGGACCCAGTAGATTTGTTTGGCCTTTTTTATAATTTATTTCCAACAATGTTCCGTAAACTTGTAGTTGTTTTAAAGTAGTAATGATGATGAGATAATCCCTATTTTGTTTTTAATTTAATATCTTTTTAATTAAAGTTGTTAGTGAGTAAAAAAATTAGGGTCGTTGTACTAGGGCCTATAAATAAACTATGAGTCAACAATGACATCAACTTAATAGCACATTACACAAATTAAATGTTCTCTATTCAATAAGTGTGGACTGAAATACACTTACTATTGAAATAAACTAGGATTGTACTCAGCGCAGTTATGTTGCAATTTTATAATACATGCTTTGTTCTACTACAATATTTGGAACTACTTTATATGAATAAAATTAAAATTTGAAGCTTAATGTGTAGTTTCATTGCATTTCGGACATTATTAACTATTTAAAAATAGGCAGAGTGTAAGGTAAACTGGCATATGCAATGCTGTGTGTGCTCAACAAAGTAAAGCGATACTTACATACATCGTACTTCTCACCAAGGGCACGAATTGTGCTCAAGAAGTCGGAAATTTTGGGCATAAAGCACAGCAGCGACCGTAAGCTGCCAATTTCACTTACGAGTTATTTTCATCAATTTAATTGGTCAGATCTGCGATATGATTTTAATTATTATTGATGTACTTATTTTCTTTTTATTGTTTTACGCGGAGAAACCGAATAGATAGGACAATGCACCAAAGTTATTCTGAATCTGGACAAAATACAAATAGTGAAACAGTCTCGGGTGATATCATGTCCACGACATCGGATGTTTCTTTCACGACATCGCGCCAAGAAACGGCACAATCAACATCGGTCAAATCTTCATCATCATCATCGGACAGTTCGGAATCAATAATCAGTTTACTGCTGAAAATGGTTCTAGACGGGCCGGAACATTTCAGTACTCTCTGACTGTAACTGATGGTAACGGCAACTCTAATGTGAAGATTATAAGCAAAAATATATTTTTAAATACTTTGTGCATTGGTGCATTTTCTGTTAGAGAGTGGGTAAAACTTAGCGACCATGAAATGCAAGAATCGAGTGATAATGCAATATTATCTCAAACTCCAGACACTTCAAAAATTGATAGATTAGCAAAGATGCACGAATTTTTCGACTTTTTGCTCAAGATGCCCTCGCATTATAACAGAATAAATACAAAAAAAAGGAGACTCCGTCCACAGTGCCATTGAACGTAAATTAAAAAGTCGTTTGATACATCTCCCCATCGACTACATATCAGCCACCATTGAAGCAAGACGAAAGCCTTTTCCTTACGAGGCAAATCTGGTTGAACATGACTTTACACTGAATTTTGCAAAGTCGTCATTATTTCAGTATAATTCCATCGGACCTGGCCGTAAACCAGGTGATCCTTTTTTTTTTGTTATACTTCGGTAACAAAATGCATTTACGCACTGCTTTCCGGCCAAAGGGGGGCCGAAAGGGGGTGTGGGACTCACCACCGACAAACGCGACTGCCAGCAATAATACCCACTAAAAATCTTCCGACGACGCCCGCCGCTTGCAGAGAAAAAGGCGGGGGCCAGTACCTGGGTTGCAGCGTCTGACACCCCGCCTGCGGCCAACGTCCCTCGGACCGAAACCGGGAGGACCTCCTCAGGGAGGCGCAATGGACGCGCCTCTCATAAGTACCTTCTTGTGCGACCATAGCGTGTGTATCCGACTTCTCGGAGGGTCTATGGTTAGACAGCAGGGGCCCCCTGCCCCCGCTGCCTAAGACCCTCCTGGCGCTGCTTGGCAGGACCTCCTGGCCTACCCACTGCGCCCTCAATAGGTCCCTCTTAATTTCCCCCCCGGTAGACAGTGCTAAGGGCACCTAGAGTCGCCAACCTCTGGGTGATACCTTTTCCCGGCCTCCGGGAGGTACTCAGCCCCCCCACCACGACAAGGTGGAGACCTGTTCGGAGGGGAAATCTGGAGATTCTAAGGTAACCGACATCAAGGCACACTTATATCACCCAGCAAGATTCATCAAATTTAAGATCGATTTCAATGAGGCTTGGCAAGTTTTTCCACAAAAAACGTTAATAACATCGTCGTTAAACACTCAGGATTCTAAATTCAAGTAAGAAAATTTACAAAATTTACAGATAAATTAGATTCTGATGGTCCTGATTTACCAATTATTTGTTTTTGATAAAACTTCGCAACTGTATTTTGCCTACGCCAGTTGCCCCTCGCGAGAATATAGGTACTTGCAAAATTTTAAAAGCATAATTCCAGTCGATTGCCATACCTTCTACGATAACCTGCCGCACGTTTAGATCTCATTCATTCTCATTTGATTTCATTTATTTTGATTGATAGATTTGACTGATCTCATCTGATTTAAGTAAATATTTTATATTTTTAGTAGATAAGCATTCTATTCTAAAGAGTTAGACTAATGGTTTGTCGGCCAAGTCGTATAATTGACCTCAAAGCACTTAGTAGTCAACTTGGCAGCTTACGGTCGAGACATCTTTGGACAGCAGGAGGACCTGAAGATGCGACGGTCGCATCTGCCGTTGTTAAGACCCACACCTACAGAAATGTAGAGGTCTATTCTTTGTCCTGTATTTCTCCATGACGATCGTTAGGGCGAAAACAGGGTCCATTGTAACATGACCAGGGCGGAAGCCATACTGACACTCTTGAGACAGCACACTCTTGTCGGATCCGGGAGTCAACAATCCACTCTAAGACCTTTATATAGCAATAGTTTCCACACTCCTGCACAGACCCATTGTCTTTAAACTCCATCTGGCTGGTAACCGTATCTGGTTAATGAATTTAGTTAAGAAGCCTTCCATACTTCACTGGGGACTCTATCGTTTCCAATAGCTTTTCAAATCTACATGCGACGAACTTCTTCAGGCGTTATCGGTAGCGCAAGTCCTTGATTCGGAGGAAGGTCCGGTGGTTGCACATCTTTATACGGCTTATTCTGCAGCTCGTGGAACTTGCTAAAGCCACCTTGTTAAAGAGCTTTTGCCCCTCAGATGATTCCAACTTGTCATAAAGTGGCTGTAAGTGAACTGGCTCTGGCTATAGCTCTTTTTTTGGCTCGTTTTGCAGCCTTGTATGCGTCGCGATCTTCAGAAGAGTTGGGCGCTTGCCACATTTTAAAGATTGCTTTCTTCACCCCTGTCTCTCTCTGAACTTTGTCGTCCCACCATCATGTTTCTTTGTCACATTTGCGCCGACCCCTCGACATCCCCAGTACGGCCTACGCCGCCCCTGTGACAGATGCCTAAATCTTATCCCTGGACTGGTTCACCATCAGCTGCAGCAAGCATCTGGGACTTGGCTACATCAAGCATGCACCATCTGATTTTGCGTGGCAAGCGCTTCGGGTTTGTTTTTGGGCTTCACACAGTACGTCGGCCAGCGCCGTCAGCGTCAGAGTCAGCGTGCCAATGTTCGTGCAACAATATTTTTTTTAAGTTTGACATTCATAAGAGCACGAACTTAAATAAATGATTTTGAATTTGGAGCCAGCCTTCACGTTCTCTAACGTTCAAGTTACTTCTTTAAATTTCTTTATTATAATTAGCCCTGTTTATAATCTACGCGTGAAAATTTAATGACTGTGTTGATTATATAACAAATAGTTCATTCGACAGCTCAGTTTTAAAAAAATGCTATAGCTTAACCAATGTCCTTGAACTTTACAAAAGACCTACCTATATAACATCTTATAGAAATCGATAGGTTAGTATATCGGGTTCGCAAATTGTATGTACCGACATATTTTGTTTTTTATGTAATAAATTTTATATACACGAAAACGTTACTTCTAATGTAGGTACCATAACATAGTTAATATATCTATATTAATTTATATAACCGTGCATGAAGATGACCTAGCCTTAGTAGGGACATGTCGATGCCCCAGTGCCCTAGATGCCGTGTGCTTGCCCGGGTCGGTCACAGCGCATGTGCAAAACCTCTCAATGGTTTCCACCACTACGCTGTCGGGGTAAATCATCAGGGAGATGTGCGTATTAATATTACAGAATTGTGTGGAGAAAATTCTTTCTTTGATAATAAAAAAAATATTTATATATAGTTATAAAGCAATTTGGTGATACGCAGGAGTATCTTCAAACTACTTTCTTTACTTTATTTCGACATTTAGTGTGTATATTTCATTATATAAAATTAAAAACCTTTAGAAAATTAAGATAATTTTCACTGCATATTTTGCATAGTTTTGCGAGACATAAATAGGTAAAACATTTATTTTACATATCTTTATTCAAGTTATTGAGCCAAATTTATTGAGAAATTCAGGGTGGAGAATAAATTTCTGCGCTGGCAACTTTTCCCGCTTTTGTTGTTCTAAAAGAAAAATGGCCGACTCATCTAACGTCAAAACTCCGAAGACGGAGGACTGCTTACGCAGAAAACGTGTGATTTACCGTGGAAATTGTTAGTATTTGGGAACCTCTGTTGACAGTGAAGTGTTAATGTTATTAGTGACTAAAAAGACTTTGTGAATTCACTGAAACATTAGATGGTGGATATCAAAACAGAAGTGTTTTTCTTTAGGCTTCATAAATGCACAGTAAGTATTTTCGTGTAGTTATTGCTACAAATACCTACCAATTTACGCTTCTATTTACTTTATACTACAATGAAAACAATATACTATAGACTAATAAATATATTATCACCTTAATCATCACCGTTGACCACAAGATCACGTAACAACATAATAAAAATCCTTGATGAAAACCTTGTATATTCTCATCCTGCACATTTCAACCTTGATCAGTTGCTACTCGGACGATCTTTAATAATTAGGTAATAACTCAATGAATGAGTGTTATCAATAGCTTTATGACTCGTACATGTCATCACTGCCCAAGAATAGAATTTATTGCTTAAATGCGTCCTGATCTATGATCAGGTTAAAAAATAATTATATATTGCATTGAAAACTAAAAGTAAATCGGAATAAATTGTATAAGCTTTACCTCTAATTATTTTTATAATTGTCATAATAATAATATTAATAACAATAATTTAACTTATGCACAACATACCATGCATGTTTCTCTATTATTGTAATAATTTGGTGAACTTACAAATCAGTATCTTTAACTCCTAGAAAGCAAATACATTTAGCCCCATTAAATGTGTATTCTGTTGAGATTCAACTTTTCTTGTTGAATTTATTAAATAAAAATAAAATAAAATATGTTATAAAATGCCATTTTATTTGACATAAAGACATAAAAACATATCATTATTGTATACAAAAAATGAAAAACTGAATCTGGTGTTATTCTCTTGTAACAATTTTAATTTTAAGAGTTTGGTTTCCAAATAACTGAACTATTCAGAAAAAAAAGAGTAATTGTTATGTTATAATTAAGGGGACTTATTCTACAAAAAAAAAAAAAGTAATGTGAAAACTATTTAATAAATGACATTTTGAGATTCCATTCATCATGTCTTGATCACATTATTCTCAACATTCCTATTATAAGAAATTGGGTGGGAACAGTATGTAACACTTTAGTTTTGTACAAAATTTCTGCTTGCCTGCAGTCTTCAAATTCGCCGTACTACTAGATGTAGTAATTTAGGTGGCCAATGTCCATTCCAACATTGAAATGGGTAATGGAGAGTTCTGAGGACAGTCGCCGTTGCACAAATGCACTGCCCAGAAATTTTTGGCATTAACTTGAACAGGTTATCAAATCCTGACTTAAAACACACAATCAGGAGTCAGTTCAGATTGTCTATTAGTTTTGTGAGCAGCCTAACTCAATGCACAATGGAAGCATACAAAAGGAAGGGTCTTCCAAGCAGTGCAGACAGTGACAATAAATGTCAGCTTTAGTACGGAATTGCTGCTCTTCCGGCTGCTAGCTAGGATGCCTCAAGCAGGATGGCCAGCAGGTTAATTAATTTGAGCTCTATATGTGCTCTATGCATCTGGAAGTATGTGAACAGCATTGAGAAAATTCAAAAGAAATTTACTAGATATCTATACTGTAAATTTAGGTTAGCCTATTGTGACTATGATCAGCGATGCTCTACTCTTCATCTAAATAAAAATAAGATACCTTTACAGTTGCAAAGACAAATCGCAGATTTGTGTTTATAAAAAAAAGTTGCTCAGAATAAAATAGATTGTTTGGAACTTATGAGTAAGGTTTGTCTTTCGGTCCCCTTGCATAACCTACATTCTAGAAGAAGATTGCTTCACACCCTATTTTCACATACAAATTATAGAAAAAATAGTTTTATGGTTAGATCCTCTACAACTTTTAATAAGTGGTCTAATGATTTTGACTTGAATCTCTTTTTTGGATCTCCAGATAATGTTAAAAGCCTTACTAAAAATTGAAAAACGAAGCTAGTTTGTCAAATTTGTTTAAAGCTAATAGGGTAAACCACCCAATTATTGGCACTTTAAGCAATACGATTTAAGAAACCTTTTCGAAAATGTAATTATTTCCTTTAGAAATTGTTAATTATGTATTCAGATTAATCTACATATTGTGAGGATCATATCGACTATACTTTTCACAGTATCTGTTGCACTGTTGCTGCCACTTATGTTTTTGTCAAAATAGGCCTTAAGTAGTTATTTGTCACCTGTAAACATATTGTTGGCACCTAATCCACTAATTATTGGCATAGCAATAAATTAAAATATAGTAGACTAAACAGCAAAATGCCACCAGAAACATGTTGATTTGTTTATATAATATATTATATGGATTTATAAACATATTGAAGATCATGTTTAATCAAAATAATCTATGGTATAAACAGAAGAAACAAGAAGCCAAAATTAACAAAATCTTAAGAAACAACCCACATAACATAATAGAAAACTTGTTGCGGCTTGAAATAAGTTTTAAAGTTTATATCTGTTTAAATTAACTGGTGTGTAGTGTTGCCAATTAATAAAGACCATAGACCAAGTTTTTCTTTCGACAGGACACAGATAATGGAATATATATATTATTATTTTTTTGATTATTGTTAAGAGTGCCAATAAGTTGGAGTGGTGACAGCAATAGGGCATGTTACCCTAAGTGCAAGCTTGTAATTAGCCTATTATCATTTTATAATATGCATAGGGATCCTACCAAGACCTAAGAAGCCCAAGCCAATCTCACCTGCAAGTGGTGCACCTGCCGATTAACGGACGAGACTCTGGCAAACATAATAGTGCCCGGTAAGCGGCAATAGGCTCGTCACCTATTACATGGGACCAACTATATATTAAATTAACAATTGGCGACGTGTGAGCGTATAATATGCCTCTGCCTCGGGGTAACAGGCGTGAATGTATGTGTGTATGTGTATGTCATTATTTTACAAGTATTTTTATGTTGTAAAAACAGCTGTAAACTTTCCAAATAAAATAAAAAATAAAACAAAATGTGCGATCGGTTCCAGGAACGTGACCTGGGAGAAGCACAGATATTTGCACTTATAGTGATGCTGGGCAGGTGTCTAATGCTGCACGCTGGTAGCTAGATGGAGGAGCCTAACTCTACAAGCTGATCTTTCTTTATGTCTCGATGTTGTTTAAAGAATCGCATTCTTAAGATTCGAGTCTTTTGTATGACTTGACTCATTGTGAATTAATGGGCGATTGGCTCGATCGGCCCACTGAGTCTTGGAACTCATTTAACAAAATTATAAATTAATATAGAGTCTTTTGCAATGCTGAGAAATACTTAATAAAAAGGCAACACATTAAAACCAACCAATATAACAGGATTGCTTTAAAAGCGCTTAGCAACAACAGACCTTTAAAAATATAACAAATCATTTGTGACATCTATTGATTTTGCATTTATAGCTTTAAATATAAATTTATATATACACCATAAAAGAGTTAATATCAACTGCCAAACAAGAATGTAAATGGAAACACTTGGCCTTTAAATTTAAAGAGGTGTCTGTAAAGGTGACAAAGATAATCTCAGCAGTGCTTGAAAACAAGTTAAAAAAACTAGAATTTATTAAATTTACACTAAACATAGTTGCAAGGAGACTAGATCTCCATTTTACAGGCAACGCGTGTTTGTATCTACCCTTAAGATGGTATAAATAATTATACAAGATCTTAAAGTTTACTTACTTTGAGGTCTGCTTATTTTCATACAAACAGACATAATGTGACGCCTCTTTCCCGTAGGGGTAGGCAAAGATCACATCCTTCCACTTGCAACTATCTTGGTACACTCTTTTAGCTTCATTCACACTCATTAACCTCATACACGCCCGTCGGTATAGGCAACTTTTGACCTGCCCTTTCTCCAAAAATTTTCTGAATTTGGTCATGCACTTCCAATCACTTGTCCATCATAAATCACTTTCGTTAGTCTACTTTCATTCATCCTCTCAACATGACCAAACCATCTAAGCATACCTTTCTCAATTTTTGTCACTATTTTTTACATATTTGCTTATTTTCTTCTTTGCTTTATTAACATGAATTTATTGTAAATGAAATAATAATATAGGACTAACCTCTTCAACATATGGAAATGTAGATTATATCTGGGACTAATAAACCAATATATTAGCTCAGATCATTATCTATTTAAGTCCAGATATAAATCTGATAAATTGATTGGATCCTAATTAAGCTTAGTGCGTGTAAAAGTCACAGAGAAATTAATTGAAATTGTCAAGAGTTTTATATGGATTGTTTGTTTATTTACATCAGGAATATTCATTTATTTGCCATAATGCTTACAGATTTAAAATTTGTATAGCGAACTCTGCACTAACCTTGGCTCGTATTGCAGAGTCCAGACCATTATTACCAATACTAAAATTTATTACATTTGTGATTTATTGCAGCAAATAATATTAGAATGTTATTAACCACATGGTTCTAAATTGTGGTAGTCATTTTAAACATTCAAAAGTAAACTATACTTGTATCATTGAAATATTATAACTTCCGAGGAGATGACCTTTAAGGTCACTCGTTTTTATTAAACTGTGTTAAACTCAATTACATTTAGTAATTTAAGCGAATATGTGTAGAAACGAAAAACAAACTAAAATTACATTGCACATGTTATGAGGCCTATATTTTTACTTTTTGATTAATTGTTAAACAAATTTATTTTTATTGAATAATTAATATCAATAAGTAGTAAGCTTTCCTGTTATTTTGTTTTTATAAATGAAGTTTGAGGGTATCAAGACAAGATCAATATAAAAAATATTTGAATATTTGATGGCAACAAGCAAACGAAGTAGAGGGCCGCCTCCCACCCGAAAGACCGGTGTACTGGTCAATTCGACTTCGGATCTTAATTGGATGCAAGCGGCACTAGATCCATCAACGTGAGAAACAATTGGGGAGGCCTCTGTTCCGCAGTGGACTTCAAATAGTTGAGATGATGATCATGATGATGAACTTATAGCTCTAGGACTTTATGCGGCACCTGTTATAAAAATGGGCACTGGACATTAACAGTACCTAATAATTAGCGCGTTCGCCGAATCTTAAGACCCGTTTTACGCCTCTTTTCAACATCCCATGCTATAATCTCCTAGAAAAACATCTTACTTATTTAGCAAACTTATTCCACAAACCGGAGTACGCGAAGTAAAGTGTCTTTTTGAAAAGTACCATATGCGCTCCTGACATTTTTAAGGTATGAGGAGTTTTATTTGCCGATAGCGAGGGTTGCGGTGGTAGAAAAAGGCAGTTGGCATCATATCAAACTCAGAATATACTCTATTTTACCAGAGGTACACACAAAAAGGAAAAAATCTCGTCTGGCGTAAGGGTTCGTTTCCACATGCAAGCATTATCGACTATTCTCAGTGATCATCTTTGCCGCGCGAATGGTACAACGTTTATAGATGCATTTCAATGAGACGTGTATGTGTGGTATCCTTTTTTATTATTAACAAGAAATTTAACTTAATTAGCTGGCATCCTAAAGTAATCCTAAAGTTCAAAACAAGGCGTTTAGATGTATTAAAATAACACGACAGCATCAGAAGTCAGACGAGTGGCATTTAGAGAAAATCATTATGTTATACCTTTTTTAATTGTTACGCCACATTGGCTAAGGTTTAGTAAATTTACTATTGTTTAGGATTATAAATAACCGATGTGTTTGGTTTGGAGAGCCCGAGGCGTGATGATGAGAAAATTCGCAAGTTAGACAGACTTTGCGGTAGTAACCATTAATAAAGTTATTTATCATGTAGGTACGTATGACACATTTCGTTTCAGTGACCATTCATAATGAGTCTTGTTGATCTGCCAATGGTAGGTCAGTGCTCTTCATGACGCAAGCTTCTGAGTAAGATTGATGCTTTCTTCACGTTTAACCTTTCACAAGGATGTTTTAATAAAATTACCTTATACTTGTCGTTCTCTTTAAGGATATTAATGTTGAGCTAACTTTATTTTAACACACTTTTTTAAACCTAACTTAAATGTGTTAACTTAATTTTTATAAATAAAATTTTTGGATCTGTTTATTGTTCTTAGATTATTGCATTATATAATCGGTGTGTAGTGAATAAGAGCTACTCACCAGCAAGTGTAGATACGAGTTTATGTGGTTTTATAAATTAAGTGGCGCTGTTAGACTTTATATAGAGCGAATTCATACTTGTTGGCCCTATCAAACTTGTTTTTATTTTAAATGAAAAAGTGCACTTTTTCTGAGCCACCCTTTATTTTTTAGGTCGATTGTGTCAAACTGTCTTTAGACTAGACTTGTTGTGACAAAAAAAGTTTGAAATTTAAAACCGTAAATACTTTCATCTAACATTAAAATATACTTATGGTTTTTTTTAAATTACTTTCTCTGTAGGAATTTCTCAAGTAGCCCAAACATTCATTCTACAAACATGAAATCAAAAATACTACTTAATCGTTGTGCGAATTGCTTCAAATATGGACGAAGCATTTTAATAAAAAAAATATAACACAAGGTGGCAGTCAAGTATGCTCCCTAGCTTATGGAAAAAATATGCAGTATATCGACGCTTTGTAATCCCAGAATCGCTAGGGATAGCGCGGTGCCGACTCTTTAAAAACTGATGAGCCTGCTATTTTGGTTTATTTAATTATCGTTCTAAAGGTTCTTGCAGGTCGTCGTGCGCTTTATACCGTGCTCCACGATACCAAGCGCTCTAATTTTTTTAAACTTATTTCCATTAACCAAAATGTGGTCAATAAGACGTGTCACATAAACAAAAATTACATTATATATTTATTATTGTTTTAGCGTATATTATTATGCTGTTGCTTAGACGTTTGTATTGCGGAGGTCATAAGCAGTCCGTCCATATACCAGATTTTGACTGAATTTCAGTTATAATTCAGTCAAAATCTGGTTTAACCAGTAAGCAGACTTTTAGCCCTAAGCTTAAGTCTAAAACAACCGGGACAATTCTAGGATATGATGATCTCTAGGTGGGAAGTTTTGAAGAGTTCTTGCAATTTTTGTGTATGTTATTATTCTTTTATTTATTTTAATGTAGCATTATGTTGTTGTCTAGATGTGAGGGCTGAGATATGTGGGGCGCGGAGGCGGGGTTATGGTGCGGCGCGCTGGCGGCCGCCGCGCTTTTGCTGGCGCTACTGCTGCGCCGCAGACGCAAGCGGATACAGGGCTTAACGCACCAGGTAATACGACTCACAATACTGTATTCTGGAAAAGTCAACGATAATGTCCTTCCAACATTTCACACGTTTTACTCCAAACTAAGTGAAGCCTTTTATGTATGTGCTATAAAAAATGTACACGCATTTTAGATATAGAACCATTTTTATCTAGATAATTTTGCAATTAAATGTATGTCTCAAAGGAAAACTATTCCATGACTTCTGAATGTACTTGTAAAGATCTAAATGTTGACAATATTAAATTGGTTGAACCATGTCGAGGTTTCCTAGTTATTCTGGTAAATTTGGTAGCTCTAATATTAAGTAAACTAGACAAATGCGTCTCAACAAAGCTTAGCTTGATTAAAAGATTTATCGAATTCTGCCTTATTAATACGTAAAATGCGATCTTAAGAGCTACCTGATTCATTTAGTCTCTGACTTTATTTAATGTATGAGTACATTAAAGATTAAATTAGACGGAACACACCACTAAGAAAAAAATAATATAAAAGTGGGGGGGGGGTCCAGCTATAATTCTGAATGTCACAATAACTAGGGAAAAATAACGGGGGCCATGCGTTAGGTAGATATCCGAGAAGGATATTTTTTCTTTAATTCAAAAATTGGAAATATGTTGTTTTTTGTTTCAGGTGCACATAGTCCATTGGTCGCCGGCAGCATCACGCAGGGATTCGCCTCGCGGCTCCTTACCCTCCGTGCGCCGCGCCCCCGCCTCCGATCCCCCTCAAATTATTATTGTTCAGAACACCACCCAAAATACACTTGCCCAAACATCAGAACAGTCGTCTACCACACCCACTGTCACAGTCTCCACTGCTTCTAACCAACCATCTACTTCTGACATCAAGGGCATCCCGAAACTGCCACTTCCTGAACAGTGGATACATACACGACCGTTAGATTGTAAATACACTTCAACTATTCCGCGTCCTTTAGCCCAAATCGTTAACAACGATCTAGGGGCTGATTTGACAGAAGAAACCCGCGCAAAAATTTACAGCGCGACACGCTCTCCTTCTTTGGAGAAAGACGACAAATCTCCTTTTCTAGGAGCCGCAAAATCAGATAAAGAAGTGTTCGGTTTTGAACCGGACGTTGTAGAAAAACTGGCGAACGAAGCTAGTAATATGAGCGAGATGACGTCCTCTAAAGAAAATGATGAAAGTCAAGACTCGCCTGGCAACTTAAGGCGATTTAGATCTGTTTGCACTAGATTAAACATGTGCAGTGTTAACGAGAGTTCTTATCTCGAGGGGCACCAAGAGCGACTCGAAATGCAAAATTCTCCAAAAAATTTGGAATGCAGTTCCGCGAAGGAAAAATCTTCAGCTCCGAAATTTGACTTCTCGCCCATAATTTTAGCGGACTGCATGACGTCTCCGCGATTTTTTACGCCTCCTGAAGCAGTTTCTCCGAAGTTTTTTGCCGAACCTTCTCCTAAATCCGTTTACTATGACACCGTGAGATCGCCCAAATTTTTCCCCGAAACGCCTCGTGACGTAGACGCTCCGCAATCTCCCAGAACTTTAGGTGGCAATTTGAACAGAAGTAATGGTTTTGATAAACCTAGTTCACCACGAGTGTTAAGTGCCAAAGCGAGCCCAAAAATTTACAGTTGTAATAAAGAAAATTACTTCACATTCGACCAAGTACATTTGTCAGATGAGGCAAGAGCTTCACCTAGACCTAAAAGATATGGAGGAAGAAATTCCATTGAAAGAGAGTCTTTTACTCCACCATTTGATAAAGACGCAAAAAAATACAGAAGACACAATAGTTGTGATACGAATTATAAAAACGTAGATCTGAATATTTCTATCTGCGAAGATAATAAAACAAGCGATAAAAAATCTGAGGGTATTGATAAAGATGTAGTCGATTGTTGTGCTCAAATCAATTCTTTGTTAGTCGAACCTGTAGAAGATAAAAATGAGTTGACACCCACTCACTCTTCTTCTGCTCAAGTTAGAAGGCAGAGATTAAAGTCTATATCTCTTGATTCAGATAATGCAAAAATTATAGAACAAAATTTAGGTTTGCCTATAGCGAAACAAATGAAAGATCAAATGAATGAAGCATATAAAAATCAAGACGTTAGTTCTTCATGTGAAAGTATGGATAAAAGAGATCAACAAATATCGCCTTCGAGTGAAAGACCAGTCTTTAAGTTTGATGACGAACAAAAATGTAAAATCACAGAAGATGAGCCCAAATCTCCCGACCTTAAACAAAGGAAAGGCTTGCGGCAAAGTTCTGATACCCAATCATTTATAGATATGCCTAGATTTTCGCCTAAAGAGTTCGAAATTACAGTCACTTCTGAAGAAGGAGCCACCACACTGGCCGAAACTCAAACGAAAAAGAAGGGAAAGAACTTACGAAACTTAACGATAGATTTGACGAAACGGGACAGTGAACTAGAGAAAGAATTATTAGAATTTGAGAAACTATACACAGACGCTGAGGAGAAGAAAGTGAAAACTCCCACTTTAAAAGTCAAAGCTATATCTTTAGACTCATCAGAAACTGTGAATTTATCTTTGCCTAAGCAGAAAACTTTAGAAGTCCCGCAAAATTCTGTCTCAGTCCCTAACACACCTAAACGTCAATTAAAAAGAATATTAGCCCAGAAAAATATAAAATCTGATATAACTGGAGGGAAAATGGGTTTTAATTCTATACAATCTACGGCAGATCATAGACGATTACTTATGAAAGGGCAAGACAGTGGAATATTTCTTAAAGAAAATCATGCAACGCTTATGTTGTACCAACCAGGTTCTTCCCGACTGGGATCCCGAACTATGGGTTCATTTGAAGAGCATGGTTCAGATGTAGACCCGGCACCAGAAATTAATATCTTGGGGACTGATAATAGATATCATATTGAATGTGGATCATCTTTAGGATCAAATCTATTAAATTACAAACAGAACTTAAGCGTTTCTAGTACAAATTTAAAAACTTTACCTGAAGGGGTACCTTCTGACGATTTTGAACTTAGTGCTGAAGACGAAAAGCTCTCAAAAAAACTACATAGAAGGAATTCGAATCAGAGCATAATGCTTAGTTCTCACAGTTTGCAATCTTCCAATTGTTCACTTAGTAGCGCTGGTACTTCATGCCACAATTTAGCTTGCGTTAGAAATAGCATATCAAATTTCAGCCTAAACACTGATAACAGACAAAAGAAATTTTCTTTGGAACGTCGTGATTCTAACGCTTCAATGATCAATCCTGAGCATTTGACGTTAACGCCAATTACAGTGATATGCTCATCCAACTCTAACCTTTCAGGAGAATCCAAAAACGGTTTATTACAACGACGAGGATCAAATAACAGTCTCTCGTTAAATATACAATCGTCTACGCCAATTAGTCGTCATTCTAGCAACAGCTCTTTAAATAAAGATGCGATACAAAGTCAGAAAAAAGGGCTACTTGAAAGGAGAAGTTCCAATACATCCTTAACATTAAATATAAATAATTCCAACCCTCAATTATCAGGGAATAGAGGTTTAAGTATCTCAAATTATAATCTTAATGGATCCACGTGTAATTTAAGCCGTTATAACAGCAATTTTAGCATTGATAATCCACCAGCAGAACCACGAAAAGGAATTCTGGAAAGGCGAAGTTCCAATACTTCTTTGACTTTAAACATAACTAATCAACTTCAAGAACCACGAGATATAGAAATCGATGAATCAATGTTAGATCCAAAGTTAAAAGATCAACCACAGAAAGATAAACACAGAAAATCATTAAGTACAGAGAATTTGATACCTAAATCTTACAAAAACAGACCGCGATTAAGGTCTTCCGAACAAGGTGTAGGTTTTGGATCGCACGATAATTTGTGGTCTACGTGTTACAATACTGATGAGTATCCTCAAAATTTGACTTACGTTTGTGGTGATCAAGAAAATGAGATCATCTATGCCTTCGGTCGTCAAGAAGAGCAAACATATCAGCAGGGCTTCATTAGGAATATTACAACAAAACCTCTTAGCCCTCAAAGTACATCAGAGGACTTTAGATTATATTTGGCAAACATGCAACATCTCCAGATCGCTTCTAGCGTGCTAACTCGGAAACAACTTCGCGATATGAACGATGTGTTCCAAAATGGATATTCAAAAGTAAAATGTCATAGTTTGTCAGAAGGACAGCATTCTTGTCCGAATAAAGTGGAAGATATGTCGAAAGATAATCCCCAAATGGTTATTCCTGAACCGATGCCATCTCAGCCGTGCTCTGAATACCAGAAAACGTTGTTGAGGAATTTGCATCAGGAATTTTGGGATATGCCGACAAACTTTCAGGAGAAGCCAATCGTATCTGGATCGCATCCTAAGAATAGATATAAGACGATATTGCCTAACGAGCATTCTAGAATTATACTTCGAGGAGATGTCGGCGAAGGATATATAAATGCCAATTTTATTAGGGTAAGTAATTATTTGTACTTGGGTTAGACGTAATAGTAAAGTTGTCACTCTCCTCGAGTATTTGTTAATACTCATGCGTTATTACGGTTGAGGGGGATTTGGTTTAGCCAGCTGACGCGAGATTAGTACAAAGACGAATTAAATCGCTCGTGTGTGATGAATTTAAATCCAACTATGTCGTCAGAAAACCTCAATGAGTACCTAGTTACTTTATAAAACATACTTTATACTTTATATCACTGTCCTTTGTGATTTTTTTTAATTAAGAAGAAATATTCAACAAATTTATATAGTTCAGTCACGCCGAGTATCACTTCCCGCGATACTGTGCGCTTACTGTGTTTCGGTGTGAATGGTAGCTTGCAAAAATTACTCAAAACTCTAGTTTACTTGCTTTTTATGTTTACTTTTTCTACATTTGTATGTCATATCTGTGCTCAGAATTAAAAACGTATTTTCTTTTCAGGGTCACGAATACTCCAAAAATAGCTTCATTGCTACTCAAGGTCCTTTACATAACACAATTTACGATTTCTGGCTAATGGTCCGGCAAAATAACCTGGACCACCAAAACCAATCTTCAGAACCGACGTGCAGTATACAAAAAATAGTTATGCTCACGAATTTCATAGAAAACAATCGCCAGAAGTGTGAAAAATACTTCCCAATAGATTTGAAGGAACAAATAATATTCAATAATCCAGAATTTGACTCTGATCTTAAAACTGACAGTTTTGTTATAAAAAACAATGGAATGATAAAAAAGTCTGGTTATACTATAAGAAAATTAGAAGTGGGGTATAAAAGCAGTGATAGTGTCAGTGATGACATGATAGTTTATCATTATTGGTTCTACAATTGGGCAGATCATAAGTGTCCGAAGGATGTGAACGCGCTTCTTAACTTAAGTTTAGATGTCTTAAAGCAATCCACATACGATTTTGATAATAATAGTGATGTAAATGAAGATATGTATATATGCGAGAGTCCGAAAGTTGAAACGAAGTTCATTTTTCCTCCTCTGGAAAGTCAAAGCGTGCCATGTCAAGTTAAAGTCGATGTTACGACTCCGGTAGATTTTAGTGTAGAATTGGATTGTCCACCGACTATAGTTCATTGTTCTGCAGGAATTGGTAGAACAGGATGTCTCATTGCCATTTTGAATGGCATAAAACAGTTAACGAACGACGAGAAAGTCGATGTCCTCGGTATAGTTTGCAATATGAGACTTAATCGTGGTGGCATGGTACAAAATTCTGAACAGTACGAATTGATACATAAAGTATTATGTTTATTCGAGCAGGCGTGCTTACCAACGTTATAGCTAAACTAGTGTCGGGTATCAACGGTTTTTAATAATTCAATTTATTTGTGTGTATGTTAACAAATTTTCGGCTCAAAGCTTTGTTTAATGTAGATAGTTAAATTGTAATTTTGTTAATTTTAATTTTGACATATATTTTTTTTACTAATACAATATAACTGGAAATTATTAAGTGTATTACGACTATACTATTGTGTAGACTTGTAAATATAATATTGGTATTAAAAACGAATTGATGTACGAATTTCTCCTAAACAACAGAGTGAAGATGTAATCTGGGATGTGAACTGGAATTAACTAAACATCCATGTTACGGCGAAGTTATCAGGAAACTTTGTTTTGACGCTGATATTGTTCTGCAAGATGTCGGGGATGATAAACCAGCTCAATGTAGCTCCTTGACTAGTAGAGCCCAGAAGTGACTTATACAAGAGAACTACATTAACTGTGCCAGTATCATTCCAAGTCGATAATGTAAATATATAAGGAAGTCAGTTCAGAATGTCTGTCTATTTTCAACTAAATTGGTAGAACATCTTTGGACAAAGAGGATTGTCAGTCGAATGCAGTTGTTTCGGGCAGCAGTTCATAAAATTGCGTTAAGTGTCCATTGTGCATACCACAATGCCTAAAGACAAATATCTTCAGTCATGTTACGACACAGAAATGTGACCACACAAGAAGGATATTGTCCAAACTATTCAAATAGTTAAAAGAGCGAGAGAGATGCTTGAAGTTTCTCTGAATTCTAAAAGTCGACGGAGACTTGAATTCTTCGATAAAGCCTTCAAAAAAATCACGCTGTTGTGCCCATTGTGGACACATTTCACTAGCAACAGATTGCTGTTGTTACAGCGAGAGGAGTTCACTTCTTACGATGCATAGTTTTATATTATCCGCCTTTCAGGATAAAAGTAGCGGGAAGTCGTTAAATGAAGCAGGCAATACTTCTTGTATGGCGGCGTGTTTTTAGAAAGGCTTATGTCTAGTGGACTCTTAAATTAATCTGACAATGACGATGTTGAAAATATTGTTTATTAGTCTTTAAAAAATATATCAATTTAATTTATGTGTATAATAATAAAATATATAAAGTTGTTAAAACGTACATAGTGTCTATTCAAAGAAAAAATCTGATAATCTATGTGTATTGTAATTGAAGCAATGAAATTTTATCTTACCTTTAACGAAAAGAAACTTTTTAAGTGCGCGTGCTATTTGGGTCTACTTCATAAAATTAACAATTTATATTAACCATCTACTAGTACATGACATAGCTGCAGAATCGATACTTTCGCGGTCGAAACGTTTCATCGACCGGTCACCCGTAGGGCAAGTAAATATTAACAATTTGCATTGGTAGTCTAGTTCATAAAATAGTCTCAGACACTTGCCCGACAACAAACGATCCATCGACGGGTAGTCCGTCTGGGTAGTAAACAGATTGCGCGAGTACTTACAAATAGTTTTTGATGATGTTCTAAATAATGTAAAAATATTTTTAAAAACATTGAATTGAATTTTGTAAAAGAAATATATTTTCTATCTAATTTAATACTTAGCAATAAGAGAATATGATTGTATTCTCATGTGACCAAAAGATTTTGTGTGAAATATCATAATTATAGAGAAATTTTATTAGATACCATATATTTCATATATACAATATGTTATTTTATGATTAACATGGGCATGCTTCTTTACTATTACATTAAGCCTGCCGCTATAGTAGCTTGCTGTGTTCCAGTAAAAAAAAAAATACAGAGCCCTTATTCTACAAATTTAAACAGTGTTATCGTTTTCACAGATGTGCAACACCAAGTTGGGAAACGGTTTTTTCGCATTTTAGTATCGAAAATAGTTTCATAACGAGGAGTCTGTTGATGTGCGATCGCTAATCGCAGTTATTCGGAATACTCCCTTGCAGCTCAGAATATACGTTTTTATTACCATATACCTGAATCAGGAACTGCTTTATATATAACGTGGGCCACGGATATTGTCGCAACCCACTTGAACTGTCCATTAGGTCTCATTGGTTAGGTCTTTTCTGCATTCCCTTACAGGTTTAAAAAAGATTACCAAGTATTCAGACAAGACCCAAGTATTCCATCACAATGACCCATTCTGCAAGCAGCCTGACAGTTAATTGTCCACAATTTTCTAGTCTAAGCCTTTATGACTAAGTCTTTGGTAGAGGGTCTATATTTTCTTGGATCTAGATATGCTATGGCCATAAGTTACATGTGCATCAACCGTGGAACCCACTCTTTTGACATATCGGTGAACCCGCTAACCACTAATTTTATTTGTGTTTTCAAACTACTGTTTACACCGAAACTGATAAATTTATTGGTTTCAGCATCCAAGTCTATTCATTGAATGTATTTTACGTATTCTCTGTTAAGTTTGTATATAATAAGTTTTACTAGTGTAAGGTACTTAAGTGGACCCTCCAGAACATCAATGAGTTATTTAAGATTTTTAAGAATACATAAATATATAATCTCAAGGCGTTCCTGGTTTGGTAAATTGTTCTTTTAATTCCTCTCACCATAGCTAGCATATGTAACCGAAGAATATGAAGGTAAGGATAGTGTACAGAGGAAATTATCTAAATTAAATGTTCAATGTGAAAATGTAGGCATCTGGTCCAGGGGCTTTATAAGCTTGATTAGCCCACAGTACTGAATTCCTATCTATAATAACGGTTGTGTTTGCGTCGATACTGTGTAAGTTTGTAGAATATTTCGTTAGTATACTTCAGTAGAGGCTGTGACTTCAAAAAAAGCTCGATGTACCTATATCAGCTTGTTGAGTGTACCTCATATAAAGGTACCCTCGGTTGAATTGAATATATTTATTGCTAACCATTAGGTGAACTACATATTTGTCTATTTATATAACATTAGACTTTTATTATAAATTGATAAATTAAGTATAGGAACATGATGTTTCATGTTACTCAATAATGTCATATATAGCCTTACTATGTTTTTTCAAGTGGGGATAGCCAAATCCAAAACTAATAGCACAACGAGTATCTTGGCCGATTTTAATGAATTCTGCTAGCTATAGCTAAATGCCAGCCTTCTAATTAGAGTCAATCCCGTTGATTCAGATAAATACTAAATACGGGCTACGTATAGGATTTGGCTATATTAGCTATAAATGTGACATGTACTTATTTTGGTTGTATACAGGAGTATTAGGTTTAATGTCACACACATAAATCTTTATTTATCTGTAAATATTATTTTCTATTGAATGCGGTTTTATTAGTTAACTCGATATAAGTGAATGTTTTCTCATGAATAAAGATATATATCCTCAGCTAACACCACAAAATTAAAGTGTCCATTTAATCATCTGTAATTATAATAATTTACAATTAAATGCGGTATTCCGTAATAAACACGATGGTTGGGTTTGAGTAAATGTTAATAAAATAAATATATCCTCAGCAAAAATTATAAAATAAGTCTTAGATTACTAATAAAACGAGTTTGATAATAAGTATTAAGGGGCTTTTCTAGATTACAAGGTATGCCTGTAATGTGTTGCCATGTAAAGAAGTATTTTTCATATGAAAAGTTACTAATATATATATATATATAAATAGTATAATGTTTTTATAAAGTTTACAGATGATTACATTGACAAAACTTTATCAGCAATTATAAAGGTTGCACAATTTTAAATAAGTATTTCCACTGCCTAGAAGTCTCTAAATTAATAATAATGTTTATACAAATTATTGAGAAAATTAATAGATGTAAAACGTTAAAATTCAATATATAGGTAATATGTAAAAAGTCATTTATATTCACTTTAAAACAATTATACATTTAGTTTCAGAGGGTATAAAAGGTCGCTTTTGCAGTTCTATTTTTGTTCCTTGCAATGATTTGCAAAGACATTGGTCTTTAGAAATAAAAAATTACCTCAGAAAATTCATCAAATTGCTTTATTTGTACAAAAAATAACAAAAATACCTCTCAATACCTCATGTGTTTTTATCAAGATAAATATTAGATATTGAAAAAGAAGAGGTACGAGACATACATTTTACTGTTAAATAATTATTGTGACTGTGCGAATTACCAGTGTACTCAAATCATAAACATGACGACAGGTTGTAAAATACAATATAGAATTTAACATTATTGAAATGAAAACATCATTTTATTTTTGATCTGAGTATAAATAAGCACAACAGTTACTTCGATTCAATGTGACCTTTTAAGCCTTCATTTTATTTGAATTCCTATTTTTATTGCTTAATACTAGATGATATTCATGTTTTAGCTAGTAAAATGTAAATATATTCTAAACTACAATTAAGTAAAGTAAACGAACAGAACTAAATCAATATAGCCGAAATAACAAAATTATACACTACAAGTATTTTAAGAAGATAATAAATGTACACCTTTTTTATTACTAAAATTTTTAAAAGTAATATGATAATAATGTTTTTGTGTGGTATTTTATATATAAAATATGCAATTCTTGTTACATTTAATTTGCACAATTTTAATAATGTATAGTTAAGTAGCGAGGTAATTTATATATTTTACTATAAATATTATATAGATCATTGTAGAGCTATAAGTCGTTTATCGAAAGTTTTCACTTTAGCTATAATTATATACACATTATTATACAATTTTAATACACTGCTTGTTATTTTAAGTATATTATATAATATTGCAATAAAGCTCGCGTGTTGAATGACGGACTGGTTTACGCAGAAAACTGTAACGCAACAGGTTCATTTGCTTGACAGTTTCTGGTGGTTTTGTCGACAGGGTCCCACTGAATACGTACTTTATGAATTACCCTAAGAACGCAGTCGTAGTTTCAGTGTAGACCCTTATTGATTCAAATGATCATATCAAAGATGTCCTAGATACGCGGATATTATATATTTTTTTACAACAAAGTGCAATTTTGTACAATGAATGAGTTGTGATAAGGAATTTTTTTAATTGAACCATAATATGTAATCGTTATAAAATACATTTAATTTGAATCAGACAATTTGATAAACAATCAATATTTAACACGAATACTTCGTATATACTTTTGAGCATTAATCCTAATCATATTCACATGCCAAGGATATGGTATTTATTGTTCTCACTATTATTTCGAAACCAAATAACTTATTTATTTGGAAATTTAATTGCCTTGTCAAACTGCCATAAAAAAATTAAAATCTGGTTTTTCTTTGGAAATTTAAGTGTTGTGTGTCGTTTTAACTCACTAATTGATTTTAGTAAGATGTAAACCTTAGGTAAAATGTGTCAAATTTTAAAATATTCAAATTAGGTAAAATTTTGGAAAAATATGTCCAACAGATAAAGTGTTTTTGCCACAAAGTAAAATATAAATCCGAATCAGTTATATTAACTACGATGTCAAATTAAAACTATTAAGATGAAAAAAAATGGTGCGGCGGTTATATTAGTTAAATAAATATTTGCATTACACATTTAGACAAAAGTGAATGAATTTAAAAAAAACTCGATACGCAAAAAGTCTAGTACAATGTCCTGTATTGGTTTCCTTCATAATTATTTTGGATTAATTGACATACTTAAGATGAAGTATAGGTACAACACTATCTATCACAACTGCCAAAAAAATTGTTTGTTTACATAATTGTTGGATTCTATTGAAAAGGACTTGCTTTTGTACATATACTCAATAAGCAAATATGTTTCATGTTCCTCCTTAAGGTAAACGACTTTAGCAAGGTTGATGGTGTATAGTCATCATAATTAAATTGTCTTAATCTGTGTCTTATTTATACTACTCGTGATAAAATAGAAAGGGGCTAACGCAGCCAACCTGACTTAATTCTACCAAAATTATTGAATTCAGTTTTCAATGAGATATTAGTGAACTGCATAGGTACTTTGCACTTGCAATAAATCATTTGCTTGGCAACTGGCACTGCTATTTGCTAAATATAAACGTACAATGCACATAATTATGAAATATGAAAATACTTACGTTATGGTGACTATTCTCGATCAAAAGCTTCTTATTTTCCTTTCGATTGATCCTTTTTATAAATAGATTGTAAGAATAATCAACTCGAGTCCAATGTAATAATACTATCATTTTTGGGTTTTAGCTTCGGACCTGGCAACATTTTTTGGTTCTGTTAAATAATCATTGTTGCCAGTAATCAATTTGTAATTTTATTTTGTAGTTACCTAAAACTTAATCGTGGCCGTAATTTAATTACTGTAGTTTAAATAGAAATAAAGTGTTTAGAGAGTTTTTATATTTAATTTATTTCGTCTTTTTAATAGACTTTGTTAAAAGATATTATTCAGCATTTAAATGGATTTATAAATTATATCATTGTAAATATGTGTGTTACTAAATAATATCATGATGTTTTACGTGTTATTTTGTAGGTTGTTTATAGATGTCATGTACAAAAAACGGGTTTTTTTACTAAAACATCGTTCCTTAGGACTTATTTTACTTAATCTATGAGTGAGATAGCGAACGAACGTCGCGACTGGTGAAACAAATAATGAAATCCGATTGCTTGACGGGATAGAGAACGGTACTTATAAGGCATATACAATCCGCCTGAATGCCTAGTCAATGTAATGATATGAGAGCTGATAGTCGGCATATAAGAAGGTCGCATACTTATTTGTTTGTAAAGTGTTTTTTTTTTAATAGTTTATTATCAAGCTTTGTAATAGTAGCTGTTGTTCGGTTGCAACATAATGCATATTGCATTGACTGAAGGCTTTGATAGTGATGACTACAAATAAGTTTGAGTTCCTACTCGATCATAGTTCACATTGGGTACTTTTAATGTGCTGGTGAATTTTAGTATTTTCTTACACAAAGAAAGTGCACTTGTACTGGCTGTTCTTACATTGAATAAACGTTATTGTTGTAGGCCTTCTATCATGTTTTGAAACTTGCAGGGTCGAATAACTAATGTCCGAATACCCTTGACCGATGCTTCTAGAAATTGAACGCTTGAAATCTCGAAAGTGCGTAATCCCAAAAGCTCTGCGGTCACAATTCGATAAAAAATCAAAATCAGATGTCACTATGTTAACAAACATTAATAAAGTTAATTATAATATCTTTTTTTTATTTTTTTTATTTGTATAACTACAATTTAAATCATAAGTTGAAATAAAAACAGTGCAACAAAAACCAATCGAGATTTTTCCGTGCACTATCTAAGATGTGATTATCAAGTTTATATAAAACTGATTACCAAATTGATTTTTTACCTACTTGCCCGTTAGAACGATAGAGCCATCAACTTACTTACTATACTACGACTAGACTTGGCCTACAAAAATGGTCAACTATGCCCAAGTGAAAATAGTTTTATTTCCATAAAAACAAAGCATTGGTCATTAAACATTTATATGTAATTAGATATTCTAAAGCAATTTTAGACGTAAAAATATCACTAGTTTCAGTAGGTTGTTACTTATTTTTAAGATTATTTGCATAGCATACATACATTAGGTAGTTAATGTAAACGCTGTTCTCCCGTGAGACTTGACTTATTTTCCACGCCCACGAGTGCGCAATAAAACAATGTGTGCAAGCATACACAAATCGCTCTTTCGAGCTATCTCATTCACATAGGACGCTACGTTAATTAGCATTTTATCCGTAAATTGGAGAAACCTATAACATTTATCGATTGTTAGGAACACAGCTGTACCTATATGCCTTGAGTTAGCTATGTTATATTTTTTAAGACCTATAGGTATTAAAATAATGTTTAGGCATAATCAGATTCCTAATACACAACAGTCTAATTCAAAATACCGGCTAAAACATGAACTTGCGCATGGTAGCCCGCAACGTGTGAGCTCTCAGCTCTTCGAATTTTTTAATTTTCTCTTCTACATCCTCCTACAACACAATCACAGTCTTCCCAATCATTGAGACTTATATAAGTTTACTATTTTATTAATATCAGTTAAATTTTAAGTCTGCACCGTCTGCAAGTTTGTTCTAACTTATAATTAGACAATGTCTGGCAACGACTATGTACTAACTTTTTATCTCTAACATCAATAAGTTCCAAATAATCAATTATATAGTTAATAAGTTTGTTACCTTTAGCGCAAGTTTATATTTGAAGTCGGTTTTTATTTATTGTGTTTTGCACAATTAATATTTATAAAGATAGTTACAGCAACCAGCAATCATTAGCAGTCTAATCATATCACCAAATTTTATGGGACCACCACGCCACGGTGTAAAATTATTTCACATTAAAAAAAAATGCCTAAAAACTTCTTACAATAATAAACTGAAAAAAACGAAAAATGTAAAAAAAATGCAGACGATCACAGAACCTCTTTCTTTTCTGAAGGCCTCTGGTTCGTCCTTCTGTTTTGATGATGCTATATGTGATATGTAACATTTTCCGTCGGATTTCAATGCGAAGGTGGGGCTGACATATTCATAGACGTTAATAGAATAGGAATAGAAAAAATCGATAAAATAATAGTAAAAAATCTAACAGAAATAAGAAAAGTTCGCTACGGATATATTTGTATAATTAATGTGTTTATACTTACTTATCTTATTTGTAATTTTTATAATACAATATAAATTACTTTAGAAACTTTGCTAGGTTAGCTTCTATGATCATTCTAACTAGAGATGTGCTTGTAAATTCAAACACTTTCATTTGGAACATAGGTATAATCTTAATTCATTTTGTCAAGGACGCATTATATCGTGTAAAATCTACGCTTTAATGAAAATAACATCTGATCTATATATCAGATAAATATATATGATATGTACTTTATCTAGAAATAATAAACTATAGAATCAATATAATTAGTAAGTCACATCTCTAGAGTTAATACTTTGGAAATTGCCACCCACACCGTCGTATTTGAAACAGACTGAAATGTTATTTCTGCTTCTACATATCTTGTTATTTGTTAAGCAATATTAAACTTAGAATATATTATACTACTGTTAATTTGCTCTTTCCTTTTAAGCGAGCAAGTTTTATGTTGAAAACCCGTTATAGATTATATTATACATAAATATCTTCTAATGTTAGTGAGTATTTTAATGCAACAGAAAACACCAAATTTTTAGCAAGTAATTAATTATTTATAGCCTTGTAATTAAATATCTCTCATATAACTTGTATAGATGTCGTGTATTAATGAGTGTTTTAGGTAGTTTTATTTTTTTTATATAATAGGTATGTTATATGAAAATTTAGAATACGTAAGAGAATATTTACAAATGCAGTAATAATGGGCCTACCTATTTAAAATTAAATTTCTTTCATCTGCCTCGTGAAAGTTATAGATGATAAATTGGGCCTGCATTATTACTTTTCGTACATAGAATAATTAAAAAAATAAACTTTTTTAAATCTAGATGTATAAAAAGAAAAAGACGTAAAAAAAAATTCGCAATAATTTTTATCATTCAATAACTATAATAAAAACTATCTAAAACACAAACATAAATGTAACCTACCTACTTCCTATCTGTTTAATGATATACTTTCTTAAATATTGTGCGTTTTTATCCATTTGTATATCTGTATGTGGTAAGTAAATAAAATTAATGCTGAGAAATGTTGTTTTTTTTTATTGTTGAGGTAGCACTTCGGAAGATACCGTAATAGACCGTACCTTCTTTGACAAAATATAAACCAAACCTGGCAACAATTTTTAATAGTAGAATTTGTAGTGACTGGTCTGCTCATTTCTACAATTTTATCCTTAATTATGTTCATCTTTATTATGTTTAATATCATAATATATTTTTTCTTAAAATTTTGTGACTGCAAAACACAAGTTTTTTTGTAAACTATGTTTTTAGTTTAAGTACATTTATAACTGGCAGGAGAAAAAACCAAACCTGACGATTTTCTTGCCCGTTCTTTTACGATCAAGCTCCCACCCGCAGAGAAGGGGCGCGTAAAATTTTAAGTTTGACCTTCATAAGAGCTTTATTGAGCCAAATTTGGATAAATGATTTTGAATTTTGTCACTATCATAGTTTTACTACGTGGTCAACTGATTCGGACAGATCAGGCCTAGGCGTTCCATAAATGTCGCCTTTCGCTATTCTTGATTGATTCTGTCCTGGGCCATTAGCTAGTGTTTAATAAAAAAAAATGTTATTTATTTTCATTTTAATTTCATCAAAACTAGTTAATTTGCCGAACCGTTATTGTGCATACTTAATTTACAATCTGGAAATTTTTTCGATCTGATAATGACACAACAGTAATAATTTCGAGACGACAGTGTTTAGTGCAAACGGGTCGAAAACTATAAGTGTGCAAGAGCAAATCAAAAATACTATCAAGGACCATGGAATATTTTTTGTAGTTGGTAAGGTAATGAGCAGAATTTCCTTTTCCTAATAGGTGAAAAAAACGATTACCCACTGTTTTTGCATTTGCTAGAAAAAAGTTGACTGCACTCGTGCAGCTTACCTGTTACTACACTACTTGACACAGTGCTGTGGCAAAGATGAATCGAGGGGCATTGTTCTCTTTCGAGCTACATTGGTCTTAGCAACCTCCTCTGCCTGTCTAGGCTACCTCTGACCGTTGGTACATTCAACGCTCGGTGAAAGACCCTTTAGGGGTGCCCTTTGGTTCGCCTAATATGGTTTGGCCAAACCGTTTTGGCCTAAACTTAAAACGTACAATTATTGTTTCGCCTAAAAATAGTTTTGCCACCATTATAGTTTGGCCTAAGAATTGAAAGGCCTAATTTTAGAATGTCTAATGTAAAATAGCCTAAAGTATATTGGCATAACTTTATTTTGGCATAACGATTATTTCGCAAATTTATAAAAGCTCTAATTTTAGCATATCTATAATGAAATGTGCCAATAATGTATTGGAATAAAAGCATAGAATTTTATTGAGAAAATAAATTGACAGAAGCAAATCGCTGCAAACCCGACTCCACGTAGTCTTGTCTGCCCTACCCTAGAGTGCAATATTAGCCCGCGTAGGCGCGGAGGGGCGAGGCGCCCCGCGAGCTAAGGAGCAGATGGGTTGAGCTCGCCGCCGGGGCTGAGGCTGGCCGCGCAAAGCTCGCGTGGGACCGCCGGAGCCCCGCAGCGCCGAAGCCGTGACGGAAACTATTCATGCTGCATGCCTGCTTGCACGCTTACATGCTGCATGACTGCAAGCATGCTGCATGTCTGCATGCTTGATGCATGCCTACACGCATGCTGTTTTTCTGCTTGCATGCTGCATGCCTGCATGCATGCTGCATGTTATGCTTGATCATCATGTTTAGTACTTTATGATTTTTAATTTTGTGCGAATTAATATTTAGGAATTGTAAACTTTAGGGATTATGAATTGTTCTGCCAAATGACGCATTTGGTAAATGACAATGTGGCGATAAAAAGTTAGGCGAAGTGAAATTAGGGCAAACACGATTCTGAAGAGTGAAATTAGGCGAAAAAATTTTAGGCTTTTCGTTTGGGTGCCATTACAAATTAGGCGTACAAAAAATTTGGCGATCCGATAGGGACCCACCCTTTAGCTGTGCTCTGCTCTATATAGTTGTGAAAATAAACGATTCTACCGATCAATTTTTAATATTGCGATGTGAACCTGCGGCTTACTGGTGTCGGAGATGGCAAACAATATTACAGCATAAAATTTATTTTGAGACCGCTTTAAGATAGTAGGCCACTTTCCGACAGGGTAAAGACCACTTAGACTTGCTGTGTTCCGACAATTAAAAGTGTCTATGCGAGTGGGTACAGTGAGCGAGTAATCGACTGTTCATTACGATCGTGGTGTGTTCATACAAAACCCTTGTGGGGGTTTCGGCGCGGGATCGGGGCAGTGCCCCCTGGCCGCGGTTTCTTGCGGCGCCCGTAAATACGAGCGCGTCGTTGGAATGGCTGTATTCAGCCGATGGTAGTGTCTTGTCCGGTAGTGCGGCGGCGATCAGCTAGCATGGTGTCTTGTTCGACTGTTCATTATCAAAACCTCTTCTACGTGTTCTCCTGTTGGGGGAGCACGGCGCGGAATCGGGGCTGGGCACCCTGGCCGCGGTGTCGTGACTGTTCATTAACGAGACTTACTAAACTTATAAATTTATACAAAGTGTGCCGTGTGGTACTAGCCTGGAATAGTGTTACCCCTGTCTCTCTCGGAGAATCGTAAGAGTTGGCGAAGAGAAATCCAAACAGATGATAGGCAGCAGCGTCATCCTGCGTACCTACTGGCTTTAACCGCCATCGCCAACCCGCCTGCCCAGCGTGGTGATTATGGGCAAATACTCCCAAAATAATGTAATCTATTGGGGAGGCTAATTATAGCAGTGGACTTTATAAGGCTGATATCATGAGAAAAATTGTCGAGGCTGTAGTAGCAAATATGCGTTTAAGTCTACGTTTACTTTTCAACCCCCACTCAACAATAGGTACCCCAACACTCATCTTAATAAAATCTTTGAATAGTAAAATATTATCTCTCGGTCTTTTAATTAACATATTTAAAAGAAACTTTTTTTTTCTTTGATAAGCGTTGCCGTGTACAGGCCTACTAATTAAAGAAGTTAATTAGTCATACGTTTTACTTGCATTTTGGTTTACTTTTTTTCAATTCATTACAAGACAACGCTTTGTTTAAAAATAATAATGAGTTATAATTTAAAAGACCGAAAGAAAATAGTTCAACAACACACGTATTATAATATAAAAGCGTCTAAAGTCCTTACCTAATAAGAAGAGCTGATATCTTTCTATACTGCCTTAAAAAAACGCAACATAACGGTACATTCGTTTAGAAGCTACGATGCCACAGACATACACGTCACGCTCATAATTTCAACCCTCTTTTTTTTTGGTTGGGTTTGGCATTTCTAAAGCGTGTGGTTACTTCGTGTGGAAATATCCTTAATGAAATAGACCGTAGTTACCGCTTGTTACACATGGTTGATACACGAGGAGGAGAAATGTAAATAAAAAAGATATGTTCCTCATTTTGAATAGAAAAAAAGACGTTTGCCGAATATGAAAATCAAACCCATAATGTTGAGTTTTGCGCACGAGTACTTTCCACGAAGTAAGTAGATGACTCCTAAGAAAGGATTATTGGGAATTTAATAAGATAGGGCTAAAAGGAATCACCCAGGCGAATTAGAGAAGGGCGTCTCAGCATATACTGTAAGGAAAAAATATACGTCACAAATATTTTATTAATTCACCTAAATCATGATGCGTAAAATAGTTGTCAGCGATGGATTTTTCCACTCCTGTAACATTAATTTTAGATTACGTATAGCGTTCCATAATACAGCAATGTTGATAATAGATTTGCTACAAAGTGTGTATTGGCTAAGCTGCAAGCTCCACGAGAACCTGACAATACATAAATTGTAAGGATATAAATTCCTTAATGCCTGACGCCTTGAAAATATCTACGCGGCGATATAATATTAGAATGTGTAGGTTGTAAGAAGGGGCTTACTTCATTCTGTTTCTCTTAGACTAAAATTTGCCTAATTAGAAATACTTACCTTGGGTTTATTTATAAAATAATTTCTAGTAAGTATTCATAAGATACTATTACTTGAACTTTGTTACTGCTATTATTTAGCATAAGTCGAGCACTGATATCGTGCAGAGGTTGATTTTTCTTTGATTTCCTGACAAGAAAAATATTTGTGATAGAACATAGGTATTAAACCTGGTCTTAGGTTCATCTGTTGTTTAGTACCTACCCATTGTACAGGCTCTTCTTAGTTAAGGCATACAAGGGGTTGCGTGAGATGTAGGAGAATATTATTTAAAGTGTGTGCGTAAAGTATGGGTGTATAGGGGGTCCTATCAAGGTCTAAGGAACCCTTTCTTTTTTGATTTTTGTTTTACGTCGTTAACAAAATGCATTTACGCACTGCCTGTAGGGGCAGGCGTTTAAAACGCGGACGTATTATCCTTGCACGATCTCGGAGTATTTCTAACCTTACCTTTAACTTGGTTTAAAAAAAATGCAGATATATTTTTTACAGTTTGTACTTGTAGTTGGGTACTACAGAGCACGAGCCTCTTCTTAGGAACCATGATGAGAAGGAATAAGTTCATGCTCTACCACGCGGACCCAGTTAAACGGTAAGACATTTCAAGTCGCGCGATAGGACCTCTGACATGTCAAGACGCTTACCAGGTTTAGTGAGAACCGGGACCAACGTCTTAACGTACATACCGACAGTTAGGAGCGCTCACTTATATGCCACAAAAAAGGTCACTCATTCGAAGATTGACATATATGTACTCATTATTTCAGTAAACGTATTCGACCACCTAACCACCGGCCGCGTAACAATGGGAGAGCCAGGAGGGTGTGACAGACTTATACTGACTAAAAACCATCCATCTTTGATCGGCTATGTCCCGGGGCCGCTGTAATCATTACGAACACCCGCAACACTCACCGTTACCTATATATCGCATACTTAATAAAGAAGATCTTCTAAAAGAATAATTGTCCTACTTGTAAGCGCATTAAATTGATAATGATTTATTAATTAGTAATTCTGCTTGTGTTGAACGTTTGATTAACATTGATTCGAACACAGTAAGAAATAGAAAGACTATGTAAGTACGTAACTCAAACCTGACCTATCTATTAATGGGTCGATGTTTCTTTGATATGTACTCAATAATTAATATGTATAAAATTCCTAGGAAGTAGTATATATTTATTGACAAAGCTACCTGCTAACCATTCAGCAACGAGTTAATATAAAGTTCAGACTAACCTCACGTCATCTAATCAAACGTTAAAATAAACATTGGAGAACCAAGCTATTTAAATGACAGTACTTCTTTAACATTTAACATTATTTTCCCGCGCTCGAGCAGGATTGCGGTTTTCACAGTCGTTTATTTTAAAATTCAAATACATATATAATTTTTTTGCATCCTTTGGTAGTAAAGATAAATTTATTGAATAGAGTGTTAGTGTTGTGTAATATTAAAGGAATAACTTATTAGCTCGAAAGGTAAGATTTATTTGTAATTAATTAATCTAAGCTAAAAAATAACTAAAAATTGTCCTTCGAGTTAGTAAAATAAAATATTTTATAAATGTTGTTCGCGTATAATTTTTTCTACTTACTTTCTGTTTATAAAATATGGCAATGCTTTCTGTAATGCATTATTTGTTTTGGATTCATGATGATTGTTAGAGATTTTTATTACATGAGGTGCATAGGGATTCTACTACAAGTGGTGCTCCAGTTGATCAACGGACGAGGCTCTGGCAAACATGAAAGTTACCGGTAAGCGGCAATAGGTTCGCCACCTATGACGTGGGACCAACTATATAATTGGCGAAACGTGGGCGTAAAATATGCCTCTGCCTACCTCTTCGGGGGAACAGGCGAGGTTGTATGTATGTCTTATTACATAAAATAATATTTTTTTACTAAAGAATTGTTGAATAATGGATTAGTAAACTTATAGCGTTCCTGGTTTTCTCAGTATTCACATATTTATTTATAAGAAGGGCCTTATCACGGAATTATTTTTATTAATATACATACAAAACGAATGTGATGTGATTACCAATGGCTACAAAATACTTAAAAGTCAAAATACTACAATAAACTCACAGGTTGTAACAAAAAAATTGTTCGTCATTACTATTGTTATCTAAAAAAAGATTTCAGAACAAACGATCCTTCTTTATTTATTTACAGGGTTGCCAACATAAGTACCTACAGCTATTTTTAACAAAAAATACAATGAACTTGTAAATATTTTGGCAAGCTGCACTTACAAATGCACTTTTAAATTTGCTAAAAACTTTTTTGCTATAAAACTAATAACAACGGTATTTCAAAATGTATTTCTGTGATAGGGCCCCTAAATAAGGTACCTCAACCCAAAGTATTTACTTTATTTACTGCCAGCTTAAGTAAACAAAATTACTCCTCAAGTGATAGGTTAAAGGAATTCGGTAGTGCGAAGTGTTGACCGTTTTAACCGGATTTGAAATTAATAAAAAAATAATATTTTGAATACTTATACCAATTATTTAGTTCTAACATAAGTATCATTAAGAACTTATATGGATACTAAATAACGGATAAACATACATAAATCCTTTTTTTTGTTGTAAATACATAGGCACTTAATATACATAGGAGTTTTCCTATAGGTTTTCCAGGGTGTTTACTTGGACCAGAACAAATATTCATGTTTATACACACAAAGATTTGTTTGGATTAGAGTGCGGGTAAACTCGCCACCACGCCATATCGGATTTTATATTTGAAAATGTCTTGCTGTGATAGGGCCCTTATAAGTACTTAGTTTATTTACTGTCTGCCAGAGTAAATAAAATTATTCGTCGAGTGATTGGTTATCGAATACCGGAGTTATTTAAGAAACGACCCTTGTATGGCTAGCTTTCCCGTCCGGATTTGGTTTTACTGTTTTCCGGACTCGTGATATATTTACCTAATTTAAGTAAATTTATTGCCCAATCAAATTTCTGTCTATGGGGAATGGGCGTAAGGCGTATATTAAATAAACTATAGTTTAATTTCGCGTAATTAACATTTAAAAAAATCTTGAAAAAATTCATTAATTATCCTGTAGATATAGGTACTCGTATTATTTGTCTAAGCCAAAATTTGCATACTACTTCAAATGTAAACGGGTCACAGAAATATGATTGGGGTGACACATTGAAGGGATCGGGAAGGAACATCCTAGAAAACTGAAATTTAACATAACTGCATCAGTTAACTTGTTATGATTCAACTGAACATTCACTGAGCTAAACTGGAAAAAAAAATTTTGACTTGGTTATTGTGTAAAGTTCTAATACTGCGCAGACGAAGTCACGGAAACCAGATAGTTTATATTATTGGTTATACATACTTAGTAAGTTCCTAAAGTATGAACTTACGTACAAAGAACGTGCATCGTACTTAGGTATAGTTTTCATGCAGAAGGCGACTAATTCTAATTCTCCGCTAATTGGCGAAAACATGGCACGTAACGAATCTACATTTTGATATAGCTAGTTAGTTTAATTGGGAAAATCTTTTAAGACCGGTCTCTTCCCTCTTAAGCGGCAATAGGCTTCCCACCTTTATCGTGGGACCAACATTATAACCTTTGCAATGTAGCCTTTTAATTTGCTTCTGATTGTACGTTATAAATGTATGGGTCGCAGTGTCAGTGTAAGTAAGTGTGCAAGACAAAGCCTTCAATTATTACATGGCTTCTACGGAACCCTGCAGTTAATGTGGCTCTGCTCCAGCCACGCATGTGTTTAGTTTCTTTGTACGTAAGCATCAGAATCTGAATTTGTTTGTGAAGCGATTAAAATTAAATATTACAGAAGCATTTGAATGGTCATAGGTATGATAGGTGTTTATTTACATTGAATGACGCCATGTTTTATATAAGAATCGAAATACTTGTAAAAATCTCAAGTGGATGACATCAATGTGAGACCAGCGCGCGATCGAACCTAAGCTTGCGTAGCCGTTACATTTGAAAAATTCTTCCTACTACGTTCGTTGTATACTCGTACATAAAAATCCATTGCTTTTCTTGCAAACGGGTCTGTTTGTAGATTTGCTCGCAAATAGTGTTACGGGGATGTAGAGTTTCAAAAGTAATATATGTTTTATAATTTTCTTCATAATAGTTTTGTCACAATTTTTTCCAAGCTGCCAAAAAGGGCGACTAACTTCGCTTAACAACATGTAGTAATCACCGGGATCAATGGCAGAAATTCCAAAGAAACTGTCACCCATCCAAGGACCGGCCTTTCTGAACTCTGAATCACTTTACTGATCGTTTTTGTCTTCCTCATACCAAAGAGCTGCAAGCATTTTGATATTTGACTTAAAAGATGAAACAAAATATATACTGCAAATAGTTTTTTTTTAATTAGATTTCTCTTTCATTTTCCACATCTAAAATACTCGTAATGAAAGACAAAAGAAACTTGGAACAGCATGTCTATGTAGGCATGCAGTAATTTGGTATTGTCTGCGCAGCTCCGGAGTGCGGCGGGTGGTCGCCTCTAACTAGTAACAATGCCACTCACAATGGATACTGAAATGCCATTCTGCAAATTGAATTTAATCTTAACAAGCAATAAAAACGAGGTTTTCCTACAATGTGTTTACAGTTTTCTTATTTTGTGTATTCTAGCAATCAAATTACGAACAAGATTGTGAACCTCGTTTCTGTAAATAGTTATTGCGTTGCGTTTATCTATGACACTCACGTTTAAAAGTTGTCTTGTCGCACTTAAAGTAGGTCCTACAAAATCGGGACATTATTTTTGTAAAGTTTACAGGAGATAATTTGATATTGAAACAAAAACTTTTCTACATCTTGTGCGGACGAACAGCAAAAACTAAAGCGCTATCTAAAGCGCATATTGTAAACCGTTAAAACGTCTTTAGAACACTATATTTCGGATATAGGTATTTGTCAAAATTTTGATTTACATACAGAATTATGTCTTTGTAGTACTGAAGATACGATGTATATATCTATACTAATATTATAAAGCTGAAGAGTTTGTTTGTTTGTTTGATTGTTTGCTTGAACGCGCTAATCTCAGGAACTACTGGTCTGATTTGAAAAATTCTTTCAGTGTTAGATAGCCCATTTATCGAGGAAGGCATAGTCTATATTATCACGCTAAGACCAAAAGGAGCGGAGCACCATTGAAGAATTGTTTCAAAATCGGGGGATATTTTCCTATTGAGAGAGCTTACGCTGCGTGCGCTGCGAAAACGGCTAAAATCATGTATGACAGAATTGTTTCCCTTTAAAAGTTCTAAAAATAAGTCCGCGATAGCATATGTCTATCTTTTAAGGTTAGCTCATTTCGCTTAAGAATAACCTACAGTCTACATAATATTAGATTATAAGACCCAGTACTTACTCACCTACAGACATAAACTAAGTCGCAAGTTAAAGTCAGCGTTAGCCCAAAGTGCCCCAAAGTCACTATTCCACGCGGACGAATTCGCGGGCGGAAGCTAGTGCATAAATACATATAAACGTAATGCTCACTGAACTATCAGACTCCACTTCCTCCTCCTCTAATCGTTCTCCTGATATCTGAGGGTCGTGAACAATCCTTGACTCCTGATTTCACTATGGTACGCCATTCTTTTCTATCTCCCGCTACTCAGAGAACATGGTAGATTCCTTTATCATGCACAGAATTGTTATCTTATTCTTTACAGACTTAAAACACGTATGAATTATGTAGATAGCAGATCAAAACAAAACAAAAAGAAAATGTACGGTTCTGGAAATAAAAAAGCCGCTCATAGGTAGATATGTAGGAACATTTACATAAATCGCTGTTTTTCAGCTGTAATAAAGGAAGTAGCATGTGTTGATTTTATATTACAAAAAAACAGATTGGGAATGCCATCGTCAATACATTATAGTTTTGGAGGTGATACGACCTCAACTTAGGTGCTAAGTTCATTTATAAAATAAAATATTTTGCTATCAGTTGATCATATAGTAGCAACCATTTGCTAATTATGCTTTTTTTATTGTTTATTTACTTACGATGTGAATTGATACCTACTTCTTCCCCGCGAATGCGGCTCAATTCGTGCAATTATCACTCGAGATTATGTACTTTAGCAATACGTAAGTACAGTCGGACACACATTGCAAATGATTTGTTAATGGTCGATATGGTCGGTCGGTAGGGCAACTCGACCCAAATCAAAGTCGTTATAATAGTTATATATATTTTATTTATCTAGACATAATATGAATTAAGACGTAAATAGATGCGACAGCCCAGTGACGAGACTCATAGATTTCAAATCAGGGGTTGAACCCTGGTTCTTATCAATATACATTTTAGAAGTTATGTGCGTAATTACCGCCTTCTCCGTGCCTCGTAAAGCACTTTAAGCCGTTGATTCCAGCTGTCATGAACAACTAGGGCCGTCATTATTAAGAAGTCAGTGTCATCTAGCATCAATCCATGAAAGCTGGCTTAACCATAGAAAGAGGTTTCCATCTGGGTTGCGAAGGTCGGACGGCAGTCTTGGGCCATTGGGATAGTGCTGAAAATAATGAACCTTTTTTTTTCCTGAGAAGGATGTGGTGCCAACCCTTATAAGAAAGAGGCGTGAAATTATGTATGTATGTGGTTAGTTTTGGAAAAGAATGGTGACCAGCAAAAGGATTTAAAATGTTGGGACGAGTGGCCACTAACCCTCTACCCATTTTTCGCTTCAAACAGAGATTCGATTCCCACATAGAACGAAATTGTTAAGTGAATAAATATGTCTATTTGCCTTGATCCGGGATTTCCAAAGGCCTTTTATTAGGTTTGATGGAAAAGAGGAGGTCACATATCCGGTAACGACACAATGCCGTGGTTTGCTAGGTCTGTACCTACTCGATGCAGCGCGCAAATTATCTAATGAAATGTTGTACACCATTTCAGGACGAAGACCATAACCGCCCCGCCAATCAGAAGGTTTTATTTAAAATAATTTTAGCATTAATAATTCAAATGCGAAGATTTGACCCAGTACTCTAACGGTTACTTTTTAAACTACTATTAAAACTGTTTTTTGGAGATTTTTGGCGCTTACGATGTTTTTCCTAAAAAGGCTCGTTGTAATGAGTTAAATGGAATTTAGATATTTAACTCTAATGTTCACATCACAAAGAAAATTTTGCTATAATGTGGTTCAAAACCAAATGATCCAACAAGATCCCTGGTGATGTTCTGAATGTAAACACAATTACAAGACATGTAATTTATATATTGAAATTAAAAATTCGGGCACTTTACACTGCGAAATCTAAACTAAACCCAAACCAAGCTCAGCTTTCCTTATATTTACGTACCTACCACATGTTACTTGTTTAAAAAAAAGATAGAAATATCCAAATCAACAAAAAATATCCACAGCACAATGATGACTTAATTATGTTGTCTATTCTTTTTAAAAGAGTTTTTGTTTGGTAATATTAGTCAAAACATAAAATAAAGATGTTAATATCTTTAACATAATTATCTCTGTTGAAAGCTTTTTAATTAAGTCACATTGACAGCATTTGTTGCGTAATGCAAGCTTTTATCATCTAAAGGGCCTGACGTGCCTCCTGCCTCACCAGGAGCATTCGCTTGTAATTTAACATTTCAAATTCGATTTTGAACATTACTTTACAATACTGCCTTCCGGACTGACAAGTATTCGACGGTTCGATTGTTAGGTTTCGGATAAGATTTTGCACGCATTCAAATTGTATCAAAATATTACAGATTTGTGTCTTCACAAGTTGCGCACTGTAATGCTTGATTCTACTCTCCTACTGATGTAATGAACCTGTGACGTTACAATACAGGCGAATGCTCCCGATGAGAGAGCACCTTAAGGCTGGCAACCCACGTCAGACACTTTGTAGCATCGATATTGAAATCGATCGGGATACAGTATTTCCATTCTGTCTGACGACTTATTGTAGGTATGCGTCACACCATTGCACCAGTACGTTTTATTTTCCCTATTATCATACGTGGGCACTTTCTTTGAGTACGTTCAAGTAGGCTCAAGATTTATCAAAAGAAAAACAAGCTGGTGCTAGTGTACTAATATTACCTGATAAATACCTACTGATTCATAAGGAACACTCAGATAAGGACAAATATTGAAGCCCTGTGTGAGAATCGAAAAAAGGTTTCCCTATTTAAAAGGCTTAAACAAACTTATCTCTCTCGATGTAGTTTGTTAGAAGAGGCCCGTGCTCAGTAGAGAGATGGCACAAATAAGAAAAAAAAATTACCACGGAGAAACGCCTACACGATTCCCGCGGGAAAACAAGATTAACACAGGACCAAATTTCACGCGGGCAAAGACAAGAGAGCGTAGTTGGAATTAACAGTAAATCGCTTGTTTGTAATGGATATGTGGTGAATTATTAGCCGCCACATTAAAGTACGACGTTATTGCCTCATAACAAATATTGTGTTTAGTAGATACCTATATGTTTAGCTTTTTATGCAAGCGAGCAATGTTTAACCATTAGTTTCCAAGAAACGTTCAGTGTTAATCTGAATCTAAATATATGTATATATGGAAAACGTGACTGATTGAATGACTTTGATTTCCGTGTAGTAGCAGCAGCTCTTAAGAATTCTACCACCATGTATTGCTCGAGGGTGGCACTTTCACCATTAGGTCGGATCTTTTGTGCATCCCCTTGCCTTATACTCCATATCTCCAAATATTGTTGTCATCATCTTTATGACAGCCTTTGCTGATTGGAGCCCATAGTCTTGGCTATGGGTAGGCTAGACCCAAGAGACCCATTCGGAAATCAGCCAGCGTGTCACAGGTAGACAGCAGGTGTTTCATAGACGGCGACTAAGGTGACGGGATGATGTCTACAGTCAATGCGGACGAAGGGCTGGCCACCCTTATACCCTTATTTACAAATCTCTGTGCTAAAAGTGAACCCCCCCCCCCCCTCCCAATGGGAAATATGAGCGTATTATGCCTAATGTCTTTATGTCGTAGTATGGGAGATTTCTATGTATATTAAGTATCTACGTTTCAACAGGAAAGTTTTCATGGATATTGTTTAGTACCATTAGGACAAGCTCGGATTAGGTAGGGGCTAGATAGCGCGGTGTGATATGTCTGACTTTATTATTATGTTGAAAATTGCTCAACCATCATCGCATTTTCAAATAGGTACAGACGAATGCTTATTTCTATTCATTATTACTATTATTGTTTTGTCTATATTGTTTTGATTTCCTTCTAAGCCTAATGTTTTTAAAATGTATGCAGTACAATTGAATTACTAACTAACTTTATTTAACTATTATGTTACTGTTCATTTAAAAAATTGACAGTCAATGTTACAACTAGTTTGAACTAAAATCCAACCACATGCATTTATTAAATCTAGTTCATTGTCTCCGTGTCGTCTCAGCCATCCTCTCGCAAACTAAGGAAATAGAATATAAAATACTTTATGGTCTTTAAAATCAACATTTTACGCAATTTTTTTACACAATGTAAATTCAATAATTTGTATTACTTCAATGAAAGAGATATGAGCGGCATCCTACGTGAGCGACCTACCCTACTACGATGACAAAATTAAATAACAGCTACACTAAGACATTTTCGTCACGCGTCGCTTTCCAAACGTCTCTTTGTACCAGAGGAGACGGATTCAGAAGTACACATACATATATACATACATTCACGCCTGTGTCCCCGAAGTGGTAGGCAGAGACATTTTATACGCCCACACTTCGTCAGTTTTGTAGTTGGGCCCACGTAATAGGTGGCGAGCGGCGAACGGCTATTGCCGTTTACCGGGCACTGTTTTGTTCGCCAGAGCCTCGTCCGTTGATCGGCAGATGCACCACTTGCAGGTGAGGTTGGCTTGGGCTCCTTAGGTCTTGGTAGGATCCCTATACACCATTTAGAAGTATATGCTGCTTTAACCCCGTCCTACTAGAGAGACTAGCATGTTATGCTGCTACTGTGACACAAAAAGGCATAAAAAATGTTTCTGACACTTACACCAATTACTTAGTTCCAAGAAAAGTATCATTAATTACTTGTGTTATAGATACTAAATAACGGATAAACATACAGAAATACTTTTTTTTTGTAAATGCATACTTAATATACATAGGAAAACACCCAGACCAGAACATATATTCATATTTATACACACAAATATTTGTCCTGTGTGGGAATCGAATTCAGGCATACCAAGACATATTCGTAACGTTTTCCCTTGTCGACTACTTCTCCCAGCAGGCTTCCGCTCTAGTAAAGTATGGCTTCTAGATTTAGGTGATGTTCACAAGTGATTCGGAATAAAGCTAAGCCAAAATACCAAATAAATTTGTATTTTTGTCGTACGTCTTGACGAATGCAGCACCCGACGTAAGCAAGACCGATGCTGCTACGGCGACAAGGACGGTACGGACGCATTCCCCTCTCCTATGTTGTCCAGGTAGAAAAAAAGCGATATGTCATATAAATCATCACAATGAAATGGTTCATACGAGATATATACATACTGTACTGATTTACGCTATAATGAGCTCCGACTTAAGTTTAAGGATACTAGGTGGAACGAAATTCTGTAATTATAATGCGTTTAGAAGATTGACGTTACGAGAATTGTGCGTGTCTATCCAAATTTTCTCTAAGTGACATTGTACTTTGAACAGGCATGCGATCGTTAAGTATGTACTACACTTGGTAAAATAAAAGAAAAAATGCAAACAAAACGGTTGACTTATTTTTACCTGCTCTTATGAATAACGATAATAATATAACATAATTGTAATAAGAGCATGCCCTGCGGACTTGAGCTCGAATGAAGTAGAATTAGGATAGAAAATTGCCAAGTTTGTTTTCGCCGGGGCACGCACCCATTTTCCAGTTAATTGTACAGATAGAAATTATAAAAAAATGTGTATAGTGTCCATACACACGCACTGAAGTCAGTCACTTATATTCTGCAGCAACTCTCCGAACGTGTTAAAGCTTAATTTAATTATAGACTGATTTTCTTAAATTAGGCATACTTAACATAGTATATATACCAAAGTATAGTATGGCACCATTAAAGTGGGGAATTATGTGAGATCATTAAAATAGAGCTCTCAATTTAATTATAGACTGATTTTCCTAAATTAGGCATACTTAACATAGTATTATACCAAAGTATAGTATGGCACCATTAAGGTGGGGAATTATGTGAGATCATTTAATTGAGCTTTTTAATTTGATTGTTCTTCGTAATCTTGTACGGAAAAAACATGAAAAAATTTGACGTAAATCTCAATAACGTAAATCGTATCATATAGCACATGAGAACGTTTGGTTAAAAATAAAATAGCCCATTTAGTTTCTCAACATTAAATATTTAAAGTTGCATCTCGATGCACGAAACCCATCTGGAATCGCCTTTGACGATAGTGGGTGCGGGGAAGCCGTGCTAACCTAGGAGAGGCTTCTGAATTGCCAAAGTCAGCGACATCCACCACCCCCTTAAGAAAGTCATAAACTATGTATATAACTCTTGTAGCTTCGCAATACTTGGTGATCGGAGAAAAGGAGAGTTCACTAAAGTCGATCTTTGGATAGATTTCATTATGATATGCTTTGGCTATCACCGTATGTGACAGTCATTACGTCATTGTAGAGGCTCGGAACGGAACGCCACACACCTGTCTAGGGCAATCCGCACGTGGTCGGGGTGACCTGATACCGTCCCACCTTGGTTTGTGAGAGATAGCCTCTGGTCAATAATTCATGAGATGTGATGATGAGAGTACACATAAAAGGTTCTATTACTTAGTAATACCAATACTAGCTAAGTATTCATTCAATAACTTTAACTCGCGTCAAGACGGAAGCATTCTTCTTAAATTGGCTGTATAATGAAAAAAAGAATCTTACATATACATACTTTTTGTTCCTAGATGGTGACCTTCGATGACGCACCTTCGGCCCAGATACCGCAGTTCTACGCGGGAAGATCCCTGTTTATCACTGGAGCGACGGGGTTCATGGGCAAGGTAAATAGTTCTATCATACCAGAGCCGAAAACCAGATAGCAGCGATAGCCCAAGATATACCAATAGACTGCAACTCAGAGGGTCTCGGGTTCAAATCGTCGCTCCTCTGATAACTGAAGTTTAGCCAAATCTGTTTAGTCTAGTTAAGTACTAGTGTACTTAAAAGTTCCTAAAATATTGTCTAGTACTTGTATATCACTAGCTACATTTCTGGCTAGATATTGCAGAGTGATAGTAAATTATTTCGCTTAGTTTCTGTTATCGATATGCCTACTTAATATCGCGGATTAATGAGAACTTTTACAATAATAATAAAATACCTGCATATAGGAAATAATTAATTATTATAAATTAATGCGCACACGCCGGTGTCAAATAGCTGACCTTTATTACAATAGCTATTTATGTAGTAATACTTAAAAGTAATTACCTAATGAAAGTTAGTACATAGGCACATTAGAAACATGCACTAACATCTTTGAGATAATGGCCCTTATATTTATACTGCATAGGGTTGAAAAATGTTAATTGGTTTAATGAATATTTGGTTTATAATTGTACTGAAGTGAGTGTATATTGGTCAGTAGGGCTTGATTACAGAAATGGTTTCTTTTCCTAGATTCATAATGAGTATTGAAATCATATTAGTCATAGGATCATCAAATCCTAGCATTATCCCGGTTGCCCCAGACTTAAGCCCAGGTCCCTAGATCTGCTAAATGGTCTAACTAGATTTGGCTGATCTTCAGTTATTATATTAAATTACGTCACACGAATTTCATGAACTTATGACCCCCCCCTCCGTCCTTGTCACAGCTGGTCACACTTGTGAGACTCCCTCGTCCTTAGTGTGATGTCACATATTTTGCAATTGTACAGCAAGAAATGATTACATTAAAACAGCAGTTCCAAAATGTTTATAGGACCTGGATTTTGATATGTGGCGTCACGAAATTTAGGATCCCTCCCATCCCCTTGTCACACCATGTCACACTTCGTCAACCCCCTCCCTCCCCATTAATGTGTGACGTAATATATGGATAGCCCCTAAAGCGACTGCCATCTTGACGTTGTCAGAATATTAGAAGGCACTGACTTCCTAATAAAGACTGCCATAGATGTTCATGACAGCCGGGACGGCGGAACGTGCATTCCAAGGCACAGAGCAAGCGATAATTACGCACATAACTACGAAAAGTCATAGGTGCGCCACAAGGGTTTAAATCCTAGACACTCTGAATTATAAGTTTATGGGTCTTGCCACTGGGCTGTCGTTGCTCCATTATATTAGTCATAGGATATCTATGTTGTCACCTTAATAATGATTTCAATAACTTAAATTTTCTTATAAGCAAGTTTTAAGGTAAAATTTAACTAATAATCTTCAAGGTCATATAAAAAAATACAATATTTGTATGTACCGACAATTCGCACTGGGTCCTCGTGGTGGAGAATATGACTTGTCGCCCATCTAGAGCTGCGGAGCTACGAGTGCAATCGCTAAATTAATAATCATAATATCCTAGCATTATCCCGGTTGTCCTAGACTTAGGCTTAGGGCCCAACCCAGGGTCTACTCACTGGTATAACTAGATTTGGCAAAGTTTCAGTTAATAGTAAACGTTAGACAGTAATGCTAAAACTCTGTAAATGACCGAAAATTTTTCTAATGTTTCATGATACAGGTGCTAGTGGAGCGTTTGCTGACGACATGCCCTGACGTGGACCGCCTGTTCCTGCTGATGAGGAGCAAGAAGGGCACTTTAGCAGACGAGAGGCTACGCCAGCTCAAGGAATCTCCGGTGCTTATTCTCTCTTATTGATTCGGTCGTTGTATGGATCGCTTTTATACGGACTAACGACTGTTAAAAATATATTTGATCGTGACATATAAACATCAGGAGTGATGGTGCTGTAGTTCAAAAACTCACGCCTAAGGTCGTGGGTTCGTTTTTGTTTGCATACGAATATAATATTAGTCTTTTGTATATAAGTAAATAAAATTAAAAAATTGTCTGGCATTCATAGGTTAACCTCTGTGTAGTTTAGGGCTGAAAGCGCTGTGTCAGATGTCCAAGCACATTTATTTATGATTCATTACTCCGACGCTGTGATCGATATTCGGCTGTTTATTAGGCTTTTATGTCACGATTTTAAATATTGTCAGACCAACAACATTTATTTTGAACGTGACATATTAGGTACACAGAAGTCCATTTACAACTCAAATATGTAACGATAGAATAACTATGATTTTTACTTTGTTTTTTTTCTTTTAGATATTTAATGAACTTAGGTCAAAGAACAGCCAACAGCTAGACAAGTTGGTGGCCATATCGGGAGACATCACGCTGCCTCAGCTGGGCATCGAACCCAAGGACGCCAGCGCATTGAAAAATGTAAGTTAAAGGCATCGAGTTTTAGTCACTACACGATTGTTCTTAAATCAAATTAATTGAATTTGGTTCCAATATAATTCTTGTACTTAATACTTTACGTTCATACCCTACGAACGTAGACGGAACGTATTGCGTACTTATTCAACCTATTGTTAATTACATGAAATTAATCTTGTTTTGTTCTAATATAATTTATAGAGAAATGTACTCCAAGTACCTACCGCAAACCGCATGCGGGCAGCGTCTCAAATTAGCCATGCAAGATAACTGTTTTAGTGATTTTATCTATAAATAAAAATCAAACATATACCTACCTACTAAAAGAGAATATTTTAACTGAGCTAATATGTATCTCGGTAAATTTAGTAATCGTGTTCGTCTGATAAAGTAAATTTGTGTATGTATGTATCGCCGTTTTTTAAGCTATCTGATGTACACATTTCTTTGTATACTTTCCGGGCTTTAGTACTGTATACTCTTTGGTGTACTGGGAAACAGTATACATATTAGTTTGTTTACCTACTCTATCTAGCGCGTTTATTAATGAGCAAACATCAAAATGCCACTGTCGATATCCCTTGCATTTAGTGTCGTATTTAACATATAAACGCAGAGTAGGTACCCAGTTCTGTTTTTTTATTACTGTGGTTTCATAAATGGACTGGATGTGTGAAATATTCTAAGATAAGTGTGATTTGCGTCTGACTGCTGACGGAGTTTGTCACGTCTATGTCTGCTATGACGTTTTAGGATGTTTTAGTTTTAAGTAGGTTTGATTGTGGTAAGAAAGTCAAGTCTCATATTTAAACTAGCTATATATAGACTTGTGACTTCGGCTTATATGTATATGCAATAAAAAGAAGTCGTTTATGGAGAGAATATGCATCTGGAGACAATAAAATTTATGTAATTTTATTACTTTTAAAGTCGAAACAAGCCAAATATTAGTGTACCTAATTCTAAAATTTTTTAACATATAGAGGCTTATGACAAAATAAGATTTAAAGTTAAACCACGTTTAAAACTAGAGCTGTCACTTTTATTTGATTAAATGAAGACAGTGCCGAAAATAAGCCCCTTATAGTTATATAGGCTATATGTTATTATAGCCACTTGCGTGCAGAAAATCTTTTACCACCAGTTTTACATAAAGTATAGAATCCGTGCAACTTCTAGAAGCGGCAAACTTTATATTGAAAATATGTAATCTAGATGGCTTCTAGATGAAAATTGAAAGTTATTTCTAGCTCGAACAAGGCACAGCTGCCTCTGAAACAAAAAGTTGCGCTGCGACTCATTGGTGTATATATAAGAAGAAATCCATAATATCATCAATATTGGTTCCACTGATTTGAAAGATACATTGTTTATGACCAATACATAGGGTGTAAAAAGACCTAGATCAACGATGAGACCTACATATTCTGCCCAACATTAGGACTATTTTTGGAACCTTTAACTGGGAAATTAAAGGATTTCTTGATTTTTATTACATATACATTACCTTTTAAAAAAAAAAATTATCGCGTCAGCGCGTTCGGACACACACACTCTCACACATACACACACAAACACACACTAAGACGAGGCCTGTTGCGCGTGATTTACTGCGTGCTACTGTTGGCAGCTTTTTTATTATCACAAATATAAAACATCATTTTTGTTATAATGTGCTGAATGCACTTTGGCTTAAATCAGACGCTTTTTGATATACATACTTAAAAACAAAAATTACAATAAACGTATCGTATAGACTAAAAAATATGGGGATTATTACAAAACAGAATTTAAAGTTAAACCACATTTATGACTAGTTCTGTCACTGTCTTCATTTTATCAAATATAAGTTCCATTATGTTTAAAAAGTGAAATATAACATGACACATCGTAGATTTTCAAAAGTAAGAAACAATTAAGCCCACTGGTGTGAAAAAACAATTTCAACATTAAAGCTCTAAGTTATGTTTGCTAAAAAGTAACAAATTTTTATAATAGTAAATAACGTATTGATAGATTATGTATGAAAATTGTTTAGCAGAAACTTTGTAAGCAATAAAGTGTGTATCCTTGTATTTAAAAGAGGCGGAAAAGCAAACATAACGATGGCCCCTACTATGACACGCGCCTCGGAGGGGGATTGGGCCCCCCACATCAATTAGTACCGTCTTAATCCAGTCTCACTTCAAACAGAAGAATCCAATCGTTTCACCGTTAAAACACTCGTAAGCCTCGATGATGTAACCAATGTTAGTTTACCAACAAAGATGTGCTAATGAAATTGTCACTTCCTAATTTATTTTTGGTAATATTATCCAAATAGGTACAGAAGTGGCGTACCTACGTGGGTGATAATTTGGAAATATAATATCCGCAATTCGTGTGTTCCCACTGATTAGTGGGTACTTGAATTGTATAATAGTTATTTAAGATCAACAGGATAATTTAGATTCGTCAAATTTGTAAAAACAAAATTGAAATACCATTATACTTTTTTAACAACAATAAAAAAGATATAAGCGGTACCATAACCAAGAAATAAAAGAATAAACATGAATTGCTTCTGATCATGGCTTTGCACGCGTATTCTACATTTTCACATAAATTTAAAGGAAGAAAGAAAAATAATTTATTCTGTAACAACATCAAAAGAAAACAGATACATTATATTTAAGTAACTACTTAAAGAGTGTCACAGAAAAGGTATCCACTCAGCATAAAGCCGATAAATTGTTTACGTTATACCTAGTTTTCGTGGATATTTAAATCCCTTTATAATATAGAATTAAAGCTACTGACTAAGAATGTAGCGAAATATTAAATATATATTGGTCCAATCGTTTCAAAACCTATTCAATGCAAACAAACTATTAAATTTTTCATTCTGTCCGGTGTGTTCATGATCATTATCAATTCTTAAAACACAACACAGACCCAACAAGTACCTACTTACATTTATTCTGAAACAGATATTTTACCATAAAATAGTCTCGTTATATATAGTTAGTGGAAAAATACTCAAAATTTGCGTTTTCAATATAAAATTCTACAAGTACCTACTTAAGGTCGAGGATACTAGAGATCGGTTTTGTTTATTTGGCTCTTCTCTTCGTAGTACTAAGTTAGATACCCCTTCAGACAATTTACTGCGTATTAACTTGAGTGTTAACAGTTGGTTGGGTACTATCTGAGCTTCATGTAATGAAAAATCATGATCGCAGACATTGCACTGCGCTTGTCACTTCGAGACTGGCACTAATCGGGATCTCATAGCCTGTTTTTCTCGTTGTCTGGAGTCGGTAATGTCTTCCTATCTTGATCTCTCTTCCTCGACTCATCCACCCCCTTCTTGTTCATATAATGCATTACACACCCAATTCATCACTTTTTCGGACGTCTCCTTCTCCGATACCCGCTTATTAATAATATTAAATATACTCAAAAATTATTTATATTATTTACCTAAATGCCAGCACCTACACGCTAGATGTGTCATGAATGCAGTTTGATTCCAAATACAAGTTTGGGGCGACGTGTTAAATATCCAAGAAGTTTTATTTATATTTTAATTACAAATTAAACTGGCGGGAGAAAAAACTAACATTGACGATTTTCTTGCCCGTTCTTTTACGGTCAAGCTCCCGCCCGCAGTAATGGGCGCGCCAGTTGTTTGAAGTTTTTAATTTTGACTTTCACAAGAGCTCTATAGAGCCGAACTTGAATAAATGATTTTGGCTTTGACTTTAATAACAAGTCATGCGTGAATTCGTTATTTGTTACTCCATAGTTCTTTGTTGTAAGAATTCATTTTGAACTGATTTCATACAATTCACACGAAGCCCACGTCTCTCATGGGCGTAATCTAAGTACCTAAGGCTTATTAGCACTTTTATACTCTGTCAAACAGAATAGTACACATATTCAGTAACTTTTTAACTGCTTATACACGCAATAGTTGGCGCTACATAGTACTTCATAATTATGCTACTTTAGATGTCGACCGTAAGTATGTACATACCTTAAATGTTTTTTTATCTTTCATCCATTCACTGTCACTAAGACAAGTGTTGATTAATTTTGTTTTATATTAGAATCCGCGTGACATCACTACCTTATTACATATGTCATCTCTTAAATCAACATTAAATGGTTAGAATAACTATGTAAAGCATAATCTAACTAGGTACATAAAGAAGAACTCAATGACGAATGGCTCCGAGCGTTGAGCAAATATTTACAATGGGACGTAAAATCATAAATGGTTTTAGATAAATGCCCAGCAATACTTAACCTAGACATAGATTCGTATCCACCAACCTACAGGGCTGAGCAAAACGCAAATAGACACTAACGAATTCGATACCACCTCTTTTTTGCTACAAACAATACGATAGTTACGCAGCACAAGCTTGCTATGTAGATATACAATTTAACAATCAGATGAAAAAACAAAATGGCTTATAAGCTGCCTATGAGTAAATAAATACAATTCGGTTTTTTAAAACAATGATATTCTATTTTGATAAGATAACATAATCCTGTCATACTTCTAATAAATATATAAAATGAATATTTTCTGACAATTACACTAATTATTTAGTTCCAAGATAAGTATCATTAAGAACTTGTGATGTGGATACGAAATAACCTAATGTACTTTTTTTTTTGTAAGTACATACTTAATGTTCATAGGAAAACACCCACATCAGAACAAATAGTCATGTTTGTGCACAAAAAGATTCGACCTGTGTGGGAATCGAAACCACGACCGAAAGCGGAGTGCCGGTATACTGGCCTTCGCGCCATATCGGTCGTTAAACTAATAATTGTGTATAAAATATTAGAATAAGCAGATGTTTACTTTATAATGTAACAACAATGTGTACTTATCGAATAGGTACCTACTTATGCAATTTGTTTAAAGTAGATATTTTTACATTACAATTTCTGAATTAATACAATAAAGTATACACATTTTATTATAAATTGTGAATATGAAATTCCGCGACTAGTTTGGTAGTCTGCGGTGAAATGGATGAAACTAAGTATTTAGCAAAATAAAATTTAAAAAGCTGAACACGCTGATTGTGTTAATATACAAGAGCCGTATTAGAAATTTTTGCAAATAACAATGTAAAGAGATAATTTTACATGATTGTTCAAAGTAAATTAGGTTAAAATCTAAATTTGAAATTTTCAGACAGGGTGGGTTTTGGTATTTTCAGATAAGGAAAAGTTATGGAATAGCAAAAATATTCAGCAGTTATATGATAACACAAACATTCTGAAAATGCGTCACTATCTGTCATTCGCGATTTGACTTTTCTTCTCAAGACATAATGGGGCTTATTACAAAACAAGATCTTAAAACAAGATTATAAAGTCCTTTAAACAATCGTTCTCTCCCTCTTAACTTTAAACAAATGACTGAAATGCAAATGTTTGACATTTTAAATCAATTTTAGAACTGTTATGTTCTTATTTTTTTACTAGGAGGAGCTTATTATTATTTTTTCTTTTAAATAATGGCTTCGTGCGGTTTGCACTTTAAGCCAGTGTCAAATAAGAGATATATACATTAACATATAATTATAAATTATAGTAAATGAGAATGAGTGCAGAAGTAGTAAAGATGATAAATGGTAAATGAGATACCCTCCCCCTAAGCCCCTTTGAGTCCTCAGTGAAGATGTGGGACTATACTGAGATCACATGGACTTCTTGAGAGAATTTGAAAAGTGATGTTGCACGGGTTTTTTTATTTACCAACACTCATGTACGTTCACACTTAACGGTTGATAATCCACCGTTTTTACACATCAATTTTCGAAATATCACAAATGTTAGAAATTAAATCACTTTCCCGCCAAGAAGACGAGGAGCTTATTGTTAAACAAGATCTACTTTTATTTCAAAAATTGAAGACAGTGACAACATTACTTTGAAACCTGGTGTGACTTTAAATATTGTTTTGTTTTAAGCCTCAGTATATTTTAACCCACCGTTAATTTCATCGAATCGAAGGCCTTTTCATAGTCCACAAACGCTAAGCAAAGTGGCTGGTTATACTCCTCGGTCTTCTGTATAACCTGCCGCAGCGTATGTATGTGGTCTATGGTTGAAAAGCCTTTTCGGAAACCGGCTTGTTCGGGAGGCTGGAAGTCGTCAAACCTATGACCGAGACGGTTCGTGATGACCCGTGAAAACAACTTATAGACGTGGCTCAGTAGCGTGATTGGCCTATAATTCTTCAAAAGAGATTTGTCACCTTTCGTGAAGAAAAGTACAACCACGCCACTGGCCCACGCTTGTGGCGTACGTCCTTCGAGGATGACGGTGTTAAAGAGCCTTTGAAGTAAGTACCTTTAGTACCGGTGTACCACCCGCTCTCAGAAGCTCTGCTGTCATCCCGTCTTCACCCGGTGCCTTGTTGTTCTTCAGCTGTTTCAGGGCCATCCTAATATCGTATAGGCTGACGATCGGGATGTCTTCGGTGTAGTGCCTGGTTAGTTTGGCTCTAGGGTCTTTAGCCAAACTATGGCTATATACTATACTATAGGTTTCGACGTGACTAGATTGCCCTTGTTGGTCTTCAGCTGCGTTAACTGACTCTGGCCAATAGACAGATCTCGTGCGAATACTTTCGAACCCTTGTTCCTCTCTATTGCATTTTCAATACTCTTAGTACTGAATCTGCGAATATCAAGTCGCAAGGATTTCGTGATCTGTCTATTGATACGCCGGTAAGAGAATGCATCTGCTTAAGACTGCAATCGCATGTGTCGTCGTGCTTCCATTAGATCAAGAGTCTCAGTTGATAATTTTTGGGTTTTATTTCGGGGTCTGGGTTTGTAAAATTTGGACCCCACCGCGTGGACATTCTCAACTAGCCCACTACTTAAGTCGTCGACGGACACGCAGGCCTCTAGACCTGCGAAGCGATTTTGAAGCTCGAGCTGAAAGTACTCGGGGTTTTGAATATGGGCAACTGAGGGTCGGAGCGTAGACTTCATCAGGCGGGACTTTTCAAGCTTGACATTTATATTCAATGAGCCTCTTACAATTCGGTGATTGCTGCCGGTTTTCACCCTAGCGATTACAGAGACATCATTGAAAATTTGCCGCTTAGTGGTCATGATAAAGTCTACCTCATTCCTCGTGAAACTATCAGGGCTCATCCAGGTCCATTTTCTCTGCGAAGGTTTCTTGAAGAAGGAGTTCATCATAAAGAGTCCCTCCTTCTCCATGAAATCCGCTAGCCGCTGGCCCCTTTGGTTCCTTCGCCCTACTTTAAATTGCACCACTTTCTGCTCGTCACCACTTCGCTGGCCTAGCCTTGCGTTGAAATAACCCATAACAACTGTGTAGTAAGTTGGTGAAGTATGTATGGCGGCAGAAATGTCGTCATACAATAACTTTACGTCCTCATCAGGGTGTGTCGAGGTCGGTGCGTAAACCTGAATTACCTTCAGCGAATACCGTTTGGTGATTCTGAGTATTAGGTACGCTTCCCTAGTCGACACACTCTTTATAGACACGATGTTGTTATGAATGGACTTCCGGACTATAAAACCGACACCACCTTGGGACAGGTGGTCGCCCTCCCGGTGGTAGAGCAGATTACCGGACTTGAGGATTACCGTATCCTCCCCCTGTCTTTGGACTTCGGATGACCCGATAATGTCCCAGTGCCAGGGCCGTCTTTAAACTATTTGAGGCCCTGGGCACGTTAGGATCATGGGACCTCTATGACCTTGAGAAAGCTCACTCACTCCCATCTGTCAAAAAGTTCAAGCTATGTTGTACACGGTATAGCTATGCGCATGCAGCAAGCTAAAGCTAATAAGCAAGTAGGTATTGGAGTAAGTCATTATCATCAGATTTTTCAAAATTAATGTTTTTCGGTAATACCTAAATATCGGTTATCATTTGGTAATCTGGCAGGAACTAGGGGGCCCCATTAGATCGCGGTTTCCCAGTGGGGAAGAGGGGCCTGCCCAGTGCAACTGCTCTATTTCCTCTTCCAGCTCGTCAATCTTCTCATCAGTCCTCAGTGTGCGTGTGTTGTAGGTTGCCAGGTGCAGAAGTCGTTTAGGATGGTAGCCGGATCTCTGCCGGTGATTCTTTGCACCCCCTTCCCCGTCGTTACCAAGACCGCTACCGTAACCTGGAATAGCGGGGCCGCCGGGGACTGGGGGGCCGTTTGTGTGTATGTGCCATTCTATTAGGGGTATTTGCTCGTAATCACCACGCTGGGCAGGCGGGTTGGTGATCGCAGTTCCAGCCAGTATGCAGGATGGCGCTGCTGCCCATCATCCGGTCCTATTTCTCTTAGTCGACTCTTACGACTCCCCATGAGATGAGAGGGGGTGACGCTATTCTAGGCCAGCGCCACACGGCCATTGTATACATTTACAAAATATAATATTTTACTGTTGCAACAAAAAATATAATATTAATATAAACTAGGCTTGCAAGCCTATTCGCAGTAGTTATGATAAGTATTAAAAAGTACTACTTTATACTGACAGAGAATAAAAAAATTTTTGCTTTAAAATGCTCCAAGTTAGCTCTCCCAAGTTGCTATGCCTTTCTCCTAAATTGCTATAACTTGTAGACAAATTCATGCAATGTAACTTAAAAAAAAAATTGATGCGGCTCCGTCCTACTCATGTTATTATAAGTATTTACTTTTAAATATTTTCATTAACCTTTTCAGAATACGTAAAAAGATTTGATGCTATTTCTAAGCTCGACTAAAATTATGTAAGAAACATTACCTTTTTGTGCTTATTACCAAATTACTATATCAAATTTAAAATACCTTCAATAGAAAATAAATTACGCATTAAGGTAGGTACTTCAACCTTTAAGGCCAGCCCTGTAAGAAACAAGCGCAAAAGGTCGAATGTTTTGTTTGATTGTTTTAGCTGTTAGATAAAACTGCAAATTTGTATATACATGAAATACATCAACTCGTACACGCGGAGGCGTCATCTAGCGAACTAAAGGTGCCCATTCACAGGCCAGAACTGTGGTTTAGTTGGAATAGACTAAGAGTTGAAAGATTTTATTTTATATGTGAACTCACGGTTACTCTTTGTATTTACATCAGTTTTAGAACAGTTTAAAGATCAAAACTCAGGTGTAGACTTTTGAGATTTATTTCTTACAATCGGTTTCACGGTTAGTTAAAAACCGCAGTTTCAAGAGTAATTTAGGAAACTTGAACGTGAGTGTGCAGTTAGACATTTTAAGAAATATTCTTAATTATTTTTGTCTGTAAGTAAGTTTTGTATGTGCGTCAGTCCTTATCCTCTGTTTTATTATCGTGAATGTCTAGCTTTAGAATAAATCTACGGCCGCAGATAATGTAAGCCACGGGTGTCCAGAGGGAATTGAAATTCTTTTGTTTTCTAAAGAAAATAGTCTGCTTCCTCATAGATTAAAAAATAGTTGACCCGCCTCTTTTAAATATTTACCCCTTTTTCAGTACGTACCTACTGGCACGTACATGTTCCCTAGGGGCTTCGTGCGCTAAGCACATTTAGCCAGAGTCAAGTAAAAGATATAATAACAATATATAAATCTTAATGAATGAGGATGAGTGGTGATAAAGAAGTTAAATGTTAATGAGATGCCCTTGAGTCCTCAGTATAGATGTGGAAGAAGTACTGCTCTAAGTAAAGTGTTGTTTTAAATAACTTTTATTTTATTCTCTAAGAAGTACTTACTCGACAAGAGTATTTGTGGGTGTTAAGTTATTTTATAAGTCTAGTTTGTTGCGTATGAATTCTGCATTATTATCTACATCCACCACGTTTCCCGGACAAACTAGCTCGTGTAGGTCCTCTTTCTTCATTTGAATCTTTTCTTAAAACATTGTAAGTATGTGTTTAAATTAACTGTATTTGTTATTCAGGTAAATTACACCCAGTGCATGGGTGTAATTTACCTGAATAAAGAACTTATTATTATTATTATTACTTTATTTTGGTTTTATAAAAAGCTTTTTCTTCCCGTATTTTCTAGTGTAAAGTTGATAAATCTAATTATTTGCATTTTAATTCAACAGTATGAGTTCTTACATCAAAAGTTCAGTGTTGTTCATCAAAGTCACGTTAAAGAGCGAGATAGTTCTAAGAAGAGTCCACTAGTTTACTTAGAAGGACCTCAGTAGTTTACACTTTAGAAACCTCTAGTTCAATAAAGTAGGAATGAACACGTAAAATCACAATTTCTAATAATGTGCCACATTTGTAGGAACGTGGCATTGGAGACTTGTATAATTTCTTGAAGGCGTTATGTCTAAAAATCTGCCGTTTTCACATACGGAAAACTATGCTTATTAGTAAACGTGTTTATTGAGGATATAACCTAAGTTATCTTTGAAATTTTATTTTAATCAATATACGCCTATCGGTAATAATATGGTTACTAGTTTTCAAAAAGACCACGTTTCCTAGTTCTTTATGACGAACTGGCAATAATCTTCGTATAACATAATCCATTCTAATATTATAAATGCGAAAGTAACTCTGTCTATCTCGCTTTCACGCCAAATCTTGTGAACCATTTTAAGTATAATTTGGTTCACAGGTAGTTTAGCGCCTAAAAAAGGATCAAAGTTTGTATGGAAAGTATTCATTTTAGCAGCTAAGAGTGCGAAATTATTTTGTAAGGTTTATTATTCATCATTATTAGGTCCACTGCTGAAAATTGGCCTTCCTAATATTTGACATTATATCTGGGGGTACTTGCCCATAATTACCACGCTGGGCAGGCGGGTTGGTGATCGCAGTACAAGTCAGTACGCTGCTGCCCATCATCCGGTAAGATTTCTTTTCGTCGATTCTTACGACTCCCCATGAGAAGAAAGGAGTTACACTATTCTAGGCCAAATCAATTGTAACTAATATAAATATGATATTTAAATTTTCTAAAACAAGATGCGAGATTTAATTAAAACTTTCACGCGGACGAAGTCGCTGGGAACCACTAGTATAGTATAAAGTGTAATAAGCTCAGGAGCCGTCACTCGCGTCAAAGGGACGGAGCGAAGACGGGTAGCAATATGCGCTACTCGACATTTTAATAATCTCTCATTGAAAAATATTCCTGTCTGACATTCTTATTCACAAACTATTTATTTATTTCCTATCTAAGTACACAACTTGGTATAGGTTATTTAAACCTATTTACCATCCGTGTGTAGCCTTCAGCCCCTTTTTTTGTTTATTATCTTATTATATAATAGTAAAATTCTTCAATCACATTTGGTTAGTTTTAAGCTCTTGTGTGTGTTTCGTTTTATTCATATTCGTAAGTAATTAATTGAAATGGCTATGACTATCGGCTATAACATATATGAAATCTCGACATATTTATATTATATCCGGGCAGGATGGCGTATGACTATGGCTATCTTAAAGAGGCCTTCTTTAAATTTTTATTAATAATAATGATAAATATTTTCTGGCAATTACACCAATTATTTAGTTCCAAGATAAGTATCATTAAGAACATTATCATTAGATACATTATATCCTGGGTTTTATGGGTAAATATCATAAGTACCTACTTTCCTTTTTTTATCTGTTATCACATAGGAAAAACCCAAACAAGAACTAATACTTAAGATCACACACATAATATATCATCCTGTGTGCGGTTCGAATCCACTAACCCAGAAGTGAAGTGCAGGTACTCGTACACTGACCTCGACGACATTTGTCTCAAAGATTTTTTTTTTACAATCTTTGGACATTTTATAAAAAGGCGCGAGCCCCATACGAAGCAAAGTACTAGTGATGCCCCTGATAATGCAGGCGCTTATTCGCTACAGTGCCCAATTTAATAAAGTGAGCTGCATGCTGACAAGGTGAAACTTCACCTTGTTAAAAACAGAGAGCTTGTATCGCACATTCCAGGTACACATAATATAGAACTGAAACTTTAAATATAGGTACATGTTCTTCACAATGCAGCTGAGACCACTTGTTAAGCTTCCTTGTTGTAGCTGTTCTTATCTGAAATGCTATAAACTTTCCAGTGTTTTATGTAAATTTTAAAACTGATTTAGGACCTGTTTTCTGCTAAGATGGCAGATTTGTATGAATAATTTGTCAGGTAAACACTACAACTAAACGAACATCGTACTTCCTAATATTATAAATGCAAAATTTTGTAAGTATGTTTGTTTAAAAAAGTATCATATTATATTTTAAATTCGATGACTGATTAGGCCCTGAGTTCGATTTTCACACGAGACTAATATTTGAGCTCATTAACATTCATATTTTCCCTGGATTTTCTGGCGCAGTTTGATATTTGTTTATTTACTAAGTATATTGATTTATGAGAAAAAACATTTCATAGTTTATTTTTTTATAATATGCGCATTCTATGTGAACAAGAAATGTAAATAGCTTATTACAGTGATTTTGTTCAATATGCAGTTTACATAAAGGAAAATCTATATATCTAAATAAAATTATAACTTATTTTAAAATGTAAAACTAGCTGAAGCGAAGTCACATTATATTAACATAGGCCGAAGCGAAGTTGTATGCAAAATTACAAGCTATGCGAAGATTTATTGAAACATAGCCAAAGCGAATTTTTATTGTACACTAGCAAAGCGAAGAAGAAAACATTTACACAGCAAGCACACACATAGGAATACAGACACGTGGACGTTTAAACACACAACACACGCTAGCATGCACGCATGCACCCACGCTCGCACGCATGCACGCATGCACGCACGCATGTACGCACGCATGCACGCACGCATCCACGTAAGCCCGCACGCGCGCATGCTGCGCACGCACGACACACGCTGACAGATCGCACGACAAACGAACATCAGTAGAGTCATGGAAGGATTATCATCCATTTCCGTCACTTTCGCTTTCGTTAATCATATTCCTTTTATCCTCTCATCATGACCAAACCATTTAAGCATACCTTTCTCAATCTATGTTTCTACATTTACTTTCACACCAAATAACTGCCTTTTATTAGTCACTTTTAACCGAGGAATTAAGCATAGGAAAAAATAACATTTTACATATTTTCTTTCAGTATTTATTAATAACGTGCGGTACAAAACAAATATTTATTTTAACCCTTTGGGCTTACGGGTAGCGATTGAGTTTGTGCCTGTACAATGTTGGAAACACTTTTATTTACATACTTCTACCGACCGACTTTCTACGTATTTAAACATACATATTAGAAATTTTATTCCAAGCCATGTTAGAGCCTCATTGGGCGGCCTGAAGAAATCTAACAGCAGGAAAGGAGTCTCCTGCTGTTAGATTAGATTTGTTAGAATGTTAATGGCCTGAGCTAATGATGATTAGAAATTCTTACCAACCATAAATACAACCTAAACGCCTTTCGATACTTTAGTTATCACTGCTATCAAGTGCATCTATTGAGCCGTTTCATGTCTTGAAATTTTCATAATACTCCAAATTAATAAACCCAGTAGAAAATATCTGCATAAACGTAATCCCCTCGACAGAGCGGTCGTAATCACGATAATGCGCCCTTGACAGTGAGCCTGGCCTTACTACGGCACTCCATCTTGCTCGACATTGCTCTAGTGCACTCCATTAGAGGGCCCCCCTTGCAGACCTGACATTCCTGCTCGACATTGCTCTAGTGCACTCAATTAAAGGGGCCCCCACTGCGGACTTGACTTTTGAGTTTTAATATTAATATTTCTGAAACTTGATTCATACATATTCCATATATGTTCTTGTGTTATAAGCGTTATTTACTTTGTGATCTTGTCATGTCTTGTTATTTTAAATAACCCAAGCACTTATAAGTCTTACAGCGAATGCAATCTCGGATGTCATGACATAACTTATGCAAGCAGCTCATAATGGAGTGTTCACAATAGGAGAAGTATTTTAGATACAGGAACCTACCCTATTATGAAAGGCAAACTATCAGAATCTAGCAGTCAATACATTTGCACATGCGCAGTGCCTTTGTGTATGTTAAACAAGCAATTGTGATTGGCTTAACACACTTTTAGATCTAGCTAGGTTCAGATGAACTTTTTTAATTTTCCGGGCTAGATAATGAGACTTACAGACTTGATGTTAGGTGAAGTGCGACCCTATTAATAAGTTGTTTCTATTGCCGAATCTCCACTTAACTTGTTCTAACATTTTACACAGCGCCATCTGGCCCAAAAGAAAGCAACTTGAACTTAAAGTAAACAAACTTTGGAAGTGAAATGTAACTTGCTATTGTTGTTTTCTTCTATGCGATTGATAAACAAACAAACCAGGAAGCATTGTACTGATTGAATTTCGGGTTATGCGGCTATTTTGATTCCGGAGTTTCTGACAGAATAACATTAAATATACGTTATGGTCTTTTAGATCAACTGGATCATTTAGATTCGTAATTTTTGTACAAACAAATTGAAAATGCAATAATTTTATTTAACAACAATGAAAGAGATATGGTTGATATCATTATAAGGAAATAGAAAGAAATAAAAGATAAATGGATAGATGGATCTGTCTGTTGTGGTTTTTTCTCAAGATTAGTCTGTCGGTGACTCAAACCGGGGGATTTTCTGACCAGATCGTCGGTCCATCGCGTTGGGGGCCGCCCTCTACTACGTTTGCTGATTCGTGGTCGCCATTCAAGAACCTTAACGCCCCATCGGTCGTCGGTTCTTCGAGCTATGTGCCCCGCCCATTGCCACTTCAGCCTGCAAACGCGCTTCGCTATGTCGGTCACTCTGGTTCTCCTACGGATTTCCTCATTTCTGATTCTATCACGTAGGGACACTCCGAGCATAGCTCTCTCCATTGCACGCTGAGCGACTTTGAGCTTCCTTATGAGGCCCATAGTCAGGCACCACGTCTCAGTCCCATACGTCATCGCTGGCAACACACACTGGTCAAAGACTTTCGTCTTGAGACACTGAGGTACTTTGGACGAGAAGATTTTGCGTAGTTTCCCGAACGCAGCCCAACCGAGCTGGATTCGACGATTGACCTCTTTCTCGAAGTTGGACTTACCTAATTGGACTTTTTGTCCCAGGTATACGTACTCGTCGACAACTTCGAGGGCCGAGCTTCCCACTATTACTGGGGTAGGCACAACATGGATATTTGACATGATTTTGGTCTTATCCATGTTCATTTTAAGACCTACCCTTCGGGAAGCTCTGTCGAGGTCTCCGAGCATTGTGCCCAGATCCACAAGCGACTCCGCTATGACCACTATGTCGTCGGCAAATCGAAGGTGAGTCATATACTCGCCATTAATGTTGATGCCGTAGTTTTCCCAGTCCAGTAGCTTGAAAACATCCTCCAGAGCAGCAGTGAACAGTTTCGGTGAAATGACATCACCCTGTCTCACGCCTTTCTGCAAGAGGATAGGATTCGTGCACTGGTCCAGTACTCGTACGGACATGGTGGCGTTTCTGTATAAACTCCTCAGAACTTCGATATACCGATGATCAATGCGGCATCGCTGCAGGGACTGAAACACTGCCCAGCTCTCGATCGAATCAAAGGCTTTCTCATAGTCCACAAACGCTAAGCAAAGTGGCTGGTTATACTCCTCGGTCTTCTGTATAACCTGCCGCAGCGTGTGAATGTGGTCTATGGTTGAAAAGCCTTTTCGGAAACCGGCTTGTTCGGGAGGCTGGAAGTCGTCAAACCTTTGACCGAGACGGTTCGTGATGACCCGTGAAAACAACTTATAGACGTGGCTCAGTAGCGTGATTGGCCTATAATTCTTCAAAAGGGATTTGTCACCTTTCTTGAAGAAAAGGACAACCACACCACTGGACCACGCCTGTGGCGTACGTCCCTCGAGAATGACGGTATTAAAGAGCTTCTGGAGTACCTTAAGTACTGGTGTACCACCCGCTCTCAGAAGCTCTGCTGTCATCCCGTCTTCCCCCGGTGCCTTGTTGTTTTTTAGTTGTTTCAGGGCCATCCTAATCTCGTACAGGCTGACGTCCGGGATGTCTTCGGTGGTATGTCGAGTTAGTTTGGCTCTAGGGTCTTTAGCCAAACAAGTAGCGGGAAATTAAGCATTAGTATGCTTAATTATTAAATTCCCCATTAGTATGCTTAATTATTAAATTAAGCATACTAATGGGGAATTAGGACGCTCAGTTAGTATTTTAGTTAAGTTATGTTTGGTTAGTAATTCATAATTATGGGGATCCTACCGAGATCTTTGGATCCCATATCCCATTGAGGTGGGCTCACCTGCAAGTTGTGCCAGCTTAATCGGCTGGCACTTGCAGGTGTCGGGCGGCACGAGGCTTTGGCAAACATAAAAAGTCCCGATAAGCGGCGATAGGCTCGCCACCTGTTACTTGGGATTAACAATATAACTAGCGAAATGTGGGCGTATAAAATTAAATTGACATTTTGAGAAGTTCGGCTTTGCCTACTCCCTCGGGAATACAGGCGTGATTATGTGTATGTATATATATTATATACATACAACACTCAATTTGTCTGTATTAATTATTTTAAAATATCCAAAAAAAAAACTTAAGAGTATTAATGCGCTTAAAAACTGAATTTATGCAAACATTTTTACTAAGACGATTATAGCTTTGGTTAATTAGATTAAAGGATTATTTTTTTCAAGAGCTTAGATAGAATATTTACCAGATTAAAATTCAGCATGTTATCTTTAAACGATTTAGTTAATTGGCGCTAAATTAAAAGAGAGAGAAAAGTTTTTCGGAATTTTTTGAGCCGTAAGAAAATCTATGGATGTGTATTTGGTTTTTAGTTATGTAAAGTACTCGTAATCTTTCCTTTTTCATATGACAAATCAAATGACACATTTACTGATACGAGAAAATAGCATAGTGCTTTTTGAAAAGGTCTTGAAACGGTGTTAAGGTGGGTGGGCTTTTTTAATTTGATTGTTCTTCGTTATAACGCCCGATATGGCGTGGTGGCGAGTATACCCGCATTCCACTCCTGAGGTCGTGGGTTCGATTCCCACACAGGACAAATATTTGTGTGTATAAATATGAATATTTGTTCTGGTCTGGGTGTTTTTCTATGAATATTAAGTATGTATGTACAAAAAAAAGTATTTATGTATGTTTATCTATTATTTAGTATCCATAACACAAGTTCTTCATGATACTTATTTTGGAACTAAATAATTGGTGTAAGTGTCATCAGTGTTATTATTGATATTATTTTTGATATCGAGCGCTTCCGTGCTTCGGAAGGCACGTTAAGCCGTTGGTCCCGGTTATCACTAAATGTGGTAGTCGTTAAGCCATGTTAGAGGCCTCATGGGCGGCTTGAAAATTCTAACAGCAGGACGCCATACACCTGCCTCCGCCAATCCGCACTGGGTCAGCGTGGTGGAGTATGACCCAATATCCTCACACCTTGATATGTGTGAGGAGGCTCGTGCTCAGTAGTGGGACGTTAATGGGCTGTGATGATGATTATTATTATTATCTTGTACGGAAACAATATATAGACATAAATCTACATCATATAACACATAAGAACGTGTAGTTAAAAATAAAATAGCCCGTTCAGTTTCTCAATATTGCATAATAATATGTAAAGAATTGTCTCGTCTTTTTTTCTGCCATTTTTCTTCTAAACATTTAATAGCAAGCATTTTTTATGACTTGCGATGAAAAGGTTTGTTTGTTTATTCCAATTTCTTTATTTATTATTTTCGATGAATTGGTATTGCTTTGATGGTTTTGCAAGCTTTCATAGGCTGACTACGTTCCATCACGCTACCACTATTCCTGACTTTAAACTCATTATATTGTAGTAGTATCATAGATACTCATAAGGACTGTTTCAATAAAACGAACTCAGATCAGCACTGTCATACATCATCTTGGCACAATTAGCTGGAGCGAGCTCATGGGCATTGTAAATAGAGCTACAGCATTTTTCAACTCGGACTATTGTCTTTAGGTGTTTCCTATCTCTTACAAAACTAAGAAATAAATAAAATAGATTGGACTTGTGTGACCTCTTTTTGTTTATCTGTATTGGTATATATGTACGTATATATGGCTTTGGTTGTGTCTAACTGAAAAATAAATAAACAATTTTGAGGTTTTACAAAATGTTTTTTTTGTTCATAAATCTTATCAGACCGGGAGCTTATTTGGCGAGCCCTTAGCTATTTTTTTTTTTTTTATTTGTATAACAAACTACAATTTAAAATATAAGTTGCCAGCCCTATTACCCAATTACAGCCAGGCCACTGGATATTTAATGAATACATAATTTGTGTTTGTTAGTTGAAGTTTGTCCGTGTGTTAAACTCCCCTTTGAAGGAAAATAAACAAAGAATTATTAACGTATATCATCATATCCTAGAACTATCCTGGTTGCCGTAGACTTAAGCTTAGGGCCCAGGGTCTGCTTACTGGTCTAACTAGATTTGGGTTCAATTTAGTTATTACATGAAGCGACTGTCGTCTGACCTTTGTTACTGAGCCCTTTGAGTAGCGGAAGTGAGACGGGGCATTCATATATGGCTAAACCAAAGAAATAACGTATTAATATCAAATCTGCCTTGTAAATGTTCAGCAGTGGACCTGCTGAACATTTGCCCCTAATAGTTTACGATCCGACATTTTTAGGCCTCGAAGACCACTATCATTAGGAATATCTCTTTACCTCTCTTTAAAAGCCTACTTATTAGTACAGTGTCGTTAGGAAATTAATTTACTGATTCAGACGTCACTCCATCTTGAATCTATTGTAAGATGTTAAAAGAAGCGGAAATTGTCACAAACTTGTTTTAAACTTTGTGACAGTTCCAGCGCAATCGAAATCTAGCGAAGACTACGTCGACAAAACAAACTGACTACTCTTTCTTGATTATAGCGGTTGTCGTGTCGGATTCGTTGTCCTGAGGCTGTCAAATATTGAAATATAACCTGTAAGAGAAAACGGGTTGCTTTGAATTGTTTCTCGATTTTTCGGTTGCGCAACAATTGTTACAAATTTGCTTTACACATTTAATTGATTCCTGGAAAGTGTTTGATTTCGGTAACAGTCTCTACGCTCTTTATAGTATGATATATGAACTATGAAAATATTTAGACAGGACAACACAGCTATTACTCACTGAAAATACACATTTGGTCCAGGTGTCGATCGTGTTCCACTCGGCTGCAACTCTCAAGTTCGACGAGCCACTCCGCCAGGCTCTCCAGCAGAACGTGGGTTCTGTCAGCGCCGTCATGGACCTGTGCGACTCACTGCCCAATATGCAGGTCAGATATCTGTTAATGTCCTTGTATAACTCTAGGATCATCCCGGATATTACTTTGGTACTTGAAGCAAGAAGTGATTAAATAGCAACTGTTTTTTTTTATTGTTACACGTTATTTTGAATACACTTATGATGGCCTGCAGTGATGATGCTCTGCGCGGTATGAGATATTTTCTAAGACGAGCACTTTTTGTACGGGAGACGGGATGAGACCTTTTTGTTTTTTCTTCATCATCTCAAGCATATGACATCCACTTTTTAACTAAGGCCTGAACAATAGATTTCTACATTAAGTGATCCTGAGTCGCCTGCATCCATCAGCTTCCCACCGCCTTGACCAGATCATCGGTCCATCGCGTGGGAGGCCTTCCTCTATTACCTTTGTTGTTTGTCCATATAAATTTAGCATTTGTTTGATGCTATATACCTTCATCCCCAGGCCTTCGTGTACGTGTCGACAGCGTACAGCAACTCGGACTTGCCGGAGGTGGAGGAGCGCGTGTACCCGGCGCCCGCGTCCACGCGCTCCGTGGCAGCGCTGGCTGAGCTGCCTGACCATGTCCTGGCCGGCATCACTCCACAGTGAGTCTATAGTTATTTTATAAGGGCGATGCTCAAGAAGAGGAGACGAATAAAGACGAGACGAGACGAGCATTGTAATCGCACCGGCAAAACTCAAGGCTTATGATGTGCAGCCACACTATTGTTGAAGATATCGCTTATACGCTCGCAATAACACTTATACGCTCGCTAACTGGCAAGAGAAGGCCAGCCATCGAAACAATATTTTCGTCATAAAATGTAATAAGCACTAACACAGCGAAGCCAATACCAATTGAATAACTAAAGCCAAGAAATGCTTTTTTATTAATCGTGTAGGTAGTACGGTTATAATGTCAATATAAACAACAAAATTTCTATAATCAGTGTACAATAGCGATCTTTGTGGACATATCCGATAAAACAATAGGACCTCACAAAATATTTTATTTTAAAAATGGTGCTAAGGTGGATACGGACAAAGAAATGGTTTTCCTTATGTTTGAACAACAGAAGACAAATAAAAAGTAAATTGGCAACCCAAAAATATACAAAACAAATATTATTCTACCTACCTATTGTTACAAATTATAGAGAAAGAACAATATTGAATATGAAATTGTATTATGTATCAAAAATAGCCCAAAGCTTGGTTATAAATTGTTATAGGTACTATTGCGATCAAATAATTGAGCATCGCTCTCTCGCATAATTCAATGATGTAACTAGACCACTGAAATTTGTATGTTCCATTTGACAGCCGAGCCCGCGCTCATGTTTCATGTCATAAACTAATTACAAGCTTGACTTACAGTGCTTTGGAAGCCACGTTAAGCCGTTGGTACCGATTATTACTAAATGTGATAGTTGTTCATCCATATTAGAAGCCAAATTAAGCGACTTGCAAAATTCAAGTAGCAGTATAGCACACACCGGCGTCCGCCTACTCGTTCGTTGAGTATGACCCAATACCTTGGTTCTTGAGAAAAGACTCGTGCTAAGTAGTGCATTAATGCAGTATCGCTTTAGACACTAGGTTTTCGGAAGTCAACTTTAGTGATCGTTTCCTCTGCTAAAATATAATTTGCCTTTGGGACAATCTGTGCGTATATCGAGCGCTTCCTTGTTGTGTCTGTGGCAGTCGTTAGGATTTAGGTATTGTAAACGTCCGTACCTTAATTCTTTACGTTAGTATATGTATATTTTTTCCGCAGGTTCATATCACCGAAACCGAACACGTACACGTTTACAAAAGCTATGGCAGAGACGCTGGTGCATGAACGCGCTGGAACAGCGTACCCAATTGCCATATTCAGGCCTTCTATTGGTATGTTAATCTACCTAGGTCTTTCTTATCCGTGACCACATTTACTCACCTAACAGCACGCGAGTGCAACAATGGGGCTTTTTGAGAGGCCTGTTCAAATCATATCAAGTGATTCCGACGCATGGCACCCCTAATGCTGTAACGTATGGTCTAGCTGGACAATAGTTTCATGACCCCATGGTAATTTTCAGTTTAGGTCTTTTTTTTAAATGCATAAAATTTTGCATTTACCATGATTTATTAGACAAAAATTTTACTTGAAAAAATCAACCCGTCTGCTATAGCCTGCATGGGATTCAAACCTTTGTATAACCGGTCCTCTGTTCTAAACCCTGAGCTACCATGACACCGATGGACATGCTAAATCTTTCCAGTACTTTATGATATGTCATCATGCATACACATACATCACACTGTGAAGTTAGGATTACACTAACATTCGATTCAGCTTGTCCATCGGTGTCCTGGTAGCAGTAGACCGGTTATCTAAAATTGTCTTATTAACTAAGAACTGCTGACGGAACGTAAGTTTAACAGAATTTAAAGTTGTCTGCGCAAGTACAGTCGTAGACAAAATATGAAAAAGAGAAAGAGCACAGAATGTAGTACTGCTATAGTTACGCACCAGCATGCCGTACCGCATGTACATGCCGCGTGTGCCATGCCGCACTTATTGAGACCTGTTACATTCAAGGTCATTTGAAAACACAGAATCTCGGCCTTCAAAACAAATGTAACAAACAAAGCATGCCCTTCAAGCCAGCGGCGTCTTACTCTATACGCAAGAAGGTTTCTTCATTGAGAAATCTATAGTCTTATTGGAGCTGAATTGTGTTCCTCGGGGACCAATAAACTAACCCTGACCTAGAACGTGACTTTAATATACAACTCCAATGCAACGTCCTAAGGTTATATTTCAGATATAATATTTGCGAGCTCATATGTTAACAATGGCACAAATTGCTACGTCAAGAAGCCAAGTATACGCTATTGTGTGTAGGTACAGTACAGAACAAACTTCCAAATCACCACTTTAATTACGCAAAGACTAACAATTCCAAATTCTTGAAAGGTATTAACTAATAATACTAACTACTACAAAGTCAAGTCATATAGGGGCCCTTTAAAATTATAAAAGCAGGACGCCGCATATCGTAACGTAGACAACTTTATACCGTACTGGGTCTGCGTGATGTTGAATATGAACTTGGTACTGAGTGCCGTGCTCAGAATTAGGAAATAATTAAGGTGAAGATGACCATAAACTAATAAATAATTAATGTAATTGTCCGTGTAATGCTCATTCAGTTATGATAAAGTATGAACATTGTGTATTGTAGATTTGCATGCCATGAGGCTTGTATATGAAATAGCGCAAATTTTATATATGTGGTGAACACCCCTGTATTTATAACATGTATTATACCTGTACCACCTGTATTTGCTAATAAATATGGATTTGAATAATAACAACGCTTTATAAGACAAAAAACACAAAGCCTCGAAACTACCAGTTTTTTTTTATCTTACAAAATTTTATTACATTACTTATGGTAATCCCAGTGTCACAAAAACCAACATTGATTTTTCTGGACACTGCTATTTGCCACTATTCCAGTAATTCATAACTTAAAAGACAATATATTAAGTAATTGACGCTCGCTCCCAGAACAGTTTGTCGACATAGTTGCGTCCAGCTATCAACCTTATTATATATTATTATTATTATGGTATTTTAAATTATGCAATATGTCTTTAATTGATTAAGTTAAGTTTCGTTTCATACGTTTTACATTCTGTCGTGGATAATGTCGTGTCGTGTTGTGGTTGGTCGTGTGGTCGACAATGAACCACATATAGTTTCAGCTTTACATTATGTAACTGTTTGTTGTCCTAAATATAATAAAATAAAATAAAATACCAGTAAAATATAACGGGCTTTCTCTTAAGCCACTCCAAATTATCTAATAACATTAGAATCGCATTATTGCCAACCTGTGGGTCTTGCCAGTCCATTTCGCTGTGAAACCTGGCATATTAAAATTTTGTTATCTTACTCTTATATTTATTAACATTAGGAAGCAAACAAAACTGTCACTTACAGTGCATTCACTTCAAAGTTAATTTTAAGCCGACTCGAAGCCGAAGTAGGAGGTTTCACATTTTGACTCTTTTTTTTTTAAGCAACTTTCTGCAACACGCTAACATTCGGTAGGTAACATATAATAACTGTTATACTGTATTAATGTATTAACGGGATGTTGCTGAGTAACACTTAAAAACATTGAACAACATGTAATATAATTTATTATAAGGAAAAATTTTTACTACAATATAAAAAATTATTCGCGGTGACCCGAGTGAGAATAGAACCCACAACCGTTTGATGACCGCTCCACTGATCTAAATGGGAAGTCGTGAGTTCGGTTTTCCCTCGCGCCACCGCGGACATGTTGATTTAGTGTAGTAATAAAATTATACATAGCATTGTAAATGATTTTTAAAAATATATTAATAACCAAGTAAATATAAACATTCCTCTTGAACCACTCTGTCTATAGAAAAACCGCATCAGATTCCGAAGCGTAGTTTTAAAGATCTAAGGATACCTAAGAAGACAGCGGAAAGCGACTTTGTTTTATTTTATGTAATCACTACTTTACGTTTCAATCAATACGTTTCTAGTGGTTTCCTCGATGCGTCACCCCTACCCCGGCTGGGTAGAGAACCTGAACGGACCTTGCGGCATCGTAGTGGCAGCCGGTAAGGGGGTGCTGCACGTGCTGAGGGCGCGGAGGGAGGCCCGAGCTGACATGCTGCCCGTCGACATGGCCATCCACTCCATGCTCGCCATCGCCTGGGAGATCAGTATTGATAAGTAAGTGAATATAGCTAGCTTTGGAATGATGTTTCGTTTTAGTGCTCCCTATAATTACGCCACCAAATAGTACATTCTTACTGCTTTAGCGATAAATAGATATGTGTCTGTTTCCTAGTTAGATGAGTGCTATACATACATAATACCATGCCTGTTTCCCAGAAGGGCTAGGCAGAGGTATATTTAACGCCCACATTTGGCCAACTATATTGTTAGTCCCACGTGATAGTTGGCGAGCCTATTGCCGCTTACCGGGAACTTTATGTTCGCCAGAGCCTCGTCCTATGTTTAGCAAGTGCACTAACAGGTGAGCTTGGCTTGGACTCCGCAAAACTTGGTGGGATCCCTTTTCACCCGGGGTGGGTTGCTATAGATTGCAAAAGAACCCCTTTCTTTTAATAATAGTTTTATACAATTATAGTTAGAGTAGCACTGTACTGGTTCTGACAGAAAGGTAGGTACTGAGGGCCTCTTTCACAATATCAAGATTCCAATTAGCGTTGACTTGACAGATAGTAAATAGTCCATACAAAACTGCCGCGAGAATTTCCTAAACAGACATTGGGAAACAGGCCGCTATTTATTACGTGAAAGTCCCATTTAAATATCAAATGAAATAAATATTTCCTAAACCAATATCTACTTGACCAGACCGTCATCCCCCCGCGTCTACAACTGCAGTACAAACGAGAACCCCACAACCTGGCAACACTTCGAGACCAGCATCCGGCACAACTTGCGCGTCCACCCGTTAGATGGCGCTCTGTGGTACCCCAGCGGAGCCATCGTGGAAAATGGGTTTGTTGTTTTCTGAAACAAGATATTATGAATTTCATCTCAGGCTGTTTACTTCTCACTACTGAGCACTGACCTCCGCTTACGAACCAAGATGAAAGGGCCTCAGGTAATACTCCACCGCGCTGATTAGCGGATGTGGGAGCTATGAGGCATCTTGCGGGTACATTTTTCCAGCCGCTCAATAAAGTCTCTAACAATTTTACGACTTCAACATATTACAATACTTAGTAGCAATTTATACCTTATACAAAGTAAGTTAAATATCTATCAAGATCGCCTATATAATTACAGTATTTCAGCAATTGTTGTACTGTCAGTACAAATACATTTGAAATGAAATGAAATAAATACATAAAATCAAAGAATAGAAAATAACAGTAAACCATTCTGACAAATAAGTTTATAAATAATATGCCTAAAAAGGACTCCACTCAAAAAAAAAGATCTTATACATAAAAAACAGGTCTGAAGAGTGACCATAGCGAAGCCAAAACTGCTGGACAAAGTAAAAACGAGCAAGCGTGTTACGTGATGTTACTTACTTCATATTGTATTATTTTCAGATTTCTTCATAGCATTCTAGTACTATGTCTACACACCCTGCCGTTGCACATTGCAGAATACGCTTTCAAACTTCTAGGTATAAAAACTAAGTGAGTATAGCACCTATAATGTAACTTAGACTAAACAAGTTACTTAATACTTAGTTATTATTATTCCTCAGTAAATGACCGGTTATATTTTTAAATAAGTAAGTATTATCGAAGTAAATAAGTAAAAGTTATTGACAGTAGTGTAAAAGTAAAGCATATTATTCTTAAAGTTTACAAAAATTAATTACTGAAATGGACCTCTCATACGACTCCACTTCTCCAAAACGATCCATCCTGCACATGGGATTACCGCAAATATTATTATATCAACGGTCTACCTACTCATATCCTATCATCATCCTGGTTGCCCTAGACTTAAACTTAGGACCCAGGGTCTGCTCACTAGTCTAACCAGATTTGTCTGAATTTCTGTTATTATATGGAGCGACTGCCGTCTGACCTCCGCAACTCAGAAGGAAACATCATTCTTCATCCTCAGATAGTGAAACAAAATTATAACGACTGATTTCGCGTGGACGTCACGCGCACTCCGCTTCTGACCATGTGGGTTTGATACTCACACGGGAAAATTATTTGTATGAATAATTCTGGTCTGAGTATGTCCAATGTATTATGAGTATATTTATTAAAAAGGCATTTACATATGTTTATCCGTCTCTATTATAGTACAAAGTCTGTGTAAGATGTCTAGGAATATTAATTCTATCATTATCATCATTATTAGTCTTATAAAGTCCACTGCTGAACATTGGCCTCTCCAATAGATTACATTCTATTGAGGGTAATTGTTAATTGCCCATAATCTACGCTGGGCAGGCAGGTTGATGATCGCAGTTCCACCCAGCCAGTATGCAAGATGACGATATTCATTTATTTATATTAAAACGTGTAACCATTCTCGATAATATAATAACAGCATAATAATGGCAGATAAAAACATGTAGCCAGACAGATTCATAACAGGGACCATGCGTCTACAAGTGTCTTATATGGCTTAACGGCCTCCACATAAAGTGATACATATATTAATAACATGTACCATTTCTCAGAGCCAGCTTCATAACGGTAAGTAGCCGTCTCCAGGCTATGAACCAAGTGCTGGCATTCTTCAGCCAGCGCGAGTGGACCTTCCGCACCGACAATATGCAAGCGCTGCAACGGAAGCTCTCGCCACAGGACGCCGCTCTCTACAACATTGACCCTAAGACCATAGAGTGAGTCTACTTAGGCGTCTTCTAATTATATCATATATATTTATATATAATTGGCACATTAACAATATACATATAGTTATTACAAGTTTAAAACGTTTCCACCAAAAGAAGTACTTATATGTATAGATATCTCTTAAAAATGTACACAGCATTGGAACGAATAATAGTCTTAATTACAGTTTAATACATATTCACACAATCAAAATATATAAAATTACCTTAAATATTAAAGTTAACATTAATTCAAATATTTTAAACTTACATATAAATATTAACAGAAATAAACTAAAATTGTAAATAACATAACTTTATTTATTGCAACATAATTTTACTACTTTGCGTAAATATCTAATATAAATAAAGTAAATATCTAAGGACCTGTCACGCAATGTGCAAATAAGTTCCTCGATTTAAAAAAAAAAGACACAATGTGGCAGTACTTTATTTTCCAAACTGGAGTAAGTTCGAGTTTTTATATGTAAATGTAGTGGACTTTACTTCAATGACAACGTACACAAGTGTAGGAAATTGGCATGTTGCAGTAAAATGTGAATTTCCGTGTTGATTCCAAAACTTCATTGAACTTCGAGTAAAGTCTCCACTTTACTGGGACTTAGACTCGACTATGAGGGACTTTATTTGACTTTGACTATGACTAAATTACGAAAACGCTGCATCTAAGCAAATAACTTGTTTGATTAAATTACTTGACACTGACAAATACCTACCTACTCTAAACGAGAGTGAGTCTATATTAGAGAAAATTATAATAAAAATAAGTTGTTTCCCTGAGCGTATACTTGACAGATAGTCCAAACAGAACTGTCATTTTAACTGCCGAGTATCTCTTCATCAGACATTTTGAAAAAGAGCTTAAATGGAAAACTTTTCTGATTTAGGTTTTAAATCGAACTCTACATACAAATCTTCTTATTTTCCCTCTAATGTTGCCATAATTATCCTAATTATAATGCTCCGATATTATTTTTTTCTAGTTGGAATGAGCAGAACGTAAACTTCGTAAAGGGCGTAAGGAAGTATTTACTTAAGGAGAAGGACGAAGACATCGAGTCAGCGAAGCGGCACATGTGGAAGTAAGACCCCATTCATTTTGCGCCGATTTTTCAGTCGCTTAAATACATACATAGAATTTCGTTACCCCTATCGTGAGAGGAAGGGCTATCCCTTAGGGGAAACAGCAAAGGCATGTTATACATGGCGAGCCTAATTCCTCTAACCAAGAACTTTTATGTTTGCCTGAGCTTTGTCTGTTGATCCACAGGAGCACCACTTGTAGATGAGGTTGCCTTGGGCTCCTAAAACTTTGGTAGGATCCCTATGCACCATTCTAGTCAAATTATCTGATGTAATAGGGCGTTAGCAAACGATTGGGGGTATCTTAAAATTTAAAAATTGTGCATTACATCTACCTTTAAACCTACAAGCGAGGTATTCGAACCTTAATAAGTGAAAACACGCGATTTTGAAGTTTTCTATGCATATACTATGTGAAAATGCATATCTATATAAGCAGGCTGGATGGAGCTATGGGTCATTTAAACAACCTGAGACTATAAAAATTAACCTATTGCATTTCTTTTTCAGAATGTTTTTCTTGCACAACGGCTTGATTCTCATCTGTTTCCTTCTTCTGGCGCGACTAACTTTATTGAACAAACATGTGAGAGACGCTGTGTTTGGCGTGGTACGACTTCTGGTTACATTCTGCGATGATGTTGCCTCTAGGGTTTTAAGGCTAAAATAATTTCTACCAAGTTAATAGATTTTATAGGTTACTTTGTTGGCAAGGAATACGTATTATGGAATTAAATATTTTACTAGTGTTATTTATATTGTTTATTGTATGAATCAAGATCTGTTTGAAGTTACTTTGTTGGTTTTATTTGTCTCATAGCAATGGACCCTGTATTTTTTAAATTTTCCAAAAATCAATACTTGATTTAGAAACTAACTCTTGCAACCTTTAAATTTCATGAAAATGATTTGAATATAGGCATATTGTTCAAGTTACGATTAAGTTTAGGTATATGATAATTTTAAACACGTCTTCTATCAAATTGAATCAAATGGACGTCGTAACACAGTTAGAATCAATAGCTACTCGGTGCCCTATTAAGTTTCGACCAGACATTATACAACATGCCCTTAGCCTGTCAAGTCAAGCTACCTAAAAGCTTGCTTTTATAATATACCGAATATTATACCAGGAAGATATTTTTGTTTTTCAATTGTTTTGTTGCTTGTAAATGAATCTAAGCTTCGTGGTTTCAATGTAAAATGTGTATTTCGATTGTATTTTATATTTAATTTTGACGTTTTCAGGTACTAGGTATATAATAGTTTATGAAATAAAAATATTTTAAAGTTTGAAGGTAGATATCTAAATTAAGACAATTGACGTAATTTGTTTCAGCGCTATTTCTTTCTATGTTGTAGCCATGGATACCTCAGAGGCAGACATGTTGTATACGTTGTAGAGGAACTAAGCCTGGGTACGGCAAAGTATGAATATACCTTAGCTTTAACCAAAACCTCTTTGGTTGTATGCCATTTTCATTCCTATATCTAGATGCACATAGTATAACAATTTTATAACAATGAAACAACGACTAAAAATAATAACATTTTATTCAAAACAATCTCGATAACATTACAAGAATATATCGCTTACGTATTAAAATTAATATAATATATCTATTTTACAAAACGTATGGTTTTACAAGATTTGCTTACACAAGAGTTTGTATTCAACAACTTTGTAGGTACTTTAAATTTGACATAATAATGACATTTCTTTCTTTAACTCTTAGGGTGACTTGCACTACGGGCACTCATCCCAATTAAATCTAATAAACTCTTTAAAACAATCGTTCTCTCCCTATCAACTTTAAACAAATGACTGAAATGCAATGACATTTTAAATTAAATTTAGAACTGTTATGTTATCCTTTTTTTACTATAACATAGTACATATAATTGGGGCTTATTACAAAACAAGATCTATAGTTAAGCCAGGTTTAAAACTAGTGCTGTCACTTTCTTTATTACATCAAATAAAAGTGACAGCACTAGTTTTGAACCTGGTTTGACTTTAGTTCTTGTTTGTATGAAGCCCCTTTATGTCTAAATATTTATTTTAATTAAATTATTAAAACAGTTTTTAATGTAAGTTACAACTTTCGGTTCTTGCAGGACACAGCAGTTTATGTGACGTAGAATATAACTATGTCAGACATATTTTTTATTTTTTTTTAATTATTAATAATTAATTGATTATTTGTAGTTCTATTTAAATAAATTTCATTTCATCAATACGTCAATTATTGTACTGGAGGTAGATGTAGAACATTGCCGAGTTTCCTGCAAAATGTTTAGTATTCATACAGAGCAAATTCCAACATAATTTTATATTAAAATATCATTACCAATACTATAAAAAAGCTTTTAAAATAATAGATCAAATTCCTCAAAACATTTCATGCGTAAAACTGGGTACCCACTTAACAAATGCAATAACCGCAACAAAGTGATGTGTGATTAAATGGTCTGTAATATCGTGGCCACCTCCTGGTACACTAGGCAGTTAATATTGCACTTCGGTAATCATCGCAATTTCAATTTCGACTGTCCAACAATTATCAGAATTATCTCATCAGAATTTGAATTCAGAACTTTATGGTATGTTTTATTCATTGCCGCGTAAAATAGTTATTAAGCTGAGATGTGCATTATTTACTGCCAGGTACTGTAGAGTAAGACATTACTCCAGCTCATAATAGGACAGGTTTATGTCAGTGAATTGAGTACACAGCCTTAAGTTAAACAAAATAGTATACAGAAACCATAGATGTACAATAAACAACTAGATACACAATCAGCAGCTAAAAACGTCTTTACCAAATGGACGTCAACTCGAACATTTGGGCATACTTTTACGTTAATAAACAGTAAAGTTTTAATCATTATCGTCGTTCTGGATTTGATAGCTCTGCCAAACTTTACAAAAGTGAGATAAGTTTCTTAGACCAGTGCTTATCAGAAGGTGTCATTAAAGATTTTCTTTGAATGCTCAAGACATTAGCGAGCCGGAAAATTTTTTGAAGCTATTTATATTTTACCAAAAACTAACATTTTCGAGCTATCACATCTAATCGGTATATGTAAGGTTCGCATAATCAAGCTAACATTATAAAGAGAAAGGATGATTGTTTAAAAGTAAAGTAAAAAGTTTTTTAGTTCATAAACTATTTTACATAGCACTTAAAAACGTCAAAATTACATATATATATAAATACAAAATATTACTACACTGAAATCACACTCGTTTGCAATAAAAAGGCTCCATAGCTGGAATCATTTTTGAAAAAATCTCAACTGGAATGTTACATTTTTTGTGAGTAACACAGGCTATATTATTTAGCAATATAAAATAGGGAGTATAGGGATCCTACCAAGATCTGAGAAGCCCGAGCCAACCACACCTGAATTTGGTGCACCTGCCGGCGACGCTCTGGCGGACATAAAAGATCCCGGTAACAGGCAATAGGCTCGCACATATTAAGTGGGACCAACAATATAATTGACGAAATGTGGGGGTATAATATGCCTCTGCGTACCCCTTCGGAAAACAGTAGTTATATTACATATGTCTGTATGTGAAATTAGGGATCCCTACGGAAACTCCAATTACACCCAAGGTGTAAAATATTTAATACTAGCTACCGAAACGAATGAATGACATAATAACATATTATAAACAGTCGACGATGTTTTAAAATTTTATTTTTGTATGACGCTGTGTATCTAGTTGTTATTGGAATCTATGACACAAATGCATACAGCGTTAAGCCGCCTAACTCAGGTACTTATGGCTCAATAACATTTTTGAGAACATTATTAACCTAATATTACACACGAGAATAACTCTATGAATATATTTTACTACATACTTTGTTCTTCTGACCTTGAGAGAAAAGATAAATTATCTTCATAATCTCTTTAGAGCCGATTGAACTCACACCAACAAAAAATATCTTATATTCTACGGCATATAAGTTACACAAAAGTGGCGTTCGTATGCCCATTCACAATCGTAGATAAAAGAAAGAAAGGGACAGAAAGTTATAAAACGCACGAGCGCGAGCGCAGCATCACCGCGTTCCTATAGTTACGCATCCACCGCACACTCCGCATACCGCACTTCGATTGACAACCGGTAATGTGATACTGCATTCTAAAGTAATTGTTCAACTTATTTTCCGCGGATTATACCAAGTACTAAATAAGGAATACATAAAATATGCAATTCGAAATTCTGCAATTTTTTGAAGAATATTACGTAGCTCAGGATTAAAATCAAAATGGCGAAATTAGAAACGCCAGCTGATTAATTGAATTCTGGTTGCTTTTTATGACGTTTTACTTATTTAATCGATAGTTTATGAGAACATAACAAATTTTAAATATAAAGCATGGATTATTGTCAATATGTTTGAGAAGGTATTTTTAAATAGTTTACAATTAGGTTTACCAAACATTTGTATTGATATATTTTTTATATACTATAAAAATATTAACTCTAACCTAACTTTAATTAAAAACAAGTAATGAAGTACAAAAAGTATAAATGTATACGATATTTATAAATATATGTTAAGCAACAACTTCGTTAAATAACATTTTGCATAAAACAAAACAAACAAGCAAATCGCTTTATTACTAAGTTTATCGGTTTAAAACAAATAATTTCATTAATTTGTCATACATACAATTGCTTGTGTTTACATTATAAAATAAAATATACTTTCTATTCTAGTAAACAAAATTTATTAAATACTCTATAATACAATTAATCGGACTTGGTTTAACGACTACCAGATATAGTTATAATTGTTACCCATGGCTTGACCTTATGATCGTTTTGGCGGAGCGTTTTATAAATTCGAAACATAATACAAGTAAAAATGAAAATAATGATTTACACAAATACATACAAGTTTAATAACCAAAGGAGGTTAATAACATTTATAAATCATAGTAAACGAGAATGAATGGTGATAAAGTTGATAAATGGTAAATGAGATGCCCTCCCCCTAAACCCTTTGAGTCCTTAGTAAAGATGTGGGACTATACTGAGATATCACATAGACTTCTTGAGATAATTTTAAAGGATATTTTGCGCTGTTTTGTTTCATTTACCAACACTCATGTACGTTTACAAACACTTAACGGTTAATAATCCACCGTTATTACACATTAATGTTAGAAATATCACAAATTTTTGAAATAAAACAAATCTGCAGACATGATGCTTCACTTTCCCGCCAAGAAGTCTCATAGGCTTTATTTTTTATATTTGATTCGAGTATAAGTAGAAGACAGTACAAGATGTGTGCAATATACTCGTAATATTTACATAACGTAACAAAAGTCGATGCTAGTAAATGCTCCTACTTTTACTGTTTGTATTTTTAATGTATCTCCTACATTCTGTGTTTTTAGTGTATCTATTATCGCCTTTAATTTTAACCAGATAACTCACTTTAAATTTTACATTTGCTGCTGGACCAATTTGATGGTTATTATGTGTAAATAAAGTTTTCATTTATACTAGTATCTCCGATTCAAAAGTCAAATGTGACGGTAAAGTTCAAAAATATAAATTTTATTATAAATTTTATAACTTAATAGATTGGTTGTGAGACATGTGAGGCTATTTGTCTTTCATTTATCACCATAAAAATTATTTAAAAAATAAAATATTTAAGCTTTTCGCTAACATATTAAAAATGATAAAAAAGCTTAATAAAGGAATGCTAAATAATTCATATTTCATTATTTAAAAATTAATGATTGGAATATTTCAACCAACATTCAAATGCGAATAAATGTGTTTAAAATTTATACAAAAAAATATAATTTTTATTAAAATAAATAACATTTAAAATGTATACAAATTTATTAGTATAGTTATTTAGAGTTAAAATAACTATCGGTACGACGAAACACAAATCAAGCGTAAAACTTTGACGTTTAACACATCTTAGTTTTATGATGAAATAATAACATTTAGAACTGACTTGTTCCACTCAAACGAGACCATCCGTTCTTATACTCAACTTCCAATCCGATTACTGATTATAATTCATATAAAAAATTATCATTGACAGATTAAATGACTAGATAACAAGGTGATTTTTAATTATCTGTGCCAGTCTTTATCTAAAAAAATAAACAAAACGGATTAATTAAAAAAAATGTTGCCATTTAAATTTCCACTTGACTGGTACGAAGATTAACTGTTTAATTATTGGGTTCGTGAGGCAGCATGAAATTAACAGATAATTTATATTATTTATAATCAATAATTTGTTCAGTCTATCGCATCACGATATCTATACAGAAAAATCCAACACGAATAATCTTAATTAATGTTCCCATTCATGATTACTTTCATATAAAAAAATAACTTAGACTTTAAAATTAGGCATCGCAAAAACGCCTTATAACAATTTTTCATACTAAAATCTATTCTATTAAAAGTTTAGGCTGTATAAAAGATACATTGAGTTTAATCTTCTTCTTCTCCAAGCATAGAAAGAGGATCATCAAAAACTGGTTCAGCTGGTTTAGATAGCACTTCCCTGGTATGTCTGGAAGTTTGAGGCGCTGTTTCTGTAAAAACAATAATATTTAAATGTTACAAGAGCATTTTAATAATTGACATACATACATATTTTCACGCCTGTTTCCCCGAAGGAGTATGCTGTGGCATATTATACGCCCCGCCCCTACTTCGTCAATTATACGCCCACACTTCGCCAAATATATAATGCTTGAATGATAAGTTTTCACACAGTAGTTTACACACACTGCTGCTTACGTGGGGGCAACAATCGAATGGCCAAATGTGGGCATATAATATGCCTCTCACTGCCACATCGGGAAGTGAGTCGTTATTTTATGTATGATGACCCGCCCCAGCTTCGCACGGGTGGCATGCTAATATGAATAGTTACCTATATTACATAATTACAGAATGTCTGTCTCTACATAGGCCGCCCGTACCGTACCGTACTGCCGCAACCATAATTTATCGATTTAGCGTAAGTTCACACGTTTGATATCTTCTAAAGTACTGATCGAAATTACATGATGTAAAATACAAATGTAATCTATGTTTAATGTCCAAGCTTACTAACATGTTTATTTGAATAAGAATTAATATTATATATACTTAAAATGGCTTCGTAAATAAACCATTATTTCTAGTAAAAAGTAAAAGATAAAACGTGGTTATTGTGGGTTATTCTTGAGAGATAGACATATACCACCGCGGACTTTTTTGTGGACTTTTGTAAGTTATACAATACTGTAGTACATCATTTTGACTAATCTCGTAGGGTTTGGCCAACGTTTGCAATATAAGCGCAAAAAAGTGATTTGACAATGTTTCTCTACTACATTATGCATGTATTATACATGTTTCTTAAGAATTACTCTATCTATAAACAAAATCCGATGCGTAGTTTTAAAGATCTAAACATACATACTATGTAGTGATGTATACTTTTAACATCTGCTGTTAATAAAACTGTTAAAATGGATCATTACAGTGATTTAATTAAATATAAGAGGATTTAAGTCAGCTGTATTTTTCCAAGCGAAAGACATAATTAGTAATAAAAATATATGAAATTGATTACCTGGTTCCCTCTTAATTTTCGATCCAAATAAATCATCATTATCATAATCATCGTCGTCGCCGAACAGTGAAGCTTTGACGATTATTTTTGCTTTTTTAACTTCTGTAATGTCTTCGGTTTTAGCTTTAACCGTTTTTACATGTGCTTTACTTTTGGAATCACCATGTCTCTCTTTCTTCCCACCAAATAACTCATCCTCGCTATCCGAATCTAAAATACTTTTTGGTTTTACAATTGTTTTGCTTGTATTAAATAAATTTTCATCATCACTTAGATCATCGAATAATGACATTTTAGGTTTCGACTTTAAATCACTTACAGTTTCTTTACTTTTTCCCCCTTGGATATTGCTTGTTTCTTTGCTATACGTTTTTTCTAAATTATTAACGTTATTATCAAAATGAGTTTTAGATGACTTTTCTGAGCTTTTAAGCAAGTCACAAGGGCCACTATCTAGTTCATCTTTAATATTCGCTAAAGGCTCTGTGATAGGTTTTTCTACAGATGTATTAAATATATCTTCATCATTTAATATGTATACTACTTTTGAAGTAACATTCCTTGAATTGTCTCTTCTAAAAAGAAAGTCATCTTTTTCTAATATATTTTTATTACTGGTTTCTATGTTAGTTGCGACTGTTGGATTTTTGCTAGAACTATTATTAACTTTCATATTACTTTCAAGTTTGTTACCATTTTTTATATTAGAAATTGGAACAGAATCTTTGTTTTCAATAACTACATTTCTATAACTTTCAGTTTCATTTGCAATATTAGACACATAAGATTCTATTGCATTATTTTTATTAACATCAGTTTCTAAGTTAGTCGACTCAGATCCTAAATTCTGTGTTTCATTTTCATCATTCGTTGAGCTTAAAGATGACGCATTAGGTTTTTTAAGCTCTGTTTTAGGAATATCATCAATAGAACTAGAGTTATCTGTAGAATCTTCATCAAAATTACCAGCAGTCTTTCGAACTGCCTCTTGTCTCGCTCTTCTAGTACTAGGTCGCCTTTTGACTTGTATTTTAGCTCTTTGTTTAGAAAGTTTATTGTCCAGAACTTGAGATTTAGGCTCCCCTTCAAAACTAATAGATTTAATAATAACAGGTTCAATATCCTCTTTGGAATGTAAATCTTCGTAGCTTTGAGAAGATAGCTTTTGTCCATCGGTTTGTTCTAACGTTTTCTTTTTAGGCGAAGCGCCTGGTAGTAAGGAGCTAACGTCTATATTGAAATTCATGGACTTTAGTCTACCTATCTTCTTAGGCTCATTGGTTGGGCTATCTGGAGTATCTATAGCTGAATGTACAACTGAATGATCTGCTTCCGTAGCCAAAGTTTTAGACACTTTACGCTCATTTAATTCATTTGATTGCAATTTTGTTTTAGGCATTACATAAGCTTTTTCATCAGACTCAGTTTTTATATTTCTGAATAAATCTTTTTCTAAACTATCATCATTTATCATTGACTTATCGATTTCAATATTCAATGCACTGGCTGTTGACGAACTTTTATTACTTATATCGATTTCTTTTGTTGTTGTCAAGAGGCTTTCTTCATTATTTATTGATTTATTATTAACGAAGTCTACGTCCAGATTACTTGGAGTTGTTTCCGTTGGTGAGTTGAATAATTCGTCATCTAAACTATTTCCAAACACGTTATTACTAATTGTGTTTAATTTTTCAACAAAACTAACGTCCAAAGCAGGCGGCTCGTTATGAAATATATCAAATAGTGCTTCATTAGCACTATCGTCTATAAAAGACGGAGTTTCATCAAGGGTAGCATCATTTTTTTTGAAAAAAAGTGTTTCGTCATCCGAATCGTCATCAAAGAGCGCATTAACATTTTTACTTTTTTTAGACTCTGTTGACTTTTCAAATGCTGGTGGTTCATCTGAAACACTTTCAAATATTTCACTACTTGGAGAAAACAATAAAGTATCTTTTAGGTTAGAAACCTGTGTTTTAGTGTCCACAATACTGTTAGTTTCAGTTATATTTGAATTTTTAAAACGTGGTTTAGGGCTTTTTGGATTTACTTTGTCATTCATTGGCACTATTTTGTTTACCTCAGTGTCTGGTATAATCTTATAAATTAATCTATTTTGGGATACATTATCTAAAGGTTCTTCAGTTCTGATTTCACCTTTCACATGTTTTGCACTACTTGGTAAACTATCTTGAATTTTACCACCAATTATCTTATCTATTGTAGTTGGAATATCTTCAATACTTTCCTTAATTTCATCATTTTTCGGATTAACTGGTGAACCTTTGTGTACTCCGTGACTAAGTGTGTCATTTCTTTTACCAAACAAATCTTCATCATCATAATAGTCATCAAATATAGAAGATTTGTTTTTAATAGATGACATATCAGAGCTTAATGTTGTATTTTCAATTTTGTCATCAGCGCAAGAAATTTCATTTTGCAGTGGTGTTTCATTTGGTAAAATAATTTTAGACAGTTTTTTTCCATTGTCTTGTTTGGGTATGGGTTTAGGGAATAAATCGGCATTGCTATCACTTTCACTTTCACTTTCATCATCAAATAGTGATATTTTATTTTTATTGCTTTTGTTGATGTTACTCTGGACACTATGAGCATTGGTTTTAGTAACAATATTAGAACTTTTTAAGCTAACTTCTTTTTTTGATGAATTAAATAAATCATCGTCATCTTCGTCATCAAACAGCGAAGGTTTTTTTCTCGAAGTGTTTTTATTTCTTGCAATGCCACTATTATTGTTATTAATTGTTTGAGAAACAATAGGTACATTTATTTTGTCAGATTTTGATACATTAATAGTATTAATTTCTTTAACTATATCATTATTTTTAGTATTCATATTAACCTTCGGTTCAGTAAATTTTGAAAAAATACCGCTACCGTTACTGTCATCATCATCAAAAATACTACTAGTAGCATGACTTTGACTAGTGTAAAGGTTTTTAGTATTATTTTCGTTTTGAGATACTTTTTTACTAATTTTGTCTGAGAATATATCATCATCGCTATCAAAAATATCTTTCTTTTTACTTTCTCTTTCTTTGACTTGTGGTTTACTACTTTTTGCTTCAGGAATATCAGCAAACAAATCATCGTCATCAAATATGGACTCTTGTTTTTTATTTACATTAGTATCTACTTTTGCAATGACATCTGTCCTAAATATATCATCGATATCATCAAAAAGGTTATCGCTAAATAAATCTACTTTGTTTTCTGCTTTAACTTCTTTCTTTTTTATTTGTTCTTTATTTTCTATAACCTTTTTATTTTGTTTATCAGATTTAGCAAACAAATCATCAAATATATCTCTCTGTGTGTTACTTACAGTACTCTCTACATTTTTCTTTGAAGGTTTAGGATGTAAAGTTTCAGTATTACTGGATTTATATAATTTAGACGTATTATTAGTTTTTTGAGTCATTGCTGGAGTATCAGTATCTGTGCCAACGTCTTCGTCTGATGAAGATTTCCGTCTGTTGCGCTTCAGAATTGCTTCTCCTATGGTTTCAGTTCCTTTGTTAGATCCAAATAGAGATATGCCACCAATTGGTTTCTGTTGATAAATTATTACAGTTTATATTTTAAGCCAGTTACAATTTACATTATGTAGTGAATCGGCAATAAAATGAAAAAGTAAGTAATTCTCTCCTTTTCAGCGAAGGCAATCACATTAAAGGACTTAGTACATGTTAATTGAACTTGATATGATTGTAATGAAGAGTATGGGTAGTTACTTTATTACTTATGTTTTTGATGAAGCATTACAACAAATGTACCTATCTAACTATAAAGCCAAATTAATTGCCTGACACGCACAAGATTCAGCGAACTAACATTATGAAAACTTTGGCATGAGCTTCGGTACCAGACTAATATTAATAAAAGGTTTTGAATTTAAAAAATAAAGTTTATACTAACTAAATCAGTGAATTCGTAAGCAATATTTCTTACCTTAGCAGTTACAACGTCATTTCTTGCTGCTTTTAAAGGACCAGAGGAGCCACTTGGAAACAGTTCTGATTCGGATTCGTCATCAAATAGACCTGCTCTTGACTTGGCTGCTGCAGGTTGTGGAGGCTGAAAGGAATAATTATTATCTTGAATTCTCCATTAATCAAATAATACACGAAATATTAGACATTAGATATAAGGTAACTGAAACTTGAACGTCTCGGTTATTCCCAGTACACCTTAGTTTGTTCCAAGAAAAATATATATCTTACTTGTAACAAATTATCAAATCTTTTTTAATCGGGTTATCTTGTAGGTCATAGCCCTACCATTTCATATATATATATCGGTTGCAACGGAAATTATCTGGTTCAGAATAATATTTACGCTTAAATGTGGACTTGGCTGATTTGCGAATTAACCTATAGAAATATCTCTGTGTGTTTACTAAATAAATAAAGCTTTAATGAATTTACCTTATCCATAAAATTATCATTTCCTGCACCCCCCAGTCCGCTAAACAAGTCCTCAACCACAGAGGAGTGACTCTTGCTCCCATAAACAGGCTTGCTTTTGTGGAGCTCAGCAAATATGTCATCATCATCATCATCAGCGTCACTGTCATTGAGACACTGATCTAATGGAGGAGGTTCATCGAAGAATATTGTGCCTGAAATATAACCTTATTTGTTTGTACAAAAGAAAAAAAATTTTTATGACAAAAATATACACAGAAAACACTTTTACAAAACATATTTTATATTCTTTATTGCATATTAAAGTTATATTATAGAATAGTTACATTAAAGTATTGCAAAGTTGAATTATTTCTAATATATAGATGGAAACAAGAAAAAATGTGCCACAGAACAGGCACATTACTCAGCTTAATGCTATTTAATTTTGCCTCTAAAATTGCTAATATATTTAAAAAACAAAGAAAAAATAAATATTTTATACGGCTTATTAGCAATTTCACAATATATCTTATACTCTTAAACATGCTGTAAACAGTTTGTATTTGACACTGATAAGCAAATAACAAGTAAATACTTTTGAACAGTTCACATATGGCTTTAGCCCCAAACTAGCATAGTTACTAGGGAATGGATTCATGTATGTTCCCTAAATATACTTTTATTTTTCGTAAATGGTCACCTATTCAAGGATTGACCTCTGTGAGCTATGCTTCACATCGGTGATCGTTTGCAACAAGTATTTGCGCTTCTGCCACCATATAGTGCACATATACAATCATATTCAGGCATTATCCCGGTCGCCCTAGACTTAAGCTTAGGGCCCACGGTCTGATCACTCGATTAACCAGATTTGGCTACTACTTGGAGATACTGCCGTCTGACCTCCGCAACCCAGAGGGAAACAAATTCTATGTTTCCCTATGGTTAAACCAGCTGTGCGAAGAAGGCACTGACTTCCTAATAACGAAAGCCATAGATGTTCATGACAGCCGGGATCAAGGGCTAAACGAGTTTTCCGAGGAGCGAGTCAAAAGTGCATAATATATACAATCTAAACACATACTTGGAGATGGTTGCTCTGGTCGATTTATTTTTCTGGTTGTTGGTTTTGGAAGAATATATTCGTTCTCTGTGGCTGGCGGATGTGATACCTAAAATAAATAGTGAATTAGTAAATTTAGCTACAAGTATTGTTTTATTGCCTGTCTGTCGTAGAATTTGATGAAACCTAAAACAAAAATGCGTTAAATTCCTTTTACTCTAAATGAAGACACCGAACTTTCAGAAACAATATTAATTCATCAAAATGCTTTTAAAACTGTTTAGAACTATATTATTGGAAGTAGTAATAATTTTTCTTTTGAACATATTTGACTTATTAATACGTGTTTTTCTTCGGTTTTGTATTTTCAAAGTTAAGTTGTATATTATGTGATGTTCACACACATTCTTCATCATCATTAGAGTCCAACATACACCACCACGCTGAACCAGTGCGGATCGCCTGAGGCAAAATTGCTAGGTCTTGCTGTTAGAATTTGCAAGTCGCTTAATAAGTCCACTGATTAGCTTTAATAACACTGCATAGGGATCTTACCAAGACCTTAGAAGCCCAAGCCAACCTCACCTGCAACCACACTCTGGCGAACGAAACCAAAAATATACATAATTGGCGAAATGTGAGCGTATAATATGCCTCTGCCTAGCGCTTCGGGGAAACAGGACTGATTGTATCTATGTATAACCGAGACTAACGAAAGTGCCTTCCGATGCTTGGATGGTATTTTCATAAAATTTCATGACCTTTCCAAGGACTGGTCTCTATGAAAGCTGCCTAATCATAGACCTTACCTGCGGTGCACTGCCTCGTAACTTCCTTGCCAATTCTTCGGCTACGGCTGATGGCGAAGGCCTCACTGGCACGGGTACCGTGGCTGCCGCGTCTTGTTCCGATGGCAATTCGGAACTAGTGACGGATTCCTAGAAATCGTTTAGCATGAAATATGATAGAAGATTGGAAACTAAATTATTTTAAGTATTAGCCACACAGCCAACACATGTATGTTTACATGTACATATCATAGGTTTTAATAGGACACATTATCATCTCAGCCCATTAACGCCAGCTCTTTAACCACCACTGAGCACGAGGCTTTTCGAGGCACCACGAACCAGGGTTTCACCACGAAGATCCAGTCATCATCATCAGTTCAGCCATGCGACGTCAACTGCTGAACATAGGCCTTCTTAATAGATTTCCACATTCCACAAAATAGGTTTCGCGTCGTCTTGTCGAGATAATCTACCCATCGGGTGGAAGGCCCCAGCGCACAGTGCGGACAGGCAATATTCAACTGGCATTTAAAATTTCTGCCCTTATTCTTAAATATTTCTTACCTGTCTATCAGGCACCGTTAGTTTATGTTTGACATCATTGATACCATCATCAACATCAGAATCTGAATACTGCTCCTCTTGGACATCGGGTTTGGAGTTGGTGCTGTCTGAGTCACTGTCTTCTGCGATGAGACCTGATGAAAGCAGGATTTACATACATACATACATATTTTATTATACTGATATCATTAAACTGTGGCTTACATCAAAAAACACAGTTCTTCTGGCCCCAAAGTAAGCAGAGCTGTACTATAAGTTGTACCAGACAACTAATATAGAGACATAGTTATTCAGTAAATTTTTAGATCGATTTAGATAACAAAAAACATTGATTCAGGCTTTACTTTGTGAAATCCATAGTAAGCATGTAATGGTTTAAAAATATCTTTGTGATAATTCCCGCGCAACTGTAATTTCCCGAAATCTTACGAAATTTTACTCTCCTTTCATCATTGGTCGTGGAGCCATCGTACCACCTTACATTGGTCGTGTAAGGGCGAAACACGTGTCGTGTAGAATTGTTTCTCAATTTTTCGGGAAATTACAGTTGCGTTGTCACAAAGATATCTTTAATCCTTCGCTTGAAATATAAAAAATAGCAATTTTAATAAAAGTTGAATGTTGAGTTTGTCTTCATACTTATTAAAAAAATTGTAAAATTCCACAAATATAACACACTACATTACCACGACAGTCAGTATTTAGAAAGTTGTGCAACTTTAGATAAGTAATTAAGTAAAAAATACTAAATATTTACATTACTAATTACGAATTTTTAGGTTACCAGTATACGCTGCACAACTGAGATTATGTTAATCAGTTTTATGTATTTAGACTAAGATTTTATTCATATAATTCTTATTCTATGTAGCACTGGTTTTCAACCGACCCCCTTTCATACATTATAAATCATCATTACATCCTAGCATTAGGGTGCGTTTTCACCAGAGATGTGCGAGAATGCGTAGCGAGGAATGTGATTTTAACAACCATCAATCCTCGCACATGTCTGGTGGAAAAGCACCCTTACCCCGGTTGCCCTATACTTGAGCTTAGGGCCCAGGGTCTGCCCATACATTATAATTGGATTAGTAAAATTACATGTATGTAGAATTTGGTAGATTTTTAGACTTAACGCCTTTGAGAACGTATACAATTGAAGGAAAGTAGATATATAACCGCCGAAAGTGAATTTTCTTGTTGATTCTATATATAAAAAAGTATTGCTGTCCTTAACAGTTTTGGGGTTTCTTTATTATTCCAATAAGTATTTTTGGGCTTTACACTCATTATCTTTATCCCAGTTGCGACCTTACGGGCAAGGGGTTTGGGGCCTTACACTATCACAGCCAATAGCTGAATGTCCACAAAATCACCTGAATTACGTTCCTTTACTATATCCATTTATTATGTCTTAAGGTCCTACGTATATTGGTGCAAATGCAAAAAGCAACTTTTCAGGAGAGCTTAACACCAATGCTGACAGTTGCTTGACTAAATCAATGTCATCACTACTATCTTAGTTTACGACTTTGTATCTTAAGAGTTTATTAATATTTGTCATTTTTTAGAATACCAAATATCACATTTTAATACTGTTGATGCAAAAAAGAATCTGTCAATTTGTTGCCAGCACCAATATACGAAGGACCTGATATGATCAATTGGCAACATATTAATTTAAAGAGCTAATAAACATACCTGCGTGCCATTTCCGCCTCCACGGCACAGTTCCTATGACGTAGGGCAGTGGGCGATCACTATACAGGTCCTTAGGTTTCATCACAATCCTAAAAATAAATAAAACTTCATTTATGAACACAATTTATATAATAATGCAATATCATCCAAGCGTTATGCCTTTATTTTATATAAATTTTGGAAGGAACTGACTCTCAACCTATTGGTTACGCTAGTTTCAAGACCAGAGAGCTTACTCTAATTCAATGAAAAAGGAAACTTGGTTATGCCCATCCCTTTCACACAATAATGATATACCTGTACTTGAAAAAACTCTATTGTTACAATAAAGATTTATTACTATTAACTTACCTCGTAATGTCTTCGTCATCAGACTCCGTGTCCGATTCACTATCAATAATGTGTATGGTTTCATGCATATCCTGCAGCACTTGAACACTGGCTTTCAGTTTAGCCAGTTCCGATTCTGAGTCCACAGGTTTGGGTGTTTCCTAAAAGAGTTTATTTGCAAGAATACCATACAACAATATATTCTTACTACATATAAAAGTGAGAAAGCGGATGAGTGAGAAGCATATTGTGTGCAAGATGTGTGAGTTCACCATGTGACATTCTCAAGCATGCGGCCCCCACAATAAATTAATTCGAATTCAAATATTTAGCTAGATACACATAAATGTTAAGGGAAGTACTTCTTATCATATTATCATCATACAGATGACGAATGGTTGACAAATGACTATGTTCCATTCAGGAAAGAGACGACATGTTGCATCCCATATATACCCCAGATAAACTGGGAACAGGGCAGGAAAATGGTAATATGAAGTGTACAATATTAACTTCACATTCTTTTTAACAGGCTAACTAAAACTAAGGATTAATAAAAAAAGGTATCGGACAAGACTCGAGAGTTGTTGCTTTGAGTCAGGGATAAACTAGGACACAAAGGTCTCACAACATGTCAAGCGAAGCCGGGAGATTTGGCTTCACATATTTGGCGACATCGCGCGCTTCATGTCCGTACTGATGAAGTGGATGTTGCCAGACATATCGAGAAGTTCCACAAAGTCGCACCACTTTACCACACGTCGCTGGCGACACGACTAGCAGGACATTCGTGCCTTAGTGTATCTTTGGCTTTATTTCATCGATTCATTCCGACCGTGAGCATTAGCCCCTCCAATAGTATTATTTTAGGATAATTTGCCCTCTAATCACCACTGGCTAGCCTGGCAGTTCGCAGTTCTAGCCAGTACACAGGATGAAGCTGCTGCCCATCATCCGGTGGGATTTTTCTTCGTCGACTTTTACTAGTCCCCATGTGATAAATAATTATATCTAATGTTACCTTGACCACTTCCGGAGGTTTCACATCGACGTCATCATCGTAGACGCGACTTTCGACAAACTGCGAATTGCTGAGCGCCATAAATCTGTGATAAAAATATATTTACTTATTATTAACAGTGTGATGACAAGTGACTACATATAGAAATGTTTCCCAACTATCGTTAATGAGTCATCTGAGTTAATACTAGATGAAATATAGCTATGATAATTATGAATCCCTAATCGAGTAGTAGTACTTTTGGAACGCGTTACCAGGCAACATTAGAAAAGCAAAATCCCTGGATTCGTTCAAGACGTTAGTCAAGGACCTTTCCTTATGATAGTAACGATCTGTTTCCTTTAAAATTTAATTTTCTAAATGTGTTTTTTTTTTAATAATTAATTTCTCTTAGTTATTCATTTTTTGTTGTGTTCATATTTTATTTTATTTGTAAATTTGTAGCTGGTTTTTTGTTTGTATTTTTTTAGTAGTAGTTTTTTTTATCCTCTTGTTAGTCTAATTTATTATTTGTTTTGTGTTTATTTATATTGTTTTCAATTATTATTGTACATCACGATGTACCTTTCTGTGTCCTTAACTTTTCTGTCCATTTAAGGTTGCCTGGAAGAAATTGCTTTAAGCGATAAGGCCGCATATTGTATATGCCTACCTGTTTAATTTTCTTTGTTTTTATGTGTAATCCTTGTTATGGTGTACAATAATGAGTAAATTATTATTATTACTTTTTTAGCTTTGGTGAACGGTACGGTATTGAAAGTGGTAGAAGATAAACATAGACTTCATAGTCTAGAACGACGTAGAACGCAGGGTCTATGAATTTTATTAAAATATTTATAGACTGTGTTCAAACTCGTATGTCCAAATGGAATTCAGATATCAGTTCTTAGTTAAATAGCAAAGCAAATATAAATTACACATTTGACATGACATGTTACTATGTTTTTTTAAGATATAGTAACAATTCTGTTCCACTACTATAATATCTTTCATTTTCCAGGTGAACTGATGACTTTATAAAGTTTTGAAGCCGATGGATCAAGTCAGCACAGGTTTCGTCATTGTGAATTAGGAGTAAATACCATACGGCTGAAATGATCATGATGGCAAAGACTACAATAAAAATTAGATATCTTTAAGCAGTAGATCATCATCAACCTGAAGGGTGGTCACTTTGAATGTAGACCTCAAAGACAAAAGTAGACAAAAGATTCCAAAGTTTCCAATTACAGGCAACCCAATCCAACGTAATCCTGTAACTAATATAAATTTGGTAACAATAAATAGTTGTTACTGTTGATAAATATTCTTTAACTTACTTATTGTTGACATTTTGAAGATCGATACTCGCATCATCGAGTGATGTCACCATTTCATCTAACCGGTGATTTACTTCTTGACATTTTGTCATTAAACTCTAGAAAAGGAAAACCATTACTGAAACATTCGAATGTACATGTTTATGAATGTCAATTACATCAATCGCACTGGGCAGTAAAATGCTATTGATTATTATAGGTTATAATAGCTAAATGACTTTTTTAGCTAAGATATATACATAAATTTCTTTTGTAGCTATGTATTAGCAAAGTCAGACAGTTGATTCAGATTACAATATGATATTTAAGTTAAAACTAGTCTATAGCTAGTCATAGAAATCTTAATATTTATTTAGTTTTCTATTGTTTAAGCTTACTTTTTACCAATATTATATCAAAAAGGAACAGGGATCCTACCAAGACCTAAGGAGCCCAAGCCAACCTCACTTGCAAGTGGTGCACCTACCGATCAATGGACGAGGCTCTGGCGAACATAACAGTGCCCAATAAGCGGCAATAGGCTCGACACCTATTACGTGGGACCAACTAAATGATATGCCTCTGCCTACCCCTTTGGACACACTGGCTTGAATGTATGTATGTTCTGGTTGCAAAAGTAAGTAATGGTTATTTTAGTTTTTAAAAGCAGACTTATGGTAATTCTTTATGTAAACTAGATTCGCTCAGACATAATTTAAATTTATTCATAGACTATGCACCTGTTTATTAAAGCTTCATAGTAACTTCTGTAACCAATATCTAATTCACTATTAAAAGATATCATATAAGTATGATGATGTATAGTATAGTATTCTATTCAAAACTGATTCCTGAAAGCACTTCATGTCACTGCCCAAAGGTTTCAGCAAAACAAGATGGGCAACTGGTACTTAGCAGCCAGGTGCAAGGACTATTATAAGTAATATATTAATTTTAAAAAGCTGAATGCTTTTGCTCTGTTCGAGCATTTATGTATGTTGTGATTACTTAGTATTATCCTGCCTTGAATTTGAATATAACGAGCTCATTTTAAATACACCATTATGGTATTGAACAAAAACAACACATATTTTAGAATAAATGTACACAATCAGAAAACTAACATATATTACAAACAATAAAAATTACAATACAACACAGCAAAGTAATTTTGAAATCGGCAAGTGCATTAAGAATTTAAAATCAAGCCTGTAAATCCATGGTAAGCAGTGTCATGATACTTTAATAAAAATGAGCAATCTATTAATAGTATTACTAAATCATTTCATTATATATCAGCCTTATAAAGTCCACTGGTGTACCTTAGGTTCCCCAATATATTAGACTCTATTGGGGGTATTTGCCCATTTGGTGATTGCAGTTCAAGCCAGTATCCAGGGTAATGCTGCTGTCTATCATCCAGTAGGATTTCTCTTCGTTGAGTCGTAAGAACGACTACCTGTGAGATGAGAGCGGGTGGCACTATTCTAGGCCGGTACTACACCACATCACAAATGTATGTACAATGAGCTAATAAATAAACCTGCAAAAAGTATTTTAGATGACCGTCAGCCACTCGCAATATACCTGATGTATGTTCTGCAGAATATCTAACAGCTGCTTGTCACCAGCGAGTGACCATACTGGAGCTGCCTCACGTAGCTTCGCTGTGCCATTGCCCGACATGGTTCACTGTTGAAATTATGAATTAATCAAATAAAGTTGACATATATTTAAACAACTTAGATTTTATGTTAGAAAGAGCTTGTAGCTTAACTACTACTTATGGTTATAGGTAGTCGGGAAAGAAAGAGCTTGTAGCTTAACTACTACTTATGGTTATAGGTAGTCGGGAACAAACACAGATGTTAAGTGTGTGGCTATTAATATTAAGAGCTTCCATGCTTCAGAGAGCACATTCATTTGATGTTCCTAATTAATACTATGAGATGTGGTAATTAGTCATTTTAGAAGCCCTACAACAATAGTAATAGTAAGGTGACACACCTGTCTATGCCAATCTGCACTGGCAGTGTGGTGAAGTATGACATAAATCCCTCTCACCTAATTTCATGATTGTACACTAAGCTTTATATTGAGGCATGGGAACTACTGCTCTTTGTTGTTGGTTAGTTTGGATTCAAAGACATTTTTTCTTATAAAAATCAACAGTTACCTTATAAAGAGATACATATAGACTAATAATAAAGTGCCTTCAGGTGTATTTAAAAACCACGAGCTTATTTACAGTTAGGCATTTTAATGCAATAATAAACCTATGCCTATTTTGTTTATTATAAAAAATATGTAATACACTTTTTTACACTCTAAAACTAAGTTACTAAAATCAATAATTAATTACAGCAATTTCCAATATAAGGGCAACCTTTTTAGATTTCCAATGGGAAAATAAAACCATAAGATTTAAAATGCTTATTGGGCCAACATATTTAGGACTACCAATGTAGATGTATTAGACTGTAATACAATCCATCGATACTAATAATTAAAAACAATATTAAGTAATTTTAAAAATAGATAATAAAAGCAAAACTATTGTCTTCAGTTAATAGAATTACAATTCTACACAATCAATATAAAAGTGAAAAACGTGATATAAAGTTCCATAAGTTACTTTTACTTTTAATGAGTACTTTCACTAGATTATGGGGCTTTAGATCAAGTATATTTTATGACTTATCAGCAAACAAATGACAGACATACATAAATAAACGATATCCTAATACAAAACGCCTAAAACACTTTGCATTACAATTACATTGCGTTTAAACACATAAATGGCCATCGAATACGTGGGCGGTAGTCAGTCAGTCAATATAAGCAATTATCTAGTTAAAATATGGCTATGACAATGTTACACCAACTATGATTAGAAACCAACCAACTATTTGCATGCAATTAAATCTATTATTAATGTATTACTTACCGAAATCACTAGCAATATCTTGGTAACATAACTATCATGTATCACCATGAGTATTGATATTACAATACAAAGTAAATGTAGTAAATATAATTATTTAATTACGAAAATTCACAATAACAACAAAAAACACGTATACGGCAGCTGAAAGACAGACACTGACAGACGAAATCTGTGTTGCCAAAAGAATTAATTTAAATAATTTACCAAAATGTTACTTTCCCTAGAACTATAATGTAACTTTCGTTTTGATATGAATTTCTAATTTAATTATGTAATATGAGTGTTTGTATTAACTTTAACTAATTAGTTTAATGCATACAAAGTGCATAATTAAGCAGTACAGAAGTGAAGAAATCAAAAATAAATATTTATAAGAATAATTAGAACCCAAATATTGTAATGTTGTAATTAACATCAATATGTATAAATTTTAAACTAAGGGCTTCAATCAATATGTGCGGAAAATAAATGACAAAAACAATATATAAATACTACTACTATAATATAATAATATAAATACATAAGCTAATCAAAACAAATAATGGGAGGCTTTTTACAATAGGTACAGTAGCATGTGCCCGACTCCACAACCAAACACGTAAAATGATAGGTAAATTCCCAACGCGTAGGTACCCTAAGTTCTTCTTCATATTTTAAATAATGTCTTCGTGCGATCAGCCCATTTAACCAGTGTCAAGTTAGATTTGTACATGAGAATGAGTGGTGATAGAGATGATAAATGGTAAATGAGATGCCCTCCCCATAAACACTCTTTAGTCAGTAAAGATGTGGGAGTAGGTATATTTAGATTTCATATGGACTTCTTGAGAGCATTTGAAATGTGATTTTGCACTGTTTTGTTTCATTTACCAACACTCATATACGTTCACTTCACAAACACTAAACGGATAACAATCCACCGTTGTTATACCCATATTAATGTTCAAAATATCATAAAACATTTCAAATAAAACAAAACTGCAAATATAATTTATTAATTTTATTTATACATTTTTCGTTCCTCTTTTTTTTTTTCTCCCCAATTGTTCTTTCCTCTTAATTATTATTTAAATGTCACTTGCCCTTTTTTGTACACAGATACCACACAGAGTTGTCAGAGTACCTTACATAACTTAGCTATCTGTGGTCCTATAGTCATACAATACATAACCTAAAATCTGTTCACATCTGCCTAATAAAATATTAAGAAACATTTAAATTATATTATTTTGTGTAAAATGGCGAAACCCGTTGATATGGAACTGAAAAAAGCTTTCGTAGACCTACAAGTCAAAATGGTAGAAACGAGCAAAAAAATCCAAGTTATTGACTCACAAATTGGAGTCCTGAAAAGAGTTTTACTGCACGTCGATCTAACAAAGAGCGATATCAACACATTGCCTCCTAAAACAAAGACTTATGAATCTATTGGGAGAATGTTTTTACTGACAGACTTAGACGAAGTGAAAAACAACTTAAAAACTCGTGAGTCAAAACTTATGGCACGCACTGCTGAACTGGAGAAAAGTAAGCAGTATTTGGATACCAATTTGAAGGAGAGTGAAGCCAACATACGAGAAATGATCCAACAACGTAAAGGGCAGGAAGTCAAGGCGAACTGAACATCTTTTTAAACATAATTTACTTCTTATTTTAGTTACTAAGGTGCTGAACCGTATGAAAGAGTATTTAAACAATTTTCTATTTTTAAATTAGCTAAACATACTTTTATTAATGTTTCTAATTTTAATGTAGCCTGAGCAATTTATGTTGATCATCTGGAAAAAAACATTTATGTGTAAATAATTACCATTCTAGAAATCATCTCACACCACGAAGCAGTTAATTTTAAAGTAACTTTCTTTAGTTAAAGAAAATCTTTTCATTGCTACAATTAGGACACAAAAAACACAAGTTTACAAGCTTACAAGAAACATGGGTAAACTATGTTTTTCGTGGGATTGTTTTTATTTTTTATAATAAATATAATAGCATTATAATTACATAACCTGTAAAAATTTCAACTAATTACACCTACAACAGATACAGTCATATTAGTGATTTGCCGAAATGCATTTAAAAACTGTATTTAACAAACAAGAGCATTATGCAATAATTTATAAATGAGCATTAGGTTTAGTGTTATGAAATGCTAAAACACTTCATATTACCAGATTAAAGTAACAAAAATTTATGATCTAAATAAAATCATAATACTTACTTTAATTTATTGATAGCTGATGATCCTAGATACACATAGATTTGCTATTATAATTGACTTTTATACAACATAGTGCCTTAAAAATTACTATTGCTAATTAGCTGAGAAAACTATGCTATTACAAATTTAATTTATATATTATACACTTCGTGAATTTACAACTAATATAACATAGTGCCTTAAAATTTGCTACTGTTAAAGAACTTTGAAAAACATTGTTCTACAATTTAGCTTTTTTAAATGTCTTTTATGTATAGATTCATTAATAGTACATTTAGTAAATATATTTGTTTAATATGTTTTAAAGGAAAATTGTATTGAGATGGCAATAAATAAATTTCATATCACTAATATGTACTACTATTTATCGTATGTGTTATAATACTCATTTAAAATTTTTTCTACCGAAATGTAATAAAATGTCTCAAATGCTTACTATTAAACCAATTAAAAATACATATTATTAAACTCTTTACTTGCTATCACATCTTCTAAATTTTTTTAATTTTTGTTTTTTATTTCGTTTTGTTAAGTGATTAGTGTTCTAGTTTTTGCACACAGATCTCATACAAGTAAATTATTGTAGAGTGATCTTATTTAAATTCGAAAGAAATTTATTCTCTCATTGCTTTTTTGTAAAGTTATTAAAAAAAAAAATTCATTTATTGAAGTTTGGCTTAATAGAGCTCTTATAAATGTCATACTTATAAACTAACGCGCCCATTCACTGCGGGCGGGAGCTTGATCGTAAAAGAATGGGCAAAAAAATCGTCAAGGTGGGTTTTTTCTCCCGCCAGTTACAATTAAAATACATAATATTAAAACAATTGTGTTCGGCAGTCACAAGATTTAAAAAAAAAAAAAAGAAGGAAGACAAAACTCTTTTTAGCAACATTAACATAATTACGGATAAACATAGTAGACATGAGCAGACGCGTTACGCTCAACCATATTTTAGGGAGCGTAACGACCCGACGCATGACGCTACCACCGCGGAAACATATAAGGGAGCGTGATATACTCAAGCTAGATAAAAGGATTTTAGTAAAAATAACATTAATATTAGAAGGCTGAATTAAATGTAAATGTTAGTTTATTTCCATTGGACTGCAGGTGGCCATTCACAGTATTAAACCTGAGGAGGTTTACATCAGCTGTGAACTGACCATTGTGTGTTTCCTATGATAAATTCACAATTAATATAAAACTCCTGAGTTTTAAGAATTTTGGTAGCCAGCTAACACTCTAGTAGAGAGTAAGTTTAGTTGACTAATTACACACTAAAAAATTTAAGCAGAGAGATGCTTGTTACCAAATGGTGGATTTTTCACCAGTAAGTGCTATTGAAATATAGAATAGTATATTACTACTACTGACCGTTATATATTATACCTACCCAAAAGTGTCTAGCTACCTAGAATGAATCTCTCAGACTAGAATGTCAACAACTAGGGAATGCAGAGTCCGGGGAAGGGGCCAGGCATGCGGGACTGTTCCAAAGAGTTACAAAGGCCCAGGGACATACTGGAAAAAGAAAGAGGTCTTTTGATAATTTTGAGAAAGAGTGAGTTTTCAGAGTTCGGACATGAAAGTTTTACATTTTACTATATTTTTTGTTTGTTTTACATAGTAACAAAGAATAATTAGATGTTCACCTGATTGAAAAATGTGCATGAATACAAATTTTTACTTGGATTGGGTATTATCACTGTATGCTTTAAACAATATTCAGTTTATCACACCAAACAGTGGTTTATGCGTTGTCAAATAAACATTGCACTTCTTACTTGCTGGCCTGGCTCACATGCCTCACACAGGCATCCAGGAATGTTAATTCTTTCTGGTTTGATTGCAAGTGCACCAAATTCTTTTCTGCGAAAACATAGTGATAGAGAATATACTTTATCGACTTCAAGAAATGTGCTAATCTGACAAAAAGCGTGGCCTGAATCCTTCTATAAGAATTTTATTTCAATGTTTTTAAAATTAAGCGGTTTAGACGTTAAGTTTTTATTCTTGTATTCATAGTACAATCTCGAAGCTACCATAGCCCAGTGGCGAGACGCATAGACTTCTAATTCAGAAGTTATTTGCGTAATTATCAATAGCTCTGTGCCTCGGAAAGCACGTTAAGCCATTGGTCCCGGATGTCATGAACATCTATCTAGGCATTCGTTATTAGAAAGTCTAATATTCTGAAAACTGGTTTAACCATAGAATGATGTTTCTTTTTGGTTTGTGGAGGTCAGATGGCAGTCGCTCTATGTAATAAATAACAGAAATTCAGCCAAATCTGAGGGCCTACTCTAATTCAACAAAAACGAAACTTCGTTGTTCCCGTCCCTCTCACTCGATAATGCTATACCTAAAGAGTGAAAGAGATAGGTATAGCGAAGTTTCGTTTTCGTTGAATTAGAGTAGGCCCTCTGGTTAGGCCAGTGAGCAGACCCTGGGCCCTGGGCATAAGTCCGGGGCAACCGGGATAATGCTACGTTATTAGATCCATAGTACAAACTCTACTGGTTTCCCTAGATGGCGCTGCGTGGAGTCATCCAGGACAGTTTTTACTTTTTGGTGAATCAAATAGTGTATATTATAGAAATTGCAAATGTTTCAAATAATTTTCTGTGAAAACAGAGATATCATGAAGTTCGCTTATTGCGCGTATTTTTAATGATTATATATTAACACTTTATTCCATTTTGGCCCTCCTGAGGTCCATAATTCGTTTTCCACTGAGAATAAATATTGGCTAAATATATTTGGGTGTTTTTGTTATCTACTACTTATATCCCTCACATGGTCGGGACATGTTGACAGGCTTTGTGGAAGGCTGGGTAGTGCGTGCTACGCGCTGTATCGCGTGGCGAAGGTAGTTCCTCGTGGCTCGGGCGTGCTATTTCGCGACGGTGCACTCGCTGCTGCAGTATGGTGCGGAGTTGTGGGGAAGGGCTGCAGAATGGAAGCGTGCCTTTCGGATGCAAAAACGCGCCATCCGTGCGATCGTCGGAGCAGCACAGGACGATTCGGCCAGGCCACTGTTCAAGTCGCTCGGTACCCTAACGTTGCCTAGTATCGTGATAATGCAGGTCGCGGTTTATGTGAGACTTAACGAGCATACATTTATAAGGCGCGGTGATGTGCATGGGTATAACACTCGACACGCTAACATGCTGGGGAATTTCCCAGACGCTTGACGAGGTCTGACAGACTCACGCACATCATGGGACCGTCTGTGTAAAATAAATTGCCTCGGGCCGTGTTAAAAAAATATTTTCTTGAGCAAACGTTCTATGACATTAATGACTTTATGAAGTGATGACATTTTATTTTAATTTTCATAATTATTGACCGTTAATTTTTATTAATTGCATTTCTTTTTCTTGATTCAACTGTTATTGACATTTTTTATTCTGACATTATCAATTCCTTATAATATTGTGATTTAATTTAATTTTAATAATTCTAATAATTATGTATGTTTTCTTTTCGGTGACGTGTAATGTTGAATTACCAATAAACGAGTATTCGAGTATAAAAATGATATTTAAAATAATTAAATTATTGTATTTAAATAAAAATACTATTTACCACCGTTTATCCGCCAAACAGAGGTTTATGCGTTTTCTAGTATTACTATACATAGTGGAAACTCTGCTTACGTGCTGTTCTCCCTAGATGGCGCTGTGTGAGATATCCAGGAATGTAATATAGGAGTCATTAGGTGACTGGTAAAATAAATGACGTCTATAATATAGGAATTGCAAATGTATCTAACATTTGTATGCGACAACGTATTATATCAACGTCAAGAAATGTGCACCTCTCTATTATAACTTATTAATAATTAATTTATGAAGTTTCCTGGAAGAAATTGTTATTATTTAATTGTTATATATCTAAGGCCGCTCAATATAAAAAGAACATTTATATAAATTAAATAAACCTTTACTTTGTTTAGTTTACAATCTAGTATTCTTTGATTTAGTCTGTATCCTAATCTAATTTATTTAACACTACAAATAGATAGAAAAATATTAAATAGGTACATTAAATAATGGTTGGTTATGGAAGAACAGGATGCGGTGTGTGTGGGGAAGTGATAATAATACAGTTAAAATGACTTTTCGATTAAATATAACAAAGGATTAGCAGGGTCAGATTAGTTTCAATTTTAATCGAAAAAAAAAGTTTCATCTTGTTGTATTGGGATGCATTAATTTCAGGTGTCATCAAAATTAATAAATTGCTAACATAACCTTGCCTTATTGCATGTCAAAAATGTCAACTCAGCCTCTATAAATGTCTCATTAGATCCTATCAATCAGTATTTTTGATCAAGTATTGTTTTAGAGTAATTATTATTATCTATTTATTGACAAAACTATATAGTAGGTATAAAATATCAAAAATGACTTATGTCCTACATAAACATTTGAACAAACAGCTACAATCCCCCAAGTTATGATGTAAATGATGTAATCCATCATAAATTCTTTGGGCCAAGATCTTTTAGATTAGATTGGTATCTTTAAACTTACTCGGTTACATTACGAGCACATCACTGAAATGTCTTCCTTTCCTACTAATGCATAAATAACTGTATTGTGCTAAAATGTCGATTATGCCAAGATTTATAGGTACTGTTACTTGGAGGTTGTCACAAGGTTTTGAGGTTATTTTTAATGGACTTCTGTTCTGTGGTGCAAGTTAAAAGTTTCAGTCGTTTAATTTTTTTTTTGTATAACTATTCTTGGTCTGTTCTTCAATCTCGACCTCTTTAGTTTGTGGGTACGTAATTTAGATAGTAAGATTAACAGTAGATTCTATAGTTAGTAGTTTGGTAGTGGAAGTCTATTTGCTTTATTTTATAAAAATTCAAAAACATTCATAATCATTTATTCAAGTTTGGCTCAAAAGAGCTCTTATGAAGGTCAAAACTTAAAAACTAGCGTGCCCATTCACTGCGGGCGGGAGCTTAGTCGTAAAAGAACGGGCAAGCAAATCGTCAAGGATAGTAGTAAAAAAAATTGACAAGTCTACAAAAACCTACGTTCTGCGGTCACAAGATTTAAAAGAAAAGAAAAAAATAGACATCCAAGAAATTTCTAACATTAGGACACTAGACATCTGTCTCCAGTAATCTGGGGACGATGACGTCCTTGTGTGTTAATCCTTTTTACTTAGGATTATTTATTAAGTTGATGTTGATTATGAAATTCGGTCTGGATCTTCACACTGATCTTGAAAAGCTTGAGCCACGTTGTTATATTTTGAATTGCGTCAGAGTATTTATCGAATAAGGTATTTGATCAGTGTGTACTGCCAGTCTTCACGTATGGGATGGAGACTACAACGCTGACTTTGAAGTCAGCTGAGAAACTCAGGGTTGCATAGAGGGCGATGGAGCGACAGATGTTTGGTATAAACATGATGCACCGCAAAAAGAATGAGTGGATCAGACAGAAAACGAAGGTCAGATACGTAGTGGAGGAGATACAACGCCAGAAGTGGAAATTCTGGAGTGGATACCCCGTGCCAATACCCGGGGGAGTGGCAGATCACCACGGAGATAAGTGGATGACATCCGTCAGCAGGCAGGTGGAAGCTGGATGCAAAAGGCGATAGATATACATGCGTGGCGAGCTGGAGAGAAGGTCCATGTCCGAAGACGGGCGCAGAACGGGCTGATATAGATATAATTATCGAATATATGTTGTTGTTATTATTTTTAAATAATGATTCTTCAAAGCTTTTCCGTCTATATCTTACTCCAGTAATAATAATATAAGTATAATGGGAAGTTCATGTGAATTTTCTTATATTCATCATCATAAATATAAATAAATCAACATAAAAGCGTATCTAGCGTATGTAATCAAGTATTGCAAGCTTCCATAGGCTGGATGCATGAGACTTGAGTATATGTTCCGTATCCACTGCTGAACATTGGCCTCCTCAATATTATATTTTATTAGGGGTATTTGCCCATAATCACCACGGTGGGCAGGTGGGTTGGTTATCGCTTTTCAAGCCAGTTCGCAGTATGACTCTGTATGACGCTGCTGCCCATCATCCGGTGGGGTTTATCCTCGTTGACTCTTACAACTAGCTAAGCGAGATAAGAGGGAGTAGCACTATTATAGGCCGGCACCACACTCCGTATGATATAGCAAATTCGTCGCAAGGTATTATTGTAATAAGTTATTGTTTACGATTAAGTGACTGCTGAAGAATCCTAAAAAAAAATCCCTATTCAAAACGCTTCAGCTTATGCCATAAAATGATGAATGCAGTACTCGATAATTTCTCGTCGGGTGAAAGTGGAGTTTTTTGCGTTATGATTTTACTGCGACCATTACGAGTGCGCACCTTTGTAAATATTACAATATCACGGCGGTTATTACGGACTCAAATACAATGTTACTTTTTAAAGAGATGTTTTTACAACAATAATGGAATATAAAAAAGAAATAATGTGCTCTCTCATTACTATTTTCGTTTAACTATTATTGTTATTTATGCGGCAAGCGTAGTATAAGACGGTCTTCCACCTGAATGTACCGATATCAGGCCAAGAAGGGAAGATGGTGGATGCAGGCGGCTCAAGTTCGATCGATATAGAAAACAATTGGTCTATGTTCATAAATTAGCTATTTCTTTGGCTCAGGCGATCATCATTTCAGCTTTAAAAAGTACTGAAGGCAAGTGTGTATTGTCCTGCTGCGTTTATAGTCCACTGCTGAACATGAGCCTCCCCAATAGTTTTCTTTACATTGGGGATATCTGCACATTATCGCAGTTCAAACCAGTACGCTGGATAACGCTGCTGCCCATCATCGGAGACCTCTTCGTCGACTCTTACGACTCCTCGTGAGATGCGAGAGAGTGGCACTATTCTAGACCGGTACCACACGGCAAACGGCATCGGCTCAGAAGATTATTATTATTATTACTAGCTTTTCCCGGCGACTTCGTTCGCATGGAATAGTGGCTTCCGGAAAAATAGGGATTTTTGAGAAAGTTCCGCTCCCGCGAGATTTTCGTTATAAAAACTATCCTATGTTCTTTCTCGAGTTCCAAACTATGGCTGTACCAAATTTCATCCAAATCGGTTCAGTAGTTTAGGCGTGAAGAAAAGACAGACAGACAGAGTTACTTTCGTTATATGGTTGATGATATGTTGATGTTCAGCAGTGGACGACCTTGGGCTAATAATTATGTTATTATCGTTATGAAGCGCGCGTAGCTCTGCGATACTTGACATATTCGAAAAAGACCACTAGTACTAAAGCTTCATCATAGTCAATATACATAATAATATAATCATTTATTTGTTCATCATACAATAAAATTCATAATTAAAAACTAAAAAGATATGACTAAAACTAATATAATGCGCTAAAATTACCCATCTCAGCATTAGCTAGGACAATGACCTAGCGCTGGTTTTCAAAATAAATCTAAAACAAAATACTGAACTGAACTTGAAAAAACTGAACACTGTAAAAAACTGTTATAATTATTTGGTAATAAAAATAATGTACGTAGTGAATAGTCAGGTGCTCTACGACTAAATGTATAGGAGTTGATAATATCATAAACTATTTTTTTATTTAAAAGGAGAGATCCTGCACGTATCTACCACCAGCTGAGCACGGGTCTCCTCACTCGTTCCAAGATGAGTGGTTCTCCATCACGCAGACCCAGTGAGGTTGACGAGACGAGAGGAGGTGTTTCCTGCTGTAGAATTTTTCAAACTATCATATGATCTTTAACATGGCTTAACAACATGCAATAATAAACGAGACAAAAAGGTTAACAGGTCTTCCGAATCACGCAAACTCAACAGAATCAATATTAAATGCCACTAAAAGCGTTCACCCATCCAAGTACTGACCTCCAAACACTGCTGTACTTCGATGATCTGTTTCAAACCTACTATCGCGGAGATAGGAGCGCTTACGAATATGTATTCAGCCTTACAAGAGACTTTATTAGTAGTATTACTCAACATTAGCGCAATTTTATTGATATTTCCATTTTATTAACCGACACAGAACAGCGTGAGTCATTGTCCGTGAAACTATTCCACGAGCCATGAGTCAACTCGGAAACGCAATGCAATGTCACACTGGCACTTTGTTGTAAACCTTAGCGGTTTATTGAAGCCAATAATGGATACTGAAATGCTGTAGAAATTAACAATAATAGTTTTCTTACATTCATACCAATTATTTAGTTCCAAGATAAGTATCATTAAGAACTTGTTTTATAGATGTAAATATAGATGTATTTTATAGGTTATAAAGAAACTCACAAAGATTTGTCCGGTGTGTGAACCGAACCCACGACCTCAGGAGCAGAGGGCAGGTATACTCTGGGGGTCAAAATACCTGCCCTCTGCAAAATAATAATATCAACAAAAAAAAAAATTTTTTTTTAAATTGACCAATAGGAAGTATGTTCACGCTATATATCGAACCTTTTGGGATGAGGTCAGCTCTTCCAATCCGCACTGGGTCCACTGAGGTCTCTCTTTGTATTCTAGAGGATATTACTATCACCATCGCAGCCCGTTGGAGTCCCCCTGCTGAGCACGAGGCTTCTCTCACAAACAATGGTGGGAGGAAGTTAGGTTATCTTCCATCATAGTGCGGATTAGCAAAGGCAAGCCTTCCCAATAGATTACACTCTATTAGAAGTATATGCCCATAATCATCACGCAGGCACGCGACAGGCGGGCAGACGAGTTGGTGATCGAAGTACAAGCCACTACGCAGGATGGCGCTGCTGTCCATCATCCGGTCGGATCTCTTCGTCGACTTTTACGAATCCCCATTAGATGAGAGGGGGTGGTACTATTTTAGACCGGTGCCACACGGCACCTATAGGTAATGATAATAAATTGAAAAAAAATACTAAGACCTAAGTGCATTCATATACATTGTTGCACTGTGTGGGTATCAAACCCACGACTGCATTTTGGGCATGTATAAAGAGGAGAGAAGTTCCAGAGACGCGTTAACCTGGGGACAAACCCGCGTACTATAACTAGCTAAAAGTAATTCATTTTCCGTTCTGACGAACTAAGTGCAGGGCTTATCATACACTCGGGTATGAGATTATGTACCTATCAATTAGTCCGATCGTGTCCGATGGAACCTGATAATGGAATTGATAGGTAGATGATGGCCGCTCCTGTCAGGAACATAGGTAGTATTGACGACAGATATTGCGAAGGTATGAATAGCCGTATGCCAGTTCTAAGTTCCAAAGATCGAGCGCCGGATTCTACACTTGACCAATATTGGTGTGCCTGAAAACGAATATTTTTCTTCGTATTAGTAAATATATATTTATGGCATGAGGACAAAGCTTGTCTAGTTTCTTGTGACCAGTGCATTCGTTTTCGGTAGCACGTCAGCACAGGATATTTTGGACAACACAAGATTTAAAAAATATTACGTTGACAAACATTTGTGAATATTTTAAACTGAATCTCAATGTAAGACGTGATTGACATCAGAAATATTGATAGTTGATGTTTAGACCCAATGCAAAATCACAAACAAAAAAAAAAGCCAAAATTCCGCTGTCAGGTATCTATAGATGTTCATGAAAGCCGGCTTAACGTGCTTTCGGAGGCACGGAGCCAGTGATAAATACTCCGTGCCTCCACATAACTTCGAAAAGCCATAGGGGGCGCCACCGGGGTTTGAATCCAAGACACACTTGGCTATCGCCCCGCGCATAACTGGCGATCTATGTATACCTAAATATTTAGAATCAAAATTATTTAATTGCGGAACCCTAAAATATGTTATCTGTTAAAACCATCGATCCAGGATGGAGTTAGCTGTTGAAAAATATTTGAATATTAATTGGGCCGAATATTTGAGCCACCTGAATACATAGACCATTGAGAATATGGAATCCGTTGCAGGCACCTCAACTAAACGAAATAGTTGAAATAAAACAGAACAAAAATCAGAAAACTAATAGGAGTGACCGACACAGAAAGGCGGATTTGCAAGCTGACGTAGCCGTGGGCGGGGCACACAGCTCAAAGAAACTACGACTGAATGGGTGTAAAAGTACTTCAAAAGCGACCGCGAACCAGCAATCATCTCCCTCCTCAATGAAGAGATATTCGAAAGTCTCTACCAATATAGGAGTAGAAACTGTGGAGATTATTTAAAAGAGGTCTTCATTTCAAATTAAACAATTTTCCCAAATATTATATTTTAGTTTCCTTTCAGTTTCATATAAAACATTGGCAGCCCAGACTGAGACTAATTATACTGTCTTATGAACGCTGCACCCCGCCTCTTCTAGCCCCAAACAAAGCAGAACCGATGTAAACCTCAATGTATGTTGGCAAGCATTGCCGTTGTTCCGTTAAGAGAACTACTATATGTGTACTAAAAAATACTTTTAAGCTCCTGAATGTGTGTATAAAAATGGAATGTAGGATACATACTTATGGTATGGCGACCGCAAACCCGATGGATCGATCATCTGCTCAAGGCGTCAGAAAGCCATTGGATGCAGGCGGCTCTAGATCGATAAATGTTGAAAACTATTGCAATGTTCAGCAGTAGACTTCATATAGCTGAGATGATAATAATTTGTGTGCATAAGAAAATTAACTATTTCGAACTAAACCACGTCTAAAAGGTATAAAATAAAGTGCTGCGTCGCGTTATGTCAGCCCACCGAGTAGCTCCCGGGAGGTGGCCAAGTTTGACGGGGGGTGCGGGACTGCAGGACTGCTCGAAAGGGTTACCGCGGCCCTGATACATAGCAGGCTCAAGAAAGAACATGGATGGTTTTTAGTGAGTTGAAGTATAAAGAATAAGAAAAAAATTATTTGTATGGTCCACACAATTAAATAAGGTAAATGTCCCTATTGCCGTTAACGTCCCATTAGCCGATAGCTAGTAAGAATTTTATATTTGCTGTTTTCTACTAATAAGATTTACTAACTATTTGAATGGAAACATTTTGTTAGTAATATTCTTCATATTTAGAATAGCACCACCTAACCGTAACGGTAATAGCGTTTTTACTGTAAAACTTCAAAAGTGCTGAGCTCGAAAAATAATCATTTGTACAAAGCTTTGTTACAAAACTACATACCCATCAGGTGTTCTTACTTAGCTGACTGTGCTGCTGCTTTTAATCATAGGGTAAGTGTTTTAATTTACTATTATATTTGAAATAATAATGCAGCGATATAACCTAATGGTCGAGGTAAATTTAATTGAATAGTTATTATTAATTCATTTCACATGTATAGGTACATACAAATTGCTACTTGACCCAATACCCGTTAAAATCATATACTATTTTATCGGGTTTTGGTACACGCATTTACCTAGTAGTAGCCGATGCACCAAAAACCGTTAATGCACCATATGTCCTTGCAATAAGTGTCATTTTAGCAAAATTTTTGCATACGTTTTGTCGGTTATTGGGACATAAGTTCAAAAAGTGTGCCTAAATTCGTCATAGTTCTTAGCTTCTTCAGTTTAAGTGTCATTTTAACTTAATTGCATTGACTTTTCTATAAATCTCAGAATTTATGTGACATATTAGTAGCAGAACCGAAAGAAGTACAGAGTGATTTGCTTTGTTTTGCTTGACACAAGCAATACAATGGCACGAATTATAGAACAAGGTGCACTAGCGAATCATTTGGGTCATCGAGGTCTTCGACGGCCGTTTGGTCTAATGTTCAGTATCCCTGACTTTGAAACCATTGATCTCGGGTTCGAATCCCGGTCCAGGCAGGTGTTGGTATGATGAATACCAATGTTTGTACTCGAGTAATGGTTGTGTATGTTTATTTTCTAATATTTATATATTATGTATGTTCATCCGTTAGCTAGTAACACAAGCACCTAATGACAATTACTTTGGGACTAGATAATTGGTAACTACGTTTTATTTTCAGTAAGTCATGAGTCATCATGACTGAAAAGCAGGAGGCCTTATTAAAGGCAATAAATGTAGTAAATAAAGGAGCCTCGATTTTAGCTGCATCTAGGCAGTATAAAAGTAAGACGATAAAATACGTGGGCGATATGCCTTGTACATTTTTTATTCTACATAAATAAATATATATACAATAGGATGGAGGAGGGCCGGCTACAATTTCATCAAAAGAAGAAGGACATTTAAAAAATTGATAAGATCGGGGACAGTGGGATCCGACTCTATATTCTCACCTCATGCACTGGCTTGATCTCATGTTTTTGCATGAGGTGAGATTTATAGGGTCGGATCCCACTGTCTGGATCACTTAACCTAAATTCTCAAAATTTGTAGGCACAGGTTCGTTAGTTGGAACTTCTAGATCGATGATTTTCTTTAACGTACCATTCAAATCTTCATAAATTTCTATCTAATCACAGTTACACAGAGTTACAGTTGTCAACATCATCATCATGCCATTCTAATAAAGAAGTCTTGCCACTTAGTCTTGTCGAGCTAAATAATACACTACAGCTATCAGCACCTAGTTGTTCGGAATTTGAAGTCGAATTAATGCAGACGGAGACACAAACTTTACCAACCACTGAAATGGAATTTTCAAGCAAAGACACTGTTTATATCACACCAACAGATAATAATCTTCAAATACTATACCCATAACGTACAACGAGAAACCACTCCACCACACGAACTAATCGCACAAGAGTCATCAAATAATAACGCAGAGCAATCAAAAACAAGATGCTGTGGAGATTTGATAGTGCCAACACCGTTTAAAAGCGCTTTATTCTGGCCAGAAACCCCTAGCTGCAGCACAAAGAGTAAAGTAAAATTACCTACCTATCGGACAGGTGGCAAATTTTTTCACAGAAAAAGGAAAAAGCAAAGAAAAAGCAGGAAAATAATAAAACAAAATAAAAGAAAAAAAAACTAAAAATGCTAAGCCTGGAACTGGTAACGAAAATCTGAGAATAAATAAGTAGATAGTCCAGCAGCAGACATTAAAAATTGGTATTAACGCTTATGCCAAAACAGCGAAAAGTTGGACATGATACAATGTGTGACTTTTTTTTCAGACTAGTAATGACTAAAAAACAATTATGTTCCTCCTTTTGAGCCTACTACGTACCGAGGCCGCGGTAACCCTTGCGAACAGTCCCGCAACATACAATGTGTGACTTGTAAAACCTGGTATCACACACTTCGCGCAATATCTGTTAAATATATCTGCATAATAATTAGGTATATTAAAACTATTACGCAGATAAAATTGTAAATTACGTACACTCTTAGGTGTTGTTAATCGTTGGTTTTGAATATGATCTCAACTTATTTTAACTACTTTGGTCTCAGTTTTTCGTTACAAAGAGTTAAATGATAATTTTCATAGACTGAGTTAAAATTTAAGAGACTGGTTGATTATTGTTGTGAGCCTAATTGCTTATTTGAAAAGGTTTTTATTTATATTTTTTATTATGCTGTAGATTATAAGAAAGTTATAAACTAAATATTATGATTTTTTTTTGTGGTTCTGACAAGTGTAATTCATTATTATTGTAGCCAACAGAACAATTTTTTATGTTATGTTTTAATTAATCATTTTAATAAAAATAAATATCTTCCTCAAACTTATGGCTCATGGCCTTAAACTATTTCCTAAAGAAAATATAAACTATCATAATTAATCTACCACAGCCCCAACGTTATATTTTAGTGAACTTTAACATAAAGCAATTAAGTTCAAATTCGCATGAAAAAAGTAACGGATTTTAGGACACTTTAACGGTTACTACTACACGATTAACGGGTATTGGTACAATTCAGCCTTTTTTATATTTCTTTGGATTTATGTGTACTTACATGTATATATTTAAAAATAAGTCGAATAATTTATAATCTATGTTAAATTAATTCAATGCTCATGTAAAAATCATTTTAGTATCTCTACCCATTTTAACGTACCAGACGTTCAAATCCAACGAAGTTCAAAATTTAACGGAATCTGGGACTTTTACCTTACTTACATTTATTAATGTAGTTTTAAAGACATAATAATGCCTTTAATTACGTGGTTTAAAGACTGGCACTCTCCCGCTCGATCCATAGCGGGACACGGTCATTTTACGATTTCCATGCAAATAAAAGGAGTACTTATAGGAGAAAAAATTCAGAGATCTTTCAAAGGCATCTATTTTAGTTAGTCTGTAATATAGGCTTTTGAAATTTCCGGCGCATGTCTCACCCATCTCCTATACTCTGGGCTGAGACAGTGCTTGTCCCACGGAGTGGTCCTCTCTATTTTTTTCCACTTCTTCGACTACTTACCACCAGGCAGAATGTAGAGTGATGGATGGACATTAATATGAGTTATATTAAAAAATATCACACTATTCAAAGATAATTTAATTTATTACTGCGCCTGAGGACACATGATAAATTTTAATATTTTACACGAATATTTGCTCTGGTTTATGACTCTACTACGAGAAATTATGTGAAAAAAAAGCATTTAACTAATCTTTATTTAGTTCCATAGTACAAGCTCGGTCTAATTTAGCGCTAGATAGCTATGTATTAGGTCGGGGAAAAAGTCTTTTCGCATAACGTAGGTATAAACTTATTATAAAATTTTTTTGACTGTACTATTTGTGTCTGGCTGGTTTTGGTAACATTAAAAAGGTTCCATTATAAAGAAAAGAAAAAAATAAAAAAAAGTTGTTTCCCGCTATTTTTCATTTGTTTTTCTCTCCGTAAAAATGAGTGAATCTAATGAAGAAATTCGATACATTTTAAAATTTTATTATAAAAAAGGCAAAAATGCAACTCAAGCAGTGAAAAAAATTTGTGATGTTTATGGACCTGATGCAGTGTCAGTAAGAGTAGCACAAATTTGGTTCAAACGTTTTCAGTCCGGAAATTTTGATGTTAAAGATGCACCTCGCTCTGGTCGCCCTGTTACAAATAAAATGGACGCCATTTTTGAAAGAGTGGAGCAAGATCGGCATATTAGTAGTTACGATGTAGCTGAAGAACTGGGAATTGACCACAAAACAGTTTTGACCCATTTGAAGAAAGCTGGTTATACAAAAAAGCTCGATATTTGGGTGCCACACGAGCTCACTCAAAGAAACTTAATGAACCGTGTACTCATTTGCGATTCATTATTGAGACGTAATGAAACCGAGCCGTTTTTGAAGAGATTGATAACTGGCGATGAAAAGTGGATCACGTACGACAAGAACGTGCGAAAAAGGTCGTGGTCGAAAGTTGGCCAGGCTTCACAGACTGTGGCCAAACCTGGCCTAACACGAAATAAGGTGATGCTGTGTGTATGGTGGGATTGGAAGGGCATTGTTTATTATGAGCTTTTACCGCCCGGCAAAACCATCGATTCTGATCTTTACTGCCAGCAACTGATGAGATTAAAGGAAGCAGTCGAGAGAAAACGGCCGGAATTGATCAACAGGAAGGGTGTGGTCTTTCATCACGATAACGCTAGACCACACACATCTTTAGCCACTCAGCAAAAATTAAGAGAGTTCGACTGGGAGGTCCTAGTGCATCCACCATATAGCCCTGACCTTGCGCCTTCAGATTTTCACCTGTTTCGGTCTCTGCAGAATTCTTTAGGTTCTGTAAGGTTGACCTCAAGAGAGGACTGCCAAAACTATTTGTCCCGTTTTTTTGATCAGAAGTCCCAAAGTTTCTACAGTAACGGGATAATGTCTCTGCCCACAAAATGGCAGAAAGTTATTCAACAAAACGGTACATATATATTGTAAATAAATGTAAATAAACTTTGAAAAAAATGTCTTGACTTTTCATACAAAAATACGAAAAGACTTTTTCCCCAACCTATTATATATATGCATGTTAGGAAAAAAAATTATTTTATTGCACCAATATTTACATAAAACACTCTTATATGGGTAAATAGGAATTCTACTAAAGGGGTGATGCATGGGTATCCTCCCAAAGTATTTGGAGCACAAGCCAACTTCACCTGAAGGTGGTGCACCTGCCGATCAACGGACGAGGCTCTAGCAAACATAAAGTTCCCGGTAAGCGGCAGTAGACTCCCCACCTATCGCGTGGCGCCAACTATATTTGTGACAAGATATGCCTTTGCTTGCCTCTTCTGGGTAACAGATGTGATTTTATCTATTTGAGTAATATATAAACTCTTTTACCAGAAATATTTGCCCGAACGTGTCATTTCTAACCAATAGTATTGAAATTTGCACAAAACTTTCCACAGATACACAATGTTCTTTAAATAAATAAAGCAAACATCAACAACACTTTTAAAAATATTCCATAAACAATATCCAATAAATGGAAATATCAGCAATCGAGGGGGCGTAATCTTGAGCGACGTAATAATCCGTTCAGACGCTTTTAATAGCCTAATTAGCGTGTTTCTTCTTAATTTGTAAAAGGGGTTTACAAGAATAGAAAATACACTAGACAAAATAAAACAAGCCTCATTTGCCAGCTTGTTATTCTTTATTTTTAACAAGAAAACAAAATTTCAGATAAAAATGTTTTTTCATGTCAGAAGACTTTATAAATCGGGTGCCTTTACGAGCTTTTGTCTTTACGAGCTGATTCTGATTTTGTTAAAACAGTGCCTACCAGCAGATATTGCAGTTGAATAAAGTATAAGTAATACAACCGAATATAAAATATCATTCGTAAACTCTATTCGGTAAATTAATGACAACTATTATAATGTATTTTTACAATATTTACCTAAAGTTAAATCTTATTAGACTTACTAATATTTGTCCTTCTCGACGACTACGACTAGCGGCGCTAGCCTTGTAGCAAAACCCATAGACTTGTAATTCAGATGGTGTAGGGTTAAAACCCTGGTGAAGCACCATGACTTTTAGAAATTTGGGCGTAACTATCGCTTGTTTGGTGCCTCGGAAGGCACTTTAAGCCGTTGGTCCCGGCTGTCATGAACATCTATGGTTATTAGAAAGTCAGTGCCTTCTAGCATCCTGAAAACTGGTTTAACCATAGAATAATGTTTCCCTCTGGGTTGCGGAGGTCAGACGGCATTCGCTGCATGTAATTACTGAAATTCAGCCAAAATCTGAATATACCTATGAGCAGAACCTGGGCCCCGGGCTTAAGTCTGGGGCAACTTTGATAATGCTAGGGTATGAATATCTGTCTTTCTCTAAAAGTTTTATCGATATAGATCTATTGACAGCGATCGTAGCTCCGGGGTGCTAGGTGGTCTGATACAATTACCAAAGTAAAGCAAAGTTCACAGAGGTCACCGAGGTCACAGATGGGTAACCGTTTGTGTGGCATTTAACATCGAGCGCTGACCGGTTGTTGGTCCCGGTTATCACTAAATGTGGTTGTCTTTCAGCAAAGATATAGGCCTTAAAGAACGCCACACATACCTATATAACCTATAATTAATACTCACAAAGATTGTAACTTCTCATAAGGAAAAAAAATCAAATCAGTGGAAACAAACAAACGAAACCTTCCTCTTTATAATAAAAATACGAGTAGCATTTTTTAGTATGGAGATTAAACCATTGGAAGCCAAAAGTAAGAAAATAATATATGCAGTAACAAACATGTATTACCTACTTGTAGGTACTAAAACAACAACAAAACCATCTTGCAAAACGTGCGAGACTTATTTTTTTTTGTGGTTTCGCAATCTTTAACAGTTTGACCTAGTTTAGGACTTTGTTTGAGAGAGGAAAGTGTTTTACAATATCAGCGGCCACCAACCGCGTCTGTACGTGCCTTTTCAAATGTAATAAATATTGTACAAGGTCCTAAAATATTAAATAAAATACAAAATTATATGATAAAACTTCAAATAAATTAATATCTATGCTAATATTATAACGCAAAAAAAATTTAATTTTGTAACGAGTAAACTTAAAAACTACTAGACGGATGTCGATAATTCTTATACCAGTAGAACAGCTACATCATCCTTGAATAATATAAGTTATATTTTGCACTAAAAACAATTAGATCTCTACTACAACTTCAATAATATAACCCCAGATTGCCACTAGAATACTGGCATTTTATTATCATTGAATATTTGATGCCACTTGTATATAATTTTAAATTATCTTACAAGTACGCAATATAAAAACGATAAAGTAATCATTATAATATATCAAAGATCGACACTAACATTGTAGCTGCTTTTATCTTTAACGATTAGACTGGTGCTGGGCGTCGAATCTCTCAAGGACCGGTTGCTAGGCACAATTAAACCCTTTTCTTTCCTGTCACACGCTTGACGCCCGACATGCCAAAGATGAAATAGAAGGTCGGATTACTCTACTCGCCCTTCGCTCCCAAGGTGGCGGGCTCGGTTCTGACCCAACACAATTTATTTTACGGGTTTCCACAGGGGAGCATATTGGGAACCAGTTTATTTTTAGTTTATAAGAAAGACTTTAGCTCTTTTCTTTCTTCTTTATATTTCGGTAAAAAATGCATTTACGCACTGCCTTTCGGCCAAAGGGGGACCGGGCTTGTTGAGAAAAAGGCTATCGTGGGTCTATGATGAAACAGCAGGGACCCCCTGCCCCTGCCGCCTTTGACCTTCCTGGCGCTGCTTAAAAGGCCCCAGGTCGCTCTTAAATATTTAAAAGAGGCTGGGTGCGGCGTTTATAAGAGGATATAAATAGTCTTAGTCTGGGCTGCCAATGCGCCAAGATACGACACTGAATGTAAACCAAAATCTAAGACCTAGGAAAATTCTATAATTCTAAAAAGAATACCCTTGTTAAATAATTCCCTAATAATTAGAATTTTAAATAATTTCCAATCCTATAGGTATTGGTAATATCTTCCGAATATCTCATTTTCAAACTACCGGTTGATGGCATTAATTATGACAACATTTTAAATACTTTTACCTGCATATTTCCAATAAAGTATAAATTGTAAAATATTTAATATTCTCATAATTTAAGCGTAGGTCTTTGAAAAGAAATGAGGAGCTCAATTCAAAAGAAGCTCTATTTCAATCACCTTGCAACTTTGCACTTATTAAAGAACACTTTTTCATTAAAGACTGAACTAAGGAACGCTAATGGTACTTAGATGTCATATAACTTTAGAAATATTTCTAATACGGATGGTAACTAATTATAGGAAGGTTGAATGAATGAATACAAGTTAATTTGGAACATACAAAATTATCTCGGCCTATTCTTCCAAGGGTCAGGAAAATTCGTAAGTGGGTTATTAGCATTTCTCTATTGAATATGATTCTGACTGCTTATATTATTATCTTCAACGTAATCAGCCAGAAGATTTGGAATTGACTATGATTAGGGACATCGGTGTTTCTTGTTATATTAATACACATTCAATTTTGATACATTTTTTTGTGCCGTTCTATGATATTAAAGATGATATTTTTTGATATTGTAATTTTCTTGTGTGTGCTAAACATACAATTGTTTTTTTTCATTTGCCAGACGCGACTGTGTGGCTAGAGTGTGGATAGCATATGCTTTGTGGGTTAAAATGTAACTTAAGTATCTGCCAGTGAATATCCTGGCAGAACCTGTCTAATTATGAGACCATTTGGAAGGAGGTTCCCATAGGAAATAATTAATAGTTGTTTTTTTTCTACAAGTACTGCGTAATAACGCGGATTATTCAAATTAAAGATCTGGGTGTGATATTGGATTAAAAAATGACATTTATTCGGACATGGATTTTTAAACTCGGTTTTATCTTGCGTGTAGCTAAACCGGCTTTTAGCGGGATTAGTGGGATGGATTGCTTTTTAATAGATGCGTCCGCAGCCTCGTGGAAATTGCTCATGTCGTCTGGAACCCTTATTAAATGTTGCACCAAAATAAATTGAAAAAAATCGCTGATTTTCAGAAGCCTAGCATGTCTCCGCGCCCACGATTCCTGATGGATTTCGTGCATCGATTGCATATAAAAAATTAATACATTATTTAAAATTAAAGGAGTTGGCATGTTTATGCCAACTCCTTTAATATCATATTAACGGTCTCTTTGGTATTAAATCTACTAATAACTTTGAGTCATTAAAAATATTTGCGATTAATGGCTTAGAAGTAAAATGGCAGAAAAAAAAGACGAGACGTAACTTAACATGTAAAATTGAGAAAGTTATTTTATTTTTAACCACACGTTCTCTCGTGTTATGTAATGTAGATTTATGTCTATTTTTTTCATATTTTTTCCGTACAAGATGACAAAGAACAATCAAATTGAAAAAGCCCAATTTTAACGATCTCACATAACTTACTTTACCTTTACCCCTTACCCTTAATGAAAAATCCACTTTATTGACAGATCCCTAGATCGTGCCGATGCTATATTTTTGTTTAAAGTATTAAAATACTTAGCTGCAATAAAGATACGATACTTCAACGTTTTTTGTGTAATAGTTTATGAAATTTAGAATTTCTGATTTCTGATAATGAATAGGAAATTGTAGACACCCGCTAACTTTCGCATAACGTGCCGTTCCGTGTAGGCTACGGGGTAGGCACCCCGAATATATGAAAAAACTATCCGCATCAAATTAATGTATACTAAATATTTATAAACTGGCAGTTTAAAAAAAAGCTACGATTTTTATATATGATAAATCACAAACCAGCTCACTGAGATTTAGTACGCATGCTATATTTTTGTTTGAATTATACAGTCGACGCCCCCTCACTATGGCCTCGTGTACCCCATAGACAGGAAAGAACTAAGCACTAAGATGTATTTACTGTTATTGTAAGTAGAACTTATTTTGAAAGAAGTCATTTCATAAAACGGGTTTGCGCATTGTACAAATGAAATACCTACTTACTGGACATGGAAATTTTTCAAGCTTTGTATAAGTTTTTAAGCAGAAACTTCTCGAGGATAACTGTCTCGAAAAAGAGTTTGAAACAAAACATAAGAACGAAAGAAAGCTGATGATAGTATTTGTCATTTCAGTTTTAAATTTACAGATTTCTAATTGTTATTATTATAAATATGTTATAGGTGTAGTATCTTATAACAATGTTCATTACTGGTTTTCTTTAAATGTTTTTTACAATTGTTTTTCATGTTCAGGAATTTTTCCTTTCTAGTGCGAAAGTTTTTTTATTTGAACGACTACCTACTAATAATACCAGTAGCTTAACGTGCCTTCCGATGCACGGAAGGAACCTCTGCGAATTCGATTAATTTATCTTTTAGTTTCCAACCACCTAAACTCGTACTTGTATAGCGAAACTACGCTTCCTTAATCCTATAAAATTTTACATTTCTATAAAATTTAACATTTCCTTGAAATTTCACATTTCCACAAAATTTCACATCTCCTCACGTCCAAGTGAAGAGGCGGAGTGCGGCTTCCGTTCATAACCTGAATTCCGACAAACGTTATTCCGACTGGAAATTTGTCTCGATTTACTAAAGTGGAAGTATCTATGTAGTATAATAGATTTAAGTTTGAGTTTGTTTTGTTTACCAATGCTATATTATATTATTATCAATTCAGCTACCTGAAGGCCACTTCTAAACATAGGCCTCCCCAATAGATTTCATGATCTCTGACCACAGATCCGCCACACTTTGTTGGAATTGATTTTTTTAAGACTGTGGCTTCCTGCACTAACCTTTTCCTGTTTAAACAATTTCAGAAATTCAAAAGTATGTCAGTCCACTCGCTAGTAATAACAATTAGATCTATAAGGTACATTAAACGTGACTGAAAAAATTATGATTGTTTATATAAATTACTGTTTGTGTCTAAATTAAATTAATTTAAAAATAAACAGTATGTAGGAGGAATCAATTAATATTCCACCACGCGAACCCAGTATGTAAAAGCAGGTGAGTGGCGTCCTGCTGTTAGAATTTTTAAACTTTTTTTTAGACTGCCACACTGTGATAACAGGGATTGTAAAGATAAAAAAAATTACATTAATGTGGCATTTCAACAGCACCTATTCTTTTTTGAGTACGAAATACATTGTCGAAAGTCAGAATGAACTGTTCCTTAGCCATATCTTTGTCCATGTTCCGTGTGCCGAGCCGAGCACCGGCCAAACCGAATGGCTGGGTGACATCAGACGAAAGCTAGTCTGCCATTGAAACTCTTTAGGTGCAGTACCTCACCGTGTACGCAGACAATGCGTTCGATTCCCACCCGAATCGCTTTCACTTGGAATATTGAACACAGTTGCGTAGATTGCGTACGAGAAGCGGCGTTTGTGTTTAATTAATAGTTTGTGGACGCCTCGTGTCGAAATTTGTCCATCAAGTGGTGACCTGATCAAAAATTGCCCCGACAGTTACTTAAACTAAAAACGTAAAAGTACTCCTCAAACACAATTCTGGAGATACAGAAGTTTAGGTACGCATATCAAGTTACATTTACAATTGCAGATTTAATGTACAGAAATTAATATAATTAATTTATATGTAAAATGCTTATTATTAAAAAAGGTGATTGTTACATTTCTGAAATCAATTCCAACTACATAAGTCAGAATAAACTATTATGGGCGCTAAAGGAACTTGTGTCATTATCATCGCAGCCAAATACTTAACTACCACTGCTGAAAATAGGCTTTCCCAATAGATTTCCACATTGAATAATAATAATAAATAATTCATATATTGTTATATAACATAGGGTGTATAGGAATCCTACCAACATATAGTATGCCTCTGCCTACTCCTTTGGGGAAACAGGCGTGAAAGTATGTTTGTATTGTTATCTAACAGTTTACATTTCCATAAACCCACCAAACTGTGCAACTGTGAATGCGAAATCACATATAACTAGTTAACGTACCTACTGCACAATATTATTACTAGATACATTATTTAAGATTTCTAGACTAGGAATATACTTACATACTATGTTTAGTATATTTATACAGATACATACACAAATATAAACAGAGAAGAATAAACCTATTTATTATTTACAATTTTAACACCTTTTAACTATCTCTAAAGGTCGGGAAGGAAAGAAAAGGGCGGGAAAACCGTAACGCCTCATTCGGTTATCATTAGAGCTTATTGTCGTCCCAGCTAATTACAATCTCCGTATAGTGAGTATATAAGCCCCCTTATTATGTTACTTATAATATATAACGATCGCTTTCACATCGGTATCCATCGCTCGTTTTGATTATGATCAGTGCACGAATATTTGTGTTGACGGTTCGATGGTTCATGTACTACAACTAATAATCTATAACGATCGGTTCCACTACGATGAATATTGCGCGTTTTAATCAAGACCAGTGTACCAATGTTTGTCGTGATGAATGACGTATGAATTTCATGGCAATGTAAAGTCTCAAAGTGAAGTCTCTATGGCTCTAGGCTTTGAGTCACATAATTTGGTAGCTGATCCGTTTCAATAGGGCGGAAACAAATCGAAACTAGCTAGCATTTTTGAAGCAGATTAGTCTACAGAAAGCTAGCCGTTATAACATCGCTTTTTTAGAGGAAAAGTTCGATCTTGTACCAACATTTTAATAAAACATATTTATTTTACACCCATGTGATTTTTTTTTAAAAATATTTCTAGTAAAATTTAAGAGACATATTTTTATATTGGAGCCTTTTTGCGACTAAACCTAGTAAAGAACGGATAGATGCTGAAATGCGTTGCCAGACAACGGGTAAACAGACATACATACTTCTTTAACTTTTTATACATAATAATAATAATAAATAATAATAATGCTTTATTGATACTTTCACAATTTCACTATAAAATACAGACACTGAATCCTATGTTAGGTTTCCCTGTGGTATACGAGTCAGTTCCTTCTCAAAGAGAGATAAAATTAATTGTGACGCAACACAAAAGGTACTCCTCAAGATCTAAACTAAATACAAAAAAAAAAAACAAAAGAAAACAAACAGAATTTAAGAAAAAAAAATTAAAATGTGTCGTGAATAAAATATATGTGTGTATAATAAAACATATAATATAAGATAAAAGTACATAAATATACAATATTACTCAGTTACTTTCATGCATTTTCGAACCATAATAATAACAATATATAAATAAACATGCATACAACATGCATATAACACATGGCTCAAGTGGTAATTAACATTAAAATAATAAATAAGTGCTCTTATAATTGGGAGAAAGTTATTGTTGCCATCAAATTCTCTATTTGATCATAGTCATAGGTTTGCAACCATCTAATGATCTCTGCTCTTATTGCATAGTTATTTAATTTTTTAATATGTGAGTAGGCATCCCCATCAAATATATTGTACAACTTAGGAGTAATCACTTTGTAGTGCCTTTTGTACATACATACCACCATTATTACATTTTTTATATCCATACTTACATTACACCTAGACTAAATAAATATTCGTATTCATGCTCACACATATTTGCTATGTGTGGAAATCGTATCCAGGTCCTCAAGAGCTCAAGAGCAGGTAAACTGACCTCCGAGCAATATTGGTCGTCGGCTCGTAATTCCTAAATTCCGTCTTTAATTCTTACCACTTTAATCGTAAAATGTAAATAATTGTCTCTCCGAAATTCGCAAATTACATTGTTGGTTCCACGTAATAAGTGGCGAGCCTATTGCCTCTTACCGGGAACATTTATGTTCGCCAGAACCTCGTCCGTCGATCGTAGGAGGTTGGTTTGACTCCTAAGATCTTGGTGGAATATCTATAAATAAATTTAATTAATCAATCAGCCTACTATTGCCATTCACTGCTAATCATAGACCGCCATCTATTCCCGGTCTTCTGCAATCCACATCTGTTTAAAACGAATCACCCGTACTTCATAATAAACATTCCACAAGTAATGTTAAATAATCAATTTTTAAACCTCATTACCATCCTAACATTGTACCGGTTAGGGCTCAGGGTCATTGCTCAACTGATGTAACCAAATTTGGCTGATTTTCAGTTATCACGCGGAGCGACTGCCGTCTGACCTCCGCAACTCAAAATGTAACATCATTTTATATGTGAAGCAGCTATCAGCATGTTAGAAAGCACCATTGAGTCACTAAATATAACTTTTTTTTACTGACTTCCTAAAAACGACTGCCATTGTTAATGACAGCTTTAATATGCCTTCCGAGTCACGGAGCAAACAAAAAATTATAACAAATCCTACTTCCTTTAATCCTAATAGTACTTTCTATATAAGATTCGTCAGTCGTTTTATTTTTAAACAATATGTGACAATAGCGTTTGTTATCAGTTATTTGTTATCACAATATTTAAGTTAAAATTAAATAAAAAAATATTAAATTATCACCTAAATTACATTTGAAAATATAATAACTTCCGCAATGCTCTGTCCTAGAACCTTTATTGTTTTCGGTAATAGCAATGAACTATAGTAATGTTCAAATAGACAGCGTTTTCTCTTTAATATATTAGTAAATTCTTGTTTATTCACTACCTGTAGATTGTGTACTTTAAATATAATACTAGGTGACACAGCAAACGCTGTTTTGCCTTATAAATTTACTAAAATGGCTATTAAAAAAAAGGGTTGATCGTAGAAGGGTAAAAATTTAGGATTGTATGTATTTTTGTATGTTGTATCATAAAAAAATAAAATTATAAATTTAGGGGTGGACTACCCCTCACATTTAGGAGGATGAAAAGAAGATCTTGGCTGATTCCAAGATCTACTCAATACACTCACAAAATTTCATGAGAATCGGTCGAGCCGTTTCGGAGGAGTATGGGAACGAAAACTGTGACACGACAATTGTATATATAACTAGCTGACCCGGCAAACGTTGCTTTGCCTTATAAATTTACTAAAATGGCTATAAAAAAATAGGGGTTGGTGATAAAAAAGTAAAAAAATTAGGGCTGTATGTATTTTGAATGCCACATTATAAAAAAATAAAACTTAAAAAAAATAAAACTTAAACATATAGGGGGATGAAAAATAGATGTTGGCCGATTCTCAGACCTACCCAATACGCTCACAAAATTTCATGAGAATCGATCAAACCGTTTCGGAGGAGTATGGGAACGAAAACTGTGACACGAGATTTTTTTATATAAGATATTATAAATTGAGAGACACCACAATAATTCGGTGATATATAAACTCACGATCACGAATTGGTTCCGCGCAATATTGAGTTCTCAATAATGGTACAATGTGTTTGGTATTAGTTTCAAGTTTAGAATTGAACCTTTAGAAATATGTCATGTTAATGATTATTGACAAATATGTAGGTTCAAGATAGCGCCGCATGAAACCAATTTCAAGTAAGTGATTTCAAATATTTGCTCGCAAGTGTATCCTTTCAAAGTTACGGTTGTCATTCTGGTTTACAGTATAATCATTAGTCAGGTATATGCAAAATTAACTACATAATATGACCAAACCTACACTTTCTAAGATACTAAGAATTAAATTATAAGTATTTTGTAAAAGTCTGTGGATACGCCGCGGCATTCTAGTAATATTTGGTAGAACTAAACGTGTAGGTACTCATTGATACTTCGACAAAAAACTATCAAAGTTTTATTTCGTCAAAAACCGTTCCCGGCGATAAAACCTCATACCTAGGCTTTCTCAGTCTTTTATAGAACTACCATTGTCTAATTAAAAGTCAAAATAAGCAAGTACTAAACATTTCTGCGAGTGAGTACAGCGATATTAGAGAGGTTTATGGGTAGACGGGAAATTATAAGTCACAGGCATCTTCTAGCTGACGTATAAAACGGGGTTAAAACTACTACTCGAAGAACAAAAACAGTAAACTTTTGTTTTCGTTAAAAAACAACTACCTAACCGTTTTTGTAAAGTCTTGAACCGTAGCGTCGACGCGACGATGATTCACGAGAGTTACCGAGGCGAGCCGAGCGAGTGAGCGATGTAGATGAAAGTTGAAACCCGGTGTTGCAAGTTTAGGGACGTTTGTACTAATTGTGATGTTTCTCAGATCGTAAGTAGTCTTTTAAGTGTTAAAAAAATTATTACTGAAATTATAATTTACAGCTATGAAATTATTTTAAATAGTTATAAGAATTATTTATCTTGAGCGTTATGTGTTTAGATATGAAGGAAGGATGTAGTATATACTTGTAGTAGTATTAGCAGACTTAAACAAATCATACAAAATACTTAAATAGTAGTCTTTTATAACTATGACGCTAAATTCGAGTGGATATGTTCGGCAAAATATTGTTGCAACATTGAAAAACAGAGCGGAATTATATTATTACTAATATTTTTGATAATATAAAATATATGAATATAAATAACCTATTACAAAATAAATATGAATGCAATAGTTAATATATATTTACATATGTACCGTTAACTTAGAAAACATAAGTCAAAAAATATATTGCAATACATATATATTTCAAGAGAATTATTTTGTACTAAGTAATTTAAATCGTGCCAGCTATAATTTTAGTTTGAACTTATTGTATCATTTGCGCGTACTTATCTTTTTGCTGGCAATACCGCCATACTTTTTGCCTCCGAGCCAGTTCTACCGATACGCTCACAGGGAGGGTGCGTTTCGTTCCTGCTTGGTTTGAATCTACTTTTACGTGGATCCTTTGTAACCGGTTTGAAAGTGGCCAAGGTGTGGCGTGGGCGATTATTGTGCCGCGTTCAACCGTAAAACGGACTTTTAACAGTTTAAAAATCAACTTTCAGTGGTGAAAAATTAACTTTTGTCTAGTAAAAAGCGCATGCCTGTGAGTGAGTCATTTGGATCATCGGTACCGCTATCTTGAAATCGAGGTAAGGAGACGATTTATTTAATAGCAAATATCTTGATAAATAGATATCGGAACCAAACTATATCATTGTGCAGGTGAACAGGCCGAAAAGGATTTAGTCTTTACCTGTTTTAACTTTTTTTGTAACTTTTTGTGGGTGGAACAAAGTGGAGTCGAATAACGAATTCTTATTTCGAAAGTCGTTTTCGCTCACTTGTTGATTGGCGGTCCTTAATTCTTTGTTACGATTGTATTTTTAGAAATTTAGTCATGCTGATTGAATCCTGAATCACTTGATTTTATCAGCGTGAGTTCTTAAGTAATTTTGTTTGGTTAAGATTTCGAACAATACTTTTTATTTAACTAGACAACTTTTTTAATGGGAGTCTTGTCTGTTTGACGGTGCATTATATACGGTTTTTTTTTCAATTCAAAGTAAGAGTTTCTTTGTGCATACTATGATACTGCAATCAAAGTCGCAGTTGAAATCTCGGGCGGAGCAATGATCTAGTTAGGTGGTTTCAACTTTTCTGTTTATTTTTTTATTTGTACATGTAATTAAAACATAGGACAACTTTATAAAGGTGTAACATTATTTTTGCATTGCGTCTAAGTATTATTAAATGTGCTCGACATACGTTTAAAAAACCTGTACCTATATTTATTTGTTTTATACGTCGGCTGATTCGGTTCTAAAAAACTGTCGCTTGGTGCTTTTTTGAACCTTCTTAAATTTTGTTCAATGTTTTGTTTCAGCTTTTGTACAATATATATCACAAGCATTTCTTATAAGTAATAAATAATCATTATAAATTCTGCAGCAATTTATTCATATTATTATAATAGTATTTTTGGTTTAAAAATATAAAAAATAAATATCCATTTGCACTTTCGTCCAGTATTTCATAAAAGAACAGCCAGGTCGAGCCTCCCCGCTATAATTAATCAAGCTTATCTCGAGGAGTTTACGGGTTTATTTAATTTTATAATGAGAGTGGTATCTAAATCTACACAATTTGCTAGCAGACTCTTAAAATAACATTTCAAATATTCTACTAAAAAAGTTTGTAAGCTAAAAGTATCAAAAAATTGAGAGCGTGTAGGGCGCAGAAAATATACATCCTAACAAGGGAATAAAGAATCGGGAATTTTTGCGGCTTAAGAACCGGTAGTACCGGAAGTATAGGGAATTTTTCTATGTGTTTTATTGCTTTTTTCAGTTTGAGTATATATTTAACTTTCTTTTATTACATTTCGAATGTACTTCAAAACAAAGAACCGAGATTTTTAAGACTGCCTGTTAAAGAAGACTATCGACGGATAACTTCATTTGAATTTTTGTAATTTGTTTAAGCTTGGTCTATATATACTATATTTTGTAACACTTAGTATAAAAAGTTTTAAAATATTAAAATTAAATAATAATTAGTATAATTCTTAGTATTTTGAACAATGAACATCATCATACATTTCAAATTGCAAAGAAATTAGTAAATCTAAAAATGTCGGTGCTTTTTGTTAGAATTTTTATAAAAACTACTTTTGGAATAGATAAGACTGATATATTTGCCCTTGCTTGAAGGCGAATTTTGATTTAAAAACTTACATATTTTCAAATATGTAATTTTTTAAAATCGAAACTCATATTCATATAGAAATATATTTTAAAAAAAATTGTATGTGGCACCAACACTTGCTTTTTTTTTCTCTTAAATATGAACTCACTCGCTTAAGAGAATTTGCGAGTGTCAAGTAATATAATTAATTAAGTGTAGTATACACGAAAAGGGACACAGCATCGACCAGTTGGTGAGGCGGGATCCTGAAATCACATCCTTAAATTAAATTACCTTTGCATAAATTCATCATTTTCGTTATTCAGTGCGGTCAAAGTCCAATTAAGTCCGTCATAGTCAAGTCAAGTCAAAGTCCCAGTAGTGGAGACATTACTAAAGGCTTCTAGGAAGTTTTGGAATCAACAAGGGAAATCACATTTCACAATAATATATTACTTTACCACATTTGTGTCCATTGCCAAAGAAGTTACGTCTAAAAATCACTATCCTTACAATTAAAAACTTAAAATTTACACTATTTTAGGAAAATTAAATATACTGCCGCGATGTGTCATTTTCCGCGATGGCGCCCTAACTCCCACTTACATATATTTTACACAAATTTGAGAGAAATTACTGTACATTTCCGCCATCTTGTTAATGGCGGTAGCCATTAAAAACTTTTTAATAAAAAGTAAATCGTAATTGGCATGCTCTTTCAAGACCAGATATCGTTTTTTATCCTAATAGGAGACCAACACTATACATTCGGGCGAGAGTGGGATCATGTGTGAGCGAAGTCACATTATGAGTTTTTTTGTAGGTGCATCGTCTTAAATACCTGTATAAATTTAAAATCATTAAGACGAACTACATACGTAACAAAAAAAATTAAAAATATTTTAAACGGCAAAAGAAAAATATTTTATCCAAGTTAAATAATATTTTTACCAGAATTTAATATACCCAATCCAATTCTATCTACAATTCACCGTAAATTTTTATAAATGTCCAATAAAAGACACCTAAGAAATAGCCAAATCAAAAGCAAAAACAAAATTAAGAGGAACTTCTTTGTATGTACAAAGCCGATTCAAGTCCTCAAAATAGTTCCTAATAAGAACAACAATGCAGCTACAACATTTATTTCTTTAATTTTTATTGTTACAAAATATTAAAAACTGTCCAAACGCTAAATAATCAAATCACGAATTCACTAATATAGCCAATGATGGCGGCTAAGAGTATAGTGACGATTTGATGAAATATTAAATATTAAAAAATTTATATGTCCGAAAAAGGATGTGGTTATGAGGTACCGGTATTCCGGTTCTTGGCTCAACGCCAAATACCATTGGATGCAGAGATTTTCCGGGACCAAATATTATAAATTCATAAGTGAGTGTTCGTTATGCTAACACGCCTATCATTTCATTAGTATGACAACCAGTTGCTTCAATGGTTCAACTAATTTGTAAAACTATTTGTCAGTGTTCGCTCAGTGACAAAGGACGCTAGGAAACGCGCCACCGCATTGTCGGCATAGTGCACCTTATTGTGCCTTTGAATGGTGCTGTAGCTAAGGAAATTACTTATCGTGGATGTTAAAATCAGATGTGCAGGGTGATGAGCGCATGCTAATGAGGATTTTCTTTAAATGAAAAATAATTAATAGACTAAATGGTTCTTTAAATTCATTAAGTCCACCATAGTATAATTCCTATACGTAGGAATCGAATCAAAAATCAGAGTACTAACCTACGTGAGATATCAGTTGAAATTATATTATATATGTTGTACTGTAGATTTTCACACTATTAGATGATATTACAGTTTTCTCACTAATCTCAATCTAAGTCCAATAAAATAAACAACTACGAAAAGTGTGGTTTAGTTCGGAAACTTAATATGAAGAGTTGCACAATTTTGGTCAGTTTCATGAACCACGGTGTAAAGTTCACACACACAGTGTGGAGTCTCAAAGCGAACTGGCAAAAAGTCTTACAAAAAGTTTAATGTTCTATAAATTGTCTATGGTCGATTAAATGTTGATCGCTTTGATGTGGCTTCCGGCGTTTGGATGTTTTAAATTCAAAGAAAGTTTAAGCAGCCACGTCTGACTGTGTTCGTCTGTTTGTATGTCTGAGCTCTTTAATTCGTAAATGAGCCTTCAAATATGGCATACGATAGGAAGCTGTCATGCAACGTGGGTTTTTTAAATACACTTTTGTTAGCTTGACCTGTAATTTTCACCCATTGTCTTAAAGTGGGTCCTTAACTAGTTTGAAAATTTACACAAGTATGAAAGAACCGATGACAATACAAAAAATTATCTGACCCCCCATCCCGTAAAAATGGGGTTTACATAATCCTCCCCCCTCCTCCCAAAGTGTATAATCGCCGAATAGAATGAAAATCGATATGTGGCCTCGGCAGAGCATGGCGATTGCAGAAATAAAAATAATTTTTGAAATTAAACAATATCAAATTTAAATCGATTGCGAAATATCACGTATTATATCTAGTATTAGTATAGTAGTATAGTATATTATATATCAGTATATTACTGCTTAATAGGCTTAAAACTTACAAGTCTTAAGTTTATTAAGCAGTAATAGTTTAATGAATAAATTACAAGTAGTTTAAAAAAAACCTCTTTAAAACCGAAAAATAAGTTAATATATTTTAATTATTGCTCTTGATATAACTCTGTTGAATTATTAAATATTTTCTAATCTATCTAAAAACAAAAACGCATATAATATTCGATTCCGTAAAATATTTTATACATTTTGCGGATTTTAATTGCGCCAGTAGTTAAAGAGAAACATAAAACTGATTTGACTACCATACATTGGTCAGGGGGAAAAAGTAAAATTAAAAAACTATATTTATTTACAAAATATATTTTTAGTCTGAGTGGTGTCCGTTAATTCCATATTCATTTATTCTGCATAAAATAAAAATGATATACCCGCAATTAAAATCCTATTGCATACAATCCCGGCAGTCCTTAATAATATCAGACTAATATGACTCCTATTAACATTCATTCTGGCACAGTCTACGTCGATTTTATTTCAAATTAATCGATTTTAAGTACGCAGATACTCATTTTACAAGTAATACAATGTGCCGCATAGCACAACGATTAATCACTGTTTAAAACACAAAACTATGTTGGAATTTAGACCTAAACAGGAATGTAAAAGCATATTATCAGCTACGTTGTGCTCGATGAAATACCGCTAACAACTTTTAGTCTTTTCTGCTTCTATGAAGATTTAAAGGATAGGCTAGCCAAGCTAACTGAGGTCAATGTCGATTAGTGGGTTCAGTTTGTTATAAAAAGTTTTATATGAAGTATATTTCACTGTTACTTCGGGGCAGATTACAGCGTACTTCTTTTGTGGTTGTACTTTGTCATTAACAATATGTTAAAATATTTACTTATGACAAGAAGGATGATACTGACATGTGGCCCACCTGATGATAGGCAATTGTAACTATTTTTTATTACAAGGAACTAAATCATAAACCTCCTGGAATTTTTCCATCGCAGCCTAGGACGCATGCCAGAACTAAAACTTTACTAGCGCGTTGCCAAACCCTTATAAAACACTATGTAAAACCCACTAATTAAAACAGATATAGCGTTGGGATGCTGTAATATTCTGGGAGGACCTCGTAGGAGAGCTCATTTCACAACGCAAGGGTTCGCGGCAGAAAGTTTCCTTTGAAACGTGCCGTGCGCGCTTTTGTCATTTCCACGATGTGATCTTTAAAATGACTCATTTCAGTCGAAGGCGAGCGGTGCTTTGATAGAAAGCTAGGCTCCCCACAACTCCTTCACAACTTTCTTCAACTTCGAGTTTAAAAGTTCTTATACATTTTCGCCTACATCTGAAATTTAATATTTATTTCCGCAGCTAATGCGCGCGAAGGAATTCCGACAAAAGCTCTGCAGGGGATTCATTTCATTGTGTAAATGTATACAACGCATACCTACTTATGTTTATACCAGAGAGTAATAAGACAGACGAATCATTAAGCTAAAATCTAAACAACAGAATTGTCTATAGTCCCATTCGCAGCTTTAAAGCCAATCCCATTGGCAGTAGGTACACTACGACACCTTCATTTTCCACACTGGGACTGAACTTAATTAATCACATATGCCTTTCCTTCCCTGGCTAGCACCCGCAATTGGATCACGACACCGGGATTTCACGTTTCTATATAGCACCAGAAATTATATGCCATGCTGTGTTACCTTGGAGTCATACTAAAATACACCTTTGCACATGTTTTTTTTATATACCTCTTACAATATTTTCATTTATTTTTGTGTTACAAAGGATTATTATTATAATTTTATTGCAATGAGAAGAATACTAGTGGGGTAGGCTTAGCCTGCTGCTTATACTGAGGTAAGCACAGTGTTGGTGAACACGTATCGAGCTCATCTGTTTTTTTTATGTGTATTGTGTGTTTGTTTCTTGATGTTTAACTAGTCAAAACGGGCGACAGTTAATGCAAGTCGCTTGAGATCATTCGACATGGAAAGCAATTGGGGAGGCCTATATTCAGGAGTAAACTTCTTGATGCTGAGATAATTATGTGTTTATCAATAAATTTCTTTCCTCCACATCTAATTCGACCTTGGCAGCGTGACGCATGTCGAATTAAGCACTTAGGGGCAGAAGCTTATTTGGGAAAGAATACGGCAACAAACTCGTTAAGGATATTACCTCCTGCCGTTACACTAAGTGGGTTAATATATTGTGGAAGGTGCTTTCTGATAATTAATAAATTTAGATTAATTTTGCCAATTAATTTGTAGCAATTTAGCGGACACCATAGAGATGTAAGTTAATTAATAATGGGAAGACAAAATGCATTTCACTCTAGCGGGGTAGTCAGTATGATGGATTAAAAATATCTTTGTACCAATTCCCGCGTAACTATAATTTCCCAAAAAATCGTGAAACAATTCAACACGACACGTGTTTCGATCTTAGGTACACGGGCACGGGTAGGGCACAGGGCATGGGCAGGATAAGATAGAGGAGCATCAGAACAACGATGTCTTCACGACTAACGTTGAAAAGAGAGTGAACACGGGTAGTTGCGCGGGAATTGTTACAAAGATATTTATTATCCATCACTTGCTTACAATAGATTTCCGCAAAGTAACGCCTGAATCAACAAATTATTTTAGTCAGTATGTCTCTCAGAATCTGTACAAAACTAATTAAAAATGCCTGTAGCTATATTTTTGCCTAAAAAAATAACCGGTCAAAACAATTTTTGACTAAAAACTTATATAACCAGTCAAAAAACACTTTTTTCAGACCGTAATTTTGACCAGTCATGAACTCATATGTTCCGAAATCTAACGAATTGTTACATAGATATTTTTCATCCATCACTTGCTTACAATGGATTTCGCAAAGTAACGCCTGATCAACAAATTATTTTAGTCAGTATTTCCCTCAAAATCTGTACAAAAGTAATAAAAATTGCCTGTAGCAATATTTTTAAAACACTTTTTTCAGACCGTAATTTTGACCGGTCATAAGCTCATACTGTAACACACACATGACAGGGCTCTGTCCAAAACCACGATTCTGTTTGACATATTTATATAAAACTTGAAGTATTTCTATGATGCATTTAAACTAAATAACGCGAGTCGCAACAAGGACGGTAAAATATACAGACTGCGGTTTTGTTCCCACGTAATTGAGCGTATAGAGTTAAATCATGCTAATTATAAATAATTGCTGAGCTGGTCTCGTATAAAGTTCATACAATCAAAGAGAGACTTATTTCTATAATAATATCTAGTAACTAGTACATACGTTTGTCATTAGAATGTTATGAAATATTTTTTGATTAGGCTGAAGATTTGTTTCTTTATGCTTATAAATAGAGTTACAATTAAAGGTATCTTGAAAGGAACACTTTTGTGATTCCCTTGTTCGGAGTTGTACTATATATATAGTGCGGTGGAGGTCTGCACTCTGTACTGTATACCAGTTTCCCTCCCCTATGGCCGTAGCTTCGATTTCCATTAAAAAGTTATCGACATTCCATCACTCTACTTGTTAAAGCTTTTAGGCGTAAACATTGTTTTCTATGCTTAAACGATAAACCTAGAAAACTTTTCTCTTTTATTCTTGTGCGCCATCTAGTTTAAACTAGGCAGTTTAAACTAGATGGCGCTGTGTGGTATTGTGTGGCTTGATGTAGAGATAAATCAAGTCTACCCGCTCGTAACACAAGCGGCAAGCGTTATTAAGCTCTTGGTGCAATAACTCTCTTCTAAACTCTTGTATTAATATTTTTTCCCAACAGATATTATACCGCAACCTCAGACTCTCCGATTTCAAATTAACGTAACATTAAATTTTCATTTCAATTAGTTCACCGTGTTCAAAAGCCACAGTATTATTTCTAGAAATTATTCGAGTTACAGCTAGTTCACAACTAGTTGGACGAAGCTTGAAAGTTGTTCAACTGGTTTTGGTTTTCGTCCTAGGATAGTGATCTTGTATCTCTTTCTAACCCCCGCGTCTGGCTTTCTCGTCTATGGTCGTTTTGTTTTGTTGGTCGATTAACGATGCAAAGGCTTGGTGTAATTTAATGTACAATGTTGGGTGGATCTTCTTATGTAACTGATTTAGTCTTTTGTTACAGTTTTGTCTGTATCACAGGTTCTTAAGAGTTACCATAAAATAAATAAAGAAATATATTTATTTAGAGAAGAATTCGAACGAGAACGAAAGAAATATATCTAGATAAGTAAAAAATAATATCAAAATTACGTAGGTACACCACTCAGCTTCATGCAATGGCAGAGGCATGCCATGGCACTCATGTTCTGATGGACCCCAAATGGAGGAGACTTATTTAATTATATACATAATTATATACTTAATGTGGCGTATTACAATACAGTTTTGTTAAACAATAGTCCATACAACTGTATTTTCAATTGCCGGATATCTCCTAATCAGAATCAGACACTGACACAAGCCTAATTTTAAATAAAAAAAAATAATTAAAAAAAATATATTAGAAAACTTTTCCAAGGATTAGGTTCTCTTTTACTTATTAACTGTTGCTGTGTGCGAGAATTTATTTGATACTGAACTATTTGGATGCGTTGTAGCTCTATCGGTGTAGGGGGAGAAACAGTTCAGAAAAACAAAGCTCAGCTGAGCTTAAAGAGGTCAGTCCTTGAATGGGTGACCATTTGATATGGAGCGATATTATTATAAATGGATGAATGAAGTGATAGAGTTACACTAAAAAAAATTTAAAGGGATCAAAGTGCGCGCTTGGCTTATTAGATTTAGACTTAATAGAAGATAAGATAGAGTACACACTCTCGCTGCCTATCTGTTCTCTCCCTCTCTCTTTCCTAGTTACCGTGCTCATAAGAACTATCGTGTAATCAGATATTTCGCATATTATACACATATTGTATTTCTCCACTACCAAATATAATTTATCCTAGTCACAAACCTAGCATGTCGCGCGTAAAAATGAAATGTCAACATGTCTACGCGAGATGGGAAGACGTCAGAAAAATACACTAGTTATTTTTGAATATTTGGTGAATTCCTTACGTTCACGATGAAATTTTAGGCGACAATAGAAATATTAAAAAACTACATTGTCAAATGGGTTTTACATAACATAACTTTATGACGCGCAAATAGCTTCGTGATATGAAGCAGCGTTTACTGAGGTCAGCCCTTGGATTGGTGACCGATTGTCGAGCGCCTTCCTTGCTATGGAAGGCACGTTAAGATGGCAGTCCCGATAATCACTGTATGTGGTAGTCGTTAAGCCAAGTTGGTAGCGTTGAAAAATTAACTACAGGACGCCACAAATCCTCTTTAGTAAACCTGCGAAATTTTGTGATTTAACCTAATATAAAATACAATATTAAATATACAAAAATCACGAATAACCAAGTCATACAAATCACTACAAAATACCCGATCATTTTTTTATTGGAATAAACAAAACTATGAGTAAAAATAACCTTGAGTAAAATAATTATAATGTATGGTTTTCGCCTTGGTGCTTAAATATTCGAACTAACTCTTCTTATTAGCTTTGTCGCTCTAATGATGTAATATTAATGTAGGTATGTGTACTGTAAGAGGCCACTCACTCAATCAACTGAAATTTGACGAATCACTAGTAGACGTTAGACTAGTATTTCAGAACGTATTCACGGATGTAGGTACTTCTGAAAAATATAGATATAAAATATATGTTAAGTTCAAAATCCTTTGAGTCGTTAATGTTAAGTTCACATAAAGTAAAGTACCTACTCTCTCTTCTAAAAAGGTCTTCTGTAAAATTGACAAGAACTCAACTGAGGATTCTTAAAAAATTGCTACCAACTAAAAAACGAGTACTACAATAGTAATCAATGAAATGGCATCCAAAAAGTTGTGAAAAAAACGATTATAATCTATGGCTGCTAACAAAATGGCGGGCGATCACTTGTCTATCGAATAAAGACTTCTGCCAGCTACACGTCAAATGTTTTTACAATAATTCCTTTCACTACATACTGTTTTTACAGTTCAAAGGTCACCCATCAGTCAATGGTACAACAAAAAGCCTCACACGCCAGACACCTTTGCCTAAAAAAAATATTTATTGTCTATGTATCTTAGGTTCTCGCGCAAATGGTGGCGGAGCGCGGTTTCTCCTTTTAAGCGTGTTACTTTAAACATTGAACAGATGTAAAACAGAAAATAAACATTGATTTTCAACCGGATTCTTTTTAACGCCCGTATTTATCAACATCCATACTTATATTACAATGCAAAAGTTATAAACTTTGTCTATTTGATTCTCACAAAATCACACTACTGCAGTGCTAAAGAGCGGCCATATTGATTTTATTTTTTAATAATAATAATAACAGGTGTGAAAGAGACAAGACCCCGCGATTGCATCCTGCGTTAGGCTAATCAGATTCGAACCATATTCAAATCTCCACCGTCTACGATTCTCTCCAAGTAGTCTGTAACAAACAAAAACAATATGGCGTTCCATCGTAGCGATCATGGATCTAGGTTATAATTACTGTTGCGGGACTGTTCGAAAGGGTTACTGCGGCCTTGGAACATTGCAGGCTAAACATGGAACAACATGGATGGTTTTTAGTCTGACACACCCTTCCGCTTCACCCATTGCGGAAGACGGCAATTCGATGATTTTCCATTCGAAAAAAATTCAACATGGTTATAATGACTATCAGTTGTATGAAGTACACCCACCATAAACTAGAATTGTGTGTAAAATCTAATGTAAAGGTACATTCGACGCAAATATACTATAGTTGCTGACTATGCACGTAGCATGTCTGCAAATTTGCATAACATACAAGCTGCTGGATAATGCAAACGAGAAACTTTTGAAAAAGCGGGAAAGCAAAGATAGAATATGGGATCAGATGTAACATGCAATTATTTGCGCGCTTACATTCGTCTCAATTAAAATCTAATTAAAAAAAATAAACCTTATTAAAGTAAAAATACTCATGTTTGACTAAATAAAACTGTTCTGAACGTGAACTTCAAAACTAACGCACTCATTCACTGCGGGCAAGAGCTTGAGTAGACAAGAATAAGACAATAATAGTCGGATCGAACTTTAGGATGCTACTAATATGCTATAGAAGACGGTTCAGCTTCTGACCGAAGTGAAAATTTCATAGAAAACTCTTAGTAATAATTGAACACTCAATCATTGCATAATCACTACATAGTATAAAACTGAGTCGCTTTCCGCCGTCTGTCTGTCCCTATGTATGCTTAGACCCTTAAAACTACGCAACGGATTTTGATGCGGTTTATTTTAATAGGTAGAGTAATTCTTAAGGAAGGTTTATATGTATATACATGAACAATATAGTAGTAGAACACTGTAAATTTTTGAGATTTCTAATGTGATGTCGTAAGTCAACTCACTTTTTTGTGCTTATATTGCAAACGCTGGCCAAACCCTACGAGATTGGTCAAAATGATGTACTACAGTATTGTACAACTTACAAAAGTTCACAAAAAAGTCCGCGATGGCATTATGTCTATCTCTCAAGAATAACCCACAATAACCACTTTTTACTTTTACTTTTTACTAGAAATAATGGCTTATTTACGAAGTAATTTTAAATATATATAACATTAATTCTTATCCAAATAAACATGTCAGAGAGCTTGGATATTAAGCATAGATTACATTTGTATTTTACATCATGTAATTTTGATCAGTATTTTACATGATATCAAACGTATAAACTTACGCTAAATCGAAAAAATATGGTTGCGGCGGCCTTCATAGAGACATTCTGTAATTATGTAATATAGGTAACAATTCATATTAGCATGCCATCCGTACGAAGTTGGGGCGGGTCGCTGGTATACCTAATAAAAATATATTAAAGTCATATTTAGAACTAACCATGGACCCCGTCGAGCATAACAATATTGGAGAGGGAAGAATATAATATCTTCATATATATTTTATGTAGCCGAAATTTTTATATTCATGTTTTTTTTTACCATTACACCAATTATTTAGTTCCAAGATAAGTATCATTAAGAACTTGTGTTATGGACACCTAATAACGGATGAACATACAAATACTTTTTTTATTTTCTAACATACTTAATATACATAGGAAAACAGCCAGACCAGAACAAATATTCATGTTCATGCACACAAAGATTTGTCCTGCGTAAAACCCACGACATTAGGAGCGAAGAGCGGGTATTCTCGCCACCACGCCATATCGGTTGTCAAACTGTAAATAAATAAAAAGAAAATTATCTTATACTCTGGTGAATCAGGGTGCGTAAATAAGTTTGACATCATATGGAATCAGAACTGACATGAGATTATTAGCGCGCTTGAAATAGTTTCATATAAAGCCTTAGAAGTTATTTAAATAATATGTAACTAAGCTTATCATAGGATTACTTAAGAAAGTATACCCGAACTAACAGTGCATGAAGATACCGCATCTATTATGAAAAAAATTAATTATATACTTACATAATAGTGTACAATGGCTCACCATAACTACTCACTTTCTTTGATCTTTGGGGTTCCGCGTTTAATTAATTTATGTTAAATAATTTAATTATGTTGTGTATCTATCGTTTTTTAATTGGGCTTGGAACCCAATTAGTTTTTGTAAAAGCTATTTTATTAGATATAGTTTACAAAATTAACAACTTATAAGCTTATTTAAATATGTGTTGGTAATAATTAAACACTAATAATTAGATTCCTTATATAAAAGGTTTAAAATTATAAAATTTACTTGAAACATTTTATCAAGATTGTATTGCAAATATGCAATGTGTAAAAATATTATAGTCCGACATTTACATAACGTATTCGCCTACGGAATCCTTATATTTTAAACCGACTCACGCTTGACCGTTTTATTTTTACACACGACTCTGGGAATTGCATTGTTTTTGCGGAGTATTGTCGATTATTACAAGATAATGGAGTTTTTTTTTATTTCACCACATTGATGGTTGGATAGGCCTGAGGAACATATAATTATAGCTGGATGGTGAATAGGCCTTACATGACAGCTTAAGGTGCTTAAATATTATGCACCTAATTTATTGTAAATAATAATATACTAGCGGTCGCCTGCAATTTCGTACATGTACTTTGATATTTTTGGGATACAAAGAAGCCTAAGTTACTCTAGATAATATCGGCTATTGGCCTGTGAAAATCTCGTCAAAATCAGTCCTGTTGTTTCGGAGATCAGCCAAACTAAACAGAAAGCCAATAAAAAAATAAATTGTCATACAGATATTGGTATATAAATAAATAAATATCCTCTTACAATCACACCAATTATTTAGCTCCAAGATAAGTATCATGAAGAACTTGTGTTATGGAGTATCCATAACAGAACGGATACACATACTTATATAATTTTTTTTGTAAATACATACTTAATATACATAGAAAACACCCAGACCAGAACAAATATACGTCTTCAAGCACACACAGATTTGTCCTGTGTGGGAATCGAACCCAAGACCTCAGGAGTGGAGTGCAGGTATACTGACCTCCACGCCATATCGGTCGTCAAACCTATAGAATTTAATTCATATGATGTCGCACTGCTACACTTATTTTTATTTATTTATGTTCTTATTTTCTCTTAGAAAGATTTACAGTCTAATTTCCAGTTGGTTTAAAATATATACTTACTCCTATTGCCATTTACAAATCTCCACAAATAGTTTAAATGGAGTCTCCAAACCAACTAAGGCGAGAGTTATTCGGGTTCCTTATAATATTCCCGTTGGGACTCCGGGAATTCTTCTGCGAGACCTTTATGAAGAGGTTGTGACTTGGATAAAATAGACCTTTTGTCGCACTGGCATCCGCAATCCGGCAACGGTGCCGGACTTGGGATCCATGAATCAATACAACCCTGATTGATGACTAATTATTTCCTAATAAGTACCTACTTCTACCTCGACGTAAACAACTAAGATGAATGAGTGACTTGAAAGTTAGAGGTGATTAACGGCAATGCTCAGCCCGGACATAGCGAATTGAGTTAATTAATACCTTAACTAGCGCCCGGTTCGCGGCTTTGTCCGGATACCGTTAGCGTTAAATTGGTTATATTGTCTTTGGGAGGCTGACATCAGCATAAATATTTAATTTCTGTGGAAATGGAAACTACGATCCATCTTAATTATATTTTGTAGATATTATGGCGATAACTTTTAATAGTGTCAGTATATATACCTAGACGTCTTATACATCGCCTTTAGTCCTAAACTAAGCAGAGTTTGTACCATGGGTACTAAAAGACGGTTAAATATATATCAATAGTTCTTTCATTGTAAATACATACTTAAAATACATAGAAAAATCCCAGCCCAAGACATTAATATTCGTATGCAAATACCTACACAAATATTTGTCCTGTGTGAATATCGGACCCACTATCATCTCAGAAGCGGATTGCCTACTCCTACTTGTAGGAGTTGCCCTAACCCTAGATCCCTCCGCTGCGAGTGAGTCTGCCCCACGATGGGCTGCGCGGAGGGCGGACATGGTGTAATCCGAAAGGAAGTCCCGTATGCGTTCTATCCAACCCCGCGAGTAGGTGTTCCTTTGTTTTTTAGTCGGTGCGAGTCCGACATAACCCATTTTGTCTCGTGGCCTCTAGGTATACATAACGTATTTTTCATCGTTAAAAATAAAAGAGCCCCAGGCAGTTAAGTCTGGAGCAACCGGGATAATGCTAGAATGATACAATAATGAGTGATAACTTTTAGTTCAAGACATGTATATCAATTCAACTCATTCCATATCGTTGCGAAATCGTAATAACTGAAGTTCAGCCTAAACCTGGTCAGACCAATGATCAGACCCCTGGGTCCTGGGCTTAAGTCTGAGGCGTCCGCGATTATGCACGGATATCATGATGACTTATTGTAGAGTTAACTAACCAGTAGTTAAATAACCTGGAGTACATAACACTAGTAGGTGTATAGGAATACCTACCCAGACCTAAGAAGCCCAAGCCAACCTTTACCTGCAAGTGGTGCACCTGCCGATCAACGGACGAGGCTCTGGAAAACATCACAGTGCCCGGTATGCGGCAACAGGCTCGCCACCTATTACGTGGGACCCTATATAAATGGCGAAGTGTGGGTGTATAATATGCCTCTGCCTACCCCTTTGAGGCAATAGGCGTGAATGTATGTATCTTCATTCGTATATGCGTTATGTTATTTATACATATTATACTTATGTAGATAATGCTAAACATAGTTATCTACAAAAGTGTGTTTGAATTTATCAAAGTTATCAGTGTTGCTGATAACGATAAAAAACACGTCTGTAGAAAAATTTACAAACTGTACTAACGAGTATAAGTTATTGATAGGTTTTTTTTCAGAATGTATGAGTTCCTAGAGCAAATTCCTATCTGCTGAATGTTAGTAATTTAATTTGTTGTTCATTTAACTAATTATTTACTACATACCGAACACACCAGACAAATCTCTGTGATTTATTGTGTGTTTAAAAACCATGTGAAAATGTTATTATGTTTAATTAATTTTTTTTTTAAATAAACCATTTTGTTTTGTCACTTTAAAAAATCTTTTACGTATAGGTAGTAAGATATAATTATTAGTACGATGCTATTTATTTTTCTAAAAAGAGTAGGTATAACTATCTCCGTGCCGTGTGGTCCCGGTCTAGAATAGTGCCGCTCTCTCCTATCTCACGGGGAGTAGTAAGAGACCACGAAGAAGATCTTACCGGATGATGGGCAGCAGCGTCATTCTGCGTATTGGTTTGAATTGCGATCACCAACCCGCCTGTCCAGCGCGCTTTAAATATTTTCTGATAATTACACCAATTATTTAGTTCCTAGTTAAGTATCATTAAGAACTTGTGTTATGGATACTAAAGAACGGATAAACTTACATAAATACTTTTTTTTTGTACATAAATACTTAATATACATAGAAAAACACCGAGACCAGAACAAATATTTATGTTCATGCACACAAAGATTTGTTCTGCGTGGGAATCGAACCCACGACCTCAGGAGCAGAGAGCGGGTATACTCGCCACCACGCTATATCGGTCGTCAAATTTATGGGCAAATACGCTCAATATAATGTAATATATTGGGGAGGCTTATGTTTTAAGGACTTTATATTGCTGATATAATGAATATATCTGTCTCTCTATTTTAGAAAATTATCATTTTATGACAAATTTACTGAACTGTCTGTGGTTTTTTGTTACTTTATTCACAATTATTTTTGTTTTCGTTTACAGGTATGTGATATCATATCCAAAGTCGCGGAGGTATAATAAAGAGGTGAAATGACGGACTGGAATATTTATTTAGTTATTAAACAAACAGCGAGTTGGGCATTGAAAACACAGTAGTCCCACAAAACTATTTGAAAAGTTTGTCTGTGGTCTCTAACTTAAGAAATAAAAACTTTAATGTGAAGTTAGGTGTGCTAAAAAGACTTCTTCAGTAATCTTTAGGATTAGTAACTAAAATTTCATATAAGCTCAAGTCTAGATAGATGATCTTTGAAGTTTCTGTTATATGAACATAAATATAGCCCCACCTTATTCTCTTAGGGGTAGGCAGAGATTACATTCATTCACTACCGAAATGGCGTGAAGGTCAGTATATCGGCACTCCGCTTCTGAGGACGTACGTTCGATTCCCACACAGGACAAAACTTTGTGTGCATGAACATGAATATTTGTTCTGGTCCAAAAAAAGTATGTATGGTATCTGTTTTTTAGTATCCATAACGCAAATTTAAAAAAATAATTGACTGGAAACTACTTTATTGGTATTATAAATATAAGATAATTATTATTATTCACTTGGCGCACACTTAAAGCTTCATTCATACTTATAACCTTCTAATACACACCTATGTCTGTAGACATATGTAAGAAATGAGAATCTATGGATCTACGAATGGTTATTTTTTAAGAAAGTATAAATAATATTTTTAAAAAAATCTACTTATTTTTTCAATCTTTTCGTTGCTTCAGATTATATTTTTATATATTACTATTTTTTTTCTAAAATTACATTAGTAAATAAAAAATTATAACATAAATGAAATATTGGAGCTTGATATATGAATATGTAATTTGAATTATATCTAAGTATTTTTTATTCTAAATATTTCTGGTTGAAATATGACTTAAATAAAACCAGATTAAATATAGATTAAAAAATAATGTTCCGTAATCTAGTATACGTGCCTCTAATAACACTACCTGAATAACCTAATTACGTTAGTTTTTTTCTGCATTATGTGTTCATAACATAAGCTTCTCATATCGAATCAAAAACCGTTATAGTCCTAAACATATTATCCATCACATTTTCTTCGAAAAAAGTATACATCAAATTTAAAACGTCAATAATCCAGTTAATTGTTGAACATTCTTACTGAACCTTAATGGGGATTAACATAAATATTAAGCATTTCCTTTTACAACGTACAGCGAATTTAGCGTAACATTAATCGCATTTACGGCTCGGAGTAAGTAACGCAGAAGCTAACAGAAAGATATTTTATTACCAGCCACTTTTTATATTGCGTACTCTACCTTTTATAAACAAAACACTGGCTTGCCCTGTAATATGAGTAACGTACGAGTATATCGCCAGTTGCCATAGCAACGCTAATGTACCCAGCCCATAACAAAGTTCCTTTATTAAGCCCTAAGCGCTTTCAACGCTGGTGAGTGGCTTACTAAAGGTTTTTCTTTGCTTATTTTCGTCTCGTGAAAAAAAAATAAAGCATCCATTCTAAATTCGAAATTTAAATTTTGTCGGACTCATTGTCAATATTCACAACTTCACCGAAAATTTAATGGAAAGTTCGAATGGTAATTCTTTATAAGTATAGGTAACTGAGATATTCTAAAAATATGTCTTACATTGAATTACTTGCTAGTTGCTTTTATATTTAATTAGTTACGCATTTTGATAAATTACAACGACGATATTGTATACTTTGTTTTGATCAAGTAGACTTGTAATTAAAGTCATAACTAATGATTATTAGTTATCCGGTATTATTAGGTATCATATCAAACCATTTCACATAAGAACATCTAATTTCATATTTTATCTAAGAAAAATATTTTATAAACGTATTTTGTAAAAATGAAACGAACTTTTAATTGCTGCCTGAATACAGCTAACAATTTAGAAGTTCGCACTCATTTAATAAGATGAAGAAATAACTAGATAAAAGTAGCTGTCTAAAGCCAAGCAAGACCATTCTCGTCTACGCGTTCTTTTATTATATTTTTTTACAGATGTTTTTCGCTATCTTAGCTCGTTGTTGCCAGGAAAGATAAAAGTGTTCCAAAACGGCAATCTCTCGTGACAATATGTAGGTAGCTTTTATGTAATTATACTGTATGTGCTTTAAATCTATACTATAATATTATAAAGCTGAAGAGTTTGTTTGTTTGTTTGTTTGAACGCGCTAATCTCAGGAACTACTGGTTCGAATTGAAAAATTCTTTTTGCATTAAATAGAACATTTATCGAGGAAGGCTATATAACATTATGCTGCAACTATTAGGAGCGAAGAAATAATGATAAATGTGAAAAAAACGGGGAAAATTATTCATCCTTGAGGGCTTCCGTTGCGTGCGCTGGGAAAACGGTTCAAGATACCAAAAATATATGTATGCAAGAATTATTCCTCTTGAAATGATCTAAAAAAATGTCCATGACAGTATATGTCTATCTTTTAAGATTAACTCACTAGAACCGTTTTTATGGTAATTATAATTTTAAAATAACACCGATATAAAATTCACCCGCGCCGCATGATGTGCAAAACATGACGCTGCGAGGAGGAGAGGTAACAGCTATAATTTATAAAGATTCGCAAAAATAAATGATGCTCAAAATAACTATTCCACGCGGACGAAGTCGCGGGCACAGCTAGTAGCTAATACAAATGAATTATGGTTGACGGGGCTTTAACACGTAATAATTATCAGTTTTTTCTGTACCTACTTAAGATCTACTGAGTTTGAATAGCTATTAAACTTTTTTACTGACTGACTCATACTGACTTTCTGCATAAATGGTGTTTCACAACCCGCTTTAAAGCTCCGGGACTAAAGAAGTAGGGACATACTTGCGCCGGCGGAGAGTTCCATTCAAACATTATTTTGTTGACTCCTTTAAACTTTGTGTTTGTAAAACATTGTTAACTTCGTGATAAGCCCAAAAGTCTTGTTTTTGTAGTGGTTTTACATCGGAACACGAGATTTGAACTCGGCGCTTATTGCAAGTAACCGTACATTGACGGCCTTTTATAAAGATTACTTTGTACGTAATACTAATAGTATTTTCATTGACTTTGTAACACTTATAATATTGTTAATTGTTGAAAGCTATAACGAAATAGAAGAGAAAACAAACAGAACACTATTCTTTGAGCAGGGAGGAAAAGTCTAATTGCGTTAGAGTTGTCTTACTAATTGTGCTCTATGCGTTGTATCCAAGACAGCCATTTTGTAAAATAAAACAGTGGCTGTCGACGTTTTTGGTTAGAAAAAAGTTTATTTCTCCTTATTTTTTATTCTCTTTACACTATAAAAGTAATTGGTAATTATAAATGCTGTTATTTTTATTGCCGTGTTAAATTTTAATGCATTGCAATTAAATATGGTCTTAATTATGTCGATAAGGCACATCTAGATTTGAGTCAGTTACATGCCTTTTATCAAAGCCAAGACTAATTAAATCCTATTTTGCTTTTTTGAAAAGGTACTTTCCTGAGCGTTTGCATCTTATTCAAACTATTGTACTTGTATGAATGAATGTATATCAAATGAAATAACTAGTCATATAAAAAAGTTTCGTAGTATCTAGAAAATAGAGAGAATTTGTTTATTTTTACATATAAATATTTATTAAAATTTGGTGACAATAATATACAGGTATACACAATAGTAATTTTAGTTAATTTTAAACAACCAATACAGGTTACAAATATATCTTTTAAAGTAAAATTGCCTTGCCCCCCTTGCCCCAAGGCACGCATCACGCTTACGTTAAATGCCAGCTTTCCAGAATTTTAAACAAAAAATGAAAATGAAATAATTCAAACAAAATTGATGATCCATAAATTTTGTGGCAACAGTTCCAAAAGTGAGTTATGACGTCAGGCCGGGCTTATTGCACAGCTAATTAATTTTGTCGCGATTTGGGCTGTCACTTTTCCCGCCATTCTACAATGTTGCTAGTCTAAAGAAATGAATGTAAAGTCTATACGGTTTAGTTAACTAAATCATCTGTTAATTTATTCCACAGTGAGTGAGTAATCATTTTAGACTGGGTTAGATATAAATTATTGAATGTATTATTATATGAGGTGTGTTTTACTGTTAAGTTATTGCGTATATATATTATAATTTATTTATTTTTTGTAAATTAATATACAAAACATTCATAGAAAAGCATGGCACAACTATTCTTCGTTTTTCCTTGTAAAAAGTGCAATACTAATTTAAAAAATCTTTCCCATTACGTGTACCAAGAATAATTAAAGGATTTATAGTTGGAAAGCAAATTTAAAAAAAATTAAGAATATTTATCAAGATAACGAGATATAACTTTCATACTGTATGGAAATCGCCCTCAGACCATATCCTGTCCAAAAAGAAACCTCATGCAAGTAATAGAAAAAAAAAATATAAAGCCACAGGAGGAACAAGAATATTCTAATAGATTATAATCTTGAAATGAACAGTAGAGTAAGAGAGATAATGCGATGAGTGAATAATATCATTATATAAGCAATCACGTACAGTTAGCGTAAAAAATAATTTATGGTTAACGTTTCTACTATCAAAAAAATGGTTAATATTTTTTGAACTAATGTACTACATAAAAGCGTCTTGAAAGTCACAGGCGTAGGTATAGTTGTCAAGTTTTATACTTTTGGGTCTCCATAATAACTACTTAAAACACTTCAGAATGTATGGTTACACTAGATTTAGAAAGGCCTAGAAATTATCGTCGGTATCGACGCCTGCGTACGCATCTTATAAGCACAATAAGTAAGTTGTACCAACTATTCACCAACGGGGAATCACGCTGCGATTTCCATTACTTAATAGCCACTATACAATTCTTAAAATTTTATTGATGCCAGTTTTACTTGCGATATCGCTTAGCTATTTCCATCACAAATTTCAGCTTGTCCATTTCTATGGTATGTTAATGACTGCTATAAGATTAAGCAAGTGAAGCCAAAACTACACGTTCTTGTACAAAGAACTGAAGCTAAAAGCAAATCTGTCAGCCTACATTAACCTAAATATGTTTGATTGCTACCTTTGTGAAAAATGAGCCAAACTTACATACTTTTCTGTTGACTGTACAGTGATGGATATCTTACTTTCTACTGAGTACCGTTAGTTGGTAAAAGTCGTCAGATTGATGGGAATCTAATAAAGGTTTAAGTTAAAGTAAGTATGTGAAAGAGTTATTTTAACAAGTAGGTACCTGAGTCATATTTTCGACTAGAAGTTAAGGATGTAAATAGATTTCACAGGAAAATCAGAATTATGTAATGTGGCATTTCACATTTGAAATAAAAACTGAAATAGCAATTTCTATGTTTAATATGAAGTAGTTTATAATAATTCTTTAAGTTTAGTTTTACTATAAACAACTGATTTCTTTACAGTTTTGCCATAAATAAAACAAGTTAATATGTTTTCAGTTGCACGTTGCAATTCAACTACCATTTAAATATACTTTTTTTCGATTTCGAGTCGAGAGAAGTTAGGTAGCTACTCTTGTTACTTTTATTTGTTTAAAACGCTATTGTTATGCTGATTTTACTTCTGGCAACACACTACACAGCCATTCTGAAGCAAATGTCACCGACACGAGGGAAACGTGTTCTTTTTTCTGCAGTCATGCAGTCATGGCGACAGTGTATTCAGTCTGTTTTTTTTTATTCCCACCAGTTTGGTGACGTCACTTGTAAGTCTTGTTACTGGCATTCTCGCTTGTTTTCGTTTTTTGTAACAATTTCCGGCATTAAGGCGTGTAGATTTATAGTGTATCTTATATTAGTAACATTTCCTACAACTCTTTGTAATTGTTTTACTGTGCTTTTAATTTACTTCCTTCGTTAGGTGAATTAAATTAAGTTAGATATAATTTAATGATTTACATTATTATAACTGGCGGCTTTAATATATTTAATATGTATATAAATTTAACAAGTAAAGGGCGTTAAATATTTTTAACGATTTTGCCATTTTAATAGCCTTAATTGACTATACATTATTTAACTTTATTTTAATCGGTTTTCAGACTAATATTAGCATAAATATTCTCTTACAATCACACCAATTCTTTAGTTCCAAGATAAGTATCACTAAGAACTTGTGTTATGGATACTAAACAACGGATAAACATACTTAAATACTTTTTTTTTGTAAATACATACTTAATATACATAGGAAAACACCCAGACCAGAACAAATATTCATGTTCATGCACACAAAGATTTGTCCTGTGTGGGAATCAAACCCACGACCTCTGGAGTGAAGTGCAGGTATACTGACCTCCACGCCAAATCGGTCGTCGAAGAAGCATGTTGAAGTAATAAAATGATATTAACAATCATAAATACGGAAAACCATATAATTAAATTCACGTGTCCAAAGCCTTACCACCAGTACTTAACTTAGCAAATTTATTTACATCAGTCCATAAGAACCTACAACTCATAGCCGTTACTACGACGCGGTGTAACTTGTAATATACCTCAGAGTTCCATCCATTGTCCATTCCAGGCTCATTCATCTTTTCCACCCCTTGTACTTATGTTCTCGTGAATAATGACTAAAATTCAATTAAAACTGTTCAAATAAATGGTACACATTTGTTTAAGTTGCTTGTGAGCATAAAGCAAATAAACTGTGTAGGATACTTTTAAAAAAAATATGTTTGATAGCTGGTATGTATGAAAAAAGAAAAATGTTGTTTTTTATTTTATTCCAAATTAACTTTTACGCTTCTTCATTAAACCCTTTCGTGTGTCCACAATAACATAATAATACATATGAAACTATTAATTGTTATTGCTTTTGTAACTTGTGTAGTTTTGCGCTTGTTTAACATTTTTATTTATACAAATAAATTACTGAGGAGCTAAATGCTAAAAACACAGAATTGTGAAATAGAAACTGTTAATTACACAGAATACAATGAAAAAAAATTGCGAAGATAAATACACTCCATTAGGCATAATATATATATTATGCCTAAGTGGTTTAATCGCTAAAACCATCATGGCGTCAGGAAATCTGTAAATTTTGTTTAAAGTGGTTGGTTCTAGTCGTCGTTAGTTCGGTTGCGGCAACGATTGACATAAAGCGGAGTTTTGTATATATCTTTTTCTGGTTTACTGAGTTCGTGAGTTCGATTCCTGTATAGCATAATTCATGCAATACCATCCATTATTAAGTTCCCATAGTGCTAACTGAGCTTAGTTTTGGAATAGTTTGCGAGGTGTCGGATGTTCGAGAATATAGTGATATATACTTAGGTCCGTATTCAACAAGTTAAAGAAAAACCAAAAAGCCGTAATAATAATATATATTACAAATCAATTGATGGTTATGATAATTCTTAAAACGGGATTAAACAGCGATATAAGAAATAATATACAGAAAAGAAATTAGAAACGAGCGAGATTCGGTAACCTAGATTTATTATCTTATTGTGGAAATTAATTAGAAAAGTACACCTGCACTTTATTAAAGTAAAGTAAAAGTAAAAAGTTCTTTATTTCATAAACTATTACATAGCACTTGAAAACGTCAAAACAAAATATATATGAAAAAAAAAATTTATATCAACCCTGAAATCACGAAGCTTAGATTCACTTACATGCAAATAAATAAAAATTAGGTGTAAGTGAATCCAAGTGCCAGTTCCGAGCCTCCGCTCTGTGAGAAGAACTGACAAGAAACTCACAGGCTATGCTCTTTTAAATTATTTTTATTAAATGACACACACAGTGTATATTTGATGATACTGAAAGGGTCCCCCGAAGCTGTAACCAATAAAGTAGCACTAAGGGAACCTTCCATCACAGTCAAGTAAGTATGTATTGTGAAACTGAGCTGAGCCTGTACAATAAGGGATGGTCACGACAATGATCTGGTTGACTTTTTAATCTTATATACACATACAAGTTGAAAATGTTAAGCCCAAGCTTGTTTATCCGATAAATAATCATTAACAGCATAATACCCCTTTTGAAGAAACTGCTTTTTAACTACAGTTTTAAAAGTTGCCAATGGTAGATCAATTATTTCCTGCGGAATTTTATTAAAAAATCTGATACTATTGCCCAAAAATGAATTTTTTGTTTTGTGAAGTCGACAATTTGGCAGAGAGAGCTTATTTCTATTCCTAGTATTAAAATTATGTACTTTTGAATTTTTATCAAATGTATTAATGTTTTTGCGAACATACATTATATTATCAAATATATACTGAGATGCAACCGTTAATATGTTAATTCTTTTAAACATCTCTCTAAGAGAATCTCTGGACTTAAGATTATAGATAGCTCTTATGGCGCGCTTTTGTAGTACAAATATATTATGTATGTCCGCAGCAGATCCCCACAATAACATACCATATGACATAATGCTATGAAAATAGCTAAAATAAACTAATCTAGCTGTTTCTTCGTCTGTTATAAGTCTTATCTTTTTGATGGCATAGCATGCTGAGCTAAGCCTTCCGGACAAATCCATTACATGGGGGTTCCACTGCAATTTAAAATCAATATTGATGCCCAAGAACTTTGTGTCATTTAATAACTCGATATTCTTGCCATTCATTTTCAAGTTAGTTGAGACTTTTGTAACATTAGGCAATGAGAACTTTATACATTTAGTTTTACTTGCGTTAAGAGATAGATTGTTAACCGTAAACCAATGTAAAACCTTCGCAAGAGCATTATTTATCACGTCAGAATGATCCTTGCCTCTGTTCACTTTAAATATCAGAGATGTATCGTCAGCAAACAAAACTGTTTCGCACAGATCTCTAGTATAGAAAGGTATTAAGTTGAATAGATGTCATTAGAATGACACATTAGATCACTTTGCGCGCAAACTTTTTACGACGCCATATTGTATTGATTGCGCGGGAAATAACGGAACGTTCCGTTACCAGTTAGGTTAAAGACCTTGTCCACCATTCGTTCTGTGCATTCATTGTAGTTTCAATCTGCTAGACAACAGAGGTTAAATTTGCACCCGTTCGTTAAACTCGTTTTAAATTTGAAACAAATTTTCGCTACGACACAATTCAGTAGGTAGAACTTCTTGCGTCTATGGTTTTTGAATATTTTGCGTGAGTTCATGCAATTAAGAAGTTAAAATATTTTTATGGTCGATTGTATATTCGCGTAATTTTATGATGCGTCTAATGTGCCACCGATACGGTTTTAAATAAAATACTTGACCGTTATTTGTTCTCGTTTTTGTCGTCTTTCGCAGAACTTTGAAGTGACTAAAATCATACCTTTCAAGATCATGTTTGTGTTATGGTTTCCCCCTTATATCTGTTATTGTACCTTCTCCTTCTAGTTCTGTTGACCACATACCTACTTAATTTTAGCTTATACTACTTAATGTTCCGTATTATCTCTTAGGTACGTATATTAAATTTAAGAAGCAAACCTTTACATACATTTACGATCCGAAACTTATTTAATTTTTCACCTGTCAACAACACAAGTGTGTCAAAACATTTTTTTTAATTACACTCTTCGGGTCATGCGGCCAGACGTAAAATAAATACCACAACTGCGCGTAGCGTTGTACGCGCCCATTAAAACAACTATTTTAGTAGTTTTCGCCTAAAGAATGGGTTTTGCGTGCGTGACTGTTAGATTTCGGGAAATAACGGGTTTCATAGAAATAATTGGGGAGTCGTGTGGGCTATAGTCTCCGAAGGGGATTCGTTATTGTTATTTTGCAATATGTGAATACTTATTTTGCATACCTCCGTCTAGACTAAAATCATTTCACAAACAATATGGCGATTTTATTTATTAACCAAATTACGTTACATTAAAAGAAGGCAGAGAGAGATCTGTGCCGCTAAAAAATATTTTTTTTTGTCTTTTTCCAGAACAAGACAGACTTTACCGAATGAATGACAATTCGGTAAAAGCTGTCATTGGACTGTTGTTAAATTAATTATTCACTTCATTTTGTTGTGACATTCAACAGTTGGTCGCTAATTACATTTAAACTAACAGAAAAAACAATTAGGAACGATCATTAGATTTTTTAAATAAGTTTTAACTAACGGTGAAAGTTAACGCGGTCCGTTGAAGACAAGACAAGCAAGGTTAAGTTACGAAAATTAGTTAAATCTCTTGACTAGGCTGGTTTAAGTGTTAAGTTTCGAAATGAACTATTATTTTAGATGGGTCTAAAGTATAAGTAACACACTAAGCGTAAACCAAGTGGAAATACTCCCGAAAATATATGGATCGTTACCGCGACCTGAAATTTCCGTTTATTACAAGTACAAATTTTGTACCGATATAAATGCCAAATCTAACTAAAATTTTTACTACACTATACCATAGACAGTTATTTTTCAAGAATTTCCCGCGTTTGGTAAGGACAAAACAACCCTACAGCAACTGATAGGCAGGAACGACTGGCAATTATAAACACAAGCTATAAGGCTCGGTGGCCTTATTCACTAATAGAAAGTACACATCGAAATTAATCATAATGCGAATTTTTTTTATTAATTATGTTAAGAATATACTTTATAAAATACGCACTTTTATAAAATACACGCATGGAGAAAATACACCTTCTTTCTAAATACCAGTTCATTATTTTAAGTTTCTAAATTCTAAAACTCCGGCTTTTACCTTGAAAATGTGTTAAATAAAGCAGACACCTAGGCAAATTTAAAGATTTCTAATATTAGTATAAAAAGTTGTAGCAACAGTATTAATCGTTTTTGTTTTAACAAATAAAAAATCTTAGTTTTGAACGAAGCACAACATAAAACGATGACATTGCATAACGGCGTTGTTTCTTTGAATGTGCTTTGGCAAAAGTTTTCCAATATAGACTTATAATGGCCGCCATCAGCGTAAAAAGCTTCCAAAACGTTTAAAACTCAACTAAATACTCTGTTCACTTTGTTAGGTATGTGTACAGAACAAGATAAGACATGTTAGTTTAAAGCTCTAACTAAAGGCCTGTTTCACAATGTCCAAATAAGGACCCATTAGCGTCTACTTGACAGATAGTCGATATAAAAAATACGGGTGCCCTTCTACTCAGACATTATGAAACAGGCCCTAATTATAACTATATCGTCGTGTGAAAAACCTCCTTCGACATAATCATTGTGTCAAATGTAATAATACCTGCTTTGTACTTTTAAATTTTCAACCGTACACGAAGTCTGTAATTTAGCACACTGCGGCCGCGGTACTGAAAACAGTTGTTAAAATATAGTTATATTTTTTTGTACAAATTATCCAAACATAGTATATTTATTGATATAAACGGCATTCTGTGTACGTATGGAATCTGTGGATAACTGAAGATTATATTATTATTAACATTTTCGTTGTATACCAAATTAATTACGCACACATTTTGGGGAAAAGATGTCTACGGCGGTACCCGGCCCCACAAATTTTGGGGAAAAGATGTCTACGGCGGGCGGTACCCTGCCCCACAAATTTTGGGGAAAAGATGTCTACGGCAGGGTACCTTATGGAGTTTGGAACCGCAGTATGGATTTCGACTAAAAAATGTGGATAAGCCTTAATCCTAAGTTGATATAGGCAAGCTACATTTCTATCCCTACTTTAAAAACATACGAAAAAAAAGGCGGCGAGTAACTAATAAATGTACCTATGAAAGAATTAAGCTTCATCTAGCAATATAAATCTTAACTGTTTCTGGAACTTTGCCTTTCAAGAGGGAGTGTGAAGTGAAACCCGGTTTTGTGTTATTGATTCTTTTATAACCTTTTTCTTTGTAGTAAAAATGAGCTTTTAACACGAAACCTTTTGGAAACGTATCAAAGAGGGATTTCAAATTGAATCGCTCAACGAACTCATTATTATCGGCGATTTCAACGGCACCTTCCTGCATTTACATTAGCCAACATAAATAAATAAGAATAATACACAATGCGGAATAATAATCTCTATCAAATCAACAATTTATTGCATTTTATAAGCATATTTAAGACTAGCTGGTGCCCGCGACTTTGCGGTTTTTACCTGATAGAGTAACTAAAGATATGGTGGCAAGTATACCCGCACTCTGCTCCTAAGATCGTGAAGGACAAATCTTTGTGTGGATAAACATGAATATTTGTTCTGGTCTGGAAGTTTTCCTATGTATATTAAGTATGCATTTACAAACCGAAGTTTTATGTATGCTTATCCGTTATTTATTATCCATAACACAAGTTTTTAATGATATTTATCTTGGAACGAAATAATTGGTGTCATTGTCAGAATTTTTTTATTTATTTTAAACATCCACACATTACATACTTTCGCGTTTGTAATAGTACTAAGGACGATACTTTACTTATTTGGTAGAGTATTATGGATCCGGTATGGACATGACAAAATAATTTATACAGATAAAATTATACATTGTCTATGCTTGCTCATTTAGCAATGGTAGTTACATAGTAACAAGTGGCAAAAACATGGATTTGGTTTTGTGAAACTTTATTACCGTGGGTCCAGTTATCCAGTTGGGTGGTTTAAAAAAGTATAACATTATGTGAGTTCATGGGTTCCCATTGTGGAGTCCGTTTAGTTGCATAATTTCTAATTAATTTACAAGTTAAAAAACATTAATTATATTACTGTTATTATTGTTGGATATAAAAACCATAACCTAATTTTAGTAATAACATTTTTATAAAATTTATGTAAATTTTTTGACGTGACAACGTCTTATAATTTGATAGAGCCGGCTGCACGCACGAACAAACATGACTCATGCGGCGTTACCTCGCTCTGAGGCGTTCCATGTAAGGCTTGAAGTGCAAGCGAGAGAGCGGAACGAGCGACAAAGAAGCACAATCGGCCTTTGCGTTCGGCAGCGTTCGACATCCGTCTCTCTCCTACTTGAGTGAGCGACGCGTCTGCGTACAGCTGCTGCTTTATTAAACAAATAAAATTAAAATTTTATTTTGAAAAATTCTACCATTCCATCAGTATTTTCTTAAACCGACTTTATTTTTGCGTGTTAGTAAATCTAATCTTCGTGATTTCGGTGTAGTTTTATTTTTATATTCATTTTGTCGTTTTCAAGTACCATGTAATAGTTTATGAAATAACGAACTTTTTGTTTAAGTACTGAATTTATGAGGATTGGACATTCTGAGACTAAATAGTGGTGTCTAGTGGGACATTAATGGGCTAAAATGATACGTCTACAAACTATTGAAAGTAGTTAAGACCCCTTTAAGTATTTCACAGTGAGTATTATAAAAATAAAAACTTTAAATGAGATAATTGTCGGCTACTGAGAAATTAAGGCCATCGTGTACAATGTCAGTTGAAAATTAGACCCAATTTTGTAGCAATTTTAAAGTCGTTATCTCTCTATCACGACCTACATCTTGTGTTTAGGGAACTATCATGTTATTTTAGGTTTCAGAAATAATTTAGGTCAGAGCTAGCGTTTGCTTGCGACCTTGCTTGCATCTTTCGCCTCTTGAACTCTTCCAGAGCAAACATTTTTTAGAGTACTGCTTTTTAGTTCAAGCCTTAAGCTGTGTAAAAGAGAGCCTTAAAGGTTTGTATGACCAATCACAAAGCTTCTGTATTTACCTATTGTTAAATACCTTAAGTAGCAATAGGTAACAGTTTTATCGGGATTAGATTACACATTCGTTATTTCAGTATTTGAATTGTAAATATTTAAGTAACACACTTTAGGCCGATCTGTTGGCCTTTTTGAAAATTCCCACATTCATTGGCGTACTTTAAAGTTTGTCGCAAATTATACCGGACGCGAATATTGCAAACTAGTTAGTATGTTCCACACATCACGTATGCTAATCAATGTTCAGAACACAAAGCTACGTGCCATGCATACTTTGATCAGGTCTGGGCCGTATATAAAAATTTAATAAGAGATCAATGCTTGGTTTTGGTAACGCAGCGAACTCTCCTTCTGTACAACGAATTACTATTTTCTTTTCTGTCCAACCAACCTGATTCAGGGCATACTTTCCAAAGTTTCCAAACCCTTTATTAACTGCAAATCTTAACGACTTCTCGTGAGGCACGAACTTTGGATCACTTTCTCTGAGCCTTTGCTTTGCAACTTTAACGCAAGAATACTTAAAAGGTTGTTAAATATGGAATGATCCTCGAACATAACAGATTTCTTGGCTCAAAATTCTCAAATGTGAGTTGGTAGTTTCCACGACCACGCTTGCGTTTATGCCTCCGCTGCGTATTAGCCTTTACGCTGTTTTGTTCTAGTTTGAAAGTTACATGCTTAACACAACTGGTGTATTTACGGAACCATTAACTAATTAAGATTTTTCTTGGTACTCAACTAATTTTGGAGCTACCGTAAGATGAAATTCTCGTTACTCTCGTCTTACAAAAAAAAACGTCTCATAGTTTTGGCGAACTTGGAAAAAGACACATCGAGCACTTCTTTATTTTCTAAAACTGGACATTTGGTGTATTTTATACAAAGTTCATAAGTGTGATATTATTAATGTAAATTGTTATTTTCCGTGTTTATTCCATAACTCAATAGAAGCATCTAGTAATGTCTCCATAACTTTACTGGTGTAAGACTTTAGTTGACTATGTATGACTGTTATTATAAGGCGAAAACGCTACATATTGTTGATTTATTAAATTAATTTTGATATAAATTTAATTTAATTGGGTGCGTAGGGATCCTAACAAGACCTAAGGAGCCCAAGCCAACCTCACCTGCAAGTGGTGCACCTGCCGATCAACGTACGAGGCTAGTGAACAAAACAGTGCCCGATAAGCGGCAATAGGCTCGCCACCTATTACGTGGGACCAAATATGTAATTGGCAAAGTGTGGGCGTATGAATATGCCTTCGGGGAAACAGGCGTGAATGTGTGTGTGTGTATGTGTATTAAATTACCTAACACTGGTAAGTACTCTAATCAAGTGAGTCTATATCAAAAATAAAATAACCGTCTCTTATAGTTCACCTCTGTTCTGAACGCCATTGGTCACAGACAATAGAAAACCTATTGTTAGTCGGTCTTTTTAACTTTGGTTATAGTCCGACCAGTGTTGCGCTGATGTACAATCAGACATTATGTCCGAGGCGCCCTTCGCTTGTGAAAGGCAAGCACATTGCGATGTTTTGCAATAATCCTCTTTGTTGAGAGGTGTAATTTTGAAACATATGCAGTTGTTGAAGAAATGGTGCAACACATATCTACCTACTGCCAAATAACACAATATATGAAGTCACCCGAATCTTTTCATTCACTTTTGTTTTTCATCAGATTATAAAATTTATTTTTATTAAAGTTATTGACTTATTGTCTGCTATAAAACAGTATCAATAAAACCTAAGGAAAATCCGAATTAACTATTCACCCCGTGCAAATTGTGTAATTTTATTAGTAACTTTCTCACCTTCAAAGTGGAACTCAGGAGTTAAGCGCTACTAACTGACGGGCGGAATACCTTGCACTCCGTTATTTATTTCAATTTTATCGCACAAATACAAATTTGCTCGAAGAGCTAACTTAATTAACCCATTTCCTGCCTACTGGTACTGACTTCTTAGAATCACGAAGATTTTCAGTGTTAAAACCTTAACTAGAAATTTATTAGCTGGTCTTAGGATAATTTAAAAAGTAAAATTGTAATGCAATTTTACTTGGCGTGTATTTTCAAGGAGATCCACTTTTTTAGTTAGTCATACTTGTGAACAAAATGATTTTATGTACAAGAAGTGCGTATATATGTTTATTAGATTCTGTGTCAAAACCAGAACTTGTATTGGTGGGATCATTACTGAAACTTGAAAATTATTGCACTAATTGACATAAGTAAATTCTAAAATTTGAGCCTTTACATTGTAAACTACAATTAATTGTGCCATATTTCATTTCATAAATAATTAATATTTAGGTAGTATAGTAGCAGACTATATATTATATTTTGCTTATATTGTTACTTAGAGCCAAATATTTGATTGTAAGTACTATAAAATTATTAGTTATTACGAACAGAGACAAAGAAAATGAAGTGTAAAAAAGTAGACAAGTTTGTCGGTTTGTCTGTCAAGGTTTCATTAAATATCACTAAATAGACTTAAGAGCGTTTGTTCTATAAACTGAGGTCAAGCAAGACCCCATCAAAAGCACCAAAAGACAAGTCGTTAACAAATCTCGTTACCAATAATCAAATCGGAGGAGTCTAAACTTTGTGGCGAGCCGCGGGAACTTTTCGAGAGTCAATCAAAATGGCTTTTCGTTTAGATAAAGCGGGACGGTGAATGGTGATTGGGATTATATGACGTCAAGACGTTACCAACGACTGACGTACTGACTGAGATGAGCAACTCAAATACTGGTCTTTTTAAAAGTTTTAATAAAAGTTTGGGCCATTAACCTTTCACGAACGTTATCTTAAAATAAAAACGAACGGGCCCATTCACAAAGACTGGTCCTATAAAGTACATTCAACACTTATAACATAAGAGGAAGACGCTAGCTTCGATTTGCGGTTTCGCCTGAATGTCTTACAGTTTCACGCGCTATTCATTATCTATGTAATATTTTCTATTAATAAAAACACATGTGCTTTTCCAAGATCCCATCTATAGATGCTAAGGTTCGACCTATGAAACATGAAGTATGAGGAGGTTAATGAGTGTGAATGAAGCTAAAAATGTATGCCAAGGTCGTAGCAAGTGGAAGGATGTGATCTCTGCCTACCCCTACGGGAAAGAGGCGTGACATTATGTATTTATGTAACATGAAGTAGTTTTGCAGCTCTTTACAGTTCAACATACAGTTCACGCGAGAATTAAGCTATGCAACCAAAAAAGCAATAAAGTAAAATCTGAATTTTATTCTGATGTTTAAATTAATAATTCAAATATGAAAAGCAATATGAACTGCTGGGTACAGTACAGCTTGTAACTTTTAACAGTTATTACAGACAGTTCCATTGAGGTCCATAATTAATAACGTAGGTACCCACAGAAACTTCTTTAAAGGGACACCTTAAGTGAGATTATCTACAAAACGTATAAAAATCAGTCCATCAAACAACTGGGTGTATAGGGCTCCTACCAAGAGGGTGTATAGGAATCCTACCAAGATCTGAGGAGCCCAAGCCAACCTCACCTGCATGTGGTGCACCTGCCGATCAACGGACGAGGCTCTGGCGAACATAAAAGTGCCCGGAAAAGTGCTCGCCTCCTATTACGTGAGACCAACAATATAAATGGCGAAGTGTGGGCGTATAGTTTGCCTCTGCCTACCCCTTCGGGGAAACAGGCGTGATATTATGTATGTACGTAATCAACCAACTGCCGTCCACGGCTGAACACAGGCCTCCCTCAAAGAGCGCCAACCATCCCTGTTCTATACATGTATACAACCACTTCGCAATAATTTTTATTTCTCAAATCCAAACTACAATATTGGCGAGCAAATAACTGCGTGAAAAGAATAATTATCTATGGAAATAAACAAATGACGTTTGATCATAAAATTCACAAAGGACTTCTTGGCGGTTTAGTGAAACGTTATGTCAGGCATATTTATTACGGCAGTTTTGTTTTATTTTCCAAAATTTGTGAAATGTATAATAACGGTAGATTATTGTTTGTGAATGTACATGAGTGTTGGTAAATGAAACAAAACAGTGCAACAAGTCACTTTTAAAATTTTCTCAAGAAGTCCATGTGAGATCTCAGTATTAGTCCCACATTTTTACTGAGGACTCAAGGGGTTTAGGAGGGAAGGCATTTCATTTCCCATTTATTATCTTTATCACTAATCTTTTTCATTGACTATATATTCAATATTGTTGATATATATTTTACTTGACACTGGCATAATATGCTAAACGCACGAAGCCATTTAAAAAAAAAAACATAATTACGACATGGCCGATACCTATTGCGTTACCCAACGTTTAATTTTAAATTCAATTTAGCCTACACGTCTGATATGATGTTAATAAATAACTTTAATAAATTTCCACAATTTCGACCATTTTGCGTCTGTAGTACTTAATTGATTCCGAAATTATAAATTCTCATTCACTTTTCATATATAATATTTCAACGAGCATTGAGTATGAGCATCGATATTATTTACCACATTTTAACGAATGCCTTTATAAGCAATATTCACTCATCGTTTAATTACTTTGAATTCCCCAATATTAACTGCATATTTGAAAAACCTTCGATATGTTAACCAATTTTATTTTATTAAAATGTACAAATTTTACTTAAATTATTACATTACATATATTGCTGAAACTTCCAAACTCAAAATCCTCTGATCTAGTTTTATATAGGTACAGTCAGCGTCATGTAGTTGGTAACATCCCATTATAATCATTTACATAAAGATCGACAAATGTCTCTATTATAAAGAGCGTTAGGTCGAGTATGAATGTATGGGGCTTCACATTAAAAAGTAATGTGTTATAATTCTGTCATCATCCTTATGGGTCCACTGCTGAACATTGGCCTCCTTAATAGATTACATTCTTTTGGCAGTATTTGCCCATAACACCATCGCAGTTCAAGCCAGTAAGTACGCAGGATTACGCTTCTGCCCATCATCCGGTAAGATTTCTCTTCGTCGAAAATTCGTGAGATAAGAAAGGGTGGCGCTATTTTAGGCCGGTACTTGTTTGTAAACTCAAATAAATTTTATGTTTTAATTGTACTTTAGTTTACTTTGGTCTTTGGTTTGGTTGGCCTAAAAATATATCAGAATTGAATATTACATAATTTATTAGACTAACGTATTTGATATATGAGAAGGGTTATGAGTGTGACTCAAGCTAAAAGTGCATGCAAGTGACCGAATGTGAATATAGTATATATAATAAATACTGCCAAATGCTTATATGTCAGGTCAGCCAACCATTACCGGAATAAGTCGTTGCTATATTTACTCGTGTGTATGTTTTATACATGGTGTGGTTACACAGGGTGTATCAGGATCCTATCCACATCTTAAGAGACCAAGCCAACCTCACCTGCAAGTGATGCATCTGCCGATTAACGGACAAGGCTCTGGCAAACATAACAGTTCTCGGTAAGCGGCTTTAGGCTCGCCACCTATTACGTGGGACCAAGAATAAAATTGGCGAAATGTAGGCTTATAATTTACTACCGACTATTCCTTCGTGGAATTAAGCGTGACTATTTTATGTATGTACCTAATGTATGTTTTATACGGGTATTGCAAGTATACTTCGTAATGAAATTTATAAGAACGATGTAATTCTTTGTGTCACACAATTAATATATTTGAATCCATAAAAATCGTCGAATCTGATTATTCACAATCTTTTTTCTTACACTATGATGACCACACAATAGCATAGCAACAGTAAGCACTAAGGTAAATACAGTGCACAATAAGTAAAGTATACTATTGTAAATTACATCGGTCATAAACCTACTTGTAACTCCACAATCAAGAACCGTTGAAATAGAAACTAGGTTCCAGATAACGTACCTAGCAGCCTACCAGTTAGTAAACCGCAAATAAAGTCTAGATTTTACTGCTTGTCCTAGATTACGACTACTTCCTGTTATGACTGGAATTAGGTTAGCAGTACAATTAATATGCCTAATTCTTATTTAAATAAAATGTCGTAATTAGTTTTATTAATTAAACTTACCTCATTACTATTTTAAAGTCCACTGCTGAACATAAGACATAATTTTTTTCATTAAGTATATGGATCTTGTACCGCTTGCATCCACCGGCGACCCGCTGCCTTAACCAGATCATCGGTAATCAAGTAGGAAGCCGCCTTCAACGACGTTTAATTAGTATTTACTAATTAAGAATTAAATTGTTCGATTAGTACTTCCCAGTAAGATAGGAATGTCTTTTAATGACAATTTTTAGTGGAAAAGGTTTACTGCAATTTTATTTCTCGTCTATTTTCGCCTCTATTTGCCGGTGGAAAAGCAGCTTAAGCGCCGTCCTCCAGTACAGCGGAGACGACGTTACACAACGCTTAGCGAATATGAGGCGTGCAAATAACTTTATTATATTGGTTGCTATATGATCTCCTTGAATTTTCTCTTTGGTTCTGAGTCTCCTCTTTGGTAGAAAACATCCCTAAGAGCTACTTACATTATTTATTTAACAGGAGAATATTGCACTTAGATGGTACCTTTGAAAGGATCTTAGTAAGTGTCATTTATAATTTTATTAATTTTGAAGGCGTTTACAAAATAATAAATAAATAAATATTTTCTGACAGTTACACCAATTATTTAGTTCCAAGACAAGTATCATTAAAAACTTGTGTTATGCTCACAAAGATTTGTCCTATATGGGAATCGAACCCACGACCTTTGGAGTGAAGTGTAGGTATATCGGTATACCTCCACGGCGTATCGGTCGTCACATCGTTCTAGCTAATCAAAAATGACTGAGAGAGTAGATTTTCTATTTCTTTTTATTTTTACTATATCGTCTTTACATTAGCAAGTTATAATTCGAAGGTTCTGCTAATTTCGTAGGCACTGCGGATGTGTCTAAAGACTGGTATGCGGACCGGTCTGCGACCGCTTCAACGTTGCGACAGCCGTTTAAAGTATACCAGAATGGTAATTCAAAACAGATATTATACGAACCGGTTTCTGTCTCGATTTAAAAATAACGTTTTTGCGATTATTTAATATAGGATATTATTAAGAATGTTGTATGGCGATCCTTCCAAGACCTAAGGAGCCCAAGCTAATCTCACCTGCCAGTGGTGCAACTGCAGATCAACGGACGAGGCTCTGGCGAACATAACAGTGCCCGGTAAGCGGCAATAGACTCGCCCCTAATTACGTGGAATCAACTATATAAATAAATAAATATTCTCTTACAATCACACCAATTCTTTAGTTCCAAGATAAGTATCACTAAGAACTTGTGTTATGGATACTAAAGAACGGATAAACATACTTAAATACTTTTTTTTTTGTAAATACATACTTAATATACATAGGAAAACACCCAGACCAGAACAAAAATTCATGTTCATGCACACAAAGATCCTCTGCCATGATATTAATGAAATAAATATTCTTGGACATTGCTAACTAAACCCAAACTATGAAGAGCATGTATTAGGCAACGAATACAGATACATAAATAATTGTATGAAGTGTATTATCATCATCATCATATCGTTATAACGCCCACAACATTAGCCTCCCCAATATATTACATTTTATTCGGGGTATCTCCCCATAATCACCACGCTGGGCAGGCAGATGATCGCAGTTCAGGCTAGTACGCAGGATAATTCTGTAGGAAACAGGAGAGTGACGTCTTGTTTTTAGAATGTGTCGAGCTGTCTGAGCTCCCGGCTTTGACATCTATCATATATAACGATAGCCGGACTAAGTGTTTAACGTGCCTTCTAATACACTAAAGTGTTCTAGGAGCAGTGTTACACAAACGGTCACCCATCCAAGGATTAACCTCAGTGTACTAAAAACGCAGAATTAAAGGCTAAAATTTATACTTACCGCTAAACGAATAGATATAGAATTGACACATGACATCAAAGCTAGTTATGTACTTGGCTAATATATTATTATACATTTCCCTTACCTCATTGTGAACTTCAAAAAGAAATGTTATTTTTACTGTAGGATGCAAACTTATTATTGTGTTGTCCAGTTTAATCAACGGTCTATAATAATATTAGAATGTTAACCTCAAGCTTATATTCTATAGAGGCGTAATGTTAATAAAACCGACAAAGTGCGCGTCATATACTCGGAAAACAGGAATTCCGTACCCTCATACAAAATATAACTGAAAAAAATGTGGTTTATTGTACGGGAGTCTTCTTTACCTTGTTGTTACTGTGAATGAATACTTCCTCTGTATACCTTTTCCGATTCATAAGATACAGTCCGCTGACAGACAGTAAAAAGGCGCCTATGACAATGTTTGGGTACGGATGTCTAAAAAGACTGAATTCTGGTAATACACTTTCACACGCGCGCAAACAACTAGATGTCGTACTAGTTACTACATTTGCACCGATATTCAAAATTAATATGTGTAGATTTGAAAATGGCTCTTCCACTGATTTATTTTTAGACACAATAACGCTTTCATGGCGTCTCTCTACGGCATGCGCTCGATATAACATAATTAGACCCATAGAAGGGGGAAATAACCCCGATCAATTGTTTCCTAAGCAACAAGAGTGACAACAGTGACGTCACAAGATGGCTGATCGGCGCCGATTTTCTTTTGTTTCACTAAAAGAGAACAGCAACTGGCGCCGTAAGAGCATAGTTTCGTTAACTAGAACGAAGCAACAGTTCTGTGGGGCAGGTAGATATGGTGACCGTTACTAAGGCATCTGCTGTATACCAGCTTTGTCAGCTGTTTAAAACTTTTGTTTGTATTCAATCTTTTTTCATTTTGCCGAGTTTAAGGGAATTATGTTTATAAACATTCTTTTGCTGATTTGTTGGTTGCTAATTCTGTTGAATTTTTTTTATATGTCAATAAAATTAATAAAATACAACCTTACACACACTTTTATTGCACAATAAAAGTACTAAATCAGGTCCCAAATTCCTCATTAGTTGCTAAAATAGTATTTTGATGCTCCATCAAATCTTTTTAAAAGCATCATACATACATACATACGAAGAGGTAGGCAGAAGCATATTATACGTCCACACTTCGCTAGTTAGATTTTTGGTCACACATAATAAGTGGTGAGCCTTTGCCGCTCACCTGGACATGTTACGTTCGCCAGAGCCTCGTCTGTTGATCAGCGCGCGATCAGGCGAGGTTGGCTTAAGCTCCTTAGATGTTGGTAGGATTCCTAAACATTCTCTTTATTGTTAAGAGCGCTACTTACTACTATGGATACTACTATGGATATACCTCTGGAGTGAAGAGTAGGTATACTGACCTCCACGCCATATCGGTCGTGATAAAGATAGGTACCCCAATGTTATTTAAGATCTTCTTATCTTTAAGCCGTTGGTCCCGGCTGTCATGAACATCTATAGCAGTCTTTATTAGGAAGTCAATGCCTTCTAATATCCTTAAACATGGAATAAGTTTGCCCCCTGACGGCAGTCATTTCATGTAATAACTGAAATTCTGGTTAGACCAGTGAGCAGACCCAGGACCTTAAGCTCAGGGCTCGCCACGATAGTGGCGGTAAGTCCCCTCTTTGAGGAGTGGCTAGAGAGGCGCCACGGCGCGCTCACCTACCGCCTGACACAGGTCCTTACCGGGCATGGCTGCTTCGGTAGGTTCCTGCACAGAATCAGGCGGGAGGAAACGTCCGGGTGTCACCATTGTGAGGATCGGCCGGAGGATACAGTGGAGCACACCATCGCGGTCTGCCCTGCTTGGGCAGAGCTCAGATGTGTCCTTGTAGCGGCGATCGGCGGCGGCGATCTCTCGCGTTCGGCCTTGGTGGAGGCCATGGTCCGGAGCGAGAGAGAATGGGGGGCCGTCGCCTCCTTTTGCGAAGCAGTCATGCTAGCAAAGGAGGCGGCAGAGCGAGAGAGGGAGAATATCACTCGTCTCGGTCCCAGCCGCCGCGGTGGACGCCCGAGACGTCGGGAGCCGCGAGACGACTCTCGGCCACCGTAGGCGCTGGCTTGTGGGCGGCGAATAATGGGTAACTCGCCGCCCGTCCGTCTTCCATAGACGACAAGCCGCGTCGATGGCGCGTTCGTGTTCCACGCGCGCCTCAAAGAGATGTCAGCACACCGAGGGGCCCCATAGGGGCCAAGCCTGCTGGGGTTGCGGGATTGTTCGAAAGGGTTACCGCGGCCCTGGTGTTACAGGCTCAAGAAGGAACACGGATGGTTTTTAGTCAGTAGAAGTCTGACACACCCTCCCGCTCCACCCACAGCGGGAGAAGGTCATTTGATGATTTTCCATCCCAAAAAAAAAAAAAAAAGGACCTTAAGCTCAAGTCTACAAACCGGGATAGTGATAAGATATTCTAACGATGACTCTAAGCACAGCAATTAAAAAAAATAATCAATAAAGTTTAACTCACTTTAAAAATACCACAGAAAGTTTTGCTTGGCTCCGATTTTGATGTAAGTAAAATAAGGCAACGGTAACTCCGACGGAAGGTACATGCGCATACCTACTCAACCGTATAATTATACGTCCAAATGTAGGGTAGATAGTAATTTCTGAGGTGGACAGGCTTCAAACAAATGGTGTGACGTAATTTGGGTTTGGTCAAGTGTGAAATACTTAAATCGATCTGTCATCGTGTTGAAATATACAGTCGGTTATTGTGCGCGAAACAGTGACGTGTGTTTTTATTAAAATTTAATAAAATCTACATACCTAGATAAAATAAAATGTTAATAATAATTAATTCGAATACAACATCAGTATAGAAAAATGTTAAACAGCTTTTTTTATTTAACTTGAAAGTGCAAGTAATAGGCTGATGATCTGACGAGACATAATTATATAACTAAATTAAAGTATAAGCTGGCTTATGCTTATATAATATTAATTTTATTTTAGCGACGGAAGTAGTAGTTAAATATTTTAGTATACTTGTGGTCAAAAGACGCAGGAAAACTCAACAAATTTCGAAAAAAAATAACTATAGATACAATACAATATCTCTGACCTCGAGAATCGTTTGCCGACACGCCGCGCCGCCGCTCCGAATAACTCTTCGTATGCTTTTAATAAAAAACACCACGTAAAATTTCGTTTTATTGCAAACATGACTAAATATCAAAATCTTTTCCTGCCAAAGAGAAACTTTTAATTAATTTAACTGTAAGTTTTTTCCGACCACGAATTGTAGAGATCTGGGCATTGGCACAATGTGTACAATAAACTCGTAGTACAAGATTTTAAATTAGAAATTGTTGCACATTTTATTTTGTAATGTTTAAAAAATATAGACGCGTAAAGCGCTTTTCTTAGTTAACGCCAACGCATTAAGCCGCAGAAGGTCAAAGGTCGCTTCAAATGTCCAGTGTGAAAACTCGTCCATATCAACTAAAAAGGTTTTACTTAGTTTAAATAACCTATTGGGTATCCTTAATATGTTTATAAAATAGGCATGTTTTCTCACACTGGACATTTTGAGAAATGGACATTCTGCGATTGAATGGTTCATAACACATCGGCGAGGTTTGAACACATTTGATGACTGGTCCTTTGACCGCACAACCTTTACTTTGTCAGCCCAATTTGTCGCCACAGCAATAGCACGGATGGAAGCGTACACTACAGAAGGTACTCCCGCGGACATGTTTCTGGGCATAGTGGACATATGATTAGGTGGGTCATGGTCTGCGGGTCCACTCTACATTTGCCCATAAGATCTACCTTGTCTGCGAAACCCCACCTGGGGGCCTACCGCCGAATTCGATGGATTACCGGTAATCCATCTAGATCAAACTTTGTTTACGTTCATTAATCCGTACCGAGGAATCTGCCGACAGCCACCTCTCATTCATGACCTTCAGTCCGTGACAGACCAATAGGTAAATGGAGAACGCCATTTTGTTTCGATTTCCATGAGTTCGGCGGTACGACAGAATCAATTCGAAATCCATTTTGCCTTATAATCGATTGCCATCGAACTCGGCGGTAGACCCCCTGGGCCGATTATCATTGCTCCAGCCTACCTAGGTTCGGAGCCACAGACTTACACTGATCGTATGACAGAATACAGTCTCTCGTTATGACATCTCTAGAGGTTTCGTACTAGATGGTATCTGGATCGCATCGTATGTAACATTAGTCTGTGCCTACCAACTCATGAGCGGCACCTATATACCAGCCATTTACTACCTATTTACTGAATATGGCTCCATGCTAAATCAGCATATAGCTACACTAGTATATGGCTACCATAAGATCGGAGTAAAGAATGAATATATTAGCATAGGCTAAGTCAATTTAACCCTTCTAGCCTATTTGTGTTCGACAACTGTAATTCTAATAGAATTGAATGGAAATTTATGGGGATGGCAATGAGAGATAAGTCATGTCTATATGTTTTAATTTTATTCTATACAAATAACAGTTGCAAGATGTTTTATTGAACGATACAGAAGGAAACACAGTCGTAGAGTTAGCGCTTATATTTACAGAGTTAAACTATTCATTGTGCGAATACCCCGGGTGTTGAACGAGACTTTTAATAAAATGTATTAAATGAAAATACTAATAATAATGAAAGCTCAGTCTAAGAACAAACTTCATAGTGATTATATTTCCATGTTCGTAGCGTAGATGTATTTATTTGTCAGCTTATAGAAACAGGTTAATTTTTATATGTTTTTATTGCAGCACCTAGTTACAAGTATTCGTTTTATTTAATGTATATTTTTCTGACATTTAACTCTTTAATTTGTCTAAATTGTGTAGATAGAAGAAGTGTTAATTTGCCAAACTTTAAAAAGGAATTTGTTTTTATTAATATATTTTTCCAAATTAAGTGCTACTTTGAGTGTACCTAATATTGTTCTGGTCGACACTATAACTTTAAAATATTTTGCTACACTATGGGATTCAATAAAATTATTGAGTATCCATCACATTTTATGTAGGTATTTAAACAAATTTTCCGACTTTTATCTGTACAATGCCTGGTAATTTAGAAGTGTTCATTAAACATCTCAGTACAAAGATTGAATATTTCCCTCGACCTAGCCCTTCAGACGATGGTAAACAAAGCAAGGTATTACTAATTCGTCCATACAGCATACTGACACAAGCATGTTTATTTTTAACCGACAAAGACAGACAGACGGTTATTTTTGTGCAACGGATGTGCGTGCATTCGTGAGCATCGGTACGGTTGGCAGAATAATTAGAAAAAATATTAGGTTACTGTTACTGGTTTGTAACGTGTGCATTTTCATGTTCTTAACATTAACAAAAATGAAGTATAGTTTTTAATTTTGGACTAATGGACTAAGGACACACTGTAAGCGGTAAGAGTGCAACCGTAAGTAATAAAACAGGACTTCGAAGTCACTCTAATTTTGCCAAAAAGGTTTATAAAACGAAAAATTGTATAAAAAGCATTATAATTAGAGTACTGATCTCTCGTTATAATCCGAAAATACTTTTGTTGCACTGGTTTTTAATTAACACAATCACATTTATACTTTTAGTGACATTGCACTCAAGTTCTTCTAACGAAATCACATACGAAATTGTACGATAAATACTTGTTTAAGAAAAAATATTTTTTATGAACAAAACACATTTGTTTTTTCAACGCTACCCACCGTTCATATGTCCGTGTGAACGGCGGAACGGTAGCTTCAAGAAAACGAGAGACAAATAAATAAATGGAGAGAGTACGGTATGTTTAGTCTCCCTCAGTAAATTATTACTATTTTGTACTAAACTCAAAATAACTAAACCAATTTTGGCTTCCAAATCACTATAACGTGATCAAATATTTTTTACTAGCAAAAAAGCGGAGACAAATTGTAAAAGATCATCATTTTAGACCGATAACGTCAATCTGTCGGGAAATAAATGAGAATTTAGACCTTACTCCTTTAGTAATTTGAAAAACAGGTGTGTGGCGTTCTGCTGTTAGAATGTTCCAAGCATTTCTATAAGCATAATACTATGAAATGTTAATGCCTAAAACATTAGACTGATATTTAAAATTTACTCACGGACACAATTTCTTGGTTGCGTATATTCTGTTTTGTTTTTTAACCCTACTCATTATATTCGTTATATGTGCGTGTGAACCGCGGTGGCCACGAGATAAATAAATAAATGGAGAGAGTATGAAGTCTCCTTCGTCAAAATCATGTACCTATGTACTCAATTATTTGTTACATCATCATCATCATATCAGACTGCTGAACATTAGTCTGATTAGGCATGTGATCAGATCAGCTGTGGAATAATAAGGCTGATATATCAATTGTGCCTATAAAACGGCACGTGCTTTAGACGCTTATTTATTAGGACAGCCAACAAGACAAACACTACAAAAGAACAATTAAACTACACAAACATAAACATATAGCTAAGTTTCACCATAATAACAGGTTAATTTAATCTAATAAAATATATACACATCAGAACTGTATCTAATCTTGGCAAGATTTAAATTACAAATAGTTAACGATTAGGTGTTAAGATATTTTAGGTATATACCTTTATAGATTTGACTACAAAAGTATACGCGTAAGCCACGAGAGTCAGTTGTCACATAGCAGACTTGCGTATTTAAAATTAAATCTGTACAGTTTATCGACTAAACGATTCAGGCGGCTAATTATTTATGTAAAAAGTTCAAAGGGGTCCTTTTTTAAGCAGCCTAATTAATTAGGTAGGTACTCATGTAAGACGGGAAAGATATTTTATAAACTTTGGTACTTAATATTACATTAATTTCTCTTTACGCGTTTTGCTTTAGGCATTTTTCTTAAAGAAATTCCTCGTTGTAGGACCACACTAAATCTTAGACCTGTACAGTTAATGATGAACTATCAGAGCCGCAGGTCAAGAAACACTGGCCAAGTCAAATTATATAATCCCATGAATAATGCCCTTCTTATCCCTATAAAACAAAAAAATGTTACATAGTTGCCCTTTTTTGTTACAGAGGAAAAGGGACGAATGCTGGTACAGGAGCGCTAGAGCGAGAAGAAAATAGTGTCCAGTCTCTGAACCAGTTTTCGAGCCGCGTTTTTTATTTAAAAAAATATTGGATGGTTTTGGTCGCGTAGTCTAGTTAAACTTGAGTGGTAACATCAAGTTTAGTGCGGTTAATATTCGAATATTACTGTTTGAGAGACTGATTTTGTGCTTACTGCTGTCAAAAATGGCCGCTCTTCCCGCGTTTATTGGATTGATAATGCTGACCATTGCATCAGGTAAGTCCTATTTATTACTTTTATATGTATGTTAATAAAAACTTTATTATTAAATTGCTGCGCTTGCGAAAGTTGGCGTACAATAGTAATGTCAGGTAATACTATTGTTAATCATAATATTAACAGACAAATTTATATGTAATTATCTTATTTCTTTCGTATCTGGAAAGGGAGATTAAATATTTAAAAACAATTTATTTAATCTTAGCATAATCACAAACTCTAAGCTCTTGTGAATTTCAATTCCTAAACCCAGCCTGTCCATTCATCATACTCCAAGTATATATCTTACCTACCTACAATTTATGTACTTGCTCATCTTATGCTAACATTAAGCCGGTTGACCTAGACTGGAGCATAGGGCCCAGGGTCTGCTCACTGTGGCTGAATTTCAGTTCAAGCACAACTAATATACCCACTACACCAACGACCGATATGACGTAGCCTGCACTTTATTCCAGAGGTAGTGATGTCGATTTCCACACAGGACAAATCTTTGTGTTCATGAGCATGAGTATTTATTTACAAAAAATAAGAAGGTAAACTGTAAATGTTTATCCGTTTTTTAGTATCCAGAACACACGTTCTTAATGATACTTATCTTGAAACTAAATAGTTGGTGTGATTGTAAAAGAATATTTATTTATTTACACTTACTAAAGTATTCTAAAGCTGATAAATTTATTTGTTTGGTTGATCGCGCAAAGCTTACGAACTACTGGTTCGAATTGACAAATTATTTCTGTGTTGGACACTCCTTTAATTGGGAAAAGGTTTGGGTAGTTCAACATTACGATACGACCAATAGCTGTTAGATCAATGCAAAATGTCACAAATATGAAAATTTTAATTCTCCGCTGCGTGTCTTGCGCAAACAGTTAGTATAAATATATTTTAGATGAATTTCATCTCGAACTCCAAATGCGTAGGTAGTAAATATTGTAAAAGCGAAGTTAACAATGTGTGTTACTCCTTCACGCAATGACTAATAAACAGATATGTTAAAGTTTTGAAAAGAATAATTGTGATAGTTCCATAAATAATTCCTTAGAGTCTATTTAATTTAGAATTAGTTAAAAATATTATTTTGATATATTTTAATGCGAAAAAGATTAAATGGAATGAAAAGGAATTGGCTAATACTAAATAATTAGAATCTCTTTGTATGAGCTAGGTCTAGGAAAATGAGGTAGGCCGCTTTAACGTCAAAAAAGTAGAAGTACCTTACCCACACAAAGGATAAAAACCAAGTATAAAATAGTTGATCTCAGTTTGTTTTGAAAGGACTTTTGAAAGTAGAAGTTTATTTGTATTAATTTCTCAGTCAACGAACGTTAGACGATAACCAAAACTTCCTGCAACTGAGATGTGGTTCGTTTATTTCGTTTTAGGGTTCAGTTTGTTCTACACAGTTCGATTGCTCCCGGTTACCAGTTGTGTTTTTTCAATTCCACTACCAATACGGTCCGTGAAACAGTTCTTTGTTCTTAACACAATTTTTATCCCTTTTAAGATAATGTTTTCTATGTTTTAGCTTTTTAATGTTATGTTTAAGCAAAATGAAAATATGTATGCCCTTAAAAAAATATATCGACATTAAAAAAAACACAAAATAGAACTCCTTCCTTAAAATAATAAAAACTAAACTAAGTTTTTATATGAAACTGATAAAAAATGTTTGCTACTTCTTATTACTCAAAGCATTATTTGAACTTATCAATTATTATTTTTTATATAATGAATTAAAACATTATTACATTAAAAGAGTAACTTATCCAAGAAGATATTTAAGAAGAATATCCAAGAAGACTTTACTAGCTGTAGTACTTTGACTTGGCTAAAACTTTCACTGTGAATAGAGTAAATGTCGGAAACACTGCATATTGTTGACTTAATTTGCTGTATAACTAGAGTTAGTAAATAACTTGACTCTGGCATATACTTTAATCAAGTGAGTACGTATCAAAGAAAAACAAACTGGCTTTATGAAGTCGGTTAATAGAATCACCGAAGTTCGAAGCTAGACAGTGCTTTTGTGAGAATATTAAATATTTTCTCGTGCCATTGTTTGTCTTACAGGAATCACTAATTTCCTGCTAGTCACACAGGCAAAGGCATAAAGAGTTAAGGCTGCCTTTGTTTGTTTGTCTCTAGAAATTTCATACAAAACCTACAGGTATTAATGTATTATTATTGTATTATTATTATTTTGGCATTTTTAATTAACCAGCTGTCGCGGCAAACTTAGTACCGCAATGCTTTTCCCAACTGTCAATGTTTTGTGAATTTAAGGAAGATCTCTCACAATCTTCTCATTCGCTCACTATTCATACTTACATTTTTTAAAATGTCCTAATTTTTAAATATAATAAACATTAACAAACTTATAAGGACAACAAACAAACAATAAGGAAAACAATAAAATAAATATTTTACAATTAGGTGCAGTCTTTCGGAAGTTTTGCGCGGTACATTTTAGCAATTCATTTTTAGTTTTTTAAGATTATACATAATATATTTCAATCTTGCGTAACTGAAATGTACAGAACCACAACTTCTTAACGGATCTTCTGATAAACAATAATGTTTACAAATTCCTGATCTCCGATACAAGCCGCTTAAAGAAAACGTTTGGCTTGTACGTAAACATTTACCGTGTGTAGTGTTATTAGTAATTTCACTATTACAAGTCGTATAACTAAGTGGTCATCTGTACCTTATATTACTTTCTATACTCGCTATTGGTTGTTCGCTATTTTAATAACATTTATAATAACAAGTTGTTATCAATTTTGTTAATAGAAAAAAAAACCAAGTATTTCATCATCATCATCATCATCATCTTCTCTGTCATCATCATCATACCCTGCTCCTAACTCATTTAAGTTCGACGCAAAATTACTTTCCCTTCCCTTCACCTCGGTGACGCCATCGACTCATTAAGAACCTCTTTCTCGATTAATTTATCGTTTACCCACTTCCATTTCGTTTCCATTTCGGCCGATCTATAACCCCCACTAATTAAAAAGAAGAAAAAATAGACCAAAATGTAACAAATCATTATTACTTGTTTATATCTGTTTCAATAAACTTAACTTGCAAATTTGAACAATAATTAAAGCATTGGCGAATGACATACGGCGGCATTGCGATTGATATTAAATACTGAGTAAACAATAGGTTACATTTCTATGAAAATATGGCTCTATTGTGAGCAGCGCCATATAAAATGTCCAATAAAATCGTTTAACACCATTACAGCACAGAATTTCCAATATTTCATGCATAATTAGGAAATTAATATTCATATTATTCTTCCTGTGCCGATACACATTTTTTCGTGCTCTACTCAGTGAAATTGAAACACGATAAAATGACGAATGAACACATATTTTAAAATGTGTTTTTTCTAATAAGCCTTCGCAAGAAGCTAGTGCAAGTAGGAGAAAGCTATTTAACCATAATCTCTCATAGGTAGCTTCTAACAATGGGAGTTATGAGGTCCATCATGTGGTCAATAATGCTAAACGTCTTGGGCTCAAGTATTCCTTATAGTCGTACTGGTGAATGGCTCTTAATAACGGATAGCCTTCCTTTTTTCATGATCCTAAGTATCATTATCCACCTATCCTGCTTATCTTGAGGTCCGCGCACTATGTCTTCACAATTCATTTACGTTGTCATCAAATCGTTCACCCTTTCCTCGTTCATATAAATCTTCAGGCATTTGATACATCTCTTTTTCGTTCGTAATCTCCACCTGGTAGAATTCATACATATTATAGTATAGAGAAATAGCTAAACTTATTAGGGTCTTGATACCGTAGGAAAAGCGGGATAAAAAGTATTGCATGTGTTATTCCAGGACTTCAGCTATACACATAACAAGTTTCATCACAATCGGTCCAGTAGTATTTGCGTGAAGAAGTAGTAAACACACACACTCACAAACTTTCGCATATGATATGGCCAACACCAGATTGGCACTGTCGTCATCACTCCGAGATATTAGGCATAATAATATATACACTGAAGCATAAATATTCGGTGGTATCTTACTAGTCGTCGTTTGTAGCAAAGAGTTACCTATCACTACCTCATTCAGACAGTTTCCTTACACTAGGCCCACGTCCGTTAGCATTCGCTAATCACTTGACCGGTAAAGTACAGTTATCGATAACCTTACGACCTACCTCAATGTTAATTAAACCCAGCGTCGGCCTCTAGTACAAAACAGATGCCTTTGGCTCGGTAAACAGACCGACCAACACACGGTTGTAAAAAGTTTTTTATATGGGTACCGTACAAGGAAGGTACGCTATTTTGTTTTGAAGATTAGTGTCAGTATCTATTTTTACTTTCTGTTCTGTTATTTTACCCCCTTTAAACAATGGGCGTTGCAAGAAAGACAGCAGTTAGTAAAGTAAAACGAAGGTCGTGGGTTCGATCCCGTACTGAATAAATATTTGTGAGCATAAATACGAATAAGCGTCTTGGTTCTAACATTTAATTAATAAAGGCGATAGTAAAAAGTCTGACCGTGTTTTCCGTCAGTATTGAAATTCACTGTAAATTTGCACGAATGCCCAATACCTCTATCCCTTCACTATCTAAATAGACATCGGATATCGTCCGTCTGTCTATATCCTCTGTCAGAACAGAATGCTAATCGTCGAACCCCAGAGACAATTCAGCATCCAAAGAGATCGATAACGCGTCCATAGTAGTATTAACTTGTTTGTTTATGCAGATCGTAGTTATCTAGTAGGAGGCTTGCAAATTTATGAAGATTAATGAAGCTAGGAATAACACTGTAGTTACTTGTACGAACATATGACTTACAATCTAACAATCATAATATTTTTATTTACTCTGAGCGAGAAGCTACAGAATTGATGCTCAGTACTGTATAATTATGTATGAAAATCATTTTAGAGGGAAATCGTTGGTAACTCCGCGGTATGTGTCGAAGCTAGGCAAAGTTCATAGAGGTCACATATGGGTTCCGTATATCTTTACATTGCGAATCCCACTACATGCCAAGAATTAAGGTTAAGCCTAGTTAAAGGCAGTCTTGAAAAAGTCGAATGGCACAGCTCAGTCTCGACGAGCCTTGTCTGAATTCCTCTCACAATAGTCTGCAAGAGGAGATCCTTTCCCAATAGTAGGACGTTAATGAGCCGACCCATAGATAATACGGTAAAAACTCTATGCAATATTAACATAACATTGCAAAAGCAAATAACGCGCGGTTACTGTATGTGACAACTTAATTATTTTGTGTATGTTACTGGAAATTGTATTCTAACTAACAATAGTTACAAATGTATACTCACGTTTTCTTTTCTATGTTAAAAGTTTAGTTTAAATTAGAAAATGCCCGATATTGCGCCAAATACACCCAGGCTGAGACAACCCGATTGGAACCCACGACTTCTTAGACGTAAGGCCTACCTCCTCACCAATTTGGTTGGGTGTAGTTTTCTTCTTTTTTTATACTTTATTGTCAAGATCACATGATCATTTAGATTCGTCAAACATTTACACAAAATGAAAATTCCATATATTTTTTAAACAACAATGAAACAAATATGAGCTAAATAAAAGCAAATGGGTTCTTTGTCAGAATTTGTCAGTTTATCTGTCTGTTGTGGTTTTTTCAAGATTTATCAGTATGTATCTGTCAGTCAGCCTGTCGTGATTTTAAAGGAGGGGGGGATTGTCCTTTTGATTTCAGTATACATCATCATATCAGCCTTACAAGTCCACTGATGAACATTTACCTTCCCAATAGATAACTTTGTATTGGTGTATTTGCTCATAAACACCACTCTGGGCAGCCGGATTGGTGATCGCAGTTGAAGCCAGCACGCAGCATAAGCTGCTGTCTAACATCCGGTAGGGTTTTTCTTCATCGCCTCCTAGGACTCCACGTAAGATGAGAGTGGATGGCTATTCTAGACCGGTCCAGTGGTGAGACAAAAATACTGCAATTCAATGGGTCTGTGGTTCAAACCCTGGTCTTACACGTATGTGCGTAATTATCGCTTGCTCCGTGATTTGGAAAGCTCGTTAAGCCGTTGGTCGCGGCTGTCATAAACATCTATGGCAGTCGTTATCAGAGAGTAAATGCCATCTTATATCCTGACAGCTGGTTTAACCATAGAACAATGTTTTCCTATGGGTAACTACTATTCACAAATCTGGTTAGACCAGTGAGCAGACCCTGGCTGGGCTCTAAGCTTAAGTCTAGGGCAACCGGGATAATGCTAGTGTAAAGCTAATGGGAAAAAATGATGCTATTCTATCCTTTATTATTCAAAGCTATCTTACTTCTACCCCTCAAATCTTATTCACAAAATGTTATACTGGACACGACAAGTAGAAATACATACTGCTTTTATATTTTATCTTAAATAGATGTTTCTGTGTATATCGCCGTAAAAGTAAAAAAAATAGATTTTTTGAATTGCCTAATTTTTAAATTCACACTCGAGGAAAAAAATATGAAACCATAGCTGTAGGACCGCCCTAAACCTCAGTTGTAGGATCATGATGGCTAGCGTTGTGGTGACTTCAAACTATTGTACTTCGTCTGCTGAGTCAACAGGCACGGAAGTTAATATACAACAATAATATTATAAATAGCTACTACGTATTTACAACCAGTCATTCCTGATATAACTCATTCATTGTAACGATGACTTCATTGATGAATCAGTAAAGGTTACATGTGACCTAGGTTATTATGATTCAGAAAAGCTAATCTAGCTAGTGCTTACAGTTACCTTTTGTGGTTACTATTACGGGCGTGTAAAATGTGATTTGCGTAAGTATTTTGAGTCATGGAGATTTCCATTAATTACAAAGGCTTTGGAAAGAAAGAATTTTATAGGTAGCAGTATACTCTTATACTATACTCAGTTCGCCGAATGAACCTTAATGAATTTATAGTCGCATTCCGCTTTGTCCTTCTGACTCACAGGTTCATCACAAGGCTGGATATGAAAGAGCATTGCCTTGTGCCCAAAACCCTTATACTTCAATACCAACATGGAGTAAAGGGACACATCATGTATGTACCAATATAATAAGGAATTTAATTACTACAACATTATCCAATAATAAAGAAACTTTTGTAATATGGATGAAATATATAACATTTTACATAAGGGGTAATAAATCATTTGTGTCGTTTGCTTTACTGGAAGTTTATACGAATTTAATTTTTCCGTGATAAATAAAAAAACTAATGTTTCTTTCAATTCATAGCTTCGTTTAAGGCTCTGTAATAACTGAGTAATCTTAATCTGGATAATCTGGGTAGTCTTCATGGGGAAAAGTGTAGTAAAATTTACTAGAATATTGCTAAAGTAATTACACCGTAATTATATTTCGACTATTAATTATAAACAATATTATATTAAACGATCATTATGACCTGCTTACTGGCGGATAATGATTAAGGGTTAAAAACTATAAATTTTACTATAAAATAACAGCGACAGCTGCACTAGGGTTACTATTTTAGTTTAGTAGCAGTTATTAATTTAACACACAAAACAGTATCTGTACATACTTCTGTAAAAAAGTTGAATATAATCTATAATGCCTCATTTCCCAAGCAGCAGTTTTCGCAGAGTGTTTTTAACATATATATTTTTTACCATAGCCAACGTTTTGGGGTAACACCATCTGTTTTAAGATACCACCTACTTTCGCGTGGCAAACGAAATTGTTTCGTTGATTTAATACGCTTAACCCTTGGAGTGGCGATTCGAGCGCTTGCTCTCTCATTCTTCACTATGCCACCAGTTCAACGACCGTAGTCAGAACCGTATCAACCATTGTTTCAATGGACCCATCCTTCCGGGTTTCGACACCAAGGCACCAGGTCATGGTTAGCTGATTTGATGAACCTTTAATTGCGACGACAGTTTTGAGTATTTATTAATCTTCTTCTTTCTTTTAAATAATGGCTTCGTGCGTCTAGCACATTTAGCCAGTGTCAAGTAAGTGATATATTAATTATATATAATTTATAGTAAATGAAAATGAGTGGTGATAAAGATGATGATAAATCGAAAATGAAATACCCTCCCCTAAACCCCTTGAGTCCTCAGTAAAGATGTGGGACTATACTGAGATTTCACATGGACTCCTTGAGAGAAAATTTGTAAAGTGATGTTGCACTGTTTTGTTTGATTTACCAACACTCATGTCACAAACACTTAACGGTTAATAATCTACCGTTATTACACATTAATGTTGGAAATATCACAAATTTTAGAAAATAAAACAAAAATGCAGACATGACGCTTCACTTTTCCGCCAAGAAGTCCTTTGTTAATCTGAGATACATATCATCGGGCTTTATTTTTCTCTCCCGAGCCGGCTAAGAATCTACGATCCTGGCACAAGGCTTGAGTCACTCAAACTCATTGACTTTCTTATGTGGTTCCTGTCCCAAACGTTTATGCATTCTTCCGTTAAGTGTTCCGTCTTACCAACCCTTTCTCCAAAACCTTATGGATTCGGTTATTGAAGGCTCATGTGATTCCTCTCAACATTTTTATTAACTCGTCATTCATATCTTGCTATAAAAAACTATAATTATATCGTGCTTTTTCATCAAAATGATGATGATTTATCCAAAGGAAAGTGATACGCTTGCACATAATGAGTACAATCTCATTTAAAGGCAATTCTCATAGTGTATAAAAATCCTACCAACACCTAAGGAGCCCAAGCCAACCTCACCTGCAAGTGGTGCAACTGCCGATAAACGGACGAGACTCTGGCGAACATAACAGTGCCCGGTAAGCGGCAATAGGCTCGCCACCTATTAGGTGGGACCAATTATATAAATGGCGAAGTGTGGGCGTATAATATGCCTCTGCCTACCACTTCGGGGAAACAGGCGTGAATGTGTTATTATACTTGCTCGGTAATATAAGCACACTTAAAATTTATTCCAAAATGATTACAATTTAGTAAAGAGAAAATTCTGACTAGCCCTGCCGAAATATTGGTAGCAAAAGAACATTTCAACAAAAAAAAAAAATACCCACATATAAAAAGTATAGCGACCTTATAGGTAAATGCAATTTTTGTTTGCCCGTAAAAGCCACTTGCCCGCAAAAGCCGCCTGCCCGCTCTTTTTACTTCTTGTATTGTAATTGCTCTCATATTACAAGGAATTTATGTTTTTGCTATTTTCTCTACATAAACTTTAATCTTCTCATACACAATAGTATATGTTATTCGTACGCCTGCTTCATTGTATATCGTTGTATACGTTGGAACTAACAAGGGGCCGATTTTAATATAAATTTGTAAGAAGAAAGCTTGATTCTTCTTACAAATTTTTTTTGAAATTGACCCTGTAATTTGGAGTGAAGGATTAACAAAAGCAACTAGCTTCCCTACTATTCGCATTTATAAAACATTATTTTATTTTTCTAACAAGTAATAGTACATAATAATACAAATTATTACTGAGTAATACTGTAATTTTTCAGCAGAATTAATGTACATCCTAAGAATAATACAGGCACAAATCCATAGAGCCAGCTAACTTTTTAAGCGGGTAAAGAAAAAAGGTCGTTCGTGTTCCAACCTATTTGGAGTTTAATTTAATTCTGTTTTCCGTCTCGTTTCACGTTCCTTGCGTTCTAATTAGTAATTTTATTAAAAAGCACAAATTGCCTATCGAATGAGAGTTTGGTTTTTAACTGATGATTTTAATTAGATTTTAATGTAAAATGTACTATTTACAATAAAATCTAATTTGTGTATATATATTTTTTTACTTTGGTCAATAATGGAACTTATCAACTATTATTTTTATTGTTCTTCCTTCCGCATAGTTATTAATCTTTTGTCTTTTGATTTAGACCGAAGCGATGTTTTAATTAATTAACAAGTCCTTAATTTTACTTAAAATAAATAAATAAATAGATACAAAGAAAGAAATAAAATTCAAGTATCTGTTAGTAAACGAGTTTTATTAAATGAAAGCATATGAAAGTTATACGGTAGTTGTTATTATAAAAAAAATCGAATTAAAAAGTTTTGGCTGTTTGTTTGTTGTGGCCTATTTTCGAAATAGCTGGACAGATTTGGGCGTTATTTTCACTAGTAGATAATTAATCAATTCATAAAGTAAAGGCAATATAGCCCGTCCATTCATACAGCAGTTGTAGGAAATCATTAAGAATTCATTCGTAATTTAAATTGATAATCGTTGAAATAAACTTTGTATTTTTAGTACGTTGTAAAAAATGAAATATCCATTTATATTTTTTTAAAATTTGAATTCTAACCAAAAGGGATTAGGAATGGAAGATAGAAGTCTCGTTCACAAACGGCGGAGTTGTCAAACGAGTCAAAATTGGCTCAATTTTGCGGCAACTCGATGAATTTCAGAACGGAGAGATATTTTCATCAGTGCTTCATTGTTTGTGTGAAGAGATGGGTAAGGTAATTGTCGATATCTCCATTAAAGACATCTTTTAAAAATAAAATAATATTTTTTGACGTGACAACGTCTTAAATTAGGTTGCGGCTGGGAGTCACTTATGAAAAAGTGTAACGCTCGGTAACGTTACGATGAGTCACCGAACGAGAGAGAGGCCCGGCGAATGCCTTGCGTCTCTCTCCCACTCAACTATGATCGGTCTGCCGCGCGCGCAGCACTAGAATTCCTTGTTCCTATTGTGCAATTTAATTATATTCATATCAATAAATATTCTACCGAGAAAAAGACGTTGTCACGTAAAATCTTCGCCCGTAAAAACGACTTTACAGGCAACCATTTTTTTTCACTTTCAATGCTTCATATAGTTGTATGTATTTTTTTTGTAGTAAAATTAAGTTGAAAAAAAATGGTTGCCTGTAAAGTCGTTTTTACGGGCGAAGATTTTACGTGACAACGTCTTTTTCTCGGTAGAATATTTATTGATATGAATATAATTAAATTGCACAATAGGAACAAGGAATTGAATGAAAATAAGAATTGCACAAATTTTAACTATAGAAATATATTTTGTTTACTAAAACATTGTACACTAGTGCTGCGCGCGCGGCAGACCGATCATAGTTGAGTGGGAGAGAGACGCAAGGCATTCGCCGGGCCTCTCTCTCGTTCGGTGACTCATCGTAACGTTACCGAGCGTTACACTTTTTCATAAGTGACTCCCAGCCGCAACCTAATTTAAGACGTTGTCACGTCAAAAGAATATATCGCAAAATTTTTTTCAAAATTCTCTTCTTGACGACGCCCGCCGCTAGTTGAGAAAAAGGAGGGGGCCAGAACCTGTGTTGCAGCGTCTGACACCCGCCTGCGGCCAACGTCCCCAGTACCAAAACCGGGAGGACCTATTGTGGGTACGCCTCTCCTCTGTGTGATTTCCTTGTGCGACCATAGCGTGTGTAGCCGACCTCTCGAAGGGGCTATGGTTAGACAGCAGGGGCCCTCCAAATGTCCCTCTTTGTTTCCCCCCCGGTAGTCAGTACTAAGGGCACCAAGAGTCGCCAACCTCTAGGTGTTACCTTTTCCCAGCCTCCGGGAGTTACTCAGCCTCCCCCCCAACTACGAGAAGGTGGAGACCTGTCCGGGGGGGTAAGGAGAGGCCCTGCATCTGGGCTGAGATGAGTATTCAATATCACACTATCATTTGAGACTCGTATGATTTTATTTTAAGTGACATAAAATAATTCAGTCAGTTAAAATTAGTTCTGGCTGAAGATTTGCCTCGGGGCATATCAAGAAACTGTATTACAGCAAAATAATTTTATATTGTGTTTTCACTATATCAATATTACCCACAAACAACAAACATTAGCGCATACTATGTAACTTCTCATCAAACTGTCCTAGTTTTCTAACAGCAATCGTTTCACAAACGCACTAGTTATGTAGTATGCCACCGCGTGATTTTTTTTGTTTCCTATAGTAATGTGTACTGTACGTAACTGACCAGTTTTGCAACATGAACCCTTTTTATGTGAACAATGCCATTAACAAACAATAAAGATCTTAAACTGCGGTGCCACAGTTGCATGCTCGAACGGTGTGTGCGGTTATTATTTATAGTGGCACGTTCGACGGAATGGTTACTTTACTACTGATGGTAAGTAGACTGTTAAGTCTGTGAGTGAGAGCGGTCCACATCACGATAACACTATCGTTCACTATGACGGCTTGCAAAATGGTACACGTTCAATTTAATAAAAATGTGTAGCTATACGATTCATTAGAAATGTATTAAAATTTAATGGACCTAAAATAGGCAATTTAATGTGTGTTTCTAATTTGTGTATCTTATCGGTGTCTTCTCGGTAAGATTTTGCTCTTCGTGGTAAGGTAAAGCCTCTTGGAGGAGTCGGTATATGTCTGTTCTATGCCAATAAGGGTAACGCCTAAGTTTTTTTTTTAAAATTTTTAGGTTGATGTTACACGCTCTTTACTAGACCTTAATCATCAGAGCTTGTACAAAAGTTCATACCCAACGATACAATATATTCTTCTTTGTACATATATTCTTATTCTATTCATAATTCTCTTTAAGATATAGCCGTAGAAAATACATATCGCATGCTTAATGGAATAGTAACTTAACTTAAAAAAGAAAATTTTTGGAACATTACAAAAGAAGATCTTTTAAAGAATACTTGTCCTACTTGTAAGCGCATTAAATTGGTACTGATTTATTAATTATTAATTCTGCTTGTGTTTTGAACGTTTGATTAACATTGATTCGATCTCAGTAAGAAATAGAAAGACTGTATAAGTACGTAAATCAAATCTGACATATCTTTTAAACTTATTTTAAAGGGTCGATGTTCTTTTAAGCATACGATGCCAAGACTCAAATTGCCATTTTTATCCACAACATTTCTGTTTGAGAATAGAATCCCTGGAAGCGAAAAGCAATGTACAGAAACATCACTAATTCTTAAGTCAAGTTCCTCATAAATATACAAAAGCAAAAACCACAAATTGTTTCCGTGATCTGCATGTATCGAGGTCGATAAACTTTGTAGTACAGCTGCTGTCATTGTCAAAATTATGTCAATTAAATAACACTTATCTATTCTATAGTCAGTGAGGTCCTACATTGCGGTAAGAGCCTACTGCACGCCTATTTGATATAGCCTAATGTTGCAACACTTGCTAGTGACTTGTGCCGTTATTATACACGTCTGTGGTTTAGAATGACGCATCTCAAAAATATGAGATAATTATTTTCTTTTCTTATGGAACAAAGAATTTGTTGTGGTTTTGTGACTGTGTTGAAGTTATTAGGTAGTATATAAATAACTACGGCATATTCACATAATATTTGTTTAATATGCTTTAATTGAAATTCGTAATGAAAATATAATTTCAATACCATGTCACTTGCATATGTTATTATCGAGAACGAAAACATTTATTTAAATGTTCATATTCTTTTATAAATTTTTGACGTGACAACGTCTTATAAATTGGTTTGCCGGGTGACACTTCAAGAAACTGCGTTACGCTCCGCTCACGTTATGCGATCACAATGAGAGCGAGTGAGAGGCACGCGTCCCTTCCACTCGGGCATGGTTAGCCCGCCTAAGAGCGAGAGAGACAGTCATAAAAACGCTGTTTCATTGTACGCAAATGTATTGCAAGTTATTGTATGTATATTTGTATATAAATACGTATGTATGTGTAAAGGTAAAAATTAAATTTTGTTAATATGAAATTCAGTGCGAGATTCTTTGTATAAATTAATGTTTTAAATATAATTCTTTGTATAAATAAATGTTTTAAATTGTTACTATTATTTCATCCTTCTTCCTACTATACGAATGAATATTATTTTACCACTCAAAGTCGTTGTCACGTAAAACTTTCGCCCGTATACCGACTTTACAGGCAACCAATTATTTTACTATATTAAACAGAGAATGCTCAATGTCCGCTGTTTTTTGGGAATAAAAGATTAGGATTGCGGTGGAATTTTTGCTGAGCTATTTTTATAAATAAGTATTCATTAGTAGGTATTTGAAAAAATTTTTGTTTACTTTAGTTAACAAAAAGTAACCATATATAACTATTAAATTTACATCTTCAAAGTTTTTATTTACCTTTTAAGTCAGGAATATAATGTTTACAAATATTTGTATTAAAGGTCGTAACTCTGAAACTGAAGTTATATGAATCGATTCGGTTGCTTCCTCTACTATAACAGCGAAAACGTAGTCTTTATGTAACAACGAAAAGAATGCGTTTAGAGGTTATGTAAAATGAAATTGTTATGGTAGTACAAGCGTACAAAAGTAGAGGTACGTGACTCCGAACAGGGTTTACGAATGTCACGATTACGTGGCTAGGTTATAACATCATTTGCAATGGAACGAAATTTTTTTTTCGTTCATTCATCCTAAACGCTTGCAATCGACACATATAGCGCAAAATATTACATTTCCTTAGAAGATAAATATTTGTGTACATGAACTTATTGGTTTTAGGTGTTTTAAGCGTCGAATAGTATGTAAGTAGGTAGTTTAGAACTAAATCTGGTTCATAGAAAGATGTCCAAGAATATTTATCCAACATTTCCCTTAGCGTTTGCCTTCGTCATGTACTCTAAAATGTCTATAAGCTCATAGTCGTATATGGGATTGATTAGTTTAATCGTTACTACAAAATAATGACTTTCATAATTAAATTATTCTAAAGGAATATAATAATGGTTACGAACTGTCCTTAGTCAAGTAAAATTAATATTAAAGCATGATTGAGTAACAAAAGATTAAAATAACGACAGAGAATATTTAAATTTATAATTATAATCTACAAAAAGATTACATTTTATCTTCTCTAATTTCTTTGACGTTTGCAATTGAATCTCTTTTTAATTTAGATTCCTGTTGATTTGTTCTTGTCAGACCACTCTACCGAAATACGTTGAATTAATTCTGTGCGAAAAGAATGTCCTTTTCATTATTGCTTCTCTTGCCGACCTGGGGACTGTTTTAGTTAATTAAATCGCTTAAAGGTGTCTAGCTTAGGGATTCTTTAACTAAGGAAACTTGATACTGAGAGAAGAGTATATTTAAGTATATTTTCGTGGTAGCAACCGTCTGGATGCCAACTTATTGACATAATATCAGTAAAGTTCATTGTGTTTTAGTATGATAAGTAATTAGCAAAATTAAAGTGCATTATATATGAAACTTAAACACTAGCACTCAGTAGGCATGGCCATTTAGGAAATTCGTAAACTGGCGTTTTACTGATTACGAATAAGCGTATTACTTATTATCAGATGAAGTTCACGTTTGTCTGTTACTTGTTAAAATGTATTAATGAAATAGACTTCTTTTCAGTAAATGTTAAAGAGAATACCCTAATTACACGTCAAGCAGATGTATGTCTTTTGTCTTAATATTGTATAAATCCTTCTCAGTGAGATTTAGGCCGGAACTAAGCAGTGTATATTTTTTTGTCAAAATAGAACATGAGAGACTTAAATTAGTACTATAAAAGACATATAAAAACCTTTCAAAGTACTAAAAACTTTTATTACATGTACAACTGTAAAGACTTTATATAATTTGACTCAAATTGTATAATGTTTATCGATACTACTGTCGTGACGTACATCCCTACCCGAATCATGCCCGCCAGTAAACTGATTTAGAAATTCCTTCGAATCGAGTGCAGTCGTCGGTGATAATCGATTACTATTCGATGTGATATTTGATGCTTGCAACATTAATTTTGGCTCATAGTTTAAAGTTTTGGATTAAATACCAAGGAGGATGCCCGCGATTTCGACGGCTGAACCTATCTTGCACTTATTACAGGTTTTATACTCTAGGACCTGGGTCCCTAATCTGGGGGTAATTAAACCGGCGGGGGTGAACCCGGAATTTTGAGGAGGTAATGAGTAAGCTGAATTTCCTGGCTTAATAACTAAGCCAATTCGACAGCGGCGGCGGCGAGCCGGTGGATGACGGTGGCAAAGGATCGATCTACGTGGAAAGCAATTGGGGAGGCCTATGTTCAGCAGGGACTTCAAATGGCTGAAATGATGGTGATGAATTAATAAATATAGAAATGTCTTCCAGCTGGCCCGCGAAACGAAAGTCTAGATATGATTTTAGTGCTATTACTTTTAGTCCTTGCCACAATACTTAAATGCGTTAGAAATTGACACGACATGTCAATCAAACAACAGTCTAGACGATAAATTCAATTGAAGATCATTGAATGGTCTGGACCGGCAGACATGTGCCATTTTAACTTAACTAGTATAAAGCGGTCCTGTTTACTGTTTAAATAAATAAAAAAATAATATAACGTATACATTTGGAGCTTTGGATCTAAAGCGAGACAAAACAGATTGAAGCATTGTTTCATTTTCAAAACCTGGTGTAAATTTGAATTTGAAAATATTATGAATACCATTAAGTAAGTAAGTACCATAAACAAGGAAGTACATTTTTTTTTTTTTTTTACGTCGGTAACAAAATGCGTTTACGCACTATCTTCCGGCCAAAGAAGGACCGAAAGGGGGTGTTGAACTCACCACCGGCAGACACGACTGCCAGCAGTAATACCCACTAAACATCTTCCCACGACGCCCACAGCTTGTTGAGAAAGAGGCGGGGGCCAGTACCTGGGTTGCAGAATCTGACACCCCGCCTGCGGCCCACGTCCTCCGAACCAAAACCGGGAGGACCTCCTCAGAGAGACGCAGTGGACGCGCCCCTCCTACCTCCTTGTGCGAGCATAGCGTGTGTGGACAGCAGGGGCCCCCTGCCCCCACTACACCCCACTACAGGTCCCTCTTAGTTTCTCCCCCGGTAGTCAGTACTAAGGGCACCCAGAGTCGTCGGTCTCTGGGTGTTACCTTTTCCCTAGCGCCTCCTGCGCCCTACCGAGAGGTACTCAGCCCCCCCCCCCCCCACTAAAAAGTGGAGACCAGTGGGGGATGTATCAAATCCTAAGGAGCCCAAGCCAACCTCACCTGCTTGTGGTGCGTTGCACCTGCCGAACAACGGACGAGGCTCTGGCGAACATAACAGTGCCCGATAAGCGGCAATAGGCTCGTCACCTATTAAGTGGGGCCAACTATATAAATGGTGAAGTGTGGGCGTATAATATGCCTCTGCCTACCCCGGAAACAGGCGTGATATTATGTATGTATGTACATAACTAACAAAAAATAAAACTAATAATTTGACAGTGACAAATAGTGATGTACAATATGTTACAAAGTACGGTTTCTTGACAGTATGTGATTGAGATTGAGTTGGCAAGGGTAAGATGGTCTCAATAGCCCGATCTATCTTATCACGGCAGGTCGCGTTTTTGTGTGGGTTGAGATGGGGTTATGCTTCCACTCCAGAAAAGATAATGGACAATGCCAAAAGTTGTGTTATCGGCCGAGTTTGATCTATGAGCCAAATGAGTCTGCAACTCTATCTAAGTTTAAAAAAAAAAAATCGCAAGCTGAAATTGTGAATCCAGTTAATATAATGTTAAAGATTATTTAAACGACTTATCACTATAAATATCTGATTTCGTGCTGTATAAAATCGCAACTTATTGTACTCAAATGAGGCAGACCACAGCTAGATCTAAACCTGTACTGTAACACCTAACCTGTAACCTGTGTTCGCAATAAACGATTTTTTTTGTTTGTGATATAGTTTTTAATTTTCTCTGTAAGTGAATTTTTGTTTATTCATTTGAGAATATAAATGTCGTCTGTAACCGTAACAGTCAGAGAACTGATTCTAATCCGATATGCTACAATCCTATTCCTCGTATTACCCCCCTAAAAATTGATAATTGATTGAATGACTAAAAACACAGTTAATCAAATCAAAATCCATTTGCCGCACCAAATTAAATTTAAAGTAACAATTTCAACACTACAAAATCCAAGGCGGAAAACAACTCTTAGATCAACGTCAACTTTTAAATTTCTTTTTGATGTTTTTATAGTTAAACTTATGAACTTATTACTTCACTTACTTTTTAATTAAAAGAAAACAGTAAGACTTTAACAAAAATGCATAATAACATTTGTCCTATGCGGGAATCGAAATCACGACCTTGGGAGCTAAAAGGGAATATTTAGATTTCTACAGTCACATCCACACACTTACGTCGCGTTTGTAAATGAACGCACACATATACTAATACTGACGTAGGTACTTAACTTAATCTTGATTACTGACAATCAACCGTTGTCGGACTAATCGTAAGATAACTCTGACAATGTCAAGCGTGGGTTAGGACTGTACTAGAAAGACACTGCCTTAAACTATAACTATGGAGTTCAAAAATGAATTAAACAATATCAATAAAAAAAGTAAATGAAGAAAAATAACCCTCTCTGTTAAAACAGACAAGGACCTAATATCTCATCGTATGCGTCTCCATAGCAAACACAATTTGTTTACGTACAAGTAACTCAAGTCATTACATTTCAAAAAAGCTTTTCCTGTCTATACGAAAGTCGTCTGCTGCCTCACAGTTTAAAATGTTATTCCCATAAGCTCTGCTTAGCTTGATAGCGCTATTAAGTATTTTTATATAAAAGTTAATTGGTAATTAAAGTTCGATGAAGATAGGACATGAAAAGACGAAATTAATCCAGTTCTTATCTCGCTGGAACATTCTGTAATATCTATTAAATTCGCGGGAAAAATTCTCAATAATCTTTAATCGCTAAGAGGTAGATAAGAGTAAGGATTTTATTATTTTGTTCAGAAATTGCAACGGCCTTTTAGCTTATGTGAAAGCAGATATGTAGCAAATCTTCTAATGCAATTTACCAGTACGATGCGAAAACGAGTAGACCGTTCGTAAAAGCTTGTCATATTGTGTAGATTACCTAGAATTATGCTATCAAATTTTTAATTTCTTTAAGTTGTGTTTTGTTATCTATGATATATATTATTAGTTGCCTTATCGTTATCATCAATCCTAAACACATGAAGTCCCCTGCTAAACATGGTCTATCTCCAACCTTCAGAAAATTGCAAAATTATTTCAAAATAATATCTAATAAATTGTTTCTTCATGTGGATATTACGAGCCATTATTTTCGCACCGCGGACTGTGATAAACCTACCGGAGGAATAGAAACGTCTGAAGCGAAGAGTGGAAATTCCCCTAACAAGCAACCACTTTCCGAATAAAATCATAATCGAAGAGTGGAAATTCCCCTAACAAGCAACCGGTTTCCGAATAAAATCATAATCTTATCCTTTTATTCTATACACATGTATCTGCCATAACAAAGATACCAGTTCTGTTAACTATAATTAGTGATACAAAATAACCAGCTTAGGTTACAAATTTTTCCACCCCCTTTATGCGTCTCTGGCGTCCACCCACGCAGTGCATCGACACCCAGTACGTTCACCCTCACAGACACATTAATATATCGTTCCTCTCAGGGTTGTTTTTTCTATACAAAGTGTCATTCTAAGTATAGAAAGAAATTGTTAATTAATATCTCTCTCATTTTGTGGAAAAATGATATCCATGTTCACCCTCATAGACACATTAATGTATTGTTCCTCTCAGGGTTGTTTTTTCTATACAAAGTGTCATTCTAAGTATAGAAAGAAATTGTTAATTAATATCTCTCTCATTTTGTGGAAAAATGATATCCATGTTCACCCTCATAGACACATTAATGTATTGTTCCTCTAAGGGTTGTTTTACCTATACAAAGTGTCATTCTAAGTATAGAGAGACATTGTTAATTAATATCTCTCTCATTTTGTGGAAAAATGATATCTATTGTTATCGCTATTTCATATGGGTATTTCTTCTTCGGAAAATATATGACAAACTAGCTCACTCGCAGGCGTTTTCTCTGTGTCTCGACAGTAATACGATCGAAGTCAAAGCTGAATGTGATAATTACGTGATATCAGATAACTTTTGTTAGGATGTTATATCACAGGTTATATTATGTTACATACATGGTTTCCCGCGCTTGGCTGACAAATAATAGCATCCCATTGAACTCATGGATGTTTTCGGGTGACAACTTTTTCCTCGTACCAAAGTTAATCAAGATTTCCTTGGTGATTATTATCTGGAAAAGTAAGGAATAAACACCGTGTCCCATTTTAAATAAAAGAGTGGGATGCCGGGCCGTTAAAAAGGCGAGCAAAAAAGGTGGCTGGCTACTTAGATAAAAAATATAATAATTATGTTTAGAGTTACTAAAATTTGTGAGAAATCGAATGCATTTTTTAGATGTTGTATTAATGATATGGGCATGTCATGAGCAGAGACTTAGGCACGTGACAATATGGCAAATAAATTGAATCTTAGCGGGTGGAATGAATTCATATGACCGAAGATAGAGCGCGGCAGTATGCTGTTTTCTGGTTTCTGTTTCCTAGTATTATTGTACCATTATTATTGTTAACAAATATTTTAAACAAACGCAAGAATATGGAACTCTTTGACATGCCGACAAACCTTTCTTTTAATGGATGACATTAAAAGAAAGGTTTGTCTTACGTGGTGTACTTAATGCAAAGGATTTATTGACTGTATAAATTAGTAATAAACAAAAAAAAATAATTGGGGTGTGATTAAGACGAAACGTAGGAGAGCTCTTGCTGCCCCAACCCCTAACAATCCGGGATGGGGGGGATGGAGAGTTGAAATAAAATAGTTCTATTAATACACTTTTGATCTCTTTTAAATCAGATTATAAGAAGATATTTTTTATAGAAACAAGCGCTTCAACCCTAGAATATTCTAATTGAAAATATTTATTATATTATCTTTCCAGGGAAAATATTAAAGAAAGGTAATTTTGTTTGATCTATTTTCAACCTATCTGACGACCGATATGACGTGGTGGTGAGAATACCCGCTCTCCGCTACTAAGGTCGTGGGTTCGATCCCCATGCAGAATAATTTTTTATGTGCATAAACATGTACATTGGTTCTGCCATCCATAATATCACGCCTGTTTCGCCGAAGGGGTAGGCAGTGAAATATTATACGCCCACACTTCGACAATTATATAGTTGGTCCCATGTAATTAGTGGCGAGCCTATTGCCACTTACCGGGCACTGTTCTGTTCGCTAAGGCCCCCGTCCATTGATCGGCAGGTGCACCACTTGCAAGTGAGGTTGGCTTGGAATATTTGCTCTGGTTTGGGTGCTTTTCAATGTATATTAAGTATGTATGTACAAAAAAAGGTATGTATGTATGTATGTTTTTCCGTTATCTAGTATTCATAACACAAGTTCTTCATGATACTTATCTTGGAACAAAAAAATCTGTGTAATAGTAAGAAAACAGTTATTATTCATGGGATCTTTTAAAATAAAATAAAATATATATTGTCTCAGAAATTTTAATTAATTAATACGTAGTTAAAGTAAAATTTTACTTTTTTAATATAAAAATACGTTGTCTCAGACATTTTATTGAATTAATACGTAGTTAGTAAAATTTTACTTTTTTAAAATAAAAACACGTTGTCTCAGACATTTTATTGAATTAATTTGTAGTTAAAGTAAAATTTTACTTTTTTACTTACATAACTTGTTTACGCTATTAAATCCCGCGCCACGCCATTTTTCCCTGAGGCATATTATGCGCCCACATGTCGCCAATTATATTTTTAGTTCCACTTAATCAGTTGCGAGCCTATTAAGAAATGTTATGATTGCCAGAGCCTAGTTCTTTGGCAGGTGCACCCACTAGCAGGTGAGGTTGGCTTGAGTTTCTAAGATCACAATTAGTTTGTTTCAGCCATTAGTTTGTAATATTATTATGTCTGTACTGTCTTGAAATGTTCTAAACTTGATTAAAAGTATACCTAGAAAAAAATAACATAAAAAAACATTTGTTATACTTCCACGTGCCGGTCTAGATATGCAAACGGATTACTATCTAGATATGTTCTAGTTATAACATACAAACAGGTCCACACAAAACATCTATATCGCACTATTTTCGCACTAGGTTAAATAGAATATTCATGGTTTGTAAAGGGAGATCTGAACTCAGCGATGAAATACTATTGAGAAGAGAAATTTACTTACAATTATTGAAGGGGCTTAATATAAAACAAGATCTAAAGTTAAAACCACATTTAAAACTAATGCTGTCACTTTTAATTAAAATAATAAAATAAATAAATAATAAATAAATAAATATTTTCTGACAATTACACCAATTATTTAGTTCCAAGATAAGTATCACTAAGAACTTGTGTTATGTATACTAAACAACGGATAAACATACTTAAATACTTTTTTTTTCGTAAAGACATACTTAATATACATAGAAAAACACCCAGACCAGAACAAATATTTATGTTCATGCACACAAAGATTTGTCCTGTGTGGGAATCGAACCCACGACCTCTGGAGTGAAGTGTAGGTATACTGACCTCCACGCCATATCGGTCGTCAATTGATAAAAGAAGACAGTCACGGCACTAGTTTTCAACATGATTTAACTTTAGAAGTTTTGTAATGGGGCTTATTACAAAACGAGATCCTTATCTCGTTTTGTCCTTATCTAGAACGTTTTCTACAAGGGTATTACAGTCCAGATATACTTCAAACTGGATGGAGGTAAGGTGGCTTTGTTCGAGGACCTCTAAGGGAAAACCGAGAGTTATGTCAGTTAAATTACGGAGTGCGGTGTGGTGGCCTAGATTAGTCTCTCATGCACGTGGTTTTTGGTCGTTCGCTAATTGCCAACGGCGAGTATTTGCGCGGGGAGCAACTTTGAGAACGGGATTATACTTCAGCAACTTGGTCTTTGATATGCTCTATGCATTGTTAGACCTGAGTTTCCGTAACATAGACACACCGGCTGCCATACCTAGAATTAGAAATTATAGTTCTCTATGGAGATCGATTCATCATGACAGATTTTAATCGTTATTAAACTTTATATTGGATTATTGGATCGATCGTACCTACCGCCGCCAGGCATCCCGGTTTCACATAGCGAAATACCTAAAGGACCAAAAGAACATATCTTGACTTGGCTTACTAGATTACTGCCATGTAAGATATGACTATTGTTACGATAGTTTTCCGGGCAAAGAGTCTTCTTTACGCGTATCGAGGTGAACTGGGACTAAATATCACGGCGAGAACGAATGACTATGCCCTTGCACTCCACACACTTGATCATTTTGGTTATGTTAGAATATTTTATTGTAATATATTATGTGTCTAGAAATTTATTTCTCATAAAATCATCACAGTTCGCTTAAAATTTGGTTCCAAACTTAAAAAAGATAAATTAATAATAAATATAAAAAAGCGTCATGTTGGTTATGTAGGTACATAACATAAAACAATAATTATGTTAAATAGAAGTATATGAATAAGTAACATACATATATACATACATACATTCACGCCTGTTTCCCCGAAGCGGTAGGCAGAGGCATATTATACGCCCACACTTCGCCAGTTATATAGTTGGTCCCACGTTATAGGTGGCGAGCCTATTGCGGCTTACCGGGCACTGTTTTGTTCGCCAGAGCCTCGTCCGTTGGTCGGCAGGTGCACCACTTGCAGGTGAGGTTGGCTTGGGCTCCTTAGGTCTTGGAATGAATAAGTAAAATCAGTAATAAGAGGCATAATATAAAACATATAATTATGCTTTAATTAATAGTGCGCATAATGCACTATTAAATAAATTAAATTATTTTGGAATTGATATGCTGTATAGTTTCTAAAGTACTGCGAATTCATGGCGAGTGCCTTCACCAACTAAGAATCTTCATAGGCCAATAACTTCGATGAAAAAAATTAAAAAAATCAATAGTTATTCATATTAAATACGCTTGGATTCACTTGTGCAGTGCATCGGCGTGGAATAAATTCAGCACCCACTTGTGTGGTTCACACTGTAAACTGAATATTGGATGAATAAATGAATGAATGAATTTAACATTTTATTGTACTCTAAAAAATAGAAAAATATATACTAAAAATGAGTTTTACAATGGCGGCACAATCTAACTTATTGCTTGTTCCAGGCAATTAAATGTACGACTGCTTAGAATATGCGTGAAATAAAAAAATAATAAAACTCTTGCAATTTTATTTAGCACACCAACAGATAAGATACATACACATTTTAACTATAACCAAAAAAATATAATAATAATAACCTTAACACTGTTTAAGGGACAAGACATCCTAGTTCAGATTAAAATTTCTCAAACAAGCCGTAGTAAATATCTAAATTGCTATCGCTATTTGCCTTGTTATAGGGCATAGCATTCTCGGCAACAGAGCAAGTCTGCTGAAGTTAATTCGCGTTTGTATAGTAAGATTTTACGATAATGTTGCTTTTTAAATATTTCCTTCATAACCAGCAGACGACAGTGATAATGCCGTGTCGAAACAGATAAAACAGTGTTATAGTTCAGGCAAAGACGGCCTGGGAATCGAACCTGTGACGAATCGTTGTGTCATTGTCCATTGGACACACCTTAGAACAATCACCTTTGTTCTTGGTGCATGACATTGAGATTCACTGTGTTATTTTTAGCGTCCCGGCGGTTGATGTTAGTCGTTACCTACGGTATATCTGTTTTACAAAGCGACTAGGCGAATTGTCGAAGAATAAAAAACTGCTTTATTTATATAGCTTGGTATGTTACTTATTATGATACCTAATTAAGGGAGAGTTATGGAAATCGTGCAAGGTAAAAATTGTATGCTTTTACACATCAAAGTTTTCGTCATTTTTATACAAATTGCCGAGTCAGTTTGCAGAACGGCGGATTCCACTAGCTGCCAGCGACATATGTGTTGCAATATTATAGGTTAATATATAAACAAAGATGTATAAATACACCACTAAATACCTTGATTGATGCCTCTAAACTCTGTGTATTCAAGAAAAAAACAATATTTATATATGTGGGTGTATAGGGATCCTATCAAGTTCTAAAGAGCCCAAGCCAACGTCACCTGTAAATGGTCTACCTGCCGAATAACATAAAAATTCCCAGTAAGCGGCAATAGGCTCGCCACCTTTTGTGTGAAGCCGACAATATAATTAGCGAAATTTGGGTATATAATATGCATCTGCATACCCCTTCGGGAAAACAGCCGTGATTTTATGTATGTTTGTATGTATATAAAAAGATTATTTAAAAATAGTATGATACTGAATTATGATGCTATATATCATATAGCATACATAATTCAGTGATCTGGAAATATGAAAATAGGTTGAAAGTTTTCAATAGGAGGCTGTAACATGAAAGCATATTTACCGTGTACAATTAACACGTTAAACGCCATGGCAGACACCGTTTATCTGCCAGTTTGTTTTATCAATGGGCCGATTGAAAAATAACAAAAGGGTTGTCGGACATATGGTGGCTGCCATGGCCCATAGAGCAAACTAGTATTTTCGGCTGGGCGTTTAAGCTGTTAAGTACGTTCACTAATATTAATTAAACAAAGAATAATATTGAAGCGAACAAAGCGGTAGGAATATTTCAACTTATCCTTTGACCGTTCTTTGTTCAAAACGTTTGATTGTTTTTTTTAATTCCGTGAGTTCATAAACTGGGCACAGTTGGCGAACGGCCAAATACTGGCGTATTCCGAAATAACATTAAATAAAACGCAGTTCGATTCGTATCCAAGTTAAATGCGTATTTATTTGTACACTTAATTTTTTATTTGTCGTAATAATTTTAACTTTAATTGGACTTCACCCAGAAGTAGAAAATTCAACACCACCTCTCACTATTACGTACGTTCCATCTAGGTATCTTTGTAGTTTTAGTCAACTTTGATACCACTACACTCGTACTATACAGAACCTGTACAAGACCTAAAGTTTACCAGGTTTAACCGGGATCAAACTAGTGGTTGCGGGACTATTCGAAAGGGTTACCTCTGCCTCGGGACATAGCAGGCTTAAAAGAAGGAACATGGATGGTTTTTAGTCAGTACTAGTCTGACTCCTCCACACCCTACCGCTTCACCCACAGCGGGGGAAGGTCATTTGATGATTTTTCATCAAAAATAAAAAAGGTTTTGAAACTAGCGTTGTCACTTTTATTTGATAACATGAACACAGTAACAGCACTAGTTTTAAACCTGGTTTAACTTTAGGTGCCCTAGAAGTTAATGATTTTATACAGATTATAGGAAATATGTTTCATATGATTTCACATTTGCCATACAGCTGTTGGATGACATGAATCAGTAGAATTTCAAAACTTTCTAAATATTTGTATATATATTTAGAAAGTTTATATGTCAGGAAGACTTGAAAGTCTAAAGCCATTTAAAATATCTTATGGAATATATACGAGTAGTATACAATCAAATAATGTCCTTTAAGTAACGTTTGAGTATTCCCCGTTAATGTTTCTGTAACATGAAATGCGGGAATTTCGAGAGGCAGTGCTTTTAGACGGCGAGCGTTAAGAGCACACCGAGCGGAGTCGGAGTGTTTTAAGCGAAGTTCGTTGACAGTTCCCCATTTTGTCGTTGTCTAGTTTTAACAAGATACTACTGTAGATGGGAATTACTGTTAGGAATTGAGAAAAATATTAGTGACAATTAGATAGACAAACCTAAATAATAAGCAGATGGGAGTCACTGTTAAGGATCGAGAAAAATGTTAGTGACAATGAGACAGAAAAACCTAAAAAATAAGCAGCGATAGTTGCCTATCGCTCAATTGACTGCAATACTTGGGTTCATATCCTGGTCTGTAGTATGATACCTATCACCCTATGAGAACATGATACCTTTGACTTTTCGTAGTTATGTGCGTATTTATCGCTAGCTCTGTGTCTTGAGATAGCCGCTGGGGAAAAGGTCAACCCCCAGAGACCGGCGACGGGGGACCCTGCTGTCTAACCATAGATCCTCCGAGAAGTTGGCCACACACGCTATGGTCACACAAGGAGGTAGGAGAGGCGCGTCCGCTGCGCCTCTCTGAGGAGGTCCTCCCGGTTCTGGCCGTGGGGATATTGGCCGGGGCGGGGTGTCAGACGCTGCATCCCAGGTACTGGCACCCCGCCCCTTTCTGTGCGCTTGACACCCCACCCCTTTCTGCCAACAAGCGGCGGGCGTTGTAGGAAGATTTTTAGTGGCTATTACTGCTGGCGGTCACGTCTGCCGGTGGTGAGTTTCACACACCCCTCTTGCCCTTTAGCCGGAAGGCAGTGCTTAAAAGCATTTTATTACCGACGTAAAAAAAAGGGGAAGGCCTAGATAATACTATAATGATGAAGAAATATAAAAACGAAATAATGTACTCCAGTCTACTATAAAAACTTAGAGGTAGTTCACCTTTTGACAGCAGACGCCCAGATGTGAACGATTGACTGTACACTAGCCAGTAGCTAAACATTTAATAACCGTGTCGCGCCACTTCTGACGTTCAAATAATGTTGCAACTTATTGAAAAGCGTTTTATTTGCATTGACTAAGTATTAAAATGAAAAACTACTTCTGAGACCGACTGTAAAAATCAGCTCTTTACTTTAGCGTTTTTTCTTTACTTGTTTCGATACAATCTGGGAAATTGATTTCATAACCTCAGAGCACAAACCTAGAGTTAAAACCTCTTTTCACTAAAGTTTTTTATGATACCTAAATACAGGTACCTAACTTTTTTTTTTCTTTTTTTTGTTTTACGTCGGTAACAAAATGCGTTTACGCACTACCTTCCGGCCAAAGGGGGACCGAAAGGGGTTGTGGGACTCACCACCAGCAGACGCGACTGCCAGCAGTAATACCCACTAAAAATCTTCCGACGACGCCCGCCGCTTGTTGAGAAAAAGGCGGGAGCCAGGGTTGCAGCGTCTGACACCCCGCCTGCGGCCAACGTCGCCCGGACCAAAACCGGGAGGACCTCCTCAAAGAGGCGCAGTGGTCGCGCCCCTCCTACCTCCTTGTGCGACCATAGCGTGTGTGGCCGACTTCTCGGAGGGTCTATAGTTAGACAGCAGGGGCCCCCTGCCCCCACTGCCTAAGACCCTCCTGGCTCTGCTTGACGGGCCCTCCTGGCCCGCCCGCTGCGCCCTCCACAGGTCCCTCTTAGTTTCTCCCCCGGTAGTCAGTACTAAGGGCACCCAGAGTCGTCGGTCTCTGGGTGTTACCTTTTCCCTGGCGCCTCCTGCGCCCTACCGGGAGGTACTCAGCCCCCCCACCACGACAAGGTGGAGACCAGTCGGGGGGGACAGGTATCTAATCTATATTAACCTAGAGACTATGACTCTAAGTATTAACCCTCATTGATATATATCAACCATCATTCTATGTCAAAACTAAATAAGCATTTTTTTATGTGTGTATGATTATAATAAGCAAATACTTGACACCTTATATTTTAAGCTCACAGTCTGCACATAAAAGTGTCAAAGTAACTTAGTATTAAGCCGCGTGTACAAGCAAATTTTATGAAAACCGTAATGGATGTAATATAGATATAATTAAACTTGTGACACATACGCCCGTGTGTCAGTGAAACAATAAAGCTGTCATACGATACACGTCTTTAAAACAATAGCAACTCTTTTTCCAAGTTTTCACACACTCCGAACGGGAGAGGTTTACGCCATCTTAGCGGCAATGCTCGCTTTCTTACAAGTCAAGTGAAGCACAACGGGCATGTACTTTTTAGATGACTTAGCAGCAGTCCTAGGTTGTTGGAAAGTAAATCAGATATCACTGGGATCAGTCATTTGATTGGTGATTATTTTTATCGCAAAGAATATAAGAGTGCTTCAAGTTGAAAGGCTCATTGATCCATAGTTGAAACCTTCCAATCTAACCTCCAATGACTATACATTAGAGGTTAGATTAAGAGGTTTGAAAAATTTTATCTCCTCCTAAGAACTGGGTTCTTTTGGTGCAACATGGCCTCAATCCCTATTACTTTTTTTCGTGTTTGATGTAACTGGTTCATACACTTCGGGTCTTTTGAGCCTGTCATCAAGCGCAGGCAGTCACAAGTACATGAGCTTGTTACCGTGCTTATACCACGGTTAAGAATTGTTTAAATACGTGGCTCTGTAAATTTATGACTGCATCGACAGCTTACTTTGTTCAGGATGTAGTCATTACGTCTCATAATTTAAACTTCTTGTCAAATTCTCTCTCGTTTAGAATATAGTAAAAAAAAGATAAGCAAGTGATGGATTAAAAATATCTTTGTAACAATTCCCGCGCAATTATAATTTCCCGATATATCGATTCAACACGACACGTGTTTCGCCCTTACACAGGGCACAACAACGATGTCTTAACGACCAACGCAGAAACGAGAGTAAAGGAGAAAAAAGTCACCGCAACGTTGTCACTATAACGGCCTTAACGCTATTATAAAATACAATAGGTGTGAGTACTTATTTCATTTTGTAACTTACGTTGACAAAGGTGCTTAAAAAAATTACAATTAATTAAAATACTGACAGCAAAATTACATATGGTTTTTATAAAGTGAAACGTTGATTACGGAAGTCTAGTAAAATCTTATGATTTTACTATGCCAAAAGCGTGAATTTCATACATATTGTGAGTTTATTTTGATGGTTCAATAAACATTAAAGTGACATTTACAAGTGCTTTGGAATGAAGCTAATATTGAATAATTAATTTTGACCGATAACATATTTCAGGCGACCCTGGACAAGTTGCAGTAAAAACATCTTCTAATAATAATATAATATCAATAATTTTATGTATTTTTGTTGCAGGTATGTTCGAGATACAACTTTAATCAATATCCTTGCGAAGTAAAGGTATGTGTGTCTAAGCTTTTGGTAAGGATGACAGGATGAGTGTCCCGTTATATTGTTAAATTATATAATTTAAGACACGTTAAGCCGCTGATCCCGGTTATCATTGAAGCCATATTAGACGCCGTATCGAGGGGATTCGAAAATTCTGACATCGGGAAGCCACTCACCTTTCTCCTCAAATCAGAGGCGTGCAATTAGGTTTCCACTAGGATATGAAGTGTGTTACAGATCTTTAGGTTCAGGTCCTTAGGTCATACTAAACAGGTAGGTTATACTAAAGTAGGTATCGGAATTTTATTTAGCTGGACTTAGGGTATGCACTGTGTATATATATGTATGATGAGCATGCCACTGTCCCCACTCCGCACTGTATCTGCGTGGGTAACTGTATAAAGCTGTCGAAAGAAAGTTATATGCTCAAAAATACATATAAAATAAAATTATAACCTCAGGACGCCACACTCCTGTCTTCGCCACCGAACTGGGTCTGCCTCGTGGAGAGTGTAAAACTATCAGAAAGAAGTTACATAGCTACTAAATACATAATTAAATAAACTTTCACGTTTATAATTATATATGTATATTTTTATTTAATTTGATTGATTAATGTAAGGAGGATGAGCAAAGTCTTATTTCAACTTAATGTACGCAATGAATAAAAGGCCGCATTAAAAAAAACATACTTAACATTAGTTTGCCAGATACCTGTCTCCTGTTTGAAAGTATAAAACTATCAAAGAATGATATTTACTCAAATACGTTATAAATAAACTTTTACACATATAACATTAGAAGGATTAAAGTCTTAATTCAACTTAAATGTATTTAATGAGTTGCTTGGTCCACGTCTGTATGAAGTACACTTTCAAAAATTTTTCGGTAGTGTTGCCAGTAAAAAAATTCTCTAAATATGCAAAGTGGCTTCGTGCGGTAATAATTATGCAAGGACATGTCTTTTTCTGTATAATTTAATGCTTTTGTATGTTTAAAAATGTTGGTTAGACTTGTCAACGTTACAGTACTAAATTTAATTTGATCTTGTTTGAACTGGGACTATATTTTACAATAAATAATACTTTAAATTAAGTTATACTAGGCAATAATTCGGATTTTGTTATAATCAGTTTGTATACACATTTATAAATGGCTTAACGTAATTACATAATGATAACCGGACTCTATGGCTTAACAACTCTTCCAAAATATGGAAGTGTTCGATAGTACATACAAAAAAAAATGCCTCCGCTCTGCTCTGCTCTGCACAAAATTATTTATAAATGCACTTTGATGTCTATAAATAAAATAAAAATTTACAGTGCGGCATTAATTTTCTGCTTTTGTTTAATTTTAAAAATAATTATGAGTCTACAATGTTTTGCTTTATGTAAATAAATATTGTTTATTTGTATGATGTGAATAGACATGTTAGCATAATACTATGGGAAATCCATATTAACAATATTTAAGGTAGAGCTGGCAGGCATACGTGATATGATGATCTGGGTTGCCTAAATATGAAAGAGTTACATAGAGCAGACCATGCGAAAAGGAGGTAGGGGGAATGGCCCAATATCAAATTTGTCCTAATATTGAGATTTTATTTACATACATAATATCACGCCTGTTTCCCCGAAGGCATGGGCAGAGGCATATTATACTCCCAGATTTCGCCAGTTATATTCTTGTTACGTAATAGGTGGCGAGCCTATAGCCGCTTACCGGGAACTTTGTGTTCGCCAATGCCTCGTCCGTTGTTCGGCAGGTGCACCACTTGCAGGTGAGGTTGGCTTGGGTTCCTTAGATCTTGGTAGGATCCCTATACACAATAAATATTTTATTTAGCTAAACAGAATTAATTAAAAAAAACTATTTATTCGTAATAATACAAACGTAAATCAATAATATTAAAAATATTGAGCTGCGACCAAGAAAAGATAATTAAGAAATTCACTTGCAATCACACCAATTATTTAGTCCCAAGATAAGTATCATTAAGAACTTGTGATGTGAATACTGAGTAACGCATACTATTTTTTGTACATACATACTTAATAGAAATATGAAACAGCCAACACGGAACATAAAAGATTTATCCTGAGTGCGAATCCCTAGACCTTAAGAGCGGAATGCTCCACGCTATATGGATAGATAGATAAAACGTTTATTTCCTTTAAATAATACAAGTTACATAAAAACATATCCCACAAAGCCGTTTGACTGGTTTGTCTGTGACTCTCTCTTTTATACTCTTTTATTCATTAGAACTAATGTAATAGATCGACATATACTTTTTAGAACCAGTTGCCCCGTAACCCGTAAAAATAAGTTGACATTTTAGTCACCGAGTGGACCCACTACTCGTTAATCTTTCAAAACAAGAGGTCTAAATTTTACACCGGCGCGGCGGTATAGTTGGCATCATATAGTTGATAACATTCAAAGCGCTATAAAGATTGACACACATCTCTATTGTCAGGAGCGTTTTGGGGCGTGTTCCCATATTTATAGCGTATTAGGTGCTACCAACTATCTGACGGTGACTGTACACCGCTTGTAGCTACAATTATTCATCTCTGTTAATATTTAATGGCGACCTGACCCGACAGACGTTACCTGTTCTCGATCTCGATAACATCGTTACCTACATCATTTTCATCTTATAAGTTATATGTAAAGTTATCGTGTTGACAATTTTACCAAATTTTTATTTTATTAACATTAAGCAGTTTAAGAAATAATCACCTTAATCAAATTGTTTATCCGCTATAGACAAATCAATCTTTTTTCAAATGAAGCGTCTCAATATAATAATATTAACCAACCATGGAATAAAACTTTATGATCTTAAGAAACCAAGATCTTATTGTCTAACTAAAATTGCAGAAAGGTTATAAAATTCTGGAATGAGTAGAGAAAAATCATTAATAAACAAGAATACAACGGAATAATATCAATACGGACTAACTAGATTTCTCTTCTGGTTGCTATCTCGCGTATCCTACGGTTAATTGAATTACAAGCACACACATACAGATTTTTTATAAATAAAAATGATTTCCTAGAGTTCAATATTTTTCTCAGGCGGAAATTTACTATCCATACAAACTTTATATATTCGTTTTTTTGTTATGCTGACATGCCTGAACAAAGGAGCAATTATAATGAAATTTGATACAAAGCATTTTTGAATCATAGACAAAGGGATAGAGAATGTTTATCCCAAAAACTATCGCGAATCCTATTTGGAGCAATGTCCGAATACAAATACAATACCTACAAATCAAAATGCAAATAGTTTTGATAAACAATAAAGGGTTTATTATAAAACAAGACCAAATGAAAACCAGGCTTAGTTTTCTCTAATGTTAGAAAAAATCTGTATGCAGACAAAGCCGTGATCATAAGCTCGATATTATTAAGTGAAAATTTAATCCTCAAATAGGATTTAATCCCTGAACGCGGTTAATAAATATTCCTGTAAATGCTAAATTTTCATGCGAATTTTTTACAAATTAATATTTTGCTAAAAACACATTAATTAAATTTTCACCTTGAGCAGAATTTAATGACTTCAATCTGTAGTCTAAGCACTACTACTACAGATTGCAGCTACATCAGGTTTTTCTACTTTCTTATTACCCTTAGACTTAATTATTTACCCTACGCTTAATTAACACAGAACTGTTTGAGTAGCTAGCTGCAGTATTTTGCATGAAATATATTTATATCTTTATATTAAGAAGAAAGAATTTACTTCTTCATATTTTCAAGAAGAAAATATTGCAGCAAGTCACAAGACTCATAATATTCTAAGAACTATTTGTATATCATTAAAAATCGACAATACTTATTCAAGTGTATTGAGTTGAGAATTTATCGTCTCCTCCATTTTTAAATCTAAAAAGAAAACTTAAAAATCATTGGCTATTTAACTTGTAACTTGAACTTTATTATAAAGTTTAAAGTCAGCTTTTTAATTTGCCGTTTCAATTTTTCTTACGAATTTGAATTCTATGTTGGCAAGTATAAGGGTCTTTGATAATTTAGTGAGAATCGGCTCGCCATATGGTGTAGCAGGTGCTTGTTAGATTTCATATTAAAAGGAATAAAAAAACTACAATGTCTCGAATTTAAGGCCGTTGGACGTAAATGTGTCTTTTAAAAGCATCTGCTAAAGGGAGAATACGATATTATTATTAAAGGGGTCTATAATATTAATATAAGTGAAGCGGCCATCGCTTCCCCACTTTGACAGTTGTAATAATATTTCCGTGTTTTGATTGTTATTTATAAAATATTGAGTAATCGAAAATAAATGTTTCGTTTCAAGGTGTTTGTGATCGAACTTTTCCGTAACAGCTAGACAGGTTTAACCCTTAATTCTTTCTCTTTGGTCTTTATCGTGTTTTTAGTATTTACATTGGAGAACAACGTTTGCCGGTGCAGCTAGTATTATTATAAGAAGCTTAAGGTGTTAGGAGATTTATCGTTCCCTTTCAATATTTTCTTTTGTTTCGAGGTGATTATTTCTGTATATTCTTTACACATTTTAAAATTCTTATTCCGGCGGCATTATTTCTACCAGTGTTCAAGAGCCTTTATGATTATAGGTACTGTGGTGGGAACTGGAGTTTATTTAATTAAAAATCTCGTTTTTAAAATATATTATAATCTTGGTAATATAAAATAATACTGGGAGAAAAGCAGAACTGCAGGGATTGAAGCGTCAAACCGTCTCTACTTCTGTCACGATATGAAGTCTAATGACAATCAATTGTCTTTCAAGATATTCTTTCTTTGGAACACAAAATTAGATTTCCTTTCTCTACAGTACCTTACTTTTGGTTATTTGTTTTTTATTGCTTAGGAAGTGTGTAAACTTTTTATATGCGTGCTATATACAAATATAAAATAATTTTATCATCTAAAGAGGTTTATCCTTCTAAAACAAAATTTTATAGCAACGACTAGTAACAAGGGTTTCTATTTACCTTAAAACGATCAGTTTAAATAGTCAATAATAATAATAGCTCTTTTTTTATTTTTAAGATTAAGGTACTTGTCTATATTTTAAACACTATACATTACCAGGTAGGGTAATTAATTAGAGACTCACTGCCCAACACTCTAATGACGTAGCAATAATACCACATGCACCTGTTTTAGTGTTGCCCGTGGGGAAAAAATCGTTAAGTTGATTTTAATTGTGTGATATTAAATTGTAAAAAAGCAAATGTTAAATTGTATAGTAAACCTCGTCTAAATATTATGTTACCAACATTTTTAATAGTTCTTTTCATAACAGTAGAAATCAATAAGTATTTTTAAGACCGAGAAAGCTGTTGTATTGTTCCAAACATAGATTCATACATATCAATTAGTAGACATTTTCTGTAGATAATATTTTAGTTATATAATCTTTATTCAAAATGTCGATATTACATTTCAATGATTTTATTAAGAACTAGCAGTCGCCCGCGGCTCCGCCCGCGTGGATGTCGGCTACCGCTGTAAAATACCTACCCAGACGCTGTAAGACACGGTCAGCAAAATGATTTCCAGATCAATTCACAGACACGGATACTAACATCGACAACGCAGTCATTATCCGCAGGCTGCATAGATTGTCTTTATGTGGATGTTGAAGTTGTTAATGATGAAAATATTTAAATCTAATTAATACTTAGTTTTTACTCTTACCGGCAGTCCCGGAGAGCAGTTGTTTTGGGATAGAACTAAAGCAATTATTGTAAATCTTCCCCATAAACAACATTTGACATTAAATTATTTTTAGGTGACAAAATAAACTGATAGGTCGGGAGCCCCGACCCGTGATAGGGCGCTGTGCAGCAGAAATCTTAATAATTTAAGTTCGCCATAACTTCAAAAACAAACGTCCAATTTTGATCATTCCAAGACCAAATATTATCTACATAAACTGCACTTAGTGATGAAATAATTAATTTTGATAGGGATTAATAGCATAAGTAAAATAAATGCGTATAAATATAGAACAAAAAAATCAAGATTTTTAAATAAAAAAAAGGGTTGTTGTGCCTTACTCGCCATATATAGGTATAGTGTGTCGCGGATTTTTTAGTAGGTGGTATAAGATCTTTAATTCATTCATACATTTTGTGGTTCTATCTTTAATAGTTTAGGCAGCGTACGCAACTGTTCTGGTTGATTTTTACACTTTGTGTCCGAAAAACCCAAATATTTTACGGAACCCTATTTTTTTCGAAATTATTATATAGCCTATGTTACTCAGTGATAATGTAGCTTTTTATTGAAAAAAGAATTATTAATATCGGTCCAGTAATTTTTGAGTTTATTCGTTACTTACAAAAATACAAATTTTTCCTCTTTATAATATTAGTATAGATTACATTGACTCCCCCCCCCCCGTACCACCCCAGTGACGCTTACATGGAGCCTACATCGCAGATGGCTGGCTAGCTGAGCGCGGTGAGCGGCACCACCCGACTTTTTTCTAATACTTGCATTTTTAAACTCGTGATATCTTCCTAATGAAATGTCCGAATTGAATAATTCAAAAAGGTATAAAAAGGTATTGAAGCCGTCTTGAATACAAAGTATTTTTTTTTGATAAGGATTAATACCAAGGTACAAATATAAAGCCTTTTCAAGCGGCGGCATATAAATTAAATTTTTAGAATAAAAAACCGCTTACTGTGACGTAACTATAATATTTAGACATATGCTGTCGCGACACTTTTTGTAGATAATGATAAGTACTGCAAAGTCGTAGTACATAATTTTGTTCTATCATCAATAGTTTTCGCTGCGCACGCTATGTAAGGAATTTTTCAGGTCATTTTTTTACACCTTGGGTTACATTATTGGATTTTTAGTAAGGATCCCTAATTTTTTTTAAAATATAATATAGCCTATGTTACTCGGGGATAATGTAGCTTTCCAAAGGTGAAAGAATTTTTGAAATTGGTCTAGTAGTTTCGGAGCCTATTCATTACAAACAAACAAACAAACAAACAAATCTTTCCTCTTTATAATATTAGTATAGATAAAATTACACACTTTTTAGAATCTCTCCCGGGTACTATAATGTAAAGTAAAGTGAAGGTTCTTTATTTAATAAACTATAACATATAATTACTTAGCACTTGACTACGTCAAGATAAAATATATTTATAAATAACTAATATTACTACACTGAAATCACGATGATTAGATTCACTTACATGCAAAAAAATAAGTTCCAGTTCCGAGCTACCGCTCTGTGAGAAGAACTGACAAGAAACTCTCAGGATATGCTCTTTTTAACCGTAAATTATCAATTAAATATAACAATACAGAACAAGAAGCCGTGACCAATAAAGTTGCACTAAGGGAACCTTCCATTACAGTCAAGTAAGTATGGAATGGAATTTCGAAAGGGTTTTTTAAATTTAACTTCTAAAGGGAGTAAAATTGCCCCAGTTACAGTCACCCGCAACTTTTTTATTTGGCAACACTCGAAATTTCGTTACTTCGAGCACGTTTCAATCCACAAGGTGCATGTTTACCCAACCATGGATTTGGGGTGATGTTTGATGAATAGATAACTACCAAGGTTAGAAAATGTAACATAATTTATCATTTAGGGCTCCACTTACTATCGGCGAATATATAAACAGTAAATTTGACATTAGAATTGTCAGATCGAAATAGATATTTATTTTAATTTAAATATGTATGTGCACATCAGTACGTGACGTTTCTGTCTTTTTTACTACTTTAATCCAAAGAGATAAAAATTCCCACCCAGCGCAAATATAGAGAAACATTTTTCTTGCAACAAAATAAAAACACGACGTGATATGGGAATCGAGCTCAGCGAGAAATTTTACTCAGTTTACTAGTAGTCGCGTTTATCGACAGCGATCAGCACTAGTCAATGCAAAGCTTCACCTTCATAAATATTCATCTACCAGTTCTCGAAGTTTAACAAATGAGTATTCAGACTCGCTGAACTCCCAGCTCAAACCTCTGCATTCGCGCCTTCTTTGTGGCTGTCATAAACTTGCCGTGTCATTTAAAGTGATGCCAATTTATTGGAAAGTGCCAACGAGCAAATAACTTACTGGCGTTGAAGTCAAAAGTTCATGAGCTTTGTAAAGAAGCTGTGAATAACAAGTTAAGTCTAAGTGCGGCGGGTAAGTATAGAGAGGGGGGTGATTGGTCCGAGAATATTACCTACAAAAACTTCGCCAAGGTTTCCCCCTTCCGCTATTACAGTAAATAGATGTCCATGTTAATATTGAAATTAGGACTCTCCTACCTTGATAATTCGAAACATTATGCTACTGAACTAACATAGTGACCAGTAATAATAAATTAGTGACTATAAATGTTATCAAACAAATGGAACTAATCCAACACTACAAAATTGTAAACATTCATGTATGTTATATGTTGTTAGGGAAGCTTCAGACCTTCCATGAACAAATCCAGATTGTTTTTGGAGAAACGGCAGGTCAAAAGTACCCTGAACCGGAAGTGTAAGAAAAAGTTAGAGTGAATGAAGCTAAAAGTGTGTTCCAGTATCGCAGCAAGTGGAAGTACATAATCTCTGCCTACCCTTACGAGAATAACGCGTCACAAAATATATGCCAGTTCTAATTACTTTCCGACATATTGATAGCTTTGGCAAATATTGCACTATGTTATTCTCATGTACAGTTAAAGGTCAGAATCCTATCGATAACCCCGTGTACAAAAAAGAAAAATAATAAACTTTAATCTTTCCAACAATACGTTTCTGGTCAAAACTCATCGTCACGGCATCAAACCAGCTAACCGTACCCCATGGCCCGCCAGCCGGCAGACCATGAAACCGGAAACTACGTCCGTTAAAATTACACTGTCCCATCTCCGTCACTTCCGGTGGAAACGCGTAATTGTGCCGATGTATTTTTAAATACTCGCTGTATAATTTTATATAAAATAATGTTTTACTATTCGGTTTTCGATAAAACATTTATATAACGTTAAAGGACACACCCTTCACTATGTCTTATTTAGCGATACTCGCTATGTTATGCCTGTTTTGGCGGTTTTGTGTGGATTGTTTGTCAAGTAAAATTGAAAGAAAACTTACTAGCACAGGACCTAAGACACTACGAACAGTTCATTGGACTTATGTTTAGACCTTTTGTATTTGATTTGTTGTTGATAGCAACAGAGGCAAGGCACAATAGAATATACTTTTACTAAGATATCCAGGTTCTAAAAAGTTTAAGCTACTTGTATCATATGCATAGTATTTATCATTAACTTTGTTCCAAATTCAATAAAAAATATCTGTACAAAGACATCGAATTTTATTTTATTGTTATTTATTATATTAAAGTAAATGGACGCGTAAGAATGAAGTTATCTGGACTCTCATAAGTGCTTCATCAAAGCCCAAATTGAATAAAAGCATTTTTCATTTTATTGCCTTTCAGTATGATTTCATTAACGATAAAGCACATTTCTCTCGATAATCCATTCAGTAAATTGAACATACAAGGTTTAAGCTCTGATTTCTTATTAAGTTATTACATTTTCCCAATTCCGTGTTAAAGGTATACGCTGTCAATCCATGTTCGTAAATCCATAGTTTTATCCACTCGGCAAATTGAATATGTATAGTAAATCTCTGACGTCTCATTAAGCTTTCCGATATCCATGATGTTAAAGTAATACGCTGTCAGATACTTCTAAGTAAATAAATGTAATTAATGTCATAAAATAACTGGAAAATTCTTGGAATTTTGCTAAAAATCCATTATAATTATATAATGAAATACTGCTAGTCTTTTCTGTTTTTTTCCATCTCTGTGTTTATACAGAGCTAGATTCTGACCAATCAAAATAATTATGAGGAAAAACCAACTCATAGATTACGAAATCTATTTAAAAACGTTAAAATTTGCGATTTTTTTTTAAACCAACCCGGAATTTTGCAATGATTCTGAAATTAGGTCGGATAATTACGAAATTCACTCCCTGTTTCTATTAAGACGATGTTTCACAATTGTCATAGGATTGTTGCAACCATCCGGTTTTTTAATACTCTGCAATATATATTAATATAAAAGCCAATACAAGTCCGTCTGGAGTACACTTTTCATACATTTTCCGACCTAAAGTCAGCTAAAATTTCTCCACTACTAAATCATTAGAACTGACCTGGGAAAAGCAGGTTCAAATTGGATAAAAATCAAAAAAAAATTGGGAAGGTTGAAAAAAAGGAAGGAAAGGCAAAGAGGCGTTTGTGATGTCCTGCTATTATAATATTTCAAGCCACTCTCTTTTCTTAATTGGGCTTTAAACTACACATGTAGTGTAACCGGGACCGACGACTTAACGTGCCTAAGCACTGAAGCGCTCGATATCAAATGTCACACGAAATTATTAGTAGTTTAAAGACTGACCTGTGTAATCGTTTACGATTAACAAGTTCCACGCAGCTATGAGCACTTCGAAAACATACTTAAATAGACATAACACACCCACACTTGAACTAGACATTGGCTCGGAAACAGCTAATATTCAAACTATTATGTCATAGCAAAACAGGTTCTCTATTGTAATGACATGGAAGAATGTCATTGGCAATGATATAATTATATATAATTCAGCTGGATAATCAATTTGACAGTACAATACGTGTAATGATTTCATCTTAGTAAGTAAAGAAAGAGTAACTTCATATTTTCGACCTGTAGTTGTTAATTTTTATAGTTTTCTTCGTATTACTTATTCGTTCATAATTATATAAATAAACAAAAAAAAATTTAATATCAATACCACCACATAAATTCTGCTTCAAAGAAGTATTTGAACTCAAATCAATGCAAAAAACCAATTTAGCTTCAACTCCATTTTCCCGCCACTTGCCTCCGTCAGTTATTACAAAATGGCGCCATCTGTCAGGTGTGTGACAACATGGTGGCCCGTCGAAGTTGGCTGCTGCATATTAGTCGCGTTGCATAAATTTACAAGAGTTTTTATGTGAATTCCTTGCGTTATGGCGATATGAAAGTTTTTTTAAAGCTTACTTTCCTCTTTCATAACTGTTTCGTTAGTATAATTTACTAGCTGACCCGTTGAATTTTACCGCCGCTTTTCTTCGTGAACATTTTTCTTTTATATCTTATTTATATTGTCCTGACAACAATGAAAACAATATGAAAGGAATTATCCAATTTGGTTCAGACGTTCGAAAGTTATGCGCGTTACATTTCGACGATTCATTTTTATTTATATAAAATGAATTAATAAGCTGTGGAAGAGAGGAATTTACTAACACAAGCATTGTTTGCGTAAAAGGATGCTCCAAACTGGTCTCTTGATTAAAAGTAAAGTAATTATTATCTCTTAAAATTAACACTAAAAATACTAGTATATACATACATTCACGCCTGTTTCCCCGAAGGGTAAGCAGAGGCATATTATACGCCCACACTTCGCCAATGATATAGTCGGTCCCACGTAATAGGTGGCGAGCCTATTGCCGCTTACCGGGCACGATTATGTTCGCCAGAGCCTCGTCCGTTGATCGGCAGGTGCACCACTTGCAGGTGAGGTTGGCTTGGACTTTTTAGGACTTGGTAGGATCCCTATACACCATATATAAAATACTAGTCCAGGTCTATTATTTCCTATTATACTTAAGGGCTTATAAGGGCCGAAGCTGCTGTTGAAGAAAATATTGTGATAAGAATTGAGAAAGGTATGCTTAGATTGTTTGGTCATGTTGAGAGGATGAAAGTCATTTATGATGGACAAGTGAATGGAAGTGTTGGGAGGGAAAGACCACGTAAGACCTTCCATGACCAAATCCAGAAAGGTTTAGAGTAAGGACAGGTAAAAAGTACCCTAAACCGACGGGCGCGTATGAGAAGGTTAAGGAGTGTAAATGAAGCTAAAAGGGTGTGCCAAGAGCAAGTGGAAAGATGTGAACTTTGCCTACCCCTACGGGAAAGAGGCGTGACATAGTGTATGTATAGTTTTAGTAATTCTAAGTAAGACTAAGTTTAAGGTAAATTGAGTTAGTCATATTAATAGTCATTAAGCAATAGAAGTAAGCATATATTTGCAAAAGTGTAAAACTACTGTAAATGTTTATGAGTGTTCTAGATTATTTTTATAACGGAACAAGCCTTTAAGTACCTAGTGCTTTACATAGTGGGATACAGCAACGGCTCGGTTAGTTTGAAATTTGCTGTAGCTACTAATATTACTGTACCTACATGATTAGATACAAATTAATGATTACTAACGTAGTACACAAGAACCTGTGGCTTTGACTGAATACAATTGCATTCTTAACCAGTTTAATAAAAGATTCCCCGGTCCCCTAGTACACTTAAAATCTTATTCGAACATCACTCGTTTGCCGCCTCATTGATTCAAAAATGTTAATTAAAATAAGCTACGTCATAAAAAATACGTACCTTCTGAAAGCAAATGGAAAAATAACTTCATGCTTCTGGTTTAATTATCTCAAACAAAATTTCTCCGAAATATCGTAAATTAAAAAGTATCGTAGATATATTTGAATGCGTACAAAAATTGCTGAATAACGATTTTTTTAATATCCAGTATTAAATACCGTTGTACAGTTTACCACAGGGATTAACTGTGCTTATAATTGTAACACTCTTAAGGCTCTATAATAAGACTCAAATCTTAAGGTGTCCCGGCTGGCATGGAACACACTGTACATCCAATAAGTACTTTTACTTCGACTTTCTCCACAAGAAAGCTTAATCTTGATAAGCTTCTCGTACTTTCAATACTTTCGCTCGATGACAGACAGACATACTTGTGTAATAAATCTGTGTTAAAATATAGCTGTCATTCTGACAGATACGTGTCTATATTGACAGTGACAGCTGATACCACATCTGCGGGGTCGAAGCTTGCAGGATGTGCAGCCTATATTTGGAGTTGCAGGCTCAAGCTTATATAAAGCCTAAGCCTGTAAATTTTTGTGTCTTTATTGCAGTTGTTAATTATTGTTATTTTTATTATGTCATCATTTGGTTTTCTTTCCCATATACATATTTATTCATGTGTAACATTAGGTTAAAGGTGGCGGTATTCTTGTTTTTGTGATTTAAATTGAATATAGTACTTTGTGTGTAATTTTATTTTTTCAAAAATTATTACTAGTTTAAGTTTTATTAATGCCACTGCGTCATGAGGTGTTGCTTGAAAACCAGCGCAGTGATAACAATGTTGCGTTGTTATAGCTGCATTACGCTGAAGCAATACCTTTTGACTGCACAATTTCAGTTTTGTGAAACTCAACAATTGTTATGTACCTACTTGTGCAGTTAATAAACAAATCTTTCTTTCTTTCTTTCTTTCTATATTTGCACTTATCATTCCGTCTGGTTTAATTTTATTATTATGTTACAAGATACTCAAGTATGTAACTCAGTTATGTTGCTATCTCGTTTTTGTTACAATGAAATACTGCAAATATATACGTACGTGTAAAAATTACTCAATTTAGTCGGCGACTTGTTCTGACAAGCGACTTGATCATTAAAGCATTTATGAACGTCAGCTTAAAACTAGTGCGTCTTATTACTGCTGGCAAGAACTTGTAGAGAAGAATTGGGAAAGATACTTTTCCTGTCATCATCATATCAGCCTCATAAAGTCCACTGCTCAGATCTCAGTATAGTCCCACATATTTACTGAGGACTCAAGGGGTTTAGGGGGAGGGCATCTCATTCACCATTTATCATCTTTATCAACACTCATTCACATTTACTATGTTTTATATATTATTAATATATCTCTTACTTGACAAAAAATCTTAAATGTGCCAAACGCACGAAGCCATTATTTCAAACATAAAAAAACTGCTGAACATTGGCCTCCCCAATCGATTACATTCTATTAATAGTGACTACCCCCGTATTTACCAATAATCACCACGCTGGGCAGGCGAGTTGGTGCTCGCAGTTCCGGCCTATACGCAGCATGACGCTGCTGCCCATCCGGTATTATTTCTCTTCGTCGACTCTTACGACTCCCCGTGAGATGAGAGGGGCTGGCACCATTCTAGGCGGGTACCAATTCAAAACTAAGTTTTATTTGAATAACTGAACTACGTAAATGTAAATCTACTTTTTTACCAAAGGTCGATGTGAAGTATTTACCGCTGGGTACCGTATGTGGTTTGGAATTACTCGATGTAGTCCCATTCTAGGCCGGATACCACTAGCCGCTAGCCATGTATTATATTTACTATGCAATGAAAGCGGCAGTTAAAACGCCATAACGTATTATTTGATCCCCCTTTCAAATCCGAACACTTATGTTAATAACGTCGTAAAATTAACAGCTTTTTTAAGCAGTCAAATCACACTTAATGGTTTTATAGCTATTTACATCATCTGAGATTTTAAGGGTGTTTATAGAGTCTATTTTTGTTTCCAAGTTAAAGTCTTAGGTTTAAAGTATATTTATTTTCTCATTAAAAACCATACAGTCACTTATATGAGAAATTTACTATAAATGTGGGTAAGAATAAGTCTGTCAAGTAAATATGAAATAAAATAATATAAATTGGGAACAGTCTACCTGGGCAGTGTACTTACTTAGCATATGAACCATAACACATTTCATACCATAACATAACTTTTAAAGTAACGTATATATGTGTTAATTCTGCTTATTACTTCGCACGAAACTATGGCTATCTTGCCGACTTAATTTCTATCAACAGGACGCCACACCTGTCTGCGCGAATCCGCACTGGTTCTTCGGTAGACATTAATTAGTCTAACTTGGGTCTGTCAGAAGATGCTCATGCCTAGTAGATGGATGTTAAATAAATATTTTCTGACAATTACACCAATTGAACTTGTGTTATTAATACAAACGGATAAACACAAGATAAACATAAACACTTTTTCTTTTGTAAATACATAATTAATATACATAGGAAAACACCCAGACCATAACAAATAATCATGTTCATGCACACAAAGATTTGCCCTGAGTGGGAATCGTACCCACGACTTTAAGAGCGGAGAGCGGATACTCTCGCCGCCATACCATATCGGTCGTCAAATTAATGGTTCATTCTCAGAGAAACACGCTTAGACTTAATATACTTTACAGTATGCGTTTCTGAATACTTTTAAGGGGCAGCCCTGTACTATGTAACTTTCTTGACTATGATGAAAGTACTACATTATTCTTTACGGTTTCGAAGAAAACTTTACAATTAATTATCTAGATGTCTTGATGCTGTCATACAGAACATTCTTCTCGAAGCAGACTCCCTCCCCCGAAGTACCGCTTCTAGCTTTACCTGACGTTCACAAGTTCTTCTGTATGAACCCAGCTTGAATAAAGAACTTTTAATAATATGAAGTAGTTTTTTGCTTTGGGTTTTTTAATGCATGATCGTTATTGGTAATGTACATGCTGAAACTTCTATTTAAAAGAGTGTTATGCAAAACGAATTGTCGAAAATAAGCCCGTTAAGTAATATATACATATAATAATATAACCGTGACACAGTACTACACGAACCTAATACCACAAGGCTGCCGAATATCTGGTGAAATCAAAGCAAGTGCCTGCCTTCGTTTCGTCGAGAATGTTGGAAGAAACTTAACCTTTTAGGGTGAAACGAGAGACACACGTTTGCACGAGCAGACTCGCGGGGTTTCGGTAGGTTTTTTCTCTTTTGCCATTAGTGTGCTGCTTTCAACCAGCTCCTAAATTTCATGTATATTTCGAAACTAGAAGGATGTAGGTTCAAATCCCATAGCTTTGTTTGGAGGCAGTACTTTTTCTATGTTAAATACAATTTTGCTCACCTTGTACCCCTCAGAAATCACTTGCTACGACCTGGGCACAGACTCTGAACTTTATCCTCGCTCATTAGCCTTCTGATACACTCCCGTCGGTTTAGTTTTCACTTTTGAGGCTTGCTATGTTTGTTTGTTGTACCAACATATAAGTAGCTTAAAAGTCGAACACATAAGCCATGACGGGCTTGAAAGTAAATATGATATATAACTTCCTAAAGTACTGCGCTTTATAAAGAGCTAACTGAACTATTATATTAACGTAATCAATAATATTGGCTTAATTAAAAATCTATTTTGAATTCGCAACTGTATTCTAAGCACCAGGTCCGTAGTTTGGTCCTTCTTGGGTCCCAAGATTATCAAGTTTTGTAAGTTAGTATTTGATCTTCTGGTAATATTCTAGTTAAAGCCACATCGAGTTCAGCTAGTTGCGGTTTAGGAAAACACACGATAAATTGTTATTCTTTCTTAAATCCGTTCGTCATCATTATTTTTAGCAACAAGAAATCCACTGCTGAACGTAGGCCCTCTTTTGCTCATGTGTCCATCTATCCACCGGCTATTCGCCGCTTAAACAATCGTCGTCCATCGGAAAGAAATGTCTGTATTAACAAGCTGTACCTAACTTGATTTTTATATCTAAGTACTATTTCTTTTCCTTATTGCGTGAACTTGAACTGTCGTGCGTTACAGTATGCACCTCATATTATTCTCATCTAAATATTATCCACCATAAAAGTTATGATAATTCTTATGTTAACATGTAATGAGTTGTAGCTGTTGAAAGCTGTAGGCTTCATAAGTCTCTGGCGATTAAAGTTTTTTGGATGCAAATAGAGGTTTAGTTCTGGCTGCTACAACTAAGATACCGCTTATATAAAATTGTAGGCTTTGTTAATATAAAACAACATAATATCCAATAACAGAAAGCGTATTAATTTTTTAGTGCCTCCCCAAACCAATGATATTAAACATTGCGTGCTACACGCTACGTCTGCCCCGTCTCGAATTGACTGGGAATATTCCAGTGTGATCCGGATTTGACCAGTTTTATGCGAATTTTATTTATTTTATTTTACTGACTAGGCATGATGGCTTCAACCTCCTATAAAATTTATATAAGTCAATTCTATTATATAAATTTTCTATATACTAGCATGTCTTGTAACGTTTACCAGCATATTGAAAAATTGCTAGAAGAGATATAATTACTTCCAGCTATAAAGTATATTTATATCAGTACTAATTACTACTAAGTATACACATAAATAATGTATGACTAGACGAGAATAGCAGTAAGCCTCTAAGACTTGACATGTCTTGTCGAATATAATTATACAAAAGGTCGTTTAAATTGTTGTAAATAAATCGCTAAGAAATTATTTGAATTTGAACAAAATTTCAAAGTTACAAGTTTGGTTTCCTCACAGGACACACATAAAGTTTGTATGCTGGAACACGGTTATTGTAAGAATGTTTTTGGAGGCAGAAGTATAATAAAATAATTATGCTTATTCGCGATAGGACCCACATTATAAGCTTTGCTTAGTTTTAGGTTAAGATGCGCTGTTTAATAACATTAATTATGTGAGTTACAACCATGACATGTATTTGCAGTCTTCTGTCAGTGTATTTTTTTCAAGACATCAACCTGTTTATTAGATATAATAAGACAATATGTTCCTCTCAACAAGTTTATTATCATCTCATCAAGTTACAATCAGTACAGCTTGTCATATAACTGCGCTTGTCACTTTATTACTTTCATTGCTTAAGTTAATATAGTTGGTAATTTCACTAACTAAATAATACACGAAACCCGCGAAATTCGTATCGTGTGAAGCGCTATATGCAGCAGATCTACCGCTGCGGTTGTCTATATGTAAATACCAACCCCGAAGTCCTCTGAAACTTGGAGAACTATCATCAAAGCTAAGCCTCTCTCATCGCTCTTTGACTATCGTTAGCTTGGAATAACCTAAAAGGTAATCCTCTCCTAAGGTGGATCAAAATTTGTACAAATATTTGTTTGCATGAACTCGAACATTTACCTTGGTTTGAGTATCTCAAACACGGTCAATGTATTTATGTAAGTATATTTATTTGATATCTAATGCCCGTGGCTCTGTTTAGTTCGCTGCGGGGAATGAATGATCTAGAATACCTGCCACAAAATTTTCTCGAATGCGGGGACTCTCGGGTTAGATTTCTACACAGCAAAAAGTTGTATCCAGGATTTAATAAGCTTTGTCTTGAATTGTACTTAAGTACTTATGTTTTTACAATAGAACATTGTAATTGTTTATCCGTTGTCTTTTAACCTATGCTTAATTTAAGTTTAAGTAAGTATAGTATTTAAGTCAATTTACTTATACTTCTATAATCATGTTTGTTTATTACCATTACTCAAATTAATTGCTATATTATCTACGTCACCAATGTTAATAATACCAAAATATTATCTACCCTCATAAGGTAAATTTTAGATCGTCAACAAAGTCTATTTTCGTAATGTTAACTTGGCTACTCAGAATATTGTAATGCTGAGCTTCCAAAACTGAAGTTACAACTAGTTAACGTGCTTTTAACTTACAAAGCTAAGAAACCAAAGATTCAAGAATGCTAGCTCATTTACTTAAAGTTTCGTGTATGTTTTATCACTTAGTTTCTTAGCGCCGACTTACTATTAAAGCGCTTATAATAACGCCTAACTTTGCAAGACCTTAAAAAAAGTTAATAAGTAGTTAAAAGATTTTGTGATAAATAAATAACAATTCAGAAAGCTAAGAAACCAAAGATTCAAGAATGCTAGCTTATTTACTTAAAGTTTCGTGTAAGTTTTACCACTTAGTTTCTTAGCGCCGACTTATTATTAAGGCGCTTATTATAACGCCTAACTTTTCAAGAACTTAAAAAAAGTTAATAGTTAAAAGATTTTGTGATAAAAAATCAAAATTCAGAAACGAGAGAAAATTAAAGGAGGAGAAATGTTGAATCTGAAAATTATACAAGCCACTATTTATGTATCGTTTTTTATGATGTGAGGTAGGCATATTGTAGATACGCGGTTTTGAGAAATGTCTAGGCAGAATGTGGCGCAAGTCAGGAAACGTAGAAGACATAATTATATTACGAGACGGCACTGAAAATTTCGGGAATCAAGGAAGTGACACAACATTACTATTTAAAAATGTATTTATTGCTTTTCGAAGTATTCCCCGCGAAATTTGACACATTATTCCATACGATGGAACCAATCGTTAAAGCAACCATTCCATTCGGAAGTAGGGAACTCCAAAATTGCCGTTTTGTAGGCGTCCACAGCTTCTTCAGGTGATGAAAATCTCTGACCACGCAATTTATTTTTTATTTAAGGGAATGATAGACATCATTAGGGCTTCGGTCGGGGCTGTACGGCGGATTTGTCTAATAATTATATGTTTTCTTGTTCTAAAAACTCTTCTATTTTGTGCGCGGTGTGAGAACTTTCATTGTCGTGGTGGAGAATGATGCGGCGATAGCAGTTCTCTTTACGAAGTTCAGAAAAGACCTGTGGCAAACAAATGCTAGCATACCATTCTACATTAAGCGTTCTTTGTATCTCAAGAGGAATAGTCGCAACATGGCCAATTTTGGAGACAAAAGTGTTCATGACAGCCGGGACCAATGGCTTAACGTGCTTTCCGAGGCACTGTGCAAGCGATAATTACACACATAACTTCGAAAAATCATAGGTGCACCACCAGGGTTTGGACCCGAGACCCTCTGAATTTAAAGGCAAGGGGTCTCGCCACTGGGCTATCGTCGCTCTATCGTAGGTATAGCTTTTACTATGCTTTAAAGCCCAAAAGATACATCTGGTACATTTATTCCTATGGATTATTACGTCCCAAGCAAGCCTGTTGCGTTTTGTTTATGCCCATCCATTACTTTACGACCTTGTGGCCCCTCTAAGTGATGAAAACGTAATAAAACGCAAAAGTAGATAGATACCCGTTTGATGGATCACGAAGGCACCATAAATTCAACAAGTTTTCTTTGAACGTTGGAAAATAGTAATATACTAGTGCGGTGTACGCTGTTTTGTCTGTGGTAGCCACAAGAACAGAGCTTTAAAGGATAGTTAATTATATCGAAGATGATGTAAGGTAGTAACATGATCCAAGGCGTGCATTACTTAATACGAGCTTAAGGCCGTTTTAGGGTAAGTTTTTATTTGACTTAAGCAAAATTTGTTTATTTTTTAAATAATGGCTTCGTGTCTTTAGCACATTTCGCCAGTGTCCAATAAAGGATATATTAATAATATTTATTTCATTTTACATGAGAATGAGTGAGAAGTGATAAAGATGAGAAATGGTAAATGAGATGCCCTCCTCCTAATCCCATTGAGTCCTCAGTAAAGATGTGGGACGAACACTGAGATCTCACATGGACTTCTTGAGAGAATTTGAAAAGTCATATTGCACTATTTTGTTTCATTCACCAACACTCATGTTCGTTCATGAACACTTAACGGTTAATAATCCACTGTTATTTATTACACATTAATGTTCGTAATGTGACAAAAATTAGAAGAGTAAACGAAACTGCAGACATGACGCTTCGCTATCCCGCCAAGAAGTCTAAATTTGATTTAAAATCGAATGTTGTCAGTCATTTGTTTGAAGTTGAGAGGGACAGCACGAGAGGGATACGGAAAATATTTATTTATTTGTTTAATATTTTTTTTATCTATACCTACTTATCTCCACTCCGTATCGATCGTCTATATTTGTAGGAGGTTGTATCCAGTTTGGCGCAGGTCACGTGGGTGGCTTAATGTACAAGCTATTTTTGTCTCAGATATTTCGAGTTCTTTGTTCTTTCAGAAACTTTACCCGTGCAAGTTAATTTCAGTTATAAAATACAAGTAGGTACATCTAAATTAAAGATAATGTAATTTAAATTTAAATTCATATACTCGTAAATGAATAAAAACCATTATGACAAAAGTTACATATTTTGTTGGCAACACTGTCTTAAACAGAGTTGATTCGGGCTTTTTTGATAGGCTTTTTACTAATTGATATAGGAAGCTGCAGAAATAGGTACAAAAACCGATTTTAGGCTTAATCAAAAGCCTTTTTTTCAATCGAACAACAAAACATCAATGGTAGGGCTAATTAATTTATATTTAGTTACCGGTTTCTATCTTCCACTTTTAAACAAAGTGTGCTGTAGTTCACGGAAGTTATGGAGAACTAATAAGCGTGTCAGGATAAAAAAACATCAAACCAAATATGACCTTTAACCAATTTGAGCTAGTACAAACTAATTTTGTCTGAAATCAGTTTTGCCCGGTAACACATATAAATCGACAGAGCGACGTGAAAGAACCCGCGGGCAACAAGTGATCAATAATCGTATCGAAATTTGGAAACAATAACGAACTTTTGTCGCCATTCAAGGCTTTTTCGGATCACTGAGTATTGGAAATCGAATTTAGGAAATACTTCAAATATTTTGTTTTCTCATTATTGCGTTTGAACGTAGGGTTTCGAACGATTGTTGTCAACAATACTTTTAAAACTGTATTTCAGACTTATATGTTGTTGATTTTGTTTTTATTTATATAAAAGTACACTCGCGAGCAACTAAATCGATTCAACTGCTAACTATACATTCAAACATTGTTTTAAGTAAAAGTATACATCATTGAAATAAAAACAATCTCATTTAAAAGCTTGAAACTTAAACACTTAAGTTACAAGTTGTAATGTATACTTTTACTTAAACGATGTAGTAGATTCGAGATGAGATGGAGAAGATTCATCAACATCTCCAACATCTCCCTTTAAAAACGTCTCCACAAATTGAGGCCTTTCACATAACAAGGTGCGAAAGGTTTGTACACCACTACGCCTACCCATTGCGAATGTGCAAAACAATATGCTAGTGGTCTTGCTGTTAGAAGTATAAAGCCGCCCAATAGGGTATCTAACTCAAGTGTGTCTCCGGTAGCACGCAAGTTGTCGATGTCGATTACCACAAACGCCCACGAGTCAAAGAATTAATTACTCTGAACTCTGCTTTAATTCCCTTTTCGTTTCGACCTCTTTGTTTCATAGAACTACAAACGCGTTATTCTGTAGACTATTTCTAAGACGTGCACCTTATGTTTGTTGACACGCCTGCTGACACTAATTGCAGTGCCAATCAAGAAATATCCCAATTAGCAGCGCACTGCACTCGTCACTCTTGAGACATCAGTTGTCAAGTGATATTAGTAGCTGCAGCAGGCTCCAAATGGCATAAGAAAACGCGTGAAGTGATGTTTTCCTGCAGATTAATATAAAGACAACTACCTCCTGGTAAATAATAGAATCTTCGGTCATAGCCGATCGGTGGCAATATTATTCGATCAGCAAGCCGTAGTTTAAACGTCTATTTGTCTGTGAATTGCGTCGTTATGTTATTAGAATGGTTTATAAGGAGACTAGTAAATAAATGTATTTTTCAGAAATCTTTACAGAAGATATTGCTTCCTCGTGCAAAACGTCTTTGTTCGACATCTACGGAAGCTAGGCTAACAGAGAACTATGTCATTGAGAATTCATTTTCATTATGCAAAAATAATCACATTATGTTAAATTACTTTATTTAATTAGATATGTGACTAACATGAGTAGATAACCAAAGTTTTTAACACAAATATGACACGTTAACTGACAAGAATCCAATTACAGCCGCTCCCGCTAAATTAGCGGCCATTTTGTGGATATGACAGCTCACGCAAGATGGCGGGAGTGCCGTTAAAACTGATGTATGGACGTTATTAAATTATTCTGCAAATAGGTCAGTAGGTGTTGCGTGAAGTTTTTAATAAATTAGGGACATAATAAATTTAGTTCTGTTAACATCATCGTTAAATTAATTATGAATGTCACGTGATCAGTGTGAATATTTAGGACTTTATATGTTTTTTATAGCAGATAATTTTGAGGTTATGCGGTGTCGCAAAATGAATCACAGGGAGTTTATAGATGCAGAAAGCGTAGGATTATAATTAAGCTATCATTATGGATTATATGAACTAAATGACAAGTCAATAGCTCTGTAGGGCAACGTACGAAAACAAGATAATTTAAATAAAATTCGTGAAATCATTAAAGACGAAATTCATTGTACCTTTTGCAAATTAACTAATGGAATCTGTATTCAGTATTAATAATAGCAATAAAAACAATCTACTAAATAATATCTAACAAAAGTTCGAGAGTTTTGTTTGGCATTACAAAATTAAAATATCTTTTTTTATTTAATAATAAGTACTTTCTTTGCTCTCAACACTTAAGTAAACACATATTTAAATTTTCTCCAATGAGTGGCAAAATTGTAGCGGTAAGATAATTTGCCAATATTTGGTTCTTTTCTACATAAGCCATACAAAACTTAATTTGCAATGTCTTAAAGATGTCACATGTTGAAAGTCATACATTCAAAAATATTATCAACATGGAAGCACTGATGTATGGACAGTATTTCCATAACGCCTCTATGATATATGCATTTAATATGTGCCTGATGAAATATTAACATTTTGTCATTACATTTACGTCACGATTTAGCGGTAAATGCCATCGTTGTGTGAGGATAAAGGTTATTAATTGGTGATTCATCTTGTTTGAATACAGTTTTGTACATATGTATATTTGTCATTTTACACCAAATATTCTACTGAATTATTAATTCGACTGACTGCCTTGCTGGATTTTTTCTTGAATTCTAACAGCAGGACGCCATACACTTGCCTCCGCCAATCCGCACTGGGTCAGCGTGGTGGAGTATGACCCAATACCCTCACACCTTGATATTTGTGAGGAGGCTCGAACTCAATAGTGGGACGTTAAAGGGCTGTGATGATGATGATGATGTATAGGGTGTATGGATCGTACTAAGATCTGAGGAGCCCAAGCCAACCTCACCTGCATGTGGTGCACCTGCCGAGCATCGCACGAGGCTCTGGCGACATAAAAGGTCCCGGTAAGCGGCAATAGGCTCAGCCCCTATTACGTCGGACCACCAATATTACTGGCGAATTGTGGGCGTATAATATTCCTCTGCCCATCCTTCGGGGAATCAGGCGTGATATTATGTATGTAACTTAACTCTTTAGTGCATTGAAAAATAAAGCCACTGATTAAACTGTAAGCTTCCCTGAAACACTAACATTCGTCCACAGGTAGCTTAGAACTATTATCAATTTACGAGTCGAAAACTTTTCCATTTACTACTTTAATACTGTTAATGCTTGTCAACATGTGGTACGGTCAGCAACGACAAAAAGAAAATTTTAATCAAAATTTCATTACTTAACATAAAAATAGTGCCTTACTTATAACAAGTAAAGTTCCTAAATCTATCTACCTCAATTAAAGTACAATAGGCTCGACAATAACCTTAAGCTGATGACATTGAATAAATTCAAAGTACATTTAAAAAAATGGCTTGTTGATAAATGGTTTATTCAGTGAGTGAATATTTTGAACAATAAATTTATGTTTGTTTTATTAGAATCCTCTAATTATATTTTTGCATACCAGTTACTGGTGAAATATGCGAACTGTATTAAATTTTAAGAACATGTACCATATTTTATGTGAAATAAAAAGTCTTTGTCTTTGTCAAAAACTTAATATGTTCTTATAATGATTGTATTAATGTGGCAAATAGACAACCAGATTCTATTCTGATTTCATCGCCGTGATCATTATACTTTGAGCCAGTTAAGCGCTGGTTTCGAGACACAGTTAGTAGAAGTTTCTATTCATAACACCTTGGTCAGTGCAAACAGTGCCGACTACCCAGCTCAATTACTATCACAGATGTATAGTTACCAAGCATCAGGGAGTCGCTCGATCTCAAATATCGCTTGGGACTAAGAATAAATTTTATAAATACTTTTAAACGACATCATGAAACGTTTGGTCAATAAACGTTTGGTAATACTCTTTCCAATAACTATAATAATAAAAGAGCCTAAGTGACAAGTGTGCTTAGAAGAGAAATTAGTGCAGCATCTCTAGTGATCATACAATTATTATTTGATAAACACAAACATTGACACCCATTATTCGACACCATAACACCAATTTAACTCGCAGAAATCTTATTTATATATGTAATAGATCTAAAAAGGATCAAAACATAGACCCATATATAAAAAATAAATAATTATTTCTGACACTTACACCATTTATTTAGTTCCAAGATAAGTATCATTAAGAACTTGTGTTATGGATACTAAATAACGGATAAACATACATAAATACAATTTTTTTTGTAAATACATACTTAATATACATAGGAAAACACTAAAATACATAATACTTAAACATAGATAATACTTACAAACATATAAATAAGAAAAAATATACAATCTTAATATTTTTGCTGCCTCTACTTTTCGTGTGGAATTGCGTCATCGCAAACTCCCTAATGGTTGACGCTCCTCCAGGACAGGTGGAAAAGGGTGAGGTGTTTCTAAGGTGTGGTTGCGTACTATGATGTTGTACCCACACAATATAATAGGTAGAACTAGTTAGTAGCTTTGAGCTAGTAAGTCGTATTTACTAGCGGTCGCCGACCGACCCTAGTTTATTATGAAAGTGTGTAAATATTCATACATTTTACTTGCTTCGAAAAATTCATCTGGAAGTATGAATAAATATATTATTTTTTTGTTTTAAATCGAGACAAATAGGCCCGTGGAAAAAGGGGCGTCTACTTACTATTTTGGAACGAAAATGATGTAATTAGGCAAATTATGTAATAAACAACTAATCAAACGAATAGTTCTTTACAAGTAGATATTCTCGTAATAATAACAATATTTTACGTATAAAAGACAAAAGCCTTATATGGTTTTAATTACAGTAGATCTCGCTACCTCTTTTATGAAAACAAGTGAATGCACTCTCGTGAATTTTACTCAGAGGTAATTTTACTACTGCGTATAAGATATATTAGGTTATATTTCAGCACACATATATGAACAAACTTTTAAGCTTGTTGTATAAAAAAACTTTAAACATATTTCTCACTTTAGTAGCTTTTTCATTTGGTTTCATCTTATTTTATTATGACATCCTAGCATTGTTTGAGCATTGAGCTTAGGGCCCAGGGTCTGCTACTAACCAGATATGGCTGAATTGCTCTTATTACATGAAACGACTGCTGTCTGACAAAGGTATTCCAGAGGGAAATATCATTCTATGGTTAAACCAGCTGCACTGACTTCCTAATAACGACTGCCATAGATGTTCATGCCAGCCGGGACCAACTGCTTAACGTGCTTTCCGAGGCACAAAGCAAGCGATAATTACACATATAACTTTGAAAAGTAATAGGTTTTGAACCCGAGACCCTCTGAATCGGAAGTCTATGAGTCTCGTCACTAGTCTTTCGCCCTTTGCGATATTTTATTATACATGCGATTGCCGTTTTATATTTCAAAAGTTCTGAACTTTGTAAAACGTTTTATTTTATCTTACTTGAAGCATAAAAGTGAAACGGGTATTAAGCTATTGTGTGTTTGAAGAAGGTCCCTTTAGCGTTACTTCATTGATTACGGTTTCTAAAGAACGTTCGGAACTAATTATCTAATTGCAATTGAGTAAATTGTAATGGCAGAACGTAGAACCTAGCCGAATGAAGAAAAAAAGTCACATCTAGAGAACGTGTTATCTAAAAAAATGGCAGAGTACTGAGGTTTACAAATATATTTATTATCTTTATCGCACTGAGCCAAATCAATCTTGAGTCTTATTTATCGTCATAATTTGGGGAGCTTGTTCTAATCTATAATGTCTCTTTTTTTAGGTCTGTGAATCATATATGTATATTACAATTATCTTACCTTATGAGACGATTTCCTTTAAGAAATAATTAACTCGTCAAACCACTGAGCTACCTGGTACTCCTATGGACGCGTTATATTTTTCTAATATTTTATTATTTGCGTTTTAAGCCCCCGTTATTACCTCACTATGGAAGTTAAGACTACCAAAATTATCGAAGGAACACTGTTACAAGTATTTTACAACCAACAAAGACGAAATCTCTTTTTATAATTCATTAAGATAATTATATTTTTTGCATTTACACTGCTATACATAGATCTGGAAAAAAATTCACGTTAAAAATTTCGTTAATTTTCTACAACTTGTTTATGGAGGCTTACCCATAGGCTTTTAAAAGTTAAATTCACACAAGTTAGATCATTGGATCAGCTATTAGCCCTTTAAATTCAATAGAACAAAAAAGATTTCGTTATTTTAGTGACATTGTGGGTTAAAATAGTATGTTTAATAATCATATAAAGTACGGACAAGAGAAACAGAGTTCAGCGAATGAGTAATTAAGTAAGCTAAGGTAAACAATTTTTTGTACCGTGTCGCATTAAGTTGTGGTTATCTTTTAGCGGAACACAATATTGTGTCTCGCATCGTACTTACTGTATAGAAGTTCCTCAAAGCACGTGTTTGACCAGTTAACTACTATTAATTCGTAGAACATTCAGTTTAATTAAGCTTACACAAGAAATATAATCATCACTACCTATAAAGCTAAGTCGGTCTCCGCTGTCTATCTGCCCCACTGTTTAGATCTTCTAAACTATGCAATGGGTTTTTATGCGGTTTTTTTAATAGATAGAGCGATTCATAGGGAAGGTTTATATGTTTTTATATGTTGGTCACGCGGACGAAGTCGGGAGTAACTGCTAGTATATAAATAAATATACTTGGTCATCTCACACAAAGCCTTTATTTAGTCTCTAACTATGCAAAGCTTGTACAAAAGCGAAAAATATATTTTTTTGCAGCATTCAATATCGATTAAAAATAGAAAGCACCAAATGTGCACATAAATATTTGTCCTATCTAGGAATCGAAGTCACGATCTCAGGAACGAACTGTAGGTATTTACTTCAAATTGCCTGTCTAAAATATATGGAAAGAAACACTGCATAAATCAATTCAATTTAACTTTATTACCATTGACATAAAGTTTCTATTGTTACATTTTCTAAACTTTTTGATATGTCTATTATATAACAAAAAACATTTCTATTTCCATTTCCCTTTACATTTTTTGAAAATCCGTTTATAATGACCAAATAAATTGTATCTTATTATAATAGTCGGTCTGCATCACAGCTCGACTCGAGTTACTCATAAAATAACCAATTTTTTAAGAAAACTTTCATTTTTACTTTAAAAAGAAAAAAGGTAAATCTGGATGTTCTCTTAAAGCAACCGTGGACTCGCAAAAACAACTTGAAAATTACACGGCTATCCTTTTACAAAACTGTGTTCTAGGTACGTGGAAACTAAAATGTCCCGCATAGTAAATGGAGCTGCTGAATTTAAAATATCTTTTACATTATTTCATACTGAGAATATACTCGTACACGTCCAAAATTCACCGTGAGCGTGATGTAATATAATATCTTGAATAATATATATCATCTTCCACTAATACATTTAATAATAAAGTAGTGGGTGCTTGAGATTTCGCCCGCAGGTACTTTATTAATTTTTGAGACAAAAAAAAACCTATATTACTCATTAACACTGGCAAGTGAAAATCTTCTTATAATTCGTTCAGCTGTTTTGGAGACTACCTACAACAAACACACAGGCAGGCAATTTAATTTTATATTGTTAAGACTTATTTAGTTAAATATATATTTTTTTTAATTTTTTATTAATTATTTCCCAAAATGAGTATCATGAAAAACATACTTAATACATATAGAAAAACAACCAACCCTTAACGCCTAATGCGATGAATTTTAACAATTTCATCTAGATATAAATTTTGTGAGTTCTATGTGTTAGGCGGTACGACAGAATCAATTAAAATCCATTTTGTCAATATCGATTACCAGCAAGTTAGGCGGGACGGCCCCTGAACCAATCTTCATGTTCATTTATTTATTTATTCAATCTTACAATGTAGGTCAGATCAAGTCCAACACACCCACAAGTCACAATAGGTGAACTAATAATAACATAAACCAATAATTTTTGAAAATAAAATTAACATTTGGTACACATTTGGTTTGTTGGCTATTCCTATGGCAAAATAGGTAAATTTTCATATAACTTATTTGTATAGAATGTTGTAATAATTTTAGCTCATTTATTCTAATCTAGGGCCTAATATCACAACTCATTGAAAAGTTTGTAATGTGTATTGATGTACGTAGGCGTAACGAAGGGACGCTTGTATTTCGCCATTGTTGCGTATGGTGATATATTTTTATAAAGATTACATTATATTAGGTTTTATTTTACTAATATTGTTTTCTTCTACTTACGCGATTATACATTGAAAATGAAACACATTTACGAATTTTAAATCGCAATTTTAACCCGACGTTTCGAATTCTTCACAATTAGTCGTGGTCATATCGAAACTAAAATACAAGCTACAAATATAAAACAGTTACAAATATAAAACTACCGCCATTGAAACATTAATTTTAACATACGTGACGTGATATTTAAATATATATCATCATATCCTAGCATTATCCCGCTTGCCTAGACTTAAGCTTAGGGCCTAGGGTCTGCTCACTGGTTCAACCAGATTTGACGGAATTTCAGTTATTACGAGCGACTGCCATCTGACCGCTGCAAAACACCATAATAACGCCTGCCATAGAGGTTCATGACAGCTGGGACCAACGGCTTAACGTGCTTTCCGAGGCACGGAGCTAGCGATAACTACGCACATACTTTCGAAAAGTCAGAGGTCCTCTAAATAAATCTCCCCTCCCCTCTAAATTTAAAGGCCACTGGGCTACCGCCGCTTTTTAAATATATATAATAGTTAAAATCAAATGATTAAGCGTTCCGTTAGCATGTAGTAAGCTTAAAGCTTCTATAACGAGCAGGTTCACGTACGTACGTAATATAGGCAAGGTTTAAATTTGGTGTCCACAGATTCTTTGACCGAACGTTGAACCTGTACTACGACCTATTCAATCGCGGTAAAAGCATCTTGTCTGACTCTTTAAGCCAGACCTGCAACCGCATCAATGAAACACAATTAACATACCTCTACGTATATAGATTTTCTAGTATGTATAAAAGACCATTGAGTTCAATGTAGTAATGTATTAAGTGTTAAATAAGTATAATTAGTTGAAGTTATAATTAATAATAAATGTAATCTAGACAGCCAGGTAGTTCGTTATGTTGTCCATAACCGCCAAAATTTGATATTAGCCTTATGAATGAGTTTATGGTTAGGCAATAAAAACAAGAATAAACTAAACAATTGTAGTCGAGTACTACAAGTTATAGATAGATGTTATAAGTGCCACTGTTAAAGAAGTGATTATTCAAACTAACTGCGGGTAGTAGCTTGCCAACCTCTTCTCGAAACGAGAGCCGTCCAGAATGTAGTGAACGTAGTACCTACTTTACAAATATGTAGTTACTATGAGATCCAGTAGTATCACTTATTCGACACTCCCACAGGCTGAGATGATGATGACCCAAAGACTGAGTAAACCTCGTTGACCTTATAAAAGTACCGCAATAAGAACTGCCCACTCGGACAAACATCAATTAAGGCCAGGCTATCAATTGCACAATGTTAATGGAAGTAATTCTAGTGTTGTCGCGTTCATTCGGTTAATTAGTTTGATAGAAACGAGTGGTGTACTTAATTCATTAAAGGAGGCAGACATGCTGGCCAATGACTAACGGCTAGATAGTATAAGATACATAGATTTTCTATTGATTAAGAAATCAAACTTTATTGTTGATAAGAGTGTTTCTTCTATTGAGTAAGAAATAAATCAATATTCTTGAAAAAGAGGTTTGTGGATCTGTAAGAGTAGTCGCCGCGTCGATCTTCAATTTAAGTGGAATTAAAAATATTACAAGTGACAAAAGAAGAAAGGAAGAAAATAAATGTAATCAGTAAAAAATCAAAGTACACAAAATAAAACAAAATAAAATAATGAAGTATCATTAATCATTATGCAAGTGTAGAAAATATAAAAAAATATGTAAGATTACGCACTGTATAGGCCCAAGCCAACCTCACCTGCAAGTGGTGCACCTGCCGATCAACGGACGAGGCTCTAGCGAATATAACAGTGCCCGGTAAGCGGCAATAGGCTCGCCACCTATTACGAAGTGTGGGTGTATAATTTGCCTCTGTCTATCCCTTAAACATTAACTGGATCGCCGTCACCTTTGCTGCAGCGGGACTTCAATTGGTTTACTCTCTCGGGGACAAATTTTCTAGCATTCCTAATGATAGACAAACAGTACGTCTATGTTTATTATTGCCACTGCAAAATTAATTATATTGGAACACGTTCAGTGTACTTTATATGTTCTACAATACAAAGGGGAGTTGAGAAGTCCACTAATTGGATTCATAAATTGAAAATCAAATATGACTGACTGACAAATTATTTATTGTTGCAAAATGGTTCACAGTGAAATGTGAGGAAAGCAGGTTTGGCCAAAGCATTACTTGAAATTTATTGAACCGCTACCTGACATGTCACGTCTGGAATCGCTTCAAAAGTCATAGACAGCGGTTGATATCCTTGCTATCTGTATATACAAACTAATACATTTTACAAAGCTACAGGGTTTGTTTAGTCAAACGCGCAAAACTCGGGAAATATTGGTTCGGTTTCAATTTGTTTGTTTGTGTTGGACATTGGACAGTATTTTCGTGAAATGATTTTTTTCTCAAAAACGGGTATCAATTTTGCTTTTGAGAGCTACCGTTGCGTAAATGGTAAAAAAAGACACAAGGGATATGTCTATAAGGATTGCTCCGATATTGAAGTTGAAAAAAATAAGTCGAATGTTTATATGTTATGGTTGCCTTAACTTTAACCTGCATATGTGTGTGATAATTATATTTCTTAAATAATGCATCACTTGCGAAATTATTTTACACAGCGATTATCATATAAACATTTTGCTGGGTCAGCTAGTAACACATAAATATTAATGTTTCGGCTCTCAGCTCATTCAAGCAAAGTCTACTTCAGCCAAACTTTTGTTGGACTTAGTAGAACATGCTGACGAAGCTTTGTGCAGAGCTTCTTTGATTACCCAGGCAAAGTTCACTTGCTTGAAAGTAAAAGGGACAAGCGATGCAAAAACAAATAGCGTACAAGTGCATTGCACACTTATTTATTGACAGAATTCAATTTCCTTATATTATTCCTTTAGACTCTTAAAGGGTACGTGTTCAATATGGCAGACAATCAGGGCTCTAATTCTACTTTGTCTTATCTCTTTATCAGAAGCAGATCGTTTATTTACCTTAATTCAAGAAGTTTTTTTTTGCGCAATATATTTAACCTAGACTTGTTAAGGGTTAACGTCCTGGTATTCGAATTTTGACGACTTTAGCTCGTATTTTTTTTATTTTACTGCGAGATCAGACGTTTTTATGTATTAATAATGACTGCAGAATTGGTTAGGGAAAATCTTGATAAATACTGCAAGATTGAGGCCCTCCCTTCGCTATATGAATGCGATGCAAATGAGGTGTGTAAATTAAAGACCGGGGTTCATCGTTCACATTTGATTCGAATTGACGGACTAGTGGAAGCCCCCTCCGTTGTTTTGAATTATATACCCAGTAATTTGTCTAACGATATCCCCCTTTATCCCTTAATAGACTATCGCGACGCTGCGGTGTTTCGCATATAGAAGTCCTCTGTCATAAAGATAATCATTACCTACTTACATACATCTGACAAACAAGCATTGATACTTTCATTTTATTTTATGAATACATACTTATTGTACATAAAAAAAACACCAAGACAAATATCTATGTGCAAACAAATATTTATCCTGTGTGGAAATCTTATTCTCGTTTTTAGTAATGTTCTAATCGTTATCACTAATAATTTTATAAGTTCACATAATTTTAGGGATAAGTGTTGCTTATTCCCGCATGGAATACATACTTTATTTGATAATAATTTTAATAATTATAAGAACAATTGCTGTACTCTCATATTGTCGTGATTGGTTAAGTCGACTTTGTTGTTTATACGTTCACGGTGTTGTTGACACGTTGACTCGACTTGTTGTTGCGTCGTCGGCTGCGTATAATTTAGCAGAATCGGGCCCCCGCTTCGTAGCAGCAATGCAACGGAAATTAAATGCTCAAGTTTTCGCTCGGTTCCGTTCGTTTCGGCGTTTAGTTAGAATTGTCTATGGACCTCTCTACTCCAATAAATTGTGTTTCGGTTGGTCTGTTTATCAATGGAATGTCGTATAAATTGTTTATTGAATTCAAATCCAATTTCACTATTGACTTTTAATTTGTTAAGTTACAAGAGGATTAGTATTTAACTAAGATTAGAACTCAACGATTGACTAAAAATGTGAATTTAGTCACAAACACACACACGCGCTTTATTCCAAGGGATTATTTGTAGGGTAACGTTTATTCAACACAAACTAAGCACATTAGACTTGTGGAAAAAGTCGGCATAAATTAATAAGCCATGGCTTGCGTATAAAAGGGTTTTCTTGTATATTTTTATAAACAAAAATCAACTCCAACCAAAAAAAATATTATTTGAGTTCAAAAGCAAATTTATATATCAGCCATAATATTCATATTCACCTCATTTATATATCAGCTATCTGTAAGTGAAAATCGTATCAAATTGGTACAGATGTTTCGGAGATATTATCAACAAACAGTATGACGTATAAAGAAAATAAACTGTTACATGGTACCATAATATTTTCGTAAACATTTAATAAAAAGCTTGTGTAGAAATAATAAATATATTTCACCACAATTTTAATGAAAACACAAATCTTATGTGACGATTTTCGTCATTCTATTGGAGTGTATTCTGACATTACAGATAATGTCAATGACATTCTGACTCAGAGAAAGCGAGATTCTGCGAAATTGACTTGGTGCAAAAGTGCTCAATATTTTAGTGGTTTTATTGCAAGCAGATCTGCGTCACACACCATTCTTAGGCTGCCTGTCCACTGAAGCGGAGCGAGGATGCGGAGCGGAGAAACGGACAAATATTAACCAATAAGATTTCAAGCAAGTGATGGATTAAAAATATCTTTGTAACAATTCCCGCGCTACTATAATTTCCCGAAAAATCGAGAAACTATTCAACACGACACGTGTTTCGCCCTTACACAGGGCATCTTCAGGTAAGATAGGAGCCTCAGAACAACGATGTCTTCACGACCAACGCTGAAACGAGAGTGAGCAGCTGAGCGTATTCGAGCGTATTTATACCAGACCAGAGACGAGCGTATTTATACAGATCAGAGACAACTATAAATTACATTTAAAATGTCTACATGATGAGTTGGCGAACTCTTTGCATAGAATAGAGTTTGATTTATTAGACGATAAAGCACGAGACCTGGCTTCTAAAGCTGCTCATAAAAAATACTTAACACAAGTACAGAAGTTAAGCAGGTTATCAAATGCTAGGTCTGAGGAGCAAACCAACTCACCTGTACAAAACACATATTCTCATGTTTTCCATGAACGAGTCAGAAATCTTAGTGGCACACAGTTCACACAGCCAGAGTTGTCACTTTTGGAGAAGGGTCTTAAGTACAATATTAGTCCACAGTTATCGGCCAAATCTCTTGAAACTTTAGTAGTAGATACAGAATCAGTGTTGGTTAGGAATAAGGCAGAAGATGCCGTTAAGCACCAGGCAACACTTATGTTCAAAAAAATAGTAAATTCAAAACACATTCAGCCTTCATTAGATACATACACATACAAATCCATAAAGTCTAAGATAGATCACAACAATTTAATAATTTCTAAAGCGGATAAAGGAAATACTATAGTTATTTTGGATAAAAACGACTACGAACTGAAAGTTAATAACGTTATACTGGGAGACGACTTTGAGCGTTTACCACATGATCCAACTAAGAAATTTGCATCAAATATTAAAACGGCACTAAAAAGTGCGACACACATTTCTCCTAAGTCTCTTAAAAATATTCTTCCAATGAATCCAAGAACCCCATTATTATATGGATTGCCGAAAATACATAAAGATGATATACCAGTTCGGCCTGTAGTTTCTTACATAGGTGCACCGGCATATAAACTTTCAAAGCATTTAAATACTCTTTTAAAAACAAAATCTTCATTTAACCCACTTTATTCTTTAAAAAATAGTTTAGATTTAGTAAATAGAATAAAAGACATTGAGTTGCCAAGATCTGCTAAGTTAGTGTCTTTAGATGTCGAAAGCCTCTTCACTAATGTACCGTATGAAGAGTGTTTAAAAATACTGGAAAGCCTTTTTGAGAGAAAATGTACACATCCGGGAGAAATGGGTGATTTAATTCATTTAACTAGACTTTGTATGGAACAAAACTATTTCAGGTTTAATGACCACTTTTACAAACAGAAAGAAGGTTTGGCTATGGGTTCCCCCCTCTCTCCGTTAATGGCTGATATTTTTATGGATAACTTTGAGAATAAGCATATTTTGAATAGAAGTAGTAACATATTATATTATTACAGATATGTGGATGACATAATTTTATGTTGGTTAGGCACTATTCGGCAATTAAATATATTTGTTGATAAAATCAACAAAATACATCCGAAAATAAAGTTTAAATTAGAAATAGAGGAAAACAGCTCACTTAATTTCCTTGATTTAACGATTTCAAGAGTCGGAAATAAACACGATTTTCAAATATTCAGAAAACCAACTCATACCGACACTACTATTCCAGCATCCTCGTGCCATCCCATCCAACATAAATTAGCAGCGTTTAGAAGTTACATTCATCGTTTAATGACCATACCTATGTCGTCCACTAACTATGATAAAGAATTGAACACAATTTATCAGTTAGAAATTAATAATGGATATGATACTACTTTGGTTGATAATTTGATTAAAAGTAAACAACAGAGTATTGTAAGATCGATGTTGTGTGCTTTAGACAGCGACAAGATTACTAAATATACAGGCAGTTTAACTTATATGGGCTCAGTTAGTAGACAGATTTCAAAACTGCTTAAGAATAATGAAATAAATACAGCGTTCAAAACTAAAAACTCACTTAGTCGTCTTTGTAACGGAAAGGATCGCATAGAAAATAGTAAAAAGTCGGGTATATATAAATTAACTTGTGAGGTTTGTCACAGTGTCTATATAGGGCAAACTGGACGCAACTTTGAAACCAGGTATAAGGAGCATATAGCTGCTTATAGGCATAATTGTCCAGACAAATCTCATTTTGCCAAACACCTTATCGACTCTGGGCACACCTTGAGTAATAATCATAATTTTGAAATTTTACATATACATGAAAAAGGTCTACGGTTGTGTGTATTGGAAAATCTAGAAATAATTAAACACAATGATCAAAACCTACTGCTGAACGAACAAAATACGTTCTCTAGATCACCTCTATTACGTATGGTTCAGAAATTTCATAACGGTCACTCTGACTCAGACCGCGATGACGTGGCGGACGTTGATGGCGGAAGTGGGTGAGGGTATAAATACGCTCGAATACGCTCAGCTGCTCACTCTCGTTTCAGCGTTGGTCGTGAAGACATCGTTGTTCTGAGGCTCCTATCTTACCTGAAGATGCCCTGTGTAAGGGCGAAACACGTGTCGTGTTGAATAGTTTCTCGATTTTTCGGGAAATTATAGTAGCGCGGGAATTGTTACAAAGATATTTTTAATCCATCACTTGCTTACAATGGATTTCCGCAAAGTAACGCCTGAATCAATAAATTATTCAATAAGATTTCATAAAATTTTCGCTTCTCTCCTGTCCGCGATTCCTATTGGATAATATTTGTCCGTTTCTCCACTCCGCATCCTCGCTCCGCTTCAGTGGACAGGCAGCCTTAATGTGTTGGTATACGTTACGCGAACTGTAAGTATCATTCCTTTGAATCTAAGTTAAGTACCTACGTGTGTCGACTGATAAAAATATGACATACAGATAGGCTTGACAATAATAATGTAAGTATGTCAGAGAATGGACTGGTAGGAGGTCAGTGATCTCCTGGTAGGTATGATAATGATGACTGTGTACTCGCAAGTTAAGTGCTCCATACAGTGTGACGCAAGACGAAAAGTAAACATGACTGATTTTTGTCGTATGCAAAATCATCGTATTATTTCATTACGACGCGATTCTGTCCCTAAATAAACACCCTCGCAGGCTATTAGCGACAAAAGTAGTTATAAGAAATTATCCACATCCAATAATATACTTACAATTTTTTTTTTTGAAAACAGTTGGCATTACAAAATGCTATTTTGAATTGACAAAATTTTTTTAAAAATTAAATATGGTAATGGTTATAAATATTAAATATGGTTGAGCGAAAAGATGGCTCGTTCATGCGTTAAGTAGACCTTCATAAAAGCTCTATTGAGGCAAAATTTAACTAAAGATTTTGACATTAACTTTGATATTAATAAACCCTCTGCCGCCTAATAAGGCGGATAATTTGCCTGATGCAACCTTATTACACATTTTACTTGAAAATGCGAATTTGTTTTTTTTACCTTCATTGGCCGAATCGTGACTCAGCTGAGTGACCCAGTGCCACATGCAAGAGTACAGAAACGGTATATTTTGTGCCAATGCAAAGTAGCGAAGTCCGTCCTTCTGTTAAAATATACCAAGCCACCCAACGGATTGTCACCGTGGAAGATTCTTTCAGCTATTAGAATATTAAGCCACCCAAGTAACTGGACCTAACGACTACCACGTGTAGATAAGGCTTATAAACGGGCGTCTTTCCTGTGCGTGCAATACATCGCATCGCCATATTATTGTCGCAATAGCGTCGCTTCCCAGAAATGGGCCGCCGTGGTTGCATTCGGATTAATGCTTGTTATTTTTTACTGGGTAATCAGGTGTTTAGCTCCATTGTTAAACGTTTATCGTGTTTTTTTTATTTTTAAGACAAGATTGTTTACGAAGAAAATAAGACCACGTAAGACTTTCCATGACCAAATCCAGAAGATTTTGGAGAAAAGGCAGGTCAAAAGTACCCTAAACTGACGGGCGGGTCTGAGAAGGTTAATGAGTGTTAATAAAGCTAAGAGTGTAGGAAGTGGAAGGATATGATGTATGAATAACTGTACATTCTAATCTGACCCCTATTGTGTTCACGACGAAATAAAAATTTACCTGCTATGTGCTACCACATATAGAGGTAAAACTTTGGTCAATAAACGAAAAACCATTATTTGCAAGAGCATGCAGTTTCGACGAGAACAATTTCTTATGTTGAACATTCTTGTATTCTTAGAAAACGTTTCTTTGTTAGCGTTTCACCTAGAAACCTGCCGAGCTTGCGGGACAGTTCACAAGGGTTAACGCGGCCTCGGGACATAGCAGGCTCAACTTGTATGGTTTTTATTCAGTAAAAGTCAGACACCCTTCTACTTCACCCACAGCCAAAAAAAATTACGAGAAAAAGATATACGCATCGTGGTTCTTTAAACGACAAATTAAATTATAGAATTATGAAAATATATTAAAAATCAAACACGTTAGATGTTTGGGCGATACACTCTGCCAAGTACGCCTATAAGTATGCTGGATACAGAATGTATTGAAATGTGATATTAGTATGCATTGACCGACAAAGTCGTGGCATCCTAAACAATGGACTCGGTTACACTAACGGTAACATAACCGTGTCACAGATGCCCTACGCAACTTGACTACCGACTCTTCGACTACTGCTATAATAATAAAATTGTTCTGATGTGAATTTGGTATTGCATGAAGACAGACCATTGTCTTCATGATATGGACTTTTTATTTGGTATGGACTCACTCGATCGATTAGAGTATTTGCCAGTGTCAAGTAATGTGATAAATAAAGTTATCTATTTGCATGTGCATTCAACATTATGCAGCGTTTTCAGCCATCAGCGGCAGTCGAAGTAAAGTTACGTCCGTCATAGTCAACAAATTCCATCCCCAGTAAAGCAATGGCAGTTTACTAGAGGCGTCTATAGAGTCTTGGAATCTTAATCATATCCTAGAATTATCCTGGTTGCCCTAGACTTAAGCTTAGGGCCCAGGGTCTGCTCACTGGTTTGACCAGATTTTGGCTGAATTTTAGTTATTACGTAGAGCGAATGCCGTCTGACCTCCGCAACCCAGAGGGAAACATCATTCTATGATTAAACCAGCTGTCAGAATGCACTGACTTCCTCATAACGCCTGCCATAGATGTTCTCAATACTTTTCACTCCTATTCGTCCGTATCATTTTTGTTTCTTTTTGCGTCCCGGCTTATTAAGTTGATAAAGAAGCGGTATCGACTCCGCGTACCACACACTCGGCTTGAGTGGTTATTTAGGAATTAAAACGACAAAACTCTTCTAGAAGTAGCCTTTAGTACTGCTACTTTTAAGACGACTTCTGAAACAGTTAGACACCTGATAATGGGCCAAGGCACCGCCGTTTACGCGAATAGCGAAGTGGTACTTAGGAGATTTTCGACAGGCTTAAAATACATTCTCTAGACATAGTCGAAATTTATAGTATTTATTTATAATTGAGGACACCTAGGTTTCCCAGGTTTCTGGGACCTGGGTCGTACAGCGTCATCTATAGACAACGTTGCGAAAACAAAATTCAAACCGTAGCGAACTGTGTAGATGATACAATTAGTTCCTTGTTGAGTATAAATTTATGAATCAATGAAATCATAAAATTTTGCTTATATGATTCACATCAACAGCTAAGTCGGATGCACAACAGATAGATAAAAAGAACAAAGACTAAAATAAAACCAAAAAATTTCAACTTTTGCTATTGGTTTTCAGAAATCTATTTCCTTAGCAGGAAATGACAAAAATCTATCCAGCTTTCTATTGTATCAGAGAGCAATTAAGGATTGTATTTGAAGTGCACATCGGTTCTATATCATATAGATTCGTAAACTCATACCCAATTCTGTCAATATATCAGTGCAAATGACACTTAAATTCACATGCCATTATTAGCACTGTTGCGGTTTCTTGAATTATTACTTTTACATGTTCTTAGTTCTAAATGTGCGAGTTTACTGCAAATTTTTGTCACGACTATTATTTAACACTAATATATTTTTGTTTCATACTGCTAGTATACTGCTAGGCCGCTAGGCCTATGTCTCCTGTTATCTACATATAAACCTTCCTCTTGAATCAGTATATTAAAAACTGCTTCAAAATCTGTTGCGTTGTTTAAAAGACCGAAGAATAGATAGAGACAGGTAGACGAAAGCGACTTTGTTTTATACTATATAGTAATAGTACGTAAACAAATGAGATTAGATTTATTATTCAATGTTCAGTACAAACCTTAGCGTAAAACGTTCTACAGTATTATATGGTTATCTTTTTATTATTTTGCGATAGTCGTATAAATATAATACTTTTAAAACAACATAATAATGTGCACATTTTTTCCTTTTGAATAATTGTTTCGTACATTTAGGACATTTAGCCAGTGTCAAGTAAGAGGTATATTATATTAATAATATATAAATCATAATAAATGAGTATGTGCGGTGAAAAGGTGATAAATAGTATGAGATGCCCTTTCCTAAGCCCCTTGAGTCCTCAGTAAAGATGTGGGACTATACTGAGATCTCACATGGACTTCTTGAGAAAATTTGAAAAGTGTTGCTGCACTGTTTTGTTTCATTTACCATCACTCATGTACGTTCACAAACACTTAACGGATAATAATCCACACAATAATCGAAATATCACAATTTTTAAAATCTAAATAAAACTGCAGACATGATGCTTCACTTTCCCGCTAAGTAGTCCCTAATACACACTTATTTAGATTCCTGCTTATAAAGAACACATTTCTATAAACCAAAAATCTCCTACACCTTTTGAACTGAATTATTTTTCATTCAAACTTCTCTATAGTATATTTATATATGCCTGATATATTTGAACAATAGGAGGAGTGCTCCTACTAACGTTGCACTCCGGAAATGCTCTCAGAGACGTAAATTACATGGGGGGACTTATGGCCCGAAAGAAATCGCTTCCGGTCGGAAAGTATTAACTCTCGGTTCGATTATTGCAAAGAAAATAATGCAAGTTATTTATGTGTAGATATTGTGTGTGATGTTTATTGCTTAATGTGTTTTTAGGGTACTGTACAATAAGAACGCAGGAACAGATATACAAACTCTGTGTACGACCTCTATGGTTATAGGGAATTCGATAAGTACCTATTCCTATTAAGAATATCTTGGAAGACAAGTGATTATCATTTTATATTTTATTATGTTAATAAATACATTTCCCCTATCAAACTCTTCAAATATAAAATATTATAGGAATATGTGCCAATTGTACCTACATTCTAGTTTAACTCCACATAATTAGAGGCCATCCATAAATTACTGGAACCATTTGTGAGACCTCCGGTGCAACGTCAAATAATTTGCCATTTTACATCTAGATGTTTATAAAGTAATTAATCAGCATTTCCGATAGCTATTACTGCATTGTCTTTAATATACCTTTTAATTTACCCATATGGTTACTTACTATTCTATTGCTTCTTCTAATGATTATTCAGATACAACAATAAATAAATAAATTGAACATGATTAAAAGTACAGTGTATAAACAGCTTGTCAAAGAGTTTCAGGGCCTTAATTCCCACACACATTTATGAAACAATGAACTAAAAAAGGGGTTCCCGAAATGCTTTTTTACCTCGTAACAATATTAATATGTACAGCGGTTTCAATTCAGACTGCTAACTATTCTGCATTGAAAACTGACGGAATATTTCGGAAATACTTCGGAACTTTTGAACACGATTCCGGGCGCACAATCCCGGAGTTACGTTTTATAACATTTAGGCAAATTGTTGAAAAATAAACTACCTATTTCGCATGTGGCTTTGTGTACTGAACAATTTTAAAACGAATATAAATTAATTAACCTTTTTCATATTAAAAACGTAGGGCTTAGTACAAAACAAAGTATAAAGTTGGCGTGGTGGAGGGGCTGAGTACCTCCCGATGGCCGGGAAAAGGTGACACTGGCAATGGCCTACATTGAGGCCGAAAACTTTCCTTCGATTTCGTCGGCACGCCTCAAAATTATGAGGCCCATTCATCATTCTTATTACCAGCTAACACCGTTCGATTTATGTATGTTTACAAAAGGGTGCGCGGAAAGTAAACTGACCCCAGCTCCTCTTACGCAAGCCCAGTGGACTGCTGAATTTAACTTTGTATGCAAATATCTAGATACAGACCTTTCTGTAGCTTTATTTGGCTACGGTAAATGATTGCAATGTATATTTAATCTAGAACGTGTTTAATAAATAAACGATATCTCAGTTCTTACAAAAGACCCTCTTGCTAGAACGCATAGACGAAGCGAGTTTTCTCGGAGCTACGGAAAGCGGTTACTTGCCTAAGCAATAAAGCCTAGGGCTTATTAGAATCACCACGGAAAGTGATAATCGAGATTTAGGCTTTCCGTCAGTCGTAGTGACAAAATGCTCTTTCTGCTTCATTTTCATGCAATGATAAAGGCGTCATATTCCGCGAAGCAAGTCCGAGCTATGTAAGGTGTTTGCTAGAAAGGTAACTATCAGAGTTCTACGACCAGGGAATCAGAGCTTCAGTTCCCGCACAGGCAGCATGAATTCGTAGCATCGATCCATTATGAGCAATGATTTTTTTTTTTAACACTAATTAAAATATAACATCACTATACATTTAAAGTGATGTTGTCTTTAGTGTTATATTTACATAAAAATAATTTTTGATATATTCAAGTACCTAGTACACGTACGTATGTTTCATTTGGAGCAATTTGTAAAATGTTTAAGTTTTGTATTTTTAAGTCCTACTATAACGCTGATTTTAAATCCACCACTCAATTTCATTTGCATCCGATACCTGCAATTCGAATAGAATCGAAATGTTAGCATACTGACGTTGACATCTAATTTTATCCCAGACAGAAATGGGCCATATGTGTCTCCCGCCGTCATCGCGAATGTGGAATACTTTGACAAATACATTAGTTAGCTCTTAAGTTATTTCACGCCAAGACTTATAATGGAAACTAATATAAACGTCATACATGAGTTAAATATAAAACGTCTAGGCAACATCTTTAATTATTAGTTAAAATTGGGTCAGGCAACGTTTTAAGCACAACGAAATTAGTTATGTTGTGGACTGAAGGAAACACAGGGTTTTTTTCTGTTCAGGAATATATTTCTTCTTCAGAGTTTACAATTTTTCTTTTTTCTTTTCTTTTTCTTCTTAATTGTTGCTTCCTCTGATGATCGTACCTTTCGAACAAACACGGCTTACTTAAGTACTTCGAGGCAATACCGTACAGAGAGCCGTTTTTTTGTGACCCAATTTCGTATACATTTTTACTATGACAATACGTGTTTTCTTTTATTTTTACCATTATTCCTTTTAACAATATACAAGTGTTATACATCAAATTAAAGGTCTCATTCTATACTTTCTTAAAATATAACTATCACACATACATGTCCAATAGATAAGTTTTTATGACCTTTTGAAACTCATACTTGGCTAAGTCTATACATTACACATATTGAATCATCGAACGTAACCTAATTTTTATAATTCTTTTTACTTATTTACAATTTATTAAAACGAAATCGTAGTTCTTAACAATAATCTAATGACGTTGCCGCTGTCCTTAACATTCTCCCCCCGGCGTAATCTTGATGTAGCCTCTCAGGGTGACAGTGGCAGGATCTCCTTGTCTTGATCAGCATCCTTGGCTCCAGCTGCTTCCAGCATCGCTAATTTGGAAGTCGGTCGCCGGAACACTCCGCTCGTAGTGCGCACGTCGGCACTTCGTACATGTTCATCTGGGCCTGGATACACGCGTTCCACGACGCCTCGTGGCCATGTGTTACGTGGTAACAAAGGATCTACCACGATCACGAGGTCCCCTACTGCAAGTGGTCGCAGGTTTCGTGGGTTTCCGCGTCGGGACACCAGCGTTGGTAGGTATTCGCGCACCCAGCGTCGCCAGAATTCGTCAGCAAGAGCATTAGCGGCGCGCCAAGCACGTCGGTCCGTTAACTCACAGGCTCCAGTGGTAGGTAGACCGGTCGATGACCCAATCAAAAAATGGTTCGGGGTTAATGCCTCAGGGTCGTCTTGGTCCACTGAAACGTGAGTCAGCGGTCTGGCGTTGACTGAATATTCGGCTTCAGCCAACAGGGTCTGTAGAACCTCTTCTTTCGGGAATTTCTCGTTCAATGTCACCTGGAGGGCGGTCTTCACGGATCTGACCATCCTTTCCCAGGCACCTCCCTGGTTTGGAGCGCCTGGCGGTGTGTACTTCCACTTCATACGGTGTTGCAGTCCCAGCTGTTGCAGTTCAGGAGCCCATTCTTCAGCAGCTCGTCGCAGTTCCACGTCCGCACCCTTGAAGTTAGTGCCGTTGTCCGAGTACATGACTGCCGGCCATCCTCTTCGTGCCGCCATTCTCCTGATCGCCATCAGAGCTGAATCCGTTGACAAAGACGCTACCAGTTCGATGTGGACAGCTCGCATAGTCAGGCAGGTAAACAGTGCTCCCCATCTTTTCTCATGACGGCGTCCGATGGTGACTGTCATGGGACCAAAGTAATCCAGCCCACAGTTGGAGAACGGTCGTTGAAATGCTCCTAGTCGTTCTTTAGGTAGGTCTCCCATGGGTGGCGTTCGAGGGTTCGCTCTTCGCAGTCGGCAGAAGGTACAGTCTTTGGTGACGGATCGCACGGTGGGTCGTAACTTCAGAATCCAATACTTTTGGTTCAAGTCGTTCACTACCCTTTCTCGGTTTCCATGTCCTGCTTTTCTGTGTTCGTACATTATCAGGAGTCTCGTGAAGGGGTGTCGACCGTCGAGTATAATCGGCTTCTTGGTTTCTACCGGAACTTGGGCAGCACCAATTCTTCCTTTGAGTTTCAGCAGGCCATCTTCGTAGGTCGGATCGAGTCTGTAGAGTGGACTGGATCTGGGAACTGTCTTTCCCTTCTTCAATAATTCGATTTCGGCCTGAAATTTATCTTGTTGAGCTCTTCGTTGCCATAGTTTCTCAGCCTTTTGAAGATGTTCAACTTCCAATACAGCTTTCTTGTTCCTAATCCTCTCCATGACTGAAAGGACTCTCCCTGTCGTTCTTATCAGACGCTCATAGTTCGAGAAGCGTGTGATTTCCGGTAGACAGCTCAGTTCAGGGGCGGAGTCTGAAGCATAGAGGACGACTTGCTCTTCTTCATGATCTTCATAGTTCGTCAAGTTCTGAGGCCATTCGTTCATAGGCATCTTCAGAAATTCTGGGCCAGTGTACCAAACGTCTTCAGCGCTCTTCGGTACATAGCCGGATCGGGTGGCTAGGTCTGCCACGTTCTGGTGTGTCGGTACCCATCTCCACTGATGGACGGAACTGAACTCCGCGATCTCTCCGAGCCTGTGCGCTACGTACGGTGTGTAGCGTCGGCTGCCGTTGCGGATCCAGTGTAGTACCACTTGAGCATCTGTCCAGTAGATGACGGCGTCTGCGTTCCATCTGTGCTCTCTCACGACGTTGTCTGCTAACCTGATCCCAATTAATGCAGCTTGCAGTTCCAATCTTGGGATCGTTTGTGTCTTGAGCGGCGAGACCTTCGCTTTAGCTGCAGCCAAGATGGTCTTCACGCTTCCATCTTCTTGTTCCAATCTCCAATAGACTGCAGCAGAGTAGGCGCTTTCGCTCGCGTCGCAGAAGACGTGCAGCTGGCGGTTTCTGACGGGGCTCCCCCCGTTGTAGCTTCGCGGTAATTCGATACGCTTGATGTGTTCCAGGTCCCTCAACCATTGAGCGAAGGCTTCGGCGGACGGTGCTGGAATTGGCTCGTCCCAGTCGATCTTCTGCCGCCATAGGTTCTGAAGCTCAATCTTCGCTGTGATCGTGTAACAGCTGAGTAGTCCCAGTGGATCGTAGATACTCATTACAGTGCTGAGTGCTTCTCGCTTCGTTGGTGGTCGCAGCAAACGTTGAACGTCGGCGGGGACTCGGTTGAGTGAAGTATTAAACTTCATCACGTCGTTGGCCGCATCCCAGATCATGCCCAGCGTCTTCTCGCAGAGCTCGTTCTTCGTTATAGGTTGTTCCGTAGCTCTAGCTCGCAGCTGTTCAGGGATGCTGCTTAAAGTGCTCCTTTCGTTACAGGTCCAACTCCTCAGATGAAAGCCGGCCTGTTTGTGAACGTAGTCAACCTCCTCGATGGTTTCTCTGGCAATCTCTTCACTGGGGTAGCTATCGACGTAATCGTCTACGTAATGTGCTTCAGTGATGGCCTTCAGTGCTTTGGGGTGTGATTCGGCGAAGTCCAGCGCGTTTCTGTTTCGTACGCTGTGTGCCAGAAACGGAGAACTTGATGCCCCAAATATCATCGATGTCATCTTGTATGGAGTAGGTGGCTTCGTCCGATCTCTTCTCCACAGGAACATTTGAGCGGGTTGATCTTCTTTCCTAATTTTCACTTGTAGGAACATCTCTTGAATGTCAGCTTTGACCGCAATTCTCTCTTCTCTGAATCTGAAGAGTATCGACATAAGAGGCAGTAATAGATCCGGCCCTTCTAGCAGAAAATCGTTCAGGCATACGCCGTGCGTTTTAGCTGCAGCATCGAAGACCAATCTCACTTTTCCCGGCTTATTAATGTTCTTCACGGGAAAGTGAGGCAGGTACCAGGTCACGCGGCTACCAGCTTCAGATCCGTCGCACTCCTCTGCGTATCCTTTCTGAAGAAGGTTATCTATCTGCTGTTCGTATTGCTGTCTCTCGTCCGGTGACTTGTCCAGCTTGTGTTCTAAGTTCGTCAGCCTTTTGAGCGCATTGTTGTAGCTCAAAGGTAGGTGAATGTCGTCTGCCCTCCAAGGAAGCCCAACCTCGTAGCGGCCATCTTCTCTCCTTCTCGCTGAGTTCTCGAAGGCGTTAGCTGCTCGTTGATCTCGTTCGTTGGTTCTGGACTTCAATGAGATTCCCAGGGCATCGATCTCAAAATGCTTCTTGACCGTCTCTTGCAGGTCTTCTTGGTGTGACGTAATGCAAACGTGGAGGATGTCTTCGTGATCTTGCCTGATGATCTTCTTGGGAAGGTTGCCATGAATAACCCAGCCTAGTTGAGTTCGTGAGGCTGCGGGTTGGTTCTGCTTCCCCATACGTAGTTCTCTGGATACAATCAGCTGCCAGTTGTCGCTACCGATCAATATCTGAGGTTGCTTCTGCTCGTAGCATAACTCTTCACGCTTAAGGTCTTTCAGGTAGTCCAGCTGCAGAAGTTCCTCGGGTATAGACTGGTTCGGTAGGTTCATGCCCTTGACGGTTCTTGCGGTTATGGCGTAATTTCGTCCTTTGTGACCCCGTATGTTGATCTTGACCAGACGGCTGTTGGCTTCACGTCGCTCCGTGTTGATCCCCTGCATGTTCAGACTTCTGTAGGGACCGTCTGCTCCAATTGCTTCGGCTACTTTGTCGTCAAGTAGCGTGACTGTAGACCCCTCATCGAAAAGTGCGTAGATCTTGGCTTCACCTTTGGGCCCATTGATCGTGACTGGGCAGATCTTCAGCTTCACTTCTCGATTGGCCGTGGTTAAGGTAGTCGCTACAGTCTCTTCTGTTTCGGAAGCTGTAGGTGTGGATGACACCCTTGACTCGTCGTGGAGCAATCTGTGATGAGGTCTCTTGCACCCGTTGACTCCGCAGGGCTTCGCCTTACAGTTGATCTTTCTATGTCTGCCAGCCAAGCATTTGAAGCATACTCTGGCGTCCTTTGCTGTGATCCATCGTTCTTGGATCTTCTTCTCCAGGAACTTCGAGCACTTCGAGAGTTGGTGCTCCTGTTCACATGAGGGGCACCTCATCTTGCTCTGGTCCTGTGACTTAGGTGAAACGGCTTCTTGATCTTCCGATACGGCAAAGACTGGTCTTCTATTCCTTTGTTCCAGTAGTCTTCCCTGTGGCCGTAGTGGTTCTCGTTTCGCAGTTAGGCTTGTACAAAACCCATGACGCAGCGCTCGATCGGCTTCTCTCATTAGGAATTGAGATAAGAGTGCAATCTCAGGTTCTTCGCTGCATCCCATTGTTAGCTCAGCGTAGTCGTACCATCTTGACCTTTGATGTGGACTGAGCTTTTCGAGGATCTCTCTGATCAGCAAAGGGTTCTGAAGGTACCCCTGTTTGACCCCCTTGAGCACGGTGACTGCGTTCTGGACCTTCACTGCAAATGTGTTCAGCTCGTTTGTGGCTCCCCCGAGCTTGGGAAGCTTCTTCAGTTCTTCTAATGTTCGGTCAACAATAAGTTCAGGTCGACCGAAACATTGTTCCAGGGTCTTCACTATCCGATCGGGTGGCGTTGTCGCAGTGAGTAGAGGAGCCACGGCTTCTTTGGCTTCCCCTCGAAGACTGTTCCTCAAGCGCGCCAGGTTCTCGATCGGTGAGATGTTGAAGGTTGTCGTTGTCTCTTCATATGCGGCTTTGAATTGAAGCCACTCTGTCGGTGCCCCGGAGAACACTGGTAGATCTGAGGCTTGACGTGATGGTGGTCGCATGGCCATCATCTTCTGTAAGACCCCTGCCAGTTGTTCAATTCCTCGGTCATGTCTCCTTGGTGAGCGTTCCTTTGTTGAATCTTTCCAGCCGACTCTTGTTCGAAACCCTTCTGTTCGTTCTCTTCGGTAACGCGTGTTCTCTGGTTCAGGTTTTGATGTTGTAGCAGCATCAGCAGTAGCAGCCACAGCATCAGCATCAGCAGCAGCAGGCGGTAGGGTGGGGGCCCGAAGGTCATTGGCCTCCCCCCGTAGGGCCTCTGTGCCAGCAGTGGTGTCCTGAAGCCATGTTGTAACGCGTCGTTCCAATTGTTCGGGTGGCTCTGGGTTTTCTTCATCATTGCTGTCATCTTCCAAGACAGCAATATCAGCGGCAAGCTTCTTTTTAATTAGCTCAGCTTCAATTTGTAGTTCTTTGCGACGAATAAAGGCAAGCTCCTTTTCCGCTTCGTACTGCATACGGGCGATGACGCTGGCCGTTGATCGGCGTGAATGTATGGAGTTCGCTTTGTTTCTTCGAGTCGATCCGCGGTCAGATTCGACGTACTTCGTATTTCTCGCCGGCGCACTGCTATGTCCCGGCAGTGTGGTATACCCCTGCAGCCGTTCGGATGCTGCAGTAGGTATGTCAGTCGCCGACGATGGCTCGATCTGGCTAGTCTCCGTCGCCGCCGCTAGTTCTGCTCGTTCGTACGTCCCAGGTTCAGAGGGGCCCCCCCCGATCGGGGGTGCGGGGGGGCCGGACGCGGTCGGTGAGCGTGGCGGATCGACGAAAACTCGCCGTTGAGTTTGTTCATCTTCGTTCGCGGCTTGATTTCTTGTGACGACCATTCTTTCCTGCTTCCCTGGCTTCTTCATAATCCGGCTTCGATGGACCAGCGATTGTTGTGGACTGAAGGAAACACAGGGTTTTTTTCTGTTCAGGAATATATTTCTTCTTCAGAGTTTACAATTTTTCTTTTTTCTTTTCTTTTTCTTCTTAATTGTTGCTTCCTCTGATGATCGTACCTTTCGAACAAACACGGCTTACTTAAGTACTTCGAGGCAATACCGTACAGAGAGCCGTTTTTTTGTGACCCAATTTCGTATACATTTTTACTATGACAATACGTGTTTTCTTTTATTTTTACCATTATTCCTTTTAACAATATACAAGTGTTATACATCAAATTAAAGGTCTCATTCTATACTTTCTTAAAATATAACTATCACACATACATGTCCAATAGATAAGTTTTTATGACCTTTTGAAACTCATACTTGGCTAAGTCTATACATTACACATATTGAATCATCGAACGTAACCTAATTTTTATAATTCTTTTTACTTATTTACAATTTATTAAAACGAAATCGTAGTTCTTAACAATAATCTAATGACGTTGCCGCTGTCCTTAACAAGTTATGTGTGAATTTCGGCAACGACTGTTTTAAGCTCTCTATTCTTCCAAATATATACTGCGTAATGATGTTAATCCCGCACTTACTTATAAATTGTGTCTGCCCACTTTAAGTGCTATAAATAAATTAAAGCTACCAGACATTTACGCAAAGAGATCCACCTACACAAATAATGGAAACCAAATCAAAGGTAGATGTTTATTAATATCAAGTTACTTGAACATTCTTTTAACTCAATACAAGTGCTATAAAAAATGAAAGCTGCCAAATCGTTCAACAAAGAAAAACATAAGGAATTATAACAAAACCAAAGGTCATGTTTAATTTTGTTTCGCAACTCTCAGAAATCCTATGTTTTATTTGCTTAAGCCAAAATTATACACAACTTCTCCCGTTAACGGGTCGACATAGAAATATGGTTGGGGTTTGGGTAGAATCATCCGAGAAACCCCCTCCCCCGACTGGTCACCTGGTTGTGGTGGGGGGTCAAGTACCTCCCGGTAGGGCGGAGAAGCCGCTAGGGAAAAGGTAACACCCAGAGACCGGCAACTCTGGGTGCCCTTAGTACTGTCTCCCGGGGGGAGGGGGGGAGAACTAAGGAGGGTCCTAGGCGGCGGAGCAGGGGGCCCCGCTGTCAAACCATGTACCCTTCTGCAAGTCGGCCACACACGCTGTCAGACGCTGCAACCCAGGTACTACTACTAGGCGTCCTAAACCCCCTTTCGGTCCCCCTTTTGATCAGAAGGCAGTGCGTAAATGCATTGTGTTACCGACGTGAAACAGAAAACTAGGACCATCCTAGAAATTTCTGAAATTTAACATAACTGAATCAGTTAGATACTGATTAATTTCATGTCATAAAAAATACATTCATGTTTACCGCCCAACGAAGTAGGCACTTAGTTGGGCGGTAAACATGAAATTCAGCTATTCAGTCAGCTATTCCCTTATTAGTGTCTAAAATACACTTTTTATGTTTAACAAAGGGAAAATATATCTCTTCAAAATACACCCTCGCGGTCAATATTGTCAGCTTATGAAACCCTTTGCCCTACAAATCTTCTAAACTTTCGATAAAAATTGGATTACTGGCAGACATGAGGGCATGTCTGGCCGTAATCCAATTTTTATTGGTCAGAGAGAAATCTATTATTGTATAAAAAACGTAAGAGTACATCTGTTGGGGGGGGAGATAATCGTGATTTATTGTTTCATACTTTTTATGTAATGATTAATGGCTTTTACATTGGTCTTTGTGTTAGAAACACGTAAACAGTTTAAAACAAGCTCTTCTTTTGACAATCCACGAGGAACATGCAGAATTTAATAAAACTCATCCATCGCTTAAATGCAATTGGCCAAAATCTGTTCAGCGTAAAAACATAACATACGATAACTTTATTGCCAAAATAAAAATTGCGCAATAAAACTTATTCTCTTGACCACAGCACTAAGACATTAAGAGAAGTGTGTATCGCCAAAAATCATTTTCTAAAATAATGACGAATGGTTTAAAATAAACGAATTTACATTCTCGTGTATAGATTTAGGTGTCTCCTTTCGGTGAAACGCAAGCAGAACCACCAACTAGCAATTGGTTCATTCCATAGATGGTTGGAACCCTCAATGGAACAGACCCGTTACTTGAGTTAACCACCAAGTCAGTCACTGACAGTCAGCCAGTGAGCAGTGATTTGCACAAATATCCGCTATAAAAGTAAAAAAAACTTCACTAAACTTTATTGATGCTAAGATTAGTAAAGAAGTTTTCGGACACTTTCGGTTGTAGAAAAGGTTTTTGGCAAAAAATTTCTTGGCCGATAGGAAAAGTTTTTAACTTTGTTATTACTACTTTTGCTCTCATTCGTTCAGTGTGTAGAAGAAATCGGTATATTTTCCGTGCGTTCATTAATATTAGCTGCCATGTATCCTGTACCTTTTGGAAAATTAAAAATCTAAAACTGAAAGTTTTTCTTGTTTCATCAATATACATTAACATCTTAAATATTTAGATTAGATTCAAACATTTCATTGCTTATCTTGCTGTATACAGCAAACAATTATTTAACAAATATTAATTACTGTATATTAATGAACAGTCAACGTATAGTAATCATTATCATATGAACGTATTTGTTCCATTTAATTCGATTCGCAATTAAACTAAACTGGAGTTTGCGAGTAATGCATGTAAAGTTGTCTCAGCTGTTTTACAGGGACTTTAAAACTTATCATGGGGCAACCCGAATCGATTCCACCCTTTTTATAGTAAATATGCAAATAAACTGTCTAGTGACATTACTTCCAGTCCGTGAATCCGGTGGCATGACATGTACACTCAGACACGGGTTAAATTATCGTTATTTTCAAATTGCCGCAAAGCATACTCGGCTTGTGGGACTAAATCTAAAGTTCAAGATCGTTTGAGAAAGTTCGACATATTGCTGTATATATGTGGTTGGCTGTACATTGGTGCGTCGCCCTCTTCAAACTTCTGTACTCCAATCATGCGTGAATATTTGTAGTAAATTTAGAAGAGGAATCGCTATTTCGATGACTAATAAAGCCTTGAGGAACGTTCGTTTCGACATATATTTTCTGAAGATTTAGGGGAAAGATCCTAAAATATCTTAACTTTGTTAATTTACAGTCAGTACACAGTACCACATCAAATGTTAGTTTGTCCATCCGCTAAACTGATCACGTTACAATTTTCATCTTAGTTTATGAAACAAGCAAGCTTGTTATAATCAGAATTAGAGAAGCGAAAATTTAACATTTCCATTCCAATATTATATACGCACAGAGTACTCGTGGTGAAGTATGGCTTAAACCCCTTTCCTCCAGATTTGCGAGTGGAGGCTCAGTACCAATTAGTGGGACTAATGGGCTATATTTGGGATATTATAATTGTTGCTATTTAAGTCTAAAAGCAAATCAACAACGTGTGTGCTTCAAATATAAATCATTTTCCATTTTGCCAACGAGGAGTCCACTTGGAAGTACTTCTTCGGCTTAGTAATTTAATATTGCTACTATAAGATGTTACCGAGTCTATATGGGAAATTTCCAGAATTCTGTTTCGTTAAGATAAATTCGTTTTGTCCTTTTATATGAGACATAATAGACAGTGCCGTCACTTTCCACGCTACTAATTAAGTAAAAAAATATAGTATTATTTGCAATAGTTCTGATAAAGTATATATTTTTTACAGATTAATAATATCAGCATTGAATGGCGAGCCTCCCACACAATGACAAATGATCCGCTAGCCCGTAAACAGCGTACTAATTAAATTAATTAATAATAGATACTAATTGGTAACAAATAATCCGGTCTAAGTGATTATAGGGTTATCAAATAAATCATATATAGATATATTTCAATTCGTAACATCAATTTACAGTAAATATCTATGTCTTTTAGCAAAAAAATATTATGAAGTATTTGCAAAAAATCTACTTTTTATTTATGTAACTTGATATGTCTTTCTGGTAAACTCCTCTTTAAACGTACCATAAAAAGTCAATGTAAACTTTTTAAACGCTGAAAAAGTATCGATTTTTTTTGATACACACATACTATTTGTTGCAGAAGCACTACAAAAACCATTTGCCACAAAAGCATCGACATCTGCATCACCAAGTGGTTATTGTGACAAATTTGAAAGCGAAATCGACAAAGGGAATAACCCCATTCGGGATCGAGTGGCTGAATTAATCCGCGGGGTGCTATTATGCGTTTTTTTAACTGTCCCTAAGCCAGTCTTTTGTGGTTTTACTGTAATATTAATTAGGATGTTGGAGTCCGGTTCAATGATTTTAGTTAGCGACCTTACTTGCTAGTCCAAGTTTAGTGAGGGGTGTTAAGTATAGAGTAGGTAGCTTTTACAAAGGTTCATTGCAGTTGGTTGGTTTTATTTTATATTAATGATTGCGTTAGTCTTAAGCAAACACGATAAATTTTGGGATATTCGTTATTATTATTTTATTTATCGGCGTTAAAGGGGGTCCCAAATTGCTCCAATTTTTTTGACGATTTTTTTTCCAAGCTTCTTCTTTCTATGACCATACTATAGGTTATATTATGGTAAAGCTATTCCTAACATAGCAAATGATAATAGTTTTCTAAAGCTTTTGTAAAGATTAGCTTTGCTCTACAAAAAGTAACACCGATGTGGATGTAGCATTATATTATCTTGACTGTGATAATTTTGTACCCTGAATTTTATATTTTTTATAAATTTTACAATAAAGTCATTATAGGTTTAAAATAATTGTAATACTTCTGGAATATTGTAAAGCCACAAATTTACTGAGAGTTTTTTTTACAATAAAAATATCTAAATGAAACAGTTAATTTTGAAAAATTGTTTATGTCATCTTATTTTTAAAAGAAAAAATAATTGTTCATTTAATTTAAGCTTCACGAATAATTTAAAAACAGTGTTTCAAATTAACATCATTATCACGATCATATTGTGTCAAGCACTTGATATATAGCACCGAAGCAATTTTTTAATTTTTTTTATTTGTCTTTTAATATAATATTTACCATTTAGACGGTGGGTTTATTTATGTGTTCAACCATTTTATATAACCATTGAATTGTGAAACTATCAGGTAAAATAAACATAGTAAAACTATCAGATTCCAAATATGCATATATATATATTCGTGTGCCATATTTATTAAATAGTCTGCCAGAGGACATTACCTTTATAGATAGTAAGTCTAAATTTAAGAGAAAACTAAAACAATACTATTTAGATTTAATATAATTTTTTGTTAATGTATTGGCTTTCTCAGAACTAAAAGTTAATTATATAGTTAAAATTAAATATATATAGACGATAAATGTACGGAGAATCAGACCCCGCAGTTAAACCGTACTCACGGTTTTGTGGGACTATGTTATAAATAAGTTGTTATAACCTGTACTTACTGAATAAATAAATAAATAATAATAATAAAAAGCTATAAATAAGCCATAGTTATCTGCGTCGATCAAGATGCCCTTTGTACAATGGTGCTCCTTATAATAAAGTATTGTGATGGTCCCTTGAGTGACACGATAGACTTGTAATTTATGCACCCTACCCCGCCCACGGCTACTGGTTAGGGGATCCAAAACTAAAATTATAGTTGGGACAGACGTAATGACATTTTATTGATTTTTGAACCAACAAAAATGAATGCATATATTTCAGAATTTCAAATACAAATGGTTTTGAAGTACCTGTTTACATTAGATGTAAGATTTACTAATTCTTTTATGTACATGTTTACATTAGATGTTAGTTTACCGAATTCAGACAACCAATACCAACATATATATAGGCCAAAATTCTGTGCATATCTTAATCTCCTAAAGTATGGAAAGATCTTTCCAAAAACCACTTCAATTTAGAATAAGACGTTTTATTTCCAATTAAGATGGATCCATTACCAAAATTGAATTAGTTAAACCTACCTACCTACTACCTACCACTTGCATGCACATTATGCAATGTGTTTTGAGACTTTGTACGGTGGAAGTCCTACTTACTTAAATAAGGCACATCCTGCAGTTTCCTGTATGCCGACTAACCGAGCTGTAAGCATCTATCCACTTAATCCAATGAGTCTCTTTCAAGTTTGGTTTTGAGGCCAAGGTATATGTATTAAGTCTAAGGTACACTTACTTGACCTACCGAACCGATATAGCTTTTTGCATCGAGTTTAATTTGGAGTATCTGCAACAATGCTTTGTTGAAACATGATATTTAAGTATGTAGATGATTGTGAGAGAATTACGATATCGTTCGTAAAGAAAAGGTGCCTCAGCTATTATTGCTGTGGTTTAATAAATAAATAAATGTTTTCCAAGTCTTTCCATGTAGTAACCATCAAGATCTTATTAAAATGCTTAGCGTTTTGTGTACTTCGTGCTAAAGGCATAAATCGTGCACTATTTCTTGATTCACATACGTGCTATGTGGAACATTCTAATAACTGTACACTGAAATGGTATGCTGACATTTAAATTACTTAATATGTGTCTTTTAATTATTATATGCAGATAAGTGCGAAAATGAGTTGAAAATGAAATGAACGAAACAAACCGAAAACAATAGACACTATGATTGTAAGCTTGTACCAAACGGAAGAAGTACAATAAAAAAATAAAAGATCTCAAAAACAAATTAGAATTCCAATCGTGTAAACATGAAAGATTCGAAATCCTAATAACGGAACGCTTTGCAGACACCCCGGTTTTAATCCCCAAACATGTCACCCCGAAACCTAACGCAAATAATAATATGCGGTTATTTGCCCACAGATTAGCGCCTCGTATCGCCGAGACTGATACACTGTAGGGGTGTCGCATCTATAAGTTCTAATTAAAAGAAAAATTATACCCTTAGAAGCTAAATTTAAATCTAAGTGCTACTAGCGCTACTAGCGCGTAAGCTTTATTTGTATTGAATTAAAATTTTCTCTAGAAATCAGTTTTACAAAAGTACAAATTACTATCAGTAACTGTTTTTTTAAAATATTATTGTCAATAAAAAACTCCATTGTGAATTCAAAAATATTAATAGACTTAATATTTGCACGCCTGTCTGTAGAGAAACATCTTCCACAGATTATTGAGTCAAGAATTTCTGCAACGGAACTACCATGTTTATGTTGCAAGCAAACCAATGGTTATTTTCCTCTTTGCATGCCAGCCCTGCTTTCCAACTCGACAAAGGTCCATACGAGCAATTCCGCTACGCGTGTCCAATTAAGCGATCGCTGGGACCCCTGTCCTCTTCACTGTAACTGCCATTGTCAATATACAACACAGACATGTATGGGTGCCTTTTGTGGATTTTTAAATGGCATTCGATTTAGGTGCCTGTGACCATACATCTTCAACAGGAACAATTCTGAGCCTCATTATTGTGATTTTATCCAAAGTCACTTGTTTGAAAGCGGTCTTATAAGTGCGTCGTCATTTCACAATGGTTCTTTTGATAATATAAGTATAATATTTTTGCAGGATAATTGGACTTATAGAGAGCGACTGGGTAACAATGGTTTTCTACGTTGGAATGAATTCCAAATGCCGGCATCGTCGAGTTGTAGACCTTGTGATGGCAAGTAGCAAATAAGCTCTGTTCCATTGGGGCTGCCAATACGTCTAGTACGCATAATGCGTTGCTATTCATAAGCTCCTCATTATGTTATAATACTCAGTCACAAGTGTTCTTAGTATTTTACTTGACTTGTCTTGACTACGTTTACAAAAATATAAAATAAAGTAAATTGAATAAAGTAGTATTTCATTTGTGACAACAAGTAGTTGATACTAATTTACGTGCTATACAATTCTAGCTACTTTACGGGTCAACCATCAATTGTTAGGCTAGAAAAAATCAAATAGCAAAACCTCTCTTTATGTGAACCACTCTTGTCAATTTCCATATGCCATGTCCTAAAATTTAAAAATAAAGAACTTAAGAATAAAAATCAGAAACAAACTCCAAATAAAGACAAAATGAAAGATTTTTTTTTACATTGTTACTCATTCATGATTTTTTTTTCGGATTCGTTTAAACATTCCTGTATTATATTACACGTTACACGCGTCTTGGTTTTAGTTTTAAAATAGGAAACGTATATAGCAACCTCCAACCGCAACAATTTAAAAAAAAAAAATTTGTACCGTATGTAGCTTCGAATTTTATCAAAGTCAATCCAAGGAGAAAGTCAAAAAACACATATTTTTTTTAAATGTCTGACTTTTGTCTTATGTTACGAAACTATTTGAATTTTGTTCAATCATACCATTTTTCGTGTAACCATTAAAATAGAACCATACTTAATGCATTAATAAATAACCCATAACATAATATCCCATATTTTAGAATAACTTACATTTAACGTAATCAAATCACTGTAAACTTATCAATAATAACAAATACTTTCTTAAATACACTTACAAGAGACACTAATAATAATAAAGGACATTAACCTGGCGATTATATGAATTTATATGTTATCAACAAATGATGTATATGAAAATAGGACCATGCTTAATGCTAGCCTTATCTAGAATCTCTTCTGTAATCATCGGTGTTTAATATAATCAGCGTGAACACTCCCTCGCAATAAGTGAAAGGGTGCCGCAGGGGATTTGTCTCGGGCCACTGTCTCGCGTCGTCGGTATGAACGAAATTGGCCTCTTGAGTTGAATGTGTTACTTTATATTGTGAGAAATCCTAGCCAAAAGACTTTAATCACGGCTTTTTAATATATTATTAAAGCGAGACTCCGATAGAATCAGACAAGGTGTTCGCAACTCAGACTGTTACTGAATAAGTGGCCGTTTGTTTGAGAAATAATTGACAAAAAAATTCATTGTGTTCCTGTGTTTGAAAGGCGTGGCTCTTTCTGTGAAATGAACGTCTTTAATAAACGAGCAAGTGTTGTTTACTTTATGATATTATTATCTTCTATAAATCATTTGTAACATTTGTAAAATCTACATTTCTTTGATAATTGTCTCCAATAACTACTAGTAGAGAGGAGCTACGAGAGCAGTTTAAGATTGGAGAGAGAGCAGTATTGGGATAGGGATCGGGGCCCGTGTCGGGATGAGCACATTCTTATTTTTTTTATTGTTAGCGAGATATATCAGAAGTAGCATTTTCAAGTCTTGGATGGCGTTCAGTGACCGACAAACAATAGGATTTCCATTATGTTAGGGACCGCTGGCGTTCAATTGATTTATGTTATCTACTACTCTACTCATAAAATTTACTAATCAGCTACTCACGCATTTTCTGTCAGTATATGCCATGCTCTGACTGCCAGATAACTAAAAGGCATCTTAGGTTTTATTAATTTTGCAACCATATTTATAAGAGTAAGAATACCCTGCATAACTCTGAGATTAATTTCTAGCGACTCTTAAATGCTACTTCTTTTTTGAGATTTATTAGTTAAAATATTAGTTTGTGTACCTGTAGTAAAAATAGTATGTCTTTGCACAGTTTTGTACTTAAGTTGTGAAGTTAGTTATAACATTTAAATTTAAATTGTCTAGTACCTTTCTAAATTTCTTTTATTGTCCATAATGACTGAACTATGTCTTTCTAAATTTCTTCTAAACATGTTACTAAATTATATTTTTTTTGTTTTTGTTGCAGGTAAGCTATTGTTTTGAAAATGGCGGGTACAGAAATGAAGATTCCTTATGGATGTGGTAGGGTAGGTTAGCTGTAGACTATTTCTCTTTGAATTGACATGACATTAACATGTGTGCAGAATGGCGTGGGTCTTGAGGTGAAAAAAAGGTTAAAACTAACTTTGTTCAGTTGATATGAATGAAATTGATATGAAGTTGATTTTCCATCTGTAGTAGGAACTTTTTGTGCTGAAATAAATATAAAAAATCAGTATAAGTCCCCCTAACCATTAGTCAGACATTTTTTCAATTCAGTCACACATCTTGCCTTCTAAAGGCTAACGTAATCATAGTAAATGCATTTGTGAATCACTCCAAACGGCAACGATTTGTTTTTATTACGTGACAACCTTATAGTTGTTAGGGTTGGCACTTGGTGAAGAGTTTCACTTTGCGTACTTATTCATCTTGCTCACTTTGCAGCCTTGCACGTTGTGACTCTTGCAAATTACTTTCTATTTTTTTGTCTAGTATGCCTCTAAATATCCACTCTGGGTCCGCGTGGTGTAGTATGTCGCAGCTATGAACTGTAAGTGGGCTGTTATGACATCGATACTTGCGATCGATAGTTCTGAAACATGTATAACGATTTAACGTTTTATTGTGACATTGCCATATAGAAAGTACAGTTGATGCGGCTTAAATGTTTTTACTATTTTTACTTATTCCACAAATTATAAGAAAACTACCTATTTCTGGCAACTACTTATGTATACAATTTTACTAAATTTTGATATATTTTGTACACTTTGCAGAAATTGCAGAGTTAAAATCGCTCCGCAATATACGATTATTACAGCTGGTGCATTTTGCGTTATTTTCAAAGTAGGTATTCGGTAAAGTAGAAACAAATATAAAGTTGTCAATCTTCGTAAAACTTGCAATACAGGATATTATTATTCTTTAATAATTAATTATTTATTCGTCAAAGTAGTCAGCCCTACAAACTATATATTTTATCTTTTTGACCGCGATAGTGGTAGAACTTGGGTAGGGGGCCAGTCGCGCCATTATGTAATAATTGTCATTCGAGAAGGGCTAGGGCCCTTATAGAATGCAGTTTATTATTTATTATTGTTTTATTGTGCTAATTTCGGAAATTTATTGCCGTGTTATGCGTAATCCTGAGTTTTTACGACTAGTTTATCGAGTGGTTTTTTCAATATAGTTCGCTATATTTTCCACTTTACTGCAGTTTCCAATCTAATCCCCAATACCACCTAAATAATAGATTTGATTACATAATCAACATATTGTTTGTTATTCTAAAATTAATAATTTATTATAATAAGGTAAAAAACATAACTTAACTTAAAATTTGTCTTATTTCTAAGAACACAACAAACAGAAACAATCTGGCAAAAGTTATTTCTATGTTATAATTATATAATCTAACTTTTTTTAAATTATAATTTGCAGTATATGGCAACCCTAACAAATAATAACAACATCATCGGACAAAGTACATTGCGGTTCCCTAGTCCCATGGGCCGGCGCATACACTTATTGGATTCGAAACCAATCCCATACAAGTCGAACATGTTAAAGCATATTAAATCTATGGACATAATTTTTAATCGCAGCAGAGTATTTTTTCTATAAATTGTAGAACAAAAGATTTTAGGGACAAAGACTGTTGATGGTTGGAATCAATAGTAGAAATGAAGCATTGTCGACAGAAGTCAATGTCAGAATTGGTGATCGTTCGAGAAACATTTCACATGAAGCAATATTTCCATTTACGTGGTACAAGATCTTCATCTCAGCCAGTAAACGCCTTATTAATAAGCTCAGAGGGACTGATAGGGATAAGTATAACGAAGGTTCATTTTCGTTAAATTAGAGTACGCCCTCAGGTCTCTTTGCATAAACCAAGGTTAGAGAGATTGAGGACATTATCCACCAAGCAAATCCGGGGCGTATTGAGTTGTGTACTGTGAGGTTTCTCAAGCTAAAATTTTACCATCTGATCTAACTATTTATCAACTACTACCACATATAGTGAAAATTAGGACCAACGGCTTAACACGCCTTTCTAAACACGAAAGCATTCAATTTACAGACAGCAAACACATTGGTCACCGAGGCGAGACTTGTCTTTGGACGCCAATAATGTTCGATGAGCAAAATGTTATTACATTTTAGTCAGAAAAATAGCATGGAATCTTTGTGTTTTTTTTCAAAGCAAAAAGAAATAAACTTGATGCCAAGTAATAATCTTGACAAATTCGAAAAAATAACACTTATGTCAAAAACCACTTATGGTTTGATCATCTGCGAAGTTGACATTTTAGCAAATTGGGCATTTTGCGATTTTTACATTTCGCTAACCGGGCTTTTTGCACATATGACATTTTGAAAAGCTGGCCTCACTTTTGTTCCATCTTTACAGATGAGATTGGCAGACATAGTTTTATTGTTTTAAGTAATTTCAAACGCGTATTTTTTTTTTGATTTGCGTTAAATTTGTTATGAATGCTTATTATTATAAGTTTGTTGTTCTATGAGATTAATAAATTTACATTTATATATTTTCTTATTAGTTGCGCTAACGCCCCACACTAATATGTTATGTTTTTCATTTCTTTATTCTTAGTTGTACCTTATGCGAATTTGACATTTTGCGAATTATATATTCAGCTCGACATTTTAGTACCAATAATGCAAAAGTTGTATGACTTTTTTTCAATGTTTTATGTTAATGTACCGTTAAGCTAAGTGCATTGCCTTTGCTGTCACATGTATTAATTTGGCTTGATTTATTTATTAGAATTTAACGTGCTTGCGTATTTTTTTTATTTGATATGTTTTTATTTCTTATTGTCTAATATGTTTTTGACTAAGTTTAAATATTATTGTGTCGCTTGTTGTGGTAGTCTGTAAATACGTAGAAACCCATCCATTTCTGTCTGTTTTTATTATAAAATTATGTTCTGTATTTAAGTTTATGTTGTTAACGAAATAAGCAGAAGAGTTTTGACTGAAACAAAAAAATAAAGGGGCTTGATACAAAACAAGATCTAAAGTAAAGTAATAATTCCCATAATGTTTTATCTTTTGAAAATTAAAATTTTCAGCTATTTAAAATAATTCAGAATAAAGTCCTATCGAAATCAAATTCATTTAAGTAAAGACGGATGCTGGTGCTTGCAGGCGTCTCGAGACCAATCAGCGTAGTAAACATCAAGAGAGGCCTATGTTCAGCAGTGGGCTCTATTGTCTGAAATGATGACGGTTTAAGAAAATATACTTTCTTTCTACCAAAAAGAGATGGCTAATCATTACACAAAAGAAGTAGGTTTCATATGGTTTTTAACTTGCTACACCACGCCCCCATGCCAAAATTAGGATAATATACATTGATTTAGATCGAAAAATAATATATAAGTGACAAATGAAATAAAAATTATGTTAATTATAATCTTAATAACTGTGCCAGGTATATTTAACTCCGGTAATGTCGAAAAGAACAGATAACGTTTTGTATCTAGATTTCGATCCGAGCGATTCCTTTAGTGCCTTAGCCTTTGGATGATCCTGGATCAGCTGAGGGCTGTACGAAGCGGTCTGAAAGCATTGTCGTGTAGGGCGCCTATCGAACTCGTATGACCCGGGGGCGTTACATAGTATACTTAAGTATAACACGGAGAAAAAACATACTATTTTATTAAATTATTTGAGTTTCGCAAAATGTGGAAAATGTTTTTGGAAATTGGTAACATATATCCTTAAAACAGTAATAAAATCTAGCTGATTTCTGGAACTTAGCTTGAATCAAAAGTTGTCATATCTAGACGACTTGGTTCACTTGTTCTAAAAAAATTTGGCGACGAAGTTTATTTCGAGCTTATTGTCTAAGAAACTTTTATTAAAATTTGTCAGAAATTAATCCACAGCTGCATTTAGTAAATTCATTTCACTGTTAGTAAAATTCTGAATGTATGTTTTTTTTAACAAAAATCTCTTTCTGTTCTATACTATTTGCCTTGATAAATTAAATAACAGAAATACAAGTTTTGATGGACACGAAATACCTATTACATCAACAGTACATTAAGAAACTCGACCGTTTCTGAACCCTAAAAATGTTATGCTGGCAGTATTCTAACCAAAAATTTTGATAATTGACCGATTACAAAGTTAAAACGTTACAAACGCCGACCTCAATAACTCCCGCATTTAACAACCGTTCTTAGATCGAGGTAGTTAAGACGTGTATCCCTTAGCAGGCAGTTTTAGTGTCACTAATAGTTAATAAGTCTCGCTTAGCACTGTCGTAGATCTTAATAAAACGATAGAGCTACTATTTGAAGCCGTGAGAGGAGTCATCTGTGGAATTCCACTCGTGTCTGATGAGTAAATGAATGATATTAATTTAATATAAATATTATCTAGTGTCCATGTGGGCGAAGAGTGTATAGGGCTCCTACCAAAATCTGAAGAGCCCTAGTCAACCTCACCTGCAAGTGGCGCTGAAGCTCTGAAGAACATGTAAGTTCCCGGTAAGCGGCAATAGGCTCGCCACCTAGTACGTGAGACCAACAATATAACTGGCGAAATGTGGGCTTATAATATGTCTCTGCTTACCCCTTCGGGGAAACAGGCGTGGGATGATGAATGTGTGTATGAATGAGGGCGAAGGATGAATTTTGCTACAATAATATAGTTCCCACTAAAAAAATTGTAGAGAGGTTTTTTATTTAATTATTCTATCCATTTTAAATCATTTTCGTTGGTGTTCTACATCAGCACTTTGCCCTTGTGCTGGCGGATGTAGGAGTGCCACCCTTCCTGCTATTAGAACCTTTTCAAACTATCCAATATGGCCTCTGAGCGACTACTACGCAAATGATTAACAGGAATGTCTATGGGAACATCTATATAAAAAAATAAAATTGAAATGTTTATTTGTCATGTTAAAATATTTTTTTTTGAAATGCATATGGTGCTAATTTGGTACGTAGAACTATTTTTTTTTCTTTTATCTGTGTGCTAGTTGGTTGTGCCTAATCTCCGAAACAGCTCCAACGGCTTGGACGGGAATTTCACTGGCAGTAATCTATTCAACCAAAGAAATAACAAATTACATATAGATTACACGAACCAAGTCGCGGTCTCTTACTTGTAGCGTATAAAAAGCTACATTTCTGTTCACTCATCCATGGCATAGTCTCAGTGAATGTTTAATTTCATTGTTCGTTCACGAACACTTTGTTGTCTTTTTACAGCTGTAAATGCGAGAGTAACTTTTTCTACTTGTTTATGAGGCTTTTACGTCTAAAGTATTAAACCGATTTTCATACAATTTGTTTCTAAGAAAGTCTGAACAATTAATGCACTTACACATAAACACGACCAACGATAGAGTAACATTTTAAATCAACTACGAGCTTTATACATTTGTAATAAGCTTGTCATAAATTTTCCATTACAATAAGAGCCGTCCATTACAACACGCTATTTAGAAAACCTTCAAAATTACTCAGTTACCCAGGCGAAGTCGGCTTGTTTCAAGTAAACTGCGCAATTTGACTTGAAATTTTACACAAGAGCATCTTAATGAAGCCAAGTTTGAATACATTACCTTCAATCTTACGTCAAGTTTGTAATCCCCCACATGTGAGGGAAACGACCACACATCACACCACGAAAAGAGACCTGTGGTAGTCTTTGTATTGAAAGAAGGAAAATAAATAGACTTCATTAATTTGTTTATGAATAACGATTTGCATCACAATAAAGCTGATTGGCCAAAGAATGGCACACCAGCGTTACTTTTCCTGCAGCACTTCCACAGCCATTCTGGTCACCTAACGCTAAATAAACATACAGCTAATACAATATCATTACGGAGAACAAAAATATTTTTGCTACTTTAAGATTACATCGGTGGAATAGCTAGAAGGTGACGACGCAGCGCGCACTGAGTAGCGCTTTGAAAAAGCTCTTACACAACTCTTGCCTTGACTGTTAGTATAGCCATTGGTCGTCTTCTACGATACCCTAGGGTTGACCCTATTCTAAGCTAAGGTTCACACGGCTGACTGGCACAAATAAAAAATCCCTAAATGCATTGCAATGTTCTTGAAGACATTGTTTCTCCACTTAAACTCCTTGTAGTGAATGTGTGCGTTGTCTCGACATACATTAATGTTCTATTGGAGACATATTAGGTCGGGGAAAAAGTCTTTTCGCATAACGTAGGTATAAACTTATTATAATTTTTTTTTGACTGTACTATTTGTGTCTGGCTGGTTTTGGTAACATTAAAAAGGTTCCATTATAAAGAAAAGAAAAAAATAAAAAAAAGTTGTTTCCCGCTATTTTTCATTTGTTTTTCTCTCCGTAAAAATGAGTGAATCTAATGAAGAAATTCGATACATTTTAAAACTTTATTATAAAAAAGGCAAAAATGCAACTCAAGCAGTGAAAAAAATTTGTGATGTTTATGGACCTGATGCAGTGTCAGTAAGAGTAGCACAAATTTGGTTCAAACGTTTTCAGTCCGGAAATTTTGATGTTAAAGATGCACCTCGCTCTGGTCGCCCTGTTACGAATAAAATGGACGCCATTTTTGAAAGAGTGGAGCAAGATCGGCATATTAGTAGTTACGATGTAGCTGAAGAACTGGGAATTGACCACAAAACAGTTTTGACCCATTTGAAGAAAGCTGGTTATACAAAAAAGCTCGATATTTGGGTGCCACACGAGCTCACTCAAAGAAACTTAATGAACCGTGTACTCATTTGCGATTCATTATTGAGACGTAATGAAACCGAGCCGTTTTTGAAGAGATTGATAACTGGCGATGAAAAGTGGATCACGTACGACAAGAACGTGCGAAAAAGGTCGTGGTCGAAAGTTGGCCAGGCTTCACAGACTGTGGCCAAACCTGGCCTAACACGAAATAAGGTGATGCTGTGTGTATGGTGGTATTGGAAGGGCATTGTTTATTATGAGCTTTTACCGCCCGGCAAAACCATCGATTCTGATCTTTACTGCCAGCAACTGATGAGATTAAAGGAAGCAGTCGAGAGAAAACGGCCGGAATTGATCAACAGGAAGGGTGTGGTCTTTCATCACGATAACGCTAGACCACACACATCTTTAGCCACTCAGCAAAAATTAAGAGAGTTCGACTGGGAGGTCCTAGTGCATCCACCATATAGCCCTGACCTTGTGCCTTCAGATTTTCACCTGTTTCGGTCTCTGCAGAATTCTTTAGGTTCTGTAAGGTTGACCTCAAGAGAGGACTGCCAAAACTATTTGTCCCGTTTTTTTGATCAGAAGTCCCAAAGTTTCTACAGTAACGGGATAATGTCTCTGCCCACAAAATGGCAGAAAGTTATTCAACAAAACGGTACATATATATTGTAAATAAATGTAAATAAACTTTGAAAAAAATGTCTTGACTTTTCATACAAAAATACGAAAAGACTTTTTCCCCAACCTATTATTAAGTAAAGAATTTTTAATTTGCATCGCTCTCGTCGCAGTAGTTTAATATACTGAGTAATGTCTTATGAATTTGAAGAAAGAATAACAATCTCCCTTCATGCTGAACAGCTTAAACACGATATAATAAAATGCTAGTGGCGCTTCCTCGCTGTGCTTCGGAAACTATGAATTAAATACTTAACATCTTGATTTATATTTTTGGAATTCGTCAGAAACCCTCATTTGAATCGCTTTTTTTTTCAATTCGATCCAATTTTGGAGCCTATTCAATGCTATCAATCATTATTTTCTGTTTTTTTATATTATAATGACAACAATACTGCGACTAGTATATATGGTAAACGTCTTTTGTCAACAAATAAACTACTACCAATTATGTGTGATAATTGTGATGGCCATATTTTGACAATTACTTGATCAGTCTATATAGTTCTGAATTGGAAGTTCATCAGTTTCTTGCTCTAAAAAGAAACTTTACAAAATATAAAGAACCATTGTCAAAACAAAGAGCGTATGATCGGAATATTCTTATGTAAACGCTTTAGCAAGTTTCTACATGAACTAAATTTTAAAGAGCAGACTAAATCTTCTAAAATTGTCCGCCGGGGGAGTGCGGTGCGCGTTAGAGCGTGCTCTCGCTGTCACCACGCGTCCCAGTGTTTAATGGACAGGAGCCGAGTACTTGGTGTAGAGAGCATTTACTCTGTGATCAAAGTAGTGCTAACTTTTTGCTGTTCATAAACTTTTTGCTGCAGTATTACAATCTAAAATAACCAATATTTAATGTAATTGTGTTTGATTATTTTCCAATAAAGATGAAAGCAGCATAATTGGTTAAGAGAGCAATAACTTCATGACGCAACTAGACTGAAATTATTAAAGGGTACAGTTATATCCTAATATACGTAACGAATAATTTATATGTAATGAACAGAAGCCGAGTCGTCGGTTCAATCAGCATTTATTCAGCATTCACTCCGTGATCAAAGTAGTGAAATCAATATGTAATATTATTGTGTTTAATTATTTTGGACAGGCGAGTAGTTCGTTTAGTGGAAACTTACTCTGTTTTTAAAAGTAGTGCAAATTTTTAACTTAAACAAGGTTACAGTTAAAACAAATTTAACATCTTAAACATAAAACTCTTTCCCACAGTGTTACTATATGAAGAAGCCGAAGTATTAACAGTGAGGCAGCTGTTTGTTCTCGTTTACATACTTCAAAAACACTCAAATTTGGAATATTTGCCAAACACTGTTTTATCAAGACGTCACCAAAATTCCTGAGAGCTTTCGCACAGCCTTTTCCAAGAAGTTCATTTGCTATCGGGGATCCAGACTTTATAATTATGCTGACAAACTTCTAAATATATACCCAAACCAAGAATATTTTGGTATAGGAATAGACTTATATTTCAATGACACCACACACTTACGCTCATACACATATACACGCGCACACCCATACACACACAAACAGACATACGTACACATTATATTTTATAATTATTGTCTTTGTATAAATGTTCGTACTTCACTGACAATTGGTAATGTATCGATATTCAAATCCGCGTGTGAGAGGCCTGGTGATCTAAGACACAGGCAGACTTTTGCCTAATTTAGACTCCAGCTTCCCACTTTTCACTAAATATTGTTTGTATCTAAATTGTGTTCATTGTGTATTATTGTTGTGGAGGAAATTAAATGATTTATTATAATTATTTTAATTAACATAACATATATGAAGTAAAACAAAATTTACTAAACAATGTTTTTCAAATGGAATACAACAATCTTTTAAAAACAACAACAGAAAAGGAAAGTCTCAATATGTGCAGACGTGTGGTGACCGTATAGAATAAAATGCACTTTATATGCATTGCCTTTGCAATATATTTACTTTACATGTACTGTTGCTCGAAAATTTGCTTGAAATATTCGCAGCAAGACTTCAGGAATGCCATTCAACTATTCCAATGAAACTGCGAGAAAAGAAATATTTGTATGAAGTTCATATACATACTCGTAATCTTGGTATCGTTTGTAAGGCAACTTGCTTTTTAAATGTTTCGAAAGGGTTGGCAACGCAAACTTTCTCCTGATCCCACTTACAAATCCATATTCCGTACTTGTCGATTACCACTTGTCATCAAGTAGGTCACATGTCTGACTAGCTTGTGTGCTTCCCTCGCTTAAAAAATAGTATTTTCACAAACACGTGTTAAGATATTTTTAAACAAATCCTATTCAGAAATTCTCGATTGAGGTCGAAGACTATCTGGTTCTTACACACTATATTTCAAGCTAGGTAGAAAACAATTTTTTTAAACCTGATCTGTGAAATTTCTTCACAAAACTTTTTTCAGTGCGGCACTTGCATAAATAACACGCGAGAAATATACAAACTTTTGTGAAATATCAAAAATAAGAAAAAAAAGGAGTGAAAATGAAAACTCGTCAGTTCGACAATTTCACAGCTATGGCTTAATATATCAGTCTTCGTATGTTGTAAATTACATTCTTTCTAGAGTCGATTTTCCCATGTCCAGATAAATTTTAATTTAGCGGATATATGAATATACAGATTGAAAATCCAATTTCGTCTGTCATTCACGACTTTATATGTAACATTTATTTTGGGTGTGTTAATAACTTATCCGACTGGTATAGTATTATATTCATATTTATAGCTTTTATTAATAATGGAATAAATATTGCTATTAATTCAAATCCGTTCGAAGCTAAATGTGAAAGCTTTTTAATAATTTATAATAATAATTTATTGTAGTATGTCACAAAAAAAAGCCACAATCTAAAATATAATATATTTATTCAACTATTGGAATATTGGCCCTTAATGAAAACCACCGGATTACATTAATTTACAAAATTATTCATTAAATAGTATGCTGTAAACCGGGCCAGCAACTGTTTGAATAAGTATTTAAATTCGTGAACAACCGAACTGCGGAACTTAACTCCCCGAAGCATATTCCCAAGTTTGAGCAGCGGAATACAACGAAACTTGGTCTGCTTGCCCAAGTTTGTCGAAAGCAACTTACAAATAAGAATGTTGTGGTCTTCTGTTGGAGCTGCCTGGATAATGATAATTTTCTTCTATTTGCCTCCCCTTTTCTGCTTTTTACTGCCAGTTCAACGGATCAGTAGGAAATAGAAATAAGTTTTACTACTTTGTTAAGGACGCTTTGATAGGTTTGACTTTGGATTTCTCTGCCAGCGATGTTTATCCCAGGTCGAAGTTTATAAGTTGGCTTTCATAAGAGCTCTATTGAGCGAAACTTGAAGAAATAGTTTATACTTCGACTTTCTATAGTCCAGGCTTTTAACGCAGGGTGTAAAACGGCATTTATAGCGTTATAAAGTGGGTACATTTGTTACCGTAATTGTTTCACGATATGGTGCGCTTTCATTTGGGATTTTACAAAGTAACCATTATGACAGGTCCTATTAAAAAAAATACAGATCAGTACAAAATTGACACTTCTTTCCAGGTGCCAACATGTAAGTGTTATCCTTAACATCTGACTCACTGTATGAAATTACGAAATCATCTACCGTTATTTACGCCTTCCGCTGAATTATGTTATGGTTTATAGGGCGCTGTAGCTACCAAAGTTATTAGGCATATGAGACTTAATTCGACTTATGTCGCGGAGAGAAAACGCAGTCAGTGCCAGTTAGAGTATTCTTGATACGGCTTCCATATTTTTAAGGTTTGAAATTTTACATTTACAATGCTATATTATAGTTATGAGGTAAAATTTTTACTAGAAAAAAAATACCCAGGTCAGAATCGAACTCACGACATTTGGATAACCGGTCCATTGCTCTAACCACTGAGCTAGCAGGACTCCTACGGACACGTTTAATTCTTCTAGTACTTTGTGATTTGCGTTCCAAGCCGCTTCTCGTATCTTAGTCTCTTATCGTCAAGTAAACGTTCCCTCAGACGCACCTTTAGATAAAGCCCAAAGATTTGCAATAATTATTTCAAAATTGTTTATTGTAATCAAAAATAATATATCACGAGAAAGGTAACGCCGTCAACTTTAATTTGAGTTTTCTTTATGCGGCTCCAATATATTGATTTCAGTCAATGTAGTCTCTTTTTGTGGGTGATCTTTAACTAAAAAGTAAACGTGTCAGTCGCGGCACTCGATAAATTACGAAAAACTTTGAAGTAAAATCATGTGTTAATTCCTATTTTAGCCGTACATATATTCTAAGTTCCCCCTCTTATTTCACGGGGAGTCGTAAGAGTCGACGAAAAGAATTCCTACCGGATAATGGGCAGCAGCGCCATCCTGCGAACTGGCTCGAACTGCGATCGCCAACCCGCCGGCCCAGTGTAGTGACTATGAGCAGATACCCCAATATAATTTAATCTATTGGGGAGACTGATGTCAGGCAGTGGACAATAAGGCTCATATAATGATGATGATTTTCTAAGAGTAAATATAATAAAATGGTAGGGAATAAACTTTTATAATGACGTCCGACAGCGCAGTAATGGAATAGAAAGCTAGATAAATTACCTTTGCCTTTTATTATAAATATTAAGACTTGTTAACTTATCGTTTTTCTTTTTTAATGAATGCGTCATATCAGTGGTATGCTCACCATACACGTAAATAAGCACAGCATATCCTAAGTATCACTAAATAAAACTCTGGAACATATTACCATTGGTCTCATGGAGCTCCGAGCATTTTATACTGCATCCATATCCACGTCTTCTATCTGTATAAGATAACTTCTCCAAAGTCGAGTTAAGATATGTGGCAATGGATTATGCGGTCCACACAATGAAGCACTTTGACAGAGCTTATAACGTCGTAACTTGATTTAAACTGTCAGCGCTCTTTTTTGCCATGTTCTACACATTACCAAAATGATATTAATATTCGAGATTGAAGTTTGATAAGACTCACTTTAATATCGCTTTTTCTTAATATGACAAATTTCTGTCACTGAAAATCATCATCCTCAAGCATTCACCCCACCACCACATCTTAATAACTGTTATTTTATCTTTTATATTAGTAATCCAAATATCAGCTTTCCGCCATTTCACAGATAAACTTTTGAACGCTGGAACCGACAAATAGCAAACAAAGATATTTTTTGGGTCTGTGTCCGATTGTCTTCATCGTGTTGCGAAATAAACTGCCTATCGAAATGTGCCTAAAAGTATAGGCTATTAGAAAATAGTTGCGAAAAGATTTCTGATATGTCAGCTAACTTTCCCCTTTTGCTAAAATTGTTCTCAGATTGCCGTAGCAATTAAGCTACCATTCCAAGGATCGAACGACGAGTATTTCGTTCGTTAAGGATTTCATACTAATATAGACTTATAAATGCACTTTGGAAGCATCACAAGTTTTCTTTAAAGCAAATGAAGTAGTAGACCTTCTGATACAAATTTTATATCAGAAAGCCGAGTTTTCATTATTCCTTTGATAATAAAGCCTTCATTAGGTTTCAAGTCTTCTTTTAAGTCTTCACCTCCCTAAGCTCATTGCCGTGATCGATAGGAAAGAAAACAGATTATTAATGCTTATTCTTTTATTTTCATTTGCAAAGAGCTTCTCAGAGTGGTTTTGCATATTTTCTTTCTTTGAATTTAACTGAAAATAAAATAAATTTCTGCAGAACTAAAGCCGGCTTAGGGCTTGGAAAATTGTGAGAAACAACTAATTATATTTTAACAATGCGTTAACTTTGATTTCCTTATTTCCTCGTTGTTATTATTTTATAATTCTGGTACTCCATTGCCTTCCCTTGAATTCATTTTCTCTGCTACCACAAAGAAAATATTTTCTAGATCTACCCGCACAATTGAAATGAAATAATGACATATTCTTCGACAGCATAAAATTATCTTCTGCAGTAAATTGGCTTTTTGCATTTATAACGCTAGCAAACGAAATAATTAAAGGTATGAATGAAAGAACGTACATATGACAGGAGTGAGTAAAAAAGAGCGAGTTCTTGGGTTATGAAATGAGGGCCTTTTGGTGGATTTTCCCAAGAGAGTATAGATTTAGCTTCTTAAAAAGGCGCGAAACTGTCGGCAACTCTCTTTTGATTTCCCAGGTGAAGGAATCGTCCATAGGCGGTGGTGATCACATTCTATATGAGTGCAACCACTTAGTAAAAAAAAGCATTATCCGTAATATTAAAATAATTTAGAAATAAAATTAGACAGAACCTCGGTGGTCGGAAACGATCACCGAAGTACAGCAGAGTTTACAGAGGTCAGTCCTTGAATGGGTGACCGTTTGTGTAGCATTTGATATCGAGCGCTTCCGTGCCTTCCGAAAGCCTCGTTAAGTCGTTGGTCCCGGTTATCACTAAATGTGGTAGTCGTTAAGCCATGTTAGAGGCCTAATGGGCGGCTTGAAAAATTCTAACAGCAGGACGCCATACACCTGCCTCCGCCAATCCGCACTGGGTCAGCGTGGTGGAGAATGACCCAATACCCTCACACCTTGATATATGAGAGAAGGCTCGTGCTCAGTAGTGGGAAGTTAATGGGCTGAGATGATGAGACAGTTAAAACTTATGCAATATTCGTAATGCATAATTTGTTGCTCAATAATACTCAGAACATAATTTGTCGTAGCGACAGATAATTGTCACCACACCACGAACGCTGCACTGCTCCACGCCCCAGACTGAATTTGAAATACAAATGGGTTTTGTTTGATTACTTTCCTGATTTGACGTTAAAAATATCACTGTAATCATCATAATTTCAGACATATGAAGTCCACCGCTGAAAATAGGCCTCCCTAATAGAGTTTTTGTGCCGGCTGCATTCACCGGTTTTGTATAAAAAAATCACAAAAAAGCTTGGTAAAAGCTACTAAAGTAAAAGTAGGTAACTAGAGTTTTGCGCTTACAAGAGATTAGTGAGAATATTAGCGAAGTGTACAGCACATTGTTGCGTGCTAAGCGAAGTGGTATTCTCACATTTTGCTTTTATTTCTCTCTCTTTCTCTTTCCTAGTTATGGAACCAAACATAGATGCAATTTTGATTTTAAAAAATTGTATTTCCATTTTGTATGTTAAAATTTGACAAATCTAAATGATCTTGTTGATCTTAAAGGCAATAAAATATATTTTATTGTATTAGTCTCCTTTCCGTAATTACATTTTAGCTATTCTCCGAAATTATACTGATAAAGATGATTAACTATTAACCGCTATAAGTTCGAAATTCCTATTGTTTTATAGCAAGACACAGGTCCAGTTTTTCTTTCTAAAAGATTAAGAAGACTGTCCTCTTCCACGTTTACCTAACAAAAGGCATTCAATTACTCAACCCTATTACCCAAAAACAAAAGGCAATAAGAATATAAACATCAAACAAAAACTTTACAAACAAAACAAACGCTATCAAGGTTATGCCGGCACACGTATTTTGTCCATACTTTATTAACTCAAGGGACAATATTGCCCATTCTCCTTTGAATCATCCAACCAAGGACCTTTTCCTTCCCACAAGATGGACCCACCCACAAGTATTCTATAAAATGGCCAATTTACATAAAAAGTTAAGGGGTTTTCGTTTAAAATATTGAATGCCCTTATTCTTAGTGTTTAATAAAAAATTACTTTCTTTATGATTCATCATTTTTAACAATTTAATTACCTAGTTATGTAGTTTCTTATTATTAATTTTAAATAATGGCTTCGTCTGTTAGCACATTTAGCTCAAGTAAAAGATATATTAATAATATAGAATTCATAGTAAAAGCGAATGAGTGGTGATAAAAATAATAAATGGTAAATGAGATGCCCTCCCCTAAACCCCTTGAGTCCTCAGTAAAGATGTGGGACTATACTATGACCTCACTTGGACTTTTTGATAGAATTTGAAAAGTTATGTTGCACTGTTTTGGTTTTATTTACTAGTTCTTATGTACGTTCACAAACACTTACCGGTTAGTAATTCAGCGTTGTTTCAGAAATTCAGCCTTTTTTACAATTTTTATTTGCTTAATTAAATAATTTGTAAAAAATAATGGAATATAATAAACTGAACCTCTAAAAAATACTTTTTTGATCATCAAAAATACTGATCTAGCATCTAATAGGGGATTAGGTGCTCCATCAGAATTTTTTGATGTACAAAAAGGTTAGGTTAGGTTGGTAATTTATTAATTTTGATGACACATTAAATATGAGCCAAAAATAATTGTAGCAAGAAGTTTTTATATTAAATTGCCGACACTGATTGGCTTCGATGAAATCGAGTAATTACACTCCCGATAAGTTGTGCGCTGTGCTCGTCCAGCTGTGAAGTTATCTCTAGGAATTGAAATTAATATTATAAAATGTTATATTCAGGTATAATTAAAATTTCGTAAAACGTTTTTTGATATAGTCAACTAACTACAGTCCGGTTAAGTTGTGCGCTGCGCTTGTTCAGGTGTAAGTGATCTTAGGGATTGGAATTAATATTACAAAATATTATATTTAGGTATTCATACAGTTTATAAAAGTTCATCGCTATGGTCGAGTAACTACAGTTAGGATAAGTTGTGCACTGCGCTCGTTAAGGTGTTAAGTGATCTCTGAAGACTGGAAGTGTTATTGGAAAATATTATATTTACTAATAATATTCACCTAGAGATCTTTGTGCTTAAAGAGAACTTTGCTCCACAATATACTTTATAAATAATTGTAGCTTAGTTTCTGCCACGTGGATTGTGTATGTGGAGATATTTATTAATAATAAAATATATTTTAAGTACCTATATCTGTTCATGGTCAGCCATCGCTTCTAGCCCAAAACAAATTATTGTAAAAAATATATCTGCAGGCATTTAGATAGTCGTCAATAATATCTGAATGCGTTCAAAAAAATGTCTCAGGTCTGAATCACTCGTCCGGAATAGAGCATACAGCGCCCTCTAGTTGAAAAGTAAGCAGACCATTAAGGAATACATTCTAGAAAAGAAAACTGTGAAACGTACGTATTAAAGTGCCAGACTGTTAGAATAGAGCAAAGAAAGTGTATGTACAAAATCAACCTTTATTGTTATCTCCTAAACAAAAAGAGGCTTATTACAAAGCAAAATCTAAAGTTAAACCAGGTTTAAAACTAGTGCTGTCACTTTTATTTGATAACACAAAGACAGTGACAGCACTAATTTTAAACCTGGCTTAACTATAGATCTTGTTTTGTAATAAGCCCCAAAGCTAATAGCTAGGAGTAATAAGCTTTGAAGAAGTTTCTAGTCACATACTAAACTTCCTCTAGCAGACCCTGGTCTGGGGCAACCAGGATAATGCTAGGATAATTATGATGAGAACTGAACTTCCTATATACATATTTTTGTTGGTTACCTTTTTAAAAGATTAGGTTCTATTTAATAGTCTAGTGAAATAGTATTACTAGTAGGGCTTCCAAATTATTTGCTTTTCCAAATACTTACCTAGTACGAATACTAGATAAGTTTATTTTTCTTTTCTTCGTGCGTTTAGCACATTTAGCCAGTGTCAGTTAAGAGATTTATTAATAACATATAAATTATAGTAAATGAGAATGAGTGGTGATAAAGATGATAAATGGTAAATGAGATGCCCTCCCCCTAAACCCCTTGAGTCCTCAGTAAAGATGTGGGACTATACTGAGATCTCACATGGCCTTCTTGAGAGAATTTGAAAAGTGATGTTGCACTGTTTTGATTTTATTTACCAGTTCTTATGTACGTTCACCAACACTTAACGGTTAATTATCCACCGTTATTACACATTAATGTTCAAAATATCACAAATTTTAGAAAATAAAATAAAACTGCATACACGACGCTTCACTTTGCCGCTAAGAAGTCAAGTTGTTTCTATTTTTTTATTTATTTGCATACCTATCCTTATTTTGAATTACGTGAGTTCCCATGAGGCTGGCTGAAAGAGATCTCCTTTCCATTCCATTTTTATATTTGTTTTTAAACCTTTTTTGTTTTTGTGTGCAATATAGAGTTAAGTTACTTAAGGCTGACTGAGATTATTTATTTCATATTCGCAGACACTATACACATTCCAGTTATGATACACTGAATTTACGATGTAATGCAAAAATATTTTTACCTATATAAGCTCTGATGCTGAACACAAAATATAATAGTTAATATAACTTTTCTTAGTTAAAACAATATGTTTTACAACCATACATTCGATTGGTTGGTTTAATATTGATTACGACTAATTAAAATAATTGCCAAAGACAGGGAAAATAGACATTTTTGGAGGACGCTTTTACCCTTAAGGGCACCCCCTAAGGGTAAAAGCACAATAAGGAAATTAACTAACTATGATATCTTTGTACTATTAATGTAACCCCACATCTACGTGTATTAAATAATTTGATCTATCAAATAAAGCTATTTCGTATTTATTTTATTAAAAGGACGTGTTACAATATATACATATTGATAGTCTAATGAAAGTTCAAGTATATAGATAGATAATAATGAAAAAGAAACAATATGGAAAGGATATGAAGGTCTCTACGCCGATGTACTGGTAACCATTTAAGCTTATTGCAATACTCAGACACAAATCGAACTTACGCAAGCCAAAAAAAAGCGAATCGCAAAGTTTTGCAAGCGATTAAGTTTGTCCAGCTAATCACTTCTGAGATCTGGGTAGCAGCAGTCAGCGTAAGCCAAAATGGAAAATAGGAGATATTGAGCCAACATAATTTTAGTAGATGTAGGTAGAAAGTTTCTAATGCGTCTAAGAGATTTACCTGCAGCAAAAAAAAATCGGCTTATTCAGTCAATTGATTATTTTACCATAAAGTCCTATCGAAAATAATTCTCAAGTTTCTCACCGTATCACAAAACGGGATATCCACGCCATCCAGTTTTAAGGAAGGAGTATTACTGTACTTGATTTTTTGTACAGACTTATGGCCACCGATGATAATAGCTTGAGACTTGGAAGGGTTCAAGTAGTAGTGTTAAGTGTTATTGTGTTACCTATGTTTTAAAGTAACGAAAAAATCATACCAATTCGTCGATCAAAACACACAAGCTACTCTTTGTATTTTCTTCATAAAGTCGAAGTCCAAAGTAAGTTCCCATTCCATTTGATACACCTTCAAATGGAGTAGATACATACAATCTCTACACTTCAGTACAGTGGAACAGACTGAAATCTGTCTAACGTTTAGCCCTTAACTAAAAGTTGTAAGGTCTTTAAACTAAGTTAGAACTTCGTCTACCGACTATCACGTACATTCATACATAAGACCAACAGTTTAATGTGCCTTTTATAAATGAAAATGGAAAAAGCTTTAATCGACTTAGCTTTAAGACTCGATCGAGTCTAACTTTATTAAAGCTTTTTCCATTTTCAATTATAATATAATTTTAAATTTTATTTTATTTATTATTAAGATTTAGTTAGACCAAGGAGAGCAGATCCTGGATCCTTGGCGTAAGGCAAACTCACAACCGTGATAAATTATGATGCTGATTAAATTAATTATTAAAGTTGGTTCTTTCACTAGTACAGTCCAAAATGATAAAAAATATTGGTGGGGAGATTATTAAATCAGTAGGATAAGCATCTCTATATCTACCTATCAGAAATGTAATGTCAGTACATATAAAGTGAACTAATAAGTTATGGTACATCTTGATAGCAAATGCTGACCCACCCAATAACTAAGAGTTCGCTTTCCGCTATTTAACTTCGTTTATCGTACGCGAGTACCTCCTTCCTTTCGAACACTTTATAAAACAAATGAATTTGAATATGAATTGTTTTTTATTCCAGGTCAAAAGGTTGACATAACACCAAGGGATGCTGTCCGACGCATCGGGGATGAATTGATTGTCTTGTGCAAGGTCGATTATCCCATAGACTCGTGTCGGTAAGTAATTTTTCTAATAAATTAATAGAACTATGTTATATAAACCTTAGTACTAAGCTTTCTATACCTAGGCCTAATAGTTAAGGCTGTGCGTAGTAAAGCATATCGTGTTTTTATTGCCGTGTTTTTCAATTCCCTTCAATGCGAAGATAACTCTTTGTTTATTAAGTTATATGAAAATATGCGTCGTCTTACTCCAATAACCGCGTTTCATCAACAGCACGTGGAAGAGCGCTCTATTGCAGACCATTATACAATGGTAGCCAGTCACCTGTTGCAACTATTCTATCCGATTTCTGGGTGTAGTAGACTTTTGTGCATAGCGAATCATGCGACTTAGCAATGCGAGTAACTTCTAAATAAAACGAAGATATAATTCAGTACACGTTTGTAACAATATTATAACAAACTTCCTGCTTCATTTCACAAAAAGATTCATCTAAGTAATGGATGCCCCAAAGCTATGCCAAGCTTCTGACAATAAATATAAAAGTTTGGAAGAAGCCCGCGTAAATTTTGTCATAAAAATAAAAAGGCCGTGCAAAATATCTAAATCTCATTTTCTAGATGTCATTTATGACGTTGTAAAAGGCTTTGTTAACGTTTATTTAGAACTCCTGCCCAAAACATATAGACACAGTGAGAGTATAGTGGTGGATTGCAAGATTCACTCAAAGGGGTAAGCCACCTCTTTTGGTACTAATTTTTGACCAAAGCAATTTTTTAGGATACCGTCTGTCGTCCTTTTAACCGCATAGCCATTTTAGGATTGATAAGGTCGTGTTTCTGCCTTGTGTGCAGTCGAAAGAAATTACAAGCAATCTTTTCATTGGATTGGTCGATGTATTAGTCCAAGATACGATATAGAACAATCGAAAAAAAGGCAAAGAATGTGTTTGTAAAAAACACAAGCCTGAAACAAGGATTATTTATTAACATAGAATATAATTCAGTATAGTAGTTACACGAACTGATTCCACGGGCGCCTTTCCATTAACGGACTAGGTTCGGTTAGAAACTTCAAACTTATGTAGTTGAAATACCGCGCAAAGAATTTAGCTTCGCCCTGATTTATATATGCGGTAACCAAGTATTGCTCGCTGTTTTAAGTGGAATTTATAGCTTGGGTCTGCAGTATTCTTACTTCTTTTCCATCTCGATGTTTTGAAGACTTTAGCTCTTCGGTTTTTGACATCTCATCATCATCATCATCAGATCAGCCTATGTACGTCCACAGTAGTGGGACGTACGGGCATCCTCTCACGAACCAAGCTGAAAGAGATTTTGGTCATACTCCACTACTTGGACCCAGGACGGATGAGGTGTGTGACGTTCGCTCTTGGAATTTCGCAGCCTGGCAATGAGGCCTATAGCAATAACGATAACGACTACCAAAATTACTGATAACCGGGACCAACGGCTTAACGTGCCTTCCGAAGCACGGAAGCGCTCGATACTAAATGCTCACCCATCCAAGAACCTTTATTCGACCTTTGTGAACTTAGCTTTCAATCGGGGGTCAACTTCGGGGAGCGGGGACCAACTAGCACCGGACCTGCGTGCACTTCCATCACCTGGGTCTTGTTTAATAAGTAAAAATTACCTAGCAGAAACCGGCAACAATTACTCGGAATTTTTTTTATAGTAATTTTATAGGTATTTGGTTATAATATCCTGTGGCGTACACGAAACAAATCATATGCTTAGATCGCACTTCCAGAACTATCAAGTCAGAACTGTAAACATTTTGGAAACTGAGTTAACAATGCCACAATACCTATCCCAAAAAGTGCCTCTACATTACCTGGTACCTAATCAATAGGCATTGTAACAATTTAAAAAAATACATGTTAGATGGCTTAACTGTGTTTGTTACATTAGTACAAAAACTCAATTTGAGATATATCAAAATGCTCTTTTATGAAATTTTAATGACAGTTCTGTCTTTGTGTTCACGAGGTGCGTTATGTAGTCTTATAGTCAATTAAGAAAACACACACAAAATGTAATAAGTATTTTCGTTGTTTTCAGAATGACTGTGGGAACAACCTCGTATAGATTGATACCAAGTAACCAAGATGGCGGCGTCGTTTATTCAGGACAGGGATTGGAGGTAAGACCTTTATAGACGCTTAAAATCCTATAGACAGTTCTCATCATCTCAGGCGTCCCAGTACTGGGTACGGGCCTCCTTTCACGAAAATGAAAGGGTACTGAGTCCACCAAGAAGACAACATGAATCAAAATGTTCTTTTACGATCAAGCTCCCACCCGCAGTGAATGGGCGCTTTAGTTTATAAGTGTTAAATAAATGATTTTGAAAAGAGAAGTCTTTTAAGTAATGTTTAGCACACATTCATCTATAAATCAAACCTTTTATTGCAGACTAAGTGAATAAACATCGATGTTGATATAAAAATAGCAATTAATACTTCTACATCTATCCGCATCTTTCTGTTGATTGGATAATATCATATGTTATTAAGAAAAAAGAAAGGGACGTAAAATGCACCCTCGTTTTAGATTATTTGTTATAAATTGAGGTCTTATACAAAAACTCATAAATAGCACATATACTTCCAAGTTAAGTATAAAGATAATAATTATAATATTTATTTTCAGTTTGGCGAATGCGGTGCCATGATAAAGCACATCAAGGAAGAGTGGAATGGCAATATCTCCTGCCTCCTTCCCCCGCAGACTGGCAACATCGAGGTCATGGGCACCATGAGGCTGCTTGTAGCCAGTAAGTTATTTAACTTTATTTATTTTTATTGAAATTTCATTTTGAACGGAAACATACAGCTAACTTTAACAATTTCAAAACTGACATATTACAGAAGCCACTTACAATATGAATTACATATATGAAGCTATATAATTAAATTATAAACTTATAAAGATAAACAAAAATATAAAGAGTCGTTGTAACTTTTTTGATGACATTTCCAATTTTTAAAGACTAACAAGTAGGTGCGAGTATCTTACAATATTAAAATATCACATAAATAACACAAATACAACAATTTTGTCTTATGTATTTTTTTAAGTGTTTTTAATAAATATTTTAAGGAAGTTATTAGGAAGGCTAATGTTCAGCAGTGGACTTAATAAGGCTGTTATAATAAAATATGTTTTAATTTCTTTGTAAAATATTACTCAACTCCTAAATAATGTATAATTCAGTCTCTCTGTATAACGTATGTATCTAGTTGTACTATATTTATATGTATATCTATTATAATACAATTTATGCATATTCCATTCTTCCTTATAGTTATTAGACCCGCCGCGCACTTCAAAGGCGACTCCTGAAACCACAGCCGCCACCACTTATGTCTGGGCATATAGCTTAGTTGAGAGCCTTTTTAGCTTAAATCCAATTAAGATATAAGCTTTTGTTTATATCTAAGAATTTATTTTGCTATTTCCGTTAAAGCGTGATTGAGTAGAAACATACAAATTGTTTCATATCCTTTAGTTGTAACGTAATTCGACAAGTTTGTGCAAAAAATATAATAATATTCCCATAGTGATCCTAGAAGAGATAATGTTTTTCTATCACATTTACTTTTAATGAGCTCCGTAAGTTAAAGTTATTTTTTTTATAACCATTTAAAAGCAACCCAGTTGATAATTGATTGTTCGTAAAATTTTCAAGAATCTATATTTATTTCGGCAGATCATGTTTGACGAATAGAGCGTTTAGGGCTTAAACCCTTTCCAATTTTAGCAGTGTGGTTATGACACCCACAGCATTTTATCACCCTATGCCTAGCCAGAGGTTGTTGTAGAAAGCTACTTATTGAGTATATCGTCTATAGTCCGGCAATCTCGTGCGCGACCGTCCCGCGGGGTGACAGACGGTGGCGGGGACGAGGTAGCGTGTCATTCTAGCACACGAAGAGAAGTTCCCCCTTTTCCGCTACCCCACCCGCTTCCCGCTGACATCTTGTTTACTTCGTCCCCGCCACCGTCTGTCAACCCGCGGGACGGTCGCGCATGAGATTGCCGAACTATAGTGTCCGTGTGAACTAAGGGCTAGACAGGACACCTCTCACCATTTGACAACGCTTCACACGAAATTTCTGTGCAAAAGTGAATCTTGCTACACTATACTGATGCCTTTTAAATAGTTTTAACAAGGTGCAAACATATAGGATATATGGGCGTATGATTCTGTGTGTATTGATATATACCGTCTATTGCAGAGCCTCCTGGTGAGCCCCAATTGATCGCTCCACGTGAATCAGCCTTCAAGGAGGGAGATGAACTTCGTGCGCAGTGCGTGGTGCCCGATGGCAGGCCTGTCGCTAAGATCACTTGGTTTTTGGGTAAGTTTCTATTTGTTTTAATTTTATAAAGTTTTATGTCATAACATAGGGTGCATAAGATGCCTACCAACATTTTGAGAGCCCAAGCCAACCTCACCTGCATGTGGTGCACCTTGAACAGTCGAGGCTCTCCACCAAATCTTCCGACGAAAAGTGGGTACCTACGCCGACACGGCATACGTTATATGCCTCTAACTACTCCTTCGAGGAAACAGGAGTGTATATAAGTGCGTAACTTTGCAGCGACCCACCATGCAAGTTTTAAAAATACACAATTTTTCACTAAGTAGGTATGTCGTTTGTGAGGAAAACTCCAAAAGAGGTTTTAAGGTTAATTTGAAAGTAATTATTTATTATTTTAATTTAGCTACTCGAGTATATCTAATAGTAAATACACGTAGCAGTTTAATTATTTAAAAAAAACCTATACAATTAACATATCATATAGCATACATGTATATGTTGTATCATTGAGATAAGTGCTTAATAGAAGCTTATATATTTAATTGGGAATATAATAAACTAAACCTCTAAAAAAAGCTTTTTTGATCATCAAAAATACTGAGTGAGCATCTAATAGGTGATTAGGTGCTCAATCAGTATTTTTGATGTACAAAAAGGTTAGGTTAGGTTGGCAATTTATTAATTTTGAAGACACGTTAAATAACACCCATTTAATTGCAACGTAACCTTCCAGATGAAGAACAACTCCTGCGCGGCACCCACCAGCCCGTCATCACCACTGCTCCGAATAGCGACCTCCAGACCATCAGCCAGAACATTACCCTGCCCCTGACGGCTGAGGAGGGCGGCAAGAAGCTGACCTGCCAAGTCGAACACGAGGCTCTTCAACAACCACGAGTTGCTAGCCAGCAGTTGTCTGTACTTTGTAAGTGTATTTTTGTTTCTTCTGCTGACATTGACAGGCACTGCGGTCTTTCATTTTTTATACTTAGTATGGCCTCACTCGAATACAGTATTTGCCAGTGTCAAGTAATTTAATTCATCAAGTTATTTGCTTAAATGCAGCGTTTTCGGCATTCAGTCTCAGTCACAGTCGAAGTCAAATAAAGTGCATCATAGTCGAGTCGAGTCAAAGTCTACCCCAGTAAAGTAGGGAGACTTTACTAGAGGTTCTATGGAGTTTTGGAATCAACAAGAAAAATCATAATTCGCTAAAATATTCCACTTTCCTACACATGTAGCATGCTTAAAGGAATATAGAACCATTAATAGATAGGTCAGGTTTGAGTTACGTACTTATACAGTCTTTCTATTTCTTACTGAGATCGAATCAATGTTAATCAAGCGTTCAAAACACAAGGAGAATTACTAATTAATAAATCAGTATTAATTAAATACGCTTACAAGTAGGACAAGTATTCTTTAGAAGAACTTCTTTTGTGATTTTCCTAAAATTGACTTTTTTGAGTTTTGTCTATATTCTATTGAGCATGCGATGTGAACGTTGTCGAAGAATTTACAATATATTTACACATGAAACTCATTTACGTCGGTGACAGTTTTCGACTACCGGGCACCGCTGCGCTACGAGCACTCCATCAGTTAGTAGTTATTATAATTTATTCTCAGACCCACCAAAGAGGCAAGAAGAAGGCACCATCACAATCTTCGGCCTGAAGCTTGGAGAAGACGGCCGTTTGAACGTGACCGTGCGTGCCAACCCCCCTCCGGCTGCACAATGGCGCGTAGGCGCGGGCGGCAGCGCGGGAGGAGCCGTGCAGCTGGACCCTGTGCCACTTGTAAGTATCTTACATAGTCAATTAGAGAGTTCATCATCTCAGCCACTGTCCCACTAATGAGTATGCTACATACTTAATGAGAGCTAACTTTATATCAGCCAACGTCCTTTACCCCAGTAAGCTGAGCCTACTCAGGCCTCTGAAATAGCGTGGTAAGGGAATTCCGATCGCTTGCGTCCTGCTGTTCAAACCGCCCTATAGAGAGAGCCCTAGAAAAGTTGGCTTTGGGGTGTTCCTCAGAGCTTATAGAAAAAGATGCAACTGGTTAAGGATAATATAACTATAAATTGGATAATTAATGGAACTAGGTATCATTTAATATATCAGCTGTTTACAAATTTCGTGTCGACTGTCGGAAGACAGTTATTTATAAGGTTAATACGTACTTAGGTATGAGTAATTATTCTTTCTGGTTCAAATCATTTTCTTGTTGTGAACACAAGTACTTTTATTTTCTAGGGATCTGGCTACTACAACGTGAGCCTCCTTCTCCCGAAGATCACCAAGGAAGATGTGGAAAGGAAGTACTACCTGCAAGTCAGCAACGAATTGGGCGCCGAAGAATTCACCGTCCTCATCAGCACCATGGATGAGCCAGCAGGTATACTTTGTGATTATATTTTAATCTAATGAAACAGAAAGTGGTTCGAGGCCTTGAATATAATTATGTTAGAACACATGAAAATTATAATACACACAAAAAGATCTAGAATGGAGACCATTTGACAGAAAGCGTGGCGTTGGACGTCCATCTGCAAGATGGACGGACGATTTGATAAAGGTCGCAGGATCACGCTGGTTGCGGGAACAATCGGTCACATTGGAAGGCCTATGTTTAGCAGGGGCATCCTTGGGCTGATGATAATGATAACATTGACAACGTGCAATCTCTGTCTTCAATTTAGTTGTAGCTCTCGGTTGTGATATTATAATGAAGACGGGGCTTAAAATAACTGTAGGGAGCGAGTGGTACTCCCCACCAAAGAGAAGATCTTCCACCGGGCGGATGGATGTGCCCGAGGGCCGCGGCTCAACCGATAATGGTTGGGTGTTGTGTATATATAGTTACGAGCTTGAGGAATTTTGCTTGTGCGATTCAGGATTTCAAACAAATATGTATGTATATGTGACAAAAACTCTTTCATTCTTGCAGTTCATTTCAAACGTCAAAGCTAAATGTTCATTGCATTCATCATTCGTATGTGTTTCATAAAAGCTTTATTAAAACCTCTGGTTGTACTAAAATATACTTTGGGCGTACGTCAAGGATGGTAGAAAGATGCCACTATTAGTCACTGCTAAAAATTCTTTACATTTTAATACATAAAATATATAATTCTCCCAACAGCTCGCAAATCTAAGACTTCGTTTCTGATTATCGATATATATGGTAAGAGTTATATACAATATTAGAACGGTTTTTGTATATAACGTTGATATGCCTGATTTTTTCTTAAATTATAATACTAATAATAAATATGAGAAATATTTAGTTTCGTAACTTTTCAATTAATTAATTTGTTTATATAGTATTTTTATATACTTAAAAGTTTGTGTTTAGTTTCAATAATTATATGCGATGCCATTTGATTAAACCGTTTTAGGTTATATATATCAGTAGATCTTGTGCTATGGATGACAAAAAATTACAAAAAGGAATGATTGTAATTTCGAGCTAATAAAAATAGTAGAAATAAGATTTAGTGAAATATTTTTTAGATGTCATGAAAAACGATATATGTATTTAAAATATGAGCTTAGCATTGAGGCATGTTTTTTCATTATTTCATCATTAATAAATAAATTACGAGCATGTTTAAATAAATTTCTTAAAGTGTTGATTTTATTTTAGTTATTAATTACTTTTTCAAGTTTATGCATGTCAAAAATAATAAATTGCATCGTGTATTCTTATCATTATTTTAATGCTTAATTAGGGAGTCCCTTTTTATACTTTTTTAAAAGCAGAATAGATACAAGGATCATGTATGTAGATTATAAAAAAAATAAGGACAAAAACAAAAAATGATAGATTAGTATGTAAAATAGCGATTTTTATAATAATACCCCCTTTAAATTAACGTTATTAAATACAGCGAATATTTGAAGATTTTCATTGAAATTTGTACTTAAAATATTTTTGTAGTACCTACAGCATATTTACGATAAATAAATAAAATTTTAACGGTTCTACAATATTTTACATTAAATATCATTACCATTTACACACATCTCAAGAGTAAATGCAGTTTTTAATCATATAAAAAAAACTCATTGTCTTGTCTTTATTACGAGTAATCGTTTATAATCAGTATGCATATTATAGTTGTTCAATCATTAAGACACCTAATCCAATACATAGTTTGACGAATATTTAATATAACTTCGTAATAAGACAGATTTTTGTTTAATTATTTTTTACCTATATCCTTTACCCTTTCATTAGCTGTTCTATTCTTGCATCATATATCAAAAACAATTTTTTTCATGTAACTGCATTAAAAATAGCAACTCTCACATACAATTTATTACCAACAGGAGTTGAATTGGAGGCTGGAGCTATAGTCGGGATTGTGATTGCCGTCTTGGTGTTGCTGATTGCTGTGTCTTTGGCTGTCTTTGCTAAAGCTACCGACCGTTGGTGCTTCGGCGGTAAGTGCCTTCCTTTTTAATGCTAGTCCTGAAGTGTTATGATTATTACTCTGCGCTTTCGACGCTAACATCAGACTATAAATCTAATAAGTTTTTAGATATAACTTCTTCGGCAACGTACATAAGGAAAAGTGACTTCATATAGTGAATTGTGATTTCCGTGTTAATTATAAAAAAGTATACACTACTTTTTTTTTCCTCCCTAATTTCTCTACTATTTTACTGGGGTATGACTTGGTCTCGACTAGACTATGACGGAGCTTACTTGACTATTAGATACTAAATGACGAAAAGCATTTTTACACAAAATTTTAATTATTTCATTTTTTGACATTGGCAAATACTTTAAACGAGTGAGTCCATATCTCAGAAAAAAATATTTCATAAATAATTTAATCTAATAAATTCTTAATTTCTATCAAATAAATAAAGATGAAACGTGTAAATTAAAGACGTACTTGTAATTTTTTATGGCTTTTTATTAGATACAGTGTTAACTACGATAAATTATTCAAATTGAAAAGGAATGATATTGCAGTACATAAGAAGAAATGATTACCTACAATTTTATGGTATTGTTGTAAAACATAAGATATGTTTTGGTCTTTTCTGTAACATCATAATTTTTACTGGCTATTTTTCATGACTAAGATCACACTATCATTAACACTTTTAATAGAAATTTAAAAATTATTGAATAATTTTCATAACACTTCCATTGATGTTTATTTTTATACTTGTGACGTCTCTTGTTATGTGAATGTTCAATTAATTTTTTTACCAAACTACCTATCTACATGAAACAATTCTTAAATTATGTTTATCACGATTATCTACTTATTTTTTTTTTCACCAGTCATACAAATCGATAAGGCAAAATCGAAATGTACATTTATAATTTTACTAATTAAAAAATATGAACGCGCTTTTTTAATAAGGCTTGGTAAGTATATCAAAAAATGGTTAATATCAATAAAAGTGAGTCATTATTGTATTTTGTTCATAGAAAACCAATTTTAACTATTCCAACCAAGGGAGTAGTTTAAATTGCTTATATTTCACTATTAGATTCGTTGCGAGCGCAGCCGTTAACTGTTGCAAATTGTATTTTTTACCCTATGCTCTGTGCTGTTGGTATGAATTCAGAATGACTGTGCAGAGGTCTCTGCAAACTGCAGCGACCGATTTTTGCCATCAAAATAATTTCAATGATCTTACCAACCTTACCTTTCCTTGTTTAAAAGCAATAAATATGTGGCTTGAGTTCTCGCACGACGTTAACGGCTGTTACCGCTGCTTGTGTTGAAGATCTTAGGGCCTTATTCAGACGTTTGCTCAAAGTTAAGCAATTAATCGTATTAATGCGGTTACATAGCATAATTGTAATGACTTGCTTTATTGATATATATTTAAAAAACGGAATTTTATTTATCTTACGTCCATGCTTCGGAATGCTTTTAAAACCCCTTTAGTGAAACGAAGCATGCTACCCCCTGTCCAAATATTATATAATAATTAGTAAATGTTTTATTAACAATTAGTCATTTTTAACAGGAACACGTGGTGCTAACCGATAGGTAATTTTGATTGATTGAAAAGTAGTAAATATCACTTTTACGCCAAAATGCACCATTTAGATTACTATTGATGTGACCTAACCCCTGATTCAACTATTGAATGATTACAAAATGACAAATTTACTAGGATTAAGGTGATCAATCCAAATAATTTTGGCTCTAATTCCAAAGTTTATCTTTCGGTTTAGAACCCATTTCGAACACAGAGTTCGAACATATGGATTTGTAATCGTAACATAGGCGTATTAAGACAATCTTACAATATTCTTTAAGTATTGCTGTTGTTGCTTTTTTTTAAATACTATGCATGAAACCCGGTGAATAGTAAAAATCGATTATAACCGAACCGATACCTAGGATCCATTGTCATTTTACTGTTTAGTAGCAGAATCAGGGCTTGTTGAGTAATAATTAGCAAATGTGGCAATGTTATTCGATTTGCTTGTAGGTATGTGTAATTTAAGATTTAACTTAGTATTAAATTATATTGTTCCTATACTACGCAATATATTGAGCGATCAAGAACGTAAAGTGAAAATAAAACAAAATGCATGAGAACTTATCTGTTGAAAAGCATGTGCAATTCTATTATTTATTTTGTGTAGCATGATTCAATGTCTAAATCTTCCCTTATGCATGAACTAACCTTAATATACATATATTTTTAAATGTCATTTATTTTAAGACATAAACTGTTATAACCTATTGTTATTATTCATTAAAATTAGAACTAATTTAGGAGAAATAATTTTTTTACAGGAAATGTTATTTCATTACTTTTTGAATTAAAGGTCTTTTAAATTTTCAAAAGTTATAAAAAGTTTTTATTCAAATATATAATAAAATTCTTACTAGTGGTTTTACTGGTGATGGTGGTGTATATGTTTAATTATTTTAGTGCCGCACTGTTCAATTATAGCAAAGCACGTAATTAAGGTGATGGTTAACTAAATGATTAATTTTAATAAAATGCTTGTTTATGTGACTACTGACTGTTTGAAAACTTGGGAGTATTTTTATAGTATGACAACATTCTTTTTAATGAAACTGCTTTAAATTAATGTTTAAAACTTACTTGACTTATATGGATTTTGTATTAATTACAAAATTTATATAAGTCTGATTAGTATTTTTTTTAAAACCTCTTCTTTAAGTTTCATGATATCTACATAAGAACTGCACAAGTCGTTTTTATGTAGTAGTGGTTAACAGCTGTTGAGCCTTCTCGTACAAGTGCTACTGTCCTGTCTAGTTCAAAATACACAAGCCAAAGCTACCATATTATCTACCTAGAGGCATGGTTCTCTTTTTTCTGATACTAAACCTGTACTTGCAATTTGACGATAGCCTTTGACTTGATCTTAAAATATAAATGAATCAAGACAAAACTTCCCATTGATAGAAGAAAGCATAAAAAGAAAATGAAGCAGTTTTAAAAGTTTAATTTTCTGACAAAATTTGTAACAAACGTCTAATGGCGTCAGCATTCATTCATTAACTCAGGCTGTTTTGCTTGAACATGCAATATGAAAAAAAAAATCAGAATCTCTTTAAATTTTGTCATAAAGTTTGTTTAAAAAGTTTTCTTTTTTTTTAACAACACTTGCAACTGAACAAAAAATGTAAGTATGAATACATATTTTGCTTTGATTTGAGTACCTAAACTGGTTCATTTTAACTATGACGAAATAATTCAATAAAATAATAAATAGGATTGGTATCAAAAAAATATGTGGACATATTTCACGGGTTAAATTTAGTCAGGTCACACTAACAAACATAGAAAGGCACTAATTAACCACACTGTTTAAAAAAAAATACTAACATCACTTTTCTACTGAGTAGCACATGCTATAACTATGCGTGAATGACAATAGGCTAATAAAAGAAAAAGTCATCGCGTTCTTGATCGCTTAATGTCGTTGTGTTGTAGGGAGGTCCCATCGCACGGATATGCCTGATGGCGCCGACTCAGAGGCACCCCTTCCTCCTCAAGATGATGTGAAGGGCTCTGAAAATCCAAGCCATGATCATGGGGAATACATCACCAACGGAAAACATCACGAGAAAAAGCCCGACACAGCTGTGTAAGTCGTTTTCGCAGCCACTCGGATCTCTTGAATAAAACAGCACTTTTAATGTATTCCACAGTAAGATAATTGATTCTACTAACATATATCTATATATAATAGGAGACTGTATTCTTCATGAAATGGTCAATAAATGTTACGATTATAACTGTACGGATTGATGCTAGTGTAATTCTTCTGACTAAACTTGGCAAAACTTGTTCTTCGTTGAGAGCTGATATGACAACTCATTTGAATACAAATAGAGCATTTTTGATTTCCAAATGAAATACATTTTCAATCATTGTACGTACAAATAAATTATTATGAATCACAAGTTCAATACTTCTCTATTACATGTCGTTTACAAAAAAAGAAAATGTCAAAGCCACTGTTTTTTTTATAGATATACATAAAAAAAAACTAAATTATAAATTCTTATGATGTCAGTTTATTGATAAACAAATAATAAACAGTATGTTTGAATCCGAGTTATATCCGAAAAATCCGGGACATTATAATAATAATTTCAATATTCAAATGTTGTAAGTACCTAATTACTTTTCTTTTTCTTTACATAAGTGCCACTTTTTTCAAGAGAATTGTTACTTATATTACAAACTTATACATTATTTAATGTATGAACATGATTTTGTTTACTAAATAGGGATGAATTATGATTGTTTAAATGAATTGTGTTATTAACAACTAAGAAATGTTTTACATATTGCCATTTCTTTTATTACTAGTTTAAGAAAATATTTCTAATTGTTGTGCAAACATTTTGAATCTTTACAAAACAGTTGGAGAAAAGCTATGTATAATGTAATTTCTTTTATAAAAACTTTAAACCAATAATGTTTTGATTTTATTAACTTTCAATTTCAAATGTATTAAAAAAATCAATTAACAAAGGGCTTTAAAAAATTCTCAGTGTCCTTTAACTTTTATGTTGACATTCAGAACTGATTACTTAATTGAATTTATACTTATATGTATTTTTTCTCCGGTTGTAATATTTTAGTATGAAATAAAATGACTACTTAATTAGTGACTTTAGAATCTCATTTATAAGAATGTTTTTGATGTAATTGCGTATTTTGCAACGAATACCAGCGTAAAATCATTTTAAGCTTCAATGAAATATGTAATGAAATATTTTATTGATATATTAAGTTCAAATAGTTTTGTCATGGCATGTCAACAGTAAACAAAATTCTTTTCGATAGTTGTCACAGTTTAATTTTGGTAATTAGGAATTATTTCTGATTTTTAAAATAAGCAAAAATAAACTTGAAGCACAAATAATGATAGCGTAAGAAGCAGCTCAGGCATACCATGACCTAGAGTTAAAAGGCAATTGAATTGTGTATTTGTAATAAAATCAGCATATTGATCTTCGATATAACGTTCACAGGATAAACGTAACTTAACAAATTTATGTAGTTATGTATTAAGTTTATTTTTGCAAAGCATTTCTATAATTACTATGATTAATTTAAATTAATTCTTATTTAAATTAATTTTGTACCACCAGTTTAGCTGTCTACTTGGCGACTATATAATTATTTTTGTATATAAAATGCCCGTACTAAATACATCAAAAGTAAATTAGTTATGTTATAAGCAATTTATGGTTTTAAATTACTAATTAAATATCGTTAGATTATGTTTTAAGCAAATCATTAGCAGGTTTATAAAGGTCGCAATATTTCAAGATAATTGTTTAATTCGTAAAAACGTATTTTTTAATATTATTTTTTTATTGTGTTTCACTTTGACTGATTGCAGTGTAGGCCTTTTTAGATCTCTTTTATAATGTAAGAAAATTGTCGAAGTACTTTATCATAAAGTTTCTTTTGTAAAAAAAACTCTGTCAAACTTATTATAAGGCTAGCATTTTAAGTCACATTGTGATTTTTTTAAAGTATTCTTAACAGATTAAGGTACACAGTAAGTTTTTATTTTTGTACCGAATTTAGCTATAATTTGCTTAGTTTTTATTATATAGTTTTGTGACCAATTATTATTATGAAAATCGTGGACACAGCCATTTTTGCACAATTTCAACGCCAAAATCACAACGGCTTAATATTAATGCTCAATTCCCAAAGTGTAGCTCTCGATTTATTGCTGTCTTTCATATTTTTTTTACTGTATCGATGTACAACATGTCCTACGAAAATCTTATTGCCCAAACTAAAAATACGTAATTATATAAGTTTATTTTTTATTTATCTGTCATACTTGGTTAAATGGTTGTTTTAATTTTGTCGGGGTCGAGGCTATGATGTAGGATCGATTTGTAAATGTACCTACTTATATAAAGACTATGATGTTAATCATTAAGGTTCAGTGAACACAGAGAGGAGTTACAAAATCTGCTAAAAGTTCTTAACGCATATGAGGAACATACTCCCGCCTCACCTCAAAAGCATTATTTGTTTTCCATTCTCTTAAATAATGCTGCCCTTCTCCTGTGTGTGACGATTCTTAAAGACAGTTAGTATGCTAAATTTATTTATTTTACAAAACCGATAGTATTTCTAAGCTCAAATAACCCCTTCAAAGTACTAATACAAACAAAACTTAACTGAGTATGTTATATTCATTTATTACCTTAGAATAATAACACCTAGAACGATAGTTCCCTACAAAGCGGTCTTTCAAAAGCGAGGCAAGGAAAAAATCTATGTGTGCGTAAGATACTTGTATTTACGCTCGACGAAACGCACACAGTGAAACAAATCATGTTGTCATTTCATTCCATTTTCCCTAAAAGTAGGGAAGTTGAAACTTTTACACTTTAGCTTAGCTATTCATTGCATTTAGTTTATGCGAAAAACCACTTACTTTATAATTTCATTAAAAATGTATATATATTTATCCTGCCTGGGGTGAATAATTTTTCACTAATTATTTATTTAATATATTTAGAGCTATGAAACTCTTAAATTGTTATAGTTAGTCAACTGTTTTATGTAGATAGACCAGAATCGAATATACTATTACACCTTTTTAAGATGTGATTTATACCATATCAATTGAAATCAATCAATGAAAAAATAAAGATTTTTGTGTTATCGTATATTAAAGAAATTATTCCACGCGAACAAAGTCGCGGGCCGAAGGTAGCAGATAATTGTCAAATAACATTTGTGCAATTTAATTATTGAGACGTATTTCACTTACAACAAAATGTAGGAGATTTTTTCCCCTTAATGGCAACATTTTCATTAACTGTCACGTAACAAATATTGAAATTATTTTTTTCATTTTAATGAATGTTTTACTTAATATTTTAAGTTCAAACGCATAATTTACCCTGTAACGTTATGTTAATATGTTTCTTCTGCTTTTCCGACGTATTGTGATATCCGTTCATAGCACAAACCGTCATTTTTAATAAAATTATCAGGAGTAGTTTTCAATACGACACGACCTTGAACACTGACGGGCCGCGTAACAAACTTAGCCAAAATGGCTAGGTTTTAGTTGCCTCACTTTGACGACGCGTACTGGGCTTCTAGGTGTAATTATTCTAAGTTTATTACATGATTTGGCTGAGTTTTATTCTGTCTAAAATAAATAAAACAGTGTTACTTCCCACCAATACATAAATAAGAAATAGTCTATAAAACTCTGCTATTTAAAATATGTAATCTCATCTGATAATTATGAACACATGCTTATAATAAGTGTCTAAATAAAATTAATATAATTACCTTAGGTAATGTAAACTTATATCTTTTTAATCTTTTGCGATTACAGAAGGTTAAAAGGATATAAAATTATAAAATGGTTTCTCATTTGACATGTTGCATCAATGTTGTGCAGCCTAACAATTTAATCAATTAGCTAGGTAGGTGGTCAATAATATAATACTTATATCTTCGGTGTTTATAAATCACTACGTTGAATGGATGTAACAGAATATAAAAGTATTTATTAAATGTCAATAATTAGTAGTTTTATTCGAATTTCGTGATATCTTTTAAGATATTAGATAATTCGTTTGTCTGCCTCCTTGTAAGATGTAATAATAATGAATATAAATATCATTCTATATTACGTCTCATTATTACACAACAAAAGATAAATACTTTTTTGTGTCATAATACAAAATTAATCAAACAAAATGATAGATCCTTATTTAAGCCATAATACAAAATGAGAAATACTTTGTATTAATGTATAATGCAATTTGTATTAGAATTGCTATAACTGATTCTTACATGAGGCGTACAAATGAATAGTTACCAATGTGGGTAGTACGGGCTGTCTCATTACGAGGTAGGTACTCATAAAGGCCAAACTTTTTGTCCGATCTAGTTGCATGATCTGTATTTCTATTAGTCTAGAGTTTAAAATGTCCGCGTATATTTACTGATTTGAGCGACTTTAAATGCATATACTCTCAACTTTACGCACTTAGAAATAAAGATTCTGACTTACTTGATCGGACAAAAAGTCTGTCGTTTGCGTAGGCCTTCAAATGCCAGATTAGGCTTTCCTGATCTTAAAACCCTAACCAAACTTTCTTCTTCTCACACTTCTGCCGGACTAATGCTAACTATTAAGGCTAAGTAATATGAAAGTGACCAAGTGGGTAACAGAAAACCTATTTCAAGGTTTTAATCCTCATCCTTCAGTAAAAATAGGTCTCGAGGAGGAAAAGAAAATTGACAGACAGGGATGAAGTATATATTGAAAGTAATTTACATAAAAATTGTCAATAAAAAAAGAAAATTATTTTAATACGTATGTTTTTAAATCTCAAATATCATTAGGAATAAAAGCGGTATTTAATCTTATGTCAGAGTTATTAAAGATCTGCAAAAACATTTATCTAGTACCCAGAGAAGAATATTGCACTACCTACCTTTAAAAAAAATATATATAAATTGATGATTGTTGTAGGTACAAATTAATTAGTGCAGTAATAATGTATATAAGACGACTGAAAATAAAATTTTCATCGTAGATACAGACAAACTCAGTTGAATGATAACACTAGGTACCCACTAATTTAGTCGTTTTAAACTTTACTGCATAAATAAATTTCATCGCTTGGTTGACAAATCTGGTTTAAATGAAATAAGCTTAGCTTGCCATCAGACAGATTAATCACGTGTCTGTCACCTTCATAAATTATTACAAAATGAGGTACATTAAAAAGAAGAATACTAGCTTAAAAGCAACCTGAAAAGGATTTTTAACAAACGAGTATTAAAAGTAAGTAACCAATAAACAACTTTAATACTATCTATTGGAGGCAGAGCTATTGAAAAATCAATATGAAAATTAAAAAGAGATTTTTATTATCGAGTATTTAACTAAAGCAAGTGATGGATTAAAAATATCTTTGTAACAATTCCTGCGCTACTACAATTTCCCGAAAAAATCGAGAAACTATTTCTCTCGTTTCAGCGTTGGTCGTGAAGACATCGTTGTTCTGAGGCTCCTATCTTACCTGAAGATACCCTGCGAAACACGTGTCGTGTTGAATAGTTTCTCGATTTTTTCGGGAAATTATAGTAGCGCGGGAATTGTTACAAAGATATTTTTAATCCATCACTTGCTTACAATGGATTTTCGCAAAGTAACGCCTGAATCAATAGAGTATTTAACTACCAATAGGGACACATTTTTTAATAGTTATTAAATAAATAATAATAAGAAATACATATTAAGAATTACTCGCAAATTAAATGCATGATTATTAATTCTAAAAAAGGGGTTTTAAAATAAGCATACCAACCTAATCATGATTAACAATATATCTCTACCTAAATTATAGTAATTTAAAAGTGTGATCCAGATTATCACAGTAGGCGACTGAATGTAGAAACTAGTAGAATTAAAAAAAATCCAATGGAATATATTAGTGCCTTATAGCCTCGTATCCACAAAGCAACAATTGACGCGTAAAACTCAACATGTTCGGACAAGTATCACGGCAGCGCGCGACGTTGTCAGACCGCGTGGAACATGACTCGCGACTTATTGTCTGTTTCAACATGCATTTACGCACCAAAAGCTGACTAGTGGAGGCGTTTAAAACAGAGCCGCAAAAATCATGACTTTCTCCTCTGGTGTCATGACGATAAGAGCATCAAATAATTTTTGTCTTTGCAAATACAGTTAATTGTGATAAGTTAAACATTTAATAATAATAATAATAAAATAATTTGTTAGTGCATAATACCATACAATATGTGATTAAAAACTAAAAAGGGATTACAAATAAAAATATGATGCACCACAATGACCCATCTCAGCATTAGCTAGGACAATGCTCTAGCGCTGATTTTTATATTGAACGGCACGTGTTTATCTACTTTAGTATTATGACGTCACAATGCACATAAGTACAACTAAATCCCACATAGACTATAAGTGGATGGTAAGGGTTGTAGGTAGGTATGTCGATGCCGTATTCTAATTCGTAACAAGCTCTTTTATGGTAAACTGGGTGTAGGAAACTTACTTAACACAAGAGACTGTCACAAGTCGTTCATATCAAAAACCAAACTAATTTAACAGTTTTTAATTTTGAATTTTGTTTATTTAATTCATTTTCATAGGTGGAAATAGAGGACGAGACCATGCTAAGAGTTCAGGTGAATCGTAAGTACAACCATTTAAATTAATCTATTTTAAAATTTAACAAAAATTTTATTAAGTTACATTAAAGAGTGCCATAGGAATATATTACACTCTCTCGCACACAATTCTTGTCAAACTAATAACTGGTTAATAATATTTCTTACAACTCTGTATAACCTGCGGCGCATAAGTTGGTGCGCAGTAACAAAATTATCGGGTCTTAATCGAAGTGAAGAAGCATGGGTCGCAGCGTTTGCGCGCATGCGTTTAGTAACTTTCTCTTTTGCTTTATTTTGCCAACCGCCATTTTGGTTCAACTTACGCGCCGCTGATTTTACTTAATTAACCAGTAAATTTACTTTCCTCTATGAAAAATTTTAAATATATATTATTCAAGTATTTCTTCCTTGATTATAATATACGAGTAATACCTATTCAAATTTACACCCTAACAACGTTCTGGTGTTTATTTACTACAATAAAAATTTATGGTTTTTACATATTCAACTATAAGTAAGTATTGTACTTATATCAAAATCTGAAATATTATCTTTTAATAGAATATGTTGATGAGCAAATTTAAATTAGTCATTTCTAATAGTAACAGAAGTTAAATAGATTTTACAGAGAGGTCAGTTCTAGGATGGGTAACAGTATATGTGGGGGTATGGTATCTCTATATAAGGAAGAAATCCTTTTGGTTGGCATGCCTTTCGCCACTGCGGCACTGGGGCAGCGTCACCCCGCTTCCACGCAAACCTGACCGGATCTGACCCAAATATCTCTTACTTTGGTTTACGAGAGCACTAAACTCACTAGTAAGAGGTGCTAGGATTTATTTTTGAAGTAGGTCGTGACGACTTTTAAATAATTTTTCATACAAATTGCAGAAACTACATATCAACACATGTTTCTCACATATTGGTTCGTTAACGACTAAAGCTGAAATGCGCCAATCAGCTCACTTAGTATCACGCTTTTGAAACTCTAGTAACAGTATCTGAGTATTTTTATCATAACGATAATGTTAAAAAAAAATGTTTTTATGTTTGCTTGTCAACATATTGAATATAGAAATATATGTGTGTTTAATTAACATTATCTATATACTTAGTTTATTACGTTATTTTGATATTCAATATTGATCCCGAGTTTAATTGAAAATATTACCTACACTTGAACATGTTACTTTTCACTGGTCGAAGAAATAAAGGCCCATTTTCACTGGTCGGTAGGCGATAATATGCTAGGTGAATTATGATAGCAGATAAAAAACTATTGGTTTTATAAAATGTATAGCATTACTTTATTGAATTTACGCGCTTACATAAATTAAATTTAAAAATACTGTTTTTTAAAATTACTGTTTTTTAAGATGGCCGGCTTCTCCATAGACAAAGTAAAAAAATCAACCGATAAACACGCCTAAAACTAATACTAGTCTTGAGGTTTTGTAGGTACTGTTTGGTTCAGCTTTATACCTACCCACTGAACTATAGTAATACAGGTACCCTATCGATCCTAATTATATAAGATGCTTAATATAACATACTACAACCTAGTGCAATACCATGCGATATTTGTATCGTGTTCGTTTAGCCCTTTAGAGCCCCATATTAAACAAAACACAAAACGAACAGTGAACATGAGCCTTAATTTATTTAAATAATAATTGTATTAGCATTTTTTTTAAAGTAGTGAAAAATATTGTCTTTCCAAGAAAAATTATGTGATGTCTATTCAAACATTGGTTTTTTTGTAATATAATTTAAAGAAATATGGAAACCAACGTCTTAACCATATAAGTACATCTTGATGTTCATCACAAACGAATAATGACAACTCGAAACTATAATGTTTTGCATAAAGACATTGTGGTAAATGAAAATTTTGAGTTGTGCCGTTCTTTAATGGTCATCTGAATATGTTGTTACTGAAATTTGTTCCCTATGCATTTGTAAATAACTGCTTTTTTGTTATAAGGACGCCGGCGGGCGATGTGCTTTTAGAGTCTGGGATGACGCTTCCTAAAACGTACGTGGAAATTTGCAACTGCTTTTTGACTTATTGCTGTTTTATATATTAATTTTAGTATTATAATTTTGTTTCATTATCTATGCTTGGGATGCTATGAGACATATAATTTATGATCTTGTTATGGGGTAGAGTATATATTCTTATGTAACGTTCTTCTTTAGACTGCCACCTACTTGGCTTTATATCAGAAAGCTTAAACAAAGTAGCTTTTGGAAAACAAGTTAAAGATAAAGACAAAGTTCAATAAGTATTAAATTAATACACTTATCACCCGTTGCTACAAGTCATGTTTGTCTAATGTTACTTTGTCTGATGCCAGTGGTACCCGTTTTCTCAAATGTTATCTACTAATCAAGACAACAAATTTAAGCAACGCAAGCAAATTTTTTTTTTATATATCTATTATTAAATGTTATGCCAAACAATGGGTTAACAATGTAACGATCATGACACAAGGTCCAGGTCCACCCACCAGGACAATTAGGCTTAACAATTTTGTCGAAGTGTAAATAAAGTACCATAATTATAATACTACTATGAACTTTCAATATTGATGCCAGGTTGTTTATTTACCTAAATTGAAAACCTTGACGCCATAGGGCAGACGACGTTATGGAAACCCTATAGTTCGTCGGTCATATGGCGTAGGAATGTTCAAAAAATGGGTTCGATTCGAGTCCCGCAAACTAATAATGTTGACATAAGTAACAGGTATAGTTATAGACAACGGTATATTGTTACCGTTGTCAAACTCACCACACATACTCTTTTTATTTAAACAATACTAATAAACGCTTATTGCATTATATATTACAATCGAAATTGGTGTGGGGTAGATTGTAAAATTAATACTACTTACTATAATAATATATCGCCATTCCTAATATACACATCTAACTCATAATTATTAAATTATAGACCATAATTTTACTCATAAATATACTCTGCACATGTATAAAATAATCGTAGCCCAAGCCATAGAAAACAAGATACACCCAGCAGCACATCAAACATAACACTTTAACCACTATTCAAAGTTAGCTTCTATTCGTGGATTTTAGGCTGACGGTGTCTTGGTGCACAGGTATCTATACAAAGATCTGATTAAGAGATATAGAGTCCTTGCCAAAACGTCTGCCGTTAAATAGTACCTACCGTTTAACACAGCGTTTCTTAACCTTAAGGGCGATATCTGGATTGGTCGCATAACTGGATTTTTTGCCATAGTGAAACCCTTTTAAAACCTATTATAATTTTGTTTCCGAAAGATAATTAAAACATAAAGGTCGCAAGGTTCAAATTCTAATATAAATATTTGGATCGCCAACCAAAATGATTTAGAAGCGCTACTGTGTTTGCGATAAAGAACTCTCTGCGTAGCTGTCAACGTGTGACGAGGGTAGGAGGTACAGCTACTTACAGTGCTCATCAAGACATACCCTTACACAGTGCAGTATACTGTTTATGGCCATGCATACTCGTATCATTTACCTACCATCTCTGCCGTCAATAGCATATTTACAGTTGGTGCGCTCTCGAGAAAAACGAGTTAACAGTTTTGGTGCGAAAATCTTTCATAAATCCTTTGTTTTTATCAGATCAAGGTGGTCGGTACCTCAATAAATGAATGAGGACTTCAGTACAATTTCTCAACACATATGCACACTAACTGTAACTATTCTGTTGACGGCAGATCTGTCATCTCGTCAGTCGAAGAAATAATAATTACTTAATTTATAATAAACGTAAAATCTGTCAGTAGCGACACCGAAAGCGCTGTAGCTGGACGGGAACGATCACGACTGGCGGGACTCGGCGCCAGGATGCGAGCAGTGCTGCCTCGAGGGAAGGACAAGGTTCAGGCCACTGAGACGCAGGCTGCCGAGGCTGAAGAAAAGGTATGGAAATCATATATCAACTTTGTTTAAATAGTGCTTACATAGTTCGATTTTAATGAGGTTGATCAGGTGGGTACACCTGCAAACCAACTTTGCACGAACTCAATGTTTATCCTACGTTCTGTTAGTTCTGGAGTCTGGCCCAGTGGATATTAAAGGGTAAAGGGAGATGTTTGGCACCATGCTGTTAAAACAATTCAAAATTGCTTACTCATAACCAGAATCAACACGGTTATCAGTAAGCAATTTTGAACTGTTATCGAGCATCGAAAGGTATACTGCCTTACCTTTCGATGCTTGATATCAAATGCCACACCAAGGAATGACCTCGGTAAACTTAACTTCTGGGTCCTTCGTACTGCCTATTGTCGCAATGGCATAATTTATAGATCAATGCCAGTTTTTTAGTTTCTAAACATTTCTGTTAATAACATGCTTGTCAAATTACCTTTTGATGTTATTGAAATAAAACATTTCATCATCTTAACGTTATCCTAGTGGCTGCCTTACAGGCCTGGGACCCGCATGAAATTGAATTAAAATAAAACTTTGATATTATTTTTATCTTAATTACAGCCCTTATCAGAAGAAAAGAAAGGCGTAGTGTACGCTGAACTTCAGCTGGGCACAGACGCGGGGACAGACAAGCCGCCGCCACCATCCACAGAGTACGCGGAGATCGTGTACACTGACCAGCCTCCGAAGGAGAATAAGGAATAGTTATCTTAGCTACAAACAGCGATTATCAAGCTTTCGTTTGCAATAAAATATTCACTTCTAAAACTATTTCGACTTGTGGCTTTTTATGTCAGCCGAGAAATGTGTCAAGAGAAATTTGGACAATTAATTCAGATGCTTGATTAGGAAAATCTTCTCTTCAAAAGTAAACTATACGTCACGACTCAAAAATATTCATCATACTATTTGATATTCCAAAACTGTCACAAACTCACAAGTTGAAATGAGATCATTATGAGTATTGTTACCGCTGTCTGCTTGAAAGTGCTACTTTATTTTATGCTAGATTATGACCTACCTACGACGTAATATTTGGTGCATCATAGTTTGAACGTGTTTTTAAAATGATTATAAAACAGCATTAAAATCAAATATAATAAAATAATATATTTCCGGCAGTTAGAATATTCTAGCGAAATAACGTATAAAATCAAATGTATAAGAGAAAATATGTAATATTGCGTCATATCATGTAGGTCAATGTGTTTTATTTATATTTAGGGTAGAATTTTTGGAGTACGGTACCTGTGTAATGCCATGTATACATATTGCTCAGAATGCAAGAAACGCACAAAATCTTGATAATTACAACAACAAGAAACTATTAGTTATATATATCCCATCATAAAATTATCGAGAATAATTAAACGTGTAGTATGTGAAAACTAGTGTCTGACCGAATGAGTATTCGGCCGAAATATTTTGTTCGTCACAGTTGCTGTAACCTACCGAAGCCAAGGTTTCAATTTGAGTGCCTATAAACAAGTTTCTACTTCCCTACTAACAGGAAAATTTAAAGTGGAAATATTCAATAATATCATATTTTCCTTTTACGCGCTTTCGCGAACTTCTGTCATGGTTCCTCGTCTTTTAAGTTTGGTGGGTCTAGAAATATTTGGCCGTACTTTCGGCTGATTTTCGACCAATGCTGATATACGTCGTGAGAATAGGAATATGGTGCCGATAGTGGTCGTTGTCGAATATTAGGTTAGACAATAGTAAACAGCACAAATATAGCAATATTTAAAAATGATTTGATCACACTATCTATAAAGACATATTGGTACTCCTATCTTTTCAAGTTACTTAAAATTCGGCTATTTCAGAATATGCGTTTGATAAATATTTCTTATAAGACATTAAACTAATAATAAAAGATTATCATCACAAATGAATTAAGAAATTAATTGGAATTCCACCGATTAAGAAAACAATAATATATTACTTTATTACGCGTTTATGTAGTAGTAAAGGAAAATCTTTTTTTTTATTTAATAAGAATCTTAAATCGTATTTAATTTTTTTTAAATAATGGCTTTTCTTTCAAACATGATTTAATTATAAAATTAATTTTTATTGAGAATTCTATATTTTTTTTAATTATTTACGATCGGTACGGGAATCTCATTTATTCTTAAATAATATTAATATATGTGTGCTTTTTAAATGATATTACTTATATCAGTGTCCGTATACCTTTTTAAATGTTAGGTTTAAAATAAGATTATTCTACATTATTAATAAATAGTTTTTATGTACAAAATCAAATTGTTGTGTTAGCGAAATAAATTAAGCTTTTAATATTCTTTAAAGTAGTAAAGTAATGTACACATCTCAAATGCTTATTCTAATTCAAAGGCTTTTTCGAACACATACTCAATAGAGATCTAATGAAAGATATTTTTTTAAATAAAATTTGTCTTTTTCTGATTAGCTAGAAAATTTTCTGAATACCTAGAATTGGTCACCTGCTAGAAAACAAAAATATGTAGAGCTAGATTGTTGGAAGAGCTTTTGTTATAAAATGTTTTATAATAATAATTAGGTGTTGTAAAAACTTGTACTTACACATTTCTTCTATTTGTTTTTGATTCAATTTATGTCTTACTTTTTTATAAATTAGTTCAAACTCTGTTATTTTATTCTCACTTTCTCAATCTAGCAGTAAGATTACTAGTACACTAAATGAAAAATCTTCTCATAAAGTCACTATAAGATGTGTTCGGTTAGGAGACCTTTTTTATAGATGTCCAATAATTAGAGATTTATTTGGGAGAAAAATAGACGTACTTTATTCAGAGGAACCCCTCCAAAAAGTCGCTTAGAAAAAAATGGTGCATCTCGACTGATCCAGTTAATGGTCTTATAAAAAGTTGACATCCCCATGTCAACTTTTTTATGGTTAAAGAAGTGGCCACTGTTTACGTTAGATAACTGGGGAATATCTAAGCAGACTCATTACGCTCCCGTAGTGCACATTACTTAAAAGTTTCCCTAAAGTAAGCATGTTAAGATAAGTAGATATACTATGTACTAAATTATTATAAATAAACATGTAAGCAATGATATTGTACATACAACAGTGAAGGCATTTCAATTATTTTTCGTTTATGTGTTAGACAGTATGCTTATAAATTGAATAGGTAGGTACTATAAAACGTCTCTGTAATATTTTCCTTCTGCAAAAACATCCAATTGTTCCTACAGAAAGTACTACTATCTGAGGAATTATATTTGAAATAATAATTTAAATAAAATCTTGTTGGAATTTTAAATACCTACATGTAAAAAGTTGGAGTAGGTTTTGAAAACGCTTGTGACGTCATCCTATAAACCAACCATTTTGTTCTTGGCGAGCTTCTCAATTCGGTTACATTGTTTTCAAATGTTGTAAAATAAAACAAAATATGTAGCAAACAAAAAAGCATAGTTCTTTTCTTTAGTAAATTTAACAAATAATTTGTCTTTTAATTTTAAATGCATGTATAATATCACTGTTTCACTGAAAATCAGGGTTAATTTTGGAGGCTCTAAGAATTTATGATTATTTTAGAGATCCATTATTTATTACAAAACCATAAGGAATCGTACAAAATAATTTGTAATTTTGTTTATAAATTTTGTATTGCTTTTTTAAAATATTATTTTAATCCGTCCATAGTATTATGTTTTAAATAAATAACCCACGGTGTGTACACGTGTTATTTTTACTTACACTTATAGTTCAATAAAGAACCTTCACTGCCTTGTAAAATTTTATAACATTTTATTTTTTTATTAAAACAAATCAACGTTCAGTAACGTCATATTACATTTCACTGACATTAAAATATTTGAAAAGACGAAAAATAAAAAGCAAGATATTGTTTTTATCAAATCTTTATTTAAATACATGTATTCTAAACTATTGCGCTAGTTGCCTACTTAATATTTAAGGTATACAATACATTTTGCATGATTATAAAAAAATATCAAATTAATATCCCATTATGTAAAAGTGAAGTAAAAAAATTAAATCTGGTACTATACCAGGAAGGCTTAAATCGCTTTGTTTACTTCCGTAGTTTAAAGGAGGCAAGTTTTGAACTCGGTCCTTTAATCGAACACTTACACGATAGTCTACCACAACTCTCATAACAACTTAAATCACCTCAAATTTATTAAAACTTCTTTGATAATTTCTTCAGAATAATTTATTTAACATAACTTTTAAATTATAAAATATTTAAACTATTTCTATATATAAAAGTAACACAGGCGCATTAAGCTTATCGCGATATTAATAAAGTTTAATGCTGTATGTGCAGCATTTTACATTTTGGGAAATTATTATTATATATTTTTAAATCGCTAACATTATTATTTATAGACGAAGATCTATTATAATAAAATGTATAAATTTTAGCCGGGTGCTCTTAAGTTTCGCACATTATTTATAAGTAAAAGTAAACAATAAGAAAAAAAATTAATTATAAATCTATTGACATATTTGTAAGGAAGCAATGCTGATTAGTTTTTTTTATTAAAAGTGAGGGTAACATGGAATTGTTTTTCATGACTTATTTCGACAAATACATATTGTAATGACTATTTAGATTTAGTTATACTATTTTGTATTACTTATTTAAGCTGCATAAGAGTTTTTGAAGAATAATTTTAACCACCTATTTAATTATACTTAATATAACTATTGTATAACTTCTCAATGTAGGATTTTTTTACAAATGAATGTTTTTGTAAGCTATATTGCGTTAGATAAGTACTTAAAGCTTTTTGTAATACCTATGTGTTATTGAATTAAATAGTCCTATAAAATAAAAATAAAACAAGTTTTATTCATAGAAAAAGCCTCCATTACTTGTATTATATTATTAATATTACATTATATAGAAAAAGTAAAAAAATATTTTTGAAAACTCTTATTTTATAATATGGCCCTATCTATTACCAAACAATGAAATTACTTTATGAATGGCATGGGAATAAATTAAATCAAATGGCATGTCACATTACATAATACTTAAGATGATACATAAAACAGGTCTATATATGACATTCTGCAAGGCGTTGAGATCAGGAGTCAAGTCAGGATCAAGAGCATACTTAAATTATTAGTAGTACTAGTATTAATATAGAAAGAAAAACAAGTACTCAGTAAGCCCCCCCCCCCCCCTCCTTGAAAATAGGACTATGTCACACCACAACTTGTTGATATTACGATCTCATATTTGAAAAGTTTGTTAAAAACACATTTATTTACATAATAAATTATTATGAATGATGCCATACAGACGTTATTAAAAAGTTTTTATATTTATTATTTAAAAACTCTTATAAATTTTCTGATAAAAGTGATAAATTCTAAAGATAAATAAATTGATTACACTCCTTGAAGTGGCTTCAATATTTCCTGCTGGACAAGACCAAGGTTCAGTTGGCCCAAGCACTTTTACTTCCCATCCTTGATTATGCTGACATTTGCTTCCTAGATTTGACGGAAGACTTGCTGAATAGGCTGGAGCGACTTCAGAATTTGGCAATATGTTTTTGATTTCGGCCTTCGGAAATATGATCAAATCTCTGAATATAGAGGTCGGTTGAATTGGCTTCCTAGTCGCCAACGGAGAAAGATGCACATCCTTTTCTTCCTTTATAAAATTCTAATGAATCCCAACCCTCCAGAATATCTACAAAACCGTTTTCAACTAGCTGCCTCAATGTCACGATCCCAGCGTTCCTGTCACAGCAATAAACTTGTTTATCCTGTCTCCAACACCAAGTTCTTTGCTGATTCCTTTACCGTGCACGCAGCGAAACTCTGGAATAATCTGCCGGCTTCTATTAGAGACAATTCTTCCGTTGAGACTTTCAGACGTGGAGTCAAAGACCTAAAGGTAAGGTAAGGTAAGGTAAGGTAAGGTAGTGTTACCTAAATCATAAACTATGATTATGTATGTATTTAAATTCTTTATATATACATAATTATTATGTATAAATAAGGAAATATATATATATATAAACTCTTTTATTTTCTATTGTCTGTTAATTTCATTATTTATGTTGTTGCTATTTAATAATATGTGTATATTTTCTTATGTGTTTTGTGTATGTTTATAAATTATTTGCTATTGTATACTCGTATGAAATTTGTTGTTTTAATTTTTTTTATTTAATTTTGCATGTTTATCTTATTGAGTAGTATAACCCAGTATACATAAAACAGTATCTCTTTACAACTCAGATTGAGATCTATAAACATTGGACTAACGTAACTTAAAGCTAAATAAATATTAAAAAAACAATTATTGTACTGATCCATTAAATGGCTATTCAGTAACAAACATATATCTTTACATATTCTTTTACCGAAGTTACTATTGAGAGTGTTCTGAAGAACTGTTCAATTAAATCCCATCCAAACCTACATTAAAAAAAAACATGAAAATAGAAATATGGACAACATGCATATGTCTATAGTAATGATATTCAAATATTGGGAAAACTAATTTGATTTAATATGCCGATAAGCTGACATCTACCAACATCACGAACACAAGCCGCTTTGTCTAATTGAAGACAAATAAATTGATTTTATTATTATTATTATAAACTTCAATTTTCAACTGCAAAACATAATATTTGTTTCAGGATAGGGACTCAAAAGGATTTGACAAAATGCTATGACCAGCCTGTTTGTTCCTTGTTTCGTTCCCTTTTAGTCATGTCTGTATTTAATACGAATACTATTAAATGTGTCCATCAGTTCTTTGGGCTAGGAGAAGTTTTGGAGAATTTAAAAAATAATATTTATAGTACATCCGAAAATACCCAAATAATCTTTTCTACATAAAATTTTATACCTTCATTTATGCCATAACAAACACAACATAATAAAAGATTAAAAAAATATTCGCAATTATCTAAAAAAGCAATGCGTTTACCATTTCATTTTCATAAATGTTCTATCTATAATAGAGTTCATAAATCACTACTATAAATAAAGTTTAAAGGGCTTCTAATTAAAAAAAGGTCTAAAGTTAAACCAGGTTTAAAACTGTGCTGTCCTTTTATTTGATCAAATGAAGACAGTGACCGCACTAGTTTTAAACCTGGTTTAACTTTAAATCTTGTTTTGTAATAAGCCCTCAAATGTTTAGTTAAACAATGACTAGTTAAGACTGTAAACTGGAGATTCTCTAGATTCTACTGTGTTCTTGAAAGTTTAGTTATGTAGTGGAGTATGGAGAAACCTTAATGTAGAACTTATATTATGAGACTTTGCAAAGTGATTGTAATATTTAATTAAGCTAGTATGTATTCAATAAATTAAAAAATTATATTATGCACCGTAAATCCTCAAAGCAATCCACATAGTAAGATACTTTTCAAGTTTTCATTAATTATTATCATAAATCAAGAAAGTATACTTACAAAAATAACTACTAATTTTATTTTTAAGTTCCTTGGGACTAGAGTACAATCATATAAATATTTTTGTACAAACATGCTTAAAAAATCTAAACTTTACTTAACATGTTCACTGTACTACTAGGATTACAGAAAACTTATGTGTAAATTGTGGATACAATGCTGCATTTGTTACAGATATTAGATGACATAACATTGTTCATATTTTAAGCTTACAAAAAAGCCACTTTGTCTTTTTGTAGTGAAATCAACTTATCCATATGTTTTCATGTAAGTTTTTAATAAGTTGATTGCTTACACATATACGTCAATAAAAATGGATAATCTTGCATTAGTTTAATGGTACCTTTAAACCTGCACCATCTGTGAGCTGTGCACAGTAAACATATTAAGGGCTAGTAACACAAAAGTGTGAAAAGTACATCATATTAATATGAATTTTACATTTACTGTTTGACATCTACAATAAAATCGAAACAGTATCGTTTTGTCTCCATATTAATAATATTACTTTTCTCTATGCTAAAATTTCCAGCAGTTGTAGAAACTAGACAGGGTTTCAAGAAGGAATATTTTGATAAAGAATCTTTGTATAATAAGAAATTGAGGAACCAAATAAAAGTTGAATCACTAGCCATTGATTCAATACATTTGACGCAGTACAAATCATCCGTACTGAGGACACCTTTCCAAATTAAAGACTTCTTTCCTGGTTTTAAGCTTGCTGTCTTTTTCTTAACAATGTCCTCACTAAAAGTGTGAGGTAATGCAGTTATTGATTTATAGCTGCGATAATATTCAGAAAATTTGTCATCCATCAATTTATTTTTCACAACTACATCTTTGTTTGATTTGTTCTTTCGATCTTGAATACCGCTTTCTACAGCTAAATGAAAATTTATTAATTAGTTGCACTCTATAATATTGCATATGTATCTTGTATTTAATCAAAATATGTTACTTACATGGAACTAGACGCTCATCGATTCTCGCCGGTTTCTTTTTACTTTTAGACTTATTTCTATTCATGACTGACTCGTAGCTCTGATAATATACCAATTAAATAACTTTTTAACTTTGAGAGTCACTGGTAATTATAATATTGAAGTTTGTCTTCGTTATCATAAGTTTTTGCAGTTATGTGAAAAAAGTACGTACCATGGATTTAACTTACACTCAATCTGGATTAAGAACTGTCAAAATGACACGTTACTAAAATATACTTTATTCAGTCTAAGTTAAAATATATTATCCTCTTCCAATACTATCGTTCTGAAAGAGATATCTAGCAAGTAAGGAAAAACTGCCTCATTAATTCACTTGCCAGTCGAAAAAAAACAGTGCTGTTGGTAAATAAATAGTATGATTATAAGAAATTAATTAAAATTAATATCGATAAAATAATACATATTAGTAGAGATGAAACGGATAGCAGTTTGGCCGGATAACGGATACTCGGCCGACCAAGTGGCCGGATAGCCGAATATCCGGCCGCCGAAACTTAGCCATTTGCGTAGGCGTCGCAGGAGTCGTAGGAGTCTTCAAGTAGCAGTTCATCTTCAACACCGGCTAAAAAGATTAGTGGAGAGGAGACAGTGCCAGCTGTATCTTGCAAAGACACATTTTGGGACTGCTTTGATGAAGTAGCAAATGAAAACAACACTGACCAAGTGCAACGTGAAGAAAGAAATGCGATAACCTGTGAGCTGGGTTTTTATCTCAAGTCAGTGCGAATTGATCGCACTTGCGACCCTTATTCTTTGTGGAAAAACAATACCCAAATTTAACAAAGTTTGCCAAAATCTACCTTTCTGCTCCTTGCAGCAGTGTGTATAGCAAAAGACTTTTTTCTGAAGCTGGGCTTATTTATGAAGAAAAACGCAACTGCCTGCTACCTCTCAATGCAGAGAAATTCGTATTTATTCACCATAATTTGCCCTTAGTGCAGTATCAGTACTAAATGTACTAATTCATTAATTTTCCTTGAATTACATTAACTTACTATTTTGTGTTAATAAAAATTTAATACTTAAACTAATTATATGTAAGTAATGTGATTCTTACTAAATAAAGCAAATAATTACTCAAAAATATGTTTCTTTTATCTAGCTATTTTTTTATATATATAATATACCGAATAGTAGCTAGACTTCTTGGCGGGAAAGTGAAGCGTCATGTCTGCAGTTTTGTTTTATTTTCTAAAATTTGTGATATTTCTAACATTAATGTGTAATAACGGTGGATTATTAAACGTTAAGTGTTTGTGAACATACATGAGTGTTGGTAAATCAAACAAAACAGTGCAACATCACTTTTCAAATTTTCTTTCAAGGAGTCCAATTGAGATCTCAGTATAGTCCCACATCTTTACTGAGGACTCAAGGGGCTTAGGGGAGGGTATCTCATTTAACATTTATTATCGTTATCACCACTCATTCTCATTTACTATGAATTATATAATTAATATATCACTTACTTGACACTGGCTAAATGTGCTAGACGCACGAAGCCATTATTTAAATGGAAGAAGAAGAATAGTAGCTATCGTTACCGGATATCCGTTTCATCTCTACATATTAGTCTGCTATTCTTATTTCATCAGCCAAGTATGTGTTTTTTGAAACAGTAATTAAAAATACATTAGGTATGTCAGATTTAGAAACAACAAATTACTGAAAAATAAAAATATTTTATAAAGTTTATTGTAAATTTATCCCTTACATTGACATAGACCGTACCTACGAAGAAGGAAAGTAAAGAAGCCAGCAGAGTCGCAACCGGGATATCGCCTGGAACTTATGATGATGATGGGACAGCCCCACTAAAGTACCTAATTAACTATTTGGTCATAATGAGAAGGTAATTTATTGATTCAGGCGTTACTTTGCGGAAATCCATTGTAAGCAAGTGATGGATTAAAAATATCTTTGTAACAATTCCCGCGCTACTATAATTTCCCGAAAAATCGAGAAACTATTCAACACGACACGTGTTTCGCCCTTACACAGGGCATCTTCAGGTAAGATAGGAGCCTCAGAACAACGATGTCTTCACGACCAACGCTGAAACGAGAGTGAGCAGCTGAGTGTATTCGAGCGTATTTATACCCTTACCCACTTCCGCCACCAACGTCCGCCACGTCATCGCTGTCTGAGTCAGAGTGACCGTTACGAAATTTCTGAACCATACGTAATAGAGGTGATCTAGAGAACGTATTTTGTTCGTTCAGCAGTAGGTTTCTGTCATTGTGCTTAATTATTTCTAGATTTTCCAATACACACAGCCGTAGACCTTTTTCATGTAAATGTAATATTTCAAAATTATGATTATTACTCAAGGTGTGCCCAGAGTCGATAAGATATTTTTAATCCATCACTTGCTTATAATGAGAAGGTTTGATTCTGGTTCCGCATTTACCTACGTATGTGCTGGTAATAATAATTAGTATTATGGATCTTGTAGGTTTTCTACTAAGGCGGCCTGTGCACCGGACCAGAAAAACGAACAAATGGGATTCGCGAACAGCAGAGGAGCAAAGATTTTATGCAATCTCTACGAACGAATGTGCATACTCGTTCGTTTTACTGTTGCGGTGGACACGTAGCCTTAAACATCTAACACACAATTTTTTTCAGTCAATTACATGCAACCCAGCTACTGGCCTCGCCTTTTTCTTAACAAGCGGCGGGCGTCGGAAGATTTTTAGTGTGGGTATTACTGCTAGCAGTAGCTAATCGCTTGCTCCGTGCCTCGAAAAGCACACTAAGCGCTGGTCCCGGCTGTCATGAACATCTATGGCAGTCGTTATTAGGAAGTCAGTGCCTTCTAACAGACTGACCGCTGGTTTAACCATAGAATGATGTATCCAATGTGAACCATAGAATGACAGCAGTCGCTCCACGTAATAACTGAAATTCAGACAAATCTGGTTGAACCAGTGAGCAGACCCACCCCCACCAGACTAGTCTCCACCTTGGCGTGGTGGGGGGCTGAGTACCGGCGGGAAAACTAAGAGGGACCTGTGGACGGCGCAGTGGGCGGGCCAGGAGGGCCCGTTAAGCAACGCCAGGAGGATCTTAGGCAGCCAGGGGCAGGGGGCCCCTGCTGTCTAGCCATGGGCTCTCTGAGGTCATCCCGGTTTTGGTCCGGGGGACGTTGGCCGCAGGCGGGGTGTCAGACGCTGCAACCCAGGTAATGGTCCCCGCCTCTTTCTCAGCAAGCGGCGGGCGTCGTCGGAAGATGTTTAGTGGGTATTACTGCTGGCAGTCGCGTCTGCCGGTGGTGAGTCCCACACCCCCTTTCGGTCCCCTTTTGGCCGGAAGGCAGTGCGTAAATGCGTTTTGTTACCGACGTAAAATAAAAACAAACTAAAAAAGGGGTCCTCAGATCTTGATAGGATATCTTTACACCATAATATTATCGACCTAAACGTCATCCTAGACTTTGTCCAGTACCTAAGTACTTATTACAAAAGGGTAACTTAACTTAAGCAGTGACTAAGCAAAAAAAAGTACTTATTCAGTTGGTAGTAGTATTTATTTAAATCAAACTGTTGTACATTTTGCCCCTTTCGCTGCTATTGAAATTTTTTGTTGATTTTCGAACTTTATTTTTTCATTCCAAATTATGGTTGCAGCTATTTTGCCACAAAAGGTTAAAGGGTTAAATACTGATTAATTATTATTAAGACTATATAATAACTATTATAATATAATATCCATTGAAGACAGTTATGGGGCGATGCTAATATGGTAGGTTCGATTTTTACTCACGACAAAATACTTAATTGAAGGAATTTTAAGCATATTTACTATATGTATGTTTTCTATAAGTATATTAATTTAGGGTTATAACCCTATATTATATATAATAGAAATTAATATTACTGGACATCTTCCACAGCACTTCCAGTCCCAAACTAAGGAAAATACGGGGGTACTGGAAAACGGATAAACATACTTAATTACTTCTTTATCTATAAATAGATATTACACCCAGACCAGAACTAGTACTCATTTTAAGGCACACGACGGTTTTTCCTGTGTTCGGAATCAAACCCACGACGACCACGAGTAATTATACACCATATCCGTCGACAAAATATAACAACAAGTCTTTAGAACTGTGAAACCATTTTTAGAACTGTTATCTGTCTCTATTAAAAATCGACCAACTTTAATAGGATTTTCAATAGCAAATAGCTGATGTTATAAGGACTAACTAATTAATTTATGTATGTACGATACATCTACCCTTTTTTTAAAGTTAGTTATAAAGTACAAAGTTGAACTGCTTAGTTTTGTGAATATGTATATTTCTGAACGATTCGATAGATTATTAATTTTCATTCAACCATTTTTGCATTAAGTCACTGGTGGTCACTAGGTATAGCAAAGCAGCTTATAAAGAAATCAGTCAAGTTCCCTTTCATTTACCAATTGCCAAACACTCAAGTCATTTGACTTAAGGCCCTACTGTTATCTAATCTGTCACGTCATCATAGTAAAACAGAATTTAAAGAGATCACATCTTACCTAGGAATGCCAATTTTCACACAATAATCAGTCATTGACATTATGCACTACTTTTTACTAGTAAGAATGCTGTATGTCAAGTATGTTTATTCACAGAATGCTTATTTGTAAATGTTCTAACAAAAAGTTTTAATCTATTAACTTCAATTGCTTTTTGTTGGTAATGTAAATCCTTAAGCTACTGTGTTTTCTTTCCATATTTTTATAAAAAGACACATTTGCTTACACTTTGAGAATTGGACATCCTGTGACTAATTTGTCAAATCATCTACCTCTAACAACCTGCACAGTGTTCTTAAGAACTAAGCAGTGAAAATAGAAAAAAAATACTGAATTATAAAACTTATAAAAAACATAAAACTTAACAAACTTAAAACTATATGACAAATGTTTATAACATCTTGATACATCTGTATTTTCATAAACTTTACATTTACTTTAAGTATTTAAAGAAAAAAAAAAATATTCTATACACTGAATATCTTTTAGTTGGGTATTAAAAAAGTTACATCAGTAGATTTATTTCATAAACCCAGTGGTTTATATTGATATTTTTATAAAATAGAATAGAGTTTTCTTACACTGGACATTTTGGGAATTGGACATTTTTTTTCTTAACTGTCAAATCATCTAACAATGTGTGCTGGGTTCTCAAGAACCAATAAAGAAATACAGAAAATTTATATTAAATTATAAAACTTAACAAACTTAAATGTAAATGTCAAATCTTACAACTATAAATTTGTACACAAAGCCATGTGGTTCATAACTTTAAATGTAAACATATTACTTTTTTTATAAATTGTTACATAGCCCAAGGCAATTTATATCTTATTCCTAGAGTTATTGTCACAATTACAATTTGAAAATATTATTTTTATAATCATAATGTTTGGTCAAGCTCAATTATACTCAAAATATTTATATAAAACAAAAAAAAATAGTTCTTTTCTTAATTTTTTATAAACAATCAATTATGAAAATAACAGAACTCTATTTATATTATATTAATACTATGTGTCTGTATGTGTAGATTACTTAACATATTATATTGTTGTCCTATATTAGGCAGGGTGTAAAAGAAACCTGATAAAATCCAAAGGCTATGCATTTTACCTAACATTTGAATCTTTTTACACCCTATATTTACCTGTTGAAGATATTAACACTTATACTTAAGGCAACAGCCACTAGAGATCTAAGTATTCTTAGCAAAGACTTAGTTGACTTGTAAGTTTACTTATGAAAAATTAATACTGTAAGCAAAAGTATCACCCGTACCTTTCAAAGTTAAATTAAATATCCACAATATACTAGAAGCATACACCCAAGAGCGCTTCAAGCTTTCTGAGTTAGGTCAAAGAGACATAAGCAACTTTTTATAAAGTTTAATTTAAAAATGTGAATATTTATTGATGTATTATTAAGAAACTAAAGTTTGTAATTAATTATTCTCCTTACTACCAATTTGTGAGTTGTGTTTAGTTGTTAGTGGAGAATGGAGATTATAACTGATCTGCCATCCATTTCCAACTTTTATTGGCTAATGTTGGAAATTTAAATTCTATTGTAAGTAAACAGTAGCATTAGGCTATTAACTTTTATTGGCTAATGTTGGAAATTTAAATTCTATTGTAAGTAAACAGTAGCATTAGGCTATTAACTTTTATTGGCTAATGTTGGAAATTTAAATTCTATTGTAAGTAAACAGTAGCATTAGGCTATTAACTTTTATTGGCTAATGTTGGAAATTTAAATTCTATTGTAAGTAAACAGTAGCATTCTAATTTAAAAGATTATTCACTGAGAGTTAGTGGCTTTCTAGCTACTGGATGGCTGTAATGAGTTAATATTTGAAAGACTGAGAAGTTGTTTTAGTTATTTATAAAAAGATTTGTAAAAATCATAGGCATAGCTTATCAACATCACCACAGTTGGGATGTGCCTTTCGTATGTGTCTTTTTAAATAATATTTCTGACTATATGTTTTGTTACACAATACACAGACATTATCATGTGAATGGGTCCATTTGTGATAAGACAAGCAAGCCTTCCTCAAAAAAGACCTATTACATAAATTACACTTATATTTGTAACATCCTTGGTAATGACTTATAATGTGCTGTAATAAATCCCGTTTTGTAGAAAATAATTTAGAGCATTTATCACATAAATACTTTTTGTTTTGTTTGGTGAAACAAAAATGCAAGTCAAACTCTTTATGTGTTGGAAACTGATGGCCACATATACATCGAATTATTGTATTGCTTATTTTGTGGTTTTTGGAGTTCATTTTCAATGGATGTTGAGGAAGTCCTTTTCAAAACTTTTTAATAGACCTCTCTTTCAAACTTAGTTGCTATTCACAAAGTGTAAGTTTTATTCTGAAAATAAGTAATATAACATAAATTATATATATACATTTTATTAACACTGAGTAGCATTTCTTGATGCATAGAAAAATATATAAAAATGATGTTATTACATGTAAAATGTATATTTTTAGTACTAGAGTATTAAGGATGACTACTATAAAGAAGTAAAAATTTTGTGGTATGATGTTTCTTATCTTATTTTCTGATATTTTTACACGGGGCAGAGTACTTCAAGAGGTTTGGCACTGAATAATCTTAGATAATTTTTTGAGCTATTTCTCTAAGTGATTGCAACATTCAGGTTTTAAAGATTTCTTTGATAAGAGTGGCTCACACAGATTTTGGGTGGAATGCAAGTCTTTACTGCAATAGAATAGTACCCAGCATTACCATTTATAGAAGGTCAGGGATAATGTAGCATTTAAGTAATTGATGAAACGTAACGAAGTTCGTTTATTATTTTTAGAGTCGTAAGAAACATACAAAAACACAATTAATCTTTCCTGTTTTTATTACTAATATAGAAAGTAGGCTATTATATATAAATAATATTATATATATATATTATACATAAATAAAGAATAAATGCTTCTGCAAACCATGTGTTTAGAACAGTACGATACTACAAAATACTTACTGCTTAAAAATTGTAGAAGTTTTATTTACGATTGTCGTGATTGTGCAAACTTTTAACAACAATTTTGCAGTAAAACTATAAGATGAAGTTACAATTAAACCTTAAATAGGTTAAGTATAAAAATATCATTGATTTAACGTTGTCATCACAATTCTTTTACTATTTTAGCAATCGTCAGCAACTTGCGTCCAATTTTGAAATTTCGAGCGGCTTGTTTTCACCTTTTTTTTAATTCCTTACACCATACCTTACAGAAAGGTCACGAAAGTTGAAAATTATACAGCATAGTCTTTGGTGTTTTTTGTTAAAAACCCTTAAATAATTTGATGAAATAGAATCGGTAATACTTCTAAGAAATTCAAGTATGTAGTCAAAGTAAATATTTTTGATAATAATGCTAATTCTAATAGAAGATTTTTGCAGACTTTCTGTCTTTAAGGTATCTTGTCTCATCTACTAACAGTAAATAAATATGTTCTGACAAGTAGGTACACCAATTATTATTATAATATAATTATGTAGAACTTGTGGTTTGGATCTAGTAAAAGAGCAAGAGGTAGTTGTAAATGATCCTGAATCTCGATTGTGGCTCTGAAAAGGACTTTAAAAACTTGGTCAAGTTTAATGCGAACAAATATGTATAAGATTAGCCTGATATGGTGAATACCTTAAATTCTACAACTCAACAGGAACTGACATTGACCTGTAAGTACTTACGTTAGGCAAAGAGTACAATTACGGAACTATTAAGTACCTATCACTATATATTTTTCCAAACACTAATGATTAATTCCTATACTATGTTCAAAAACTTAAGTATATCATATTGGACGCCAAGTATTCAAGGAATAGTTGTCATTGTCATTATGTACCTATCGAAGAGTTGGCGCAGAAACCGAACACTATAACCCTTTGCTGTTCCGTTCAACAAGCAACCCACAGACTTTTTAGTTGATTCGATGTGCTATCGGGTTTTACAAATGGTTTACAACCTCTGCAACCAATGACGACTGACATCAAACATCGAATTCGAACGACTTCTTGGCGGGAAAGTGAAGCGTCATGTCTGCAGTTTTGTTTTATTTCCTAAAATTTGTAATATTTCTAACATTAATATGTAATAACGGTGGATTATTAACCGTTAAGTGTTTGTAAATATACATGAGAGTTGGTAAATGAAACAAAATAGTGCAACATCACTTTTCAAATTTTCTCTCAAAGAGTCCATGTGAGATCTCAGTATAGTCCCACATCTTTACTGAGGACTCAAGGGGCTTAGGGGAGGGTATCTCATTTAACATTTATTATCTTTATCACCACTCATTCTCATTTACTATGAATTATATATTATTAATAAATCACTTACTTCACACTGGCTAAATGTGCTAGACGCACGAAGCCATTATTTAAAATAAAGAAAGAAAGAAAACATTGAACGTCAGAAAAGACAGCTAAGATATAGCGCGCTTTTTGCCTTATTTCCATGTTTAGAAATTTTTGTAGTTTGTGAAAAATACATCTCGTAGAATATTTTAAATACTCTGAATTATAATTACATTTACATCATTTTAAAACGTGTATTTTTCACTTGCACTTGACATTGGCAGATTTAGAAGTGAGCGATCATTAAAGAAAAAAAGCGAAGATAGCGCGCAGTTGCTGTAATCGATTAATTACAAGATATTTTGTTGTGTTGAGTATGGAAGATATTTTTACATCGAATTTTAGTTTTTCGGTTTATTACAGTCACAGCTGTTTTCAAACATGTATTTCACATGAACTTGTCATGACAACACAAGTGAACAATTAAAACAAATACAGTGAAATTAAGTTATAATTCAATGATATGATATCAAAATGCCTGAGTCAGTTATCGAAAGTGTCCTTACTGGAAAACTGGACAGTTCTTCACTACTAAAATGGTTGAGAAATGAAAATCCTGATGTAAGTTTTGTGTGATAACCTAACATTTTGTACAAAGCAAATGTGCATATAAATATTTTTTTAAATATGTAATATTTTTCAGGACACACCTGAAGACTGTCTATTATATTGTAATCGAAACGAATTTGTAGCATATTTTTTATCTTATTTGAGGAGCCAAAGTAACAGGTATGCCCGATTATTTCATTCATAATGATAATGCAAACTGATAATGAGTAACTAGTTTAGATATGTAACTACACATCTCACATGGTATTTATATTTCAACTGTGAGCTACCTTGTTATGCCATCTAACTCTAACTTCATATTAAATTAAATAACACATCCTTCATATTGAGTAAATAAAATATCCAACATGTTTGCTGAGCGTGCTAATTGACTTACAATCTGCTGTAAGCAATATGCAAAGTAATTAATGTCCAGAGCATACTAATATACTTCATAATGAGTTATATAAACATATTTTTTTGCTGTGGCTTTACTTTTATATTTTTTTGCTTGTTGCTTGTTGCAACTGCTAGTGTTGCGAACAAAGGGACTAACAGATAGATTGAATGTGTGGTATGTAATATTTAGGGCTTCTATTGATTCGGAGGCATTTAAGGCTAAGGTTCTGGTTTTCACTACATGTTCAAGCCATTTAATCAAGTTAATGGCCTTATTGGATTTAAACTTGAAAAAACCAACATGAAGACACCATACCCCACTTCACCAATTTGAGCGGTATGATACTGTATGGTTAAGAATGATCTGATTACCTCTTACCTCGGGTAGTGAAAGGATGCCTGGTCAGCCTGTCCATGGTCAGTAGTGGGATGTTAATGGCTTAAGATAATCAAAAGTAAATTTATTATTTTCTCTATTTTTAAATTTTCTTTTTCTACCAATCCTTAAATAAAACAGAATTAAGTAAATTTTAAGTTCAATATATGTATACTGTAACATGTTTTATGTGTGTGCTTTCGCAAATTTATGTATACTGACATCTATGTCACAATTTTTGTTGAGTTTTTTTAGTTTATTATATTTTAAGTTCTCTGGTCTAGAATATGCGCTGCTTGTTTGCATTTAAGGTGCACCCTGCTGCTCATGCCTGAACACATTAGGGCCACTGAATTAATAAAAATAGAGTAACTCTATATAGTAACTCTCAAAATTGAAAATGTTATGCCACTGAATCGAGTAAGCATTGACATAGCCTTTGCAACCATTCAAATCACCATACTAGTGGGTAGTTAACTGCAACTAATAGATTCATTTGGGTTAAATATCAAAACTGAAGTAATTTTGGTCCCCCTACTACCCTACTGGGAGACCATTCACTGTTTATAAATTCCCCTATTTAGTGGCCATCTATTTACATTATTATCTGAATTAATAAAATATTATTGGAAGGAGTAGAAGATTCAGTTTGAGATAAAGCATTCAGTTAAACACAATATTAAATAATTATAATGAGTATAAATAAAAATTTAAAAATTTGTGCCAGAAGGCTTATTATAGTGTGAATGATTTTATGAATGACAAGTCTGCCTTGAAGTGATATGAATTGCTCGTTTCTTTCTTAAGATAAGATGAGAATTATGTATGATCTTTAGATATTAGATTTTGTTAGTTTTAAGAACAGCGGTAATCCTAATATTTTATTTCTTCAACTGTATTAGATCTTAAGACATAATTTGAAAAAGGCCAAGATAAGTTTCTTGAGGCATTCTTCTCAATCTCATTGCCTTTTGGAACCCTTTTTAAAGTCACCGACAGACTGACTGACTGATGGACAATGCCCTCCCTCTTTTAGAATCACGACAGGCTGACTGACAGATATCCCCGAGAGTTACCAACAGACTGACAAATCTTGAGAAAAACCACAACAGACAGATAAACTAACAAACCTTGATAAATTTCTTTATTATGGTACCGCTCATATCTCTTTCATTGTTGTTAAAAAATATTTTCTTCCAAATCGTCACAAAATGTGTGTGAATGTTTGACGTTTGAAATCTGAATGATCATGTTGATCTTAAAGACAATTAAGTATATTTTATTTATTTTATTAAAGCCCAAGATTGTTGCTAGCGAATGCTACTTTTTTTTGCAAAAATATGATTTTACCTGACCTGTGGCGAATGATATAATAGCAAGATAATTTAATATTTGTTTAAAACAATTTAACTCTGACATATTTACAAAAACCGGAAACAAGCATGATATAGGGACATTATGTATTGATCCTTTGTTGATATGACCATAAAATTATGTCTTCCTCTTCGTTGCGGGAGGTCAGGCAGCAGTCGCTCTGTGTGGTAACTGAAAGTCAGCCAAATGTGGTTAAGCCAGTAAGCAGACCTTGGGTCCTAAGCTTAAGTCTAGGGTAGAACCAGGATAATGCTAGAATGAAATCTATAACAAAGCCAATCAACATGTAAACAATCAACAACAATCAATGTATCCTTCTCATATGTTTCAAATTAAAATCAAAATTTGTATCCCTTTTCTCAGTGTAAACCTCGTATGCCTTTTTAAAATTTTACTGCTGCTGTGCTTTTACTGTATACTTTCTGTAGTATTCTTATGTATTATTTTATAAAATTATTGATTATAAGGATTTATTAATTTTGAAAGACCCTAGTGAACAACAGCCATTGCTTCTTTATCTTTCACATAACTCATGTATAATTTTATGTGTGTATGAAATTTGATACTAACATAATAATACGTTCTTTAATTAATGAATAGGAATTTATGTTGTTGTTTCAGCATTCTACAAACAAACAACAATATATTACCTCCTCTGCATCAAACCCCAGAAAAAGTCCACAATCCCCAGAGAAAACACAGACGTTCGATTAGTGAACCAACCAGCGATAACTCAAAAGACTCCTTAACGGTATCTCAATCAAATCGTAGTCAGGAATCTCCAAGCCATGACAGGAAGAAAACTGGACGTCGTGTCAAAACTAAACTCTTCCCTGAAGACAAAAATCTCTCTGTATCGTCTGATGAGTCAAGATTGAGCATAGGTATTGAGAGAATCGCTGTATCTAGTACTCCTTTGAAGAACAGTCTGAGGTTGTCAGATTATTCCAACTTAACAAGTCCAGTCACTCCTGCTAGAAGTTTCAAAGAGCATGAAAGATGCGATACGCCGAGATTAAATCATCGTCACAGATCTCATGAGAAAAGTTGTTTAGGAGACTATATTATAAGCGTTTCTAAAACAAATAAAAAGAAAAAGAATGGTCGTAACGCTTCAGATGACAGTGAAACAAAATTGGAGTTAGATCTGAGCAATTCTGATGTTTTCCCAGAAATTGGTGCACGGAAGTCTAGTTCCTTAAGGTCAGAGAAAAGAAGAATTAAACCAACAAATATAGATAAAAGTACATCGCGAAAAAGTTTATCGTTAAGTAGTTTCAATTCTGACTGCTTCCAACAGCCATCACCATTAGCTTTGAAAGAAAATGATGCATTTAAACTACAAACTGTACAAACAAAAGAATCGACTAATAGTTTTGATGCTGAAAGGAGTATGCTTAAATTAGAACGACATAAGTTGATGGAGAAATTTAATATTTTAAACACATCAGCTTCAACAAAAACTGTGACTCCACAAATTAAAATAACTCAAAAGGAATCTTTAGACAATACTCAGCCTATAGTCAAAGCTAATGTAGCAAACATACTGTATAAAGAAAAGTTGGATTTATTAATTATAATTTATGAAGTTTTAATATCAACTAATTTAATTTTGAGTGTAAACTCAGAGATTTATTTTCTTATACTGGTTATACTGTCAAATCAGTACGAAAGTGAATTCCAAGATATTGAGTTGAAATTGAGAAGTGAGAATGTTAATTATTTATTAAAATCAATACACAACTGCACTTATTTCGCAACGAAGTCTTTATGGAATTTGAGGGTGATTTTAGAAGTTATATTGGATAAAACATCTTTAAAAACACTCGGTGAAAATAAAAAAGTTAGATGCTTTTGTCCAGAACTGGCTAAGTTTCTGCTCAACGCATACGGTTTGAAATGCGAGTTGGAGAACAGTCAAGACAAGAAAATAACTCTTATGACAAGGGGTTCCAATGGAGTAATCTGTTTCAACCACGAAACTGATAATGTAGACAATTTTCCCTCAGTTCTCACCTTTCAGAATTTTAAGAAGCAAAGGGATATGTTTTATGAAATTGTTAGGTAAGTTTTTTCATTATTCTATTCTATATGAAGAGCTATGCTCGAAACGTCCGTACATGATAGAATTAGAAATGAGGAAAATCTTTTATTGAATATATTAAATCAAATTTCCTAATAAGGAGATGCACAATTGTGCACACTGTGGTTCCTGTGATAAGATAAACTCCAAAAAAATTGATTTTATTGTAAGATACATAATATGTTTCTGTAAGGTAACTCTTTAATATCTGCATCAGCTCAACCAAGTTCAACTAATTCCATTCTCTAATAGGTTGTTAGTATTTACTATACTGTACACTCCTGAGGTGCTTTTGTTGGTGGTGGCCCCAATAGAAGCCCTCTTGTGTTTGTTGAAGTACACCGGGCGATCACCCCACACTCGGTTTCTGAGGCACCCCAAAATAGGAATGAGGACATTTACGTTTTTATTCCTCTCTAGACCAGCATTCCAGACTTATTTAAATATCTATCTCCCTTTTATTAGGTGGTATCAAGAATCTCAAGCCACGCGATGCTCCCGGTCCTCGTTCCGTACTATGATTAAATCATTGCTCTCCTACGGGATATCTCCGGCGAACTATGCGCATTTGGCAGCGTTGTTCATGCAACACATGGTCGCTGAATGTCTTCCGGCTAATTTGCAGGTAAATATAACAATTAATATACTTGATGATGTTGAAGACTCAAAGTTAAAAAGCGGCGATAGCCCAGTGGTAAGATTCCTTGCCTTTAAATTCAGAGGGTCTTGGGTTCAAACCCTGGTGGCACACCTATGACTTTTCGAACTTATGTGTGTAATTATGGCTTGCTCCGTGGCTCGGAAAGTACTTTAAGGCGTTGGTCCCAGCTGTCATGAACATCTATGGCAGTCGTTATTAGGAAGTCAGTGCCTTCTAACATCCTGACAGCTGGTTTAACCATAGAATGATGTTTGCCTCTGGGTTGCGGCGGTCAGACAGCAGTCGCTCCACGCAATAACTGAAATTTAGTCAAATCTTGTTTAATCAGTAAGCAGACCCTGGGCCCTAAGCTTAAGTCTAGGGCAACCGAGATAATGCTAGGAAATGACGATGAATATTTAAAGTTAAAAAGCATTAACGACCTACGGGTAGTAAACCACATTACTAAGCATCAATACTCCTTAGTAGTGATGCCCATGACCTTTCATGGACCAATTAATTTAATTGCCACAAACTGACCTCTGCGTGCTCTGCTTTACATTTACCCCGGAATTTTACAAGCGCTTCCCATAAATCATCAATCATTTTCATCTTAGCCTGTACCCTGGTTGTCCCTAGACTTACGCTACATAGGACCCACGGTCTGCTCACTAGTATTACCAAATTAGATTTCTTTGTGTGCTTTCCATTCGTATTGTCGAAGAATTACTGATGTGAAGTTGCTAATTTTCTTGTTCTCTTTGCAGGAATCAAAATTAAGCAAACTACAAAGGCGATTGACTAGCCCGAACATACCAGAGTCTCATCGTTTGCCGAGATTTTCACAAAAAGAAATGTTTTATAAGTTAGTTCTGATTATTAATTTACCCTATTTATTGGTAGAATTTTTAAATATTGCAATCCACACTTATTACAATTATGCGGTGTGCGATTTGATATATATTGTGCATAGTCTATATGCATTATTTTTTCTGGTCTGTTTTGAACGCGTTAAAACACTCCCAATATATTTTTTTTCTTTTATTCCAATGATGACTTAAATTTTTTTCAGAGAATTTCTAATGTGTACAGAAAATGAACCGTTTAGAGTACATCTTAGAGATGCCCTTTGTTCAGAGATTGTGATTCTTGATGGGACACCTCTTTCTTCTGAAGATCGTGCTAGTTGTAAGTATTACCCATTCATATAGAGAACTTAGTAATTTATATAAAGAGGGCACATAGCCTTTAGGTACAGCATAGTTGAACATGGTGGGTGAGAGGATGCATGGAAGTAGAATAAAGGAATGGAAGTGAAGAGAATATGAAAAGGCACGGGATCTCATCCAGTGTCAATGTGAGCAGAAGGGTGGTGGCTACCTCTCACTATTTGACACGTTACATCTAGAGATTGTATTGTATAATATCATGCCTGTTTCCCCGAAGGGGTAGGCAGAGGCGTCCATACGCCCTCTCTTCGCCGTTTATATTGTTGGTCTCACGTAATAGGTTGCGAGCCTATTGCCGCTTTCCGGGCACTTTTATGTTCGCCAGAGCCGCGTCCGTTGATCGGCAGGTGCACTTTGCAACCACAATGTAGGTTATATTTAAATAGTTTTAAGGTTGCCATTGCTGTGTGGTACCGGCCTAGAATAGTGCCACCCCCTATCATCCCATGGGGAGTCGTAAGAGTCGACGAAGAAAAATCCTACCGAATGATGGGCAGCAGCGTCATCCTGCGTACTGGCTTGAACTGCGATCACCAACTCGTCTGCCCAGCATGTTGATTATGCGCTAAATATCCACATTAAAATTATTGGGGAGGCCAATGTTCAGCAGTGGACTTTATAAAGCTGGTATAATGATAAAAGTTGCCATTTCTCCCTAAGAGCATGAGACATATATGAGCGTGAGACAAGTATGATGAACAAGTGAATGAAAGTGTTGTGCAGGAGAAGACGGCGTAGGCTCGCACTCATGGGCTTAGCCACTTTCTGTCCCTCTTATTCTTTTGACTACGACTGTACCTGCTTATTAAACTTTTATTAAATTACGTGCGACCGACCTAAATATAATAATATGTCCCTTGTTCCAGCGAACACCACAGATGTAACCAAAGAGTTTCACAGCATAGCTAAGAAGTTGGCTCTTCTCTCGAAGTTTCTAGGCTTTCTGGCTTCACTCCCGTACACTTACATTGCAGAACAGAGTTCTAAAACTGTTGTGATGCATAAAGAGGCATCTGACTCGTACGCACAACCCAAGGAGAAAGTTTTGGAGAATAATATTACTTTGAGAAATCACGTGAGTATGTTTTTGTAGTCCGATTTTTGTTTGTCGGTGGCATAGTTGTATTTTGTTCTGAATAAAAAGTACTTTCTCCTTCATTTGTTCCCATTCATGGTTTGATTCCCACATTCAAAGACAAATATTTCATTGCATAAGGACGAATGTTGGACATATATATGTTACCGGCCAAACCCGATTTTAGGACAAACTAGTATAGCCTAGTCCAAACTAATTAAGGTGGGCTGCATAAATTGTTTTTTAATGGTGAGAAAAAAATAATAACCTCAACCTAACCCAAAAGAGGCTTCTTGGCGGGAAAGTGAAGGGTCATGTATGCAGTTTTGTTTTATTTTCTAAAATTTGTGATATTTCTAACATTAATGTGTTATAACGGTGGATTATTAACCGTTAAGTGTTTGTGAATATACATGAGTGTTGGTAAATCAAACAAAGCAGTGCAAATTCACTTTTCAAATTCTCCTCAAGGAGTCCATGTGAGATCTCAGTATAGTCCCACATCTTTACTGAGGAAAGGGGCTTAGGGGAGGGTATCTCATTTATCATCTTTATCATCACTCATTTTCATTTACTATGAATTATATATTATTAATATATCACTTACTTGACACTGGCTAGATGTGCTAGACGCACGAAGTCATTATTTAAAAGAAAAAAAAAACACAAAAAGAGATACTTATACTTCTCTTTTTGGGTTAGGTTGAGGTTTTTTTTCTTATCATTAAAAAGCATTTTATTATAATAGTTGCAGCCCACCTAAATAAGTTTGGACTAGGCTATACTACTTTGTCCTAAAATCGGGTTTGGCCAGTAACATATATATCTACAGTGTTTCTTACGAGAGTGTTCACATACCAGTGTTTGGGGTACATAAATACAATGGTTATTTTCATATTTTCAGATACAACCTGCAATCGACATAAAAGGCATGCTATTAAACGCCTATGAAAACTCTCGCATTCTAATTACATTACCATGGATTGTGCATTACCTGTCTATGTTAGACTATTCTACATTACGTACAAAATACTTTCAAGAACTGCTAAAGATTATCCGTCACATATACTCAAAAGAATTAAAAATCACTGAAACAGCACCGAAGAAAAACACAATGATATTTTTAAAAAGTGTTCTTGGTTGGTTATTCGATTTACCACATTTTCCGCAAGATATAAACTGTGATAATATTAGTATTGCCAGTGTTAAAAAATTTATTGACTATGAGATGATCGATGAAGTGGTTCTGTTTGATCTCTGTCCATACTTACGTGATTTGAATGTCTTACTGTCTACATGTAAAGTTAGTAGTGAACTCAAAGATATTGGCAGCTTTAGACATATAACACCAGTTAGCTTGAGTCTGAATACTGAAGATAGAATGAGGAGTAAAGAGAAGGAGTTACAGGTATGTATAGTGTAACAAAAAAAACTATTTAATAATGTAGTGCTTAAGAACTTATTGATAAATATACTTATTTATTTTTCTGTACATATGAATGGAAACTTGTAGGTGAGGCTGTTTGGCTTTACGTTCTTTAAATTTTTGTAAATGAAACATCAAAATGCTTAGTATCACGATTTTCATGATCTCAACTTCAACGTCCACCTTGCCTTCTTGGTACGGTGCTGTACCTTTTATATAAATAAGTACATGTATAATTTCTTCAAAACTTTTTAGTTTTTTACTTTTTCATACTTGAACTATGGCAATGATCATGTGTAATTTGATTTAAGACACGTCTCGAAGAAGAAATGCTAAAAAGTCAACCGTCTTCGTCTAGAAGGGTGTTAGAAATGGTGACAGAAAGAGTCACAGCTGCCACAGTGAGAGATTTAGCTAAACCCTTAGCTTACACGAGGGATAGGGCCATGGCGCAAGCAGTCAAAATGGTCAAAGAGCGGGGAAACATGAGTCAAGTGAGTATTTTTATTATTATTGAAAACAAAACTGCTTGAAAACAAAACTGCTTTTATTTAAATCTGTATTGGAGGTTTCATTAAATGAAATTATTTATTGGAAATAAAACTAATATTGGGACTGCGTTTTAATAATTTCTAATAATGTGACGTCACGATTTGAGAAGGAGAAGTCTTACAGATGTGACTGGCTGTGACAAGGAGAGTGAAATTCATGTGTCGTAATTTACGGATGGCTCCTACAAACAAATTTATACATTAACAGCCTTACTAATAAAGATAAGCTCAGGTGTATATATCCGTTATACAGGTGATGCAAGCCATCGGCTACTAATAAAAACATTTCTGACAAATCGGTTGTATACGTCTGTTTTAGCGTAGAAGAAAAATTACACAGAGCTTATTCACTCACGAACCGTAGTTTATCTATTGTGTAAGTGTATGACAGGTATCCATTTTTGGTTTGTATCTTGGTTTGTGATATTTTTAGCTTTATACGGTTTATCAAATTTACTTAGATTTGCAATCTCAAGTTACGAGCAATTGGAAAATATATAAAAGTTTCTCGTAAATAATAAAGATTCGTAATTCAATATAATATTTTCTAATGACAATGTAACTATAACAAATAATTTAATTAATTTGTAATTTCTTTATTGCTTATAAATATGATACAAATTGGTTAATAGTATCTCTAATCCTACATAAGGTTTATCTAGATACTAGGTTAGTTCTCAATAAATATAATTTAATCTATAATTATATAAAATAAAAACACTTGAAAATCAACTATAACTATATTAATATATTTTTATATGAAATGTTACTTTAAATATTTTTTAAAGTTTGATTTGGTTGTTTTATTTTTTAAATCTAATGGCAAATTATTAATTAAATGGGGAATAAGATATTGCGTTGTAAAGAACCTTTAAATCATTCTTTCTTTCCCGTAATCATTCTTAAATCTCAGCAAATCTTGTTGATTTATCAAAAAAATATCTTTTACTTTTTTTTTTCTTCTTTGGTTTGTAACTTTATTCGCTTTAATTTATTATTATAATTATTATTTAATTTATTGTTTAAACATAACTTATAAAATTTATAAGTAAATTAAAGCACTGAAAAGTCAATAATATAATTTGAAGTACACACCGGAAGTAACAATTTATTGACTGCCAGGCAGCTCATCTCAGCTCGTTTTGAAGTCTCTACTAGGTTGTGTGGTTTTATAATTTAAATAGCATATTTGCAGTTCCATGAACACATCAAACAATATAGTTCCTAAACGTAACGCAAAAATATTGCCAATGCTATGTTTAAACCATATATAGCAGACGTATAACTGAGCTAATACAATGTTTATTGGTAGGGTCTTTGTGTAATTCGTATATAACTTTACTCAAGGTTTATTCACTGGGTAGCTATTCAATCGTTAAGTAGCGGTTTAAGCATTTTTTATTAGTAAGGCTGTATGTATATATGATATAATATACACAAATAAATCTCTATTCCATTCAGTAAACGACTTTAGAAATGATTTCATAAGCTTTTGTACTAGTTATCTAGTATTTCGAGAGCTAGGCTAGTGCCATATTCCAAATAATAAATAAACAAAAATAAAATGTTATTACAATAAATATACAACTAGTATCTTTTCTATCCTCAGCCTGTTTTACTGCAATCTTTAGTGAATCTTTTCGCTGAGCATTTACGACAACTGCGCATTACAGCGCTAGAATCAGCTAAGAGTACAATCAAACGAAGGACCAACGCAGCGCTTTTAGCTTTGTTGCCAACAGCACCAATACCGTTGCAAGCACTAGCAGTTAACAACTGCATAAACCGACTTAATAAATGGATTGAAGACCATTGGAATACGACTGGTAAGTTTGCAAATTTATGGTCTAGTGGTCGCTCTAAAATTGTTTATTTATGTTGCTAGCTGTCGATCAAAACTCATACCAAAAGTCATGAAAATTTGATTCGGATGTGACTAACAAATTAAATTTTCGATATGATCTCGCCAACTCCTTTCCTATCCTGAACTTTACGTGCTGATCTTAGGAATCATCCTCAAACTGCTCAGCCTGAGCACTAAACAAAAGTACGGAAATATTAGTGTACTTCGTTCACCTAGGCTTTATAAACCACGTGCACAAAGTGGAAGCATTGAGTGCCTTTTGTTTACCTAGCAATCAAGGAACAGAGGCGACTGCAACTTTTATATTGTATCTATTATTTATTATTATTACGCAGTTCCTGACACTATATCAGTGGAAATATTGCCATTACTTTACATTTAAGTTATCTCACGGGTTATACGGGTGGACAACAACGCCCTGCCCGTAAAATAATTATTATTACTTATAAATGAGTATTTGATTATCAAATACAATTAAATTTCGTAATTTATGCATACTTTATCCTTCCACAGCGGTACTTTGTAAAGACATAGAAGCAGATATGAAGAGCTTCTTAGCTCTGGGCGAGGCCGCCTGCCTCTCGCCCAAGCCATCAGCCAATGTGGAGGCCATTACAGCTCCTCAACAGCAGTTCGAACTCGACAATGTCAGTCCTACCTTATGTCTTATTAATTTGAAGGTGAGTCTTATAATATTATCTTATACATAATATTACATACATATATAAATTCACGCCTGTTTCCCCGAAGGGGTAGGTAGAGGCACATTATACGCCCACACTTCGCCAATTATATAGTTGTATAGGTAATAGGTGGCAAGCTTATTGCCGCTTACCGGGCACTTTTATGTGCGCCAGAGCCTCGTCCGTTGATAGGCAGGTGCACCACTTGCAGGTGAGGTTCGCTTGGGCTCCTTAGGTCTTGGTAGGATCCCTATACATGATATTCTATGTGTGATATACGTGATATTCTTCTTGGGTGGCACCATATCGCGTCTTAAAACGGAAAGTTATGGTTGCGATATCTTTCAGTAAGGTTCGCGGAGAAATAATGCAGAAATTTGCGTTATTTTCTCCCTAATTCTCTCATAATTTATTTTAATTAATAGGTATTTACAAGACCATACTAATGAATTATATTTGATGCTAATGGTTTTTCTTGTATTTATTAAATAGCTTATTTCTCGTTACAATAAACAGCTTAGTTAAACATTCCGTCCGTTTATCATAAAACTGGGTTCGGTTCACGAAACAAGGCACTCATTGCCCGGAGAACTGACTACTGATAGGGCGGTAAAGGTTTCTGACAGCGACCTCGAAACGTCAGACGGAATAGAGGACGGCCTTCCACTTAATCAATCAATGCTCTAGTCAAGGCGGCGGCAAGCCGGTGGATGCAAGTTTAGAACTAGTCATGTTCTCTGTGATATATTTAGTGTGTAACAGTAAGATGACCTAGTTTAGAGCAGTCTAAAATTGTAACGCATTGAACTTGCGAGTTAGTTTTTAGTTGATTTACAAGTTATAATAATTATTCTGACTATGACTTTAATGCAATATTTTTTTTAGGAGCAAATATGCGTTCTTCTCGATGATGAAGACCCAAGCGATCTGTCTAACATACTGAAAAATTGCGCCAAGTGCTGCTCACCCAAGAACTTGTTTAATCGACCGCCTACCCTGAAGGCTATACTGCAAATGAGCGTCGACTTTTGTGTTGTCTTTGGTAAGTTTAATGAATACATTAATTTTATTTCTACTAAGATTTTTCTATTAGTTATGAGACGATGCGAAAATTTCTACCACAAAAAATATATCGACGCGAAAGGTCACTGAGTCCACATTTGGCCAAAATTAAGTGAGATACATAAAAACTTTTTCCTGTTGTAAATACATACGTAATATACTAGGAAAACACCCAGATCAGAACAAATATTCATGTTTATGCACATAAAGATTTGTCCTGTATAGGAATCGAACCCACGACCTCAGAAGCAGACTGCGGGTACACGCCATATCGGTCGTCAAGACATTAAGACCTATTTAGTGACTCTTATAACCCTCAACAAAAGTACAACATCAAGTTAAACTGTCCATTTATCTCCACAGTTAGCAGAAAACCTCAACATCTATTCAACGAATTCTTGAATCTTTTACATGATATATGGAATACTTGTTGTCCTGACCGTAAACGGAACGTTCCGGAAGACTTGGGACCTCCGGAAAGACGATCGGAACTTTCACCTGATTTCCGGAATTTCGACGATGACGAGAGAGCACCGTCTCCTATATCAGACGATGAAAATCCTCAAAAAATAACCGATATTATCATTCAACCAACAATCAGCACTCCGAATGACAATAAAGTTATTACAATCAATGTAACAAATGATAAAAATGTTACGATTGACAATAAAAGTGTTACAAGCGACAAAAGTTTGATGAAAAGCGAAAAAACGGAAGAGTTTAGTAATTTGGAGTATTTTGATAGAATATTATGTCCGAGAAACATAGCTTTGTTGAGTTCATCGAAGTGTAAGCAGAGTGATGTTTGGGAGGCTCTCGCTACGGTGTTGGTGTTTATGTTAAAGAATGACTATTTGAGTGAGGACTCGCTCACTGAACAATGCTTGGCGGTGTACAGACAAGATTGGCCACAGGTAAGTCTAATAGTTTTTGTTTAATTACATACATACATAGAATCACGCTTGTTTCCCCGATGGGGTAGGCAGAGGCATATTATATGCCCCCATTTTTTATAGTTTAAAGAACAGTTATGTTCGGCAGAGCCTCGTCCGTTGATCGGCAGGTGCACCACTTGCAGGTGAGTTTGGCTTGGGTCTTGTTAGGATCTTTATGCACCTTGTTTAATAACAGCCATGAAATTTTAATAAGATTTTGAACAGTATACCACAATTCTGTTCTTATATATACCGAAAAATTTAATGCGAACTTGGCAAGGCTAAATAAAAAGTAAAAAAGTCCTAAATCAGTCAAAATATTACAGCTACATTTTCTTTTTAAATATGAATAGAATGATATTAATATTAATAATAGAATATTATTAATACAATGTTACGTTTTTTAAGATATTAACAAAAACTAAATTAATTATATTTTAGGAATAAAATTAATATTAAGATTTGAAAATTTGAAGGTTCAATGACCTTTGACAAAAAAATTATGTCTTTCATAAAGTATACAGAAATTTACTGTGGGATTTTTTATCAATTGTTTACCAAATCTCTTTATTGTCTCACATACAATTTAGGTGAACGCAACTAGGCGAAAATAACACACTTTGCTGCACAAAAGTTTTCAATACGTGAATAAATACAATTTTCCTGTTTTCTTGCAGAATATTCTAGAAAATCTCTCAAGCTGCATGAAGTCAGTCTCGGCGAGATGGTCGCGCTCGTCGACCGGCAAGTTTACATTATTCTTAGACTTTCTAGCTGAATACTGCGGTGACATGGACTACGAACCTTTAGAATAGATTTTAATATAACTATATATTGATAAAATTACACATCAATTAATAAATACTATCAATAGAATATTTTGCCCATGAAATGTAGATTTGTTATAGTCAAAGCAGTAAAAGTCATAGTCAAAAATCAAATGTGGCTCAATAAAGCGTCTACTTAAAAACTAACGCACCTATTTATGACGAGCAGTAACTTGAGCAGAGAAAAATCGGGCAGGAAACCAAGTTCAGACATCGGTTGTCCTCTGGCCATAGAGTACAGAAGAATCGTGGAAGGAACTCTGTTAGTCTCAACCTTTGGCCAGTACAGAAAATACTTAATTTTAAACAAACACATGGCTCAGTACAAGACACATCGCAGCTGTATTTTATTTACCAAAACTATTGTACATTTGAGTTTTTATGTGTAACTTTAGTGTATTTTTAGTCATAACTTCTTTTGCAACGTACACAAATGTAGGAAACTAGAATATTACCGGTAATTCCGCTTTCCATGTTGAGTCCAAAACTCCGTAGGACCTCTAGTAAAGTGTCCACTACCTTACTGGGGTATGACTAAATGACAAAAACACTGATTCTAAGCATATAACTTGATTTATCAAACACTGGAAAATACTCTAAGCAACTGAGTCCATATCTAAGAATTAAAAAGTCTGTAAAATGTTGTGTTCTAAGTCATAATTATTCTTTCAGTGTTATTTCGTAAATATCTTTAAGATAGCCACGAGTAAAAAAGGTAAGAAGTCATGTCAATAAATACGTATAAACATACTGTATATTTTAAATGTATTATATAATTGAATGTGTGTGTGTTTTGAACAAATTGTTTTTTGAGCTTCTATTTATAGTAGGATGATATGGTACCTATCTAGATAGGTGATTTCCACCACGAGACGCTGTATTTGTGAATCATTTGACAATCAATTGTCAAAGTCAAATGAGAATTCTGAGTGTAGAGAATATTTTTTAATAGAATTAGTGAAAAAAATCATTTAAAAAAATAATTTTACATAAATTATCTAAAAAATCTTTGTCTTACACAAATTTGGTATAAATCTATTTTATATTTATGACCTGTGTTATAAAATAATTTGATTAATATTACTACTTTCGTCTACCATGATTGCTCCTTTAAATAATAAGATAGATCTCTAGCTAGATATAGTTAATTATTAAAAAAACAAAATGTGACAAATAATTAATATCGTCAAAAACACCACATTGAATGTCTTTTATGGAATATTTAGATAATAATATTATGTAAAATAAATATATAAATACGTACACTGCCCGGTCGGTGTCGAATCAATAGATTTTTTTATGAACTTTACTTATAAAAATTAAATTTTAAACTTAGGGCCTGTTTCACACTGTCTTAGTATGAGTAAAATTCGGCAGCTAAAATTACAGTCTCATCATATAAGCCTTATAAAGTCCACTGGTGAACATTAGGCCCCCAATAGATTACATTGGGGATATTTGCCCTTAATCCCTCTCTGGGCAGGCGGGTTAGTGATCGCAGTGCAAGCTGCTCAACACCCGAAATGATTTCTCATCGTCGACTCCCACGACTCCCCTTGAGATAAAAGAGGGTGGCACTATTCTAAGCCGGTTTTACACGGCACAGTAAAATTAACTATCTGTCAAGTAAATAAAGGCTAATGGGAACTTACTAGAACATTGAAAACATGCCCTTAAAAAAATTAGATGAGTCGTATATTGTAAAACAATTTATAAAATATTGAAGACGGATTATGGCGAAGAATTTGAAATTCGAAATAAAATTTATTGCGTAATATGAAAAAATATATGAATAACTTTTTAGAGTATCTTTATATCGAAAAAGTAACTAAACTTAGTACTAGTAGTATGATGTGCATAGTACTAGAGATTACATATATTTAAAAAAATGCTCCAAGCTTTGGTGCTTTATTGGTGTTGCGATGCATTATTTGCAATATTGACATGCCTGTTGATTTCTATGTCAAAATGTTGGTATTCACGCTACAGAATATTATAAACACGATTGTAATTGTATTCTTCCGTGTGTAGTCAATAAGTATACAGAATCAATTATTGCCGTGGTCCTGAGAGTCCTAATAGGCCCGGATCTTTTAGGTGGTTCGCGAAGAGGCTTTATGCAGGCTGTCATGGGCTTCGGTGCTTGTTACACGGTAAGGGGCGCTTTTTCTTTTCTGAACTGCATCAAATGCTTTCCATCAGGCAGGATGTAGTCACTATGATGATCCACATGAACAATATAAATAGTCACGAATAGTCAATAACGTTGACTCACTATCTTAACGCTAATGGACTACTATACAATGGTTTAACCATAGAATGATGTTTCCCTCTAGGTTGCGGAGGTCAGACGGCAGTCGCTCCATGTAATAACTGAAAATCAGCGAATTTTGATTAAACCAGTTAGCAGACCCTGGGCCCTAAGCTTAAGTCTAGGGCAGCCGGGATAATGCTAGGAATGGTGAATGGACTACCATACAATTCAAACATAACAAAATAACTTTTGTTCACAACGAATCAAACCACTTGTAACACTATAACTTATTGGGAATAGTTAATTTATGTTATTATATATTATAAAACAATAGCAATCCTTTGTTGCAAACACAACACAAAGGTGGACATGTTGACTTGATCTCTGCCAGTCAACCCAAACAGTTGGAAATTAAATTGTATGCGTGTGATTGAATTCGGTAAAAAAGCCGTGTCATAAAGTATGCTTGTCATTCGATAACAAATGAACACTTAAACATTTTTTTCAAATTAATTAAGTTAGTTAAAAAGATAATACATTATTTTAGTAGAAAAGAAGAGAAGAGCAAGCTTTGGCTATGAGAGAGTGTAAATACGTATTTCTATCCGTTATTTAGTATCCATATCACAAGTTCATAATTATACTTATTTTAGAACTAAATAATTGGTGGATTGCGTGTACATGTCTGCAGTTAATAAATATATATGAGTTCAATGGCTTTGGCCTTAGGGTTTATGTCTAAAATATAAATATTATTTTAATAATTTGACGACCGATATGGCGTAGTGACGAGTATACCCGCTCTCCGCTCCAAGGTCGTGGGTTCGATTCCCACACAGGACAAATATTTGTGCGCATGAACATGAATATTTGTTCTGGTCTGGGCGTTTCCCTATGTATATTAAGTATTTATTTACAAACAAAAAAAAGTATGTATGTACATATATCCGTTATTTAGTATCCATAACACAAGTTCTTAATGATACTTAACTTGGAACTAAATGATTGGTGTAATTGTTAGAAAATATTTATTTATTATTTATTAATTACATTCATTGAACAGTCTTACTAATTGCTCTGTTTTGTCCAGTAACTTTACTATATTAAAATTATCATTACAGCGAATGAATCTAAACACAGTCAATCAGTAATTATCGTTATTAATCAAGTGGATGGGCGCCCGTTAAGTCACGCCAGTGCTTCGGACGTTAGTCCCGGTTACTACCATATTTTCGTATAATAAAGATAATTACCCTAATAGGTGGCTTGACAAATACAGCAGGACGCCACACACTTGCCTCCGTTAATGCGCACTGGGTTAGCGTGGTGGACTAACTTACCTTGGGTTACGAAGGGAGGCAGGGCTAGTAGCAGAATAGTAACGGGACTCAAGTTTAATATACTGAGAGAGTGATAGTTCATATAGTGACTTATAGTGGATTAAGTCACTATAAAATGAAAATTCAAATTTGCAATCTGCCATTGTCTTGATGTTGTAATTTTGCTGCTTTTTAAAGTAAGACAAATAAACTAGTATACTTACATGTTATTTAGTTTAGTTATTTACATGGATTTTAGAATAATTCCTGATTATATTCATACTAGTTGATCCTACATATAAAGTACATGCCCCTATAATAAAATAAGATAAGCTTAGGCGGTACTATTAAATTTCAGACAGCAAACAATTCATATTTTTTTTAGTTATTAAATATATTTAGTATTGTTATACAAATCGAAATGTACACAAAATTATTAATTAAATATTATATACATCGCAAGTTTATTGAAAAACTAATTTATTAGGTAAAATATTACATTGAGATCAAAATTTTGCGAAAATAATTTTGGCTGTGATTTACAAAATTTTATAGAGCGTAACGATTTTCTTTGTGTAACAAAATTTTGTGAAAATTGTGATATTAAAAATTTGGTCAACTTTATGCAAAAGTACTTTAATGTTAGGTGTTTTATGCAACCCAGATTTAAATCCGTACATTGTATGTAATTTAATATAATAGTTTTTAATGTCAGAAAACTGCTTACTTATATTTAATAGAAAGTGAGGAATTGTTTGGAAATATAAATGTTCTTGTTAGTTTCGCGTTAACTCTATGTATTTGCAAACATATGAGTTGTTATAATAATGATTGAAAATAATAAAAAAATATTAAACATAAAATGCATACATAATATCACGCATGTTTTCCCGAAGGGGTAGGCAGAGGCATATTGTATGCCCAAATTTCGCCAGAGCCTCGTCCGTTGTTCGGCAGGTGCACCACTTGCAGGTGAGGTTGGCGTGGGCTCCTCGGATCTTGGTATAATTCCTATACACCCAATATATATAATAAAACGTAAAAACGTTAACTACATTTTCCTTTTTAATGTTTTTTTTACGTTTGTTAGTACTATTAACAATCATGTTACTTTTTTTAGTAGAATAATAATTTAATATTACACGTCTTTATTTATTTATAAATTTTATATATAGAGTAATCATACAAAATTTCGTGTTTTTGAACTAAAAATTGCTTTGTAAATATACTAACAGTATATTGATGTTAGTAGTTTTAAAATGTAGATGCAATATATTTCACCCTAGTTTTGTTTTGTATAAATATTAGTTAAGTGTAGGCTGTCTCTATTTCTGTTGTAATAAATGTATACAAATAAACGGTTCGTGTTTTTTGCCCTATTGAACACCAGCTAGGTTGTTTGTTGTTTTATAAGATAAGACCTTAGTCCTGCCTAACTACAACAGTTTTATATCAATTTACATACATTAAGGTAAGCGAGCATGTAAATTAGACAAACAGATTATGCAGAATGGAGAAAATCTCCTTGTCAAATTGTAAAAAAAAATTGTGGACTCTCTAACTGTAATAAACGAACTATCTGACCTACTTACACATTAAGGTCGGAATAGGCCAATAGCTAGGACCTAGCCTGTGAGGGCGGGCCCTCTTTTTTTTATTTTATCGTCGATTAAAAAATGCTGTTTACGCACTGTATCCCGGCCAATGGGGGGACCGAGAGGAGAGTGTGGGGCTCACTGCTTCAGACACGACCACCGCAGTCCTACCCACAAAAAAACTTCCGACGACGCCCACCGCTGTTGAAAAAGGGGCAGGGGGCCAGTGCGTGGGTTTGTAGCTTCTGGCACCCCGCCCGCGGCCAACGTCCCCCGGATCAGAACCGGGAGGACCTCCTCAGAGAAGCGCAGTGTGTCGCGCCGCCCCTACCTCCTTGTGCGGCCATGGCGTAACTGGCCGACTTCTGGAAGGGGTCTATAGCTAGACGGAAGGGGCTCCCTGCCCCTGCCGCCTAAGACCCCCCAGGCGCGGCTGCGCCAACGTCGTAGCCGGAGAGAGAGCGGATCCCGCTCCCTCTCCCGCTCCGCGGCCTCCTTCTGCGACATCACCACTTCGCAGAAGGAGGCCATCGCCTCCCACGCCGTCTCGCTGTCAACCATCATTCGCATGATGGTCGGCAGCGAGAGAGCGACTCCACCCAGGGCCGCGGTAAGCGTCGACCGCGGCCCCGCCCACGCTGGGCACTCCACCAACGTGTGCTGCGCAGTGTCGACCGCGCAGTCACAGTGGTGGCAGCACCGGGTCGATTCCCCCCCGGCGATGTCACACAGGTACTTCCCGAAATAACCGTGCCCGGATAGCACCTGCGTGAGCCGGAAGGACATCGACCCCCACCGACGGCCGACCCATCCCTCCAACCAACCGCCTCGAGGATACGGCGCCTCGAACCTTCAGCACCCTCGGCACTCCTCAAGAGCTGCCGCCGCCATGTGCCCAGAGCCTGCGTCTGAGCGTCTTTACGCCACCGCACCACAGTGTCCGGTGCAGGGGAGGGCGGGCCCTCTACGTTTGCCGCAAGCCAGTCCTATAGCGGGCCCTGGCAAGCTGGGGCCCCGCTGGCAAATGCCACCTATCTCGGCTGTTTGGCCAGTTTTTTATTTATTTTACTAATCTAATTTGATCAGTTTTAATCATGTTACAGATAACGCTGAGAGCACACTCGCTTAAAATTCAAATTAAACTTATAACGCCACGCAAAAAAATATTTTTTTTAACTGCAAACACGAATAAAACTAATTTTTCCTTTTAAATGTTTTTTTTTTAAATCATATTCTTCCTCTGTATTTAAATTGATTAAGAGTTGACAGATAAGCGTTAGCCTGGAGTACCAGCTGAGTGGCATTTTCTGGATAAAAAATGAATGAGGTTGTTAATGCTTGACAGGGTCCACGGTGAATCACAACCCATGGGCCCCTGTATATTCCACGTATGGTTGTAGCTGAAATAATTGTTTTATAAGATAAATCCTTCATCATATTTAACGATCATTAACAGTGGTGAACATATTCCCACCATAAATTGAACCTTAAGTTAATTTCAGTTGCGAAACCAATGAAAAGTTTAAACATGTTCTGCCTGTTAAGGGTTAATATATTAGGCATTTTAATAAAGCCCTGTGTCAGATTCAACATATTCTTTGATGTGTCTTCCAAGGCTGATATCGTGAGGTAAGCTTTGTTTTTTGACATTACAAACAGACACTTCCATCTATCGATGACTAACTATTTTATAATAATTTTGGTATAAATAATGATATTATAATAAAATCATTGCGTATAAAGACTAAAAGGTACTGACCAAATATAAAACTTCCAATATAGCTTCCCCATCCCAAAACTCGTTTTTTTGTTGTTGTTGTTGCTGGAAAGTAAAATAAAAGTATATAATATAACGGCGCGTTGGTAGCGCCTCCTATTCAATTACTTTGGAACGGAATATAATAAACTGAACCTCTAAAAAATACTTTTTTGATCATCAAAATTACTGAGTGAGCATCTAATGAGGTGATTAGGTGCTCAATCAGTATTTTTGATGCACAAAAAGGTTAGGTTAGGTTGGCAATTTATTAATTTTGAAGACACGTTAAATAACACCCCTTTGGAACGGAATTTGACATTAGTCAGTCTGCTGGAGCGTCGTGTCGATGGTCGGCGCAGTCATGTTAAACGTTAGTGTTTTAACGTACGTCAACGGCGAGCCAGCAGGAACTCAACGAATCGCCTTAGTTCCACGTCCAGGGTTTACTCAACACAAAGTGCTATGGCCAAACCTGACGAAGGCGGGGCTGCCCGCAACCTTATATATATTTATATGTTACACAAACAATGTTGTTATCGCTTGCTCCGTGATCCGGAAAGCACGTTAAGCCGGTGGACCCTCCTTTTATAAACATCAAGGGCAGTCGTTATTTTGACGACCGATAAGGCGTGATGGCGAGTATACCCGCAATCTACTCCCGAGGTCGTGGTTTCGATTATCACACAGGACAAATCATTGTGTGCATAAAAATGAATATTTGTTCTGGTCTGGGTGTTTTCCATGTATGTATTACAATAAAATATATATATTGATATATATGTTTAACCGATCCGATATATATGAATAACAGATAAACATACTTTAATACTTTTTATTTGTAAATACATACTTAAGATACATAGGAGAACACCCAGACCAGAACAAATATTCATGTTCATGCACACAAAGATTTTTCCTGTGTGGGAATCGAACCCACGACCTCTGGAGTGAAGTGCAGGTATACTGACCTCCACGCCATATCGGTCGTCAAAATACTTGAATCTAAATAATTGGTGTAGTTGTCAGAAATATTTATAATTTATTAATATTCTATCAGCTGATGTAAAAATACAATGGTGTTTTCCTCTGGGTTGTGGAGGTCAGCTGGCAGTCGCTCCGTGTAATAACCTGGATAATTGCTAGGATAATGAAGATGAGTTCAAGATTCCACCCGGTTTCGTTCGGCTGCAGCATTTTAAAAACAATTGCTTACCTCTTTATTTTACTTCAACTCTATAGTAATGTTAAAATAATTAAACCATCATTATTTCAGCCATTTAAAGTCCACTGCTAAACATAGGCCTCCCCAATTGCTTACTACGTAGATCGATCCTTTGCCGCCTGTATCCACCGGCTCCCCGCCGCCCTGACTAAATCATCGGTCCATCGCGTGGGGGGCCGCCCTCTGCTACGTTAGCTAGAAGAACCGACGACCGATGGAGCGTTAAGGTTCTTGAATGGCGACCACGAATCAGCAAACGTAATAAATAATTAAATACTTACATTTAACTGAAATGTACAATGCTAAATTAAGTATAGATAATAATAATGGACATTTTTCACAGCGGTTCTAGACAGTAGCTTCTCTGTTTTTTGGTACTAGAAAACAAATAGAAAAAAAACCAGCCGTAATCCGCTTTATGTACCTACGTAATATGCCCTGCGATAGCGGGATATGTATTGGGCATGGAAATCTTAATAATATAAGAAAATTTCAAAACCCAAAATCTTTTATTTTATAAACTATTACATAGTACTTGAAAACGTCAAAACTAAATATAAAAACAATCGAAATATGATTTCGCTGAAATTACGAAGCTTAGAATCACTTACATACGGCAAAACATTAAAAATAAAAACTATTTAAGTGAAGTGAACAGTATCACTATGTAGATTTCTATGATAATAGGACTTTCTAGAGGTTACTATGATGTGAAAAACTCTTTTCACGTCTGTCCATTATTAAAACGGTGTAGTAAGTAAGATCAGGGAACAGGTGAAGAGTTAGATAATTTTAATAAAAATATTTAAGGAATACCTAAGTACTTACAATAATTAACAGCATCGACACAATTCTCCCCAATCATATCACAGATGTCATAAAACCATTTAGTCTCCAGCATTATACCGTTAAATCGCTGAGCACAAATTTCTCCATAGCTATAAAGTAAAAGAAATACTCTTAATATTTTAGTTGCCAAGTTTGAATGGAACATATAGGTATTAACTTTTTTTACAGCAGCCGTGCTCACAGCAAAGCAATGAACTTATCTCCTGTTAAATTATCTCAGACATAATCATCTCCGGCAATTTTATATTTTTAATGAGAATGGGAACTCATCTAATCTCAATGTGGGCAAAGAACTAGCTACTCCTCACTTCTCACGATTTGTCACGTTTCATTTCAGTGCTAAAAGTAAACTCTGCTACATAATTATATACAAATCCCTTTGAAAGGTTTCTGCCCACCCCAAATCGAAATGGGAGTAAGATTATATATGTACTGTACCTACCTACTTACGTACATACAATCACTTCTGATTCTCCGAAGGCGGAGGTAGAGGCATATTATACGCTCGCATTTCGCCAATTATATTGTTGGTCCCACGTAATAGGTGCCGAGCCTATCGTAGATCGGGAGCTCTTATTTTTGCCAGAGCCTCCTATCGTCCTTTGATCGGCAGATGCTTCCTAGAATCCCTAGGCAACCTTACCTGCCATGGACTGTACTGACATAGTATAAATTAATGTTCCAAGACATCTTACACAGCGGTTCAACTAGACTAAATATATGCATGGGCTTGTACTTGGGCCCTACAGAACTGTACATTTTTGCAAGGGCAGTGGCAGTAATGATCTTTTGACCCAAATGATGATTCAGTGATAGTACTCTTATATGATAATGCTGCGAGCAACACGAACACCGGCAAGTAATTTTTACGACGACATTTAAATAGTTACCTACTTACTTTTCTAGCAGATCCGAACATGGATGTTGGCAGGCGTAGTTAGAATACCACCGTTCTGTAAAACGCAAGTTTATTTTATACCATTGTCGTCTATTGTTAAAAAATCAAAAAATCCATAACAGAACTGCAGGCTTACTCTTGAATTTAATTCCGATCGATCGGCATTGGAATTATGCGATTCGGTACTCTTGAGTTCGACGCTAGCGCTAAATTATATTGGAATTGCGTGTCTATTTTGAGAAACTAATGAAATCGGGATCGGATTTGGACAAGAACTAAACGCTACTCTTGAATTCGTTTGACAGCTGTTTATTGCGTGAGCATTGCGTTGGTATTGTTTGGAGATTGGGATTTTTTCAATAACAAAAGATTAACTTTTTAGAAATTATTTTGCGTGTTAACTGATTATTGCTACGTAATAAGTGAACAATATGGCACGTTTAGGAGTAATTTACAGTGTTTTACATAATACTCATAAAAAAGAGTTAAAAAAAAGGCGAGATGAGCGTCGTACGATGCGTTATGTAGACAAAGCGTTTTCTATGAATGAAAATGAATTCAAAGCGAATTATAGAGTTACCAAGGATTTATTTGAAGAACTCTACGAAAACGTCGAGCCATTTATGTCAACTATTAGAAGAAGAAGTGATATAACGCCAAAATATAAGGTAAAATTCCCCCTTTTAAATTAGTTTTAGCAATTCTTTTTGCATACGTTCTACTTATTATTTGTGTCTTATAATTTGTAGGTTTTAGTGGCATTGTCTTTTTATGCGACTGGGAGCTATCAACGCTTAGTCGGAGGCACGTATGGGACTTTAATGTCACAGCAATCAGTGTCTCGTGCTATTCGAGATGTCACAACTGCTTTGAACAATCCTTTATTACAAAAAAAGTGGATTAAGTTTCCTCAAACTCGTCAGGAAAGAGACATTATAAAAAGGAGGTAATAAACGAGTAAATTAATATACAATACCTATAATAGTCATATTAAAGATATTTTATATTGAATAAATATTATATGGTTTGGAGTTTCTAAAATATTTACCTCATAGATACCTACTATGCTATGTTTCAGGTTTTTTGAAAGATTTCAAATCCCATCGGTTATAGGATGTATTGATGGCACTCATGTGGCCATCATCCGACCAAATGATAATGAGGAGAGATTTTTTAATCGCAAACACTTTCACTCAAGGAATGTTATGATTGTAAGGAAATGCCTTGATTAATATCTATTTGTAATTCTCCCTTTAATGAAATTTCTTATTTGTAATTTGTTTTAAATCTTCAGATAAGTGATGCAGATTTAAAAATTCTGTCTGTTGATGCTTCATTTGGAGGGGCCTCACACGACAGTTTTGTCTGGAATCAGCATCCAGTCAAACAACATTTAATTAATTTAAATAATAATGGAGAAAATGTATTTTTACTGGGCAAGTTTTTTAAATTATTATGTGATGTCAATATTAAATGGAAATATTTAATTAATTGCTGATAGTAAACATAATTATTTATTTAAACTTTATCGCACAAATTAAAATTAAAATGTACAAAAGGCAAACTTAATGCTGCAAGGCATTCTCTACCAGTTAACCTTTGGGTTAGCAGAAAAGTATGAGGCAGTATGAATAAGAAAACATATAAACTTACATAGAATTAAATTATATTATATATATTTTTTTAATTTATGTACAATTTTAGGTGATTCTGGATATGCCCAAAGAGAGTACTTAATGACTCCTATAGCAGATGCTCCTCAAGGCTCCCCGGAAGAAAATTATACGAAGCTGCATTGCTCTGCAAGAAACTCAGTTGAACGTACAATTGGAGTGTTAAAAAATAGATGGCGGTGCTTACTCGGACATCGGGTGCTACATTATCATCCTGACGTAGCAGCCAAAATAATTAATGCATGTTGTGTGTTGCATAATATGTGTATTAATAGGATGGGGATTGAGCTTGAGGAGAGCACAGAAGAGCATGTGAGTGACACCCCTGCTGTCTCTTCGCAAGAATTAAATAGCAGTACAGCTGCTGAACTGAGAAGAGGCATTGAAAAACGGAATATTTTAGTTCAGCAGTTGTGGATGAGTAGAAGGTAGTTAATAAATAATACATACAGTAATAAATCATAGCATTTTTAATTTTTATATAACTATATGCAACAACATATTTTTAGACTATATTTTTAGAATATATATATGACTAATAATATAACTCAAAAAATAAATTTGGTGACCACACTATATACAAGTTTTATTCGAACAGTAAAGTAAAGTAAAGTAAAAAATTATTTATTTCATAAATACATACATAGTACTTGAAAACGTCATGATTACAAATGAAAAAAAAAACAATCGAAATAATATTACACTAAATCACGAAGCTTAGATTCACTTACATGCAACAAAACAATTTAAAACAAAAAATAATTAAGTGTAAGTGAATCTAAGTGCCAGTTCCGAGCCACCGCTCTGTAAGAAGAACTGGCAAGAAACTCACAGGCTTTGCTCTTTTAAATATGTCCATTAGTTTGGTACTAGAAATACAATCTTCATTTGTCTGTGAAACTATACAATGCAATAAGTTAAGGTTATGTACCTTAACAATATTTATGTTTTCAAGTCATTCATATTAGAATAACCTGTATGAAACGGCAGCTTAATCCCAAGCATTTTTATCTGCCATATAGTCTTTAATAGAATAGTATCCCTTTGAAGACAGCTTGTGTTTTATTGTTAATTTAAATTTATTTAGGCTCAATTGCTGTATGTTATTAAGTAATTATGTAAGTAAAAGAAACTTATTAAGGAGATTAACAGTAAAAGAAACTTATTAAGGAGTAGGTGATGGCATTTTCCTTGCGATTTCCAGAAGTGCGTTGGCAACAGACATTAATCCCGTTACTATTCCGGCTGTATTTTCGGATAGGGTGGCCAATGCCCTTGCCGTGGTACTCTCGGCTTCAACCCGCCGCTCTTCAATATTAGCGAATCGATCCATATCAACAGGCCTCGGGATTGATGAGCGACGGCGAGGCCGTGGTATGGTTCTATGAGCAGGCACTGAAATATAAAAAATATATTTGACCAACTGATTTCATAATACAGTTTCAAAACTTTTTAGTTAAGGTTATGGCAAAAATCAAGTCCAAACACTATCAACTAAACAAAATCAAGTCACTTATCAACAACAAGTGTTTTTTTTCTCATTCTGGAATGTGGAACCCAAATCCTTCAACACTTCAAAAATTCACACTTAAGTGTGTTGAGTTTTGTCACTGCTGACTTTTTTAAAATGTGTGAAACATTATTACATTTTTTAGATAATGACTTACTTGTAGAATATTCTTGCATGTTCACATCAACATGTTGTGATGTGCTTGGTACAGGGGACATTGGTAAAGCCAGCAAGCCAGTATCATCCTGTGCAACAGATTCTATTATAGCTGCTGGCTCATTGGTGACTGGCTCGTTGGTGACACTAGTCTGGAATATAAAATAGTTTCTTATTAAATATGATAGTTGGTATAAAATAAAAATCATCTTAAAATAATAAAGATATACCCACAGGGAATGGATTGACTGTCAATCTTGAGTCTCCAGTTGCAAAACTATGCCCACCCATCACTGCCACTAATCTACTATCTAAAGCAGATAAGGCTGGCAAAGTGTCTGCTGATCCACCACCAGTGCGCCTCATTGAAGCAGATAATAGTGCACAATGCTTTTTTAATGCACATTTCTTTTCAGCCCAATACTATAAAAGACAATAATAAGTAGTGATATTATTAGATATATGATAAATGATATTATTCAAGTTTGTGCACACTAAGATAGTTTCTTTGTGGGAATCAAACCCACAACCTCAGAATTGGAGTGTGGGTTACTAGCCTCCACGCCACATCGGTCGTCAAAATAAATAGATAATATGAAACCACTTTAGTTCCAAGATAAGTATCATTTAAAATTGCTGTAATTGATACTAAACATGTACTTTTTTTCTCAATACATATGTTAATTGGGAAACACCCAGACAATACAAATATTCATGTACACACAGATCAAAATCAATTAAATCCACAACCTCAAGAGCAGCGTGCAAGTATACTGACCTTTATGCCATATTAGTTGTTAATGTATCATAATGCTAATTACTATTATGAAGATTTTACATACCTTAGCCCAGCCTTGGCCGTCTTTGTTTGCTCCTCCGAGAGAATTTAAACTAGTTGCCAGAGTCGCCCACTTCCTCTTAATTTCTACTTTGGCTTGAGTAGTCCGTAGAAGTCCTTTGGCAATTCCCGAGTTTTGCTCCAGAAATTCCACCAATCCTTCTAATTGGTCGTGACTAGGACGGTTTGACATTATAACTAGAATTGTAAGATATCTACTTGAAATAATATATTATACCTATTTACGAGGCGATAACTTTTTTTTAAACAAAAACTAATTCAAGCTTTATTGAATGACAAATTAAAAATAATCCTATTTATTAGATAAAACTAAAATAGATACTTAGAATATTAATAAAGTAAAATTCTTTAAATATTTATTTAGCTACTTACCGCTTGTTTGGTTGTTAAGACGATTAAATTCTTTTAAATACACTTTTACTTAACTTTTAAGGCAGCCGAACGTGAACAATATTCAAATCTTAATATTTCAAATATTTCAATCAACTTGACTTGACTCAACTGATGTGCTTCTTTAGAGTTGTACCTATACGCAACAGTTCCACAACATACCGCCTATGACATGGTGTTTTTATAAATTTTTGATAATTTTAAGTCCAAATTAATTGGAAATTTGAAAAATAATGAAATATATCGAACACTCTATTTTATTTCCTTACAGATGTCGAAATTGTAAAAAAATGCTTGTAAACGGCGTATTGTCGATATATTACGATGAGTTGAACAACACTTATGCGGACCTTACCGTTAGCTAACTTCACATCTATTGAAACAATTTCGAGACAATCCCAATCTCAATCCAATGTTGACAACATTGGTTTCAAGAGTACCGAATCACGTGACTTCGAAATTGGGATTGGAATCGGATTGGCCTTGTATTGGGATTGAAATTATTTTGGAGAGTAAGCCTGCTGGTTTGTTCGAACTGACACTGTCATGTTATGATTTTTCATCTGATAATTTGACTACGTAGTTAGGTACATTGAAAAAACTAAACCTGTTGTAGTGTTTCCAGTAAAGGCCGTAGTGGTTGTGGTCGGTAGCGTAGTGGTAGAAACGGTTGTAGAATTGTCGGTAGTCGTGCTCTGGGTGGTGGAGGTAGGCGTTGTGCGCTTCTTCACCGTTGACCCCATCGTTCTAATAAAGAAGTGATGTGTTACTACAGATATAAAATACAATAGATAACGCAAATGCATGTACCTACTTGGCGGTCCGATCCCCGACCAATCGTCGAGGCTGGCCGCACCTACTTACAATCCGCGCGTGTCCTTTGTTGTTTTTTAAATACTATAATATGACTAATTTCACGTATAAAATATTTAGCATCAGCGGCGGCGTCAGTGCCAATGATTAAGTTTGGATTTCCCGTCACTAAATGTCGGCAGTGACGTCGTGGTATGAAATCGGCACGCTTGGTTTCAATACAAATAGTGATATTCGCGTTATCTATTGTATATACGTACTCATCTGTGTGTCTTACCTAAATCAATCTTACTAGATAATACCCATTTTATTTAACTAACCATTCTAACAAAAGAACGCTACACAAATTTCTTCGTGAATACGCGCGATTTCCGCATTGTAGAGTCTGACCTCAAACCCTATTAGTCACCTTTATTTGTGAAAAGAGGCATGAATCGTTTCCATCATCGTCATTTCAGCACTCTGAAATCCAATAAGCCTCCTCAATAGTTTAATAAATTGAGGGTATTGCTCATAATCACCACGAGGGGCAGATTTGTTCGGGTTGGTTGGTAATAATGCACCTTTCGAATTGAAAAGTCTCTTATCTCAGAAAGACTAGGATTTGGGAAACGAAGAATAAAGATTCACAAAAATATAAATTTAGAAGAGACTTTGAGCTATACTTTTCTATAATCAAAATTATTTTATTTTCATATAATTTGTCAGGGTAATCCGGCTACAGTATATTGAAATAAATTAGTATCACCGAATTTTGAATAAGGTCTTTATAATTTGAATGGTGCGAATATGTACAGTTGATAGTGGGTACCTAATTATAAGGCTGAGACAATGATTAACTGAAGTGCTTTTATTTAATTCAAGAAGAAGAAACAGGATATTATCGTAAGAGTGGTCATTTTGGGATTAAGTTATCAATATGATTTGATTCTCGATTGGTATATTGAGTGACGACCAATATGGCGTGGTGGCGAGTATACCCGCACTCCACTCCTGAGGTCGCGGGTTCGATTCCCTCACAGGACAAATCTTTTTGTGCATGAACATGAATTTTTGTTCTGGTCTGAGTGTTTTTCCTATGTATATTAAGTATGTATTTACAAAAAAAATGGTATTTAAGTATGTTTATCCGTTCTTTAGTATTCATAACACAAGTTCTTAGTGATACTTATCTAAATCTAACTAAATAATTAGTGTAATTTATCAGAAATATTTAAATGTAATTACTTAAAAGGCATAACTCCGACTAAGTGATTACTAATCAAATAACCTTGTAAATACGTAATCCCCTCCTGGCCAATACGGTTCAAAAATTGTCTCATTCTTGACTTTTTTCGATACTCTGTCATTTTTTTCGTCTTCATCGTCTTCAACTACAGCTCTTCTACCTATTTTCCTGTAAAAATAAAAATTACAATATACATAGTTAACAGAAAAATAAAGTATTCAACGGGTTGTTGAGCGACTTTGAAATCTTAGCTAATATTTTAATAAGCATTTCGATCGTGCGTTCTCTACCCATCATATAGGGATAGGAGTGAAGAAACATTTGTGAGTATCGTTGCCGTTTTGCTGCAAAACTGACTGGCCGCAGTTTACCGGCAAACGTTTTGTTTGATTTTTTAAATTTATTTATAAGTCACAAATACAGGCTTACACAAATTATCAAAAAATTTTTTTTACATAAATCAACTTAGCTTAAAGTTGTTATAGCTTTCACAAAGGCTATCGTACCAATTTTTAATTACAATATATTAATTATCGTACCTTTGAAATGTAGTCAGTGGCCTTATCAAAACTTCAGTTGTTAAAGTTGTTTCCGTCGTTGTTGAAGTTGTTATCCTTGTGTGTTTTGACCATGGATATTGAAGCGATTTTTTCACTAAATTAAAATTACGATTTAATAATGTTGATTGTCACATTTTCAAAATGCCGAAAAAATAGAGCGATCGTGTGCTCGTCTCACAGAATATTTTGGATTGTTCGTTATTCAATTCACTTTAGGAAAATAACTTTTGGTCTCGTCAAATTAGACCAAAAAATCAGAGTGAAGGTAAGTTGGTGTGATTGTTCATTAAATAATAATACGTAAATAAATAAAATCTTAATTCAATATCTTATGGTTTACAGGACTGATTTATGACCTTTTGAGTGCATAGACACTTGTGTTAGGATCTCCTATTTTCCTGTCCGATCCCGCAGATCAGACAGGAAAATAGGTGATCAGATCCCGCTCTCCCATAACATAAGTGTACCGTACACGAATACTCCGCCGAAATCGTACTGATAGAAATTATCTTATTTTATTATTAAAGTAGTTAATAAATGTAAGTTTATACAAAGAAAATGTTAAACAAAGAATAATATCAAAAATAAGGTTCTAGTGTGTGTTTGGTTTGCTACATTAGTTGCCTACGGCCTCTGTTTCCGCATAGCTCCATGGTTTGCGAGTATTTACAAGTGACTTTTTACATTCATATTTAATCTTAGCATATATATTCAACTTTTTATTGATTGATTGATATTGTCTGATATTATATTTCAGGGATTTGTGCATTCTTAGTACCGAGCACCAAGGTGAGTAGTTGGAATTCGAAAAGGTTTGAACCACATAACTTTTAACAAGGATCTTTGAAGGTAGCGATGTGTACCTATATTTGTTTTAGAAGATGTTTGTCAGCGATGTGTCTTAGTGTTTTTATTGTAGGTATAATATTTTGCAAATATAATATTTTGCGAATAATTATAATGTAATTATTAACATATAACTAAGTAGTTCAAAAAATATTGAAAAATGACATTCAAGATTCTCACACAAAAAGCTTTAAGTACCTAGGTACTGTCAAAGGTCAAAAAAAATTATTCGTGATTTTTCGACGGTTCTCAAACGGTTTAATTTTGCGTAAAATTACCTCGGCCACAAATTGCAGATCATAAAATCTGCGTCCTGATGCGCATCCTCACACTGCGCACCGTACACACTGACGAATCGCTTTATTCGCACTCTGACTTGTGGCAACACATCACTAGCGATAAATTAAATCCTGAATCGCGCAAACAGAAGTTCTCAGGCTCGTCGCTATATACTCGTATACAACACCCAACCATCATGATTACACACAAAAAGTCCGAAACCGCGCATATTTTATTCTGGGTAGACTCTTCCACCTAATAGGCAAGCGGACTAAAATGCAACATAAACAAAAGTTGACACTTTTCAAAACATGTGTCCGTCCAGTTATGACATACGCATGTGTAGCTTTTGGTCATGTGAGCCACAGAACTCTAAACAAACCACAAATCATCCAAAATAGATTCTTACGCATGGCCACCGGTTATATAGATTTACATCGTGACTTCGGGATTCCCTCGATAGCGCAATACACGAAGGACCTCTCCAGACGTTACTTCGACAATGCTCCCCATTACCCAATTCCCCTTGTAGTTAAAGCCTCCAATTACATTGTCGAGAAAGATGTCCGTCCGGCCGCCAGGCGACCTAGGCACGTTCTCGACCGCCCTGAAGCCGCCCTGACGATCCAATCGCGGTAGCCAACGCCACACTAAATCAAGCCACAAAAACACACCCTACAGCGCGCAAATCACCGCACCCGCCGCAGGGCGCGAAGACCCGGACAATCACTTACTACTACTCACGCGACACAACAGGTTTAGACCTGATCGCTCACCACAAACACCCACGACATCCTGAGCCGAGGTTCGGGTCTAGTAGAGAGAGACCACCCTTAGTATGTCGCTCTTCAATTGAAATACTTTTAGTATTTAATCTCAGTCTCACCTTCCCCAAATCCATTTCGGTTGCGCTGTATCGGCCATCAGAGGCAAGCAGCATTCACACACATGGAGTTTAGCCGGTCGGCCCCTTATGGGTCATCCCGGCATAACCTACTCGCCGGCGAGAGGTATCTGGGAGTTAGCCGGATAGTCTGGGCCACAACCACGGCGGTGATCCTACAAGTTAGCTAGCGTGAAGTATAAGCATCTTCTTTAAAGATGCGCGTACTTCACGTGTATTGCAGATTCTCTATGTATAAAAAAAAACCTCATCATTGCAACTTGATTAGCACTTAGGCGCATGAGGCTCAATGTTAGATTAGGATGGTGGCGGTATGTGTCGTGTTTTAATTGTTATGTTATAAATATGTAGCTTTGCTCAGATAAAAATCAAAAAGTAACGCAAAGTATTTATATTAAAATTTCAATTATTTGTTTTGTAGCATTTTATTAATTATTATTTTAGCTTCTTTAAATTGTAATTTGATTGAATTTTTAATATTTTGTTCAATATAAAATGTATTTAAATTAACTATACTGTATTAATAATTTTGTTTGTAGATTTGATTTGTTGTTTTCTTTTCTGTGCATGGGTATAATTTACCTGAATAAAGAACTTATTATGATTATAACATGGCGAGTGGTAATTATTGTTTTGTCTACACTATTCAATGAAGGAGGTCAATATACGCAACTTTACTCACCGCATAACAAACTCATGAAATATATGAAATTCATTTGTTATACAATTTGCCATAAAATCATTAAAATTTGTTGTGAATTTAAGTTTGAATTACACGGTCAACTGCTTGTATGATTGATTTTGAGTCCGGTAATGTTTTATGACTATGAATGTACAGAATAACATGAGGTGTACCTAGAACCAACTATAATAGTACCTACTAATGTCATGATAAATGATAATTAAAAATCGAGGATAATCCACGTACGAGGGTAACCACACGATGCAATGTTAATAAGAGCGATACCAAGTGATCATCATCATCATCTCAGTCATAAGACATCCACTGCTGAACATAGGCCTCCCCAATAGATTTCCACATTGAGCATTCCTGAGTCGCTTGCATCCATTGGCTTCCCGCTGCCTTAACCAGATCATCGGTTCATCGCGTGGGAGGCCGTCCTCATTTACGTTTGCCGTTTCGCGGTCGCCATTGGAGAACCTTAACGGTTGCCCAAGTGATGCTTAAATGTTATTGCTTCTGAATATATGATCGATCGTTTTTTTAAAGAAGCTTAATTCCAGTTTGAATCGTTTATAAAGTGATAATTAGTTCATAAACCGGTTAGAGAAAGTTATAGTTACCAGCCAGTCTATTAAGAAAGCAACAGAGTTATGCGGCTATAGACAAGATACAAATAATAATAACAGTATTTGTATCTTTATGTCGTATCCGGTTATCAGGGACGAAATGCTTTACATAATAATAATGACGCTTCCATATATGTTTTACTATTGCTTTAGTACTTAATCAAACTTATCCACTTTAAGTCCAGAGTCGCGTTTCGCGCCCTGACGGCAATAAATATTTATAGAAATATCATATCGCAAATTGAATAAAAATGGCAGTTGACTGCGCAGGCAAAATAAATGACGAAAATAAGGAAGTGACCAAAAAGTACTGCTAAGTGCAATTGATACGTCGCACGTCGTCGTCGATATTTACGACCCCTCACGCACTTCGTTTAAGACCCAATAATGTTTTACTGGCCTCACTGCAAATCCAATATAATTATAAGACTTGTGCGCCGAGGTCAGTAAAATTCTTTTTTTTTTAATAATGGCTTTGTGCGGCTTACACATTTGGCCAGTGTCAAGTAAGAGATGTATTAATAACATATAAATTATAGTAAATGAGAATGAGTGGTGATAAAGATGATAATTGGTAAATGAGATGCCCCCCCTAAACCCCTTGAGTCCTCAGTAAAGATGTGGGACCAACTGAGATCTCACAAGGATTTCTTAAGAGAATTTGAAAAGTGATGTTTCACTGTTTTGTTTAATTTACCAACACTCATGTACGTTCACAAACACTTAAAGGTTAATCCACCTTTATTACACATTATCGTTCGAAATATCACAAATTTTAGAAAATAAATCAAAACTACGGATATTACGCTTCACTTTTCCGCCAAGAAGTCCGGCTGTAAAGTTCACCTTTAGTAGAATGTTAAAACGTTTGGACAGCCCGTGTTGATGACAGAAGTTAGGCCATAAACCCACTCGAATCTAGCGATTTAATTTTATTTGGCATTTTTATAATTGTATATATATTAGGTCGGGGAAAAAGTCTTTTCGCATAACGTAGGTATAAACTTATTATAAAAATTTTTTGACTGTACTATTTGTGTCTGGCTGGTTTTGGTAACATTAAAAAGGTTCAATTATAAAGAAAAGAAAAAAATAAAAAAAAGTTGTTTCCCGCTATTTTTCATTTGTTTTTCTCTCCGTTAAAATGAGTGAATCTAATGAAGAAATTCGATACATTTTAAAATTTTATTATAAAAAAGGCAAAAATGCAACTCAAGCAGTGAAAAAAATTTGTGATGTTTATGGACCTGATGCAGTGTCAGTAAGAGTAGCACAAATTTGGTTCAAACGTTTTCAGTCCGGAAATTTTGATGTCAAAGATGCACCTCGCTCTAGTCGCCCTGTTACGAATAAAATGGACGCCATTTTTGAAAGAGTGGAGCAAGATCGGCATATTAGTAGTTACGATGTAGCTGAAGAACTGGGAATTGACCGCAAAACAGTTTTGACCCATTTGAAGAAAGCTGGTTATACAAAAAAGCTCGATATTTGGGTGCCACACGAGCTCACTCAAAGAAACTTAATGAACCGTGTACTCATTTGCGATTCATTATTGAGACGTAATGAAACCGAGCCGTTTTTGAAGAGATTGATAACTGGCGATGAAAAGTGGATCACGTACGACAAGAACGTGCGAAAAAGGTCGTGGTCGAAAGTTGGCCAGGCTTCACAGACTGTGGCCAAACCTGGCCTAACACGAAATAAGGTGATGCTGTGTGTATGGTGGGATTGGAAGGGCATTGTTTATTATGAGCTTTTACCGCCCGGCAAAACCATCGATTCTGATCTTTACTGCCAGCAACTGATGAGATTAAAGGAAGCAGTCGAGAGAAAACGGCCGGAATTGATCAACAGGAAGGGTGTGGTCTTTCATCACGATAACGCTAGACCACACACATCTTTAGCCACTCAGCAAAAATTAAGAGAGTTCGACTGGGAGGTCCTAGTGCATCCACCATATAGCCCTGACCTTGCGCCTTCAGATTTTCACCTGTTTCGGTCTCTGCAGAATTCTTTAGGTTCTGTAAGGTTGACCTCAAGAGAGGACTGCCAAAACTATTTGTCCTGTTTTTTTGATCAGAAGTCCCAAAGTTTCTACAGTAACGGGATAATGTCTCTGCCCACAAAATGGCAGAAAGTTATTCAACAAAACGGTACATATATATTGTAAATAAATGTAAATAAACTTTGAAAAAAATGTCTTGACTTTTCATACAAAAATACGAAAAGACTTTTTCCCCAACCTATTATAATAAAATCGATGCGCTCACATTCTTCAATTATTATAAAAAACAATAAATAGACGATTCTAATCTTCTTTATTGTGCATTTTGATTACTATAAAATCATTATTATAAAGAGCGGTAAAAATTTGCTCACGTTAAACGTATTCTCACTATTAACGCGTTATTATTTTAACTTACATTAGGCTGTATGTATTTGTATACTGCCTAAAAAAAGTAAAGTTACAGTAATGAATGACATTTTGAGCAATTTGGGACTTGGGTTGATTGAACTGTAAAATTTGTTGGTGATGTGTGGCCTACAGTTTTGAATTAACTTTGTAATTAATAATTATTTTTATTGATTGTTGTAACCTATATTTTGTTACTAATATCAGTTTTTTATAGCAAAATGTCTGCCGATAGGCTAGACATAAAACTGGAACCGCCAGAATATACCGATAACGTGCCAACTGAAGATTGTGTGATACCTGAATTTGTTGCGGTTAAAACTGAAAAAGAGCCTATTACGTGGGAAGTAAGGTAATGCAATAAATTATAAATGGCTTGTCTTGCCTGTGCCCTCTTATTCTGTCTTGACATTTGCATATAAATTATTCATATTACGCCGTTCGGTCTTTTACTTTGTGCCTTTCGGTCGCGACTGAAGGAGAGAATTGTATTTAGTATGTTGATCTACGATTTCAGCGCTATTTATGTCATAACCGATTATAATAAATTAGCCTACAATTGTAATAGGTATTGATAACAGTCTAAAATACGTGTTAGCTACATATTATGCTGAAATATATGTTTAGGGAGGAAATAAAGATAAAATCTATTATTATTAGTCAGAATACATTTATTAATACGTGTCTAATATTCAAAGTAAATAAATTCTAATATTATTAAAATTTATTTTGTTAAATAAAAACAGTGGTTTTAAACACAAAAAAAAGTTTATTTGCAATTAACAAGTTACAAAATATTTTCTTATAAAAAATAATAATAATTTTCCTTGGGAACCATTCATGCAATAAATTTTGTCCTTTCAGAATAGCTAGTCTACCACTTAGTGGTGTCACCTTTAGCCTTTACTGATCACAGCTTTTTTTGTGGCATAGTTGCTACCAATTCTTCACATTATTGTGGAATTATTGAATCCCAGACAGATTTCATTTTCTCCTTTAGACGTTGCTGGATACTTGCACAGCGTTTACTTTATTTGACAAATCTGATGGCCACTCCATTTTAGGGAGCTAATTTTGGTTAAACCAAGCCTTGATTGTCCTCGCAGTGTGACTCTATTTTATGTAATGTATAAGTTTAGTTGAAAACAGGCATCCTTGCTATATATAACTAAACTAACTCCTTTGCATTGAGCTCATAATATAAGTAAATATCACATTAAGTAATATTTAACAGGACATTTCTTTAACTTTTTAAAACTGAGATTAACTGTATACTTTCTAATGCTAAGTTTAATTATCATTAATGACTACAACCTCTTTCATATCATGACAGGATTTTATGATGTTTTTGATGACAACAATAGCAATGCAATAAATTGTTACTTGTATTACTCTTAAATAAAAGAGCAGATGTTTATATTATGAAACTATTGCATTATTTTCATTAAAAAATTTGCCTATTGTCTTATTGTTGTAACAGAGCTTGAGATTGCACTTTCTTTGATAGATAATATTATATGCATTCTTAAAAAATATTCTGTTACTACACCAATTGTTTGAAACAATTTAGATTTAGATAAATATATCTATCCAAATATAAATTGTTTCAAACAATTGGTGTAGTAACAGAATAGTTTTTAAATATTTTTGTACATTGCAATTATTATTCTTTACTGTATTACTTTATGCTCTCGAAATATATCACATTTACAAGACGACATTAGTAAAAGAATTGTAAGCATCAAATCTCCCTGGGTAAATATTAGGTCGGGGAAAAAGTCTTTTCGCATAACGTGGGTATAAACTTATTATAAAATTTTACTATTTGTGTCTGGCTGGTTTTGGTAACATTAAAAAGGTTCCATTATAAAGAAAAGAAAAAAATAAAAAAAAGTTGTTTCCCGCTATTTTTCATTTGTTTTTCTCTCCGTTAAAATGAGTGAATCTAATGAAGAAATTCGATACATTTTAAAATTTTATTATAAAAAAGGCAAAAATGCAACTCAAGCAGTGAAAAAAATTTGTGATGTTTATGGACCTGATGCAGTGTCAGTAAGAGTAGCACAAATTTGGTTCAAACGTTTTCAGTCCGGAAATTTTGATGTTAAAGATGCACCTCGCTCTGGTCGCCCTGTTACGAATAAAATGGACGCCATTTTTGAAAGAGTGGAGCAAGATCGGCATATTAGTAGTTACGATGTAGCTGAAGAACTGGGAATTGACCACAAAACAGTTTTGACCCATTTGAAGAAAGCTGGTTATACAAAAAAGCTCGATATTTGGGTGCCACACGAGCTCACTCAAAGAAACTTAATGAACCGTGTACTCATTTGCGATTCATTATTGAGACGTAATGAAACCGAGCCGTTTTTGAAGAGATTGATAACTGGCGATGAAAAGTGGATCACGTACGACAAGAACGTGCGAAAAAGGTCGTGGTCGAAAGTTGGCCAGGCTTCACAGACTGTGGCCAAACCTGGCCTAACACGAAATAAGGTGATGCTGTGTGTATGGTGGGATTGGAAGGGCATTGTTTATTATGAGCTTTTACCGCCCGGCAAAACCATCGATTCTGATCTTTACTGCCAGCAACTGATGAGATTAAAGGAAGCAGTCGAGAGAAAACGGCCGGAATTGATCAACAGGAAGGGTGTGGTCTTTCATCACGATAACGCTAGACCACACACATCTTTAGCCACTCAGCAAAAATTAAGAGAGTTCGACTGGGAGGTCCTAGTGCATCCACCATATAGCCCTGACCTTGCGCCTTCAGATTTTCACCTGTTTCGGTCTCTGCAGAATTCTTTAGGTTCTGTAAGGTTGACCTCAAGAGAGGACTGCCAAAACTATTTGTCCTGTTTTTTTGATCAGAAGTCCCAAAGTTTCTACAGTAACGGGATAATGTCTCTGCCCACAAAATGGCAGAAAGTTATTCAACAAAACGGTGGGTATCCCTAGTTACACCAAAAGAAAATTGACAAATTGTCACTTCCCAAATATTGTTTTGTAAAATTTCATTTGCCAAATTATTACTTGGCAAATAAACTCTTCACAAATAATTGTATCGTAAACGTAATGCTTTCCAAGTGAACGTTTCGACAATAACTCAGTTAGTATTACATATTTTACGCAAAATAAAATAAGCCAAATAATTCGTCTCAAAACTTTTCAAATAACCATTTCTATTTGCATCTTTACTATTAATACTAATCTACAAATATTGGCCATACATAAATCAACAGTAGTATTTTCTGGCGCTTTGTGCGCTTTGTGGTCACTGTTCTAACCTAACCTAACCAATATGTATCTAAGCCTCACTCAACCCGTTAATTTAAAATTATGAACACGTATTAAACAAACATTCCTTATACTATTTTATTTTTAGTATATATTTAGTATTAATATCTTAGTTTGTGATTATTTAAAATAATAAACGTAAAACTTTATGTCCAAACAAATCATTTGATTAAATGTTATTTGTCTAAAGTTTGTTTGCCGTAATAAATTACTTGTTAAAAAACCTAATGCCATAATGTCATTATCCGTAGTAATATACTGCCGAGTAAAAATTTGACCAAATGAAAATTTGCGTACTAAAATAATTCACAACGTTGCATTGGTGTAAAAAAAGTTTGCTAAAATTTGTTTGGATTATAAATTTTTGTCAAAATAGTTTTGGCAAAACGGCAGGATCCCCAAAACGGTATATATTGTAAATAAATGTAAATAAACTTTGAAAAAAATGTCTTGACTTTTCATACAAAAATACGAAAAGACTTTTTCCCCAACCTATTATTATGAAATAACATTTCGCAATAAAATTTTGTACTGCCCCAAAAACACTGATGTCACATTCTCCATATTTTTATCAAATGTTGCAATATAGAGATAGTTTTTAGAAAAAAATATTATGTAAAATATAGGAAAGTCTATTTTAAATAAATTCTTATCAAAATTAATATTTTAATTGATATCATACATCTGAAATGGTCTTATCAATTTGAATAGAGATTTGAATGGTTAATATCTTTTAGGGTTAAAACTGAACCTATCAACTATACGGAAACTCCTGCACAACCAGACCCTTTTGAATCAAAAAATAATGAAGAACTGGAGAAAGATATATACGAACCTGAAATTACTCTAACAACGAAATCTTGGGATGATGCTGATATTAAGGCAAGACCTATTCATAGATTTTCAAGCACCTGTTGCTTAGATATTAGAGAATATGGCGAGATAAAGCATTTTGAGCTCTGCAGCACTTGGTGGCTGGAAACAATTAGCAATATAAAGCAGAGCTTACAGAGGTCTCTATAGGTGATGTAGATATAAATTATATATAAGGGCTCTTACACTCGTCGCCTTATCGACAGTCTGCTGCGGACTCGTCGACGACGGCTAGATTCCAACAGGTGACGGCGACTGCTGTCATCAGTGTGCTGCTTGTGTGTAAGAGACCTTACTCATTAAAATTGAAAATATGACTCCGTATGTGGTGTTCAAAAGTAATTATTTGTAACTATATTTTTTAACTATTTAATCAGAAAACGAAGTAGAGGGCGGCCCCCCACGCGATGGACTAATGATCTGGTCAGGGCGGCGGGGAGCCGATGGATGCGGGCGGCACAGGATCGATCAACGTGGAAAGCAATTGGGGAGGCCTATGTTCAGCAGTGGTCTTCAAATGGCTGAAATGATGATGATGATGAGGGGGGGGGGTAATCAAATACGATATCCTGTTCTTCAACTCAAGCCACTTACTACTTAACAGATCATGTTGTTTATTAAAAATGGCTTAAAAGTATGGAATACCTATAATCTTTCTGTCCTATCAATCAATCTGTATGAGTAAAAGTACATCACCTTTTATAATTACTTTCTTCTTTTCAGAAGTTACAAGGAAACCAGCCTAAGCCTAACGTTAAAAAAACAAAGTTGGGTAAAAAAGGTAAGAATCTAAATAAAATATTAATGTTAGGAAGAGAAAGGATATGTATTATAAGATGTTTGGAATGAATAAATTCAATAACCACTACACTTCCAAAATTCTTCTACCATTAGAAAGCTACATTATCCCTGAGTATCTTATATGTCTTACTGCGAAATATTTATGACTTTACACTTAGCAATGTCTCGTTATTCTGCCATTAATAATGTGATAAAATTTTTACTTACAGATAAAGCACCAAAAAAGGAGGAATTTCCCTGTCCCATTTGCAATAAGATTTTTGGATTTAAACCTAACTTAAAGAATCATATACTGCGACATAAGGAGAAAAATTTCAAGTGTGACCATTGCGATAAAAAATTTCCTACTAATTGCCTGTTGGAAGCTCACAGCAAGCTACACAGCTCTGCCAGAAAGTACAAATGTAGTCAATGTGAAAAAGCATTCAAAACTAATTCTAATCTGCACCAACACATGCGTGTACACACAAAAAGTTTCCACTGTAAAGTTTGCAACAAGTCTTACGCCAAAGAGATTAGCTTAAAAAACCATGAAGCTAAAAGTTGGTGCTCAACTAATGTTATGTCCTGTGAAGTTTGCAACAAAGTGTTTAAAAAGAAATATCTTTTAGACAGTCATCTCAAGAAACATAAAGACGATCGACCCTACCAATGTGATATGTGCATGATGGCTTTCAAACACAAGTGTGCACTGATAAGACATATTCAGATACATAGAGGGGACAAACCTTTCCCATGCAAATATTGTGGGAAAACTTTTACGCATGCGGGTTTAATCAAACCACATTTAAGAAAACATACGGGAGAAAAGCCTTATGAATGCCCTACTTGTCAAAGATTATTTACTTATAAGCACAACATGGAGAGACATTTTAAAGTGAGACATAGTAAAGTTAAAAAGCTAACTTGTGAAATTTGCAACAAAACATTCCCGAGGGAAAGTAGACTTAAATATCATATGCGCACGCATACTTCAGAGAAATATTTCGCTTGTTATGAATGCCCTAAAAAGTTCAGTCACAAACAAAATATTGTAAGACACTACAGCCGGAAACATCCAAATTCTGTTTACGAAAGTGTAGATACTGATGCAAGTGTGGCTTTAAAACTTTGGGATGAAGTTATGAATAAAAAAGTTAGGAAATTAGACAAATTACCTGTCAAACCTGTTATCAAAGAAACATGCAACGAATACATTTTGCCTGATAAAATTAATAGTCCTGAAGAGAAAAATGTAAAGCCTAAAGAAGAATTAATAATTCCTGTTGAAGTAAAAAAATAAGTGGGCGAAGAAGGCACCCCTTGTATACAGGATTCGATTTTCATCAAGTTGGAGAAAATTTGTGACGATGAAAGTTAGATTCATTTTATAGTCAACAATATTTTCAGTGATTGAGCAATCTCCCGTGCTTAAACTATTAGACATAAATAAGGATACATTGTTAAAAAAGCACCTTCTAAAGAGTGGTTTTTTGAAAATCATACCCTTAATGAGGTAAGAGGAGTTATTGGGCCGCACTAAATTTCTTTACCTGTCACTTAGCATAGTGCATAAGGCAATATGCGTATTATAAGTATTTTTAGAAAACATAGCCACTAAAAATAGAGTATGGTTTAACCATAAGATCGAATTATAAATGCGCTTTTTGCTACTTACATACAAAAGCTTCTATGAATAAATACTTATGGTTGAAATTATTGAACGCTGTGCTCAATGGCTAAGAAGATATAAAATAAGTGGTCAAAGTACGTTAGTGCAGTGTGTATGGAATATTTTATACGAACCCCTCAAACTTATTGATTATATATAAATGCTAAGGATAGTACAAATAATAATATAAAATAAGTACAAATAAGTAGATTTTATCTTTGTTAACCGATACTGTCACCTCGATACTGATCTGTCCGCTATTAATTATTTCTTTCAGAGCCCAGTATGTAATCCAGGTTATTGCAATTCTCCTTTGTCACTATCTGTGAACAGTTTTTAAAAAGATTGACCTAGATATATATTCTGTATCGTATTCTATCGCCATTCCCTGTATATTTATTAAGTGGTTTGTTGGTCCTTTTTTAACTACTTTCGGCTTGGACCAATCATAGATGTTTTAAATAATTTATACTTTGTTGCTTTGGGTAGCAAGTTCTTTAACCATACATTGTATCTGTATGGCATCCTCTGCCAAATTTTTAATGTTGTCTGCGAAGGTGGTCTGGTTCAGTTATTTCCCGTCTAGTTGTTAAATGTTTTCGGTGACAAGGGGTCTTTTTTCTCTAGTTTTACTTTAGCCCTGTTTTTAACATATGTTTTCTATTAGTTTGACGTAGACATACGCCTTGTTGGATGCGATTATTCATTTGATCACTGAGCCTGTCTGCTTTGTTAGTGCTATATAATCTATATAAGCCTGTCTATTTTGTCTATTTCAGACCGTTCCCCTATTAGCAGATCCCGGGCGCCAAAGGTAGCAACGGGGATAACGCAAAGATTATGATTGCAGATAGCCAGTTTTGGAGCGAGAGAGGTTATTATTTTCGGGCGTAAGAGAGATGCCTTGCATTTCGGCTGCGCTACGTCGTCACAACGCAGTGATTTCAACGCAGTTGCCCTTTTGAAATGGACTTGCACATCCATCTTCAATGGTCTATTAAGATACCATTTCACAAATGTTATAATAGTTCTTTCTAAAGAATGTAAAATAAAATGCAAACTAAAAAACAAGAATCCTCTTTATTGTACACCAACCATTGTATTATACTCTCATGAACAACGCTTTCAAAGTTTTATGTATTAGGGGCCTTAGCATGCAGGCCCCTGAGCCTGATACAAGTACAAATAACCAGCCTTAAAACCGAACCTTACATCAAATTACCAAAGTACTATCTGCCACTTAGTACCCACACAGTACCCGACGGTATGTACTTTTATGTGGTTCATCATATCAGCTTTATAAAGTGAACTGCTGAACATTAGCCTCTCTAATAGACTCTTTTGGGGATTTTTGCCCATAATCGCCAAGCCGGGCAGGCGGGTAATTTGCTTTTTCTATTGGATTCGTGGATGGCCTATTAAAATCCATAGTACATGTTATGGTCTTCTGCTGCGGTTGCAGTGAACTTTGAATTCCCATCTTAAATAGGTAAGGTTATGTAAAGAATAAGTTCGTATTTATAATTTTAAAAAATCGCATTTTTATTTTAAATTTATCTTTTTAAATACTTACGTATATTGTGAAATAAACAGATTTTTAAAGATTTTAAGCAATATTTATGAAAATTAATATAGACAGTATTTGTACAATTAGACTAAGAATATATATAACATGTTTAAAAAGTGTCAACGTGCCAAACGAAAATTGAACAAAAAAATGCACTAAAATATGAATACCTAGTTACTAGCTGCTAAGTTCAGTTTAAATGTACAAATTTTAATAAGTGGAAAATTTGTTTAAATTATTACCCGACGCCAGTCTTTTCCACTTCTCGCAGCGTCTCAGATTATTACAATAAAAACGCCTCTTAATGCCGAGTTCTCGGCCATCTTGACGTTTTGTGCGTTACTTCGTCCAAAATAAGCAATCTTCTCAAGCACCACATTTTCAATGCACCCATACACTTCTTTTCCACTTCTCGCAGCGTCTCAGATTCCAAGGGAGAAAAATAGGTTGAAGCGGATTTCCACCTCGAGGAAGCTAGGTAAATGAAGCGATACTATTGGTTCGTTTCAAACACATCCTCGCACATCTCTGAAGGAAACGAAGCCTTAAGGAGGTGGAAGCTTTGTAGGAAGATATAATCAACTTCCAAGTAAGGAATAAAAATCAAATCAATTCATAAAAATTCGTGACAACTGTAGTTCCTATAGTTCGCTGGACCTGCAGGCAAAGCCTGCAACCCTTTATAAAGCAAACCTCACCTCATCTACACAGATAAAAGACATATACCTACAAATCAACCTGTTATAGCGTTCCTATCAGGCAATGCACGAGATCAAGAAACGCTTGGAAATAAACTTTAAGCATAAAGTACCTAAACAATTTAACTATATTGCCTTTGAGTCAGCGCGAACATCATGTGTTGATATTTATTGACCTTATGCAAATAGAAATTAAGCTTCTGTTCCATGCTTCACAAAAATCTTTTTGATCTGTTCTGACTCATCATTTTATTATTATTAATATCTAATAATTAGATAAGAAAGATTATATTTAATACCGAATCACCTGTTACAATAATATTATTGTATTATAGATAGAAGCAGTCCATTGTTACAGAGTAATGAACGAACAGGCTTAAAAATCATACTTAAAATATTGTTGTTATTTATAACGAGGAAAATATTGCTGTAAGATGAAACGGGTAAACCTTTAAATAAATCTCATTGATTAATAGTTGTCATACTTTTATCATAAATTATACCAAATAGACAAAAATATTAAAGCAAGAAACTTAGAATTGACCCTCTTTATAGTTTTTTATTGCATTACAAGTTTCATATACGAATGTGGGACATTAAAAATAAAGTGAGATTAAGATTTATCTACAATCAAGCGCTATTGTCGCTCTTTTTTTTACATTTGTTGTAAGTACCTACCTAATTAAGTATTACCGTATATTTTCTTTGTTATGTGGTTAATATTTATTTTGATATAATTATTATTGTTATATAGAATTATGTAAATCATTAATTTCATATAAACATGCTAACAGGTTAAGTCGATAGTAGATGCCATATGAGATGGTAGTTTCCATCATTTTAATTTATAACATACAATCACGCTTGTTTCTCCGAAAATGTATGCAGAGGGATATTATACGCCCACATTTTGCCAAGTAATAAGTGGCGAGCCTATTGCTGCTTACCGGGAACTTATATGTTAGTTTAGTCAACTGCAATTTCAGTGTTGTGAATAATAAAACAATATATGTACCTACTGTACAATATATGCACTGAAATCGCAAACATAAACCGTAGAGAAATAATCCCAAATGATACAAAATAGATACGACAAACTTCTCTACGGTGTTCATTAATGATGGAAATAGGTAGGTACATTCTCTTCGACGATCTAGTCGACTCTACCTGTAACCCTGTACCTATAATATGTCGTTATCTAACTGTTAAATTGGTCAAGTCATAAAAGATGCGTAATAAAGTAGCAGAAGACCAACTACTTAGGTAATATTTAAGAGTCAAGGATATTTTTCTTAACCTTTAAAATTGTATATGGTCCCGTTTTCTAACGGTTAACATAGACTGAATCTCTCGAATATTGATCTATAAAAAGCGAGAAAAGTTTTATAAAATGGCCAGGCCTATCATGATCTGGCCAATGTAACTATCGGGCAATTACTTTTATTACCTAATGTAATAGGAAATAGTATGTTAAAATAACACATCTTATATTTATCTTGAAATAATAATATTTTATTGATACTTTCACAATTTCACTATAGAATCCTATGTTAGGTTTCCCTATGGTCAGTTCCTTTTCAAAGAGAGATAAAATTAATTGTGACGCAACACAAAAGGTACTCCTCAAGATCTAAACTAAATACAAAAAAAAACAAAAGAAAACAAACAGAATTTAAGGAAAAAAAAATTAAGATGTGTCATGAATAAAATATATGTGTGTATAATAAAACATATAATATAAGATAAAAGTACATAAATATAAAATATTACTCAGTTACTCTCATGCATTTTTAATAATAATAATATTAATAATAATTCTTTATTCAAGACCATGGGCCCAATTTTTGTTAGTAACAATATTTATCTTATATATTAATGTTAGTAGGGAATTTATATAATGTAACTAGTTTTTATATGCAAGTCAATGCTGCTCAATTCCACTTGAAACCGCGCAGCAGTGACCTACATATACACAGTCCAGCCTGCTAGCGATCAGACTCAGGATGCTGTTGCCGCTGGCACGAACCCTGCGCACCATTTTTGAACAATAATAATAACAATATAATTATAAATAAAAATAACTATGTAACACATGGCTCAAGTGGTAATTTACATTAAAATAATAAATAAGTGCTCTTATAATTGGGAGAAAGTGATTGTTGCCATTAAATTTTCTATTTGATCATAGTCATAGGTTTGCAACCATCTAATGATCTCTGCTCTAATTGCATAGTTACTTAATTTTTTAATATGTGAGTAGGCATCCCTATCAAATATATTGTACAACTTAGGAGTAATCACTTTGTAGTGCCTTTTGGCGAATACACTTTTGGCTGTGGGATAATGCACTTATTACCTCTTCTTGCTGTCGAGAATCCCATCAAAGGAATGTTCATACGGTGGTATTTCCTTAGCGACTCATATATAAATAGTTTGCGAACACTTAGTACCTTTTAAGAGAATATAGGTCATTCGTCGATTATCGATATGGCAGATTGAAAAGCACCTTCAGTATTGCTCTTTGAGCACGCTCTACTTTTATGATGTGGGTTTTTGCAGCAGCACCCCAACAACAGATACAGTAGGTAAGCACGCACTGATAGAGTGCCTTGTAAACCTATATCTTTAAATTATCGTCAGCCACTTCTCGGAGATTCTTGAATATATAAATCAACTTTCGGGTGCGTGAGGCAATCGAAGTTATATGCGAGTTCCATTTTAGGCTTTCATCTATATTCGCCCCCAGATACCTGATACTCGATACTTGTTTAAGTTTTAGACAGTCGCAGCCCACTCTTACATCAGCGTGTCGTCTGTTATAAGGAAATGTGTGCACAACAAACTTATGGTCACATTTCTGGTCAACTTTTGTTTTTGTGAATGTCATGTACATAGTTTTAGTTGTATTTAGTGACAATAGGTTATCTTCTAGCCAGGACGTAACAATTGCCATTCCACTTTCTTCATGTTTTGTGCCCTCTTCCCACGTTTTGCCTCGAAATAGAAGCGCTGTGTCGTCTGCATACATAAATAGTTGGCCGTTTTTAATAGGTATCTTGCAGAGTTCATTGACGTAGATCAGAAAGAGTGTTGGCCCGAGAGTACTTTCTTGTGGGACCCCATATGAACCTGTTGGTGTACTGTCGCTTTGGAACTTACCTATACGCACACTAGAAAATCGTGACGTAAGATAATCCCTGAACCAACTGTGTACAGTTCCTCTGACTCCTGCACTTTGTAGTCTTGCTAGCAAAATAGGCACCGAAACAGTGTCAAAGGCTTTTCGCATATCAAGGAAAACTCCAATACATTTATCCCCATTGTCCAGATATGAAGTTATCTCTATTGTCAGCTGTTGTACAGCGTCTTCCGTGGAACGCTTAGTTCGAAATCCAAATTGATTATGAGATAAAAATTATTAGCCTCCATATATGAGACTAGCCTTTTATTGACCACCTTTTTGACAACTTTTGAAATATTACTCAAAAGGGAAATAGGGCGATAATTAGATATAACATTTTTCTCCCCGTCTTTAAATATGGGTATGACTAGAGCATTTTTGAACAATGACGGAAAAACACCTGTTTCTAAGCTTAGATTTATCATAAATATATGACATTAGGTACACGTAATCAAATTGCAATTATTACTGCGAACAACCCTATTATTCGATTAAACGAAAATATATTACATGAAGTAGAAGAAGCTCGCAACTTAGGCGTACTTATGGATAAGTCGTTGCGTTTTGAGTCCCATATTATTGAGATTGCGCGCAGTTGTTATTACAGACTTAAAGTACTTTACCGTGCGAGAATTTTTTTAAGTATTGATGCCCGAATAAAGCCATGTGAAGTTCTTATACTATCCAAATTTAATTATGGTGAAAATGTAATTAGTCCGTGTTTATTAAAACGATCCAAAAACGTAATACAAAGAGTACAAAACGCCTGTATACGGTTTTGTTTCCCAGTTATAAATAAAGCTAAACTATTAAAAATGAATGCCCGTCATACTCTACATTACGCAACTTTACTATTTGGAATAATTAACTGTCAAAAACCGCCATATTTACATGAAAAGTTGTCATTTTCACAAAGAATTTTCAGAGGAGCAACGCGACTAATTTGCCCGCAACACAAATCAACGGCATTTCGAGGAAGCTTTCGTTACGCTGCCTGGAAATGTTGAAACGATCTGCCACCACCTTTGAGAAACTCGCGTAGGTAGTATCTCAAGTTTCAAATTTAAATTCAAAAATATATTACTATCTTATCAACTTTATTTCAATTAGTCGCGGCGCGCGTGCCATTCCCTACGAGCATTATTCTATTGTTATTTTATGTTTTTATTGTTATATTTTTTTGACGTGACAACGTCTTAAATTAGGTTGCGGCTGGGAGTCACTTATGAAAAAGTGTAACGCTCGGTAACGTTACGATGAGTCACCGAACGAGAGAGAGGCCCGGCGAATGCCTTGCGTCTCTCTCCCACTCAACTATGATCGGTCTGCCGCGCGCGCAGTTTTAGTAAACAAAATATATTTCTATAGTTAAAATTTGTGCAATTCTTATTTTCATTCAATTCCTTGTTCCTATTGTGCAATTTAATTATATTCATATCAATAAATATTCTACCGAGAAAAAGACGTTGTCACGTAAAATCTTCGCCCGTAAAAACGACTTTACAGGCAACCATTTTTTTTAATTGTGTACTTTATCAGCTGTTTTCACATTTTAAATAATTTTGATGTTTATTATTCTTTTTCTTTTTTATATACTTTTAACGTTCTTACTTAGTTTTAAAAACATTTTGTAAATATTTATAACACTTCAATCCTTATGTCCCGCACTGCACCCAAAATGGTCCAACTGAAAACCAGCGCTGGGAAATTATCCTAGCAAATGCTGAGATGGGTCATTTTTGTGCATCATACAATGAATTGTTTATTATTGTAATTAGTTTGTATCCACAAATTTTATGATGCACCAATAAATTATTATTATTATTATTATTAAAAAGAATAAATAAATCCTTTTATAATGGGGTAAGATTGGTGGTTCAAAGAATTTATTCAACCAACATTCGGTCAACACAAACACGTCCATAGCCATATTCAAACCACTACAAAATGCCAAAAACAAGTCAAAATTACAATTTATGCTACGTATGTTTAGTGTAAGAATGTTAAAACTTTTCTTGTTACCAGGACACTTTAATAGACACTCTTCTGCAAGAGATGGATCGTCTACATATGTACAAGTAACTTCTTCACTATTGTCAATATCTGACTTAATATTCTCACAAATCACTTTGGAAACGAGGTTTAGATGATGCATTGAAATGAGCATTCAAAAGCACAGTACGAGAATAAATAGTTACAATACAAAATAAATCACTAGAAAAATATGAACTCCTTAAGGTAATTAAATTAAAAATTATATAACAAATAAAACTTATTAAGTAAAGGTTACTACTTGACATAGACAGTCATTTAGCTTTCAGCTTCATTAGGTCATCTTCCGTGTTCACTCTAATGACTGCTTCGCCTTCTGCTTTCCTAATGTAAACTATATCATACGAGGTCCAGCAAAAGCGATAGTTGTTCGTGTTGGCAAAGTTTCTTGCCTATACTATTACCCAGTAGGTTTTTCTGGCTTCTAGTGTAAATTTTTCAGAAATAAATATTTGATTTGAGGGACCTCCAATTTGCAATTTGTTTTTTTGTGGTGCTCAATTTCTTTTTTGTTTTTTCTGTTATATGACTTCAATGATTTTAATAAATTTTCTTTGATCGAGACACTGTTAAACTGAACCACACACGGTATCTTTTTGTCTCAGTTTCAAGGCTATCCAATCTTTTAATCAGGTGATCATATTTTTCGGACATAAAATTTATAGTTTGTCCAATTTCTTTGCTTTGATCTTTTATTCCTGTAATACTTGTTAAAATTGTTGAGTATTTTTTATCTTGTTCAACCTTCCATTCAGAAAACAAGTCCAAAATTTCATTTTTAAACTTCATAAAATCTTCGTTACGTTTATGCTTACGCGTCGTCTTATTCTCCGCTGCCGATGAGTCGCTTGCCTGGCTCGTAACACTAGCGCTGCGCCTGTCTTTCGGTTCTGTGTCCGAGTCACGCGCCTTCGCAGACCGCGTAGCGGCCGATGCAGCCACGACACGCGCGCGGCGTGGGGACTGATTGCGTGAAGACGTAGTCTTGCTCATAATAATGTTTGCTGGAAGCTCAAGTAGTAACAATTGAGTCGTATAGAATCAAAGGCGGCAATCTGCACCTAAATTAAGTGCAGATTGCCGCCTTTGATTCTATACGACTCAATTTATTATTGCCGTAGCACAGCTACCGTAGTACAGCTGCCGTAGTTCCGTAGCACGGGGGTGTGGCTCCGTAGCACACGAAGCACACAGTGACTGCACTAGATGCCTTATTTCACACGATGTAAGGTAGGTAGCTACCGTGGCGCGAATCTATCGCCACCCTGCTTAGGGCTCAACACTCACCGAGTTTAAAACCGGAAGAGTAACAACTTATTTTTCACTTTTAATTTATAATTTATTTAATAAATAAGAACACATTCAAAACACGGCCACTCGCGATGAAGTCCGAGGAGGAAGGGGCAAATGAGAGATACGGTTGAGATTCTGATGTACGGTCGAGCTTTTCTCGAAATCATATATCTACGAAATACTTAAAGAAAGCCTAGGTAAGTAAGTAAAGACTATGAATAGTGGTAAAAGCCACTACATTAAGCAACATTAACAACTGCTTAATCAACCACAACCCCTATAAAATATGGAAAAGAATAACGTCAAATAAAAGTCAACCTAATATTATCCGAGATACCAAGCTAAATCAGTCTTTTGTTGGACCATCCGGCTTTGGAATTTTATTCCGGCAAATTTGTTTCCCTGCTATAGAGCGTGTCGGGAAACGGCTTTTTTGCACAATTCGTCATGAATGGATGCTCTTGTAACTGTGCTTATCCCACGCAGTGGAGCGCTCTGTTTTTTTGGCATTAGACGCATAAAAGGCAAAGTAACATAAGTTATCTTTCAATATTAAGTAATTTCCGGCAGGATGTCGACGCATACGATCGGCTCCGTACGTCTTACACTTACAAAATGCTAATAAACGGTCGTAATCAGAAACTTTCAGTTACGCAGTCATTTAGAACATATGAGTTCAAGGTGGCATCCAAAAAGGTCTGTATCCCAAAAAAGCAAAAAGACTGCTTTGTAAGTTTATTATTGGACCAGTTCTTATTGCTGGTTCTAATAGGTAAATAAGTCGCAAATAAGGTCCTATTTGGAGTACAGTTTGAAGCTGTTCAAAAAGGGCATATTCCGCTGGCTTCTTTTTATTAGATGAGCTGCACGTTTGTGTTAACAAGTTGCTATTACTTGAGTTTAAACGATTTTTTTCCAAGTTGTACATACACAAAGAAAATTAAACTATTTTATAGTTTAGGCAGTATGTACGTATACAATTTTGCCTTTCACGTTAGTAGTAAACAATACAAAAGAAGAAGACGAAGATGAAACAAAAAGTCAAAACAGTAATACAGTTTTTTTGGTTAGCATACTCGTTGAGAATTTCAGTATAATACATTTAGCTACATACATACTAACTTTCAACTTTCAATATGTCTGAAACTGTGGCAAATGATATAAAAATCAAAACAGAGCCGGGTGAAGACGAAACACCTTCCCATATAAAAATTGAAATAGAAATCAACCCGTATCCTGAAGATGACTCTTTAGACCCTGAGAACTACTCTTACGAATATCCTTTAAACCACCAGATGAAAATTAAATCAGAAAAAGAAGTCGCAATTCAAACTATCGTAAAATCTCCAGAACCAAAAGGTATATCTTGATTGTAATTATAATGTGTGAAATTCCTTTGTATGTGTGTAAGGTTTTAAATTAAATCCTTGCCCTCTTTGTTATGACATGTTCTTCAATTCTCTATTGATATTTAAATATAGTAAGTGTATTACAATGTTGAATAAGAATCATTTTTCAGATGGGCTGCCCTCATGTACTATCAAAAAATTAAAGAAAACAAAAGAAAAAGTTCATATTGAAAATGCACCAAAAAAACCTGTATCTAAGAAACCATTTACTTGTCATGTGTGCGATAAAAGTTTCCGAGGCAAGGAGAGATTTACAGTTCATCAAAGAGTACATACAGGAGAGAGACCTTATGAATGTACAGAGTGTGATAAAACTTTCAGAGATTTAAGCACTTTGAACCAGCATGTTAAAATATTACATTTAAAGATAAAACCTCATCAATGTGACCTTTGCGATAAAAGTTACTTCACTAAACAGCACCTAATTCTCCACATCAAGAGTCACACTGGTGAAAGACCTTACGAATGTCAAATTTGCCACAAAACATTTAAAGCCAACTGGAAATTGACTCGACATGAAAGTACGCATTTAGGACTAAGACCTTTTGAATGTGATCGATGTGGTAAGAAATTTGCAACTAAATATCATGTTGCAAGACATTATCGACTTCATACAAATAAGAAATTATAATATTAAATCAAAATGCAACGAGACAAGCTTGTAAGTTAGCATCCACAAAATATTCAAAACGTGGTCACCATGAAAAGAACTGATCCTTTTAAATACTTTGCAAATAATTATGATATCAAAAATCATAGAATCTCAAATAAAATATTGAGTATGAAATATTTCAAAAAATATATGATATATTTTATACCTGTGCTTTGTTAGTTTTGAAGAATGTACCTAGAGATTAAAACATGATTTGTCAACAACTTTCAATAAATAATTGTATTTTTTATATTTGTAGTGTTTTTAGAACAGGCTTTAGGTGTATGGTTTAACTTTGCCACTTGGATCTGGTTATGCGTAGTGGAGTGAGGTCTTCGTCTATCTCACCTTGGTTTGTGGGAGGAGGCCTGTGCTCAGTTGTGAGACTTCAGTGGGCTGAGATAATTATGAAATATCATATAATATCAAATTAATTATTAAGTGTTTTATACATTAATTTTTTAAATGCTTAATTTATTTAAATAAATATTGGTGCACAAATGGGCTTAGGAGTCACACTTATTTTTATCTAGTTTTGCACAGTACCAGTTGATTATGCAGAAAATTAATTATTAAATTAGTTATGTTAAGGTAATACCTTCATTAGGGGGAAGTAATAGGAGTATAGAATCTATTGTGATACAATAAATATTATTTGTAGCACACATTTATATGTTAAAAATATGGCAAACTACTTCGGTAGGATGTCAAAATTTGAGGGAAAGAGAAATACATTGCATTATGTCATCAAGAGTAGTGACGACAATTCAGCCAGACTCATAAAATGAATCATATATTAATTATAGAATATATCGATGTAATGTAAAATTATAAATTATTCATCTTCTAGTATATCAAATTTCATGTCACAATGTTGGCAAACTCTTCTGAAACACCTCAACTGATTTTAATGAACTTTTTTTGCATATTTAGTAGATATGAGAATAGAATATTAAGTGTTTTTTAGCCTTTTGCTCCTACTGTCCATTTTTTAGTATATTAGCAAGAACATTTATATGACAGAACAATGTTTACTGGGAACGACCAAGTGAACAGCATTGTGGGGCAATGCGTAACCTTAATAACTATGATGAAATAGTTATTTTACAATCACAACATTTGTATAGCTTGTATCAATAAGACATTATGTTATGTTTACTTAATTATAATTATTAATATAAAAATTTACACCCACATAAATTTGTTTTATTGATTCTTACTAAATATACATATGAAACACCCAGACCATAACAAATTTTCAAGTTCATGCACACAAAGTTTTGTCTTGTATGGGACACGAACTCACGACCTTGGTGTCGAAAGCGGATTGCAGGTATCTGATTTCTACCGCATATTGGTTGTGTCAATAAAATAAAACCTAATAAGTGCAGTCTTAGGGCGGTTTGCATCGCAGTTCTATTTAGTGTCGTTGCCTACGAACTTTTCATATTTACTTACAATTTCTTCTCGTAAAGTTTTTTTGAAAGTTATAAAATTTATTAGACATAATGATGTCAAAATATAGTTTTTAACTTAACTTTAATTCTCTTTAAACATTTAGCAAAGCTTTTCTTTTGTTTCTTTATTTTTATTCACATGTGAAGTCATCATACGAGTCTGGCTGAATTGTCGTCACTACCCTTGATGACATAGTGCCATTAATTTAAAAAAGGAGAAGATTTTAATTGTCATTGCATTACAGTCGTTTGATTGAAGTTTAAAGTGACAGAACTATGTTTTAAATAGATTTAGCACTAAATAAAATTAGTGACCTATGTGCAAGAACTTTGGCCGCCTTGTCTTCCTAGACATCGAGAAGGCCTTCGACCGGGTATGGCATCCCGGCCTCCTTCACAAATTATTTACAGCCGAGGTTCCACCGGCCTACTGCAGGGTATTGAACTCGTACCTATCAAACCGCATGTTCACCGTTTCCGTAGAAAACGTAATATCCGACCCCCAACCCCTAGCGGCGGGGGTACCACTGGGCAGCTGCCTTTCGCCGGCGCTATACGCCCTGTACACTAATGACATCCCTACTCTAAAGAACCAGCTCGAGACGGACGTGTTCCTGGCCCTTTACGCCGACGACAGCGCCTTTTTCGCTTCAGCGAAAACAGGGCGTGTGGCGTCTGCGAGGATGCAGCAAGCCCTGAACGTTGGAAGGACGGTGGCCTTGATAGTGGGAAAGAAGGGCCCAACTCCAAAACCAAGAGATAACATGGAGCCCCACCGTCAAATAGGTATCTCGGCTGCACAATAGACTCGAGGCTGCAGATGGTGAAACCATGGACCATGTCAGCCAGATCAGGAGTGCGCGCGGCATGCTCCGTCCGGTACTGGCCTCCAGACTACCCCTGAAAACTAAAATTACCATTTACAAAACGTATCTGAGGTCCAGACTGTCGAACGTCGCGCCCGTCTAGTACGCGCTCTGCTCGGCGTCGCAGTAGAAGCGCCTGCAGACGCAGCAAATCAGCATATCTCCCTGCGGATGATAACGAATTACGGCAGATACGTGAGAAATTACGTCATCGCTAGGGAGACCAGGATGTAGAGTGTGGAGGCCTTTGTCACGCGTTTGGCACGTCAAATGTTCGACTGCGCGGACAAGGGCTCACACCTCCATCTGCAGTTCATTGCCCCGCTGAACCCCAACCGCAAAAGGAGGCATAAAGCCCTACCACGCACCCTCCTTCTACCACCTCCCACACCACCCTAGCCCCCTTTGCCCCCAAATGTTGGGCAACCCACTCCCGTACCGCGTGTAAGGGTGCTGACCGGTACCAGCACATAAGGACACTCAGTCCCCGCCCTGCGATCACTAGGAATGTGACAGGGTGGGCACAGCAACAAACAAAGCCCTTTTTATTTTATTATTTTTTTATTTTTTTCGGATGGAAAATCATCTAATGACCTTCTCCCGCTGTGGGTGGAGCGAAAGGGTGTGTCAGACTTTTACTGACTAAAAACCATCCATGTTCCTTCTTGTGCCTGCTACGTCCAGAGGCCGCGGTAACCCTTTCGGACAGTCCCGCAGCCCCGGCAGGCTTGACCCCTCCCTGGGGGCCCTCACTGTGCTGACATCTCTTTGAGGCGCGCGTGGAACACGAACGCGCCGTCGACGCGGCCTGTCGCCTATAGAAGGCGGACGGGCGGCGAGTTAAACAAACAGAGCCCTGCTAAACTAGCAGCACCTAGCTCTCCCTGCCCACTGCGCAAGGTATGAGGGACAGATAAAATGACCCGGGGATAGAGAGTTATCTCGTACCCGTAGTCTTCCAACGCAGGCGTTGGAGAAGACCCCTCGACACACTCAACCAACGGAGCACTCTAGCGAAAACAAAAAGAAACAAGAAGCCTGCCTCTCGTCCATCAACATAGAAGAACTAATTGGCGTTTTTCTTCACTCCAAACCCAGCACCTACGTACCGTCCCGCACATAACTAAAAACCGTTTGTTGGGAATCACGAACCTTATTTTTACTTCGACGTCGAAGAATTTTTCGCATAACAGGTGCTTTTGTTTATATACGATGTTCGATAGTATAGTATTATGTCCCATCCTAAAAATAGAATTCTGGTTCATCTTGTGATAATTATGACTAACTATTATAAAACATTTTAAAGCCATTTATTATTCATTTTCCTTACTGAATTTTGGTTCATTTTTATGTCTTTACAAATTATATTCAAATTTTTAATTGTTACCCCTGGTTACCCCATATTCTCCTTCTATTCTGTGGACGAAACATGTCACACGGTTGCTTTAGGTAATCTGTGGTCTACCTTTGCTCTGTCTGTCTGACGTGACGAGTCTGACGTAAACATTTGTTGTGATGAGATGAAAGATGTGTGAATTGTTGATTTAAATAACTGGTAAATAAATAAAGATAAAAGAATGTCGGATCTATCTACAAAAGGACTTTGCCGCTGTTGCCATGCTACGGGTGAATTTAAAAGCTTAGGTGTCGTGTGTGGTCACGACGAAAGCGATGTAAATTACTTATCAATAATACGTGAAACTTTTGCAATAAACGTAAGAAAATTCACTTTATTTAAGGGTTTACGTTAACATATTGTATTCTCTCAAAAACAAACAAAAAATTAAGATAATAACGAAACTGCTAAAATTTTTTACCCAAAAGTAACCTTTAAAAATTCCATTAACATTAGGTACAGTCTCAAACATAAATGGGGAAATATTTATGTTAGAAAATATAAGTACACCTACTCTTTGTTCCGAAAGTTGTTGGTTTGATGCCTACATGTTTGGTGATTACCTCTATTGTCATTTGGGTTATAAATTAATTTAAAAATCACTAGTTTGTGGGAAATTCAATTTTTTTTCCAGGTTACGAATATTCCTGAAGATATACAATCAAAAATAAATCTAATTTGCAATGAGTGTGAATTACGTCTCAGAGAAGCAAGTGTTTTTAAACAGCAAGTGTTAGATTGTGAAAAAATATTTAATAACTATTATTTCACTCATAAGTTACATGGTAAGTGCTGAATAGTGTGTGTGTGTATTTAATATTTAATTTGTTGTAAGTGTGATAAAGCTTGCCACTTGCCACTTGCTCAAATATTTTTTGACGACCGATATGGCATGGAGGTCAGTATACCTGCACTTCACTCCAGTGGTCGTGGGTTCGATTCCCACACAGGACAAATCTTTGTGTGTGTTAGATAAATAGATAAATTATACGTAAATATATAAGGCTGAAGCAAATAGACTTACCTATTTAATCAAATATGGTAAGATATATAAGAATAAGTAATTAAAAGACCAATTGAAGACTGGATATCAATATGCTTTAATTTAGACTAAGCAATAATTCATTTATCAGATCAGGAAGAATATTTATAAAATATGCTTCATAGCTTATTTATAGAAATAATGAAAGATAATTTAAACAGCAATAAGCCAGTGATGGATTAAAAATATCTGGATTTCTGCAAAGTAACGCCTGAATCAATAAATTATTTAAACAGCAATATTTATAATTTATAACAGTAATATTCAACATTGATTATATTCATTGTAAATTATATAATGTTAAGTTATTTGGCAACGAAATGAATCATAATATACTATCTATAGAAATAGCCTTATAATAATTTAGGCAGCAACATTGAGTCATTAAAGATTACTTATATATGTGGAACAGTATCTGAAAATATAGTATATAAATATAGAAATATATCATACCTTAATTAGTACCTAGTTGTGAACCCCTTGCGAGTCAGGCGGCAACTGTCTGTGCTTGCCCTCCCCTGCTCTTTTATACCGATGCGCAAACAAGTGACGTCACTGAGTAAGCTAGTCATAACACATACTGATTTATTTCAACTTTTTACTAGTTTATGTTTATACAACATTTTTTAAGTTATATTTTAAAGTATTAAATCATTTTTAAGTAAATTGTTATTATTTTGCATTTCTATTGTATACACAGTATCTATTATGTGCATGAACATGAATATTTGTTCTGGTCTGGGTGTTTTCCTATGTATATTAAGTATGTATTTACAAAAAAAAAAGTATTTAAGCATGTGTATCCGTTCTTTAGTATACATAACACAAGTTCTTTGTGATACTTATCTTGGAACTAAATAATTGGTGTGATTGTAAGTAAAAAAAAACAGTCATTTTGGGTTGAGTATAAAAAATACATTGAGTAGACATAAATGTAAAAGACAAATATGTTAACCACTGTCTTATTGGCCTCATTAGAAAAATTAAAAGGTTTCCTTTTCATTTATTCAAGTTTAATCATATCTCTATACGCTACACAGCTACACATTTTTTTAGTGGCTAAGAATAGTGCCATCCCCAACAAAAAAAATTTCTACCATATGATAAGCAGCTGTTGTGGGGTGAATATGGGCTAATACTCCTAATATAAAATAATATTGGGAAAGCCAATTTTTAGCCAGTTGACATAATATGGCTGAATGATGATGAGTGAATTATTATTACACATTTTATGGTCAGTCATATTTTTGATAAGCAATCAAGTCCTTAAGGAACATTTTATTATATTCCTAAATGTTAGTAATTTTTTTTACAGATTTTATGAAATCATTTGATATTGACACCAATGTAGAAGAAGACGGCTTTGATAACTATGGTAAATATTGTTTCATTTTTTAATCTTTATAAAGAAATTCTTTTGTTATCTTAGCAGCTGATTAAAGTCCCACTACTAAGTATCCTCTGAGCTTCTCTTTGTTCTTATTTTCACTAGTCAATTATCAAATGATCTGTCACTTTAACAATTTTATATACAAACTTATAAGTTAAGAGCATTTTACACTAAATTAGTTTATGCTTTTTAGATTACATCACAGAAGACTGTAGCAATGATGAAAAAGATTCAAAATGGGATTTTGGTGAGTATCTAGTCAATATTATTTTCTGTAAGAAACAACAAAATGTTAAACAAATCTCATGTTAAATATTATTTTTATAAACCGTACATTGTTTACTTGACGAGTCAACGCTTGACAGAAAATCATGATCTAGGTGTCACTTTGTAGATTTCTCAGCAGAGTATCGAAGACAACTATAGGGATCTTACTAACTTCGAAAGAGCCCAAGCCAACCTAACCTGCAAGTGGTTCACCTGCTGATCACGAGACGAGGCTCTGGCGATCTTAACAGATCCCGACAAGCGGCAATAGGCTCGCTGTTACATGGGACCTACAATGTAATTGGCGAAGTGTGGGCGTATAATATGTCTTTGCCTCTCCTTCGGGATAATAGGCGTGAATGTATGTATGTGTATAAAACATTAAATAGTAGCATTTGCCCGGGAATCACTCTAGTGAGTTATAATCCGTGATCGGAGTAGGTCGACTAAATTGAGGTCTTTGATCTGAAACATATATATATAATACTATGGATATCCCTACGCATTTGTTTGATTATGAAGGGGAATAACTGATTGTTGAAAAGGGCAATTACTGATTGTTGATAAGAAAAAAAGTTAAATATTAAGTATATACGTAACTAGTAACTTTTAATTCCAATTAGTATTCCACAGATAAATAAAAAATTAAATAATATTTATAGTTAAGTTGGCGAATCGACCCAAAATGACTCGCAAATTTTAATGTCTTCTATAGTTCATTTAATAATAAATAAATAACATTTATATTTCAGATGAAAAAGTAATTTTGATTGTAGAGGCAAATCAAGATTCGCAGGCTGCAATTAGCACCAAACCAAAGAAAGAAGTAATATTTTCTGAGGGCAATATCAGTGACAGTAACGCATTAGATAAAGGAAGCTATGGTAAGAACATCTTGAGTTAATTTTCGAATAGTCTTAAACAAATCAAATGAATTCAGTAGCTTATGTACTTGTGTGGTCTATGCAATATAAAGTTTTTTTGCCTTCACAGTTGAAAATACAAAGGAGAAAAAGGATATAGGAACACTCTGGACATGTAACATTTGCCAAAAAACATTAAAATGTAAAAGTTCAATAAACAAACACTTGAGTTTACACTCTGACAAAAAACCAATTGAGTGTTTTTTGTGTGAAGAGAAGTTTACATGTGGCAAACAGTTAAATTTACACATTAAAACAGATCATGTAATAAATGATCTTTACCCATGTAACAAGTGCGAAGAAAGCTTTCAAGAGGTCAATATTCTAAAAAAACACATAAAAACGCATCGCACTTTTAAATGTAAAACTTGTCCTAAAGAGTTCCGATGGAAGAAAGGATTAAATGAACATCAAAAGACACACACAGGAGAAAAGAAATATAAATGTTATATTTGCACTAAGAATTTTGGTTACAAAGATACATTAAAAACTCATTTGTTAATTCATACTGGGGAAAAACCTTATGTTTGTGATATATGTGGCCAAAGGTTCCTTCAAAGAGCACATATTCAAAGACACATAAGTATAATTCATTCGCGTTTAAAGCCCTACACATGTACAGTATGTAACAAAAAATTTTCTAGCAAAAGTTATTTTGTAATACATCAAAGAGTGCATTCTGGAGAGCGACCATTTTGTTGTGAAGTGTGTAAGAAGAGTTTTGTATGCCAAGTGTCGTTAAAATCTCATATGAAAGTGCACACTGGTTTTAAACCTTATGTTTGTAAGTTTTGCAGTCGATCTTTTGCACAGGCTTCCAGTTTTAGGTTACATGAACGCCTCCATACGGGCGAACGACCCTTTGTCTGCAGTGTATGCAACAAACCGTTTGCTGATAAGGGTTACTTAAGAATCCATATGCGTTTACATACTGGTGAAAAGCCGTTTACATGTGACATTTGCCAGCATCCATTCAGAGAAAATGGACAGTTAAAAAAGCATGTCACGCGAGTACATTCAGGCGTTAAACCGTACACGTGTAAAATATGTAACAAGCAAATAACTTCACTCCAGCAACACATGAGGGTGCACTCTGGTGAAAAACCATACAATTGTGAGGTCTGCACAAGGCAGTTCGCGTCGTTAAATACTCTAAAGCTACACATACGAACACACACTGGTGAAAAGCCGTACAGTTGCGATATTTGCAAAAAGCAATTCAGTCAAAGCAGTGCCAGGAAAAGGCATAGATGTATTCAACATAACAAGAATGATGAGTGATAACTGGCCGTAAAATACTTCTATAATCCGCAGCACATAAGTTAAACAATGATGAGGAATGTGCAATAATAGATTATTGGGTCTTAATCGGAGTGGGGATTAGGGGGTGGCGTGTAACTATAGCAACACGACGCCGCTACGCTTGCGCTCATGCTTTAAAGTAATTTACTGTTTCTTTCTTTTTTGTCTACGATTGTACCTGCGCAGACAACTTTTGTTTAACTTACGTGTCGCAAATTATACAAGCTTAGTTTAACTAGACTGGAATCTGTCAACATTATGTACTTATTATTTTCTTGAAATATCAAATGCTTGTGTTCTCATACTAAGCTTTACATTTAACTGAATTGTATTTAGAGAGAAATCGTACTTATGAAGTTACATATTTACAATGTTATTAAAATATATGATTGAAGCCTATAATAAAATATGCCACTAAGAAAATAGGCGAAGCAATAATAGCATCCAACATAGCAATGTTTTGATGCCTATAAATAGCTGATTAAATAAGTGTGTTGTGTATATTATACTTAAGTGTGTGTATTTATATAAATTAAGCTAAGTTATATTAATATAAGATCAAGATTGCTTGGTCAATTTTACTCAAGGTCTCTTGACAGAATAGAGAAGCAGTAACCGCGTATTCCAAGTGATCAATAAACTGCTTTTTATAACTGCGCTTCCTCGCTTACTCAGGCAAAATCAAAATCACTAACAAAGTTTTCTACTTACAGTAGGAAAAAAGGATGAATTAAAATCATGCACGCATTTAGAATAACTGCGTTTTATTACTGTATTTTATTGTACCCGAGCAATGCTCCTTGCCACTTATATGTTTATATAAACAGTACAGATTGTCATTTAGTTATAATTTCTTCCTTTGGTAGATCAAACCATGCACCAATGAATATTATGAAGGATTTTTGTGAGGAATTTTGTTGAAGAGGCTAGCTAGTATATAATTTTAGTTAATGTGCAACCAATGTGATGGTTGTTGCATGAGAATACTCGTAGCTAATTGTTCAGGTATGTGATATTGATTGGCGATATAATATTAAGATTGGAAATGTAGTTGCCTGTCCTTTACTGAGAACATCTGTCCTTTACTGAGAACATCTATTGTTCTGATCTTGTTGTATTTACATATATTTGTTAATACGAATAGACATTTTTCACTTCTTTTTCTTTGATAAATACCATACTATACAATACCTTTATGGTTGTTTTTTTTAGAGAGCCTTATTGAGGAATGTTTGAAGAAATAGACAACAAATTCTAAAAAAATGTGAACTCGTAAAGAAATTGATTAAAAGTATAGAAACACTTTTGTACCTACCAGTCCCGTCCATATAGAGTAATATTGTTTTAATTAATAACGTATTTATGTGCTAGTTTCCTATGAAATTGCCATAATAAATTAAAATTTGATTATTTTATCGAAATGCGGCATTATCTCGGTTGCCCTAGACTTAAGATTAGGACCCAAGTTCTGCTCACTGGTCTAACTGCCGAACTTCAGTTATTATATTACAATTTCCAGTTTATTAATTACAATTATTATACTTAATGGGGTCTTACGCATTCTTAAGCCCTTGTGAAAGGTGAGGGAGATGTAAAATGCCACGCATCGTTAATTATGTAGGCACAAATTTGAATAAATAAATTAACAAATATATCAATATACAAGTATTACCTACATTGTTTTTTTATTAGGATACGCACTAATTTTTTGGGCTTCTATACTATTATTATAAATGCAAAAGTAAGAGTTACTTAGAGACTAGGATACTTTTTAATTGGAAACAAGTGTTGTAAATGTTTGAAATAGGGGATGAAAGTTTGTATGGAAAGTATAGTTAATTTTGCAGACTAGAAACGTGAAACAATTTTGTTAGGTAAGGTAAGGTTAGGTAATAGTTTGTTGTCTCTGGCCCATGACATAGCAGTTCTTAGAGTTGGTTTAATACTCTACCCTCTCTACCTTGTCGTGGTGGTGGGGCTGAGTACCTCCCGATAGGGCGGAGAAGCCGTTAGGGACTCTGGGTGCCCTTAGTACTGACAATCGGGGGGGGAAACTAAGAGGGACTTGTGGAGGGCGCAGCGAGCATGCCAGGAGTGCCCGTCAAGTTGCGCCAGGAGGGTCTTAGGCGGCGGGGGTAGGGAGCCCCTGCTGTCTAATCATGGACCCTTAGGGAAGTCGGCCACGCACGCTGTGGTTGCACGAGGAGGTAGGAAGGGCGCGTCCACTGCGCCTCTCTGAGAAGGTCCTCCCGGTTTTGTTCCAGCGAACGTTGGCCGCAGGCGGGGTGTCAGACGCTGCAACCCAGGTACTGGCCCCTTTTTCTCAACAAGCGGCAGCCGTCGTCGGAAGATTTTTAGTGGGTATTACTGCTGGCAGTCGCGTCTGTCAGTGGTGAGTCCCACATCCCTTTTCAGTCCCCTTTAGACCGGAAGGCAGTGCGTAAATGCATTTTGTTCCAGACGTACTTAAAACAAAAAAAATAGTTTAATACTCTAAGTAGTAGTTCGATTTTTTAACTAAAGATAGCGTTAGCGAATAAAACTGCCATATCTCAACGTAATTTTGCTAATTCATAGAACTTGAAAGATATTATCATAATATCACCTAATATTATCATGTTTGCTATTATTTGAAACAAATAAAAAGTTGCGCTTGGTAGTAATTTGGGTAAAAAGTAGCGCTTTATCTGTGGGACAAATTTCACTAAGCAAGAAAGTAATGGAAACTACTTTGAATGTGCATAATTAGTAATTAACACAGATAATGGAGGTTTTAATTTTCTTTTGTGACTACATTTTAAATTCTATTTTAATTCAACTTACATATGATAACTAATTGGTTGAGAAATGTTAGGTCATAATAATAGTAGAGTTCCTAAATCGCATCAGCATGATGGATTACTAATTTGCATAAAATAAGGCATTGAATGATAAGGTAGTAACTATTTTACTGAAAGCGCTCGTATCTCCGCGGTGCTCGGTGGTCGGAAATGATCTCAGATGTAAGGCAGAGTTTACAGTTGTCAGTCCTTGGATAGGTGACCAGTAGTGTAGTATTTGATATCGAGCGCTTCCGTGCTTCGGAAGACACGTTAAACCACTGGTCCCGGTTATTACTGAATATGGTATACGTTAAGCCATGTTAGAGGGTTTAATTGGGCGGCTTGAAAAATTGTAACAGCAGGACCCTACACACCTGCCTCCGCCAATCCGCACTGGGCCCGCGTGGTGGAGTATGACCCAATACCCTCGCACCTTGGTATGTAAAAGGAGGCACGTGCTCAGGATGAAGACGTTAATGGGCTAAGATGATGATGCTGATTTCACTGAAAAAATATGAAATTGTACTTATCACAGAAAAAATATACTAGGCAGTATCGTTCTAACCTTTTGCGTGTGGAGTGCACAGCAGTGACATTATATTTTAAAAAAAAGGGTCCGTGACGTCATCCATCAAGCACAAAGTACTGACAATTTTATTTTTTCCTGTGATTTGATTTGTTCTACTGTAAAAATAATAAACATTATCTGTCTGTGTAGATCACTGACTTAGAAACCCGTGGACTGGCCATACCTACAGAAACAACGTGCATACCTTCAAATATTTGGCGAATAAAATGGCTGCCTTTTCTAGTGTTGTAACATATTTTTCGAAATAAACCGTTATCGATATCGGTTAAATAAATAATAAATATGTTCAGACATTCACACCAATTATCTAATCCCAAACTAGGGTTTCCCCTGTACTATGGGTACTAGACAATGATACTTATACTTATTATACACACTATATATGTTAAATATATACACCCAGACCATAGAATAAATACTTATTTTATCACTCAAATATTTGTCCCAGGCGGGAATCGAACCCGCAACCTCGGGCCACAGAGGTCGTTATATATTATACAGATATAACGTATTGAGTTAGCGCGTCACACACGATGAATATACTCGGTGTGTGATGCCTTTTAGACTAATGAACAGAGGTCGGAATTAGGTAGAGTTATTCATGTACTTACACTGATTTCACACAGCGAAAGAATATAGTGGATATGCCTCAAATCCCGGGATTAATTTTAAAGAATAGAAAAAATCCCGTTACTTTTTAATAAAAAGTTATTTACTTTTACTTTTTTAATTTAGACTACTGCACGCGCGACGTTGCCAAACTTACATCAATGATATTGGATGACCGAAATTGTTGGCCACACGGGATTGTCCATTTGAAATCCCGGGAAGGTCCACATTAATATCAATATTTCGATGCAAGTACATAAATAACTCTACCTAATTCCGACCTCTGCTAATGAAAATGTAATATTTTCCATTAAGTTGATCTGTGGTTTTAACTGTTTTATGGTGTCCATCGTTAATACCTTATAAACCTATAAATAATTTAATGCAAAAAGGAAATAACTTCGAATCATAACAATTATGATTATGAAAATTGTTCTACATTGCGTGACTAACTCTATAGTTCGCATTTGTTACAATCGTGGTGGAAAAATTATGATTTTTTTAAGATTTCGCAAAAATGGATAGAAGCGGCACTGACCCCGCCAAACATTTGTGATTTGTATTAATATTTTAATTAAAATTTCATCAGCCCTATTACCTTGTTGGTTTAAGGATATCAGTAATAGAATCAATATGCAGGATACTTTCACTAAATCAAATGACTTGAAAGGAACACTGCGTAAATATAATGACACTGCAATAATATTTTATCGAAAACACATTCGATTAATGAAAAAAAAATATTTTTGTTGATTATTCAAAAAGTTTTTGTAGTTGTTGGTCATGTATAATGAAAATTTGTAAATAATAAGCAATGCTTAAGATTCAAAGAAAGGGTGCTTAATAATAATAATAATAGAACTGAACTAAAAATATTTGATTTCTCATTATCTACCTTATTGCTGCATTGCTTATTATTTACAAATTTTAACTTTACATATAAAACACAACAAAAACTTTTAAAAAAATCAAAAATTATATAAAAAAAGACTTTTTATTTTCATAAATTCAAATGTGTTCTTGTTATTGAGTTTATCATTAAATTTATGCACCCTATTAAAAAAAACCCTGTATAGATGACGTCAAAGGTCTGATGATACTAATAAAGAACTTGAAATAAAACACAGGGTCGATTCGATGTTTTTCATTTCATTTTAAATAATATGTACAGCTATTCATTTCTAAACAATGTTAATTTGTTAAAATAGGTTCGAAACGAAACTTTATCCGTAACCTTCGTGTAATATCGAAACCTTAAATCAATAAAGGCTTTAATAATAGCCTTGATAAGTAGCAACCTGTGATTTGTGTTGTGCTCCGGATCAGATTCCATATATAAAATTTTTTCGGAGTTATAAAATTCCGTTAAAAATTTAAATATATTATATACAAATAATAATTTTCGGGTTGTTTCTGGTTTATGAGGTGCGGTTTTATCAAATTTTCAGTTTTTTTTTATGACATCCAGAACTCCATTTGATGCATAGACAATAAAAATTAGGCTCTCTGTGTTTTGTTCTCGGAGTAGCAACGATAAACACAAATCACAGGTTACCGCTCGCGATAACTTTCGAGCAACGAAACCTGCGACGTACTCAAGTACACTTTCTGTATATTCATCTACATTTGCCTGCAAGTATTCGATGTAATGGTCGTATAAATCACCATGGTCTTCGGAGACTTCCACGAAATCATTTCTGTCGGTCAAATTATTGATGGTTTCGACTGGGTTTTTACTAGAGCACGTCAAGATATTGATCCGCTCTAGAGGAATGCAGTTTCCGACTACCCCATCTCTAATTTCTGTAATTTTTGTAAGCTGCGCGGAACTGGACAGCATTGGGGTTATTATTAAAGCCGCCTCTTGCTCTAATTGAGGAAAAAAATAATTCCAGGTGGTCCTGACTGACTTTATACAAACTTATATATTTCAGCATTTGTGTCTGTTGAACTAACTGCTCGTATAGAGCTAGGGCGCTGTTCATATCAATTATTAGTCCAATGAATTCAGTTTTTCTTCTGGATTCAACTAGCAACTGCCCAGTCGGAAGTTTGATAGCCCGTATAAAATCAGTTGCCATTTCGAAGAGGGTTCTTATAAGACCGATATTTTCGGCACACATTGCCTTCTTCCAACCTGGCGGACGAACGGAGTGGCTATTGAGCACGTCGAAAATATCGTTCATAATATTTATGAAATTTACAGTGCCACTGCAGTCTTCAAATTCCTTAAGTTTGAGTTTGTTGAGGCAATATTTCAGGGTGTCTGCTACTAAGCTGCTGAATAGCTGAGTGGCAAGCTTTACTTTTATTTTTTGTTTCTCTTTCGTGGCTAGATGCAGACCTTTTTGCTCTTGTAGTTCGAGTAAAAGCCCGAAATATTTAAAATTGATCTCTCGCCCACTGGCGTCAATAAAGACGCCCAAATCTCCCAATGCATTTCTAAAGAGTTTTACAGCATGGCACGGATCTATGAAAACCTGTACAGGGCCGGCTTTCAAACGAAGTTTTTGCTTGGTCCTTCAAAACATTACAGCCCAATGAAGTAAACATGCTGAAGTTACTGTTCAGTCCGTCGCAGGTGATACTTACAACTTTAACCCCGACATTTTGACAAAGTTTTAAAGCCGTCTGCACTAACACGGTCTTCTGATCTCCAGTTAGTGAACAAATAAGGAAGTATCCAATTGGCAACTTCCACGTACCATTTAAACATGTTAACATCAATATCAAACTTTGGCTGGCTTCTTCCGTACTATCAATGTTAATATCGTGACCGCAATCAACACGTCCATAAAATTTCAGTGCCTTCGGATCCCAGGTGAGACCTTTTCTCATGGCCATCTCATCCAGTGTTAGGGCGCAAATCACTAGGTGATCACTTTCCTGTACTTTTCGGCGTAAGGTGTCGAAAGCTTCTTATACGCTATATATATATCGGAGAGAAAAAATGAAGCGTAAGTGCGAATTTTCGAATTTCTTCCGAATACTTTTTATCTAAAGGCAGACCTTTGGCTTTGGCAATTTTCCTTTTTTAAAAATCTTCCAGTCCTGCACATTCCTCTAGTATCAGGGTTTCTTGGTTGCGGATTAAATTCTGGTCCTGAAGATCTTTAATTATGTTGGATATGAGGGCAATCTTTTTATCACGTCTTCGGACCATTTCAAAAAGACTCTTAATTTTTCTTCGTTTCACTTTGCACTTCTCTTTTAGTTCCTTAATTTCTTCATTTAGTTGTCGATTCTGAAAAACCATCAAATGTAAATGAGATTCCTTCAATGTATATCTACATAATTGTAAACATTAAACTAATTTCCCTATAGATATAGCTAAAGTTCAGACATTTCTAGTTAAAAATTAAATCTAACTAATAATGTTAGCTCACCATCTCATGAGCACGATCCAGATTCATTTGCAATTTCCCATCTTGGTGCGCTAAAGCTGCTGCCTGTAGAATTAGATATTTCTTGAGTTATTTAATGACTGATATTGATTATTACATAAATAACAACACACAACAAAAGTAAATGCTTAGTAATAATGTTTCATTGTTGTATTAACACAAATATTATTTTAGTTGACAAACAAACAATTAATTACCTTTACAGATGGTGCGTTTATGTTTGACATATGATCGGGTGCCTGTACTGGACAGATGTCTTCAATATTTTGTTTTTCGGGTAAAACATGTATGCGCGCTTTATCAGGGACCTGTAACAACAATACATTTTCTATATCAGACTTATTTGTAATTGAATACTTTATTAATGAATTCTCTTAAATTTTTGACATCTACTGTTTGGTAATTTTGCCAGTGCCAACGTAAATGATTTCCAACGAAAACGGTATAAGAAAAAAAGAAAATTGTGGAGCCTTGTGGCCGCCAAAACCTAGATCAGGAACACACGTACGGTCTAGGCCAAACCCACCGCGTGACTCCAATTAAATACATAATATCAATCATAATTCGTTATAATACTGTCAGTCAGTACTACCTAAATATTACATTAATTACAAATAAACTAAACTGTGCCCTTACCGTCTCATCTGAACGACTGGGCTGTGATTTATCAATGGGCTCAGTGGGCTGGGTTGTAATTGTCCGTTGGAAAGGCTAAAAGAAAATATAAATATAAGTACACTTTATTGATTAACATCAGCCGGAACCTAATAAGCAATGTGCATGGTATTAAATTTTTATTGAGACCTAGCAAATTCTTTCTATGTCAGATGTGTAACATTATTGTCTTATCTTTGTTTAAATATTTTTCATTAGAAAGCTGTCACTATAAAAGTCAAATGTCAAAATACTTTTATTTCATAAACTATTACATAGTACTTGAAAACGTCAAAATTATAAAAAAATAACAAAAACAAATAAAAAATAATTATGCTAAAATCACGAAGCTTAGATTCACTTGCAACCAAACAATTTAAAAAAACAAAAAATATTTAAGTGTAAGTGAATCTAAGTGCCAGTTCCGAGCCACCGCTCTGTAAGACGAACTGGCAAGAAACTCACAGGCTATGCTCTTTTAAATTATCGATTGGTTAGTTACAATCTTCATTTGTCTGTGACGCTATACAATGCAACATAATATAACAATATTCATGCTTCAAGTCATTCATATTAGAACAGCCTGTATGAAACGGCAGTTTAATCCCAAGCATTTTTATCAGCCATATAGTCTTTGATAGAATAGTATCCCTTTAAAGACAGCTTGCGTTTTATATAATGTTTTATAACATAAATCTATTAAAAATACCTACCAGGAAAGAAGACGAGGGCACGGCGTTATCACGTAATCTTGCCACTGTAAGAGTTCTGTTGAAACACGTTTCGTCGAAGTGCAGCGAACAGACATACCAGTTTTTATGTCGCGCGTTTATATTTTCAGTGCCTATAATTTCGAGCCACTTCCTCCTCATAGCTTCATTTCTAGGAAATCTGTTGGATAAATAAATTATAATTAACTTTTATAGCATACTTATTGAGGTACTTATCGCTACTAAGTGTTATCGATACTTCGATATAAACATTCCATCCCTATTCACATGTGTTATTTGTAATAATTTGTATGTAAACAATTGTTGGTGAAATATAGAAAAATACCATGCCAAATGGAAACCAAGACTAATATTCATCACCATACGTTAAAAATAAACCAATATGTAACAATAAAATAGACAAAAGCCTTTTGAATACGACATTAACAATGAAAACGGTTACTTACATATGAAGAGTCAGTTGTGGTTGATTTATGTTTTTTCTCGCACCGCACCCAATTACACAACACGAGGGCATGATTTACCTTTATAAGGGAAAGCCCTGAATACTTAAAAACACTTGATAATATCGTATTTCTTAAGAAATTCACAATAAATATTAGCACAAACGACGATTTGACAGTTCATCTACCACCAGACTCGGCGAACAAAATGGCGACTCGGGCCACGCACAGCTGAGTGGATGACGTCACACAAAAGTGCTGTCAAAAAACATTGCTCATCTCTCATTGCATATGCAGCTAACCAGTAGTTAAAATGAGACAAAACGTTGTTTGTTATTTTGGTATCAATTTTACAGATATTTGTATAACTATCTATGAATATATATAGTAAAATAGGGCGCCTCCATAGGTTTCTTTACTCATTGGTGTAGATCAACCCACGCTTATATTCATTGTGTTCTGTGCTTATATTTCGGAACATGAAAGGAACAAAGCAGAAGCTATAATGGAAATATGGAATCTAAATGCTCTTTGTCGTTGCTGCCACTCTGATGGTTCCTTCAAAAGCCTCTCTGAACCATATACTCATAGAAATAGTGTAGAAATATATTCTAAAATGATACAGGATACCATTGGTGTCAAGGTAAGAAGCCATATATGATGCATATTTGTACAAAGTGATTTCTTAAATTTTGTGTTAACCTAAGATGGCATTCTTGAAATTGATATGATTGTTTTTCAATAGTAATATATAAGAAATGCTTTACACTTCATTGCCTGAGCGAATGTAAGCAAGCCAGAACAGGATTTATAAATATAAAATATTGAAACTGCCCAAAATATTTACAAAATATCAAGCTAAGCAAACTAAGTCAGTGAATAAATTTAACTGTGATAAAAAAAATTTTTCTTGATTTGTAAGATGAGGCCTGTGCCCAGAAGTGGTACATTAGGGGACAGAAGATGTTGATGATTTTGCTTACCAGAATAAGTATTGAAAATTGGTCAATATGCCTCCACTAGGTCAATTACAAAGAGCTCTGTAACTATCATTGTTAACTAATGTTGCTTCTGCTAATGTTAAAGCTAAAAGCGAACAAGTAAGCAAGTCTCAATCAAGTTGTGATGAGACCAAGTTAGTCAAATCCTGCTATTAAGATATGCGAATATGGTATCAGAATATGCGAAAGCGATTATTAATGTATGGATTGTAATCAAATGTCATTATTGGGAAGTCAGAGCCTTGTTACATAGTGACAAATGGTTTCCCTCTAGGTGTGGAGTTCAGACAGCAGTCCTTCCGTGTAATAACTAAAATATTTAGTTAAATCTGGCTCACTAGTCTGAACTAGTGAGCAGACCCTGAGCCTTAAGCATAAATCTAGGGTACAACTGGGATACTGCTAGAATGATGATAATAGTATTAAAGAGAAGTGTTCATATTATTAATTGAATGAATTTATGATAACTACACTTAGTTAAAGAGAGAGTTTGTTTCTTTTTTTTTCAATTACAATGAACCCTCATAAAGAGAGAAATGTGAGCTTAGAAAAGCAGGTATGAGTTAGTTGATGAAAACCAATTTGTTAATTTATTTCATATAACAACAAATGAAGTTCCCAAGGGCTGCTATAAATGACGGCACCCTTGGAAGATCAGCATCATAACATCTCTGAGATGTCTGCAAATGCTGAAGGGGCACCATTTTAATACAAGTTAGCAAAATATGTTGTAAATTATACCTTCATCATTCTTATTTTATTTGTTTTGTACAATTTTATTACTTAATGCATTGTATTGATAAACATTTTTCTTTTGTTCATACATTACATATGTATAGAAATAACCAGGACCCATTTTTTTACATGCTACATTATTCTTTAATTTGACAAAAGCGTAAGCTATGGTGACATAAGCGAACTTGTTTACAACCTATTCTAAAAAACCTTTTTTCTAATGTAATAACAGTCTTAGCACATGAACTTAATTTAATTATTTCTGTCTCTAAAATCGCGAGCAATTGATAAGACCTAGAACTATAGTATTGCGCAAGTAACATTTATGTATCAAGAATAACATGTAAAATATATACATACACACAAACATACTTTATGTAATACATAATGTATACAACTTTAAAGTGAGTAGCAACAGCAACAGGGCTTAGTTTTCATAAGTATGACAGAAACAACAGATGGGGTCGTTAAAGTGATCTGAGTTATGAAAGATATTTTTTAACTTGACCGTCATAAGAGCTCTGTTGAGCCAAATTTAAATAAATGATTTTGACTATTTTTTATATAAAAAGGACTATTTTATTAAAGATCAGGGCACACTTAGAAACGTTTTTCAATCAAGCAAGAGAGTTAAAAATAGATATGTTATGTTATTGGTGTCAGTTTCCACACATTGGTGGATCAAATAGCTTGCAATGTTTGTCACTTGCCTCTTGCCGTCTTTTTGACGACTGATATTGCGTGTTGTCGAGTATACCTGCACTTCACTCCTGAGGTCTCTGGATCGATCCTGGTCCAGACCAGGATCGATCCAGGTGTTTAGCTAAGTAAATTAAGTATGTATTTACTAAAAAAAATTGTATTTATATATGTTTATCTGTTATTTAGTATCCACAACACAAGTTCTTAATAACACTTATCTTGGAATTAAATCATTGGTGTTCTTGTCAGAAAATATATTTATTTATGTGATCGCTGATTGGCAACCCACCCAATCAGCGATTTGTAAGAAAATACTAGTATTATACCATTGTCAAACCTATATTTTTGATTGGTACTGGAGTACTAAGTGCTATCAAGTTATGAATGAAACTTCCATACTGCTAAAATATATTTATATTTCAATGTGACTTGTCATTATAATTATACCCTGCTTGATGGTTAACAGTTTGATTACATGACAGCTGTTTAAAAGATCATACAATCGAAAGTTTGGAAATATATTTTCTGATTCCAAAGTGTTATGCAAATACGTTTTTGTTTTCAGATAATTCCTCCACCTTGCGACGCTAGCTACTCCATTTGTGACGAGTGCATCGACCGTCTTCGAGATGTTTACAACTTTAAAAACCAAGTGGTTTTGTGTGAACAGAAGTTTGAGGAGTATTGTAAAAGTTAGTTGGAAATATTTATAAAACTATATAAAGTAATTTAGTTCATTGAATCACTGTTCAAAGGATAGTAAATAATAATTAGGTAGCAAAAGCGCTTCCTACCCATTTATAAGCTTATTTAAAATAACAATAATATATTGAAATACACAAACGGAAATAATAATTAAAAATGTTCGTGGGCATCTCACACAACGCCTTCAGCTCCAAACTAAGTAGAGCTTGTACTATGGGTACCATAAAGTATAAACATACGTTAATACTTTGTATTTGTAAACACGTAAACATCCTAACTAAGACAAATATCCTTATTCACTTACATAAATACTCGCAATATATAATAATACTAATAGTAGTATACAACGAGCTCGCCTTTGGCAATCAGCACCATAGTACTGAAAACATCAAGTGAATTATCGTCTGGATCCTTTTTACCTAATTAGTGGAATACATGACCTGATACCTGAGCTCTGTAGTTAGCCAGTAATAGGCTAAGACGTATTTCTTAAATGGTGCTGCAGATTTAAGAAAGGCGTGTACGTGGCACGTTTTATGGTCGGTTCATATCTAATGGATAATACGTCGCGTAACGCCTTCTGTATAGAACATATACAGACAAATGTATAGAAAAACACTATCTTTCGTTCATACTTAACCGATAATGCGTTAGTGCGTCGCGCATACAGCTACAATACGCTCGACGCATTATCCGCCAGATATAAACCGACCCTTAGACGCTTTCACGTTGCTCATTACATTAAAAAATCCTTTGTACCTTTACAGATGAGTTGGCAACTAGCACGAGTACAGTTGCTGTTAAAATAGAAATTGAAGTCAAAAATGAAGGTACGATAGACAAGGTTCTATATCATAATTGTTTCGGCGAATCAGAAACTTAATCGCTAACCCAAATATTCAATTTTAAGTAGATAAAAAAGAAGTGTTATTTAAAAACAAAAAATTTAACTTTTTTATATGCAGTTTTAAAAATAAATATTTATTTTATAATCCGCGGGGCATATGTTGAACAATAAAGCATGCAATTGGTTGCGCAGTAACACATTAACGGGTATAAATCGAAGTGCGGCATGGGGGGATGGCGCGTAAATATAGCAACGCGGCGACCCATCGCTCGCGTGCATGCGTTTAGTCACTTTCTGTCCCTTTCTGATTGTCCCTGCGAAGTCAACCGCCATTTTTGTTCCACTTACGAGCCGACACTTAGTTGGCTCATAAGTTGTATAAATGTTTATGTTTAATAACTAAGATAGATTTCAAATAAATTACTTTTGACGTGACAACGTCTTTTAAATTGGTTTGCCGGGTGACACTTCAAGAAACTGCGTTACGCTCCGCTCACTTTATGCGCTCACAATGAGAGCGAGTGAGAGGCACGCGTCCCTTCCACTCGAATGAATATTCACATTAAAATTATTTTACCACTCAAAGTCGTTGTCACGTAAAACTTTCGCCCGTATACCGACTTTACAGGCAACCAATTTTTTTGTTATAGAAATCGACGTTAAGGATGAAACAGAAACAAACGGTGAGTCTTTTTGTTACGCACTAGTTCTTTACCTTTATCATCCCATGCTCCCTCATCATCATCATCATATCAGCCTTAGAAAGTCTACTACTGAACATTAGCCTCCCCAATAGGTATATGCTTTTCATCACCATTCTGGGCAGGCGGGCTGGTGATCGCAGTTCAATCCACGCAGGATAACGCTGCTGCCTAAATCTGGTAGGATTTCTCTTCATCGTCTCTTACGAGTCCCCGTAAGCTGGGTGTGGACAGGGGGTGGCACTATTCTAGGCACGGCACCTGTACCCATGCTCCATATACTTTTACATATTGTATTTTTTTTTGTAAATCTTGCACTCCTTAATACCCATTATTTGTCTTGTTTACACAGATAGTAACCACAATTATGATAATGATGAAAGTTTTGCTGGAGGCGACGAGAAATCCTTAAGTAAGCATATTTTTATTTTTACATGCTTTGAACTTCGAACATTTGAACTTTGAACACAACTATCTGCGGGGTACACCATAACATCGGTAGTGCTAATGTACGGTTGCCCACCAAACACAGTTTGGATGCTGCGAGGGAGATGTCTGAATCCCCATTATCTGTAAAACTTGGCTAGTGACGTATCATCTATCGATAACTTACGCTCACTCACCAACAAACAAACTCTCGCATCAACAGCTTTTATTTGAAATACATATTGTAACGCCTACCAATAGATTCTGCCCTTATTGAAGTAACAAGGGCACATTGTGGTGTGAAAGATGTACTGACAAGGAATGAGAAAGGAATGCTTAGATTGTTTGGTCATGTTGAGAGGATGAGGGTGAGGTTGAGGGGAAATCAGCGTGATAATATATTTTATTCGCCGACGTTACTTTAATCAACTTTGGGGCACATTTTTTAAAGAACCGACGACCGATGGGGCGTTAAGGTTCTTCAATGGCAACCGTGAATCGGCAAACGTAGTAAAGGACGGCCTTTTTTTTTTCTGTCGGTAACAAAATAAATAAAATAACAAAATGCATTTACGCACTGTCTCCCGGCCAAAGGGGGAGACCGGGAGGGGGTGTGGGACTGCCGCTGCGACCGCCGCATTCCTACCCACTAAAAAACTTCCGACGACGCCCACCGCTGTTGTTTTTGGCACCCCGCCCGCGGACAACGTCCCCCGGATCAGAACCGGGAGAGAGAAAATATCAATGTCTAATTTTTTGACTAGATCATTATACCCAAACTGAAGCCGGTTCAAAGTAGCATAATGACCCAAATTACTTTTAGACCCTTTAGCCACAAAAGGAGTGTATTTGCTTGGACGTGGTAAGTTATAGGGTGCGCTAATATTTATTTGATGCAACAAAGATGGGCAGTCTAGAACTCCGCCAACTAACTTGTAAAAGAATACTTGATCTAATAAAAGTCTACGGTCTTCCAGGCTTTGAAGTTTGAAGAACTAATCTTTCTAAGTAGGATGGAAGCTCTTTCGCCTTTAGACTTTGGTACGTCAGATGCCATAAAAATATTTTTTGAACTCTTTTCAGGCGTTTAATATGTACCTCGTAATGTGGTGACCACACCTGGGAGCAATATTCAAGTCCAGAGCGAACCAGACTTGCAAACAAAGAAATCTTACTTTCAGCAATGATGATATATCAACTTGGTATTTAACAGGTCGGTTAATATAAACATCCTCAAACTCTTCGGAGAACTTGCTGTAGAGCTAGCTAATAGCATAATAGTTATTCTATTATTATATTAATAATAACAATTCTCTAACAATTACACCAATTATCTAGTTCCAAGAACTTGTGTTATGATGTATGATACTATGTTTCCGGTAATACTAGTGACAGATAATGTTATTGTCGACGATATGGCATGGAGGTAATTATACCGCACTCCGATTCGTTGTGGGTTCGAGTCACACGCGAGGCAAATTTTTGTGTGCAATGAAGATTTGGAAAAGGCCTATGATAAAGTGGCGAGGAATGAGTTGTGGTCGGCATTGTCTCAAAATGGACTGAGCAGTGTCCTGATACGGGCGTTGAAATCTCTTTATATGGGTTCCAGCGCCTGTGTGAGGATGAATGGGATTTGCACGGACTGGTTTAACATCTGTAAAGGTGTAAGACAGGGATGTGTAGCGTCACCCTGGCTGTTCAACCTATTTTTGGACAATTGCCTTACTGATTTGAAAGAGTGTGCTAAAGGGTTGAGAATGAACGAGTCGCTCATCAAATGCCTTCTATATGCTGATGACCAAGTTTTGCTTGCGTCGTCGGCTGAGGAGTTGCAGGAGATGGTGACGATAGTCCAAGAGTCTTTAATAGCGAAAGGAGTGAAAGTAAACGTTAGTAAGACGAAAGTTATGGTTTTTGAAAGAGAAGACAAGTGACAGATTGTGAAATTTTAATCGGAAGTGAGAAAGTAGAACAAGTGAATGAATTTGTGTATTTGGGATCGAAATTTACGAGAGATGGAAAGTGTGAAAGCGATATCGATAGAAGAGTGAATGCTGGAAACATGTTGAACGGGGCACTTCACGCCTTTGTAAGCAGTCAGAAAGTGTCTAAAAAGGCACGTCTGGTAGTTCATAGAGGTGTGTTGGTACCTACACTAATTTATGGAAGCGAATATTGGTTATGGCAGAAGAAACATGAGAGTAAGATTAATGCAGTAGAGATGAGAGCACTCAGAAGTATTCTTCGTGTGAAATTGAGTGATAGGATAAGGAATGAAGTGATAAGGGTTGAAGCTGGTGTGAAAGAAGATATAGTGACAAGAATTGAGAAAAGTATGCTTAGATGGTTTGGTCATGTTGAGAGGATGAATGAAAGTAGATTAACGAAAGTGATTTATGATGGACAAGTGGTTGGAAGTGTTGGGAGGGGAAGATCACGTAAAACCTTCCATGACCAAACACAAAAAAATTTAGAGAAAGGGCAGGTCAAAAGTACCCTTCCCCCCCGACTGGTCTTCACCTTGTCGTGGTGGGGGGGCTGAGTACCTCCCGGTAGGGCGCAGGAGGCGCTAGGGAAAAGGCAACACCCAGAGACCGACGACTCTGGGTGCCCTTAGTACTGACTACCGGGGGGGAAACTAAGAGGGACCTGTGGAGGGCGCAGTGGGCGGGCCAGGAGGGCCCGCTCAGCAAGGGGAGGTAGGAGGGGCGCGTCCACTGCGCCTCTCTGAGGAGGTCCTCCCGGTTTTGGTCCGGGGGACGTTGGCCGCAGGCGGGGTGTCAGAAGCTGCAACCCAGGTACTGGCCCTCGCCTCTTTCTCAACAAGCGGCGGGCGTTGTCGGAAGATTTTTAGTGGGTATTACTTGGCGGTCGTGTCTGCCGGTAGTGAGTCCCACACCCCCTTTCGGTCCCCCTTTGGCCGGAAGGCAGTGCGTAAATGCATTTTGTTACCGACGTAAAAAAAAAAAAAGGTCAAAAGTACCCTAAACCGACGGGCGTGTATGAGGAGGTTAATGAGTGTGAATGAGTGTGAATGAAACTAAAAGTGTGTGCCAAGATCGTAGCAAGTGGAAGGATGTGATCTCTGCCTACCCCTACGGGAAAGAGGGGTGACATTATGTATGTCTGTATGTATGAACATGAATAATTGTTCTGGTCTGGGTGTTTACCACATTTATTAGTTCTTAATGCTAATTTAAAAAAAAATTTCATAAATATTTATGGCGCTGTGTGATGTTATAACATTTTTTAAGCTCAGTTTTGTGTTTACTTGCAGATGATGAATTGAAATGGGATAAAACAATTATAAAAACAGAGAAGAAACCAGTAACTCAGAAGAGAAAAAAAATAAACACGAAAAGCGAAATAAAGAACTATGAGAAAAAAGGTAAAAATTAAATTATAATATTTGAATGTTTATGTTGTATTACAACCGTGCGATTTTTATTGTAATATAAATCGACGCAATGCAGGTTAGGCAGTAAAAGTCCCTCAAATTAAAGTCGTCCTAATGTTTTTTATTAATCCCGTCCGAGTTTAAAATAATACTTCATTATCATCATCTTAGCCCATTAATATCAATAATATTAATCTAAATACTGAGTACGGCCCTCTTTTTACGAACGAAGGTGATAAAGGTTTTAGTAGAACTTTATATTGAACTTTTATTTTGATAACAATTTAATAAATTCGCTTTCAGGCCCAAAATCAAAAACAAAATCAAAATACGACCCATCATTGGAAATACACGCCGTTACTGACAACGGTATTCTATATTCATGCAAAATATGTGGCGGAAGTTACACAGAGCATGAACAGATAAAGAGCCACATACTGAACATCCACTGCAACACCGTGTACCACTGCAGCGAGTGCGACAAAACCTTTCACACTATGAAAAAACGCACTGAACACTTTAAAGAGCACAAAGTCTATGTTTGCAAACAGTGTGGACGTTCATTCAGCAATAAATTAAGTTTAAAACAACACGTGAACATTCATACTAAATCAATAAAGTACACTTGTGATATGTGCGCGAAGGAATTCAGCAACAAAAGTACTCTACTAAAACATATATATTATCATTTAGGCACGCAAAAGAAATATATGTGCGATTTATGCGGAAAGAAATTCAACGACACGAGCAATTTAAATATACACATAAGGACTGTTCATGAGAAATTAAGACCTTTTTGTTGTGATTTGTGCCCAAAGAGGTTCTCCGCGAAAAAACATTTGATACCACATTTGAGGAAACATACAGGCGAAAAACCTTTCCAATGCAGTATATGTAAAAAGTATTTCTATACATACTGGGACAGTAACAACCATACATCGTGCTTAAAGGGTGAGACCTGTTTCAAAGGTGTCAATCTACCAAAAATATACAAATGTAAAGTTTGTAATAAAGATTTCACAGACAGAAGTTTGTATACAAAACATATAAGATCGTCACATTATGATTTTAAAAATATTACCATGTATAATACGAAATCGCATAAATGTGATTATTGTGAAAAATGTTTTACAAGCAAATATAGTAAGAATCGACACGAATTGTCCCATTCTGGAGAGAGGAAGTTTAAGTGTAATTTGTGTCCTTTACAGTTTTTCAATAAAGGTGTCTTAGATAGGCATCAGGTGAGAATACATAGCAATTCTGATAATTCGAAAGGCAATTTTATACAATGTTTAAATTGTAAACGATGCGTATTGAATATAGATAAACACAAATTGAAATGTAACGGCGGAAGTAAATTTAAATGTGAATTATGCCCAAGAAGTTTCACTAGAAAAACTCTATTGAACAAACATTTGAGGGAAATACATAATATGTGCAATTTTACATGTGAATATTGTAATAAAAAATACTCTGACAAGGATATATTGAGTCGACATAAGAATAGAGTCCATAAGGTATCGTTGAAAACTGAAAAGGACGATTTTAATTAGTCGGTCTGTTGAAAATCTTCTTGTGCTGTTTATAATTTTATTTGATGTTATTTTATAAAATAAAGAATATGTTTATTTATTTTTCAAAAAGGCTGTGATAAAAGAAAACTTGTTTTTAAATTCTACGTAAGTAATTCATTTATGAGTTCCGTTTTGGACATTTAAATGATAATTAAGTATAAAACTTAGGTACTCATACTGAAGAGCCTACAGAATTTTAAGCAGCTGCAGCTAAAAAATCTGCGTATAATCTGAGACACGTAAGTTGAACAACGAAAGAAAGAAAGGGCCAGAAAGTGACTAGGTGCATGTTTACGACCGTGGCGTCGCCGCGTTGCTATAACGCGCTGCCCCCCATACCGCACTTCGATTGAAACCTGATACGCCCATATATGCTATTTGAGAGTGGCAGAAACAACTATTATTAAGATAGCAGTTAAAGTTCACTTCCAGTAGAAAAATCTCAAGAGATATATTTATCTAGATAAAACGTTTCAAATAGTGAGAAGAGGCCCTAGCCCTTCTTCCACATTAACACTAACTAGTCTAGAATATATCTTATTCCATTAGTGTTTGAGGCCGGACCAGTAATAGACTTTCAAAATGTCATTAAGGCCAAAAAACATGTATTACAGTAGATAAGTGGTGCAAGTTTAATAAGATCTTATTAATTTTGACACATCTGCTCGCTTAGTAAAATTATGGAAATTTATGTTTCAACAAAGTCTTTCTGATAACATATCAGTTATCATTAGTTATCAATAACCATGTGAAGTAGGTTCACAGATAAATGAATTCGATTATATTCATCTTCATTAAGAATTAAAGAATATTTTTTTATTGACAAAATAACATTACACAAATAATTAGATTAAACAGTATCATAAACAAAAAATGTAAAAAATGACAATAATAATAACAACAACATAGGTAGACTTCTTGGCAGGAAAGTCATCATTTATCATCTTTATCATCACTCATTCTCATTTACTATGAATTATATATTATAAATATATCACTTACTTAACACTGGCTAAATGTGCTAGACGCACGAAGCCATTATATAAAAGAGAAAAAAACAAGTAATGTTACCTGTCAAAAGAGCGATACATCAGTGTAATGCTGCTGCATCTAATAATACAGCAGCGCTGGTGTTCCTGTACCGCCCTGTAATGATCTTGAATAATTTAGGAATTTTTCCTTATCATGTCATAGCATTATTCCGGTTGCTTTAGGGCGCAGGGTCTGCTTACTGGTTTATTTAGGTTTGGCTACACTTTAGTTAGTATGGAGCGACTGCCGTCAGACCTTCACGATCCAGAGGGAAACATCATTCTGTGGTGAAACCAGCTGTCAGGATGTTAGAAGGCACTGACTTCCTAATAACGTCTGCCATATATGCTAATAACAGCCAGGACCAACGGCTTAACGTGTTCTGTAAGGCATGGAGCAAGACGGACCCAATGAATTTGAAGTCTATGGATCTCGGCACTAGGCTTTGTGTGTGAATCGCTCGTAGCTCCGCGATACTAGGTGTACAGCAAAGTTCACAGAGTCCAGTCCTTGAATGGGTGATCGTTGTGTGGCATTTAATATCGAGCGTTCCGTTAACCCCGGTGATCACTAATGTTGTAGTCGCTATGACATTTTGGAGGTTATTGGGCGGCTTATAAAAATCTAATACCAGGAAGCCACTCACCTGGCTCCGCTAAACGGCACTGGATCCGCTTGGTGGAGTATGGCCCAATACTCTCTTACCATGGTTCGTGGGAAGCGGCCCTTCATCAGGAAGTTAGTGGGTTGAGATATGATTTTGTGTGTATGTGTCTCGTCATACTGTGTTGTTTCATCTTATGGCAAACAGTCGATGGAGTGGAGTCATGTCGGTAATAGGTGGCGAGCCTGTTAATCAGCACGTGCACCACTTGCAGGTGGGGTTGACTTGGTTTCGTTAGGTCTTGGTAGAAGCCCCCATAGCCCCTTATTATTGCTTATTGTAGAATAAGCACAGTACAAGGTTCTATCTTTGTGTATGTTCCGTATGTGCATAAATTGTTAAATAAATAAATAAATAAATACAAGGGCCACGCACGACTCATATCGGCCTACATCATTGCCGATTCACGCCCCACTAATAGACTTGAAACTATAGGACCACTAAAACACATGCATTGGAAGAGAATTGCTAAGCTTACCTAAGATGGTTTTGGCGTGTCGTGTTGAATTGTTTCTCGATATTTCGGGAAATAATAATAGCGCGGGAATTGTTACAAAGATATTTTTCATACATGACTTGCTTTGAAAGTATGTTTAACAAGTGAACGTAGAATTTCCCCAAAGTAAAGCTAATTTTTAAACCTGTTCTGTGCATCAATTGAAATCATACGATGTCAACAAATGATTGATTAGTTATTGTGGTAGCTATTGTATGACTCGATAATTTTTTCCCTTTTGATTTGTTATTTTTTTGCAATACTACACACTATTGTTTTACTCGACTTGATGACTAATCTAATCTAAATAGATGCAATTAATTAGTCATCAAGCTCCAAGTACAGACAGGATAATATATTCTACTTATGCGTCATTTATAGATCTCATGATCGCGCTTAAAGCGGGAATAAGAACTAGGGGACTCTTAGATAAAAGAAAAAAATATGTAAACCACACGCTCTAAGTTTCTTTAAGGTTTGTAAATTAATATAAAATAAAGGGTCTAATTTAAAGTGTATTAAATAGTTTATTGAATAATAGTTTATCAAAAAAGTATAGGGTGTATAGGGGAACCCTTTACCAAGACGTAAGGAGCCCAAGCCAACCTCACCTGCAAGTGGTATCCCTGCCGATCAACGGACGAGGCTCTGGTGAACATAACAGTGACCGGTAAGCGGAAATAGGCTCTTCCCATATTACATGGGACCAATTACATAATTGGCGAAGTGTGGGCGTATAATATGCCTCTGCCTACCCCATAGGGGAAACAGGCGTAGTATTATGTATCTATGTATGTATCAAAAAAGTAACGAATAGAAGATATTTATGAAATCGGCAATAATAGGCTTCTTAGTCACATAAAAAAGTCCGATATCTTATTATCGGCAGACCGAAATAGCTAAAACAAATCATAAATATTCTTGTACATAGCTAAGAACAACCCTAATTAACCAACTTTCTATTAAAGAAAATTGCGCCTGACTCGCTTACCTTTGGGAGGTACAGCAGCCATACATTGTAACTGTGCCACACACACAAAGATACACACGCTTCTTTTGTCTTAGAAGTGACAAAAAAAAGATAAAAGCCTTACTACACCTTTAGGTAACGAAAAGGAGAATTTTATTTTATAAGTTTTAGGAAACCTTTTTGAACGAACTTTATTATTGCTTCTGTCTATAAATAATTTCAGTAGCGGTAAAAATCGCAATCTATAAATGATACTATCGATAACATATTCCCAGTATTCAAAAACTCATTCTTACATAAATACAAGACTTTAATTATACAGGTAGGTCTCTTAAAACATTGTGAATAATTTAGGTCGATGCACCTCAAAGTCCTAAAACCGAAGTCCTGGTTAATAAAACAGGTTTCAAGTCACGTAATTTGCGAATACCGGTCTCTCGCTTCAATTTATGTCACAGAATCTTTTAAGCAGGTATGTAACGTAAGAACTCGTAAGTAGGTACCTACTTCAAGAAATAAATTCAGACCACGACAAATATTTCTTTCGAAAGTGCCGGTCAGTTTGCACTTAATATCTAAAGGCGTAAGGGAGATTTTTTCTTAAACTCCGCTTTAGTGTTACTAGTTAGTGAATGGAAAGTAGCGAGTTACTCAGTCAAACGAACCATCTTGGACGAAACGCACGGAATAGTTTCATGTCATAGATTTGGACTCTATGGTTCTCTAGAGATTAGATAGGTTGATGCTACCTGGTGACTTTGATTATTTTGAGAACTGACATATATTTTCAAAGTATTATTTTGTGTGTGAAAATTTCGGGAGTATACAATCAAATTTAAGAAAACTATGAACATTGTTTTTGAAGTACCCGCGGAAAGTGTTCACAAACTATAAAAGGTAAGTTTTAATACATAATTAACAGAAAAAATACAGAAATTGTCTCGGAACGGAACGCATATAGCTTGTCCGCTTTAAGTCAAATATCTCTGTACTTTAAATACTATAATGAAATAAGACTTGTACTAAATCGTACATTATTAAAAAACCAACAATTAATTATAGAATTGCCTTAAACTATAATACAAGAGTAAGTTAAATTGTCAATTTGAAAGTTAATTTATGAATCCTTTACGTTTTTATTTAGCAAACTGTTTCAAGTATAGATGAGTGTTCGAAATCTAATGATTTCTCTGCTATTATACAATCGCTAGTTAACTAGGTGTAACTTAATTAACTAAGCTATAAACTAAGTTACGAAATGTCTTTCCGCAATGAGTCTTTTCATAAGTACAAGTTAATCTAAAAGATTAATATCAATGACACAATGTCTCGTGGTGAAATATCCTCTATTCGAATTGAAAAGTCAAGGTTTTGTCGGAATTAGGAAATCTATAAAATTTTTGTTTAATCACTTCCCTTTATTCATAAAGAGTGTCTTAGAGAAATTAATTTGGTGTCGTATCTTTACAGAGCGATCTCGATCGTAGTAAAATGATGCAAATCCATTAAATTGCTCTGTACGAACGTTTATGGTGGTGAAACGATGAGTAGTTTCAAATGTTGAAGGACATCTGAGAGTGAGATTTGCTATAGGAAATGTACAATATAAAGTACAGTTAGTAGGTACTGAGAGCTATGCCCTATCTGATTGGACATTCCAACCAAAAGGTGACGAGCACGATATATTTTCTATTACTGAAAGTCTACACATTTCTGATGGAGACAAGATTCTTTTGAGTAAATGCTAACTACATATTGATTTATTCACCATGTCGATAGCGAATTTGTCACACAGAAGTATAAATTTCACGAATATGATTATTTTATATTTCCGAAAAATCATCTATGTTTGTGTGTATGTTATTTTTAAAACAGCTATGAACAACAAACTGTGATTGACGTTATCATTTATCAAATATCGATATACCAATGACGTCAATGAATTTATATTGAGATGAATGCGTTTAGTGAATATAAATAAATATTAAATAAACATTTTCTGACAATCACACCAATTATTTAGTTCCAAGACAAGTATCATTAAGAACTTGTGTTATGGATACTTTAAAAACGGATAAACATACGTAAATACTTTATTCTTGTAAATACATTCATAATTTGCATAGGAAAACACCCAACCAAAACAAATATCGATGGTTATGCACACAAAGATTTGTCCTGTGTGGGAATCGAACCCGATGATCGCAGGAACGTAGTGCGGGTATACTCTCCACCACGCCATATCGGTCGTCTAACTAGTGAAAAATTGGATATGACATGAATAAATTAGTGGTAGTAAAAAAGTGACACCAATCATTTGAAAAAATAAAATCAAATAAGTAAGCATTTAATGAGAAGAGGCGAAGAGCAAATACTCGTCAATCAGCACTGGGTCAGCGTGGTGGAGGTTCTCAGTAGTGGTATGATGGATGCGTGGGTTCAGGTGATGAGAAAGGGAAAATTACGAAAAGTAATAAATATGAAAGTTAGCGTATTGAGGGGAAATGAACGACCGAAATAGTGACGAAGTGAGCAGTTGAAGGATGACATAAGCGATATGTGAATGTGGATTCGTCGATGACAGATGACCAAGGTCAATGGAAAGAGAAGTCATGCTACGCCGACAAAACTGGGAGCAGGGCAAGGAGAATGATGATGTATGAAGTCAATTATTTATAAATAAATAAATATTTTCTGACAATTACACCAATTATTTAATTCCAAGATAAGTATCTTTAAGAACTTGTGTTATAGATAATAAATAACGGATAAACATACATATCTACATACTTTTTGTTTTCGTAAATACATACTTAATATACATGGGAAAACATCCAGACCAGAACAAATATTCATGTTTATGCACACAAACATTTGTCCTGCGTGGGAATCGAACCCATGACCTCAGGAGCGGAGTGCGGGTATAAGTACTCGCCACTCCGCCATATCGGTCGTCTTATAAATATTCTAGTCTCATATACTAGGTAGCTCAAAACGACTCACGATATTAGCTTGAAATATTCAGAGATAAGACTAAACAATATCAAGCATAACATAAATAAAAGCATAACATAAATTTAAACGATATTGGTGGCAATTCTATCAATTGTACTAGTTAGGCTATTATATCATATATTGTATTGTCACTGTTCGCTTACCCAAATAAATGGAAAAAAAAACAATAATTTAATTATTGATTGGATGGCTCTTAACTCTCTGAGGGAGGCTTATCTTTAGCAGTGGATCACAATTGGGTTATTGGCAAGTTTGGATAAGCAATAGCGGGCACATCGATGCAGAGCGAAAGCTGTTTATTCTAGCTTGGCCAGTGCTCAATCTCAGGGCGAGTCACATTCATTAAATGTTTTGATATCTGAAAAGTTGATAAGTTGAAAAGTTTTGCAAGTCAGTTGACAGTTTTCATGAGTCACTGAAATATTTAAACCCAACCCAAGTTTTCTTATAGTTTTGATAGCTGTTCCATTAAAAGTAAAAGTTGTTTATTTTAAAAAGAATAAAATAAGAACTGAAGAATCTTTGCGAAATATATTCTTTAGCGCTATAGAACATATCTCAACAAAAAGAAATTGCATATCAAGCCAACGGTATAATTAAGACATAATTAAAATTCTATTGTATCCTTTCTTTGTAATGTCTTAAATATCTAGTCGAGAGTAAGAGAGGTGGTATCTTAAGGAGTCTTCAAAAGAGTTCAGAAAGAACGAAGTCCCGAATATCACTGTAATAATAATTATGTGTTAGTCGTAAAGCCATGTTAGAGGGCCTATTGGGCATGAAAAAATCTAACAGCAGGATGCATTACACTTGAGTCCGCACTTGGTCCGTGGTATGACCTAAACTCATCTTACCATAGTTCGTAAGTTCGTGTTTAGTAGTGGACGGTAATGGGCTGAGATGATGACACGTGTTTTGGCTTTTTCTGACAGTACACAGTGAACTTTCTGCGATTAAACAGATTCAAGAAACTATCCCGGGGAAATTGCTACTCTTTATGGGCACAATTATTGACACGATGTAATATAACTTGCTGTAGCTTAAGTAACTACTGACCTATAAGTTATTCAAGCACGTAGTACGCACGGCCTCGTTACAGATATAACATGTCGGTCCAAAATTGACATTTATTACAAGACAATCGAGTACAAGTGTTGCGCTTGACCTGAGGCATATTGTACTTACCTACTCGTAATTTTACTTCTGGAAGTTGTTTTAGTGTAAAAGATTTCTTAATTTTTTCAATGTTTATATCTAATATGTTATTTAAGTATGTTTATCCATTGTCTAGTCACACTTCTAACTCTAACTTCTAACACTCACAGTTCTAACTCTGCTTAGCTTAGAATTATAAGCGGTATTTGATATGTCCAAGAATATTTATTTATTTATTTATTCGTGTATCTGCGGGGAAAAATCGAAGCGTAAGTAATTGTAAGTGGTTGCGATAAAATTGCGTGCGCAGGAGTGTGAGATTTGCTGTAGTTAAAGTTCATAAAAAATAATTTATGTGTAATATATGTAACAAATACTTAATTAAGTAATAAATTTCGAATTCCGACCTCCACTACATATTAATTATTAATACAAATTGTAACGAATATTTACAAGTTCATCTTGACCTAATAACCAATAAAGACGTTTTCGAAACGTTCTTTCGTCAACTATTCGATACTGGTTTCTGTGTAGCGATTAAATTATCGTTAACGATTACAAAATCATTCATAGTAACTTAAATAAGCTTCTGTTTGAAGTGCTAGCCTGCTATCCATAGGCTGCGGTCATCACTCTCCATCAGGGGGGCCACATGCAAAGTGCCACCTAGTGGTACAAAAAGAAATATGTTATGAAGTTCATTCTTTTTGCTGTTTAGAAGTTTCGTTGTGCCTCAGTCGAGTTAAGAGTATGGTTTAGATTATTCTTGATCGATCTAGTGTTTGATCTGTCAAAACTTTGCATTTGATATTAGATTCTGACAAGTTCGGGGACGTATTATTCAATCCCAGTGAACTAATAATGTATCTTCATTTTCTTCTGGCTTCTGGCTTATAAGGAGATTTGGCATCACAACTTTCTCACCCTTTTTTCAAAGACGCTATGTCACAAAAAACCATAAATTTTGCAATACGTACACTTTTTATTATCTTATTTTATATCTCCGTAAGATACCTGTTCGTCTTAGCCCCTTCGAAGGCAGTGGTGAACCGCCATATATTGATTTAAGGTAGAAAAGCAATGAAAATCTTCAACATGTTCTGCCCGTTAAAGGGTTAAGTAAAAATTTCACAGTCATGGTAAATCTTTCCTAAGCCATTTAGGGACAATTACTAATATTTTATAACCAGTTTTTAAATGTTTTGTTATCCCTGTAAATGGTACACGTAGTTTGATAATAACAAAATACGAAATATTACCCTAGAAAATTCTTGTACAAAGATTATTTCTTTCTTGAATAAAAAGGATGTATTAAAATGAAGATTTTAGCTCATTGTAACAAGTGCACAGTGCGCCTTCATTTTATTCCCATGACATTCAAACTATGACAAAATTGAACCATTTAGCTTGTGACTAAGTTGGAGTTTATCTATAACAAGTAAGCTAGGATAAGGGTGACATTCGTGGCCAGTATGTGGATGGCAAGATTAAGGATCACATGGGTCCGGTTCGTTCTACTCTATACATATAATAATAATAACAATAAATACTCTTCACTCGTTACAATTTTTTTCTAATGTAATATAACATAATGTAATGTTGCATAACATGCATATTAAATATCACAGAATACATATTATATCTTTCGTCATTGTTTGCAACTCGTTTTCCATAGAAAGCTAGTTCACTAACAAATCGGATTTTCTGTACGTTACTTGCCATCCACAAGAAAACTGTCTTCTATCAAGACCCTTCCTTTATTTACCAATTAAGTAGGAAACTTATAAAGTAATTGACATAACAACGTATCACTGTATAAATATAAGAAAAATTAATAGATAAACTAACTAAACCATAATTAAGAACCATACACACAATAATTCCACACATACTAAACACATAATAAATCCTTGTCAAGTATGTAAAAAGATTTACATATATTAATTTAATAACACTAAAAGGGCCTTGCGATGTTGATGTAATTTATATATGAATAGACTTGAGTTCACAATGGCAAGGATTTTTATATTAATCGGTAATTCCATATTGATATTGCAGCTTATGATTTTGTGGCTTTCGTTTTAACACAAAATATTGGTGGTAGGTACATCTCACGTCTCACATAGGTCCGGTGGGCAGAAACGTCGCCACAATAATTAAAAACGGGTATACTCTCGGTGAGAGGTGGTAGCTAAGAGTAGCCCTACGCGACCTTCGTCTATATACCCTCGAGCAGTATAGCAAATTGGGTGGTAGAAATCTTTAATATTTTAGATTTATCACACCTTTGTCCATTCGAAAATACTCGTTGTATGTCTTGCGAGATTTTTGATTGTTTCGCAAGTTATGAATTACGATTTTGTACAAACTACTATGAATTGGTACTTAAAAATATTGTAAAAAAACGTAGATGATATTTTAGATGTTTTTTAATTTGCAAATGAATCCTCGTAAATGGGTCTCTTGTATTTAAAGAAAATTAGGAAAATGTTGAAGTAAAGTGTTTAAAAAAATTACGTTTCGTATAATTCTGACTTAAATTTTTAACTTTAAATGAGTATTAGCAACATTCTGTATATTATTTATTATAGCTACATTGATTTGTATGACACATTATTTACTTGTTAAACCTGTGTTTTTTAGTTTGCTTAAATTATTTACTTAATTGTTTTTGTGTGTATAATGTATCTGTTTAGATGATGTAAATCCGACATGTATATATATAGTTACTTGTTATTGTTTCTAATATCTTGTGCATAACTCATGCATGCATCAAATTTACTTTTGCTGTGTACGTTTCTACCAAGCTAAGCGAATGCATTTCATGACCCATGTTTTACTTATGCGAATTGTCACTATCTTTTTATTTCTTATGGAAAAGCTACTCTGTCTGATCCAGACTACACTTTAAACAAGGAGAAGACACGAATTAAAGTAATTTTTGGGATACTTTTTATATTACTAACAATTTTTTTTTAAAATATTTCATAAAATAATAAGTTATGCCATATAGGTCCAGTCCAGTTCAGTTATAGAATATTATCTTAGAATTTCAACATTTCATAGAATTTTCCGACATGCATAATATCTTTTGGTTTTTCTTACCTCTGATTTCTCTTGCTTAATATTACTTTGTTTTGATATATTATCACAGAGATATACAAAGTTTCTTGTGTTTTTTAATAAAGTAATTAAAGCGTGAATAACTTTTAACAATAATAGCGTACGTAGTTTTGTTTTATTCAAAGTATTATTATGAAAGTCTCATTATATCTAATTAATTTGCTAAATAAAATACCGTGCACAAAGAAAGCGTTTCTTTTTACCATAAAGTCCTCTGTCTATTGAAAAATACGATCTAGCTTTTACTAAGAATTAGTAACCTCATGCAGCCCAGCCTTAGAGGAAGTAATAAAAAAGCAAGAGCGTCTCAAGTTCGGCTTAACGTATTCCATTTTGTAATAAAACTGTTCGACCCTATAAAACTAAAACTACAGCGATTAATTTTGTAAAAAAAAAACCAGTAGGTACAAGCATGTTACGTACTCGTCGCGTAGTTACGTGACTCAAGTGACGTAATTGTGACAGAGACGTAACGAAGTCTTAATCTGTGCAATTTGCGTCACGATATTTGTAACTACACTGTGCTATAATGACATGCTGGTTCGACATTATAGCGACATCGTCACCGTTGTAGAATCGTCCAGGGAACGTTGCATAAAATTTGGGAACGCTCATGTCAAGTCCATGCATCATCAGCCTATATAAATAAAAAATAAATAAATATTCTCTAACAATCACACCAATTATTTAGTTCCAAGATAAGTATCACTAAGAACGTGTTATGGATACTAAAGAACGGATAAACATACTTAAATACTTTTTTTTTTGTAAATACTTACATACTTAATATACATAGGAAAATACCCAGACCAGAACAAATATTCATGTTCATGCACACAAAGATTTGCCCTGTGTGGGAATCGAACCCACGACCTCTGGAGTGGAGTGCAGGTATACTGACCTCCACGCCATATCGGTCATCAAATCATATTCATTCGCCCATTGCACTGGACATAGACTTCCCCAAACGCCACTCTTCGTTCTTCGTTTCCAATACCTGGCAGTCGTTTAGCATCATGTCGTCGCTACATCTAGCTGGAGGGCATCTCGTTCACTTTCCGTGATTAACACAATGGATTGCTATCTCTTTTGTTAATCCTGGTTATGATCTGCTGATCATGATCATTATCTTAGCCCATTACCACACACAGGCCTCCTCTCACATACCAAGGATTCAGTTAATAATGCACCACGCAGGCCAAGTGCGAAATGGCAGGTGTATGGAGAACAGCTATCAGATTTGTTCAAGTCGCTCATTTACTTTAAATATGCTTTACAAAACACGGAAACGTGATATATTAAATACAATACAAACGGTCATGCACTGGCTGACCTCTGTAAACTCTGCTTTACTTCGGTGACCGTATCCGACCATCTTAAACCGCGGAGCTTCGAGCGCTTCATGATCTGTATGCATCAGATTTTATTCCATTTATGTCAGTTAGTTTTGGCAAATGAATAAACACAGTGTGTACCGACATGTTCCCACAGGCGTAGGCAGAGGCAATAGAGAGCCACTTTGTACAATTTTTACTTTAGAGTGGCTTTCTGCAGCTCACCTTTCGCAAGGTGTGACCGACTGTGGCGTAATGAGGACTACCACTGTCTTCGCGTTTTTGAAATTTAATTAAACGCAAGCGATTCTTATAATCATCATATCAGCCTATAAAGTCGCCTACCCTGTAAATTATATGTTGGGGTATTTTCCCATAATCACTACGTTGGACTTAACTTGACTTGAACTGTACAAGTCTGTGCGCTGTATGACGCCGCTGACCATCCGGTAGGATTTCTCTTTGTCGACTATTGGGACTCCTCATGAGATGACAGGGGGTGGTACTATTCTACATATCACAGAGCACGATATTACGATGGGGAAATAGTTTACCCTACCAGAAAACTAACATGTAGCGTCGACAATCTATAACGATTTTGCAAAGCTTTATGGCCATTATCATTTAGAAGTATACCAGAGATGTACGGCAGTCATACTGCACACGGACAGTCGTATATTTTTATACAATTCGCACTACACCTCATCCGTACAACAGCAGGACAGCATTGCCACTGTGCGTTATACGGTTGCCGCTCTGTTCCCTTTATATGTAAAAAGAAGACCGCCCCTGTGCAGACGACTATCGCACGTCTCCGGCACTGCAGCAGGACATCGACAAACGTCTAAGAGACCCCTGAAGAAGGAGACCCCTAGAGGCGGAAGTTGAAGGACCCCTTGACGTTTTTGTGTTTGTTTATACGTAATAGCAATGACACAAATTTTCGGGGCATAATCTCAGCCACAGAAAGTTCACTGCTGCTTTTATACCTCCCCAGTTGTTTTGCTCAATAATAAATCTTAAGCCGCCTGTAGACTGTAACCACCGGCATCCAGTAGACTTAATCAGATCATCGGTCCATCGGGTGGATGGCCTCCCACCTCTACCACTATTGCTGCTTCGCCATTGAATTTTATTGAGTCTCCATTATTGTAACCATCATTTCTTATCGGTAGTAGACTTCATGTACTAGTAAATTTGCTAAACTAAGTAGCCAAATAATAAACACATTTCAAAAACAAAAAGGTTTTAAACTTGTACTTCCAATTTCTAATTTTGACCAAACAATGATGTTATTTCACATGCTTATTTTGTTTTAAGTAAGTGAAAGTAATATTTCGTAACACGACATTTACTAAAAGTAAGTTGGGTTGTCACAATTATTCATAATTTGCGGCTTTTTCTTGCCGTTTTAAAAAAAAGTACTTAGTTAATAATGAAACTAGGCTTTCCCTGCAATTTATCACGCGTAGAACAAGGATTGAGAAAGGTATGCTTACATGGTTTAGTCTTGTTGTGAAGATAAATGGGAGTAGTTTAACGAAAGTGATTTACGACTAACTGACTGACTGATGGTAATGTTGGTGAGACGGAAAGTCTGCGTAAGACCTTCCATGATAAAATCTAGAGGGTTTGGAGAAGGAGCAAACCGATGGGTGTGCATGAGAAGGTTAATGAGCGTGAATGGAGATAAACTTGGGTGACAGGAATCCAGGATCGTATTTAGTGGTAGGATTTGATCTCTGCGCTATTAGCAAGACGCCACACATCTACGGGAATCCACACTTAGTGCACGTGGTGGAGTAAGTATGGCTTTAATGCCACTCACCTTGGTGCGTCAGTAGAGGAGGCCCTTGGTTAGTAGTAGCTTCCAAGGGCTGAAATGATGAACCCCATGCCCTACTAGTTCAGGAACACCTCGCCATATTTATTTTAAAACGAAAAGCACCCGACCAATTTGGATACAGGTTTCCCTGCCGATAACATTCATTAGGTAAGAGTTGACGAAGGATAATAGGCGTGGAGGTCGGTATAACTGCACTCCGCTCTGAGGTCGTGTGGGTTCGACTCCTACACAGGTTTTCCCGAGTATGAACTTGAATATTTCTCTTGCTATAGTGCTTTTTCTGTTCTATATGCACTTATTTAAAAAGTGATAGTATTTATTTATGTTTATTCATTGTGTAGTACCATAGCCCTGCCTAGAAGCACTTTAGGAGATGTCCAGGAATATTATATCAAATAGTTACTAACACAAGAAGCAATAATCTATGGAGAATACACTCTATAACTAAAGGCCATAGAACAGACACAACTAGGCATAACTTCTGCTTAGATTTTTCAAGAACAATCAATTAAGACGTCTACCTTTAAAATATGGCAGCACGATTTTCTAATCAGACTATATGTACGTGACCGGCGTTTGAAAAGACGGCACGTAGATACCGACCTTTGAGGAGCCTTGCTTTGCTTACTTGGTGACGTTTCGTAATACTAGGTATGACATACAGGATATTAGCTCGTAAAAACCTATTGTGAAATAGACGTACACTATATAATAGTATTTAAAAGATATAATATATTTTTGAAGTATACTAGTTGACCCAGAAACCTCGTTTTGGCATTTCTTTATTTTATATATATATATTTTTTTATAAACTTGTACTGGCAATAACGAATACATAAAACAAAGAATCATCTAATTTCATGCAGTCGTTTTAATGTTATGCGCGTACATAGAGACTACGCTTTAGAGGTTCATTTTTATTTATTTATCTACACTAATATTATAAAGAGGAAAGATTTGTATTTTTTTATGTAACGAATAAACTCAAAAAGTACTGGACCGATTTCAATAATTCTTTTTGTATTAGAAAGCTACATTATCACTGAGTAACATTGGCTAAATTTTAAATTGGAAAAAATAGGGATCCGTAAGATATTTGGGTTTTTCGGACACAAAGTGTAAAAAATCAACCAGAACAGTTACTCATTTTGCGTACGCTGCCTGAAGTATAAAAGATAGAACCACAAAATGTATAAATTAATTGTAGATCGTATAAATATCTACTTAAAAATCCGCAACACAGTATACCTATCTATGTCGAGTGAGGCACAACAACCATATTTTTATTTAAAAATCTTGATTTTTTCTTTAACTATATTTAAACGCATATATTTTACGTATACTATTAATCCTTATCAAAATAAATTATATAATCACTAAGTGCAGTATATGTAGATAGTATTTGGTCTTTGAATGATCAAAATTGGACGTTTGGCTTTGAAGTTACGACGAAATTAAATTACTACGATTTCTGCTGCACGGCGCCCTATCACGGGTCGGGGCTCCCGACCATCAGTTTATTTGTTACCTGAAAATAATTTAACGTCAAATGTTGTTTATAGAGAAGCTCTACAATAATCGCTTTAGTTATCTATCCAAAACAATGGGTTGCACTCTGGGACTGCCGGTAGGAGTGAAAACTTAGTATTATTACATACATTTAAATATTTTCATCATTAACAACTTTAACATCCACATAAAGACAATTCATGCAGCCTGCGGATAATGACTGCGTCGTCGATGTTAGTGTCGGTGTCTGTGAATTGACCTGGGAATCATTTTGCTTACCGTGTCTTTTCTGGGTAGGAACTTTGCAGCGGTAACAGACATCCATGCGGGTGGAGCCGCGGGCGACCGCTAGTTATATTATAAAGCCATTACATAAAATTGGCGTTTTATCGAACTAGCCACTTTAATCTCAAAAACTCGGCGTCTAGCTAGAAATTCAAAATTTGAATTTTTTTTTTTTAATTTAAAGCTTGTCTATTCGTCTTATGAATGTGCTAATTTATTTGTTCTCGGGCCAATTAATTTTGTTTTGACATTATGACGTTCTGTGCTCAATATGGAAAATTTTAAATATCGCATTATTTTTGGATACAAGTTCCATCGTGGCACGAGCATAGCAGCAACAGCTCGAAGGATTAATAACGTATACCTACTCAAAAGCCACACAAGGTTAGTGTATGCTGGAACAGCTTTGGTGTTATCCACTGTAGCTTCCTAAAATCTGGTCAGACGATTACGGCAGATCTGTATTTGGCAAGAACTGGAAACAATGATAGAAAAGCTATCCGTTGAACAACCGAGATAGGTCAACTGCTCTAGGTCCCTGCTGCTTCAGGACAACGCTAGACTACATATGCACAACACACGGAGGCGAAACTAGAGAAGAGCTAGGATTGTAATGTCTCCGTCACCCACCATAGTCCCCAGTTTGGGCTCCCTAGATCTTGGTAGAAACCCTATACACCTAAATTATTTTACGTCGGTTGATAAAAAAATGATATACCTAGTGTAGAAAACTTCAATTAAAGATAAATAAATATAAATAAATAAATATTTCTGACACTTACACCAATTATTTAGTTCCAAGATAAGTATCATTAAGAACTTGTGTTATAGATACAAATAACGGATAAACATACATACATACTTTTTTTTTTTGTTATTAAGCCTTTATTGCTTTTATTTTTTTATTTTTAAGCCTTTTTTTTGTTTATACATACTTAATTTACATAGGAAAACCAGACCAGAACTATATGTTCATATTTATACACACAAATATTTGTCCTGTGTGGGAATCGAACCCACGACCTCAGGAGTGGAGTGCGGGTATACTCGCCACCACGCCATATCGGCCGTCAAAGTATCTAACTTTGTTTGTTCTATTACGTTTTGCACACTTTAATCGAGAAAGTATTTTAACATAATATAGTACCATGTCTTAGCAATATTTTCTAATATCATTTTCCTGCCGTGTTGTCAGTTTACCTGGGGAACGGCGCAGCATGTATCTTTCTTCCTTACCCCTCGATTATAATTTTCAAACATCATCATATAAGCCTTTATAGTCCTCTGCTGAATATTGGACCCAGATAAATACAAGTTCTATTGGGGGTGTGTGCCCCTTATCACCACGCTGGGCATGCAGGTCGGTGATCGAACATGGTAATTTTTAAACATAACCAATATTTTTTCAACTAAGAGCCTTAACTTTGTTTAATTATACATACATACATACATATAATCACGCCTGTATCCCTGAAGGGGTAGACTGAGACCTATTCTACGTCCACATTTCGCCAATTATATTGTTGGTCCCACGTAATAGGTGGCGAGCCTTTTGCCGCATACTGGGAACTTATATATTCGCCAGAGCCTCGTCCGTATATCGGCAGGTGCACCACTTGCTGGTGAGGTAGGCTTGGGCTCCTTAGAACTTGATAGGATGCCTATACACCCATACATGTTTAATTACCTAATAAAAATTAGGTAAAAACAAATATAATTTCGGCATGTAAGCATTAATGATTATTTGCCTCCTAGCCTTTTAGATAACTTGTGTCAATAACCAGTTTGTTACGATATAAAATAACGTATGGGACAAGGACATAAAAAATTGCTTAAAATAACACAAATGTGAAGTAAAAATCTTACGAATTGTTACATTTCGTCACTAAGATTTAGGATGTGTTAAAAATGTTGCAAACACGCTTTATGTGTGTCTAGATTTTATCTTTTCCATCACAAATGTCTTTTAGCACAAAATATGAACTTTGCGCAAAGTACAGTCAGCACGTTATATTTAAAACTTGCTAACTCACTAAAGCATTGGATGTGGGACCGTTTCTGTATTTCTCTTTATAGCTTTTCCGCGCTTTTGAAGGCAAATTATGCTAAACACGCTAAGAGAAATAACTGTTTTCTTACTAAGTTTTCAAATATCATAATTTTTATTATTTTGATCTTTTTCCGAAAAAATAAGAGAAGTCGCTGACTTTAGCTTTGTTTGCATGTCTGAGATTATTATATGTTTGTCTTCGCCAATTACTAATAGTATCTATGACTATTATAACTTTTAAAATGGAAATACATTAGTTCAGTTTACTCTATGGTAATACTAAACAGCATTAAGTCAAGTTTATATTTTAAAATTGTCAGAGACATAAACAAAAATATATCGTTGACTGTACGCAAACCCTGTCGAAACAAGATATCACGTTCCGAGATTGCGATTTAAGTTTTGACATAAAAAAATCTCATAACATTTATATCCAAGGTCAGATAGAAAAAAAAATGCTGTATGATGTCACGGATCACTATACCTGCTTACCATAATGTAATTATAATTTCTCATCAGTAACTTGACTGTGTGATGAGTAGGTAAGTATTATAAAAACCAAACAAGCGGGAGTAGGCCTCGCGGACTAGGGTTCCGTAAAACAAGTTTGTTTTTGCCGTTACAAAACTATTGTCACCATTCATCGACATAGGTCGCGATTAGCTTACCAACTGCAAATAAGTATATACCGCAGATTTTTTTTGTATTTTTAGGTGCTTTTATATACCTTCCTTCTTCCAAATGTAGTCTTGTAGGTTTGCTTCCCCTGAAACTATTGATCAAATGGCCGTATCTTGGGACTGCGTTAATTCAGATGCTTGATTTCTTTTAGATTCAAGAAACAGCAGCCATAAGTATTAGATTTCGCGCGTTTCCGAGAAATATTGTCTTGACAGATAGACAACAAGGTGATTATAAGATCACATATATGTAATAGGTTGGGGAAAAAGTCTTTTCGTATTTTTGTATGAAAAGTCAAGACATTTTTTTCAAAGTTTATTTACATTTATTTACAATATATATGTACCGTTTTGCTGAATAACTTTCTGCCATTTTGTGGGCAGAGACATTATCCCGTTACTGTAGAAACTTTGGGACTTCTGATCAAAAAAACGGGACAAATAGTTTTGGCAGTCCTCTCTTGAGGTCAACCTTACAGAACCTAAAGAATTCTGCAGAGACCGAAAAAGGTGAAAATCTGAAGGCGCAAGGTCAGGGCTATATGGTGGATGCACTAGGACCTCCCAGTCGAACTCTCTTAATTTTTGCTGAGTGGCTAAAGATGTGTGTGGTCTAGCGTTATCGTGATGAAAGACCACACCCTTCCTGTTGATCAATTCCGGCCGTTTTCTCTCGGCTGCTTCCTTTAATCTCATCAGTTGCTGGCAGTAAAGATCAGAATCGATGGTTTTGCCGGGCGGTAAAAGCTCATAATAAACAATGCCCTTCCAATCCCACCATACACACAGCATCACCTTATTTCGTGTTAGGCCAGGTTTGGCCACAGTCTGTGAAGCCTGGCCAACTTTCGACCACGACCTTTTTCGCACGTTCTTGTCGTACGTGATCCACTTTTCATCGCCAGTTATCAATCTCTTCAAAAACGGCTCTGTTTCATTACGTCTCAATAATGAATCGCAAATGAGTACACGGTTCATTAAGTTTCTTTGAGTGAGCTCGTGTGGCACCCAAATATCGAGCTTTTTTGTATAACCAGCTTTCTTCAAATGGGTCAAAACTGTTTTGTGGTCAATTCCCAGTTCTTCAGCTGCATCGTAACTACTAATATGCCGATCTTGCTCCATTCTTTCAAAAATGGCGTCCATTTTATTCGTAACAGGGCGACCAGAGCGAGGTGCATCTTTAACATCAAAATTTCCGGACTGAAAACGTTTGAACCAAATTTGTGCTACTCTTACTGACACTGCATCAGGTCCATAAACATCACAAATTTTTTTCACTGCTTGAGTTGCATTTTTGCCTTTTTTATAATAAAATTTTAAAATGTATCGAATTTCTTCATTAGATTCACTCATTTTTACGGAGAGAAAAACAAATGAAAAATAGCGGGAAACAACTTTTTTTTATTTTTTTCTTTTCTTTATAATGGAACCTTTTTAATGTTACCAAAACCAGCCAGACACAAATAGTACAGTCAAAAAAATTTTATAATAAGTTTATACCTACGTTATGCGAAAAGACTTTTTCCCCGACCTAATATAAGGATTCCGTTTTTTATTTTGTGGTTCGGAACCCTGAAAAGGTTTTATTTTATTTAGACTCAGGTTTTTTGTGCTTCATAATTAGCGATGAGCTTTTTGCCAGTGTTACAAGTAAAATTCCGTTTTTTTTAAAGAATAAACAAACAAATCTTATTGTACATCTCACACGCTTTAGTTCCAAATTAAGTAGAGGTTTTACTATAGGTCAACGGATGTACATAAACACTAACTCTTTCAGGAAGTGCTGACTTATGATACTAGCAAACACCAAATTAGGTATTCCTACCCACTTAGACAAATATTTGTCAGGTGGTGAAATCGATCCTACGATCTTTCCCCTTAATGCAATTTGTATTGACAAGGATAACAATACACGTTAGGTCGTCTGTCGGAACTTGTTAAGACCTGAGAACTGAAGAAGTGGTAAGCTAATTTTGTATGTGACTGTACTTTTTAATTTGCAGCTTTGTCTATGGAGGCACCTAGTTCTTTCCGATCTATACTCCGATTATATCTCTATATTCATAGGTCGAGATCAGAATTAAAAATACATCGCTGTACATTAAAAAACTTTTACGGTTAAATTCATAATTAAGGTCTTACAGATTCAGGAAATACTGATTCGAAAAGGTTAGTGCTTGCCATCCCTCGGTTACCGTTTTTGAAAACACCCAAATATAGCTTTTTTTTTTCGGATGGAAAATCATCTAATGACTGTCTTCCGCTGTGGGTGAAGCAGAAGGGTGTGTCAGACTTTTACTGGCTAAATACCATCCATGTTCCTTGAGCCTGGAACACCAAGGCCGCGGTAACCATTTCGAACAGTCCCGCAACACCCAAATATACTTAGGTCTTCGAATTTGAATTAACGGCTTTCACAAGTTATAAGCTAGTACTACCGATTTCACCTGCCTTCCGAAGCACGGAAATAGAGTAAGTAGGTATGTAATGCCCCACAAACGATCACCCATCCAAGAACTGACCCCTGCAACTCGTTAACAGCAGATCGTTCCGCACTACCTAGTATCACGGCGCGGCGCCCGACTTTTTAATTTTCATATTACTTAAGGGTGAAATTAATCCAGACTTAATCGTCAGGTAAAGTTAGGTCGCTTTTACCGTGGCTACTCATGGCAAAAGTAAAGTAAGAAATCGATTAACTGGTGACACCGACTTTCCTCACAACAGACGAAAGTAACGCATGCTCAATGAAAATTAATAAATATAGCCAGTGAGTGAGTTCCTTAGAAATCGTATTAACACCATCGGCGAACGTGCCGCGGCGTAATTACCAAAGTTATCAGTGCAGAAACGGTAGAAAACATAGTGACATACTGCTTTTATAAGCGGATGGCTTCTGTTTGTGGAAACATCGGTACTTTTACATTTAGAGGTTTTATCTTTTGCTAGGTTTTCTTTTGTGACAGATTATGCTTTGGGACATAATAGGTTGGGGAAAAAGTCTTTTCGTATTTTTGTATGAAAAGTCAAGACATTTTTTTCAAAGTTTATTTACATTTATTTACAATATATATGTACCGTTTTGTTGAATAACTTTCTGCCATTTTGTGGGCAGAGACATTATCCCGTTACTGTAGAAACTTTGGGACTTCTGATCAAAAAAACGGGACAAATAGTTTTGGCAGTCCTCTCTTGAGGTCAACCTTACAGAACCTAAAGAATTCTGCAGAGACCGAAACAGGTGAAAATCTGAAGGCGCAAGGTCAGGGCTATATGGTGGATGCACTAGGACCTCCCAGTCGAACTCTCTTAATTTTTGCTGAGTGGCTAAAGATGTGTGTGGTCTAGCGTTATCGTGATGAAAGACCACACCCTTCCTGTTGATCAATTCCGGCCGTTTTCTCTCGACTGCTTCCTTTAATCTCATCAGTTGCTGGCAGTAAAGATCAGAATCGATGGTTTTGCCGGGCGAGTAAAAGCTCAAAATAAACAATGCCCTTCCAATCCCACCATACACACAGCATCACCTTATTTCGTGTTAGGCCAGGTTTGGCCACAGTCTGTGAAGCCTGGCCAACTTTCGACCACGACCTTTTTCGCACGTTCTTGTCGTACGTGATCCACTTTTCATCGCCAGTTATCAATCTCTTCAAAAACGGCTCGGTTTCATTACGTCTCAATAATGAATCGCAAATGAGTACACGGTTCATTAAGTTTCCTTGAGTGAGCTCGTGTGGCACCCAAATATCGAGCTTTTTTGTATAACCAGCTTTCTTCAAATGGGTCAAAACTGTTTTGTGGTCAATTCCCAGTTCTTCAGCTACATCGTAACTACTAATATGCCGATCTTGCTCCACTCTTTCAAAAATGGCGTCCATTTTATTCGTAACAGGGCGACCAGAGCGAGGTGCATCTTTAACATCAAAATTTCCGGACTGAAAACGTTTGAACCAAATTTGTGCTACTCTTACTGACAGTGCATCAGGTCCATAAACATCACAAATTTTTTTCACTGCTTGAGTTGCATTTTTGCCTTTTTTATAATAAAATTTTAAAATGCATCGAATTTCTTCATTAGATTCACTCATTTAAACGGAGAGAAAAACAAATGAAAAATAGCGGGAAACAACTTTTTTTTATTTTTTTCTTTTCTTTATAATGGAACCGTTTTAATGTTACCAAAACCAGCCAGACACAAATAGTACAGTCAAAAAAAATTTATAATAAGTTTATACCTACGTTATGCGAAAAGACTTTTTCCCCGACCTAATATATCTTCTAGCGCTGTACCGCGGGCCCTTTATTTATTAAATTCTCTAGAATCTGCTGTTTACGCACACCGAGCATGCTTACTTTACTTGCAATAAAGGGCCCGCGGTACAGCGCTAGAAGATCATGCTATATGTCCCAAAGCATTATCTGTCACAAAAGAAAACATAGTAAAAGATAAAACCTCTAAATGTAAAAGTGGCACCTCTCTTAACAGAGTAACTCAAATAAGAGATTTAGGAATCATTATAGATTCAGAGCTCTCTTATATATATCATATAGTAGAGACCGCTTCCGTCAACCTTTCAGAAACATAAACACACTTAAGACCTTATACTTTTTATTTGTTCGCTTCATTATCAAGTAAGTCCTGTTTGGAATCCCTGTTACAATATACATATCGGTAGACTCGAGAGAATTCAAAAAAAGTTTGTTAAGTCGTTTAACTTCCGTAGTCACTCAGCCATTGACACATATAATGAATCACTAAAAAAGTACAATTTTCATACCTTACACAATCGTCGCAAAATTACCGATATAATTTTTCTTTATAAAATTCTTAACTCCTTTATTGACTCATCTGAACTTCTAGCTAGAATATGTTCAACTATCATGCCGAGCTCGCCTTCCAGTTCGCTCTTCAAGTACATTACCTATTTTTGTACCCCCACTTCGTTTGAAAAAGTACCTACACTCGAAACTCATTCTTTTTTCGTTCCACCAACATGACAAAGAACAAAAAACTTCACAATATAGATTTATTTAACTTATCACTTGATTCTCTTAAGTTAAGTCTCAAAGCAAATTATGTTTTAATTTTTATTTATTCGTATCTCAAACAGTTATTGTCATTTTCATTCTTTTTTTTACGATAAGATTGCCATGTTACTGTTAAATTCTCCTAATTGAATACGACTTTGTTAATAATAAGTATGACTGGGCACTATAGGTCTATCTCTTTAGTTAAAATTGTTATAAATTAATGTTCTGTTTATATGACTTGTTTGTTGCCAAAATAAATGAAAAAAAAAAACTTTGTGATGACCACTATTGAGACGTCTTGGCGGGAAAGTGAAGCGTCATGTCTGCAGTTTTGTTTTATTTTCTAAAATTTGTGATATTTCTAACATTAATGTGTAATAACGGTGGATTATTAACCGTTAAGTGTTCGTGAATATACATAAGTGTTGGTAAATCAAACAAAGCAGTGCAACATCACTTTTCATATTCTCTCAAGGAGTCCATGTGAGATCTCAGTATAGTCCCACATCTTTACTGAGGACTCAAGGGGCTTAAGGGAGGGTATCTCATTTACCATTTATCATCTTTATCACCTCTCATCCCATTTACTATGAATTATATATTATTTATATATCACTTACTTGACACTGGCTAAATGTGCTAAACGCACGAAGCCATTATTTAAAATAAAGAAAGAAAGACCACTATTGAAAAATGTGCGACATGGCTTTGACCTGATCATGCCACTTGTTCGTAAATAATATAGAATCTCACACCCATGTATACCACTTGAGTCGGGCTGAAACCTTGCAACAACTATTTAAAAGACATATACTTAGTCGTAGCAAACTTCACTTTGAGCTCACATACCTCTAGGTTAATCGAGTCATATGGTGAGAAAATGCTAGTCCTTCGCTCACAAAGACACTACACGAGCGGCGATAGAATCCTTTGCTCATTTTTAGCTGTCTTATTGCCATAAGAAGCAGTCAAGCTATATTAATAGGCCTGCAGTACTGTTTAGGTTTGACGGGTAGTTAGTTGACTGTAAGTAATTTGTAATATTGTGAGACATTACAACTGGTCTCGGGTTGGGACGTTCAATGCTAGCAATGCCATATGGGTTTATCCTTAAGGTTATAGGGGAGTTATGTGAGATCGCTACAATTGGGCTTTTTCAATTTTATTATTTTTTGTCATCATGTGCGGGAAAATATGAAAAAATAGAAATAAATCAACATCATATAACACATGAGAACGTGTGGTTACAAATAAAATAAACAGTTTAGTTCCTCAATATTACGTAATGTAAAGTTGCGTCTTTTTTTTTTTCGTTATTTTACTTCTACGCTACCGCAAGTATTTATAATGACTCTAGGTTGTTAGTAGATGAAATACCGAATATACCGTTTGTTTGTTTATGCCAATTTCATTATTTATTATTTTTGAAGAATTTTTGTATGCTATCGATGCCCGAAATCCATCTGGAATCCCCTCTGCAGCGGGCGCAGAGACGCCTTTCTAGGCTTCAAAATTTTTGTATCATCATCACAGCCCATTAACGTCCCACTACTGAGCACGAGCCTCCTCACACAAATCAAGGTGTGAGGGTATTGGGTCATACTCCACCACGCTGACCCAGTGCGGATTGGCGGAGGCAGGTGTATGGCGTCCTGCTGTTAGAATTTTTCAAGCCGCCCATGAGGCCTCTAACATGGCTTAACGACTACCACATTTAGTGATAACCGGGACCAACGGCTTAACGTGCCTTCCGAAGCACGGAAGCGCTCGATATCAAATGCCACACAAACGGTCACCCATCAAAGGACTGACCTCTGTAAACGCTGCTGTACTTTGGTGATCGTTTCCAACCACCGAACACCGCAGAGCTACGAGCGCTTCAATCTCAATTTCTGCAAACAGACATTGAGGTATCATATAAAATACATCTCTCGAGGGTACCGTATGAGCAATTTCCAAATAATTACATCACAGTTATGACAACTTAATTGTTTATATCAAAACATTGATTGATTGTTTTGGTTTGACGAGAACGATATTGGTTTAATTATAAAACAATAGTTTAATACAAACACATGTACATGATTATTATTAATTTTATGTACTACACTATTTCGATTTAATTAAAAGTTTTTTGTTTATTTTGGTTTGAATTTTCAACTACGTAACTATCAAAAAATTATGATTCGCGCTTTTTAGAACAGTTAGGTACGTGGAATGTACCTATAACGTCTGTGTAACGCACATAGTCTTATGAAGTTATGACGGTTACTGCGGTATAATTTTGACCATCGTCGTACATATTTATTCATTTAATATCTTTTATTTTACAACTTAACTCTTGAATAAATATCTTATATCTTAATATGATGAGGGCGTAGGGCTATCCAACTCTCACCAATTAACACGTGTCACCTAGAAACTGTAACTAAGTTTCGACCAATCAAAACCTATAAATTTGAATGTCATTTTGGGTTGGTTGGTTCTTGCATTGAATGCAGTAATAATTATTACTACTAGGTAATAATGTAATTGGGCAATTTACGTAGCGCCATCTAGCTGAAAACTAAGTAAAGTTTAAACTATTGATAGACTGGTGACCCGACAGACAAACTAACTACTTAAATAGTTTTGTGGGACTACTGTATTTTAACTGTAATCCGCTGTTTGTATAATAAATACATAATAATAATAGTGAACGGATAAATATACTTACATACTATTTATTGTTGTAATATGTACCTACGTACATATTTAAAATAGATACATAGGTAAAGATGACTTTGGAATGCAAAATTAATGAATTTTCTGGCTCAATACGTTTCAACTGATCATCATTTCGGTGACCGCCAGTCACTGTCTTAAAACTGAGTTTTAAGACGGTTCTAAAACTGCTGTCTAGAACATATTTACCGTGAGTGTGAAGTTTTAAGTGTACCTACTGTTGTAAATTTTCTACTTATTTCTTACTTCGCAGTTATAGGACCATGCAATAGGTTTAATCTAATTGACCTGATTCTGTAAATTTACTACACTGATTATTAAATATAATTCCATAATTAATTGCACTTCTAACAGTGGCACTATACACTATCACTATTTTTAAGGTCCAAGAAAGTACGCACGCTGAAATTTAAAAGTGCCAAATATTTAGTAAAGTGCCAAAGTGTGGCCGCAATATAACATGTAATGGAAAATTGTTTCCTAAACTTGAAGCGTTTTAAACGGGCTCTTGGTTAAGTAGTCGTTCGCCTCGGCACTTGATAAAACGAAATATCCTGCATCAGGTCACATCAGTGGACCAGTTAACTTAAAAGTGTGCCCGTATCGATAACAAGACAAGTCGATGGATGGAAAGTAGTCCGCTTGCACAACGAAGCGGCGGAACTGCGTGTTGTGCAACACACGTTCTATAATAAGCTTAAGAGACAGGGTGACAAATTCATAAGAGGCATATTTTTTTAATTATTCCCTCTGAAACAGGCGAACGTACGGTCAGTCAGTTAGACCGTTATGTTTATCCTTAATTTTCTTCATCTTTAGATTTAAGTTGGCAGCGTCTTATTTCACTTCGCTTGTATGTACGGCTCCTGGGTATATAGGTTTGTGCCCAACATAGGCTTTAAAGACAGGGCAGGACAGGCTTTACATTCATACAAATCATTCCTTTTTAGTTATTCCCTCTGGAACAAGTGAAATTCCGATCAGTCAGTTAGATCGTTATGTCTATTCTTTAACTTCTTTTGGTCTACTTCTTTAGATTTAAATGGGCAGCATCTTAGTTCATTTCGTTAGTTAACCACAGATAAAGGGGTTTTATACGTTTGACGTGTCTGTGTATCTGTGTGACTTTTTAAATGTTCCTTAAATAACTAATTAATAAAATAAATAAATAAATATTTTCTTACAATTACACCAATTACTTAGTTCCAAGATAGATTAAGTTAGATTAAGAACTTGTGTTATGGATACTAAACAACGGATAAACATACTTACATACTTTTTTTTTTGTAAATATATACTTAATATGCATAGGAAAACACCTAGACCAGAACTAATATTCATGTTCATGCACACAAAGATTTGTCCTGTGTGGAATCGAATCCACGACCTCTGGAGTGAAGTGTAGATATACTGACCTCCACGGCATATCGGTCGTCTTAATTAATTGATTTATAAAATGGCTGCTTAATATTTCAGGGATCCACAAAATTATAATAATGATTACAACGTTAACTACTTATATTACCTTACCTTTTATTCCACTATCAAAAACGGTTCATAAAATTCTATTATTTTTCATCCGTCGATAGTCGTGCACTTTACAAGTTGATGCGTTTTCTAGTATTTGGCACCTGCAGGTAGTGTAATTGTTATCCGTGGTAAATTTAGCACCCACGTACCGAGGTGTCTGTCTTGAAATAGCTATAAATATATTTATGTGTTTACTAGAAATGGATTCATCATTTATATGACTATTAATGTGACATATTATTTAAAGATAGGTAGATATTAATATAAAAAAAACGAACTTAAAATTACTTCATCGACATTTGATATGTCGTAGGTATATTAGGAACTTTTTTTTGTAAATCAGTTAAATGTACCCTTATAAACCTATTACGTTAGAACGTGTTATAGTCTTTTAAATGTTACGTTACTTTATAAAAAAGCCGAGACATGAATACCCTATAAGTTTTAATTCCTGTCTGTCTGTCGGCGGATTAAATGGTGTGAATCAAATATCTCATGTGAAGTCACAGTTACTCAATACCATTGTGTGGAGGTAAAAAGGTAAACCCAACGGCGTTTTTACTTTTCTGTTGCGTTCCGCATTTTCGACTTTAATGTTGCATACCTAGATGTTTTATATTTTGTATACATTTTTACTTAGGTTTACTTTATAATGCGTACCTATTACTTAAATAAATAAATAATAAATATTTTCTGACAATTACACCAATTTTTAGTTTCAAGATAAGTATCGTTAAGAACTTGTGTTATGGATACCTAATAACGGCTAAACATACAAAAATACTTTTTTTCTTTTTTGTGTAGTACAATTACTAAGGTAAATGTACGTAATTCCGGAGTACTAAGGCATTCTTGTCTTTGCTAGCAATTTCCAGTAAAGCAGAAAAAATCAGCGAATTGAAGTTAGTTTAGTCGTAAAAAGAGGTTTTCAGAGAAGAGATTGTTATGTAACACTACTGTATTTAAACTATTTTATAAAAGTAATCGTAATTTTTCTGGACCTAGTAAATGTCCGTTATTACGGTATAAAATTTGACTCTCCAGGTAATTCCGTAAATGGGTGCTGGTAATTCCGGCATATGCAGAAAAATGCCGTTTTTCTGCAGGATTACATGAAATATGAAACATAAATTTAATGTGACGTGTTCTAAATAAAACAACTTTATTTTATAAGTGTAGGAAAACAGTTTATTTAAATTTTTAGGTACTTATAGTAACTTTAAACTTTCATGAATCAAATTGAACTTACTTCTAGCACGGTTTAGTGAACTATATTATATTCATTTATTTATTATTATTTATTTATATATGAAATAATCCGTTTATAAGTCTAAAATTTAATCATCAGTCTATATTTATATTTTAGGTACTTATAGTAACTTTGTACTTTCATGAGATCAAAATGAACTTACATCGATTTAAATTAGCAGGGTTTAGCGAACTATATTATATTCGTTTATTTATTTATATATGAAATAATCCGTTAAAGTCTATAATTTAATCATCACAGTCTAAACATTGAATAGAAAATACGCCTCTTTTATTTACCGCCATAGGAGCGTTAATTTTTTTGAGAACTTCTTTAGCGTCGTATATTAAAATGTCATCTTTTTCAGGCCAACGCCAATTCACTCGCCCACTTGGCTCGAAACCGCTCATGGTCATAGTTTTTATTTAATATTTTGTTTCAGATGCATCGTGTATAACTTCCATTACTACACCCGGAAAATTTTCTCCTTCATAAATAATTATAACATAATCTCCTGGAGTTATTTTCAACGAGTTAGAATCAATCCTTTCATCTGAAACTATGGCTGGTGTTTCAATTTCTCTATTTTTTGTTGTTGTTCTCGAAGGACCAGGTTCATTAATTTGATCTGGAACTTTGGATGACTTCTTTTTGTTTCTTGTTACTATGTTCTTCGCCTTTATTTTTTCTTTAGCTTTATTTTCACGGTCTTGTTTTCTTATTTCTTTTTGCTTTAGCTTGTTTTCTTTTTCTTCTTTAAGCTTCTTTTCATATGCAATGTATTCATCAGCAGTTCCTATAATGGGAGCCAGTTTTTTTTTAATAAGTATTTTACCTTTACTGGTAGACGGAGTTTCTGGCCACAACAAAGCATTTTTGAAGGGTGTGGGAAATGCAGATTTCTTGGAATTTTGAGAATTTTTGCTTTGATCTTGAGTAGGGGAATTTGATTCAGTAACGGAATTCTGAATATTGGTAGAACTATCTTCATATTTTTTATTATTCTGAGACGTCGAAATCGGAGACGATTCCAATGTATCATCAGCAGATCTAGTAAGTATCTTTATAGGTGTTTGGTGAGATGACGATAGTTCACCAGATTTGTATCCTCTAAAGCTTTGGCGAGGTCCTCGTTGGAGTACTTTTTGTTTGACATTTCGACCTGTAAAAAAATTAAAATGCAGTAGCTCACTCAGGTACTTCTATATCTACCGTAATAAGAGACACAGCCAAAAACAGTGTAGGTAATTGCGGTAATCAGATTAACATAAATTTCTAACGAGTAACTTTTCTGAAAAACATAAAATGACTTGAATTGCATAGGAATGCAATCATACTAGTAATAGGTACCAAAAAATATACTGGAAGATACAATTAAATTAAACAAATTAATGATTTTGTACCGATGTTATTTGTGACGAATCTGTTTAAAGTAAAAAAAAATGTTTTCTCTTTACACACGTATTTCATAACTTAGAGAAATAAAATCGTAATACGTAATTTGATTCCAAGAAACTATGTTATATATTAGACCTGTAACAGTTTTTTTTGTTTACTTAGCTCATCTCGTTTCTGACAAATTACAAAAAACAAAATCACATTCCTTTCCTCTATTCCGTAATTGTTAAGTAATAATGGACACGGTTGGTTTTTGGTGTAGGTAATTCCGGCAATCAGAAAATTTCAATTAACTCGCTAAAAACTAAATGAAGTAACTTGAAACGTTAATCAATCAGTTTGTTTTAAAACCCTTAAAAATAATTACATTACTTAGTTATGAAAATACTTACATATCACTCGCAATATCCTTATGAAAATCCGCGCGGTAGCTTACGCGTGCGCAACACACACACTACCTTTATGGCGGTTTGGCGCAGACTGACCGAGGGAGACGTGACAACTGAGCCGACGATGGTTACAGTTCTTTTTAACGTGTGTATTTGACGCTCTATTGTACATACTTTATAGATAATTTTAAAACTTTTTGATACAATTAGAAGTTTTCTTATTTTTAGGCCTAAAACGAAAACTTACGGAATTTCGTACACTTACGTAATATGGTACATCTACCTTATGTTATTGTTACTATGTACTTTAATAAAGTGCTGTGTGTTCATCTCACGGGGAGCCGTAAGAATGAATGGAGAGAAATTCTATCTTGTATTGCGAATGCGATCACCAACCCGCCTGGCCAGCGTGTTAGTTATGGGCAAATACACCCAAAAAAAAGTTATCTATTGAGAGGCCAATGTTCAGCAGTGGGCGTTATAAGGATGATATGATGATAATTATGACCTATTTATTTGTAACTAGTTACTGGAAAGGAAAAATGGGATCACGTTGAGTGTCAATGTAGACGAAAGGCTAGCCACCTCTTACCATTTGAGAAATTCCATCAAGAGATCTTAATAATTGTAATACTATGGCGAGAATATTACCTTGCCGTAACACAGTCTTCGGACTAGCACGGGAGGTAAAGAAATTCTGTCTATATACCCTCAATTATATTTTTATTCATTATTCTTAAATAAAAAGTTATTCTGTCTGTGTACCCTCAATTATAATTTTATTCATTACCTACTTTTAAAAAAAAAAGTAATAATATGTAAATTTTATTAAATGTTAACGCATTAATGTTAAAAATATTTCTTTTAGCTTTTCAATACTATGAAGGTTGGTATCCTGTGTACTAAATTTATGCAATAAAGTTATTCTTCTTATTCTTAGATATCTGTGCTAAAGATGATCTTTGCTACGATTATACACAGTTCTTTCTTAAAGAGTTCGAGCAAGGTTTCTGGCTACAATGAGGCGGAAAGCCGGTGATATAGATTGTAATCAACGTGCAAAACGATTGAATGAAAGAAATAAATATTTTATATTTACACATTAAAAGAAAACAAAAAAGGCTTAAATATGGCACGACAAAAAATAAAACATTCGTGTGCATTTAGCGGATGGGTCGAATGTTATTTGGAGGTTTATGTGTAGTGGACTTTATATGGATGAAATAATTGCGACGATTAAGGAACCCTACAATATACTGTGAGGTAAATTAATAACCACAGTAAATCTAATGTTACGGAGATTTAATAAACAGATAACGGAAAATATATAATTTAAGCAAAAACAAGCGGGTAATGTCATCGTTCTTAGTCATCGTCTTTAATTATAACTAACTAACTATATATATATATATTCACGCTATTGTATGTTAATGACAATAATAGTTTCCTGCAGGAAATATTGTGTAACCGGTATGATGAGAGGACCAAGGTAAAGAATTATAGGTATTCATTATTAGCTCGCAGATTCTCTAATGCATTTTTCGAAACAAAAATGTATCATCACTAACTTGACTCCTTAATTAACATTGGTATACGAATATGATGCGTTTCTGCTGACATTATTTTTAGGGCCTTTTATCATCATCATCAGTGAATAGCACTGCCACTGTCATCACGGCGCATTGCTTCTCTCCAGGTTAAGACGGATTAAATACCATACTCCACGAGGACCAAGTGCGTATTGGCGGAGCCAGGTGTGTGGCGAACCGCCCTATATGACTAACGACTACCACATGTAATAATAACAGGAACCAGCATCTGAAAAAGCCATTCGAACTTTTTACTTGAAAAATCTTAATAAAAATTAAAAGAGTCTACAGTTTCAATAGCACCTACTTTCTATCGGCGCTGCCATTGATGTGACGTTTGAGTGAGCATGACATCCTTATGATACTCGTGCTTGTCAAAGTATAGCTCACTTGAAGCACTGTAGCTAAGTGATACTAGGTGATCGCTAAGTTAAAGCGAGTTCGCAGACGTCAGTCCTTGGATGGGTGATCGCTTGAGTGTCATTTCACATCGACCGCTTCGTAGAATATAAGTCCCAGTTATCGCAATAATTAATTGGTAATTTTTAAGCGTGTACCGTGTGGTACCGGCCTAGACTAGTGACACTTTTTCTCAACTCACAAAGAGTCGACGAAGAGAAATCCTACCGGAAGATAAGCAGCAGCACCATCCTGCGTACTGGCTTGAACTGCGATCACCGACTCTGATTATGGGCAAACACAGCCAATATAATTTTATCTTAATACAGAGGCTTTTGTACAGCTGTGGACTTTATATGGCTGAAATTATGAAAAATATATTAAGAATAAACGAGTTACTAATTAAATGCATTTTATATATTGCTAAACCAAGTTTTGATTGAAGCGCTCGTAGCTGAAGCGCTCGTAGCTCTGCGGTGCTCGGTGGTCGGACGCGATCACCGAAGTACAGCAGAGTTTACAGAGGTCAGTTCTTGGATGTGTGACCGTTTGTGTGGCATTTGATATCGAGCGCTTCCGTGCTTCGGAAGGCACGTTAAGCCGTTGGTCCCGGTTATCACTAAATGTGGTAGTCGTTAAGCCATGTTAAGAGGCCTAATGGGCGGCTTGATAAATTCTAACAGCAGGACGCCATACACCTGCCTCCGCCAATCCGCACTGGATCGGCGTAGTGGAGTATGACCCAATACCCTCACACCTTGATATGTGAGAGGAGGCTCGTGCTCAGTAGTGGGACGTTAATGGGCTGTGATGATGATGAAGTTTTGATCCCTCCCCAATTGCGAAATTGCAGAAGTTGGTGACAATAGTTCAGTGGGTTCTTTGAAAGGTTTGTATGAGGTTTAAGCCAGAAATAGAGAGAGAGAGAGCTATGCTTGGGAATTCACTATGAGATCGAACTAAAAATGAGGAGATCTATAGTAGAACTAGTGTCATCGTCACAGCTCAAAAAAATAAATTATATTAATATAACTTGTATGCGCTTTTGATTCAATATATAAGACGTCATGAATAAAACAATAAGAATTAACCTAAAGTTTTGCTTAGTTTGTGGCTAAATGGCGCTGTGTAAAATGTCCTAAGAATATAATTATATTATTATAATTATTGTGGAGTTCTTGCCTGAAGTTCTTATCCTAGTAAGCGGTTCCTAGATTTATGTTACTTTTGTTTTGGATTCCATTCATAAATTCCACAGGCACATTTAAGAATGATTTGTTTCACAAAACTACTCGGCAAATTGTCAAAGTATGAGAAATGTTTCTGTCGTACTATATGACACCTGACTTTTGGGGAGCTTTTGGATAATTGCATATAGTAACCTAACCAACCCACTAATTGTTTATGCAAATAGTTTTTGTGAAATCGAATATGTTTGCCATCACCCTCTCAGCCCATTACCGTTCCGTAAAGTCAGTAATGAGCAAGGCCTCCTTTCACAAATTAAGGTCTTTACTCCACCACGTGGACTCAGTGCGGTTTGGCGGAGGCAGGTGTGTGGCATCTTGCTGTTATTATTTTTCAATATACCCGATGGGACTTCTTGGCGGGAAAGTGAAGCGTCATTTCTGCAGTTTTGTTTTATGAAACGTATAACGAAAACGTTTGACGACCGATATGGCGTGGTGGCGAGTATATCCGCATTCCACTCCTGAGGTAGTGGGTTCGATTCCCGCACAGGACAAATCTTTGTGAGTATAAATATGAATATTTGTTCTGGTCTGGGTGTTTTCATATATATATTAAGTATGTATTTACAAAAAAAAAGAAGGTATTTATGTATGTTTATCCGTTATTTAGTATCCATACCACAAGTTCTTAATGATACTTATCTTGGAACTAAATAATTGGTGTAAGTGTCAGAAATATTTATTTATTTATTTTATTTATTTATTTATAATGTGTTTGTGAACGTACATGAGTGTTGGTAACTGAAACAAAACAGCGCAACATAACTTTTCAAATTCTCTCAAGAAGTCCATGTGAGATCTCAGTATAGTCCCACGTCTTTACTGAGGACTTAAAGGGTTTATAGGGAGGGCATCGCATTTACCATTTATCATTTTTATCACCACTCATTCTCATGTCCTATGATTTATATGTTATTAATATATCTCTTACTTGGCACTGGCTAAATGTGCTAAACGCACAAAGCCATTATTTCCATAAAAGAAAGAAATACACCCGATAAGGCCTTGGCATGGCTTAAAGACTATCACAAATAGTAATAACTAGCGCACACATTTTATTATGCCGAAGCACGGAAGCGCTCAATATCAATTAATGCCAGACAAATGGTCAATCATTCTAAGACCTCCGTGACCTCTGCTTCACTTGGGTTATTGTTTTGGACCACCTACTACCGCGGAGCTACGATCACTTCCTAATAATAATAAACATAGTCGTTTTCATAATTAAAAACTTGCATTTACAATGCTATAAATAGTTATAAGACTTACATTTACAGAAACAAAAATCCACTTGCCCTATTAATTGGAATAGTCGTTTTGTAAAACGGCGAATGCCATAATCTCCCTGCGGGTAGAAAATTTATAAAAACTCCACGCCCGCTCGCGTCCGTTTCACTACAATGATCACGGTACAAGTGTTATATGTCTGGGATCAGACTAGGTAGAACGTTTCTTGTGTTAACGAACGTTGCGTTGATATGGACAGTGCCGTAATGCATATTTTCTGAGATTTAGCACGGTTAAATTATTTATTTATTTATTATACTTTAATTAAAACGGTATACAAAACCAATTACAGTAATTAAAGATAACAATCAATCAATCACTTATGTAACAAAATAGCTGAAAGCGGCATGAATATTGGGCGTCAAATTTTTAATAAAATTTCCTTTTGGTTCACGTTCTTTTTTCTCAGATTTTTAGTGAGAATCCTGGAGAATGCCTATATTAACATCAACAATTGTGGGCAATGACCCGAAATAGCTCTACCTACTCTAATCTCGGGGTATAGTACACTGACCTAATGCTCCGCTTTATTTTGGAGATGCTCTTGAGGATTTTTTGTACAAAACAATGAATAGTAGAATGAACGAGAAAGTAAAAGTTGGTAACTACCTACTTTGTTGTGATTTACATTATATTTTTTGTAAAGAAAATGTATAAGAGCAAAGAGTTTGAATACTTGAAAACGCAAGCGCAAATTAAAAAAGGAATGTCGTTTTATATTTTTCTTTTAACGCCAATTGGTTTTGGGATTATGTAGAAAAATGGAAAAGTTAATAAATTATAATTCTTAATGTATGTGTTTATGTGATAAAACAATACAGATTTTGTAGTTCAAAACTAATTAAGTTTAAGCCAGAGGATATCTTCTAACAGCAGGACGACACACACCGCCAATCCTTGGTTTGTAAGAGAGGGCACGGGCTCAATAGTCGGACGTTTTAGGCTGAAATTACTATGATGACGTATGAAGAGGAGCCCAAAGTATCTAACAAATTTCTAGTAGTAGCCACTAGCCATTGTAATATTTCCAAAATATGAGCCTAAAATAATTTTTATTGTTTTTTTACTTTACTATATGTAGCCCCACTACTAACCATACAGGACTGCAGTTTCAGTAAGGGCATTCGGGGAGATAAAAATGTTTTTAAGCATACATTACCTCATTGTGTTGTCATTATTCGACACCTGGCTTTCATAAGTCCTAACAAACAACAACATCTTACATAAACATGGACCTGGAACAAAGAACAATGGTGTCACTACAATACTACAAATATATACTATTTGATATATACTTATACGGCGAACACTTCCAGGTGTGATGTGACCTTTGAACGAAGTGATGGCTCATTAGTTTAACAAGTTGCAAAACAAAAGGATACGTAGATCCTATATTGCAGGTAAATATTGTTAATTTTTTTTGCACGTGTGTTGGGTAGTGCTGTTCTTGTAGTTATCGATAATTGGACTTGATATAAAAATCAGTATCCACTAAATGATATTTCTCGTTGTGAATTATTTATGATTATTATAATTACAACACTAGCTTAGGCTCGAGATCAATAGTTGAAAGAGGCTTAAATAGGATTCAGCCTAAGTTTTGTTGAGAAGCACTATAATACGCAACAGAAATCAAATCAATTTCAGAATGGTAGTGTAGAATTTCCTCTACAACTACTGTGATTAGTAATTAGCAGTGTGGTAGCCTTTATGTCGTGATTGCTGCAGTGCTAGTTTTAGCACCGTCGAATAGTACGGCTCCCGAAATGTTATGTTTATTTTTTAAAATAATATACAAGTGACAAGCGTTTAACAGCACATATCAAGATATCTTAGGGAACACTAAATTCAATACGGGCATGCTTGACTGATAACAGTTGGGCGTATACTTAGCTCATCCCGTTTTTTAAGGAGAGGCCCGCACGGGTTTTTTTTTGTGATTTAACATTTCTGTATCATATTTAATATTGCTATATCGTATCAGTTTTCAGGTGAAATTAACTTTATTATAATATTTCTTATAAAGTGAAGGTTATTGGCATATAGAATTTCATATTAATACTTTTTAAAAACTTACATAGAATTTATTTTTATATATCTTTAGTTTCCTCATTCGATAAATAATATATTATCGATACACGGACCTATATTATCGATGCTCAGCACAACTCTAATGACCAGTAATTGTACATCACGGCTGATTGACCAATGAGTGCTGTTTCGACATTCCCCTCTTACAAAATACACCTCGCTTCCGCAGTATGAGATGTACTCGCGGTAATGTGAAGTTTGTAGAAAAAGGCCAAGGCAGCTCAGTACTATTATTAACAGTAACTGTACGAATGAAATATCAAAAGTCAATTTATTTCTTATTGTAGATTTTTTTATAAAATTGTTTGAATACGGATGTTACGATTATAAAAACTTTTCGGTGTTTGGCTTTAAGGTATTTTTGTTCAGGTAAACGAGTACTTGTATTTTCTATGCTTGTTCATCCGTTATTTAGTATCTATAACAACGTTCTTCATAATATCTTGGAAGTAAATAATTAGTGACAAAGACAAAAAACAATTTATTTTCCATTAACATAAAATAATTTGGAGCCCAGTTACACCTAAACGTTTCATTGCAAAACCCCTTGATTTCGTCATCATAACTGTATGAAAATCCTTTTTATTTTGGTGAGTAGCAAGATAGACTTGACAGCGAAATATTTTATTTCATAAACTATTACATAATACTTGAAAACGACAAAATTAATAACAAATATAAAAAAAACAATCAAAATATAATTATACTGAAATCACGAAGCTTAGATTCACTTGCAACCAAATAATTAAAAAAACAACAAATATTTAACTGTAAGTGAATCTAAGTGCCAGTTCCGAGCCACCGCTCTGTAAGAAGAACTAGCATGAAACTCACAGTAGCATGCTCTTTTAAATAATCAATTGGTTAGTTACAATCTTCATTTGTCTGTGAAGCTATACAATGCAATATAATATAACATTAACAATATTCATGTGTTAAGTCATTAATATTAGAATAGCCTGTATGAAACGGCAGTTTAATCCCAAGCATTTTTATCAGCCATAATATATTTTTTGATAGAATAGTATTCCTTTAAAGACAGCTTGCGTTTTATTGTTAATTTGAATTTATTTAGGCCTAATTGCTGTATATTGCTTGGGATTTTATTATAGAATCGCACACATTGACCTTTAAAAGATTTGTTAATTTTTTGGAGCCTAGTGGCAGGTACATCTAGTTTATGCTTATTCCTTGTGTTTAGGTTATGTATATCGCTTTTCTTACTACATTTATCAATATTCATATGTACATATACTAGGTTTTCATAAACAAACTGACCCGCCACTGTCAAAATACCAATTTCTTTAAATTTATCCCTTAGTGAATGTCTACATGGTAGATTATAAATTGCTCGTATAGCCCTCTTCTGCAGTACAAAAATATTTTGAATATCTGCGGCACAACCCCACAGAAGAATCCCATACGACATAACACTATGAAAATAGCAATGATAAACAAGCCCAGCTGTTTCAACGTCTGTTAATTGGTGAATTTACTTTACCGCGTATGCTGCAGAGCTGAGTTTATTCGACAATTCACCAATATGTGGGCCCCACTGCAGCTTAGAATCTAATATAACACCCAAAAATTCTAACTTGGGTTAACGGTGACCACTTATAGTTTAATAAATAATTCTCTTCTAACATAAACTTCTACATATTTTTAAAGTAAGCATAGTTCCAATAACACTATTCTTATTATCTCTATTAAGGCGAAGATTTTCATTATGTGTTCTGAGTCATAATATTGCACTTCGCTGGCACTAAACTAAACTAACTCGAAAGGTTAAGTCATTCTCAGTCTACACACTATTTATTTATTTATTTCATATAAAAAGTATTTATAATTTTATGCAGTAAGATGCCAACATAAACTCTTTCAAGTTTTACCGGGCATCAGTGTTGTCGACTTAATTACAATATACTAGGACACCATATAAACGAGACTAACAGTTTAACGTGCTTTTTGAAGAACAAGCTCTCTATTATAAATGTTTACGTAAACAGTTACCCATCCAAAGACTGACCTATGTGAAAACTGCTTTATTTCGGTGATCGTTTTCGACCACATATAACCGCGGAGCTACGAACGCTTCAATACGTACAAACGTACATTTTCATAAAATATTCAGTTGTTTTTGATATCAGACACGAAAAAAAAGTGTTATAATGTACCAGTTCATTGTTTATAAATCTCGACCAAAATCCAATAGCCCATTGAAATACCATATTTTTGTCGGTACGTCAACAAAAATAGCATGACAATCGATTATTGACCATTTGATTGTCCAGTGAAAGCGGTCGTGACTTCAGCGTTACTCAACTCTGACCAGAAATGACCTTGAGCAAGTACCCTTTAGTACTGTGCGTTCAGATAAACTACAGGAGCTCATTGGACCTTCATCTGACTACAACTACTTCATGAGGCATCCATACACCCTTTTGAACTGTGCGTTCAGATAAACTACAGTAGCTCATTGGACCTTCATTTGACTACAACTACTTCATGAGGCATCCATAGAAATTCGTAGTAACGCCTATCTATGCAACACATATAAGGCATCCTTAGAAATCTATAGAACGCCACTCTTTGCAACACGCATATTATAAATGCCAGGTATTTCTGTTTATATGTACATACATATGTCTGTCTGTCTGTCACCTGTGAATTGTTTTTTTTTTTACATTTTTCTTGGCCTATTAGATACAATGTTAGTGGATATGTATTTACAAAAATAGAATAGGATATAGTCGCTGTTTATCTACCTTATCGCGATTAAAACACTGAACTGATTTAGATGAAATTATGTTTGAAGATAATTTGACATTAGGATAGTTATTATCCCCGAAGAGAGATACTCTAGAGATATTCTCGTCCCATTAACCTCCCACCATTGAGCAAGTACAAACCAAAGTAGGAGGGATATAGGACATACTTCACCACGCGGACACAGTGCATGTACTTCATGTGCAAACTTTTTTTTCATTTAGCCAATGTCGAGTTATAGATATATTAATAATATTTAATTAACAGTATCTGAGAATGAGTGGTGATGGAGATTAAAATTGAAATGTCCTCACCCCTAAACCCTTAGTCCTCAGTAATGATGTGGGACTTTACTGAGATCTCACATGAACTTCTTGAGAAAATTTGAAAAGTGATGTTAAACTGTTTATTTTTATTTAACAACATTCATGTACATTCACACACACTTTATAATCCACTGTTATTACACCCTTATGTCCAAAATGTCACAAATTCTACAAAATAAAACAAATTTGCAGACGCTTCACTTTCCCGCCAAGAAGCTCATGTGCAAACTTAGTTAATAAAAAACCGACATGAAATTTTAAGAGGCGGACACGCAAAAAAAAGTGTGGTTCCGTACTATATGATATCAAATTAGTTGTTTTTTTTACGAAATAATTAAGTAGGTAAGTAATAAAATTAGTGAACAGAAGAAACGAGAACGAAAAAAATGTCTGAAGAACTGAAATTTTGTGCATCCTCTTTTTAAATTGGTTTTTATTAATAGATTTTAAGCGGCAATGTGAAGTTCGACACGGTTCTAAAACTGAGGTTCAGGGTTCATGTAAAACCATTTTTTTTTTAAATTTACATCAGTCCTTAACTACAGTTTTCGGAACCTGAATGTCCAGCTTAACTATACTTATGATATTATCGGTGACATTGCGCAGCTTTAGTGGGTCAATCAGTTAAAGTCGTGGCCGGTATGGTACAATAAAAAAGAAAAAATGGTTAAATAAACAATGAAATTAATTCCTTTAACAGTTTTCCCCTTCAAAACGTTATTAGAGATTTTCCTCATGATACTGTTGGTGAGTAATGACTGACAAAGGTCAGGAGTGGTTGTGCAAGCCAACCTCGCTCCGTGCTTAATTGAGGCAACGGAGCCAGGTACTGGAGAAAATAATGACATTTATCTATCAGTACTTACCTTTTGCATGCGATCCGGTACACGCGACTTACAAGATCAGGAACCCAGCGTTCACATATATTATAGTATATTATTTTATGTCGTAGTACGAAGCGGCGATAGCCCACCGGCAGGACACATCATAGACTTCTTATTCAGAGGGTCTCGGGTTCAAACCCTGATGACTTATGACTTTTCGTTAGTTTGAAGTTATGTGCGTAATTATCGATTGCTTCTGGCCTCGGACATCACGTTGAGCTGTTGGTCTCGGCTGGCAGCTGGTTTAACCAAATAATTAGGTATCCCTCTGGGTTGCGAAGGTAAGACGGCCGTCGCTCCATGCAATAACTGAAATTCAGCCGAATCTTGTTAGACCGGTAACCAAACCATGAACCCTAAGCTTTAGACTTAAGGCAACCGGGATAATGCTAGGATATATTGATGATTATATGTAGTAATGCTTACATCATTGGTAGCTCCGCAGTACCAAGTGGTCCTCACTCAAGTAAAGCTGAGTTCACAAAGATCATTCCTTGGACTTCTTTTGTTGAATTGAATATCCATCGCAGGCACGTTAAGCCGCTTGTCCCGGTTTTTACTATGTATGATAGTCTTTAAGACATGTGAGAAGCCTAATTGAGCGGCTTGAAAAATCCACATCTGTCTCCGCTAATCGGTGACCTAAATCCCTTTTACCTTGCGAGGCCCGTGCTTAGTTCCTAGTGAGATCGTTTAGTGTTCAATAACTATCGTATCATCATCATCCTAGAACTTAATAATTGAGTTGTTTAAATTTTATCTGATTTATTAAATTATTGTTGTTGAATTTTTGGAATTGGTTGTTATCTATAATTACTGTAATTGGTTCTGTTCACAGTTGTAATTAAAGTAAAAATAAATTACAATATCCCGTTTGTACTCTTCTAGAGACTTATGTTACGCTAAGGACCAAGGGTCACTGACTCTTCAGATTTGGGTATTCTCCGTTATTACACGGAGCAACTGCCATCCGACCTATGCAACCCAAAGAAAAAACTGTCTGGATATTAGCAGGCACTAACTTCCTGATAACGACTGCCATAGATCTTCATGACAGCCGAGACCACCGGCTTAACCCAATAACAGGCAGAGCATATTGAAAATATTCATTGGTTTTTCACCTTAAGTTAATCGCATAAGGTTCAATTTATGGTGGTCATATATTCACCACTGCCTGGTAAAGGGTTAAAGTGCTTGCCAAGTTACAGAGCAAGTTAAAATGACGCACACAAATTGGAATAGTATATACTAGGATTCGACCTGATACCTATAGGCTATTGCTGCTTTTAAAAAGGTAAATGACTATATCTCTTTAAAATTGAAGTCCCTTACCTTTTACTATATTTAGTGTCATAAAAAAACGCATATAAACAAAAGCTTCCTACCACAAAACATTACTCACTCAAGTTCAATAGCATTTTGGTTGACATGAGACATTCTTGTACAAACAGTCACTGATTGTTTTGTAGGGTTACCATCATTACCATTACGACTTTACCATCATTAAATCTGTTTAGAAACTACGATATGCGTGTGTTCGTAATTCTGCTTCTATTCCAATTTTAAGTGTTTTTAAATATTTTTAACCATTTAAGTAATTTGTTGTCTCCATCAAACTGTTATAAAAATTAACTTTAATTTGTATACGGTAAGACACTAAATAGGCAAAAAACAAATTGTGGAGAAAAACAAATACAGAGAAAGATAAATAAATTATTCAGGGATTTTTGCTATTTCCGTGAATATCCAAATTTTACTTAAGACTTTATTCCAAGAAGTATTTAAAACTTCATACGCCATTAAAAGTCAAATCACATTAATCGATAATTCAATTTACAAAAATATAAGAGGTGCAGGATAATACCAAGATCTGAGGAACCAAAGCCAACCTTACTTTTTTTTTAGATTTACGTCGGTAACAAAATGCTTTTACGCACTGCCTCCCAGCCAAAGAGGGACTGAGAGGGGAGTGTGGGGCTCACTGCGGCAGACGCGACCGCCAGCAGTCCTACCCACTAAAAATCTTCCGACGACGCTCACCGCAGTTGAGCAAAAGGGCGGGGGCCAGTGCCAAAGTAAAAAGCTTCTGACACCCCGCCAGCGGCCAGCGTCCCCCGGATCAGAACCGAGAGGACCTCCTCAGAGAGGCCCAGTGTGTCGCGCCCACCTCCTTATGCGACCACCGTCGTATGTTGCCTACTTCGCGGGGGGCTTTAGTTAGACCGTAGTGGCCTCCTGCCCCCGCCGCCTCACACCCCTCTGGCGCTGCGTAACGGGCCCTCCTGGCCCGCCCGCTGCGCCAAGAAGCCAACCTTACCTGCTGGGGCACCTGCCGAACAACGGACGAGGCTCTGGCGAACATAAAAGTTCCCGGTAAGCGGCAAAAGACTTGCCACCTATTTCGTTGGACAAAGAATATAAATGGCGAAATGTGGGCCTAAAATATGTCTCTGCTTATCCCTTCGGGAAAACAGGCGTGATATTATGTATGTAAGTATACATTTAAGATATATTTTGTAAATGTTATAGCGTAATCTGGCTTCACACTAAGCTGAGCTTGTACTATAACTTGATATCATTTATCTGGCACTACACAACCTTCCATATATAAGTCTCAATAAGAATTACCACTGACCAAGAGACCAAGTACATACCTACCTTAACCATTTTTTAATTAGTTAAACTGCACACAAAAAATTATATAAAACATTAAACATACACAAAGGTGAACTTATCTTTACAAGAGATCTCTTACAGTCCAACTCAAGGGAAGTAATTTAAATTAAATACAAGGATAACTAAAAACAGTATGCAAATTAATTATAAAAATTTTGTTAGTTATTATAAAATTATCATTATCATTCCATCATTGTTCAGTGCTGAACAAAGGCCTCACCAATGACAAGACACTGAGCTCGATCCTTACTCTTCGTCTCCAAATGCTTCAGCCGGTTTGTGTTTATCATCTCTCCGAGTGCACGTTCACCCGGAGGACGTACTTTATTTCTATAAAGTCTCCCGCTGTGGTGAGCAGACTTTTAGTGACTAATAGCCATCCATGTTCCTCTTTGAGCCTGCGATGTCTCGGGGCCGCGGTAACCCTTTCGAACAGTCCCGCAACTAGAACATTCCCACTTAGTCGGAGGACGTCCTGCACTATCCTTCCCGAGACATATAAGGTCTTATTACAAAACGAGTTATAAAGTTAGACTAGGTTTAAAACGGGTGTTATTTAACGTGTCTTCAAAATTAATAAATTGCCAACCTAACCTAACCTTTTTGTACATCAAAAATACTGATTGAGCACCTAATCACCTATTAGATGCTCACTCAGTATTTTTGATGATCAAAAAAGCTTTTTTTAGAGGTTTAGTTTATTATATTCCGTTTAAAACTAGTGCTGTCACTTTCATTCGATAAGATGAAGACAGTGACAGCACTAGTTTTAAACCTGGTCTAACTTTAGATCTCGTTTTGTAATAAGCCCCATAGTACTTTACTCTAGGACTTCCACACCAGCGGTTATCGGTCCTACGGCAGACATGACTCACTGCTACTTTAGTTTGCTAATCCTTTAGCTTATGACCGGAAGTTTATGTGTCAGATACATACATACATACATATTCATTCATTATTAGATACATATATATTCACGCCTGTTTTCCCGAAGGGGTAGGCAGAGGCATATTATACGCCCACACTTCGCTTATTATATATTTGGTCCCATGTAATAGGTGGCGAGCCTATAGCCGCTTACCGGGCACTATTATGTTCGCCAGAGCTTCGTCCGTTGATTATTTTAGAAAAATAGCAAGCATAGCCTACTGAGCGATTTTAATAAGTAAATAACAATAGTTGATAAAAACACCCATAAGCATTAACAAATAAATATTTCGTTAAAGTAAATTAAAAAAATTACGACACCCTATTCGGCCAAGACAAAGGCCTTGAAGATTTGCTATATCCGCCTCAGAAACAAATATAAACAATCATTCTCAAATACATTAATATTCTCTTCCTCATACAGCGGCGAGTGTTGTGTATACGAATAACTAGCGGGCGCCTGTAACATCGCGAGGCGATGCGCTCGTTAATACTGTACGCGAAAGTTTGTGAGTGTGCACTGTGCATGTTTGTTACTAGGCACACATAGGGGGCACAGAATTTGCTGCTGATCGCAAGTATGCGCAATAAATTTTCCTGCGAGGATAAGACAAAAAGGCACACAAAAGGCTTTAAAAAGGTATCATTTGACAAAAGAAGACGAAGTTCGATGAAAATGATGATGATGAAATTCGATAAAATACTCATCGAACTTCGTTATCGGCTATGTTAATATGCCTAAGCACCCAGAAAGACATGAATACGGTATAACCATAGCTTAGATTATGGTTATATCTACTATAATATGATAATATTTTATTGTATATATGTACCAGCCTCATACTGAGCAGACTATCAGCACTCTAACCAAAAAGTTTTGTATTTTTTTCGCTATAGGGAAGATCAAGTTTTTAGACTTTTCGACCGTCGCATGTATTGCGCCGCTACTTTAGACTCGGATCTTTTAAGTTTATGAAAGCGTACCCACTTATGATAGCCTGCACGCTGTTCGCTTACTACCGCTTATTATACGATACGGAGCAGTCTCAAGTTTTTGGACTGTTTTAAGCAATGTGTGGGAATTATGACGATGTCTATGTATGTCTATGTCATGTCACAACAAATATAATGTAAATATGCTGCAGGTTTCCAATTACCTAGTATGTAAATTAAACAAAATGACAAAAATCTACCCGATTTACAATGGATTTAAAAAAAACTCTAACTTGTATGTTTTTATTATCTTAAATAGCTGGTACATAAGAATAATAATAATAAGGTATTAAATCAGAATTTTAATTGATTTTGCGTGGTTGTGTGCAAATCTCAGCAATAAGAGAATTCAAATTCTAATAGAGGTCACTTAATATAAACGTCAATATGTATTGACGTAAGAGATATACAGGACGATTTAAAATAAAGAGATTTTAAAATATTTTTATCTGTATAATCGGTAGTTTATAAAAACTATCGATTATCTGATTTTCACTTTTATACTTATAAATAGTATTTTTAGGGTGTGTGAATCAAAACCACTGTCATTGGGGGGCGTTATAAATAAAATATCAAAGAAATAATTAAGGTTAAACAAGGGTGCATGTTAAGCCACAGCAAGATGTTGCCCTAGTATTAAAAATTTTTCGAAGCGGCGTGCTCAAAACTATTTGTTTGTAAGTTTGTCTTTAGATCGCGCAAGCGTTATTTGTTTTTCCGGCCCATATTAGTTTGGCAGTTGATACTAACTATTTGAATAACAAAAACGTTAATGGAGCTTCAGTACTAGCAAGTAACTGTTGTAACTCTTTGCTCAAAAGTCAAAAAAAATCTTTATTTCATAAACTATTATACATAGTACTTGAAAACGTCATGGTCAAAGTTTAGCTATACATAAATCACCGTCATCATCTCGGCTGTATGACGTCCCCTGCTGAACATCGGCCTCCCAAAAGATTTCCACATTGAGCGATCCTGAGTCGCCCGTATCCATCGGCTTGCCGCCCCGCCTTGACCAGATCATCGGTCCATCGCGTAGAAGGCCGTTCTCTACGTTTGCCGGTTCGCGCTCGTCATTGAACAACCTTGACGCCCCATCAGTCGTCGGTATGTGCCCCGCCCACTGCCACTAATATTATACGATTATATAAATCTCATCATCATCCGAGGTTAATCCCGGTTGCGATATTAGGGGCCCGGATTCCGCTTGTTAGCTGAAAGTTAAGCAATAGATATGAGCATACAAATCTGTAAGGCAATTAAAAGAAAACATTATATTTTCTGCATTCTCCGTTATGTTGGTAGCAATTAATATTTGGTGAAACGTGTTTATTCTATTAATTTGTTAAGTCATTAACATTCTTTCGTTTGTGTTGACTAGAAATGTCTATATCATTCTACAAGTATAAACGAACTAAGATCTTCGAACTTAATCGAATTTATACTAATCACACGCTTTATTTGTATTACATGTGATCGTAAATAACTAGACTGAGCTGTTTGGTTGTTGGCATTTATTTATAGTTGCACCCAGTGATGACGAGAGGAAAAAAATGTTCATCTAATGGCAAGTGATAGTCTCAAGTAGATAATGTAATACTTACTCTATTTAATATAAATAAATAGAGCGGCGATCGCCCAGTGGCGAGAACCGTTGCCTTCAAATTCAGAGGGTCTCTTTGAAGTTTTGTGCGTAATTATCGCTTGCTCAGTGCCTCGGAAATCAAGTTAAGCCGTTGGGCCCGGCTGTCATAAACATCTATGGCAGTCGTTATTAGGAAGTCAGTGCCTTCTAACATACTGAGAGTTGGTTTAACCATATAATGATGTTCCCTTCTGGGTTGCGGAGGTCAGACAGCAGTCGCTCCATGTAATAACTAAATTTCAGACAAATCTGGTTCAACCAGTGGGAAGACCCTGGGCCCTATACTTAAGTCTAGGGCAACCGGGATAATGCTAGGATATGATGACTGAATATAAATAAATATAATGATATACAATAAAAATAAAAATTCAATATGCATAGAAAAGAAGACTATATTTTGGTTCGCTGATCTCTGAATTCTATTATAGGTCATAAATTTTGTTATGTGTGAATACATGATATTCAGTTTTCTTAGAATACATACTGTATTAACTTATATAATATATTACTATTATTATTTGGTGCAATCGTGGGATAAAACATATACGGATAAGCAAACAACAGCTACAGCTACACTAAAGGGGATCTAGCTCAGCAAGATTCAGCGTATTAAGCCGACTCTAGTGTTCAGCTATAGCCCACAAACTCGACGAGTTTCTTATTCAATTATTCTCTATACACATGTTTTTATGTAACTTGCATTATTTAAAGGAAATAAACGTTTTATTTATCTATCTATCTATCTATATAGCTGCACGTACTTAGTAAAAGGGTTGGTAATAAGTTATCTCGACATTCACGTATGCTCCATCGAAACCAATTAAAAAAAATATATATTTCATATTTTTGTTGCCAGTTCTCTAAAATTTAACCATAGCTGATATTCAGCAATAAAAAAAATAACAAAATATTACAAAGATACAAATTCATTGCAAAATTAATAATACAAAAATTTAAAAAGACAAGATGAAAGGATTAACCAAGTTACAAAGAATTCGCAATGGAAACTTTTTTGTATTTTTGTGACAGCCTGTATGTCTTGTATGTATGCGTAGGAAATCTAAAAGAGGATGTCTTATACTGAACCATCCGTGTTTAGAATGCAAATAAGCAACACATTGCAAATATCTTTGATCACACAGTATAAATCACTCTGCTTTAAATTCGTTGTAGATCTGTCTTTCGTCTTATAAGTTCTAAGTAACGTGGCTGTTTTTAGCCACGGGTATTTAAAAACAATTTAAATGCTATTGCTTCCACTCTCTGGGCAGTCGTTTGCCAATTGTTAACAGGATTAATGAAGTTACAACGACTATGAGAAATTAAACAAACTATTTCAACTTTTTTATTTGACTCACAATAATTACCACATCCTGCCCGACGGTAAACAATTGAGACAGTACAAACATTTTTAATTTGAAAAATTTCAAAAATAATTTAAATAAATAAGACTGAATTTGAACCGGTTGTAAGCGAACCCGTATATGAAGGCCTACATGTGCATGAAGACCTGCTTGCTATTATTTAAAAAAAGCCTGATCGTTTGTCTTACTACATAAGGAAGCTTGAAAACATGAGTATTTCCAAGTCTCTTAGGTAGATTAATTGGTTAACTAGTGATCGACAAATAGTCAAGGTCATATATTAGAACGCATTTTAAGATTTATCATAAATAATACATAATGCTTCTAGACCAACCCAAAAATTATTTATTTCTACTCAAATATGATTATTGGACGACCTTGAAAGTGGAGAGACCGTCAGGTATACCAAATCTCCGCTCTTAAATACATCTTACACAGTGCCATTTAGGCCAAACTAAACAGAGATAATAATGTAGGTACTAGACGACGAAAAAACATTTTTTTATACAAAAACTTATTTATTCAAACATAAAAGTACAAGAAAATACTTAGGTCAAGTTAAATGTTTACTCATGTTTGAACGTTAAAATATGTAAGTACTATTAACCTAACATATTGACTAACCTAAAGCATAAATTTGTAAACGTTTCAGAGAATTTTCTTTTTTTTTACATAAATATTGATAGCCATGTGTTATTTACGATTTTGTTATTGTTGCAATATTCAGGTAAATTTTACCTAGTACATTTTAATCTTCGTGTATAAGCAAAAAATACCATCATTATCCCGGTTGCCCTAGATTTACGCATAGAGCCCAGGGTCTGCTCACTGTAAGTCAAACAGCCAATTGCCATCCACTGCTGAACCTAGGTCTTACCCAAAGAGCGCCTACCATCCCGGTTCTCTGCAGAACGCATCCATCCAACCACCATCCAACTACCAGCCAACTGTCTCAAGTGGTCGATTCACCTTGCCGCAAGTCGTCCTACACTACGTTTGCCCAAACGCGGTCTCCACTTCTACACTTGACAGCTCCAACGTACATCAGTTCAGATATGGCCGGCCCACTTCCACTTCAGCCTACTGATCCTATGCGCTATGTCGGTCACTGGTCTAAACAGGTTTGACTGAATTTCAGCCATCAGCATGAGCATATAAAATTGCCTAATCGCACCTTCGTATAAAACATGGCTTGTCATGTCTTAATAGTAGTCAACTGATATTTTAACACCAAAATTTTACAAAACTATTATGGAGCCAATTCGCATACCTATGTTACAAGTAAGCCTTCAAGATATTGACCTCTGGTGTCATGGCGACTTAATACCCAAGTGTAGAGTCCATTACTAGATATTTATTTTCACTTGACATTGGCGAATTGATGACATAGATAAAGCTATTAATAAAAGAAAAAGAGCTATACTTTATCAGAGGAACAAAGCTTGACATACAAACTTCTTTGTATTACAGCTTTAGTATTTCTTAATTTACAACAGCAATTTTCTTTTAAAATTTCTAAAAAGAAATAATTGTTTAACCTACTGTGAGATAGAACTCACAGTCAAACCCATTAACAGTAGTTGCGAGATCAGTTATTTTGTTGTAAATACATAAATAATAAAGTACCTACTTTAAACCAGGTTTACCTTAATCTACTATCCTCGATCCGTCCTTTTAAATTTGTCTACTATGATTTTTTTATATCAACGCGTTCAAAACTTTGTTGTTTAAATTCTTTATATTGTATATAATTAATTATTTCTTATATTTTATTATTTACTTTTTGGATTCTTTGCATTCAGCCACAGTATTTTTATACTAATAATACTGGGGCTGTGTCATGGTAAGTAATTGTCAGAAATGGCCAATAAATATAATTAAATAATGTTAAATATCATTTAGGTACATAATATTAAATATTATTTACATTATATTGACATAATATAAAATAATATTTTTCCTGTATCTTTGTAACTTGTACCGTGTGTTAAAAGACCTCAGGTAAAGAATTCCAACCACCTCATCAATCACAGCTCGCCACGTGTGCTTTTCTGAGAACGTAATAATGTAGATTCCGTAAGTCAATAATTTGCAAGAATATGTTGTTTCTTTTCTTCTTTGTCTTATTTTAGTAATTCGTTAATAGAATACAAATTCTAATATATTTTGGAGTAATATATTTAAAACAATTACTAATTATGATATAAGTACTTAGGCCAGAATGCAACCAAAACCTTCCAAAATAATCTATCAAGGAATAGCATATTTTATAAAGATGAAAGAATTGTTAAAGCATTTATAAATGAAGATAATCTAGCTATACGACCTTTACCATCTAGTATATACACCCAAACTGCACACCCTTTAATCCCGCTTAAAGAAAATATCAGGTCTTAATCGAAGTGCGGTATGGGGGGAGGCGCGTAACTATAGCAACGTGACGACGCATCGCTCGCCTACATGCCTTTAAGAATGCGTCGAAGCGTCATATTCTTCACAACTAAAGCGAAAATGTACAAATGCGACCAACAACGGACGAGCGGAGACGCGCTTATAACATAGAAAGAGCGCGCGTCTTTTGAAATCTGATTAGTAATATGTGCATTACGCTGTGGAGATAAGGTTGAATATGTTATGTTAAGTTTGGGATTGACGCTTCGATGCGCTTCGACTATGCCCTAGTATAAATTATTGACCCCTCATAACTTTCTTATCGCTTGTTCCGTGCCTCGGAAAGCATGCTAAGCCATTGGTCCCGGCTGTCATAAACATCTATGGCAGTCGTTATTAGGAAGACAGTGTCTTCTAAAATCCTAATAGGTGGTTGAACCATATAATGATGATTTTCTGGGTTGCGGAGGTCAGACGGCAGTTGCTTCATGTAATTGAAATTCAGCTAAATCTAGTTAAACCAGTGAGCAGACCCTGGGCCCTAAGCATAAGTCTAGGGCAACTGGAATAATAGAATATGATGATGCCCTTAATAACTTTCTGTCCCTTTCTTTCTTTTAACTATTCCTTTCTTTTTATCTCGTAGCCGACGAAGTTAAGACTGGCTAGTTTTGAAGCCCACTGAGTGCGTATAATTACTTGTATAGGGTACGTGCTTGTTATGTAGATAACTCCATCTCTACTTGCAATGCAAAACATGCCCAACATGCTAAAGACTTGTTCTCAAATGCTATGTGTGTCAAACGGTTTTTAATCAATTCGAACTATCGGTACGCAATCTACGCATGTATTGTTCAGTTGGTAAGGAATTACAACAGGATGGTATTTTAAACAAAAAGTAATGAAGATCTTTCAGTAACTTGGTACTTGGCCATATATAATAATATTTGACACCTCACATAACGCTTTTGGCCATACATTTTGTAGGTACAATAATCTGATATGTATATTAGAGATGCATTAACGACGCCCGCGTGACCTACATATAAACCTTCCTCTTGAATCACTTTATCTATTAAAAAAACCGCATCAAAATCCGTTGCGTAGTTTTAAATATCTAAGCATACATAGGGACAGCGAAAAACGCCTTTTTTTCACTATGTAGTGATAAAACAAAGACGTTTTAGTTACATCACTTATACCTTAAGAACGACTGGGCAATTATTTATAATTTTTGTCATTTTTCGTTTTACTTTTGTTCGGAATATGTTCATAAGTAATAAAATTGCAATTAATCAATTTAAAAAAATATAAGTACACTGGTCTAGCCATTGATTGGCGGATTGAAACTCGCTGGATGAGCAACTAAGACGAAGACATATTAAAATAATAATAATTAAAAAAAAACACATAAATGTCATAGAAATCTCCCAGACCGTGAAAGATGTTGCTGCTTAAAACTATTTGTCCTGTGCGGGAATCGTATCATGATTGATGATTGAAGCAAAGAGGTAGTATCCCAATCTTTATGCTATCTGAAGTGAAGGTCGCTATGAGAGATAACAATCTTCACAAAAAAGGCTTTGTGTTTTTTCTATGTTGGTAACAAATTTTATTACAACATCTCAGAGATTTTAGATAATAAACCATGTTGACTGATGTAATCGGTACTTGGTAATAAGATACTGGTTACGACATAAAGATAAATCCTATATTTTATTTTATAAAATATCAGTTGATAACTTAACTACAAGAATCCTACCAACATCTTAGGAGTCCAAGCCAACCGCATCTGTAAGTGGTGCACCTGCCGATCAACGGACGAGGCTCTGGCGAACATATAAGTTCTCGGTAAGCGGCAAAAAGCTCGCCACCTTTTACATGGGACCAACAATAAAACTGTCGAACTGTGGTCGTATAGTATGCCTCTGCCTACCCCTTCGGAGAAACAGGCGTGATTGTATGTATATATTTCTAACTTTACTATATCATTAACAACTTAATAATAGCACACGTCAGCACCAATCCGCACTGGGTTCGCGTGGTGGAGTATGATCATAATTCCTCTCACCTTGGTTCTAGAGAGGAAGCCCGTGCTGAGCAGGGGGTCGTTATTGGGCCGAGGTGATGATGATGATGACCAAGACGCTACCAACAATATTTGTTAAATTGCGATAAGTAGACATCACAGTCATAACCACCCTTCTTGATTCGCCGTAGTCAGCCATTTGAGGTAGGCTGAAATCTTAATACAACTCTTCAAAATGGTAGCTAAATAGTTTTATATACTCATCCTGTAGCATAAATCCTTTTTATAATCAAAGTCAAAATCAGTTATTCAAGTTAGGTTCAATAGAGTTCTTAAGAAAGTCCGTTAGCACAGAGATTTCTAGATAAGTTGGTAGTACACGTAAACACAAGACGAGACAATTCTCTGAGTCGACTTTTACGACACCTTCAACCTACCACCCAATGTTTTGTAGTCTTTAGATGTGCCTCTATTAAACCGCGCCAAATTTAATTCATCTCCAAAACTACTATTGAAAACCAATGCCTGCTTACAGCGCAAGAAATAAAGGTGTTATTATCTCTAGACAAGTCTCAGTAGGAATAATATGCTGTTGTAATTGCATACACTTTCACAAATTGCGTAAGTGTGTTTATGTAAAACGCCATTGTGGCAGTTATTTCGTACTGTCCTGTTACGGTGATATAATTAGTTCCAATTGAGATGTTTTTATGATGTGGTTGACTGGTAGCCTGACAGTCACTTGGCGCATTGAGGTTAGGTGGTCAAAATCATTCGTCAAAGTAAATCAGCGTTTATAGATTTTAATAAATACTTTTTGTTGGATTTGAGCACGTCAAAAGTAATCCTACCGGATTCCTACCTAGTTGTTAAAATGCCAATCCCCATAAAGTTTGACACATCTGTCTATTTTCAAGAGCATTGGGGCGTGTTCAGAAATATTGCACTTTGGGTGCAACCAACTATTTGACGCTGACTCTACGAACAGTGCTTTTATTTAGCTATGAACTCACTCGTTTAGAGTATTTGCTAGTGTCAAATAAATAAAAAAAAAAATAATTTGCATGAACGCAGCGTGTTCGTCACAAAGTCACAGTTGAAGTCAAGTAAAGTCTGTCATAGTCGAGTCAAATCAAAGTCATACCACATTAAAGTAACGAAGACTGTACTAGAAGATTCCCTTGATTATGGTACCGCTTATATCTCTTTAATTGTTGTTAAAATAAAATATCGATTTGACGAATCTAAATGATCCTGTTGAGGTTAAAGACAATAAAGTATATGTTATTTTATTATATTTTGGAATCAAAACGTCGAAACTCGAACGACGGAGTTACGAGCGATATAGAACCTTAAATAAAGGTTCAAGATTCGCCATGCCGACGAAGTAACAAAATCATATTGCGATAGTTACAAGTTATGCAATTAGAATAGTTAGTGTCATTACAAATTCAGGGTCAACTTTCTTCAACGAATGCATAGTCAGTGAGTCAGACGGCGTATGGCAACATTTGCGTTATGTCATTTGTATTAAAGAGGTTTGCTTGCATAAGAAAGCCTATCTAACGTTGGAAGAATAGCAATGTTGTTTAATTTTGTGCTATTTCAAACAATGTAATTTCAAATTAAATTCATCATATCAGCCATATAAAGTCCACGGCTTACCCAATACAGTAGGGGTATTTGCCCAGGCAGTCGGGTAATCGCAGTTCGCAGAATGACGCTGCCGCCCATCATCCGGTAGGATTTCTTTTTGTCGACTCTTACGACACCCCGTGAGATGAGAGGGAGTCATGTTATTATTAGCAAAGAAATAAATAATTATATAGGTAGGTTAAAATTTGTTAAAAAATAATCATTTGAATGATGTGCAGTTAATTTGAGGGAGAGTTAACCAAGGAAAGTTAAGTCTAGGTTTTGAACCCTATGAAAGATTACAACGTGCTTTGCAACGTGTTTCAAAAAATGTCAACGGGCTCTGCCTATTAAAATCAGTTATTCTTATCAAAAACGGGACTTTTCATATGTAATTATGGTATTTAAATTGTATTTATTAGTGTTTTGTTTCTGTGAAATTGTAATATTTTTTGGCGCCATGAATAAACTTACTATTCATAACAATATAAATATTGTAATAATGCAGATACGCAGTAATAGACAATAAGTAAAGTAACTCCTCACTTTGGGTATAGAAGTGGCTATGTAAGGTGTCACGCGAACACTAAATGGAAGCCTGTCCGCAATCCCGATGACCTAAAAAACGTGCACGATGCCACCTTGACCGGTTTTTTTATTTATAGCGAGACCTGATCATGATAAGCTTGGTTCTGCGAAGCCTAATGCTTTTAGAAACCCTATATCATAATATGTTTTTTGTTTTGACGTGACAACGTCTTAAATTAGGTTGCGGCTGGGAGTCACTTATGAAAAAGTGTAACGCTCGGTAACGTTACGATGAGTCACCGAACGAGAGAGAGGCCCGGCGAATGCCTTGCGTCTCTCTCCCACTCAACTATGATCGGTCTGCCGCGCGCGCAGCACTAGAATTCCTTGTTCCTATTGTGCAATTTAATTATATTCATATCAATAAATATTCTACCGAGAAAAAGACGTTGTCACGTAAAATCTTCGCCCGTAAAAACGACTTTACAGGCAACCATTTTTTATGCTTAGACTTGTATTACGCGGTGTCTAGATAATTTGCTGATATCCCCGTAAGTATTTATGTTACGCAAAAAAGTCTTTAAGTATGTTTATCCGTCTGTTACATCATACAAAGTCTACTTAATTTGGAGCTTAGAGCGCTGTGTGACATTTCTAAGAATATTTTTATATTACTAAGCATTTCTTATACTGATTAAAAAAAAAAGAACAAGAGGCTGTACATGTTGTCAATTATTTGCACATCATATTAAGATTGAAAACATAGGTCCAGTGATGTTTGGGATTTAGAAGTAGCTTTAGTGCTCTGCCACGACAATTATTGCATTCGAATATCAAGGTTGTAATTTACTGAACTAGCGTTTTACTTGCAGTGCTAAAGTACTGAAATGATCAGGTACTTCAGAGGCCAACTGTACCTTATAGTTTGCGCTATAGGAACACAAATTAATAAAAATAACTCGATAAGTTTGTCACTAATACCTATATTGATCTGATAGGCCGAAATAAATAAAATATTAATTTAAGCCATCTTATACAAGGTCACCCTCACCCGCAATCAAAAACGACTAAACCTAACATAACCTCAAAACCAGTCTTTAATATAATTTTCCTTGCAAAATGTTACATTAATAACATTATATATCGCATTTTATGTCGCTAATACCGGGCGGCCATTCCGGTTCTGTTACTTAATGAAAAGTTGTTCGAAAGAACTAGTCTTAAAGAACATTAGTTTAATACATTTTATTTTCTTAGATATAGTGTTATAACTATGCACGAAACAGGAATGTCGATATTGGCTTAGGCCATTTTCTTATGTTTGATATAGCTTACTTGTCTACTTTTAAACGTGTTAAAATAGTATCTACAGAATCGAGTGATACGTACCTACTATGTGGACGAGTTCCATTGTTGAACTATGATTTGGTACGCATTTAAAGTCAAACAAGCTGTCAAAATTGCACGAATTGTTATTGCGTTGTTGTTGGGTTTTAAAAAAAAAAGTATTATTTGTTACCATGCTGGTAATAATCACGGTAAGCCGTGGTGTTTTGAACGCTCTTAGTTTTTTGGCCTGCATCGATTGAATAATCAGTAGTATGTGGCAGTTACGACTAGTCAAAAGAAAAAAATACTTTGGTAACGCCTTCAAAATCTTTAGGCTGCTTTGTTATAGAAAATAATAAAATTAAATAAAATTAAATTACGACTGGACATTTAAAGAGATAAGAATCTAAACTTATAATAATATATTAAACAGGTTTATGTTATATATTATGCTTCTGTGCGCATGAATAAACACAAAAATACTATATCGATTTTTAAAATACATATGTTTAATTTGTAAATTTTAAGTAGTATGTTAAGTATTTTATAAACTTTAATTCTGTAAATCCTGTTAAAATTAAAAAAATAAGTATTAATTAGTTTTTGACTCAATAGTTATTTCGCGCTGAGATAAACTATTGATAACAATAAAATTATACTTAGTTGTAGGAAAATTTGCAATTGTAATTACTATACTTAGGTCACTATAATAGGGGTGCGCATTGTCTAACATAACTTTTCGACTCCTATCATCGGAGGTCCGAAAATATTTCTCATACCATTTAAATGTGTTTTTATAAATTTGTTATGAGTTGAATTATGTTCTTAGTAACAACATTATTAATTAAAACATTGTGATCATTTAATGTTATGAAGAAAAAAGATCTAAAATAAAATATAAATTTAATCTGGTTCTTGGTGGTAACAATATTAATAAAAAAATATGATCACTAACTGTTATAAGCTCCCTGGGTAGAAATAAAAAAATATAATTAAAAGAAGTATGAATGATTAAATTATGAAGAGTGGTTATTATGAACACACATCATGTAAGCCAATAAGACGCCTATAATAAATAGCATGTAGGTTCAAATTAAATTATTCAATCATAACTACACTTTAATACATACACGATAATTTTAGTCAAAGAAAAAACCATGGTTTCTGTGACATCTTTTGCCATTCATAAAACTTTGATAACGCTAGCAAATCCGCAGGCTGGCGCTAGTGTTAAAACAACTTTAAATGTACATATTTTTATCTTGCAGAAATATATTTTTCAACTATTTTTTCAAGCTATACTGAACTAAATTCAACTTAGGATGATATTAAATAATTATCTAAAACCACATAATAAATGTTACCTACCCACACATATAAAGTCATGTTTACATGAAATATAGCTAATATGCTTTTTGAAATTTAAGTTGTTAAATTGAATTTTAAATGCTTGAATAATTAGTAGCAGTGACATTTTATATGTACTATTGAATTATTTTTAACTTGAATAATTATAATTTACAAATAATAACAAATGGTTTCACCATTTAAAAACACTTTCATAACATATTTTATATTTAATATTATTAAATTATTATAATAAAAATAAAAATTACTTTATAAAAAAAATTAAGATAATAAAGAGAACATTTCTTTTTACCTCATCATTATCATTCATCATCATCATCATTACTATGTATTTAAATGTTCACTCTAAAAGGCTTGAAAGTTGCTTCAAAGCCCCGAAACCTTACGTTTAATCGAAAACAAATTCCCAAAAGCCATAAATGGTAAATTTATAGCACACCGTAATACTTACATCTATTTTATTCTTTTGCAGTTGCCAGTAAGACCAGGCAGGCAGCTTCGACTTGAAACCAGTTACAAGCGTATCGGCATACTCAACGCACGTGTGGGAGAAAATTATAATAAGTTATGTGTAGTGTCTGTGGTTAGTGTAAATTGTGCTTTTTTTCTGTTTTATTAAATCAAGCAAGAAGTTTTGATACCAAAATGCAGGGCCGTGACAAATTATGTGCAAAATTGACAAGTGCCTTTCTACGAAAGTGGTGTAAGTACTTTTTTATATATTTTTTTATTTATAAGGTAATTGAGATGAAAATTCATTAAATTCTAAACTAAATCGTATTTTCAAAAAGTGGAGTAAGTTTTTGCTTTGTTTTATGAAGATAAATTTTTCAGTTTCACATTTTAACAAACAATATCTATGTCATCTTATACAAAAGAGTTTCTATGTAAATTTTTAAGGAAGTAGGCACACCACAGGTTATAAAAAGAAAACTTACTTCTTTAAATGCAAATCAATATGGTTTTATGCAGTTACTAAGAAATATTCATTGGTTAGTTACGGTTTACTAAGCGTATCTTGCTTACTGATGTGTATATGGAAGATGGGTACGTTGACCTATCGTGCGGACCTGATATGACTTGGAAGTGCTATGTGGAGACAAGGGCCCCGGCTCTCGGTCACGAGCGGATGGGTGGCCGGTGCCAACTTTCTTTTTTGTCGTTTTGAACACTTATGCGTTGCGAATTCGAACTTTTTTTGTGTAAAGTACTCGATATCTTTATTGCTTTCAACAAACAACTGCATTTATTATTTTCTTTACATGTAATTTATGTTAGATAAGTTCGTGTAAATGTTTTTTCAGCTTTAAGTTAGACCAAGTAACATGGTTTTATTTTCCTTCTATTTTCACGGAGTCATGCGACGTTTACCTGTTAGGAAGTGAAACTCCTACCCGTAATTACTAGTGTTCTTGATTAGCACTGCACTGCGCTCGCCACACCGAGACATCCGTTGTTAATACTCATATGCCCAGTAATTTCGCTGGCTACAGTACTTATAGAATAGGAATACATGTACCTGGCACTGCGATATTATTTAAGTGTCTTTTATTCAAATCTAAGGATATTTAAATTTAAAAACCTAATTAAAGAAATATTTTTTTGGGATAAATATATTTATTTATAGATCAGTTTAGTTAATATAGGACTTAACACAACTGATATATTATTAGTATGTGATTATTTCTTGTTATTAAAGATTAAGAGATAATATACCGAGTAGCTCAAATGATCAGAAGCGAATATCGCGGATCATTTCATTATTGGCACCTCCAGCTATAGTTTGGGCTCTAAAGCGCTCCACTGAATGTACTGGCTCTCATTCCTTCAGGAACAAAGTAAATAAGAGAAGTTATTTATTTCCCAGAATATGGACACATTATAAGGTTTCATATTATATTTGCTTACTTCAACGTATTTTGTAGCTTTGACGCGGAAATATTAAATTATGTTCTTAAAACTTTGAGCCATCCAAAAAACCCATAATGGCTTAAATTTGGTAAGTATGCTACCACTGTCATCTTTATCTTCTCAGCTCATTAACGTCCTACTACTAAGCACGGGCTTTCCCCCCACAAACCAAGGCGAGAGGGGGTTAGGTCTTACTCCACCACGCTGACCAAATGTGGTGGTGATTGTACTGTCCGCAAACTTTTTTTGTTATTTGAAATCTTTAAGCTAAATATAGCATTGTATATGCGAAAATTTCAAATTATAAGATGAAAAATAAGCAGTGTATCGTACCGGTTATTCAAAGGTCGTGAGATCGATTGGCACCTGGAGCACCGTGAACACGTTGATTTTTATAGTAAAAAAAATCATCTTATAGTTCTAATATTTACTCAATATTTATGCATATTTTATCGAAGAATTCTTGACTACCTGTATGTCGTGGAGGTAAGTATTCAGAACTCCGCTCCTGAGGTCGTGAGTTCGATGAGCCCCACGGGACAAATCTTTGCGTGCGTGAATATAAATTTTTGTTTTAGTCTGGCGGTTTTCTAAGTATTTTCTCTTGATTTTCCGTTATTTAGTATCCATAAAACAAGTTTTTAACAAACTTAAGTCTATATAATATATATAATATATAATAAAACGTATAATTATATTAAACGTATTACCTATTTAATCTTTTATTTCTAAAGATTGCCCGACCGGACTCAGAGACGTCCAACCATCAACCAGACTTGTGGTGGGGTTTTTACTTTAAAACATTTTAATGTTAATAGACATCTATTAAATATAACTGGTTTTGGTGTGTCGTTCACTCCATTGGTCAATTAAAAATCACTTTAAAATCATTATACATAATACCCACAAATCGATGAAAAATTCTATCGTAGATTGGTGATTTTATTAATCTTATACACACACAAATACACAATATCACGCCCGGATTTCAATATTAATCATACTAATAAGTATTGTGATGGGAACTGGCGTCTATTTAATTAAAAGGCTTGACTTTAACTTATAGTTGATTTTTAGTAAAATAAAATAATACTGGGAAAAAGGAATACTCCAGGGATTAGAGCGTCGAACCGCCTCAACTCATATTATGATGTAAAGTCCAATGACAATCAATTGTCTTTCAAGATATTATTTCTTTGGAACACCAAATTCGAATTCCCTATAAACATACCTGAATGATGTGGTAGGTGCATAGGGATCCTACCAAGGAGCCCAAGTCAACCTCACCTGCAAGTGGTGCGCTTGAAGATTAACGGATGAGGCTCTGGCAAACAAAACAGTTCCCGATAAGCGGTAATACGCTCGCCACCTATTACGTGGGATCAAAATTATAATTGGCGAAATGTGGGCATATACTATGCCTCTGCCTACCACTTCGGGGAAACAGGCGTGATTGTATTATATTTATTACTACGAAAATAGAGGTGCCTACGAAAACTTCAGTAATGTCACCCAAGATGTTAAATATGAAATAAACATAATTGACTTTAAAATAATAGCAAAGCGAGAGCGGGCGGGCCACTACTTTAATATAAAGTCCTCAGGTTAGAATAGAATGTTGTACCTCCGTCTACAAATCATGACTCAGATTTTGTGCAGTTATTCGATGTGGCTGTGTTGACTCATAAGCTATGAACCTAGACTCGATAAAGCTCATTTTATAGAATTCAGTTCTAGACGCAACATTGGCAGACTTATAAAACGGTGTATAAAGTAAGACGTTGTCCTAACCTGTTGCTATCTCTTACTTATGAAATCAGGCTAAAGGAGACGGCATCAAGTTTAGACAATGTCTAACTTTAAACGCAGTTTGTTAGAACGGTCGTAAGTGTCTTAAGTAAATTTTTATTTCAAAATAGATAGTGTTCGTAAATTGCTTCGATAATTCTGATTGAGTCTTCATATCATAATTATTAGTTTTTTTCTGTTATTACGATTTTATTTGTTTTCTTGTTTGTACTGGTTCATATTTTTGTCGTATTTAATTAGCAATAATAATCTAATAGTTCATCAGACGAATAATGCTTGTGCGTACGTGTGTTAATTTCAAGTAAAAAAAAATTATATACAGTTAGTTTAGACAGCGAAAGCAGACTTAAAGGATGAACATTGTTAAAAGACCGTGTATAAAAATGGACTGTAGTAAATGATTTGTATCTTGATAATAAATTTAAATCAATATTTTAGCGGATAGTACCCGACTTATAGTCATATTAATGTATTAAGTAGTTCTTAATGGAGTGGCAACATTTTCAACTTGTCTTCTAACGCTAAGGTGTAAGTGTGTATGTCGCTAAAAAGAGAACTTATGACCAAGTGTATGAATGCGATTTTTGACGCTATAATTAGTCGCTCATAAAAATATAAATAATTAAGCAACAGATATGTAATTAATTTATCTTGAAACATGCTAAGTTTGCTTACGTTTAGCTGAAAAATATATTTGTTGTTTGAAATTCAGCAAATTTATGGATCTCTCCTGATTCTCAATTTATTTTTGACTCTGTAAGTAGAAAATCAGATGGAGCCGATGGGAAGCCAGTGAATGCAGGTGGCAAAATTAATCAAGAGGAAACCAGTATGAAAGGCCGCATTGGATTCGACTGAATGTGGCTGAAAAGATGTGACGATGTTGATGGATGACAATATCCAATTGTGAATCAGCATTAATGTTGATTAGTGATGCAAGGCTTCTTTGTGATAGTTAAAATCACTCATTCTGCAATTAGTAATACAAAAGTGGTTTTATATAATCTTTGAAATTTGGCAAGTTGAAATCAGAGTTACACATTCACTTCCATAATCATTTATTATGAAGTAACGATTATATAATTTTTAATAAGTAATGATTATGATTTCTCATTGCCTCACAAATGTGACATAGTAATCTATAATAAAATAAAATGTATTATAACTATAAAATTCAAATATACTATTAATACGAATTGTTAATATAAAATTGCTTCAACTAACAATGTGAGCTAAAGTATGAAAACAGATCAGTACTGTATGTACAGTCGGAGAATTGTCAAGCGTAACACTTTGATGTGTGAACGCACCTTAGCTTGCATATAATAAGAATTTATTTTAAGCAATCAAGTTACACTAGTCACGAGGCTGGTTGTACATCGGTAGCCATTTTGTCAGACAATACTCAATACACAGCCGGATTGACGTATTTAAACAAACATTATTTTAATAATAAGCCATTAATACGATGTTAGCTTAAACATAGGCATTGTTAAATCAAAATGATGGTTTCTTTACATAATTAAGCGTAATAGTTTATTTTTCCTTATTATTACTTACTGTTATTGTACCACAATGAGACATGCTCCTCTCACAAACCAAGGTACGAGGGCTTCAGGTCAGAATCTACAAAGTGGACCCAGTACGGATTGGCAAAGGTATGTGTGGCGTCCTGCTATTGAAGTTTGTCAAACTGTCTAATAGGGTCTTTTCCTTCACTTCACTACTGCCACTTCTAATAGTGGTAAAAAGAACAAATGGCTTAACAGAACCACGGGAGACAGAAAGAAAAAGCCAAAATTAAATATAAGCCGATTGCGCCGTGTGAAGTATCCGAAGATCATTATTAAGTAATTCATACATACATTCATGCCTGTTTCCCCAAAATGGTAGGCAGAGGTATATTATACACCCAAACTTCGCCGATTACATATTGGTCCCACGTATTAGGTGGCGAGCCAATTGCCGCTTACCGGGCACTGTTATGTTCGCCAGAGCCTCGTCCGTTGATCGGCAGGTGCAGCACTTGCATATGAGGTTGGCTTGGGCTCCTTAGGACTTGGTAGAATCCATAGGGATTATTAATTAATAAAGGGTATATAGACACCCTATATTAATTAATTCCTTTAGTCAATTCTCTATTAAAAAATGTTAATATCTCCTTCCTATGCTTTTTTTGTGAATATAAAGTAACTATATGTAAAAATAATAATTTAAAAAAATTGTGCCAGACTAGTGCCATTGAAAACTAGTGCCACTAACTTGTGGCACTGCAACTCGTTGCCGTGGTATACACAATTTTGGCACAATCTTTTCTTTCTATATTACAATTGAAAATGGCTTAACGAACGGACTACCTCGCACTATTTCACACGTTACACTTGGAGATCTCTGTGCTATTAAAGTGATAAGTGCTACAATTTCACAGATCCATTTTAAACTGTTATAGCAAAGTTTCTGGCGACCCCAAATGGTATGAATTTAATTTTCAATACTTAAGCATTGGATTTTCTGAGATTAGCCAAAAATAATAGATATAGGGCTAATAATAATAGAGCACTACTTATTGCATATCTTACCCAAAATATTAGTGCACGCCTCTTTACTTTTGGCAGTAGTAATTTAACCCAGGGTGTACAGGGTTCCTACCATCATCTTTGGAGCCCAAGCCAACCTCACCTACAAGTGGTGCACCTGCCAATTAACCGACGAGGCTCTGGCAAATGAAGTTCCTGGTAAGCGGCAATAGGTTTGCCATCTATTTGTGGGACCAACAACGCAATTGGCGAAATGTGAGCATAGAATATGCTTCTGCCTATCCCTTCGGGGAAACAGGCGTGATTGTATGCATGTATGTAATTTAACCCTAAATACACATAGATATCGACAAACTCACAGTAATCGTAATGTAGTAATACTTTGTTCGTATACAGTTATCGCATAAACGACGAGTCTCGCATAGTTGCCTAACCGAAGTTACAGCATTAAGCGACCTCATTTCTGACGCAATGATGATTATACAGCCTCATCTACCTGCCTTGATAATAATACTCTTGTGAACGATCACCGAAGCCAAGAAGATCGCACATATCACTTTTAAGGATGGGTGTGCATAGTCTTGTTTGAATTATTCGCTAATGTCATAGTGTACGCAGAGTACCTATAGTACTTTTTTACTTTCTGATTTGTAGAAGATCATTTTTGGTGTACGACGGGTTATATTAATAGTTTAGTCGCAGAATGTCGTTTTCGCAAAACGTTCACCGTTCTAAAATCTAAAAGAGGCCAAATGTATTTTGTTTTTTTTATAAATAAACAAGCGAAAGCTTGGTCTGAATGCCCATATTTCGCCAATAGCAAATTAAGCTTTCCAAATAGGGCGTTATAACGGTTTTCAATTCAAATTGTCGGCAAAGCCTGATGACTATGGTCTTGCTAGTGTTTATAAGCTGCGCTGATCACTTTAGAGAAGGGATGCAGCATGCACCTTGTGATATAAAGAAAAATAAAAGGCACGATATCAAAAACAATGTTACTCAATCAAATACACTTGATATGCCAAAGATGCCCTTCTATTTGCGCTGGATATAAACAAAACTAACAGCGAATAATAAATAAAGGTCGAAATGTCAAAAACATGTTTTAATGAACACATCATTAAAAATTATAAAAAATAAATAAATGGTCTCAATCCAGTTGCGAAGGTCGTCGTGGTCAAGGTGACCTATGTTTTTCAAATTTACTAGCTAACGCATGTGGTTTTACTCGTAGAAACTAGTTCTATGTACCCACATTATAGTGGTCAAACATATCTAGTTAATATAAACTCATTATAGTAGGAAAGGTTATAGACAATAAGGCAATTTTAGGTATGGTTGGATTTTAGGCAAGCTAAAAATTATGCCTCGTCTATAATTCCCTTACGGGACTATATGACAAATTTTAGCTAACCCCAAATACCTACCCAAAAATGTCTGCCAGCTCTCGGATTATTAGCAATGAAATATGTCGCCAATCTTTGAAGGTCTTTAACTTTTACTTTTTGGTGCATTGGAATTTTTTTTGATATTATGGGTTCTAGTTTAAAAATATGGGACACCAATTTAACTCGTTTTGCCGACCGACTCTAAAAAGCCATTCGTTAACACTATTATTTTGGTAAATGGATATTAGAATTTGTAAATACGAGTCAGTAAGTAAGTAGTAAGTAGACCGTATTATATTTTATTGGAATTATTAAACATAAGTATCTATAGTAATTTTGCATGCGAGATATTTCGTAAGATAATAGATATGTTAATAGCTAACCTCAAAGTCACACAGAAGTCACAGTTATTTTATTTTGTTTGGAATAAATAAATGAGATAACTTAATACGAGTGCTAACGGCCGTACCAAACGTAAAAAAAACACCCAAGCTTTACTTTTCAGAAACATTGTACATGACTTTAAACGTCATATAAGTCATAATAGCTAAATATACCAAAATTTAATGTGATCTGTTTATCGATTTGAGATCTTGATTGGTAATAATAACAATGAAATGTGTTTGAAGCTAAAAATGTGTTTCAAAATAGTTGTAAGGTGAAGGGTGGGAATATCTGTTTCGGTGGGAAAAGGCATGACTTATACCCATATATGTTTGTGTTTGAAGCCTCCTTTTAGACTGTATATGCCTGTTGATATATTCTATGTTACGTTTTTATGGTATATGTAGATGTCGCTAAAGTTAGAGGAAAATTTACTTACAATACAATACTAATAATATGTCGCTTGGATTTCGGTTCTGATGATAATAAAACCGGTTGTGAGCACAGCAAAGATGGTTAAAGTCCACGGCCTTTTGTGAACAAACATGAAGTGGACCTTCGAGCAAGTATTTATTAAAAAAAATATCTGGTTTCCGGTTATAAAGTCAAAGTATGTTTTTATTAAGTTTGGCGCAAAAAAGTTCTTATTAACTTGAGAATTAAAGCACCTATTCACCGCAAGCACAAGAAGAGATTCGGGAAGAACTCAGAAGTGGGACTTCGCTATTTTCGTTGAAGTTGAAAAATAATATATGAAAATAAAAATAATTTAAAGTGCTTAGGCATAAGGTAAGCAAAATGAATGTTTGGGAAGGCGATCAGCGAAGTGGCACTGTGAGCTTCGAAGCTGGTGGATAGAAGAGTGTCAAGATATTTGAGAGAGCAAGCTATTGGGGAGGATTATCTGTCAGCAGTGGACTTATAGTGGCTGAAATGATGATAATTCCCTTGGATCTAAAATATTTCTATTAGCTCCTTTGGTATTCTAATCTAAGGGTCTAATGATGGCACATACAATAACTTGCCAAACAACCTGATAGCGATAGAAAGTGAGTATAACTGTTCCTGATGTTAATGAATATGGACACAATAAAACGATAATATTATAATTTATTTGCAGAATCTAAATGCAATAAAAAATATAACAAAACATCAAGTTGACTAAAAATATTAAATGTACATTTAAAATATAAAAAGTATTTACACTTTCTGCTGGTCAGCAACACAACTTTTATCATTGACCGAAATACCTATGTCATCACTAAAAATAGGGCTATTTTCAAAATGACTATAGAGTTAATGTATATTTAACAGCTACACTTAACATTTTATGTTAATTAAGTTATTTCTAAGTGTGTATTCGCAACTTCGGCCTTGGTGTTTATGTAAGTCTTTAGGCCAACATTGCGACAACTTTTAGTGACCCCTTCTTTAATAAGTACGGCTTTTAGCACCTTCGGGTATTGAAGTTAAGAGTTCACTAGATGTGTGGTTTACTAGCTAGTATTGGATAGGTGACAAGACGACTAGTGGCAAGCCCTCGCTTCTCTTCAATTGCTATTTTGCATCTTGGGTTTATTTTATTGAAGGTTCAATATCCCAAATTTTTTATAGTAAACAATATAACCTAGTTTATGTAGCATTTTATAAGTGAAAGAATTATCGAAATCCATCCTGTAGTTTTTGAGATTTTTTATAACTAACAGACATACGAAAATACCAATCAATTTTCTGTTTAATACTAGTATAGATTCAGTTTTATTTAAATTAACTTTATTATACATCCAATACCTTCTCCATTTAGCTCGGGCTTCTCACCCGCTCTCTGATTCAGAAGAGAAATCCCGTGCTCAGTAGATGGAAGATAAGGAGTTGACATGATATTTTACGGGTTTAGATTCGCACGTAAATTTTATTGTATGAATCCGAAAGTGTACAGAAATTGATTTTTAGGGATGGTTGTTTTAAATTTTGACCTTGTCTATAGAAGCAGATCTTAGTGTCCCCATGTCACTGTAAAATATTCGAATTAAATCCGTAAAGTGTGTTTTTTACATAATTATTAATTATGCATACATGCGACACGACAAACAAAAAACCGCAGACGACCTGTTAAACTAATGTTATAACGCAGTTCCAGATATACTAGATACTAGTGATTTACTTTATACTATGTTCCGGTTCCAAGAGTTCCGCAGATAATTATAGTGAGTTGCTTGGCTCAATTAAAAAAATACTTTACTGGTGACAGTGCGGCCTTGCACCAATTATAACCAAGCGTAAGCGTGGCGTTGGTTATACTGTCACATTAAACATAATATGACATATCATGTCATGAGCTGACTTGCCAATATTTATTGTGACCAAAGGGAAGGTTTTAGGGTCAGGTTGACCAAACATTTTGACATTTCACCTCTTGCAAGAAAACCTAACGAAAGCCTTCCTATAAACCTACGTACCTAAACAGACGTCTTTTGTCATTAAAAATAATTTCTAAAATATATGTAAATTATATTTATGATTATCTGGTTTACTTGTTGGCAACTTAAATCTAAGTACACTGCTAAGTCTTAACCTCAAAACCACATATGAGTCGTACACTTAAATGGTAAACGATTTGTCTTCATTCATTACATTATATACTTTGTGCTTAAGAACATTTCCGATTGGCATTGAAATTACATACGTTAATCGTCACCTGAAGGCATTGGTAAGATTACTAGATACATCACCCTTTAAGCCAGGCAGCACCACTATTTGACTTACTTTGACTAATGATCCTAAAACTTCTTTCTCGGTTTCGAGCTTCTTACTTGATCTTGCTCCAATTCTTCCTGACCTACTTTGCTTCATCTATCACCGTAAGTCGCCAGGTTTTATTAGGACGACCACGTTTCCGCCTTCTTTGTTGGTTTCAATCCATTCCCTGTTTAGTCGGGACATATTCGGAGCGTGTTGCCAATCCAGTTCCACTTACGGCGCATCACTACTTGGCACCGAAATATACCATTCTGTGGTATGTTATGTCACGAAAACGAAGCAAGGGATGAGAGCGGCCATTGCGTCATGATACAAATTAAAAAACCTTGACCACATACAGGAATGGTCAGTTCGTTTTCCTAAACATGTAACAACAAAGTTCTTCAAATCTCTATACTCACGGATGTTGCAGAATTCCGCTAACAGTTAGAGACAAATAATTATTTCCTGTACATAATGACGCTTCAATATCACCTTTTTCCGTTTACGTCGAAGTGGTGTTTAATTGATATATTATTATGAATGTTAGTAGTTGTCAGAAACTTTTAAGGAACTTTAATACATTACTGTAGTTGTAACGTAGGTTACACGCGTGTTATAATACCAGGTTTAAAAACTTTAATATGATGTACCCTATGCTGATTTCAAATGATTAGTATTTTTAATTTTTGATATATATCATGATATATGTATATGGAACTGACATCTTAGGAGACCAAGCCAATCTTACCTGCAAGTGGTGCACCTGCCGATCAACGGACGAGGCTCTGGCGAACATGAAAATATATAGGCCGGCAATAGGCTCTCCATCTATTACGTGGGACTGAAAATACAATTGGCGAAACGTGGGCGTATAATACCCTACCCTTTCGGGATAACAGGCGTTATTGTATGTAAGTATACGATATGTATTATTTTTATTTTGTATTTTAGGTGCGTTGGAAATCTGTAAATCTTATTATGGAGTAAATAAACTGCCTCGTTTGGAAATTAATATAAATTAAGATCTATATATCCTAGTTTCAATATACAAAAATAGATCTATAATATACAAAAATAGAGGAAATAGATCTCGAACTTTTCCAATTGAGTATTACGAGATATAGAAGAGTGCTGAAGAATCTTACTTACTCCTATAAACAATATGCAATTCCGTTTCTTTGTAGACGTTTGCGCGTGAACATTTTAAAGGAGTTATTTCATGCTCTCTTATTACTTAAATCTGCAAAGAAAATTAAAAGCAATTTAAAGACTTAATTTATGAACAGAAGATTTAAAATTGTAATACATGTTGTTTACATTTTTACGTATAGAAAAGACGTGTTAATACGTACATATTTTGTGTAGTATTGGTTGTGGTGGACCTATATTGTTGGTGGTAATGGCGAAATGTGGGTGTATAATATACCCATGCCAAGTTGGCGAGCCTATTGCCGCTTACCGGGAACTTTTATATTCGCCAGAGCCTCGTCCGTTGTTCGGTAGGTGCATTACTTGCAGCTGAGGTTGGCTTGGTCTCCTCAGATCTTGGTTGGTCACTAAACTCGTAATTGTTACCCACTTAATTTTAACAAACTTTTGCACAATTGTGCTATAATCTTTAGATTTTTTTGTGTGTGTAGGTGTACTAGATTAATATTTCCTTGACTTGTCTAGTCTTAAATCTGTTTTTTAAAACCATTTAAAAAAAGAGGTTCTTCTGTTACAATTTTTTTTGTTAGTCGATATGAACTTTGTCAGATTGAAATTATAAATAGCTGTTTATGAAGAAAAGTCGTGAAGATATTGTGAAATATATTTTTTTTGTCGTAGCTTTAAGTTAGGTAAAGTTAGTAGAGATACATAAGTTAAAAACATAATCCTATTGTTATTTACTGTTTATAAACATTTCAAATGATATCACAGACATGGAGAATCAAATTTTTGCTTTCACGAGCCTCCTCTTACGAAATAATGTGGGAAGAATTCAGGTCATGATAATTTTTGTAAGTATCTTATTATACTGAATTTGTTCTATTTTTAAGAGTTTATTATTGATACTATATGAAACTTGATGAAGCACCGAATAAGTCCCAATATCTCATAACTGACCAAATGATAGACTACATTCATTTCAACTGAGGCTTATAAATTTAAGCTTAGAAATTTAAGGCTGAGTAACTTGAATAAAATATAGCAAAAGTAGTTGAGTTTTTAGTGTAACCTCGAGTACCTACAGCAATCATTATGAACCTTGCAGGAATCGAACTGGCGACCTCCAGAACGCGAATCGAGGCCACGCTCCGTTACAGGTGCAATTATTTCACTTAATGTTTTAAGAAAATATTCTTATTTTGCCAGTTTGAGCTAGGATCACTTTGTTTTATATGTTACAACATCTCTTGGCTTAAGCTTGGCTTGGATCAATAGAAGCCTATTGTGCTAAAGATACATGTTAGACACGTTTACTGCATATTAGAGAAGCTTGAACTCCTTGCTAACTGGATGCTAGCAAGTGCTCAACCTTATGGCCTCAGACCTCTTTTCAAATCATAACATTAATCTCAAACTTTACATTTGGAAAACAAAACACGATAAACAAAATAGTTTGCTGCGATCATTTTCATTTTAAATAGCAATCAATAGAAGCAGAGCCTTAGGGCATATTTTACAATTGTCATTTTAAATTAACAGTTGAATAAACTCAACAACAATATAAGATTTCAGAAGCCTCAAGTTCATGCTAAGGAAGCTCAGTTTGACACTAGAATGATCCTTGAGGGTATTGAAACCAAATAACATCCTAATTTCAATAGAGAAGATGGTCGGTACGTACCACTAGGTTGGTTATCATATTTAGTAAAGTCTAAAGCTAAACCAGACAACTGTCTTCCATTATCCGGGTGTAATAAACGGATGTAAAAAATATTTAAACCCATATGTAAGTTTTATTTATTTTTGATGAAGAAATATTTTGATTTTTTGAACGTGTTTTAAAAATGTTTGTACAAAATAAGATATGACACTAACAAAACACTATATAACATGTGAATGTTATGTTCTAATACTAATATATTAGTTACATAAATATCATCACACGATGATAAAGATATGAATTTATTTCATTCATTCTTAGTAAACTCGTATTCATCGAATTTTAGAGATGTATATGAGATTCATTTCGAAATTCGATTAAAAATATAAATGCCAACATCACTTTAAATTCGTTTTGACAGCAATGAGTTCTCAATGCAATCAAGATGCCAAAAAACTTAACATTATCCTCGAATTAAAGTACTATAAAAATATTTTACTTATTTCCTTCAAATTCACTTCACTTACTAAAGGATATATTATTTTTTGCAAGCAACGGCTTTTCCAAATAGTCTGAGGAGACATGTATGTTTAAGCGGTTTTTATTTATTGTAATTAGTTTTATGATAGCTCATGTTACCTTGAGATCTAACGATGCTATAACCCCAATTAAAAGTCATTGTCATATCCAAGCATAGTCCTGGCTGCCCTAGACTTAAGCCCAACAAGAGCCTGGGGTCTACTATCAGATTTTGGCTGAATTTCAGTTAAAACATCGAGGGACTTCTGTCTGACCTCCAGAACCCAAAGGAAAACACTATAGTTAAACCAACTGACAGCATATTTTTGAAGGCACTGACATGCTAACAAAGGCCTTCACTAAAATAAAACCAGCTCTTTTCTATTTTTTGCCGGAACAACGAGGTATTTTGGCATAACAGTATCAAGGTATTTGGCATTATCAAAATCGTATAAGTGTCATTTAAGGTGCAAACGATCTTTTTATAATTACATTTAAAAAAGGATTACCGAGACATTTTGATTCCCAAAATGGTAATCTGTTCGCATAATGTCAAGGTATTCATATATTAATATCGGAAGAAGGAAAATAGTTGTTTTTTGAAAGATTCAATACAGGGATGAGTCAACAAAGCCCGCGCTGTTTGAGGGCTATATAATTTTTTTTAGTTTTTTTTCTGAGCATCGGTTGGTTGACGACCGCATTCATACATTAATCGCCTTACTAAGCTTGTATACGCTTTGTTGATTTTTCAATATAAAAGCACATCTAACATACATATGTTAGATGTGCTTTTATATGAAATGACATGAATTGTTTAATCCACATGGATTAAACAATTCATATTTTACTATGATAGATCTTCATACTATCAATTGTCATGTGATTTTATAATTCCAATGACTGCAGAACTCATTTTTTGCAGACTTATTAATAATAATAATAAATATTTCTGACACTTATTGAATCTTATATCTTATATTATTGAATCCTTAATACTTACTGTGTTTATAATTGAGTATAACTATTGTAAGCAAATATATAGTAAGGATCAAACTTACTAAACTAGCTTGCTTTTTAAAGAAAAAGACCGAGAATGTACTACAAAAATAATCAGCGATGATATGGCGCCAGCGCGCGAAAAGAAACATCGCGGCAGTATTTTATTTTCCAAAACCAGTGTAAATTCGAGTTTGTGTGCATATAGTGGATTTTAAAACATTACTTCCTTGGCATCGTGCACAAGTGAAGGAAAGTGGCATACTGCAGTGAATGTGATTTACCGTGTTAACTCCAAAACTTCATAAATTCTCTAGTAAAGTCTCCATTGACTTGACTGGACTCGACTATGACGGACTTTAATTGACTTTGACTGTGTCTAAAAGACAAAAACGCTGCATTAATGCAAATAACTTGATTTATTTAATTATGACACTGGCAAACACTGCATACAGTGAGTGAGTCCATTTATAAAAAAAAACAATCAGCTACTTCTCCAGCCGACTGTACTATATTGGGACCAGCTCAAAACGGTGTATAAACAGCTGTGACACCAATTATCATTTTAGTACATTTTCTTATTAACGAACACAATTCTTCTTTGGACGTTTTCAAGTAGGCACTATGTAATAACTTATAAAATAAATGATTTTTGATTGATTTATTAATTGAATTAATATTATATTTAACTACCCTGTATACTTTCTTTGCTGATATCTACAAGCAGGCATAGAAATATGAAAAATTAAAACGTTATATATAAACAGCGACAAAAATAACTATTTGTCTCTGGGTATAACAAAATTAAACAACAAATTAGTTATAAATTATTGTATTAAACGTGAAAGATTAAATGTTTGTTGCTTAATCACGCTGCAACGGCTTCATGTAACAGATTAAAGTGGAATTAGGAACGCAAGTGACTGATTGCCTGGATAACCTGAATACATAGAATACTTGTAAGTATTGCGGGAAAAATATACTGTAACAGTACAAAGAAAAAAAAACTGATTTACCATGAAATAACACGTTATTCACAAAATAAGATTTCACGCAGCCGAAGCATCTTTAGAAATATAAGGATTGAGTTAGCCCCACTACTTCCAGGTGTTCAGTTTTGCGTTAAAAGTTTTCAATGCTCAATATCTTTATTGCTCTCCACAAACAGTTACAATAGGATGTTTATATATATTACAGTTCGTTGTGGACCCTGTCGGGCACGGCAAGTAGTAGCTTGTCTCAAATACCTACACAAGAATGTCTCTCTCATCTCTCGAACTATTAGTAACGCGTAGCTACCATGCTATTTACTTTCATCGAATTTCTCTCAGTCACATCGAGTGATCGAACTATCAGTTAGCTATTTTAAAAAAATATATATTATTATATTTTATAAAAAGTCTAGCGACCGGACACAAATCTAATCTGTAAAATGTTGGTCAAGACATTTTTTCAACGAATTATGAAACAATATCTCATTATAATACGCCGGCATTGGTAAGTGTACATTTCACAGTTAGCGAATACAATAATTCGCTACTCGCATTACGAAAACCGGACAAATGGAGTACGGAAAAAAATTAAACCCCCGCTTATTGCAGTTAGTCACCGTCTGGCAGTCAGAAATGGCGACCGCGTAGAGCAGAGAGTATAAAGTTTTTAAGTGTTCGGATCTCTTTTCAATTTTCGCGCTTTAAAGTGTTTGTTCAGATATCTGTGCGATTCAAAATGCATTCCCGTACCATTTCACGCATGATAGATTATGTCCGATCTAACAGAAAAATTAGTAAGTACATAAGTTTCATTAAATTGTAATTCTTAAGTTTTACGTAATACGCTGTGTTGCTAATGTGGCCTTTTAAGGTCTATTAAAGTTTTGTTTCATGTTGCAAAATTTTTCGTACCTTTCATATGGTAATTTTATGTTAATAGAAAAGGAACGGAGCTTCACAGAGTTCCAAGAAGCTTAAGGTCGACTTGGTAATAAACTAGCGAACTGTGTGTAAAGAAAACTCGTAATTTTTTAATTGAAGAGCAAAATTGGCAAACTTTTAATTGCTCAAGGACTTAAAGTTGCGTTTTCTTTCGTTCACTGTCGAAATTAGGTGCCTGCGCTATTATTTTTACTTATGAAATTAATTCCTAAACATATATAAATAAACACAAGGGAGTTATATTTAATTATTAGGTATTGAAATATCTAAGAACCAACCTTATTTAGCTACTCAATGTTGAATTAAATTTCAAAAAAGTTTACCGAGTTCGTTCGATATTATTGTAAAATAATTCAACGTATGTTTGAAGAATATAGCTGTTCGTTATCTATATTTAAATTAAAATCAAGATGATAATATGACATTTAATTCTAAAATCACATCAGTAGCGTTAGTGCAGAACACTATTCAATTCTTTGTGTTAGTGCCGTTTCAACTGCATTATTAAAACTAATTTTGTACTGCAAATACTTTAATTTCTATCGGATACAAAGCAATCTCTCACCATGAGAATACTGCCATCTTACATATTGCCATCAGCATAGGATCCGACGTCAAAATATAAACGATTTTTTAACAATAGTTTTACTATGATTCTTTATTTCTTAATACTGTTAAAAATGTATAAATACTTGCTTGGCTAAGACCCTGTTTTATGAAAGTTACAAGAACAATCTACAGTTGCAAAAAACAAACTAGGCTACAAGTTTTCATAATGTAATCTGTTAATTTTAATTATAGGTTTTGTTCTATTACTGTAACATTGTAACAGGCCAGGACAACCTATTTATTTTCAGCATATAATAAATACATCTTTACGTAGCGTTCACCTTTGCCCTTGTTTTATATACAATGTGTTATAATGTTATTCATATGCAATAAAGATTATATATAGACTTTAACTCACTAATTGTTTAGCTCCAAGATTAGTATCATAAAGAACTAAAGAACGGAAAAAATACTTATTATAATTATGTATTTTTTGTGAATACATAATGAACATATGATATAGGAAACACCCAGACCAAAACAAAAATTTATATTCATGCACACAAAGATTTGTTCTTGGTGGGAATCGAACCCACGACATCAGGAGCGGAGTGCAGGTATACTGACCTCCACGCCATATCGGTCGTCAAGATACAAGAGTCAAAATTAAATACTAATCTAATTTAAATCCATTTCAAATTTCATAAAATTATTTTCGCTTTATATTTATATATTAATTCAACTTTTAATTCAACAAGGCTGCAAGATGACCCAAAAAATATTCTTGAATTATTGATATTATTAAAATGACGTCACTATGTATTTTTTTAAATAGGATAAACTAAGCTAATTGCATATAATTATTGTCTTTGTTTTAAGATAATATAACATGCCATTATGCTTGTTAAGTCTCTCACAATTAGTTTTAATGATAATAATCTTGTGACTATTGTTAAGACAAGTTTGTGTATATACATACTAATATTAAAAATTTTAATGTAATTTTGTGAGTCTCTTCTTTCGTGTCTCATTCTGGCTGGACCGAATATGATAAAAAAATTCCACCATTGGTCTATCGTAATATTTGTTATTTTTCAAAGAACTTTTAGCTCTGCGAGGATAACTTTAAAAGAAGCTATGCTCTTGTGAGTTTCCTTCCAACTGAACTGGCACTTAGATTCACTTACACTTAAATATTTTTGTTTTTAAATTGTTTTGTTGCATGTAAATGAATCTAAGCTTCGTGAATTTAGTGTAATAATATTTTGATTGTTTTTTTATATTTAAAATTGACGTTTTCAAGTACTATGTAAAAGAATTTGAAATAAATGATTTTTGATTAATTGATTGAATAGGTGGTCGGAATCGATCGATCGATTTAATTTAAGGAAAGTTCGCAGACTATTGGTGTTGATAACGATTGTGTTGTATTTTATATTGTGCTCGCTCGTAGTTCGGCAGGCACATGAAGCTTACTATCGGCTTCTATGTGTCAGCATCGTTAAGCCAAGTTAAAGATCTTTTTCGACGGCTTGTATAAAAATATAACAGTAAGACGCCACACATTTATTGCCTTTGCCCATACGCAGTAACTTCACTTGATTAAGAATGTTCTGAATCTCTCCGATTTTGGTTAGTAAAACAGTGGGAGATTAGACAGATGATGACAAAGAATTAAAGGCCAATCTCATCATTAACGTTTAACGTAACCGTATGCCTTGTAATAAGAGTGTAAGCCCGTCAATACAAAGAAATCTTTTGATAAAAACATATGCCTTGATAAAGACATAAACGCGAAATATTTTAAGGATATATAAATATTGTTACTCTTTCATATAGAAAGTACTTTCTAAAACTACATCTACTTATGAAAAGTACTTACTAAAAGAACTTTTTATGAAGATAGATGATGTACTGGATGAACATGTATGAAACGATTTGACGCATATCTACTTTTCGGGAAATGCGTGAAGAAGAAATCCGTTTGCTTTGATTGTTAAAAGCTTCTTATGGTTTGTGAAAATATCTGAATATCTACTCAAAATTAAATAAATTAGTAGACACTAAAACTCAGCGAATATTAGTAGATACCATAAGTATACGAATGGTAGTTTCGAATTAAAACCTCATTGTTTCAAAGTTGTGATAAGAAAAATTAAAAATGTAATAACCATAGACCAATTTCAATGAACTCAAATCGTAACTCTAAGAATTGATTAATAGGTATTTATTAATCGATTCTTGTAGTTACGATCGGAATTTAGTTTATACTTAAAGGCAAATCACTAACAGCTGTAATTAGTTAACGATAGGTTGTTATACTCATTAGTTTATTAACTCATGATATTTACAGTAATATCTTTTTTTCCGTAAATTTATTTTTAATAGCGAGGTTTGAGTAATTTACACGTGGAGCAGAATAAAGTAAAGCAATTTAAAAAATAGATTTCTGTGTTTTATATTATTGTGTTATATATAAAATTTAATTAGTTAATTTTAGGTTATTTTTAATAATTTATAATTATTTTAAGGAACTACAAGATCAATTAGATATTGCAAAATCAATTTTACGAGTATGTCATACAATAAAGAGACCCAAAATCGCATTGGCCTAAACTTTACTGAAATATTTTGTAATATTTACAAGCAGTGTAGTAAAATTTTTGTCACTTATATATTACAAAGTTTTAAACCATTATGTTTATTTTGAACATATTAACACGTGACGTCCACAATATAAAAGAGTTTCAACATTTATACTCGCTGATGGTTCGTGCGTGATACGAGTCATAGTTCGTGACTGTCATAATGTTATGTGACGTTCGACCGTTTGATGTTGACCAATGTTATTATAACCAAGTCGAGATTCCTTAGAAGCGATGACTAGTTGTAATACTTCAAGTCAATTAAGTAATGATTTACATAGCATTACATTTTATTTATGATAGCTACGACTCTTCAAACGTCTGATAAGATTCTTATCTCTAACATTTTTCAATTGCCGAATAGAAATTTCCTAAAAAATAAAGTAGGTTTAAGATAACCGAGTGTAAAATACATACATACATAATATAAAGCCTGTTTCCCGGGCAGGGGTATATTATACGCCCACATGTCGCCAGTTATATGGTTGCTCCCACGTATTAGGTGGCGAGCCTATTGCCGCCTACCGATAACAGTTGAAGCTGTCCAAATTAACTTAAAGCACTCTATTAACGTTAAGTTTCATAACGACCAAATGTAAATTGTGATAAGTTTTTCTAGTATACAGAACTCATATGTGTGAATTCAACATTAATAAAAATGGTCAATGATAAATATTTTTGAAAACTAGTTTTTCATTTATTAAATCAAGTGCATATGCATACATAGCTTATCTTTTTAATTCATTCATATAATACGGAGCTCTTTTCTTTCCTACTTAATTATGCAATTTCTAATGTAGGTACTTGTGTAATTAATTACATAAGTACATAGTTAGAACATTTCGCAACTTTTTTGTAGTAATTATAAATGAATGACTTCAGTATAAATAGTTAACGTAAATTAATTTTAATGTTTCATAATGTTATTTAATTTAATAAATGCTTGTAGCTCGATGCTAATCCTTAGAAAACACTAAAGATCTCAGCTTGTAATATGGTAACCTATTCATATCTAAGTACGAGTACCTATATTTAATCTCTTACATAGTAATTCAAGTTCAGAAAGTAATTACCAAATATAAATATTAAGTATTATTAAAGTTGTAATTAGGTAATTACAACTATAATAATACTTAATATTCATATCCTTAATACTTAATATCACACTCTGTTTAGGTAACAGAGTGTTTTATATGCACATAAGGGAAACAAGACACTAAGACTTTTATCTAAAAATAGGTAAAATTTCACATTTCACTTAGATTATATTGTTATGGACAGTTTGTTTTAAAGAGGTAAAAAAAATAATTTAAGCCTTTTTAGGAAGCAGATCATAACCGCCATTTTGTATAATTTATAGAACGTTTTTTAAAAATATTTTTTAATCTAATAGGGAGGTGCCGATATGAGATGAAGTATACATTTCTGCTGCTATAGATATTTTAAGAAATATTATTAAATATATGAATCTAATATTAAATATTATTTTAAGAAATATTTAGTAAAAATCTTCTCCTATAAAATAATTAAAATCTCGTTAACATCTTCATCTTGAAAAGGCTTGATATTTTTTATTTAATTTACTAAAAAAATGTCAACAACAAAAGTTATTCCTAAAGTAAAGACACGAAAACTTAAGTTAAATTAGCTTCAAATATATACACAGCATCACAATTGTATTCGAAGGTCATGGATTAGTAAACAGCGTGACTAGCGTCATACGAAAATGATTTATCTAAACTTTATACAGAGGTTTGTTAACCGTAATTTATCCGATTTTGCATGTAGTGTGAGTGTTATATTTATAACCGACGAAAAAAGAGGTGTTTTTAACATTTTGTTTATTAAGAGATAGAGTTACCGAATCAAATGGTTAAAATTAAAATTGGTAACACCTTACTAAGTTAATATATTATGTGTGTCCGTGACATCGTGGCTACCGATAGCCGGAGTTGATTTTGATTTATATTTTGTTGTTATGAAGCACTTGAACAAGTTTTTCCCTTAAGAACTTAAGGTAACAACGACACAATGTGGAGATGACGCGGCGTAAACGCAGCAATCTCGCAGCAATTTATTAATCGTCGTTAAGGCCTATCAAGCTGGTCGATTACAAATTTATTCGATAAACCATTCAGTGTAAGTAAACAGTAAACCATTTATAGTCTAATGCCCGAACAAAGTGTACACGTGTCACTTTAATGAGGCTGCGCAGGAGCATGCATAGTGGAAAATAATTACCGCGCGCTGGTCGCGGGTGCGTTGCGATATCGCAGCGATATAGTAGCGTTCACGCCGTGATCGTACCGCGCTAGAAAGTCGCCTTTAGAATCGCTATTCTGTAAAGGTTCTATGTAATTAATTCTCTTTTACAATGAAACAAAGGTCTAAGTCTGGTTTTATAGTGATGCTTTCAGCGGAGCGGTCAGTACGCGTCGCTGGCCTAGAGCTTTGCATCTCTTGGAGCGTTACATAATTTAACCAACAGTTTTACACAGCATACGGGCCGCGCTTACTTACGTGCGGGCGGAAAGCGTCACTGTACAACCACACTCACTAGCAAACAACACGATCACATTTCCACTTTTACACTTTTCTAAGGACAATTGACATAAACGATTTAATTCAAGAGAGTAGTTTTGATCCAATACGGTTACAGTATTGATAAACACTTTGGATTTAAATGTACACAGCGCATTGTCCAGAGTGGGATACAAGGTGTTCTTATTTGTTCGCCGATTTTTTAATCTCCACAGAATTATTATTCATCGGATATTTGAATCAACATACAAATTGAAAATACGTTGTCATCTGGTGGGTTTATTATAACTTACACGGCAGTTATCTTTTATCCAACGAATGAAAAATGTGCCCTATATTAACAGTTTACATTAAAATTAAAATCAAACACGTGCCCGAACACGTTTACTTCGATCACTGATTCCTTGACGTCACCATTAAGTAAATAAATGGCGGTTCTTCGAAGACATCTTTTGACTAAACAATGACGTCATAATCGAACATAACTTCGAGATAAAAATAAATTTTGAATTTTATATTTCCTTAATTATTTAAAATTTTTAAAAATACATACAACTACAAACTACATAAGTGTTAAAATTATATTATTATATAATTTTTTACCACTTTGATATAGAATCACTCGATTAGAGCTTTTAATATGTTCTGTAATTTGCATTTATTATTTCATCATTATGCAGCGTTTTGTCTTAAAAGTCCGTCATAGTCCTGACCCAGTAAAATCGTGGATACTTTACTACCGGCTTTTATAAAGAGTATTTATACATATCAAAACAGTAAAAAAAATAGTTTTTCGCATATTCGCCTACATTTCAGAGGTTTTTTATGCAATTTTGGTAATAAAGTATTAGTCATTGGATTAATAATTATGTATGTTTGTTCCAGGGTTCGTGCTGGCGACTGCCGTGGTCCTGCTGCTGCTGGGCATAGTGTGTGCCATATTCTTCAGCACGTGGGTCAAACTGCTCGTAGACCATGTAAGTAACACTATATATCATACTAACTGGTGCCAGCAGCTTTACACAATATCTTTATAAGTTGAAAGTAAAAATGTTTTTTTTTATACTAAATTATACACTAAATTAAAACTAAGTTTACAAATTGCCTAAATATTCGCATTCTACATCGTTTTCAGTGGTACCCAAACTAAGCAAAGCTTGTATATTGGGAAACAAATTTCCTTTGGATTACAAAGTTTTATTTGTAATTATGAGATTAAAAAATATGGCACTTTTGTAAAGAAACAAGAATGAATTGCAAGAGCATATGTGTGTATATGTACAAGTGTATTTGTATGCGCTCGTATGGTATCTATCGGTTTGGGATTAAAGCCTCCGTTTGATCGTAGTCAAGTAAAGACAAAATCTTCACTATCGTTAATCTCGGCTCTTTCACTGAGATATGTCTAGGACACCGTCCAGCTCTTTGTGACAGCGTTGTAAACCAAGACATGACAGTAACGAGGGTTTTTTTTTTCAAAACTGGCAGTTATAGCATGTGTTGGGGCTTTATATATTGGAGGGCGTGAAACGACATTAATGCAGGCCTTCATGAGTTGATACGCTTGTTATCGTGCTTATCTGAACTGCATCGACTGCTTACCACTAGGCAGGATGTAGTCATTATAACTAGTCACAGTAAAATTAACAAAAAAAAAAATTCTGATGTATAAACTATTTTACAGTAAATTTTCATTAAAATCCATTCTGTTGTTTTTGCGTGAAAAAATAACAAACACCTCGCTATTAACGAGAAAGTTCAAGTAGTAATATTAGCAAAAATATAGAGGAAAAATTAAGATCACGCGGGCGAAGTCGTACTCTGAAACTAGTTGCTATATAATTTCCTAAAGTGTGCCTTTTGTCTCTTATATTTATTCTAATGCCCAGCCGGCCTTACAAGTATTTGATTTTGATACTTTGAAACTTTAACTAGAACAACAGTAGAGTTAAAAAAATACAAATATAGTCAGTACCTCCACTACCGCTGCCTAAGTTTTCGGATAATGAATTTTTTGTTTTATATAGATATTTTAAAAAAAAGCCTATATAATCTTAACTTTCTCTTACTATGGATTATATTGACCTCCATTTACTTCCTTTCAATGCATATAAGTAAACTTCATCACAAAGAAATATCAATAAGTGTTACTCCAAATATTTCATTTATTGTAATATCATCTTTGAAAAACCACAAATTGTAACGATGCTTATTATGAACTTTTCTAGCCACATACTTAGAAGATTTTGTACGACAGACATTTGATAAAGGATAAACATATATAAATACACCCAAAGCAAGACAAAATGCGAATGATTTTCTGTGAAATTGGCTTTTTGCGAAATTGGTATTAGTGCGAAAGCGAATATTGGCGTAACTTTATGCATAAGTGTAACGGCGAATTTTGAAATTGTGCGAAAATTACAAAATAATAATTTCTGCTTTTGCGAAGCTGACGTTCTGAATCTGAATCTATATGTTGCATCAAAACGGAATATATTTGTGGTTTTTCATGATATTCATTTTATAATATTTTTTAACTGTTCAGATTTCACATTGGAGTATAATATGATATTTACAGAAATAAAGTGTAGGGTAGGTAATCCCTAAGTGTAGGGCTTGTACCTAAAGTGTAGGGAGGATTCTTCATAAACTTTAGAAATTCAATTTTTTTACGCCCTAATTCTCTAGGTAGTTATAATTGTAATAATGTTTCGGTATCGGTACCGCACTCTTCTTCTTCTTATAAATAATGGCTTCGTGCGGCTTGCACATTTAGCCAGTGTCAAGTTAGAGATATATTAATATCATATAAATTATAGTAAATGAGAATGAGTGGTGATAAAGATGATAAATGGTAAATGAGATCCCCTCCCCCTAAGCCCCTTGGTTCCTCAGTAAAGATACGGGACTATACTGAGATCTCACATGAACTTCCTGAGAGAATTTGAAAAGTTATGTTGCACTGTTTTATTTCATTTACCAACACTCATGTACGTTCACAAACACTTAACGGTTAATAATCCACCGTTATTAAACATTAATGTTGGAAATATCACAAATTTCAGAAAATAAAACAAAACTGCAGACATGACGCTTCACTTTCCCGCCAAGAAGTCCTACCGCACTCATTACACCGTAGTCCTTTGATGATCATTGGAGTGACGTTTTGCATCAATCATGTGATGTGACTTTTTTGACAAACCAAAATTGCTCCGTTGCCGTTTGATACACAATAATGTATTTTTGATTAGCCAGATATTTTCTCAACAAACTGTTCCCATAAAAGTTAACTCGAATAATGTTTATGTACGGATCACAATGGGTGTGCGGAGTTATGAAATACCGTGAGACGGGCGCCACCTTGACACCTTTGCTATAATTGACCGAATCGCAGTTAAATAGACTGTGAGACAGTTGCTTATAGACAATAAGCCGATAAACTTAATAAACTGTTTTTATGTTTAGAACTGTCATGTGACTGGTAGCCCAATTAAGTCTTTAAACGCCAAGTAACCGACAAACAATAGATTTTCTATCGGATCTGATACTTCTGGCGTTTCACGTTTTAAAGAAGACTGAGGGTCTCCTTAAATATGTCTGAACAGGAGATAATTTGCAAGTAAAATTAATGTTTGATATGGACTGGCATAGTGTAGGACGCCCTCAAGCTAGGTGGAGCGATGACATACGTAAAAGCTGGCTGGCATTGGTTGTAGACGAAAAGCTGATAATCGAACTCAGTGGCGTACTATTGGTGAGGCCTATGTCCAGCAGTGAACGACTGTAGGCGGAGGATGGTGATGGTGGACTATGTCTGTCAAATATGCGCTGTTAGGATCTAATTGGCACATTGAATAGATTAGGACATGTATACACATACATACATGCATAATGTCACGCCTCTTTCTCGTAGGGGAAGGCAGAGATCACATCTATCCACTAGTTACGATCTTGGCACACACTTTTAGCTTCATTTACACTCATTAACCTTGTACATGACCGTCAGCTTAGGATATTTTTGACCTACCCTTTCTCCAAAATTTTCTGGATTTGGTCATGGAAGGTCTTACGTGGTATTTTATGACCGTGTGATGATCACTGTGCACTGTAGATGAAACGAACCGAACGAACCATATTAACACTTCACGAAATCCTATTCCCTTCATCATCACAGCCCATTAACGGCCCACTACTGAGCACGAGCCTCCTCTCACTTATCAACGTGAGGGTATTGGGTCATACTCTACCACGCTGACCCAGTGCGGATTGGCAGAGGCAGGTGTATGGCGTCCTGCTGTTAGAATTTTTCAAGCCGCCCATTAGGCCTCTAACATGGCTTAACGGCTACCACATTTAGTGATAACCGGGACCAATGGCTTAACGTGCCTTCCGAAGCACGGAAGCGCTCGATATCAAATGCCACACAAACGGTCACCCATCCAAGAACTGACCTCTGTAAACTCTGCTGTACTTTGGTGATCGTTTCCGAACACCGAGCACCGCAGAGCTACGAGCGCTTCTATTCCCTTAGTCGTCTCTAAAGCACCCTCGAGTAAGACATGAGGTGGTAGAAGTCTTTGGAGTTGTCGCTACCACACAGCATTAGTTAGTTTAGATATCATTCATAAAGCACGTGCCATTACTAGACTAAGTTCGCGGAAATGATGACCAAAATCGTGATCCACGCCACAAAACAAAACACGCGCCGATCAGAAGGCTAGCGCACTTAATCTTGACACTAATTTCGTGGGATCTCCATTGTAACTAAAAAACAACACTGTGTTCTTGAAAAGTGTCTTTAATGACATTTAAATTATTTTATTAGTTCTAAATTGAGTCGTCATATTGAAGCGCTAATCGCTAGATGGTTTTTAAACGATCAATAAATTTAAGAAACGACAAATGTCCCTTAAGTTGAAATCCGCGCTTCTTCAAGAAATCTTGACAATGATACAATCGACACTTTCATATTTCATTTCATTTTCAAGAAGCCTTTGTATCTTATTTTATTATATGCTTTTATTTCAAATCTGATTTCACTACCTCTTTGCAGATCTAGGCGTAATCCTGAAAACAATCCAAAAGCATGAAATAATTTTTCAATGTTTTACTTTACTCAGTCGAATCGCTGCAAACAATCCGTTATAATTAAATATACAGTTTTAAAGTAAAGAAACCATCGTGTTTAAGCCATACACGTGTAATCGTGCCACTAACATTCAATTCGTTTAGAATGTGCCCTCGAAACCCGCTCGCTCACTGCTTAGCCAATACCATTGCAAAACTGCGGTTAGTAACTCCAATACCGCAATACTGCAGTCAATAGACTACGGCTAACTGGAAGATGGTTAATGGGTTATTGTTAAATGTGTTACTAATCTTTACTGAATAGCAACGTGAACACACATCACAACACACGGGCGTAAAGATAATTGTAAACTAAATACTTACTTGCTAAATATTTTTGACACATTTTCAACCCAGCTCTTTGTGCGTGTAGTGTTTTATACACTTTGTATAATGTTCTTTTCTATTGAAAGTGGCGCACGTAGATCAAAATTAGTCCGTTATTTATTATTCTAATAAGCAAGTATTTGTATGTGCAATCCTTAATAAACTTTCATCACCATCATCATCATCTTGCTCGAAAAAGGTCTATTGGGCTCAAGCTCAAGCCTTCTCTCATAAACCAACTGTGGTTTACGGTTTCGGAGACTTTAACTTCGCCCAATCATAATGCAATAAAGACTTATGAATATTTTGCTTCCTTTCTTATAATAATGTCTATGATACTCGATGATTAAATAGATAATAATTAAATCATTGATGTAGGTGAAGAAATCAGTTATAGGAGTAAAAATATAGTGGAGGTCTGGTGGCTTTTCGAAATCACAAAATGCCCTCAGACTCAACGCAGAAATTTCAATGACGGTACGTATAGTTGATGGTGAAGTCAAACTATATTGATCGAGAATATACTAGACTATATATATGATCACACAAATGCAAATCTGTAAAGTGGCACAAAAAATTGAATTCTCTACATCTTGAAAAACATTTCAGTCCATCCATGAAGCAGGTATTACAAGAATACATATTTGTTCTGCGTAACAACTCATATATTTATATTTGATAATTGTCAAAATTGACAAGTTATTTAATGGATCATATATATGATGACAAAGTTTATCATGAACCTCCCAGAGGTTGTGTTTGGTTTACCCGTAATTTGAATGTAACTAAAAGTTTACTTTTGCTCAAACTTTCGGTTGCTAAGTATACACAATATGTTTGAGCAATATCCATAAATATGCGGTAAAGTTTTCGATCAGATATATAATTTCTTCTAGATGCCGATTTGCAAAATTTATTTGACCCGCTTACTATCAGTTATATAATTTTATTGATGTTGAAGTAACAAATCGAGCGCAGTACGGACGCAACGCAATTTTAACTGACCGTATAGTTATTATGTCGGTCAAGGCGAACGATTGTAACATCAGATACGTTACACACATACTGCAAAGATTGATCAATCACTAACTTGAATGGGTAACTGTACGCACTGTTCGCTATGCACCAAAAATATGTGTAGGGTTTGCGTTATGCCAATCAATATCTTGTAATAAACGATAAAGATCGTCATATTTATAAAAGTTTTTTTGGTTGCCACATGTCAAGCGTAAATCTTTGAAGTTATGACACACCTTAATGTCATTAGACTTAATTTGGAACTGAACTGCTCTATATCATATTCATAGAGTTCTTATTAACAGTTAGTTAGGATCAATTATTTAATCTCCAGACTCAAACTTAAAAAAATATATTTTAAAAACTATTGTTATTTTTTAAAAATTATATGTAAGTTCCAATAGAGTCGTCAATGGTAAAATACCCTTATTTGGCTAGGAAAGAAAAGATAAAAGTCGTTTCGGGTGTATAGGGCTCCTACCAATATCCCAGGAGTGAAGCCAACCTCACCTGCACCCACATCTGCCGATCAACGGACGAGGCTTTAGCGAATACAAAAGCTTCCGGTAAGCAGCAATAGGCTCGTCACCCATTGCGCAGGACCAACAGCATAGTTGGCGAAATGTAGGCATATAACACGCCTCCGCCTACTCCTTCAGGAAAAAAGGCGTGACTGTATGTATGTATTTGTTTCGCATATGACGCTGTTGATTACAATATGAGGTATGGGAATATCTTGCAAATGTGTTGTTGGTAAAAAAGTTCTTACTAATATTTAAATCGCGAAAGTAAAAATAAGTTTTTCGCTTATAAAACGCAGAATTATGATGATTTTTGATATACGGATAGATAAGGTCTTTGAAAGGCATTCAAACTACTTATCACGCAATTACGCTGGAACCCTATAATATATTCTATATAATGATTGTTTTTTGGACATAAAATTATATCGTTGTAAATGTTCAGAATCATAACCACTTGTTTGTGACATATGTAGATAATCTTGAATATTTCTGAGGATATGTAAACTTAATGGTACAAGTGTGTAATTAGATGTTACGACACAGACACATGATTGTATTTCGTGATATGCTATTTTATATGTTACTAGTCACAAAAATCTAAAATTCTGTATTTTTAAGGTGACTATGTATCTAAAGCCGCTCACGATTAACTAATACAGAGAGATGATACATAATGGCGGAGCCTATAATTTGTTGAAATTTATTCACAGTTATAAAAAGATGCTTTATTTTCTGATATAAATTTAACCTTACAAAAATCAAAGTACATTTTGAACTCCGCAGTAATAGGTGGGCGGAAATGATCTCCGAAGTAAATATAAATTCTGACTTCTGTGAATTTTGAATAATAGAATTAGAAGAATTAATAGAAGTCCTAGAATGAGTGACCGTTTGTTCAGCGTTAAATATGTAGCGCTTCCGTAGGCACGTTAAGCTATGGATCCCGGTTATTACTATAATTATGTGATAGTATTAAAGTTATGCTAGAGACACTTATGGCGGTTTAATAAATTCTTACGTCGTACGAACGTCATACGCCTGTCTTTGCCAATCCGCACTGGATCCAAATTATGGAATATGATCTAAATCACTCTTACCTTGGTACGCGACAAGACAGCCCGTGATTAGTGGGACGTTAATGCGTTAGCTGATAAAAGTTACATTTCCACCAAGTCTTGTGCTTAGTGACATGAAGAGGCTCATGAAAATACATTATTACCAACCTCAACTGAAGCTGGAGCATGCTCTGCTTGTTTTGTCAGTGGGTGTATAGGGATCCTACCAAGGCCTAAAGAGCTCAAACCAACCTCACCTGCAAGAGGTGCACCTGCTGATCAACAGACGACGCTCTGGCGAACATTACAGTTCCCGGCAAACGGCAAATGGCGAAGTGTGGGAGTATAATATGCCTCTTCCTACCCCTTTAGGGAAACAGGCTTGGATGTATGTGTTTAGATGATGATGCTGATGTTGTTTCTCTTTGTTCCAGGAGCTAGTGCTTCGCCCCGGCTCGATGACATTCGAGTGGTGGGCGCGGCCGCCTGTGCGACCCTTCGTGCGCGTGTACGTTTACAACGTGACGAACGCCGACGAGTTCCTGAACAATGGCTCCAAGCCGATACTGGACGAGCTCGGCCCCTATGTCTACTTGTAAGTCATTTTATATATCCTACTATTATTTGATAGAAGGTTCCTTTAAAGCCTGGGTTCCTAACCTATTTCGATGGGATAATAAGCTTAACGAATAAGCCCATTAAGCATTTAAGGCGGCAACCTCATTGGGAGGGTCTGTCAGGAGTGACATAGGTCAGAATGGACTGAAAAGGTTCGGAATTACTGTCTTAGTGCTTCTTTATTAACGGCTACTCAGAGAACTTTCCAGCCGATTTATTTACAGAAGCTTGCCGAGTTTCTACCAAACTTTTTCTCGTAGTCTTTCGCTTAAGTAATGTGTGGTGCTTCCAGATTTGTCGAAAAAAATACAAGCTGTAATAAACGACTTAAAATTCTGTTGGTGTACGTGCGATATACACTCTTTTATTTGCAATATTTCAAAAACAGATAAATTTCATATCGCATCTCTTAATACACCAACATTGCTAATAGATCCGCCCCTGACGCTTGACAACTGTTAAAATATATTCAAATTTACCAAAAGGTCCATTAGTCAATACTCACTTAACCACCTACTTATTTATCGTATTTAGTAACCCAATTTTCTTTATAACTAAGTTAATTAAACCGTCACTATCGCTACCAGTTTTTCAAGGAAACTTAATTGGTTCAGACTTCATTTGTAAGTCTTTTTAAAATAATTATCTTAACCAGTTTTATGTATTAACCGATCACCGATTACTTCATAGGTAGGTGAAGGTAAAATATTTTTTTAAATAATAATAGAAAATACAGGAAACATTATTACTGCAAATTAATTTATTATTAAAATATGACCGACTTATCGACTTACGGTCTAATTATGAATAATATAGAACATTTTAATTTTACATATTGATTTTTATATTTATTCGTCACTACTTTTACATGATGATTGTTTTCTGTCTTGATAATAACCAGTTGGAAAAGTGTAAGTTTTAAGAATACCTAAAGTTTGTGTGAAAATTAAGCCCATAAAAGTTCACGTTTTGTTAAACATTTTGTGTAATAAATATATATTCTCTTACAATCACACCAATTCTTTAGTTCCAAGATAATTATCACTAAGAACTTGTGTTATGGATACTAAAGAACGTATAAACATATCTACTTAAATACTTTTTTTTTTGTAAATACATACTTAATATACATAGGAAAACGGAAAAGGATTTTTTTTTTAAATAGATTACTATGTATTAATAAAAAAACTAGTATTGATTTAAAAAAAAAACATGATTTATTTTGTAAATACCAATAGTTTATGATAAAACTTCATGAATTACCTTTGAGAGATTATGCACAATGGAAAATAGTACAACCATTGTTTCTTCGTATGTAAAGTTATGTCTGAATTGTCGGATTACATTGGTTGGCATCATGGGATTAGAGACTTAAAACCAAGCATTCTGCCGATATAAATACGTTCTTTGTAAATGTCCATGCCTAGTATGAATAACACGCGATCTTGCGTGCAAATCTTGCTCTAAGCGTCTAATGAGAAAATTGACTTAAAATATAGTACAAACAGAGTCCACTCACGGAAATTGATACAAATTTGAGCCACTTATAGTCAAGTAAATACAAGCAAAAAGTATTATGATTAAACCCAGCATCAGGTTAGACAATAGAATAGATATTATACACAGACAGGCCATGCAGATACTTATACCAGCGAGATATACTTATGCAGATAAAAAGAAATAAAGTTAATACGTGAATTTTCCTGTATACTTAAAAAATAAAAAATTATGAAAAACAAAATGGCGATTCATTTAGGTACACTTTAAACACATATAGATACTTCGATAAGAATCTTCTTTATTGAACGACATTCAGCATTCGGCTAACGTTGAACATGACGTAATACGATTTTTTCAGCATGCTGTTACCGGCATTTTCTTCAAGCTGCTTGCAGCCCAATTTACCTCAAAACATTGCCGACGTTCATGTTTTTTCTGAGAGTAACCTATTGTGCCGTCCTATTGAGCAGGCGTTCATAGATTTAAAGGACTTTCAGTTGTCATAGTTATCACGAAAATCTTACTTATGTACGTTCCTAATTTAATTATGGTAAATGGTATGACCCAAATAATAGTTAGTTCCTAATGATAGTAAAAAGACTTTACCATAAATTTTGAACTTTGTAATAACCCTGCTTCTTTTTTCCAGGGAAGAGTGGGAGAAAGTAAACATAACTGACAATGAGAACGGCACCCTGTCGTTCCACTACAAACGGACCTACACCTTCCAGCCGGAGCTAAGCGCTGGGCCCGACGATGACGCTGTGGTGGTGCCCAATATTCCCATGCTGGTGAGTTACTGCACTGCTGCGAACTGCTATAGATGTAGAAAGCTGAACTGCGATATCTTGTCATACCAAATATGATTTTGTTGCTTACAATGATGCCGCTGTCGAGATGCTTTTGCGAATTTTTTGCGAGTAGATTATGTTGTGACCGTTGAATGATTCGCACGGTAGAGTCAGTAGACAGTTCAATGAGATATTGGCATTCGAGGCTTTGAACATTCCTGACCCGATAAAGAATAGTTCGTGTCACTGGCGGATCATTGCTTTAAGAAACTAGTATTAAACAAATTTTCTGTAATATACTTTTCCGCTCTTTTTACTATAAAGTTATGCAGATATATTCAAAATTTACGAAAAAAAGTTTGTGATTGCAGTACGCATTCTCTGTTTTTTTGATATATTATATTAAATAACATCAAAGGATATTTATGATTTATATATATTTATAAAAGTATTTTCATTTCCTAAAGTGATATAATTCATTATGAGACTGATGGCTTTTTAATTATCAGAGCAGGAAAAAATATTTTATGTATTACATTAGCTGATTACGTTTTATTCGCTTTAGCTTCTTCTTACTTAAACACATCTACAAACACCAATAAAATGTTAATACCTATGCAATACATCTGTCTCTTAATACTCAAAGAAATATTGGCGGACTATCCTCCTAAGGTATTGTTAGACACTGAGTTACGAAGAAAGAGCCATTTATCGAAGTGTATTCCACCACATCTTTGTTTTAATAAACTAGTTCTACTTAAATTAACTAAAGGTAGACTAAACAATACATACCTAACATGCTCTGACCACAACTGGCATTGCACCTTTGAACCCAATGACAATGTAAAAGATGCAGTAATAAGGATAATGCATGTAGTGAGAAAATTGGACTATAATTACTTTAATAGGTCTGCCGTTAAGTGCCTCAAATCAATATAAGTATGAACCAATCAGTGGAATATCTTATAGGCTATTTGGCATGTAATACTATGCAATAAACTATAATACTATATTATACAGTGAATTAAGATAATATGCCCACATATAAACTAATCCTTATAACAATTACATTATTTTTAAAGAAATGTACGCTTGACAATAGCAACCTTGCAATAGCTTTTGATAGAGTCAAAATATCATGTGTTTAAACTGTTTTATTTATGGGCTTCATTACGAAACACTTACATCTCTCTTGGCAGTTCATTAGGGCGTGAGCTTGTTTGAAGTAGCTTGTGCTTTTAAGCTTTTCTAGATTCCTACCAGTACTTTACTCCTCGATTTCAGTTATTAGTTAGATTAGACTTTGGGATTATAAGTCATTATTTCGCGATAACCACTTGTCGCTAGGTAATTCACAGTTAGGTCATCAGCCACACTTTGTCTTTTCTTTCTCATATTGCATTACTAGTGTCTAGCACATAGTCTGCGTGGTTTTCAGAAACTATGCTTTTAGTAGCTATACCTTCGCTAGCTGAAGTTAGATTCGCCCAAAGGACCAACATTACATCAAGCATATGACGCAATTTTTCGGAATGCGAATTAACCTATCTCCTTTTCTCATCTCTTTATAATAAGTTTTAACGGAATCGTCTTAAAGTAATGAACAAACATAACTATGTACTTACTTTATTATTTAAAATATTTGTAAATGTATTTTGGACAATTGTTATCTCTCACAATCAATACATTTTATCTCATATAATTTTTTTATCGATATGCTAAAGGAGTAATAAGTCGAAAAAACGAGAAAACCCGTTTTCTGATTATAAATTACTGAGAAACATGATTAAAAAGATTCAATTCTGAACATTGCATGTTCGTAAAAATACCAACAACAATTTTATGATGATAGCATAAATATAATTTGAAGGCACACCACACCACCTCAAAATTTTGTAAGGTCACAGGTGATTCATATTGTAAATTCGTGTTAAATTTTGCCCGTCTGTGCGTTGATCTGTCTGTTAACTCTCTACCCATGAACTGCAGAACACTTTTTTTTTACAAACATAGATGTAATCAATCTTTCTCTTAAAGAACATAAGATCCGGCAATAATCTCTCGAGAGGGATGGAAGTTGTTGAATGGGGAATCTATCATTAACTAATAACGGATAAAACACATTATCATAACCTTTTTTTTTTAGTAAAAATATAATGATTGTTCTTTAATTTTTACCAATCATCCTAATTTAGGGATATATTTTTTTACAAGAAAAAAATGCTTGGTGTCTGTGGGACACCATGAGCTGTGACATTTTTCACATCCGGCTGCAGGCGAAATTTACCGTTGCGTGTAAAATGAATTTAAGAATAAATCTACCATCGGCTGTAGGTTCAAAGAAGAAGGTTCGCAGGATCTTATTAATCAGTTTATATGTATCAATATTAATGATATTTTTATAACTAACGAAAATGTTCTTACTTACTCAGTTACCTTTAGCATATCACTAGCCAGTTGGAGGTAGTTAGAAGTATAGATGCACGTTTAATGTTGTCTGTCGGAACTGTTGTGTAAACACGACAAGCGATGTTTTGTCACGCTGTATGGTCACATTTGGAGCCTTCCTACCTATTTAATACTGATTGTGTTTGCTGAATCGTCGACCATACAAACACGAAATGGAAGGACTTCTATTTAAAAATGAATCTTAAGCTGCGTACGTACAGTGGGTAGTTGTGTTCATAGGTACGCGTACCCCAATGTACGCGTGGAAAACTTATTTCTACTACAAATAACACAGGAACGGACACTTTCTGTACACAGCTTTAAAATTAAAGAATTTAGTTTCAAAAGATAGCGTCTCATTAGCGGACCAAGCCCAATTACCAAGATCAAGGTTAAATTTGGAAAATCGCATCAGACACAGTATATCAAATTGTAATGTATTGTCGCTAACTTGAAGTAGACTGAAAAAGCAAGCGTAACCATTGAACCAGAAGGTGGTTTTCACTAAACCAAAAACCGGGACCGGTCATTATAGAAATTTGGAATACCTACATTCGTACTGGGGTAGGTACACCATCGCAATGTAAAATTACAGTAAAAGACCCTCCAAAGAAGGTTTGATTTGTTTTGAAGGTTTGATTTGTAATACCCATGGTATTGCAAGATTCCATACATAGACTGCGGTGAGCACTTTCCATCAGGTCCGTATCTATGCTACCTTGTGATATAATTTTTTTATCCATTAATAGTTTCGCTTTAAGCAATACTGAAGTCACTTTGCTTGGTTTAAACTAGGTACCTCTGGTTGTATGAGGAAGTAATTTCTCAGCAGTGCACAGTGAAGTTTTAGGGCTAACAGGCTTTAAAATTAGTAGGCATTTCCATTACCCGTTGAACGTCTCAAACCTTGGGCCGTCCTGTCAGTCAGCAAAGTAAGAAAAACTATAATAATTATCTAGGTACAGTAAAGTACTCGACGCTTGCCTACTTGGTTGGACGCCTCGTGCATCGAACGTTACGGTTTATAAACTATTACGGTCTCGGTCCACCAGAGGTGCAGCCAGCGTGTCCCGATATGCGTAATGCACAGGAGCTAAGATTGTGCATTGCAAAAAGTATTCGAGATTCGTTTTACTTGCTTGCAAAGCTATCATCGAAGTTTTAATTTTATAATGGTCTGTTCTTGGATTGACTAGCGTTTGCCTAGCATTCAAATATTGTTATATATTGACTTAATCATAATAAATATATTTCAGTGAAAGCTTTCGACTTAAACAAGGCTAAAATCTCAGGAGCCAAAATCTAGTGAGAGCGTGTTTCTCAAAGGCATACTTTAGTCAGACTGAGCTGCGTTCCAACTCACTTGTGGACGTCACTTAAGGTTGACATTAAGGAATAAGCTCCCTGATGTGGTTTTCTTAATAGGTTACAACATGACGCTCTCCAAAAACTGCGTGAAAAGGGTCGGGAACGTGCGTTGCAATTTTCCTCCACGTAGGTCGTAAGATTAAGGTATATTAAGAAATCCGGAATATTTTATTCAGTGACACCAAACAGCAAAATACTGAACAACCTCCTCCGATCGCTCTAGGTGATGTGGAGTGTGGCCTCCCATTATTGCGTAACTCAAAATCAATCACAATTGCTTTCACCTTGAAATCTATTGCTGGATTTATTCCGAGTGGTACTCGTTCTAACACACCGATGGGTGCTGTACAACTTGACCTGTAAAATGTCAGAGCAAAGACGTAGTATTTTGGATAAAAATGGAAGGCACTACAGGAATAATACTACTATTATTTTATCTTTTTTGAATGATTTATTGGCAAATCAATTGACAGTGGAAAGGAGGGCTGTGAGTAGAGCGAACGAATGTTTCAGCCTTTTACTGACCAAAAGCCTTCCATGTCCCTCCTTGAGCCAGAAATGTTCCGGGCCTTGGTAACTTTTCGAACAATCCCACAAGCCCGGAACAGAATTTGAAGTTCTTGCCACCTTTATTATTGTAGGTATATCTTTTTTGGCAATAACCTATGTATTGAGAAAACCTATCAAAGAAAAACCGGCCAAGTGCGTGTCGGGCCACGCGCAATATAGGGTTCCGTAGTCACCCTTTGCCATAATGTCGCTATATGAACAGGTTCAGCTATTCCCCGATAGACTTCACTAATACGGTATGAATGAAATTTTAATACATTTAATATAAAAATTTATTCGATTGTCGTCCATTACTCGAAAACCAGTAAAGCCTACTTAGCCGTGATAGTTTTCCTTTTAACTTCATTATATATACTACTATTGTAAATTTTTTCAGCCACTCTGAAAGTACCGTTTACCTGGTGGGGGGGGCGGATACTTAACTCATTATTTTTTTTCACTTTAAAGCTTAATATTTCTAAAACGGATCCCTAAATCGAAAAATGGTGTTATAAAAATCTTATTACTTTTGAAAGACCTTTCTAACGATACCCAACATGATAAGATAGACTCGAGAAAAAAAAATCATTCCTACTTTACGTGTAGGGGAGGTACGTTAAAAAACAATATTTTTTAAAATTTTATTCTACAGGTTTGTCGACGTGATTAATATGTATACCCACACCAATTTTCAGCTGTGTAATGTTAATAGTCTCTGCGCTAACCCGCGGACGGACGGACGGACGGACATGGCGAAACTATAAGGGTTCCTTGTTTACTACGGAACCCTAAAAAACTAACTTTAGAAAACAAAATTAATTAATTTTACATAAATAAATTTTAGAATACATACTCATATACGACTATATGAGTATATTTTCTAAAATATTGTTTGACAAGTGGGTTTTTGAAGTATTTTTGCAAAATATAGATTTAGCATCTAGTGACAAGAAAATTATCACGCTCCAATGTTTGTTCATCGGTAAGTGCGAAATGAACACTGATTAACAAGTTTATTACCCTGGCAACGATTTGCATATAACTATATAGTCATTTTATGTAAACTTTATTTCGTTTTTATTGAACAATAAAAACGCTACCTACCGAGACCTGAGTGCTATGTTCAGTTACGAAAAGGTAAATTACAGTAAACATTTAGACAATTTTGAATTTGTTACCCAATTTTGATGAAAACAAACAATTCCAGACCCAAGAGTTTATATACAAGAACGCTCTTATACTTAAATAGTCTATTGTAAATATGAGATCTTTCAAATTTAATTACAAAAAGTCCCTTTTAGATATGCAGAAAAGTTGTTATTGTTTTAGTGTAATTTTAAGACTACCTTCTAACTTCATCCTTTTATTTAACATTGCCATATAATATATTTTTTTATAAAAATGAAAGCTAATATGCATATGCATTCTAGATATTAATTTATAAAACAAAAATATATCCTAATATCTGTATTTCTTTCTTTTTAGAATAATATTATGTGTGCAACTTTGCAAGGTTTTATACCTCCCGCTATTAAACTTGAATTGGAATGTTCTAGTTTTGTTTAGAAGCACTAGTAAAGGACACTTAAACCAGTTAGTGTTCGCAGTTTACTAGCCCCGGCCGTCTATAGCTTGTTACAAAAATAATCCAGCTACAATCTTAAGAAGGTTTTATCTTTCGTTCGAAGGTTTTATATTTATTTATGTTTTATGTTGGCTCTGTATGTATGTTCCCTCGGCAACCGTATCAAGAAACTGATACAGGGGGATTCATAAATGTGTCAATAGCCTGTTGCAGAACATTATCCTTATCACCGAGTGTTTTATGTTATACGCAGTCTTCTGATACGATATGCGATACAACCAAACACATGTAGTGATGCTTATGCAGTATAACTACAGATAAACATGACTGTATACGTCCACAACTTGATACTGAATACACTTTGGTTTAGTTTTTATAAAAAGTAGGTACTAATTGATTTGAGATAAAATATTTTTCATGATTCGGAATACTTTTGGCAATCGCCATCAATATAAGTAAAATATAATAGTGTTTCTTACAATCACAACTACGAGTAGTAAAAAGGTAACTCAACGTTAAGAAATTGTCTGTATGTGTACGATAGGTCAGATTTTAGTATTACATTATAACCCGGGCATCTAACTCAATAATAATTATGATGTCTCACGGTATCTAAAATACCCCATATATGCTGTGTGTGACAACAGAGATGACGCGCAGATCAGTATACTCGTTGTCGATCTTATTCCCAAAGGTCGTGGGTACGATTGTGGAAATGGAACCGAACGTTCATAGGATCGTAGTGTAGGTTTACTGACCCCACAACGTATTGGTCGAGTAGGAAGCACACTGTCAAACAAATTCCATAAAAGCCTGTTAATAATTTGCTATAATTCTCTATCTGCTAAGATGGTTAGCATGCACCCACACATTCAGATGCGCGGTCGTAGTTTTGCATAAATTGTACCGTTATCCAACTCCATGCCCGATGATAGTTTATTCTTGAATACTAAATAACTTACTAAGTTACTTAAATTTATACACATACATACATACAATCACCCTGTTACCCCGAAGGGGTAGGTAGAGGCATATTATACGCCCACATTTCACCAATTATGTTGTTGGTCCCACGTAATAGGTGGCGAGCCTATTGCCGCTTACTGGGAACTTTTATGTTCGCCAAAACCTCGTCCGTTGATCGAAAGGTGCTTCACTTGCAGAGGAGATTGGCTTGGGCTCCTAAGATATTTTTATTATTATATATATTATAAACTTAGTTATAAATATTATTGGCTAGGTTTCTATCCGCAGCTTGTTATCTGGTTAATGGTTTACGTGTGTGTGAATAATATCCTATCGTAATAATGAAAAACAATTAAGATGAAATTTCAGAAATGTAATTTAAATACTCCATATTTTTATTTGTATCATAATATTAGCCTTTTAAGCCCGCGGCTTCCCACTGGAGGAGGTATTATATAGTCTTAAAATTTTGGAAAATTTAAATGTCTTTTAAAATAGTTTTTCAAAAGCTGTTTAATAAAGTAAAATAATACAGTACCTTTGTACTATAACTATTTATAACAAAAATAATTGTCTGTCTGTCTGTCTATTTTAAGTAATGTTTGAAACAGCTTAACTGATGATGGGAGAGTTAAGTTATAAACCCTTATAACGATACCCATAAAATACCCATCTTGTGCTACTTTTCAACCGAAAAAATAACAAACTACCTGTATGTAACCCGAATAAAGTCGCTGTCGCGGTCGCTAGTTATTGTATAAAATAGTAGTATATTAGTAGTTCCTTGTACTAATTTCATCAAAGTCGGGAATAGTATTTGGGTGTAACACATAGAAACAGAGTTACTTTAACATTGGTGATAAATATTGAGAAGGATTCGATTGAAATGTAAAGGAAATGTATTCTATAGCATAAATGGGCAGTATTTCTTTATTTACCTCTCAACAACGATAAAAATACCAGTATTGTTGATGCCCTTACAAAATATTTATATTATTCTTTCAAAGTCCTTCATTAAGCTAAGGTAAGCAGCATATATTTCCTGTCATTAAATAAACGAGTGGTTAATAATTAACGGGTGACATTGACGCGTACAAAGATCATGGCATGAAGATCTCTGACTTTTTAACTCTTTTTACGGCCGTGGACTTATGGACCGGAAGTAAATTTATTTAATGTTAACACGCGAAGAATTTTTGACAAATCGTGAATTTTGTGCAATTTAAAATCGATTACTTTAGTTGTATTTTCTACCATTTACTTATTTTTTTCTCGTTGTCTTTGAAATATATCCAAATTTGGCTAGGCCATTGAGCTGATCCTGGGTCCTTAGAGTACAACCGGAAGAAAATACTAGTATGATGACTCACTTTTCTCTCGCATAGCTTATCTTGTCTACTATTCGCAATATCTTTATTGCGAAAAGTAGACAAGAATGAAGATGTGTCCAGGAAAGACTATATTCGCTAGGACCTTGTGAGCCTTAAAAGGATGATGCCCAAACTAAAAAGCCCTTCACGTTAATCGAAAGACCATATCGGAAGATTGTCTATAATATTATCATAGCAATACCAAACAAAAAAACCGGGCACATTATGAAAGCTAATGGGTTTCTCAGTTTACCCTGCGCAATTAACCAAAAGCCCCCCAAGAGATATCATACTAATTTGCCTTGCATGATAGCCAAACAATAACACATTCCAAACTTTCACAATTTGCCCAGTCATTTTGTAAACTACTGCCTTTCTTAAATCTGACGGAGACAAAATATACTGCTATGATAAAAGCGTCTTCTGTCACCAAGAAGACTAACCTACTATTTAATAAACATGTCAAGTGTCATGAATTCATGATGTTAAGTTGTATACCTACAACCCTGTGTAACTAATATAACGAGCATCTGAATACCTACGAGAAACATAATAGCCATGCGAACAATTTTTTACAATCATTATAATCTTGCTTGCAAAGTACGCTAAAACACTGCCAAATTATTTAGGAAATCTTATATAAAAAGTACTGTGTTTTGTTAGTTCTAGTACAAAACTTGTTTTTCCCGCTTAATTTTCTGTGTTCAGTGTCTACCTATATTTTAAGTTAACTTAAGTATGCGATTTATTGAAAAAAATATTTATCATCTATATTTATATTCCCTCTTCTTAAATCAATATTTTGTTTTTTTTTATTCAATTTTTTCTTCCACAGAGCGCGACATCTCAATCCAAACATGCGGCGAGGTTCCTCAGGCTGGCCATGGCTTCGATCATGGACATCTTGAAGATAAAACCGTTCGTGGAGGTCTCCGTGGGGCAACTGCTGTGGGGGTACGAGGATCCACTGCTGAAGCTGGCCAAGGACGTGGTGCCGAAAGAGCAAAAACTGCCGTATGAGGAGTTCGGGCTGTTTTATGGGGTAAATGGCTTATTCCTAGTTTTCGATTGGTTAGTTGTCACCTTAGCTTTAAAGATCTATATTAAGATCGAAAGGAAACAAAATCTATCAACACATCCATTCCATTGACCTGTATGGTGAAGTCCCAGTGACTTCTAGCTTTTTACTATATACCTAGGTACTGCTGTTTGAGGAGGAAGCCAATACGCTAATGAATAGACTGATAATCAGACAAACTTGAACCTTACAAACATTTCTCCGATTCTTAAACAAACAATTCTTCTTCCAGAAAAACGGGACATCACCCGACGTGGTGACAATGTTCACAGGAGCACAAAGCATGTCGCAATACGGGATCATCGAGCGTTACAACATGAGGGACAAACTCCAGCACTGGAGTACCGATGCGTGCAACAGCATCGCCGGTTCTGACGGCTCCATCTTCCCGCCGCACATCACAAGAGAGGATCGCCTTGCTGTCTACGACAAGGACCTGTGCCGGCTTCTGCCTTTGAAGTGAGACGCCTTTATATTCCACGTCAGTTATAGATCTCAATGATCGTTTCCCTTGACTTGTCCAACCGGTTTCACCGTCCTCCCTTCTGAGTAGCAACTCCTTCCGATACTGATATTTTTTTAGCAACGAACTATAAGATGTCTGATTGTGAACTTTCCACCGCATCGACATGACAGTCGCATCTATCTCTACGTTTAAGAAGCCTAGCCATAAGCGTTTTAATTTATCTTCTTTATTTGGTTGCAAATTAATTGTTCGTTCCCTTGTTAGTCTAATAATACCATGGTGTAAGTTGAAGATTTGAGAATTCTACGTTGTTGTAATTCTTACATAGAAAAATAAACTAACAAGTCTGGCTTGCTTAGAAACCTTGAAATAGGATTGGAACTTCAAAAGCCTAACCTAAAATTACTTAGCGCATAATGCATACGCCCGAAACTAATAGAAAATCTGATACTGGAAAATCATTAGCGTTTTAAACGTCAAATAAGAAATTATGTAGTACCCATAAAAGTTCTAAAGAGTATAACCGTGTCTGATACGTCTTGTAGAGATCTGTATTTAGAAATAACTTCATGTAAGTATTCGTGAAGATCAATCGTAATGATAATTGAGTGTTGAGGATATTTAAAGTAAGTCTTAGAATGGTAATCGGATACTGAAAATAATCGTCACACTCCTTTGTTTGCTGATGAACACCACTTCGCACAACACGATCAATGATCAATTGTGATGTATTCTGAAGAGAAATGTGTTATGACCACAGACAATGGCGGAGCACGTTGATGCAACAATAACAACGTGTTATGTATCTGATTGACGGTTAACATTCTACGCGGAAATATGTTTAATTTCTTTGCTGATACTTTTTTATGTCATACAAGTAGTCCTTCTTATGACAAGTGGTAAAAAAGTTGACGTCCGCATAACATACTATGTCAAAGGACGACTAGGTCGGTAGGATGTTAACACCCAAATATACTCTTATACTATTAAGATTTCTAAATATACCTTCAGCTTTACTATTTTTTCCAGCTTTAATACTATATTTTGGTTTGAAGAGCGGTTGGGAGGTTGGTTGAAAAGTTTGTGGTTGAGAGAAAAGTTTCACCGATTATGAGACTAAATTTCTTAATGTCTTAGGGTCATGAGCGCATTGAAAAGCTACTTAGGGTTTTCTTTAACGTTTGATTGATTACAACTATGAAGTGATTATGGTCAGACCTAACGCCAATTTAAATCAAATCTTTGTCGATTCTCGTTAGGTATAACAAATAAATACACATTGTAAGCTCCTTTTGTTTTAAAGACTTGACCGAAGATATTAGTAATGACTGTTAAGTAGCTTCGCTTACTGTTGAACTATTGTCAGGCCAATCATCAGTGTTGGTTAACTTGGACATCTGCGTCTGCATCGACAAACGATTCTGCGACAGTTGCAGTGACCGATTCCTTACAAGGAATGGTGGTTCCTTGCAAGGAATCGGACGTGTGTGTTTTTCAAAAGGACCTTTTTTGTAATTACAAAGTGATTTAACACGGCAAGCTATTGTAACCAATCCTCGGTTCCGTTTTACAGCTTCAGATATTTCAACTGCTTCTCATCTCACACTAACGGGCTTTGAGCCCAACGCAATTCCTATTACAATGGCTTTTGAGATGACGCTCGAACTCAGCACGTTAATAGTCTTAGACCCAGTAGTCGGAGTAGGTAGTGGTATTTGGGTACATCATCAACAGCTCAAGGAAGTCCACTGCTGGACATAGGCCTCCCCCATAAATTTCCAGCGTGACCTATTGTAGCCGGCCTGCATCCATGGTGATCCTGCGACCTATATCAGATAGTCAGTCCATCACCTTTTCAGTCCCACGCTTTCTGTCGAAGAGTTTCCATTCTAGGACGTTTATTATGGACGCTTTCCAGGATTCTAAATGATACAATTTTGGTAATTGGTATTTGATACAAGATATTGCAAATGTGGGATCGAAGGGAATTTTTAAAGTTATTTAAAATGATGTTCCCAACGTTCGTACCGCTTACAAGTAGGTATTTATTAAGTGCTTTTCACGGGCAAAATGTCGGGAACTTAACATTCCAGGAATGTCCATATTAATGCTATATATATATATCATATATGCATAATATATATCATGAATATAAGAAATAGCAATACCTGGTCCAAACCTTGTGAACTACGACAATTTAAACGAGTTACGCGCTTACTTTAAGACAGTTTAATAAGGATACGTTTTACAATCCATTTCCCATTATACGACGACTAACAATGCGTCGGAACGCTCGTCTTGCGCAACCATTTACGTTCGCATGTGGGTCTAATGGCGTATTGTTATGTCTCGGATAATTCCTGGCGTCAATCAAACTTGGTTGGGAGAGAGACAGATTTTGCTTTGACAACCGACTTGACCGGGTCTATGCTACGGTGGTCTGATCATTGGTTTGGAAACATTGAGTAATGTGCAGTACAGAAACATAGTAATATGAAATATAGTATAAGAAAAAAAGTGGATCCAAACAATAAGTGATTCATTTATTTCTCGTATTTATCTTGAATATTTTTCTTTCTTTGAGCCTTCTCTACTGTCCGGGTTTCTGAAAGAACACCTAGGTCATGAAGAGGCTTTATTATTTATATTAGTTATTTTACATGGCAGCCCATTACCAACCCTTTATAAACTATATCAAGCTCTTCTTGTAGAGACCCATGTTTTAATATTTGGGAAAAACCTTTTCAGAGTGCTTATTCCACTACCCAAGGATACGCGCAAATCTGCTATAAAATAAATAAATAAATAAAATAAATATTTTCTGACAACTACACCAATTAGTTAGTTCCAAGATAAGTATCATTACGAACTTGTGTTATGGATACTAAATAACGGATAAACATACATAAATACTTTTTTTTTTTGTAAATACATACTTAATATACATAGGAAAACACCCAGACCAGAACAAATAGTCATGTTCATGCACACAAAGATTTGTCCTGCGTGGGAATCGAACCCACGACCTGCTGTCCAGGATCTGCTTACTGGTCTTACCAAATTTAGCTGAATTTCAGTTTTATTTTATATTTTTATTAATATCTTCGTGCTGATAGCACATTTATCCAGAGTCAAGTAAAAGATATATTAATAATATGTATTGCATAGAAAATGAGAATACTCATAAAGATGATAAGTGGTAAATGAGATGCTCTCCCCTAAACCCCTTGAGTCCTCAGTAAAGATGTGGGACTATATTGAGATCTCACTTGGACTTCTTGAGGGGATTTTAAAAATGATTTTGCACTGATTTGTTTCAATTACCAAGACTCGTATCCCTTCACAAACACTTAACGGTTCATAATCCACCGTTCTTACACATTAATGGTTAAAATACCACAAATATAAGAAAATTTAAAAAAACTGCAGACTCTTCACTTTCCCGCCAAAAAGTCCCTAAATTTCAGCAATGACACGCTTAAATTATTTGTTTCTTTTCAGGTATCTTCGCGACGTGGAATCCTCAGCAGGTGTGGAAGGATACCGCTTCACCCCGCCTGAGGACGTGTTCGCCGATGATGAGCACAACAAGTGCTTCTGTCCAGCGGGGCCACCGTGCGCGCCCAATGGACTGTTCAATGTCTCGCTTTGTCAATACGGTGAGTAATTTTATAAGGCTATAGGGACTATTTTACCATCATATATTTGCACTATGTGGGGTTAAGTTACGTTTAAAAACTATTAAAAGAATCAACTAGCTTTGCTATGTGTGATTTGTAAAGTAGGTATTCGATTAACACATATTTAATTCCTTTTTTTATTAATTATTCCTATGACAAAGATTTTCTGGAAGAAATCGCTCTTAGAAATTAGCCTTCATTACATAAAATGGAAGAATCTCTTACCCAATATATAGGACCGTAAAATAACGCGTCAGCATAAGGTTAGCTTTACTTTCACAACTGTAAATCATTTAATCCTAAAAAGTTATGCTGTTTATGTACATACATAAGTATTATCTATGTACAATTATATCTATGTATTGTAATTAGTGGATTTGGAAGTTTTGGAACTAAAGATACATTAATTTGTTCAGATTCCCCCATAATGCTATCGTTCCCTCACTTCTACCTGGCGGACCCGTCGCTCCGGGAGGCAGTTGAGGGCATCTCCGCTCCCGTACCCGAGGACCACAGACTCTTCATTGATGTGCAACCCGTAAGTATTTATAGCAGTTGATGTTGACACTTTTGTAGCTTAGTAGAATAATATGAAAGATAGACGAGTATACGATATGGGCAGCGATAGCCCAGTGGTGAGACCCATATCGCCTTCAAATTCATAAGGTCTCGGGTTCAAACCCTGGTGGCGCACCTTCTAACACCCTGGCAGCTGGTTTAACCATAGATTGATGTTTCGCTCTAGGTTGCGGAGGTCAGATAGACGGTAATAACTGAAATTCAGCCAAATCTAGTTAGACCAGTGAGCAGACCCTGAGCTCTAAGCTTAAGTCTAGGGCAACTGGGATAAATGTTAGGATATGATAATTATGACGATATGTTCCGGGTGGTATTATGGTACTTCAAAAGAATACTGCCACTCCCATGTCTTGCCCGAGGGTGTCGTAAATGGGACTAAAGAAATAAGATCTTGTCTAGTGTCAATTTGACCTGTATCATATATACCTTTCCCTTATAAATAGATAGGATAAATGGGCGCAAGAATATGTATGTAAGGATATTATTATATACTATTGTCTTATCATTAGTGAGTGACAATAATTCATAAAATACTGGTTCAATTTAATGTAATTTCGAATTATATTTAACTACTCAAGTCACTAAAAATGTAAGCTAATAGTTTTTTACACAGCAGGGTAGGTAGCGCGTAACTATAGCAACGCGTTCCTTTCTTTCTTATATCAACGGTTGCGCCTGCGCAGAAAACCGCAATTTTTATTGATGAAATTTGTGATATTCCAGGAGATGGGCATCGCCATGCGAGCCCGCGCACGGATCCAGATCAACCTCTCCGTCTCCCAGGTCGTCGACATCAAGCAGGTCGCCAACTTCCCCGACATCGTGTTCCCCATTCTCTGGTTCGAAGAGGTAAGCTCAGCCACTTGTATTCAAAGGGGTCAGCACATGTGATTACAGTTTGGAACCACTTAAGAAAGGATCTTAAACTAGTGCAGAAAACGACTGTTTGTGTTGAGAAAAGATCATCGTCTTCGGTTTTTATTAAAAAAAAACTTAATTACTTTTCTTTGCGAATGTATACTTTCCTAACAGATAAGAAAATACCCTGACGAAGACACTTATTCGTATTAATGCTTACGAATAATATCCTATGTAGGATAACACATTAAGCCGTTGGTTCCGGCTAACACTATATGTAACAGTCGTTAAGTAAAATTAGACGCCTAATAGGAGGCGGCTTAATAAAATATAACAGTATACAAATACAGATCAAAGCTACCTCGTCTAACTCGCATCGTGTCAATGTGATGAAGTATGACATAAATCCCCTCAACTTGGTACGTGGCGGAAGGCCCGTGCTCAGTGGGACGTTAATAGGCTTAGATGGCGATGATGTCGGTTTTTTGGCGCATGTATTATCTGCTATCTTGGCCGGCTCTTTTAGTAATAAACTAATTTTATTATTCACCAGGGCATTGACGAGCTCCCTGAACAAGTGTCGTCGCTCCTCCGGCTGGCTACGAAAGCGCCTCCACTCGCGCGCGCCATCTTGTCGTGGGGTCTGTGTGCTCTGGGCATTTTGCTGCTGTTACTGGCCGTCAGCTGCTTGATACGGTAAGTGGGGGTTTGGCGCAGTATCATCATATCATAGCTCGTATCTTATGAGCAGTGGTCGGAGTAGGTATATTGATTTTAGATACTTGCGTCATGAATAGTCATGATATCATAACATGGACATGCATTTCTTCCGGAATGTACCGGAGTTTCCAAAAATTTGGTAAATAGAGTAATAAAATAAAAAACCATATGTAAGCAAACAAAATTGTTTATTGTTAATACAAATAATCATTATTACACTTTTATTAAAAACAATTATCATTTCTACATTATACATACATACATATACATACATTCCATGTAATAATTTCGATGTTTCGGTATTTTTATCATAATAATCCGGAAACTCGGAGGCGTATCCATATTAACATATACGTTTGATGTCAGTGACCTTAATTCAATATACCTACTCCGACCACTGCTTATGAGTAAGTAATTGTGATTAAGTTAATAAAGAATGTCTGATATGACTGAAAGTATTCAATTCTAATTCTAATCAATGTGTAAAAAAGAGCTTTTTAAAAGTTGATTTCAACTTGAATTTAACATGTTAATAAGCTCCTTGAGTACTTGCGCACGTGAGTCGGTCTTAGAGCGTTTTTATTTAATTTTACAAAGTTTTAGGTAGTGCTTACAGAGATCAGAAATTAAAATGTCGAGCTCTTGCGTTTGTTTGGGAGTCACGTTAACGAGATTGTATCTGTTGTCAGTGGCGTATATACCATACAAGAAAATAAGTAATGCATATTTTAAAAAAATGCAAGTACCATCTAGAGTTCGACCACCTGATTTGACTAGCCTACTGCCACTGATACTCTACCAGAAATCTCTGTGGACGCGCTTGCCTCCTGCAAGCAGACTCCGGCTTACCATACATGTTTTTGCCTACAGATCATCCCATCGCCAAAGCACTCTGAGATTAGAGGGGCACGCCGTAGCTAAACCGCCTCCCACAAAAACACCGAGCAAGGACAACGGCTATGAACTTAACAGTAGGAGATAATTCAACCTACAGCCTAACATGTTATGAGTATTTAAAACATGTTACACATTCTTCTAACATGTTCTTAGCGCCTTAGAAAAAGAATCTTCAAAACGGAACACAGTAAGCTTATTATATATTTTTTAAATGTCAAGGCAATAACTATGGTAATAGGTGATTTTGTTGACAATAAACATCTTTGACACATTTATTAAAAAAAGTGACATAATTTTAAATTTATAATAATTAAACGATTTCTCCACAATCATTTTCAATGTTAAAAGAAAGGGTGGGGTTTTGTATGCTTAGTTGACCGGACTTTTACAACTTTGCGTTCAAAGTAAACCTCAAAATTCAGAGCAATCTTTTTTTAAAGTTTTTTTATGATGTTTATTCAAAATCAATATTTCTTTTAACAACGTTTGTCTGAAAAAAAAACAATGTTAGAATTGACCGACACGTCCGAATAAATAAAAATTACCCCACTTTTGATGAGTAGGTACCTACTTGCCAATGTTAAGTAAACTGAGGTAAATACAGCTAACAGCCATGTTTTACATTTACTAACAAAAATGCAACGAATTTTTTAACGATTTCTTAATATTTATCTGTGCCAAGTATGTTTTTATAAATAACTATTTGGTTAAAAATCATAATGCCAAGTAAAATTTAAGGGTACGTAAGTACCTATTTTAATGAACTTAGTCGGTCTAATTTATGACGAATTATGAAAATCTCAAAATCTGTAACATAAATTACCTAGTTAAGAAAAGTTTATACTGTGTCAAATTCTTAAGTTCGAGCTGAACCATTCTAAGTAGACAGAATATTTAGTATTAATAAATAGACTATATTACATGAAAAATGGGGTAAAATGTATTTAAAAAATCATATTAAATTTCAATTGTCGTCGGTCCCTTTTTCACTTAAAAATATTTTTTGAAATATTTCTATTGGCTATTAAATAAATGTCGGTAAACGAAGCCCGATACCCCATTTTTCCCAACTTTGATGGGAAAAAGAGATTTTTCGCGCTGACACGATCATGACAACACGAAGACTCACTTTTTGACAGTTTCATATAAAATCATGAACAGTAATTAATTATTTACATTAAAATAAGTTTAGTAGTTTTATAATGGCTTTTAGATTTGCAAATCTGTAATCGTTTTTGGCATTTTAAACCAATAATATACCACCTCACAATTATTCTATTTGTTATGTAAAAATTTAAATATTACAATTATTGTGATAATATCATTGTTAAATTGGAGAGGAAAAATCATATAATTTGTTATTTAAACAAATTATGTTTAACTAAATTATGTAGAATTGTGACATTGTAAAAGGAATGAATAAATTTTATTAGACACGAAGTAATAATTCTTTGTTCCACATTTGAAATGTGGAAATGTATTAAATTTGGACAAGACTTATCATACATTTTGAATTTTCGTTTTAATACATAAAATGATAAATAATTGCTTATGATAAATTTTTGACAATTCTTCAAACGTGACTGTTTATAATTGTAATACTGTAAATACGATTATTCTCTTTAATTGTGGGCTGAGGTACGCCATTTGGTTCGCTAGGAGAAGCGACGACTATAATCTAAGAAATAATGATTATGATATTACTATTTTATTATTATTACCGTTATAGTTACTAGTCTAATGTGGGTTCCGTCCATAGGTACTTTAGGATTTTAACACAATTTTTTTATACTTTTTCTTATACTACATTGAGGAGTGGTATTATTTTTATCTCTAAGTATTTGTGAATATGTACTTGTATTATGATTCACTGTAAATTAAATGTTGATGAAATAACGAATGAAATTCAATTTATTTTTAACAATGGTGTGAAAGATGCTTTGTTAAACAAATTAATTTCAGATACTTACTTAAAAGATTTTAATAGTATGTTTTTTAATTCATTTTTACTGACATTATTGTATTTTACTGAGTCAATTCAGCTACATACAGTGCTTGTACATATTGACAATTTAATGTTACCATACATTAATGATTGCACGCCAAGAAGAACTTAATTGTTTAAAATATTATAATTGTCATCTTTACAGTACGAGTTCAATTCTTTACAGTAAATATTAAATTTTTATACAATTTTAACTAAACTTTTTTATAATTATTCTGCTGTGTTTCTATATAAAATAAGTCTTATTGAAGCACTTCTTAATTTCGTTACTTCTGATAAGTATAAGAAATAAAATATTTTAAACAATTTCGTTTTAAAAGTTTTGGACGTTTTATACCTATATTTTATACTATAACACTGTATTACTTAAAATTTACTTGAATGCATCACAAAATGTATAGTGATATTTGAATATATTTCACACAAATAAATTCATTTAAGATTATATAAATTCACATAATTAAGTCAATTCCGAAATGAAATCAACAAAATTTTGGGGTGCTGAACCTAAATGTATTTGGTTAGTTAGACATTTTAAAAATATTTTATTATTTCGACATTTTAATCCGTCCATTGTCTTCCAATCATCAACTATTTTAAAATATTTTACTTAATTAAAATTATATTTAGTATTATTGCAATATGTGAGGTCTTAAGGCAAAAAATTCTAAAATATAATCGCGACCTTTAATGCTTGTTCTTATTTTAAAAGTAGATTTATTACAGTTACGAACACTGAGTGTGGTTTTACAGTGACGCTTTCCGTCCGGCCCGTAAGCTAACATAATACGATCGTGCGTGTTAGTTTAACTATGAAACAATCTAAAATACGCAAAAATGGCCCGCCACGCTTACCATCCGCGCTGCCGAAGAGTCTCAAAAACCACACCTCGACATTTAAAAAAGGGGAATGCCGTAAAGTTCTCACATATTATCTATGGTTTTTGAGAATTTGTGTACTTATTATTCGCGCGTGTTTAACGCGCTGTGTTGCTCAAATTGTATCTGTCCTTATAATAGTTATCCTTGTGTATTGTATGAGGAACAATGTTTGTAAATAAAATATAAAGGTGTAAGTTATATTTTCTGTTTCATTTACTTAAGTAATTAAGATACCCCAATCGTTTTAATTAAATTAAGGAAGTATGTTTATTAAGTAGAACGGTATAAGATTTATAGCTATCTTTTTGGAGAACTTACAGTTTAATGCTAATAATTGCTGCAGTTTTTTTTTAAATTTATCATTTTTATCCGTGTTGAATTGACTCACCGGACGCTAAGTTTATCACTTTATTCTGGGGGATTCACATACCTAGGGACTTAGGCCGGCTTGCACAACAGCTTGAAGATGAGATGTTTTAAATAGATTTAGAGCCGCCCCTTAGACACAAGAAACATTTGTGAAACGAAAATTAAGTTCGCTATATATAAAATGCCTACGCGAATACGCACTGGGTCCGTGAGGTCGACTATGCATGACCTAAATCTCTCTCACCTTGGTTCGTAAAAAGCGCATGGCCGTAGCTTTGTATGGGGCACTATCCTAATAATCAACTAATGAAAACAAAGTACTGTAAAGCAGATTATGACGATACAAATCCAGCGGTTGTTATTGGCTGTTCTGCTCTTAAATGGCAGTCTAAGGCAAGGGGTATCCCCTAGTCTCTACATTTAAGTACTATGGGGATTCCCCATTTAAATTTAAAAAAATAGGGGTCATTTGTCTGTTTCCCTGGAGAGCCCCGTGCCTAATGGTGGGACGGTTAAATGAGCTGAGCTGATGATGTGTATAAAATGTATCTACTAGACATTTAATCCGTCGTTTAGTGTTGTGGTAAATAAGAGCCCTTAAGTTCATAAATTTTATATAACTTCATCTTTGTTTGTCAAATGCATAGAAAGAAACCTAAATAATAAGACACTGGAAATTATATGTGCCTTGTAACAAACAGCGATTATTTGGTCAAAGCGGCGGAAAGCCGGTGGATGCAATCGGCAAAAGATCTATCAACGTGAAAAAGAATCGGGAAGGCCTATGAACAGCAGTAGACTGCAATGGCTGGAATGATGAGGAATGTACAATGTGTTCAGTAAAAATTAATCAAGAACTTCACTTTTTAATCTACAATTTGTTCACAAAATATGAATCAATTACTTCACTTTTTTACCTTCATCATACCAACGTCATGTTGTACATTCCTGAAACTATTCGTGCCCCTGAGGGCTTTTACACAAAAACACGATACGACGATAGTGTTGTGGAAATCTACGACATGCTGTTTACAACATACAGGTGATTTTGAGGTTGGATTTGATTTCGGAGGATCGGGTATGTCCTTGACAGCTACCACAGATACGTTTTGCAAATACCTTTTCAATGCACTTTATATGTCAGGCAAAACTTGCCCCATAATTTCTTTAATATTAAAATTAAAATTAGACATACATTAGTCGCAACAAGCATTTAAATCGCAAAAGAACAAACATATTAATACTTCAGACTGAAACATTCATCTCATAAAATAAAACAACTTGTTTATTATAGTATTACTTTTTATTTTTATTATAAGTAAGTAATAATAAGACATCTAAGAAGATTAGTCCTTTGCACGAATAATTAATATTTAACTTAGTTGTATATATTTTAGTACTAATCAAATTTAAGACAAAATATACTTACATACATTAGCTATATTATTATATTTTCTTCTTTTCATGTTTATTTTAATTATTTTTTTGAATGGCGACTTTGTCGAATGGTAGCGTCTGCCAGTATATATAACTGTTTTGACATAATGATATAGAAATGAGAACCGGTTTACATTTAAAATATAGCAGGACATCAAACATATCTACTTTATGCGACTACCCTTAATGGAATTGACATGCGAAAGAAATTATAAAGTAGAAGGTGTAAAGAGAAAAAAAAGTATAAAGTATCCAAAAGAAGGGCTACGCATTTACAAGTGACAGAACCAAAAAATTTTGTTCGGAAGCGATTTTATCTTTGGTGTTTTTAAAAACTGCTTATAGTACAACGCTACAAAGATCTTGGTAGGAGGGGGCTCCTACCAAGCCACACCCTATATAACATGATGGTGATTAAAAAACGATTACTCCGGACTATAGAGATCCTAATTAGATAATACTTTGCGTATAAACTTATTATAAGCTAATGGGATCCGGTCTAGTGCAAATCGAGAGAACTCTTTGCTAGAAGGCGAATTTGGTGGCGGAACTGTAATTGGTCGAGATATTATGTATGTATTTACGTTATACGCTAATTAAATGTTGTGAGTAATTACTTGTATAAGCGAATACATAAAAGTCCCTTAGGCTCAGAACTTTTCAGCTGTCACTCGTTAGTCATGCTTGCTTATGTGAAATCCTCCACCATATTTAACTACATATATTAGAAATCCTAACACTAATTATATAACTAAGCAAACCATTAGGTACAGCCAGCCATAGATCAAGCGTAACGCTTTACATTTGTATTGTCGTCCTCAGAAGTAACTCAACACTAACTTACTAATTGCGTTTTAATAGTAATAATGTAGTTGGCTTTCTAGTTAGAATGACAAAGTACTAAAAATATCAGCTATTTCTGGGGCTGAAAATACATACTTATCGCCTTTTAATTATAGCAATTTTCCAATTGACATGTTTCTTCTGTCACGAGGCCGTATGTACATATAGCTTTCAATAATATCTAATTTAAACACATATGAAATATAAGAAAAAAACACACCATAATTATTAATACAAAATAATAAATATTGTACGAGCCCCGATGCAAAATAGTTCGTCTAGTACGAAAAACGTGGAGAAAGATTTTTTCTAACTTAGTTAGTTTTGTCTATTTACGTAAACAGAAAAAAATATTCTACCATCTCATGGTCGGTTACTTTTGCACTTTTTATGTTGAAGCAATAAACTATTTCAATCTTTTTAATAAGGAGGCGATAAGTCTAGGCTAGACTTATCGCCGATTGAGACCTAGTGGTGGAAAATGAAAAAAGCTGTCGCAAAAATCCATCAAGATCGAAGAGCGACTTGAAGGCTCTTGGCTGTGTGGGAGTCAATTACGACCGACGTGTGTGCAATGTTGGTTGCGACCATGCCTCTTCGCAAAAAGCTGAAATTGAAAGCAAAGACGACATAACTAAGTGGTAGACGAACTATTTTGCGTGAGAGCCAATGGTAGACCAACACTTTTGCGACATGTGTTTCAGAATATTTATTTATGTTACGTAAGGTCTTGAATTTTTTTAAAGGTACGTGTAAATAAACTTTGAAATGTTAATCAAATTGTGGTTTACTTTCTTTTTAACTTTCTTAATTACTTTACCTAAAAACACTTCATATTATTTCATAATATCTTATTTTTCATACTAGACGAACTATTTTGCATCGGGGCTCGTATATATACCAAAAAAATACAATGATTTTATTAATCGAGAGATTTGTATATAAGTATAGTTTGCACTTCATGTGAAATGTCCTCAAAAATCAGGGACTAAATAATAGTCGACGGTCCCTAGATATAAAAAGACTTGTCTAAAATTAAGGTTTAAAGGAGAGTGAAATAAAAGTTGAAATGGCTCTAGAATAAAAAAAATTGTAAATAGCACAAAACATTACGTGAATAATACTTATATTTATAAATAAACGTCTTTTTTTCTAGAACGATTTCAACTTTCATTTCACTCTCCTGTAAACCTTAGTTTTAGACATGTCCTTTTATACGTAGGGACCGTAGTGATATTTGTATGTACATAATATGAACACATTCTAAAGTCCATTTGAAAAGTATACAATAAATATAAAAAATAATTACAATGCGAAATCTCACATATTTATAATTACTTTTTATATAAAATCATTTTGATTGACGCAATATTTAATATAGCTTTAGAACAAAGTTCCCACGCGACCCATGCAAATGAATGTCTGTAAAAATTTGATTTAAAAAATACTCTTATCTAGAGGAGTTATCCTATGATTGTAATCCTCTTTGATAACATGCAAAAAAATAACAGTCCACTACCCATTTAACATAGTGTGAATACTAAAGTCTAACTAATAGTATTAAAAGTGTCGCCTCTTTATATAGTGTTTACATTTTTATTTTAGATTCGACGTATGTACTATATACTATTTACCATTTATTTAGTACATTAATTTTAGTAACATCAGATCTTCAGCCTTTAGACAACCCGTAATGTAATTAGGTACCAAAATGACTAAACTCGAGAGTTGTCATAATTGGTCACATCTCACTGTTTTTATTATTCGTTTTCTAAAAAATAGTAATATTAATCAAAAATATTTCATCATATATAAGGTAATAGTCGCATTGCGCGAACTTTATTTCCTTTTACATAAGTATGTCTTAACATAGTTTTGACATATAAATTATAGTCATTAATACAGCAATACCTCAGCGGTAACTTGGATATACATAATATTTAACAATAGTTCAATTCGCACACTATTTTATTGATAGATTTTGACACAATTTATTAACCAGTTCATATGGCAAAGGTATAGAGAATAGTTCCATGCACATAATTTACAACATAACTGATTTTTATTGTAAGCTGATCTGATCTATTGAAAAAATCTTAATATATATAACTTTTATTTTACATAATTATATCTACTTATTTAACATGTCTGCCTCTTCGGTGACGTCGTCATATAAACTCAATATAAACTACTTATTACCCCTCCTGCAATTGAGTCTGCCTGACCAGCAGGAATCAATGCCAAATAGCTATTTTTCCGCATATCATATAATAGTTTGTTTACCTGCTGTTGGAACTTAGTCCCCACGGCTTCTTACTTAACGTTTGAGGTGGGTTAAAAATCAGGCTTGAGTCCCAAAACACTTCATATACCAGTGGAGATCAATGATTTAGCTACTTCTTACAAGTTCGAGAAAATATACATATTCAGCGGCCTTTACTATACCTCATGCAGCAATAAGAAGCTCGACTTAGCCGTTTCGCATCGAAGAGTATAACTAATATTCTCCTAAAACCTTTGCAGCGTCAATGAAAAACCTAAAGCGCTAATCTCCACTGCTAAATCAACCGTTTTCACTGAAACCTACATAATGCAATTGACAACGTCGCTAGCCGGGGAGTGCACATATACTTTGGGTAGGGCATGCACTGTGTAGTTGTACGCACCGTAAGGTCCGTAGACCAGGTGGGCGAGCCAAAGTAGGTAACGGAGTTTTATTTAGTATTTAAACTAAAGGATAGGCAGTGCTTATTTCTATGTATGATGTGCACGCCACTGCTTGCTAAATATTTATTAAATAGATGCTAAAAATGCTGATCGACAGAAACAGTGAGCAAATGAGACTATCCCGAGGCGCAGCTAGTATGGGACAAGTTGAAATGGCAAGTGTTTTTCGGGCACAAAGTAATTCAGAAAATCATTATTGTCACATATTTTTATGTTTTGTTGTATAACACTTAGATAATTAAGAATACCTACATTTTTAAACATATTATAATCTTATAAATATATAATTGAATAGTTAAATACATTTAATATATTTAGTAAAAACATAATAGCATAATATGAATGTATGTATAGATATTTGATTTGTATTTTTTTAAATTTCTATAGATAATATAAATAAATGAATATTTTCTGACAATTGCACCAATTATTTAGTGCCAAGATAAGTGTCATTAAGAACTTGTGTTATGGATACTAAATAACGGATAAACATGCATAAATACTATTTTTTTGTAAATACATATTTAATATAGATAGGAAAACACCAAAACAAATATTCATGTTCATGCACACAAAGATTTGTCTTGCGTGGGAATCGAACCCACGACCTTAGGAGCGGAGAGCGGGTATTCTCGCCACCTCGCCATATCGGTCGTCAGATAAGGAAGAAATGTGTTCCTATTTTAAATTGTGATACCCTTGCAGGGTCATTTGAGGAAAAAATGCTATTTTTAACACCTAATTGTACACCAAATGAAACAATAAAGAATTACGATTATGATGCGTTCTAAAAGTATAGCATATTCAATTAACGCAAATAGGTACTCCTTGTTTTAACTATGCCGATCCTATTTTATATTTTCCGACGTTTGAACTCGGATTTTAATAAAGACTTATCCGAATCTGTATATTTGTAACCCCTTTTTTTATCATTTAAATATTTTTTATTGTTACATATGGTATTTTTATTAATTATAGATTTTGATAAAATATTAGGTAGATTTTTAGTTGATTCAATATTAATTTTTGTTTCTATCTGATTCGTAGCACTATGGTGATTCATACTATGTTTGATTAGTACAGATGATGGGCAGCCAGTAAAGACTGTCATCTTTGATATGCTTTCTTTTACTTTGATTTTATCGTTTGTTGTCATATTTTGCTGTGTAGGTGAAGTGAATGTCCCATTAGGAGTTATGTCAAGTTCTTTACTTATTTGAACTTTAGTTAGCGATGTCATATCAGGAACTGGTTCACTTTTCTTTTCTACGAAACCAACGAAGTTTTCAAACGTGCGCACGTAATTTCTGGATGGATTACATGTAGTGTTATTCTGATTAACTTTGTTTTCATTTAATTTCAACAAACGTAAAGCGTTTTCGTTTTGAATAACATCTGAAGCTAATGGAATCAGTTTAACTTTCATACATTTATCTACTTCACTCTTAATGTCTTCTTTATTAATTTCACATTTTGATGCTTCCCTATTAGAGCTCTGAATTTGTTCTTTAGGTTTGTTAACCATTCCAACTTTTTCTAAGTCATAACTTCCGTTAGGTTTCTTTATAATAATAAGGGTATCGTCATTTCTGATTTCACTCTTAGGTTTCTCAATTTTGCAACAATTTAAAACAGTAAGTTTATTTGCTACGATCATGGACAAATCATTTATAGCAACATCCGATAGTATAGTGTTGACATTAGTCCCAGAATAATTAACTATGCCGGGATCTGCACCGTTCTCAACTAGTAACTCAATCGTTTTCTTATAATCATCAGAAACTTTTGAATTGTCTACACGATCTGAAAGTGATATATGCTTATGTTAAAACATCTCGTAAAATACAAACCCTTTTGTAAAATATTACAGCACAGGGCACAGCTTATGCCATGGAGAAATATATTCCAGCTGTCCCGCTTAAGAAAAGACTTTGGATAAAGTTGGTAAGTATGTGCATTACATATAAGCAATAGCAAAGACAACAATAAATAAGTCTTTGCTTTAGCGGGACAGAAACTACAAATGTATAGAAACCAAATATATACAATATAAAAGAATATTTAAACGGACAACAAAGGGAACTAAACAACAGGACAAGAAGTACTCTTTTAATTGGCTTTTAAAAGAAGTAACGCTGCGGCTTTGATGCATGTGCAAATCATTCCATAATCTGACTGCATGAACCGAGAAAGAGTAGGAAAAAATAAGTTGGTCTTTTAAATACTTACTACTGCAATCCAAGCATGCGGAAGCGATAGCTAGATACAAAGCTGTATTCCCACTGTTGGGCGTCTGAGTATTAATGGCTTCTGGGCAAGCCTTTATAAATATTTCGACGTTCTCATATTTGCCCATTTGGCAGGCCAACATGAGAGGGGTGTAACCTGAAAATTTCCATTCATAATTTCTTGTTTAAACAGTTTCTTAAGTTTCAATGCTTTGCCATGTGTTGGCGACTTAAAGTAATATTTGACAAACGAAATTCGATAAGTAGGAAGTATGGATTTTACATGATCCATTGGAAAATGACGTGATAATTTCAATAACTATCGTACTTTTTTTTAGGTAACACCATGACCATATTCTGACGTCACCATGACCATATTCTGTCTGACAGTAACTGTCGATGCATTCTAAAAAAATTGAGCGGTCATACCAAGCCAGGGCTTTGATCTGAGATTTGTTACTCGCTGTTTAACTCTTATTAATATAAAATAACATGTAATATTTGCCAGTAAAGGTCCCGTAAAAAATATCAATCCCCTTAGGTTTAGGATTATAGTCAGAAAAAATACATAAATAAAAAAAAAAGTTTAATTTGTTTTAAAGTTGCGATGTCCGCGGTATTAATATTATCCTTTTCAATATACCTAGTCTAATCGAAAACAAGTAACGCAGTGAAATAAAGATTTAGGTACTAACCTTGACTATCGAATGTAGTAGATATGCACTTCAGTAAATAGTTAGCTAAGAATTCTTGGGATTCATTTTCTAATTCAGGCTTCCACATCTCTTCATTTTGTTTTAAAATTTCGCTGAAAATTATTAAAACTTTCAGGGTCTTATTACAAAACAAGATCTAAAGTTAAACCAGGTTTAAAACTAGTGCTGTCACCTTTATTTGATAAGATGAAGACAGTGACAGCGTGGTGGAGATTGACCCAATACGTCTCAATTTGGTTTGTGAGAGGAGGTCCGTAGTGGGACGGCTGAGATGATAAAATTATTTCAAACAAAACTCACAGTGGCTTTTTCCTGCAGTGTTGGACGAGCTTAATCAGGTGCGCGGGGTCGACCTCAGCGGCGGCGTGGAAGCAGTTCCGGTGCTCGTCATCGGTCACCATGAAGTCTGCACCGAACTCCAACATCAACGCTGTGCACTCCGCGTTATCGCTGTATATAGATAGTTGGAGGGCCGTCTAAGAACAATAACACGTGTATTTTTACCTCGCACCCTCTCAGTAACACAAAGGGGGGAGGACAAACTTTACGAGTTTCTTGCCCGACTCGTATCCAATCAAGCTTCAGCCTGTAGTGATTCATTTGAATAAAGCATTTTTCAGTCAGACTGTAATTTTACCTTACTCTTACTTGGACATTGTGAAAAAACACCCAAATTAAGTAGTAATAAGTGTTAAACATATAAGGAAACTATACCAACACAACGTGTATAGGGATCCTGCGAACATATTAGGAGCCCAAGCCAAACTCACCTCTTTTAATTTGGTGATCGATCCGACCACACAGTACCGCGGATTCGAGTAAGGGAAACGTAAGTATATAATTTTAAATGTTTATAACATTACGTAGAATACAAAAAATGAGATTGAGATTTAAAAAATAAACATGGTATAGTCTCTGGTCCAACAGATGTACATACCAAAAAGAATGTATACCTCTCTCGTAAATTTTTCAGGGTGTAAAAGTATTCCTAACCAAGATCTTATGAGCCCAAGCCAACCTCACCTGCAAGTGGTGCACCTGCCGATTAACGGACGAGGCTCGGGCGAACATAACATTTCCCGGTTAGCGGCAATCTATTACGTGGGAACAATATAATTGGCGAAATGTGGGCGTATTTGCCTCTGCCTTCGGGGACTACTAATTAACAGGCTAATTAACTAAATAACAGACGTAATTTGTATTTGTGTGTACCAACACAATGCGTCTAGACCCTAACTAAGCTGATCCTGTAATAGATATGGTTTCTTATACAACAAATAAAAATTCGAATATATCTTATTTTGTAAATAATTTGCAATACAATGAAAATATTTGTCCCAAAGAGATTTAATATAGTAATAGAGCGGCTATTAGAGACTATTCCATACAAAAACTTTTAGCTGGCGCGGAAGTAACGCTATCTAATGTTGAAAAGCAAAACAGCATATTAAAAACAATTAGAATAAGTTTTACCTACTCCACGGTAGGGGTCGCTCTACAGTAGGGATGTTCCGTTTAGAATTAGACGTATCGATAATTTTGAAGAAGGTTAACCAAAAACTGTATAAAAAACATATAACATGAATAAGCAAGTGACAATTAGAGTAGTATATAAAAATTCCGGTGTTTTCAATGATTCTTAATATTTATTTAGTAAAAGTGTTAACTTATTACATTCAACACTACTAATTAAAAAACATTAACATAAGTACCTAGATAGTACCTATTGACAACACTCATTTTTGAAATAAACCCACCCCGCGAACACTAATCATAAGTAAGGCTTTTTATACAATCCCAGAATAGAGTTTACTTCAAAGCAATATCTAACATTGTTGTGTGATGGGATTTACGAATAAATTCGTGAGAATGATCAGGTAAAATGTTTCACTTTAACAGCCAGTAGTCAACGTTTCGATAAACATAGACTGCGAAGTCAAAAAGCAAGATTTTAAAAAACTAGCTAATGGATTATAAGAAGAAGTTTATCAAAACATTAGTTATAGGATATTTTGTTGCAGTCTTTCATTTATTTTATTATCCCCATGATATGTGTACGGGTTACCGCACAGTAAATAAAATGTCAACGACCCGCTAATTTAGGTCACTTAGAAAAAACTTTATTGGTATTTACGCACACATTAGTAACTTTCGCAATTATGCTTAACTAACATTATTTTAATTGCATTTTAATAAATCAGTATTAGAACGACTTTCATTGGGTTTGTTTCGTACTTTAACCTTCCCTAATCATTCGCTCTCATCTCATCTTATAAACTGTAACACACTACAATATGATTTATGACTCCAATTTAACAACCTATTAGATATTGCTCGAAGTGGACTCTTATGTGGGTCGATTCTGGTGCCTGATTCCGCAAGTGTATTTTGGTCTAGACAATCAATCTTGTAAATTGTATTACCTACCAATAAAAAATAATCAAAAAAGATATTTAAGCTTAATTTAAATCAACAATGCATAAGTACCTTGAAATAAAATGAGTTTTGTCAACTTTTGTCTTTTAGACTTTTTCTGAACACTAGGATCGAACTTTGCAATAAATCGAAGTTTAATATTTGCATATGTTTCTATTACAGATTTTATAAAATACAGTCTGTGATTGAACATCGCAGGGCTCTCAAATTAATAAATGATGAACCCCTGAAAAACATTCGTATTCAAAAATACTTTAGTTGTGATAAAATCAATATTGTGCTTTGCAGAGACACCTTTACCATCGTAAACCCTACCCTACCGTAAACGAAAACCGTACCCTATTTTACAAAACTTAACATACTAACTCTACCAGGCATTAATATTTTAGAAATATGTAAATTTGTAAGAAATAACATCACCTCCTTTTACAAAACGTGGAGAAAAACCCATAAATAAACTACTAAGACACAAAAACAGATTACTACTTCTAACATGACTCTACACTCCAATAGTCTATAATAATATGTTATGTCAATAAAAATTTATAATAAACTTCCCTGAATTAATAAAACAGAAACCTGTAACGCTACATTTGTAAACATAATCAAAGAAATATTAGTAAATAAGGCCTACTACGACATAAAAGACTATACCAATGACAAGACAATAACAAAATAGGTATGAGTTAAAGTTATAATAAATTTATTTAAATATGTGACATGACAATTATAAAAAAAGAATGTAAAAATATAAATAAATAAATGAAAAATAACCTTCTGTGAAACGTTATGGAGTGCAATAAACATTGATTTGAAAGTTTTACTATTACAGTGTATAACAGTCCCCCAACGCAATGATTATTGAATCAGAATATTACTACTAATATTAAACTTTTACTTACGATTTAAAAATATTATTTATTACATTAATCGATAAATAAAACGACATCACTTGAACATCACTTATTTATCTACTTCCGCATCGACAAGTGTGGCGAGATCCTAAAAGTAGTGCTTTTGCTTTTCACCGCTAGAGGTCGGCAAAGGGCATAGGTAATGTTCTAGAATAATTTATTGGAAATTATTATAAAGTCTGATTATCGAGTAAATATAAAAAATACTTACGAAAATAAACTGTAATCACGTTCAGCCCTTTTACCATAACGGTATTTGCAATATCGCAGTACGCAATTTGGCATATTTTCTATAAAATTTGTCAAATCTGTTCACGCACAAACACGACTACACTCGAGGGCGCATAAAATCAAACTGAGCGACTTGTTACCACTTGGTAATAAGTTGTGGATTACAGTTTTGATCTCAATGTCCTGTCTATAGTAATAGTTAAATGTCTTTGATTTGTCCCAATGCAACTTGTACTTATACTACAAACTACTAGTAACTCTAAAAAAATTGTGTTGATAAACCGTTCATTACAGCCATATTAACAGTAACTTTATTTTTTAAGGAAACGCTCTACTATACAATAATATTCCTTTACCTACTTATACCTGTATGTATGACTAATATTTATCAAATCTTATTGGTAATATCATTCGACTTTGTTACGATAAGTCAATAACAAGACCGATAACTAGATTCACACCAGCGCGTAATAATAAAAACGCTTACACGGGCGCTTGGAGCGAATTAGTAATAGGAGTACAATGAAATAATAATTAATGTTTTAGTTAGGTATAAGTCAACGAAACATATCGAACTTTAAATATTTAAATAACTTAATTAAAAACAATAAAATATATTTTTAGTAAGTCGTTCTTACCAAATGGTCTCAGGCATAGAAATCCTAATAATATTGGAATATAATAAACTGATACTCTAAAAAAGACTACATTATGAATCAAAAATACTGAACGAGCACCTAATGTGGAAATTAGTGATATCATTAGACATGACACCTTTATGCTGAAAAAATTATAAACAGTTTTGTTAATCACAAATATAATATTCGCAGGTGCCTCTGTTCTTTTTCGTTACAACCATTTTACACTTAAACTATCAATCGCAAAACTATTTTTATTTTAAACTGTATATGTTTTGAAAATCTGCAACATTTGAATTATTTATGTTTTTTTTTTTCACGGTAATTAATGCTCGGTAATCTCCTCGGAGGTAACCCGATCCCTGGTGGGAATCGAACCCGTATGCTGAGTTTGTAATCACTTTTATTTTGCCAATTCAAACTTATTTGCAGTTGGTAAACTAATCACGTTTTAAGTCCATGTATAAAGCCCAAAGCAGTTTGTACGGAACCATCGGTGCACGAGTCGCATTCGACCGGTATTTATTGATTTCATACTAAAGTCTACAAAGGCAATGCCACAAGAAAAATAATTACATAAACAATTAATCATACATATTTCAATTAAAATACAATTTGCACAGTTTGAAGAATTATATACACATAAATAATTATTTTACAATAACACCAATTTTCAGTTCCAAGATAAGTTTCATAAGGAACTTCAAAGTCAAAGTCAAAATACTTTTTATTTCATAAACTATTACATAGTACTTGAAAACGTCAAAACTTGTGTTGTGGAAACTGAATAACGGATGAACATACATAAATACTTTTTATCGTATAAACATATATAATATCATTATTTCAGCCATGATGCGATAGTTAATAAGAAATATTTATAATAATAGTTAACTAAACTTAAATATTTTTAAAAATTGTGTGAAGTCAGTATATTGCGCATGTATAAGCGCAGTTGATAATATAAAATTATTATTATCAGAGCTGTGTCGACGTTTCAGGGAAATACATCGAGGGGATTCCCGCGATTTCTCCATTAACTTAGGGCTGTCACTACGCTACGACCAATTATTACTATTACTTAGAATCCCCACTAGATTACTCCCCAACTATTAGGTACTGACTTAAAAAAACATTTAAAATCAAAATCACTTGGAACAATATACCAAAACTAACAGTGTTTTACTTACTAAAACTTTTTAGATTTAGAATTGTAAACTGTACACTTAATTTTTTTTTGTTTGTTTAATGTTTCATTGGATGCAAAGACATTTAACTATTACTATAGACAGGACATTGAGATCAAAACTGTAATCCACAACTTATTACCAAGTGGTAACAAGTCGCTCAGTTTGATTTTATGTGCCCTCTAGTGTAGTCGTGTTTGAGCGTGAACAGATTTGACAAATTCTATAGAAAATATGCCAAATTGCGTATTGCGATATTGCAAATACCGTTATGGTAAAACGGCTGAACGTGATTACCGTTTATTTTCGTATTTTTTATATTTACTAAATAATCAGACTTTATAATAATGTTCAATAAATTATTCTAGAACATTACCTATGCCCTTTTCCGACATCTAGCGGTGAAAAGCAAAAGTACCACTTTTAGGATCTCGCCACACTTGTCGATGCGGAAGTAGATGATTAAGTGATGTCGTTTTATGTATCGATTCATGTAATAGATAATATTTTTAAATCGTAAGTATAAGTTTAATATGAGTAGTAATAAGTACTTTTTTTTGAGGGTAACTGTAGATACAGTCAACACGCTTGAAATTTACTAAAGAGAAATTTAATTATTTAAAATTTATATTTTGTTATTTGTGGACATTCTATATGAAATAAAGTGATAGTACAATATCTCTCATCATTTGGCAAATAAGTTTTATCAAATGAAGGGTTATGTTACTTGTACATCACTGTCATATCTTAAAATACGGTAACGCTCGTGAGGTCGGCATTGCATGTGTTAACAAAAACAACTTTTCGAGAACTATCTCTTAGTTTCAAATGGCATAATCTATATGCGCATTCACATGCTGACACTCTGCGATGATTTAATATTGCCATAGAAACAGCAAACAATTGTCGACCGATATCTTTATGACAGGCAAAATCGACAAGAACCTATCTATTTACAACTTAACCAGAGATATTATAAGTATTTTTACCTTTAAAAATTATAAAATGATAAATTAAATTAAATATTTTAAAAATCCCCGACACAATAAACATAAGCCACCATTAAAAAGTAAAAAATAATAAAAGAAAATTTATCCTAAAGTACCTATATGTATAAGTGTGTATTAATATTTAAATTGTATGTATTAATAATTAGTGTCAAATGCTTAACTATCTCATCTTTTATCTAAGACTACCAAACCTTTGACCTTATGAAGGTCCCCCAACGCAAAGTTTTTAAACAAAAAAAAACATACTTATATATATAGGTACTTTAGGATTAATTTTCTTTTATTATTTTTTAGTTGTTAAAGGTAGCTTATGTTTATTGTGTCGGGGGTTTTTGAAATTTTTAATTTAATTTTATTCGGTTGGGAAATCATCAAACTACAAGTGCCAGACTTTTACTGACTAGAAACCATCCATGTTCCTTCTTGAGCCTGCAACACCAAGGCCGCGGTATCCCCTTTGAAAAGTCCCGCAACCCCGGCAGGCTTGGCCCTATACCCAGGGGCCCCTCAGTGTGCTGACATATCTTTGAGGCGCGCGTGGAATACGAACGCGCCGTCGACGCGGCCTGTCGCTTTTAGTAGGCGGACGGGCGGCGAGTTACTCATTACTTACCGCCCACAAGACAGCGCCTACGGTGGCCGGGAGTCGTCTCGTGGCCCCCGGCGTGTCAGGCGTCTATTTCGGCGGCTGGAACCGTGACGAGAGGCACTCTGCCTCATTCGTTCCGCCGTCTTTTTAGCTAGCATGACTGCTTTACAAAAGTATACAACAGCATATTGATGACGGAAACAGGTAGATGCTTGAAATATTCATAAAATATCTAGTTATACGCCCTGTTTAGTTCCCAAAACGCTTTATTTTTAATGCATTTTATAAAAACCCAAGCATGGGCCTGCCTGTTCACTACTATTTGTGCGACTCCAAGCTTCGTAAGGACCGTTATAGACTACGTTCCAGGTCCATATGTCATCACCGGTAACACATATTATTATAGACTAAATAAATAACAACATTTAGGCACTAAGTATTGTAACCATTATTAGGTTCGATATCATTATGGCGGTAACGTAAGTCCTATTATATCATTATGGCGGTAACGTAAGTCCTATTATATCATTGAGGATCGAATGGCATTCTAAATTATTTTATTGTTATCACTCATCTAAGCAGCATAATAAATACCAAACCAAAACCAAGATACCGATAGATATTATTAGTATGGATAAACAAGCGGTAGTACTTATATTTACTCTATAGTTTATTTTATAAACTTTTGACAGCCCTACAGGATCTGCGTTTCACTCAGCTACATTGTTTTATATTTTTATCACGCCACACTACTTGCTAAATAGGTATATAATATAGATATGTGTATGTATATTTATGTAAATTTTGATGGATAAGTTTGAATTTTCTTTTCGAGTGGAAAATTTTAGATTAACTTAACAATTTAAGAAAATACATTACTAATGTATTAGGAATTAGGCAGCTTCCAGCAGCCATATAAAAACATATATATGTAAAATATATAAAACATAAACATACCTATATAAACCCTATGAGGGTTTTGTGTGCGGCATTGTAAATTATAATTGTAAATTACTTATATAAATTATATATATTTCTTTATATTTGACTTTGATATACACCGAAAACCATTACGTATAACAGACGTTGGGAAGGAGAAGCCAAGATAGAGCCCTTATTGGGCGACTTAAAAAGTTATTAAGAAAATCAATTATAAAATTTTATTGTAATTTTATTTTACACAATTACACTAATTATTTGGGTCCAAGATAAGTAGGTAAATAACATATATAAAAAAAAATTATTTTGTAAATATATACTTAATGTACATAGGAAAATACCCAGACCAGAACAAATATTCATGTTCATGCACACAAAGATTTGTCCTGCGTGGAAATCGAACCCACGACCTTAGGAGCGGAGAGCGGGTATTCTCGCCACCACGCCATATCGGTCGTCAAAAACAATTATATATTAATCTTTTCCAATTTATTGATATAGTTAAGATTAAAGAAACCCAATCGATAAGATTTTTTTTTATGAAAATTCTAATATTCTTGGTAATTTTATCGCGTTTCTTGGAATTAAAATATACCTATCTGTGAGTGTGATTTCTTCAATATGTTATGAGTGTGACAAATTTACGTAAGGAGGCTTGGAGTTGCAAATTTGTTATACGATCATTCGTTTCGCAATTACCAAACTCATTAAGAGCAGCAATAGCCCAGTGGCGAGATCAATATACTGCATTGCAGAGGGGCTCGGGTTCAAATCTTGGTCGGGACTTTCGAATTTATATGCGTAAATATCGTACATGCTCCGCAAGGACAATATCCGTACAAAAAAAGATTATGTCAATATGTATGTAACAAGATTCCGCCAGATAGAGAAAACCACTTTCTATAACCTAGGTTTTATAGTTTATCAACCAAAATAAAGTCGTTATAAAGTCTACTCCTAAATTCAATCTTGAAATTTAAACTGTTCGAAACAATCTCGAATTTGAAAATAGTTAGGATAATTAAGAAACTCTTTCCAACTTTTTAATTATACGGTGTTCTTGCAATCGTTCTTCGTTATTTCTCAATCATCCTACAATATATAATTAATTACTGCTCAAAGTATTTAGGTACTGCTTATATACTAATGCTTACGATTGGAATGCTTAGTTTAGTATTATTTTTTTGTGTAACAAAGGTGGCTTGAAACATTCCTACAGCAGGCCTGCCTCCCCCAATTTACACAAGGTCCGCGTGGTGACCTGAACGTGTGTTCTCAGTTGTAGGAAGTCAATTGGCTTTATCATCATGCTAGCATTATCTCGGCTGTCCCAGTAGACTTAAGCTTTGGCCCAGGGTCTGCTCACTGGTCTAACCAGATATGGCTGAATTTTAGTTATTACACGGAGCGACTGCCGTCTGACCTCCGCACACATTATTCTATTGTTAATCCTGCTTTCAGGATATCAGAAGGCACTGACTTCTTAATACGACGAAAGGCTAGTAGCGAGACCCATAGACTTCTAATTCCAAGGGGATTAACGTGCTTTCCGAGGCACGGTGCAAGCGATAATTACGCACATAACTTCGGGCGGGCCGGAGGCTTTGTGAGTCGCGCGGCTACTATATAGGGGCTGTCCCGTGGGCAGTGAGTAATGGGTAACTTGGCGCCAGTCTACCCGTGCCTCTGTCTTTGTGATTAATATGTATATCCTTGCCAAATGACAGCTTCCTAGACCAGTACTTCTACTCTCTGAGCTAAGACCTGGATATACAGTAATTGCGATACTATACTGACTCCTTATTTAGTAATAAATAAGTTTATAGTGCAATATTAACAAATGAACTTTCTTTATTAAATCATTTTAAATTATAATATGACTATTTCAGAAAACTAAGTTATCGTCACTTCTAGACTGTCTAGAACTAGTCCTGTCTTGTAGACAACATTTTGTCACTAGTTACCGAATTGTTTTATAATTCGCGAAATAATTACAAGGTATTTAAAAGAATATTCAATGAGAAAAAAGAACAACTACAGAACCATAAAGAGAATTGATTTTCAGCAAAAATACGGATTGAGCAAGTAATAGGGAATTTGTGGGCTGAGTTAGAATTATTAATATGCAAAAAACATTGTTTAGTTTGGCCGTACTTAAATACATTTTGCTGACACAATAAATAGTAATAACCCAAACACAATTTTTATGTCTATAATTATAATAATTTATTCGATTCCCACACAGGAGAAATATTTGTGGCAATGAAATATTTGTTCTGGTCTGGGTATTTTCTATGTATCATATTAAGTTTATTTACAGAATAAAATTATAATGTATGTTTATCCATTATTGAGTATCCATAACAAAAGTTCTTCATGTATGTATAGGGTATATTGGGATCCTACCATTACCTAAGGAGCCCAAGACAACCTCACCTGCAAGTGGTGCACCTGCCGACCAACGAACGAGGCTCTGGCGAACATAACAGTGCCCTGTACGCGGCATTAGGCTTGCCACCTATTACATGGAACTATATAATACGAATTCGATATCGAAGTATGGGCGTATAATATGCCTCTGCCTACCCCTTCGGGGAAACAGGCTTGAATGTATGTATGTAAGTTCTACATGATAACTAGTTGCGGAATAGATACTTAACGTTATTAAGTAATTAGAAAATTACACAAGTCAACAAAAAAAATATTTTTCTTTGAGTCTGTTATTTAGTGAATATTTTCTGATTGTATACATCGAAAAAAAAGCAGAAACTCTATTTATAATAAATAAAGTTTGCTTTTGTACCTTTACACAATGTTTATGTTACACAAGTTTTTTTTAGGAGCCGTTGCATATAACATACAGGAGAGGGGTAGGAGGGGCCGTGGGTGTGAAGCGGGAGTGACAAACTGTCAATGGCAGTGTGCGCGTGCGCTTTGCAAAGAAATTACGTATTTTATGTGTCGTGAGGCTTAAAATGTCTTCCAAAAAGTGCAAAAATCCCGTGGACTCTTTTTGTTATATTTGCGGCGAATTCATTAAAGTGAGAGCCAAAAAAATTTGTTTGTCGTCAAATACGAGACTTAGTGAAGCCTATGAAGCTTATTTTAATTTACCCGTACGAAGTCAAGATAAAGTATGGGCACCTCATTTCTAATGTAGTAACTGCAAAAACACTTTAGAAGGTAAGAAAATACACACCACACCTACATCATAATTTTAATTAAAATTTATATATATAACTATACCTATTCTGACACATACATTAAATGTGTCATTCGTTATTGAATAATGTTAACTTTTTTCCAGCCTGGTACCGAGGAGAAAAAAAAAGTATGAAGTTTGCTGTACCAAGAATATGGAGGGAACCAACTGACCACATCCATGATTGCTATTTTTGTGTAGTAAATCCAAGTAAGCATTGCGCTGGCAAAGATGCCAAAAAGTTTGAATACCCAAACCTACCATCAACGTCTGCTCCAGTGCCCCACAGTGAAAAGCGTTATCAAGGATAATATAATGAAAACATGATGGGTGACTACATTTGGGGGCTCATACGAAAAAGTTCCAAGTTTCCAACTTACACAGAAGAAATACCAAGTCTGTTTATTTTTAGTCTTTTTGTATTCTTTTTTGTATTTGTGGGTTTATATATGCCGTCTTGTATAATTAAAGTCAATAAAAATATGTGAGTTAAAACTGTTTTCCTTTTACATATAATTAAAATTAAAAAATAGAGCTTTTTCATAAAAAATAAATTTCGTTTTAGTAACTACAAAAGCAAACTTTATTAGATAAAAATATTTATTTCTTAATTAGTTAGGCATAAGTAATCAAAATCAGTGGTACAGAACGCAGACTCAAAATTCGTGTTGACCCATGTTATTTATTTACAATATCATTGTTGTTACATCATATTGACTGAATGCACTTAAATAAAACTGATATTTGTAAAGTGTTATACAATGAGAGAGTATAAAATTTTTAGTATTCCACGTTATAGATTTTTTTATATTCAGCTAAAATAGCAGTAATAAGAATGAACTCACCAAGTTTTTGTCATTAGAGATATCCACCAATTGACCCCTGGCCTTCAGTACCGCACACTGTCTTCTAAGAAGGTTAAAGTCACCATTCATAGCAGCTAAATGTATGGGCCTATTAAAAAGAAAATTTATTGATTATGTGCATAATTTTTGTTTAGGCAAAGATGGTGCAATTTATAAAGAGCAATAGGCACATTAAAGAGTTAATCTCTAGACCTTACATCACCTGGACAATAAAATCTGCCATGGAAAGCTGGCATATGTATACATGACAAGGGATGATAGCCCAATAAAAATAGTATGACTGTTAGACCATAGTAGAAAAAACTATGTTCGTTCCAGATATAACTCGACCTATAAAAATGTCATCACATACATAAAATCTAACTAACTCTCATATATTCCAAACTAGAGCTTTTAATTAACACTAATACATAGAAGAAAACTTATGATTTTACTTACAGTTGCTGTTCTTCATTGGGTGTAAGACAATTTTTCCAATCAATAGTAGCTTGATATAACATTACTTTTTTTCGATCCTCAAAAGGAAGAGATTTCAATACATCTGGTGTGGCTATATGGAAAACATCCTCAATTTTAAACGGTATAGTAAGTTTTGTACCATCTAACAATAGCAATTCTGTCTTATGGGAGGAATCAAAATTCTGATAGCATATTTTTTCCTGTATTGGAACATGGTCAAGAGTATTACATATTAAGCTATCATTAGAATTTTCATTAAGTATCTGACTCAAGTCTGGAAGCGATGATGTGGTCATATCTTCATCCAAACAAATAGTTTCCTCAGCTATATTCTGTCTTTGAGCAGGTTTATATCTTAATGGATCGATCACAACTTTATTTAAAGACTCTTTATCAGTGACCACATAAGGCTTTAAAACCTTTTTACGGACTCTCGTCTTCGTTTGTTTCGACATATATAGTGTACTCTCAAGGGTTTGGCAGGATTTTTCCGAAGTCGTACAAAAATTTGTATAAATTTCTTCAGTTTGGCTTTCACAGTCTCGGGTTTCTTTAGGTATAGTTAGTAACGCCAAAATTCCACGTATTTTTAATTCGTGATTTATAACAGAACATAATGCTGAAAAAACCGTATCGTAGTTGCTTTGCCCAATTAACTTTGAAATATTATCGGATGTCTTCTCGTAACTTTTGCCCGCACCGCTTTTGCACTTAGCTATAGTAATACTGCTCTTCGTAGCAATACTGAGTCTATTTAACAACGTCATTTCATGATCCAACTTCAAGAAATCCCCTCTTTGCGACTTGTAAATCATGTCTTCTTTAAATTCCGATATAATATTTTTAAATAAGCTCACTCTTTTTATGAACAAGTTTTTATTTATCACTACACAAGGCATTTTTTTGTTTTTATTGGCATAATTTTTTTTAGTAGACATTTTTAGCTACCAACAATTTATTTGACTTTTGAATGAAGGTCAGAAGGATCTGCAAGTAGGTCTGTGAAAATTGTCTTATGTTTTTAACTTGTATGATAGGAATTATATTAATTAAATTGCAATAAAATTTTGCAAGATCCTCAATAAAAACTCGTAAAGTTACCTCGATTTCGGGGTATCCCCCCTTGACTACACCAGAGTTATTTTATGCGATGACAGCTGACATGAAAATTACACAGACTACAAACTGAGACAGAAAACTGCTTAGGGATTTATTTTTCTTTATGGTAACTAACTTTTTGTTAAAGTTATAAATCCATGTAGCAACATGAATGGCTGTCCATGTTTTGCTTAACTGCGTGCAGCATTTGTTAATTAATACTTATGAGTGGAATAATTGTAATAATTGAAGTTAAAATAAGAAAAACACAAAAAAAATCTGAGTTATCTTAGAAGCGTAATCTATAGTAAAGTATATGATTCAATCTTTACGAAAATAAAATAATAGAAACTCCCCCATTTTTACTCACAAATATATTACCAGAAGCGAGCAAGAAAATAAGTACAGTATGGTATTTTTTTCTAAGTTTTTGAGACGCTTTACTTTCTCATATATTTAAGTATCCAAACTAATTGATCACAATGTATCTACAGCACAAACTGCTTTGATTTGCGCAGAGCAGCGATAGGCGAATGGTGAGACCAATAGACAGCAATTCAGAGGGTCTCGGGTTTATATACTGGGGACGTACCGCCTAACTTGATGGTAATCGATTATTAGGCTAAATGATTTTCGAATTTATTCTGTCATACCGCCGAACACATGGTACTCAATACAAGATCGCGTTCTCCATTTAAACACAAATTTTGAAGGATCTTACAAATAATTTATATTTACGAACTGTGTCGTCGAAACGCAAAACATAATCATTTATTCAACTAGTTGCTTTACTAGTCTGCCTATTGGTGTCACGGATTGAAGGTCATGAATAAACAGCTTGTAAAAAATAACACAGACAGAGAGGTACAAACAGGGGGTACGGATTGTTGAACCTTAGAAAATTTTGATCTACATGAAATAGCTGAAATTCATCGAACTAGGGACCCTGAATACAAATAAATATTTGAGGAAAAAAAAAGCCTGACACTATTGCCAATTTTCAATCCGTTACCAAGGTTGCCAATCTGTGGGGAATTCCCCAAACTGCGGAGAATCTCAAGTTGGTTGGGGATTTATTGGGGATTGGCATTATGTGGGGAAAATGCGGGGATTTTGAAATCATATTCTCATCAATTTTTATTTCTTTTATTATCGATAACAACATTTTTTTGAATCACTAAGTATGGCTCAAGTGTTTATAGCTGACGGTCTCATGACGAAAAATCAAAATACCGGTAATTGCACATCTCTATGTATGGCACATCCCTAGTTTGTCAGTTGTCTGTCTTGTCTTGTCTATGATCAGGGGATTCCCTTTTTCTCCTTTATTAAATGTTTTGTTTTGTGACTGATATGTGGACATTGGCTTCGTTCGTTGTTGGTAGTAGTTAATTAGTAGATCCAAGTTTAAAAAGTTGTGTGTGTTTCAAATATGGATAAATGGTTATATCAAAATCAAAACAAAAATAAAGAAGACAATCCTAAGGTAAGGTAAATAAACCTTATACAATATTGTTTATGCTGCGCTCAAACTTTGTTATTTGTCCGGTTAATTTACCTAGTTGTTTTTTTTAGCTTAAGCGTAAAAGAGAATCTGAGCCCGAGTTATCGGAGGCGTCAACTTCTAGTGCAGAAGGAAATGCCGCTCCAAGTTCAAGTTTGACTTCAGTAGATTTGATGACAAGTGAGTCCAATAGTACACAGATCCTAAAAATAAAACGCTTGAATAAATTTAATGATTTGTGGCTTAAAGAACCAAACTTCTCAAGCTGGTTATGCAAAGATACGAATATGAGAGATGGAAATGATTTAGCAAATTGTAAACTCTGTTCGGTGTCGATCCTAGCGCATAAAAGTGATCTGATTCGCCATATGAATTCAGAACGCCATGAGAAAAAAGTATCAGAAATAAAGAATGTGCCTAAACTTTCAACTTGCGTTCTATTGGAGCGCACTTCAGTAGAAGTTCGAAAAGGCAAATGAAATTGAAAGAGTTTCAGGAATTCTTTCAAGTGGAAATACACAAAATTCTCGCGCCAGCTCAGATTCGCTGGTTATCCCTGAAAGCGTGTGTAGACCGTGTATTAGAGCAATATAATTCATTAAAAGCCTACTTGACATAAACAGTGTTCACTGATCCATCGAAGACTACCGAAGAAGTGCTCATTTCAATGAACAACCAATTCACTGTCGTATATTTAGAATTCATGTCTTATGTACTTTCACTGGCAACGAGCTTCAACACTTTGTTTCAATCAGAAACATCCCTTCTTTACAAATTGAAACCAGAAATAGAAAATCTTTTGAAAACACTGTCTGCTAATTTCATGAAAATGAGCTACATCAAGTCCTGTACTAATATTTTAAATGCTGACTTCAGAAATCCAACACACTTACTAGGTTTAGACGAAATATATATTGGAATACAGGCTGGAGAAAGTATGGAAGATTTGAAAAAAGATGAAAATGTACCTCGTGTAGCTATTGCAGATTTCTATAAGACATGCCAAGAATTTTATATGGAATTTACGTCGGACATCATTAAGCGATTTGATTTCGGAGATCCTTTATTTTCTATTATATCTGTTTTGAATCCATTAGAAGCTCAACAGTTTAAAATTAAATCACTGGTGCCTGTATTGAAGCGATTTCCAGTGCTTTATAAATTTGTGACAGCACAAAAATTGGACGATGAGTGGCGAGCTCACGCTATGCTGGATTTTCGTCAACATGGGCTTGAAGTTCATGGAGATAATATTGATGCTGAATGTTACTGGGGTAAAGTGTTTTGCATGAAAAACGCTGCGGGAGAATACCTGTTCTCAAACATGAAAATTTTTATTTCATTATTGCTGATATTGCCTTTTTCAAATGCATCAGTCAAGCGAATATTAAGTGTTCTTAAAAATTTTAAACCTGAAAACCGCAATAGATTGAAACAGACACTGTAGTATCATTAATGGCTACAAGGGAAGGGATTAAAAAACTGGGCGGCAGTGTCAAGTTTAACCCTTCGAACAAAATGCTTTCGACTAATATATGGAAAAAATTATGAATGTTAAATAATAAATATTATTTAAATAATTGATTATAGTTTCATTTTATAAAAAACTTTTGAGGGGAATTTGTGGGGAATCAACGGATTTTTATCCCCAAATTTGGGGAATTCCATCAGGATTTTTGGGGATTTGGATTAATTAGCTTTGGCAACCCTGTCCGTGACACCAATAGGCAGACGTTACCTAGTTATTACATTTCTCTATGGGCAGACGCTTGCGGTGTCTTGCTCACACATGAACAAATTAGATTCGTACTTACTTTCGTAATTATTATTCTAACGCAATAGAATCTACTACGGGCTTCTGTCATCTGTAGACTAGTGTCTACGGTATTTCTTCTTGTCCGTTTTTATGACATGGGGATGTCCCATGCATAATAGATCTCTCCATTGCATGCTAGCCAATATTTGACGAATGAATTGCAGCAAATTGCCAATAATATAAATAGGAAAACATAGAAACTTAAAATCGAAATGAACCCTTAGAAACTGACCTTTCAACCTCCATAATTTTAAAAACGCGTGAAAGCGTAACAAATTACCTATTTTCGAATTTACAATATTAGTAGTGATTATCACCAATATCACCCAATTTACGTCTTACGACTAGTCGCGGGAGATTGCAGGCAGGATTATTCACTCGTATTAAGCACTCACCACTATAAAGCTGCGTTTCTACCAGTGGTGTGCGCGGATGTGTTTATTAAAAGCAAATAGAATAGGTGCGCTGAGCAAAGCTAGGTAAATGAAGCGATTCTATTGGTTCTTTAAAGCAACGCTACACACATATCTGGTAAGCGCAGCCTAAAACGGTGTCGTTCGGAGGCCTTACATAGATTTCTTATTACCTCTTTGAAGCTAGTCTGTCGCACTAACCTTATGGCTGACTTTTGCAGTGCTTTATGCAGCTTATAATCATTTGTACATCAAACGTATTTAAGAATTAATTGCTAACCAGAATAGTTTTATAAAAATTTTCATTATTTCACTTTTACATACTGTTAAATGTAGAAGTTATTACAATAATTGGCTGATTCTGCTTTTACATGTAAAGTACTATTCATTTATTTACTACAAACAGCAACATTAAATTATTTGTTGTTAACCTCTAAAAAATATCTGATATTATCTATGTAATAAGAATATAATATATTATTATGGGTTAGCAAAAAACCTTGAACTCAAAACATCAATTGATTCCCGCGACATTACAAGGAAGAAAAACAAGGAAAGTCAGTTTTAAAATTACAATCAGTATATTTATTAAAATAAAACAAAAATCGAGATCAAAATTTACGGAATAAAAGCAGTCTTCTTAATGAAACTGGGTGTTAGCAAAGTACAATATAAAGTAGCTTTCTAAATACATGCTTTTTAACACGTTCAACGCCATCGGTCCCGGTCACAATAAAAACATTGTTTGTCGGGCAACTTGCATTGCAAGACTTGCCGTGCATCCACACCGCTTTTAGGCCCATAGTACACGGCGTATTTTAAACGCGACGACGACGCGCGTTTCAGAAACGCGCGTCTTCGGCGCCGTGGACGCTGCTTGTTGCGTTTACATTGATTGATCTTTTTAAAAGAAGGACTAAAGCCAACGTAAGCAGTATTTTCTCAACCGAGGCAATTGTGCAACTGAAGAAGAGGAGTCTTTGATCAAAACGCATAAGAGCAGTAGAGGCGCGTTTCACGATCGCCCCGTTTGCTTAGGTTTCTAGGTTGCGTTCGTATTGCGTTTGAAGCGCGTATACGCGCGTCATCGGCGCGTTTAAAATACGCCGTGTACTAAGGGCCTTATTTATCGTTGATCAACGTTTCCAAGTGTTACTCAGTAACAACAAGTTACAGTGATACGACCTGAACAGAAACCGCGGCGTCATACTATCCCAAAGAAATGCAGTGACAATGTTTTCATATTAAAAAGGCACGAGTAAATACCTTCTTCTTCAAGTTATTTGTGACATTATTTTCAGGAAAAGCGGTAGCTATACATATTAATTTGGATACTTTTGTGCGTTCAATGTAAAAAGATCAGGATTATGGTGGTTGTTCAACTAATTACGTAACATTAGTACAATAACAATATGTATGATGATAAAAATCTGAATGTCGTATGAATAGAAACGTATGTTACAAAACTGCGAGGCGGATTTTAGGAGAATAATATTATTAATTATAATTATTTGATCACAAAAAGTCTGATACAATTAAAGTGTTTCCTACTTAAGAGGTGTGGAAGAGATTTTGTTGCAACCAGTATAAATAGAAACGCCAATCCGAGCCCTACATATAATGTCGATTTAGGTCTTTTTAGCATTAGCAATCAATCTAGAGCTGAAACAAACTTACACCATTCATATCAGTTTTCAGTGGTTCTCTCGCTTTACAATCCACATATTTTAGGTGGTAGGAATTGTCCTAATTCCGGTACCCACCATCATCATTTCAGCTCGTTAACGTTTCACTACTGAGCGCCGGCCTCGTCTCACAAATCAAGGTAAAGGGAAATTGGGTCTTGGGTCATACTCCACCACGTATATCCAATGCGGATTGGCGAAGGAACGCACCATAATCTCTGTTATTTAGAGTTTTATTTTTCATTGTATCATGGTTTCTTCTATTATTACAGTGTTATTATTATTATTTATTTATTTAAAATAGCATAAACGAAATATCGTTCACTTGTAAATGTGGTCATGTAAACACTTTACATAAGAGTTAGTTTCTAATACACGTACTAAAATGCCCGTCTAATAAATCAGTGCAAAGAGCATTTTTTTCTTAAAATTACCTTAACTTAATTAACACTTAAATTGGTGTGTATATTATATTTACAATTTTGTTTTGAGCGCATTTATTCGGTCATATCATATTAAAAAAATATATTAAAACGTATACTAGTTTTCTATTAAATAGACAGTTTTTTTAATAGAATACTTCAAAGGGTAAACCAACACGACCTGAATCCAATAACTGATGTATTTTTAAGTTTTTACGAGAAACAACAATAAACTATGTAAACCAAAATGTTTTTACTGAGTTATAAAAATAACGAATATGTTATTATGTTTTAAGAAAAAGGGACATATTTGAAACGGGATGAAAAACCAAAGCATGTTTTCTTTAAAACACGTTTGACATTGACACCTGTCAAATCTGGTATCGAAATATGTCAGTTACGTTAAATTTAATACTGCTTCTATTAGTAATTCGTATACACGTATTTATAGAGGCTACTGTACTAGACAATAATTCAAATATTTACAAAAGGAAAACATACAAATCACTACAATATTATTATTCTAAGGCACTTATATCTGTTTTATATTTGAAAACAATATAACATGAAAATTAATAGATAATTAGGTAAATCATTAGGTATATAATAGACTATTAGGTAAATCACCTTACTAAATAAAGTAAAAATAAAAATCGATTCTACATACAATTTCAAAAAGTTTTAATTTTATATATTGATACAAGAGTTAGGTATTATATATAATACATACTTTTCTAGTTCTATATATTCATTATTATGTTAATTTAAACTTTTAATCACATAATAATACATTTTCGTGTTGAAATAGTTTATTTGATAAATTTTGCTGACAAAGATAATTAAAAAACAATTCATACATTTTTTCATATTTAATTACTACACTTGGTGCTGTTGCTTTGTTAAGATGCCTACCTCAGCACAAGCTTCCATTTATTAAGAGTATGTGTGTGAATTACTAATTGACTTGTTAACTCTAAATGGGTTTTTAATACCAATAAAACATCATATCTAAGTTTTTCTATTACAATTAATTCTACATCGATAGAATACGTGTAAATACCTACTCACTACACTGTAGTATCTAGATGTAAGTCATTTTAATGAGCATTTTTGTCTTAGTGTCTTATTTATTTCTACCACCAGACTACGCCATTCGGGCAACACTGTAATGAATAAACCTATTGAGCTAGAAGATGTTCAATAGCAAGATTACCTTGAGCTATGTTGTTATACAACATCATAAAACTACCCCTCATTACGCTTAAAGGTGTTAAATTATATATTTTTTGCGGAGTCAGAGGCCATAGAGTGGGCTCATACAATAATGCGTTTCATAGGAAAACCCCAAAATAGGCAAATTATGCGTTTTATTTCAAGAAAATATTACCTACGAATACAAAGCTCAGACATTTCTTACCTCTAAATACTAATTAATCGTCAAATATGACGGAAAATGTAAAATCGGTGGGCACCAGTCTTTTAATAGGAAGTTTCTATACGAGTCTTATTTTTATTTTTGAGAAATTTTATTGAATTTATAATCAGTCTTAACTATAAAATATTTGATTGCAACCGTCATTTGAGCATTGCATCATTTTATTGTAGTTGGTCTAGGTTACGTAGTAAATTATGAGTAATCTATGGGAATAAGTACTATTTCAAAGCTTATAAGAAAACAACCATAAAACAAAATTGAGAATTTAGCATAAGAGCATGAGAAATCGTTTTAAATATTTCTTTTCTTTCACTGCTTTTGTGAATGTCATTCTGCCATGTTTTTTATACAAGTCATTTTAGACTGCAGGAAGCAGCAATTTGTGGAACAGAACGTAGTTACCTCAGGGGGTTTAGACAAACGAATATAAAATTCGCTACTTATAAAACATATGGACTTAACACAAACCATCCCTGAATAAATAAAATATTGAAAAAATAAAGTTTTATTTTAATATGACTTCTTTAAAATAACGAACCCTGCACTAATTTAATGAAGTCAATAATGCCAAATGGCGGTGACATAATCAATATGACGTCAACTCACGTCAACTCGTGATTTAAAATATCAAAAGAAAAGGTACGATTTGTTTTTTTAAACTATAGATTATATTCGGATCCTTCATATGACATATGAGTTCGGAGTGAATAATTTGTATAATAATTAAAATACTGAATCTTTATCTTCAAATAACAAGGTATTTTATAAAACGAGCAAAAGACAAAAGAATTAATTCAACAGGCTAAATATATATTACTTAATGTTTTTATATTTCTATCTGAAATGATAGATGTTGCAACGCACCATTTAGTCCCAAACTACACCGAGTGTGTAGTGTGTAGTTTAAGTTTGTGTTTCTCGTCACTAAATATCGGCCGCGATGTCACGCTTGATTTCAATACAAATCGTGATACTTGAGTCATCTGTCATATATCTATATCCGAGATATACACACTAATACTAAATCGAACCCACAACGGAAGAAGGAGCTATAACCTTCAAGTCATATTGGTCATCATTAATACTATATAATGTACACACATTTATATTAAAATATTAAAAAATATTTTTTCTATTTTGTCTTTTGCTTATCGTATTAAAACACTGTTCACCGTAATCTATATAAACTTATAATGCTAAATAACTTAACATATACAAATATATCTATTTAAAACTAAAAGGTGGTACAATTCTTTGATTTTACTTAGTTGTGTACAAAAACCGATCATATTTTTAATTCTTATAAATATGTTTTACAAATATTGATATTGATATCATATAGTTTGTTTTTATAAATCACTCTGAACTGTGAAGCTGTGAAAAAATACAAGTAAAACTAAATGACTCTCATTTATATACTACCTGAGTGTTCATTGTATTTTTTGCATATGAGTGCATATTTACAAATCTAACATTGGTATTTATAATTGTTATAATAAATTAGTCATTGTTTAGTATAATGTCATTTTAGTCTAGTCTTTTCTGTTGTGAATGTTTTTTTATATTGTAATAAAAATACATTAAATTCAAATGATATTAGAATTAAACAATGTATTTTTTATATTCAGAATATTTTTTTGTTTCAAATTTTAATAGAATCTTATTACAAGTATTTCAAAATCATGCACATGATAGTATAAAAAAACAGGTGGGAAAAGTTTTTTTAAATATTACTTACTCATTAAAGTTTAAGGTTTCGTTTCACGCATTTTCGTCGATAACTAATCTGTTGGATTCCGATGAATCATCAAGATTTTTATCACAATCAGAACCATCTCGAGACGAATCATCATTCATATGATTACTGACATTAGTATTTTGTGATAGTAACAAATTCCTCATGTAATTTTCCATATTGAGCGCTATAGCTGCCATTATATGGTTCTCTATACTAAATCCGTTGTTCTGCATTTCGGAATGACTTTCGTTTTGATATTTGCTACTTGATTCTTGACTTCTTAATAAATTCGCTAAAATTGGGTTGGATTTAAGGGTGTCCTCTGCATTTGTATTCAAATTCTCTTTGTTCTTATTGTGAGTCCTCTTGTGAAGGGTGAAAACGTCTGGATCTTTAAAACATTTTGTGCATTCTGCACATTTGTATGAGGTTTTCGTATCTTGTGCTGTTTCTATACTTTGGGGAGATTCGTTTGAGGGCTGACCTATGCTCGAGCTGATTTCTGGAATAGAATAAAAATATATATATTTTGGAGACAAATTTTTTAATCGTCATTTATGATTAGATCACGCTAAGTTACATAGTGTGTCTGAACTTTTGTTAATGTTAAGATCCACATATATAACATGCTAAATATGCGATGAATATCGATGTGCAAATCACCGATGGGCAGTGGCGTGCACACTATATAAAAAAGGAGCTTGTGTATAGATACTAAGCGCTCCACACTAAATGTCCTACTCGAAATCTAAGTGCAGCCCCCTGCCCTGCCGGGATATTACTTACCGTTAGACTCGGTGGCAGCAATATTTTGCATCGCTAACATTGTCTGCATGTAAATAGCTTGTGCCATCTGCTGCTGCATCTGAAAATTAAGTATCATCATTATGATCGAAATTCATTTACTCCAGAGCAACTGGATTGAGAATTTTTTTTATATTTTTTTGGTTCGTAAAACAAATCAATATTTGTTAACGGATCTAAAGAACACTTTTGGATCGCAACTCAGGTAATTCTGTACGAACTAACCAATATTTTGTTAGGCAATAACAAATCCTATCATTTTATGTTGACTACTATTATTACAGTACTATTCACCTTCTTGGTAAGTTTAAAGCAGTAGACTATTAAGAGGTCCTTCATACAACGGTAAACTGTCAACTGGCTCTTAACTGGAAGCTCACTATTGCTGCGCAAATACGCTTCTGCTTGTTAGTCAACACTTCAACATAACAAAACATTAGTGACATAATATTTGGCAACATAATAATCACTAACCATCTGAGAGCTATTTATTAGCATATAAAAGGCCGGAAAAGCAATTATTAGCTTTATGAAACAGCTACGACATGGACTATAGGAGCTGAGAAAAACACTTCAGCCGGCAGACAAAGGTCTTACAGAGAAATGACTTACTAAATATCTCAGTTCAAGTGCTAATAGTGTACTTGTAAAAAGGGTAGTTCCTAAGGCCGGAGGTCGAGTTGCGGAGATCACCCGTAAGAAAAAGAAGTAAGAGAAGGAGACTTAAGTTTTTCTTACCCGAGGGTCCAGTATATTCGGTGGATCATTTGGGATCCAAGATCCATTACTTCTTCTTCTCTGTGGAACCGGATCGGTCGGTAAGTTTCGTGAGGGTACAGCATCTTTGCGGAGTGTTCTCCATTGACCTGAACATTTAAAAAAAATATTAAAGATCATATGTTTATGGTAGATCAAATTTTTATCTGTGGTATAAAATCTTATTTTTCTAAAAGTGCATTGTCCGTTTTATAAAGGCAAAAGCTTATTTTATTTCCTTATTTTAGTACCTCATAAATCATTGAATTTTTATTGTCACCGTATACAAATTAGTAACAAGTAAGATAACAAAATGTTAAAGTACAATTTTATTTATTCAAGTAAAGCTGGACATGTACTGTCTTAATAATTAAGAATTTCACGTGAGCTGTGTTCACATGTTATTGGTCAGGTAGCCGATTTTAGACAAAATTATTTATTCACTAATTTTCAACTAATCAATCTAGGGAGCTGTGAATAAAGATCTGGTATGTTTATGAAATATTAATAAAAAATCAAAATTTTCGATTATTCGAACCGACCCTGGTACCAATTAATTCGGATAATCGGCGTTCTACTGTATCTGCTTATACACCCCGCATTTCTGACTCTACCACTCCACATTTTGCCTTTCATTTTATTTTGACATATTTGGTGACACAAAATGGTAAATGGCAAACATAAAACAGATATGGAATTGGAAAACACTGCCACTGCATAACACAAGAAAAGTGATATTCAGTTAATAGCACAATTTTATCATATAAGGTTAGGTTAAGCTTTAGTGAGTTTAGATTGGTTCAGAGGGTTAGTTGTAAAAATAATAAATAAATATAAATCTTTCTGACAATTACACCAATTATTTAGTTCCAAGATAAGTATCATTAAGAAATTGTGTTATGGATACTAAACAACGGAAAAACATACTGAAATACTTTTTTTTCTTTTGTAAATACATACTTAATATACATAGGAAAACACCCAGACCAGAACAAATATTCATGTTCATGCACACAAAGATTTGTCCAGTGTGGGAATCGAACCCACAACCTTAGGAGCGGAGAGCGGGTATACTCACCACCACGCCAGGTCATAATGGGGACATATTTTAGATTTAAAAAAAAGTATTCCTTTTGTACTGAGCGTACACCAATGTCAATGGACCCTTTACAATAGTCTTCCAGGTCCATGATATACATAAATACATAGTAATTATCACAAAAAAAAAAAACTATCAATTTAAATATTATGTTAGGAGGAGTCACTGAAGATAATGTAATCACAAACAATATTACAATAACTTTGTTGATGATACTGGTATCTCCTTATAGTATACTTTTTCTCAATTCTTTGTAACACTTCATAAGTTTACATAACATGTTAAATTGTGACAAACAGTATCTTCATGGGCCTTTTTTTTAATGTGACACGTCATAATGACTACATCCTGCCTGATGGCAAGCAGTTGATGCAGTAAAAAAAAGTCATATTATGAAATAAGCATGGTACAATGCACTTCCACTTATGACAGCCTTGTCTAGCACGGTAATATCAAGGGCAGAAGATGTTGTATGTTTTACTTAGTCCTTGTGACAGGAGTGGGTAACATCTGTAGTCGATATATTACTGAGGTTTTATAGAGTTGATTTCAACTATATAAAACCTTAGTAATATACCGACTACCAAGCCAACCTCACCTGCAAGTGGTGCACCTGCTATTCAATGGACGAGGCTTTGGCGAACATAATAGTGCCCAGTAAGCAGCAATAGGCTCCTATTACGAGAACTATATAATTGGCGAAGTGTGGGCATATAATATGCCTCTTCCTAACCCTTCAGGAAAACAGGCGTGAGTAGGTATATACATATATTTTTCAAAAAAATATTTACAAGTGGTCATTAGTACAATAGCTTAAGCATTTTAACAATCTGTATAACTTAATATAGAATACTTTTATAACATGCAACTAAGATTTATATTGTTGAGGATTGAGCTATGTATGCATATGCAGGGCAAACCATGATGACTGCGAGCAAGATAGACAAGCACTACTGCATCTCAAACCACACTTCTCCAGAATTCTAATTTAGCTCAAAAAACTGCAAATGCTTCTGGTAACAAGTGCTCTAACACGTCATGGAAGCGCATTGGACGTCTGATTACAGGAAAAACCTGCACGAAAAAGAAATGCATATGCAGCTTTACTGCAAGTTAGCAAATTCCTAAAAATATGTATTGCTTACAAGTTACTTCTTTGCCTAATCAATGGAGATGTGAAAATAAATCCTGAGGTCACCTATTTTTAATGTAAGTTTATTTACACACACAATAATAGTAAGTGGTTTGTGAAATGACCTTTTATGGTACCTATATGAATATAGGTAGTTGTTAATTATAAATCCCACATGGGTTGAGTAAACTAGTGAAGTACCATGTAATATTTAGCCTTAAAATTTGTAAAAAATACATATATCTACCACATAGCGCTTATGCAAATTTTTAAGCAACAGTCCAATGCTGAAGAATTTATTGTTTAGATCATGTAAGATTGTAACTTATGAACTAGAAGATGGTTTCACCAACCTTTGTTTTTACCGACACTAGTAATAGTGTAGTCTTCCGGATTAAAGTGTAAACTACATACTTTGGAGTATTTCGTGTAAGGTTTACCCCTTTTCAGTATGTCATTCCACAATGTCGCCAATTCTTCGTCTCTTGGAAACTGATGAAAAGATACATTTTTTGCTTTGCCTGCCATTGACGTACATCGAGGAACAGTGCAGTAATAGGGCATTATGCTATTTGATCACACCACAATAGTATTTAACATATCTTAGGATAATTATGAATTCTATTTCGTTTTCGATTTAGAAAATAACAGAATTCGCGCAATAAATAAACACCTTCTACCAAGCCGACCGACAACCAAATAAAGAAAAAGCTGGTTATTGCCATATGAAAAAATGTTAACGTCATTACTCTTTCTATAAACATTATTTCTTAGTTATTTATACATCAACTTTGTTTTGGTTATGCCCAGTTAATGAACTAAAATTTATTTCATATTAGGTATTTAGTTCTGAGGCACGAAACGCTGGAACAAACTAGTTGTATCGAACTCTCGTACTCACTATTTGGTTCGAGGAATTAAAATACATTGATGAGGATTCAACATAATTATTTATGATATGCTAAATTATAGACGTTGTTTTCAAACCTGCTATATATTTATTCGGATCAATTAATTTGCGGCTGTATATGTAGCATTAAATGACTATGACTTATTACGATGATAAAAGAGTATGTCTATCATCATGTCTATGGTTACTGTGGCCATTTTTTTCTGAAAAGAGGGAAGTGGGGAAGGGAAAAAGGTGATACATGTCAAATTTTTCAAGGCTTTTCTGTGATGATTCCATTTTTTTAGCAACGTGATAACGATTGCAACAATTAACTTCCGTCATAGAATATTCGTCAAGAACTGTGATTTGATGTGGTTTTAGTGTTGCCGCGGTGGTAAATGCCGCAGGAATTTTATATTTGAACAACAAAGGAGATTGTGGTGCTAAGATGGGTTATTATTGCACTGTACCGCAATGTACTTCCCTTGCCGGCAAGACGAAAAATGTTAAGTTCCACCGTTTTCCTCGCGACGTTGTAATGGCCGATAAATGGAATGTAATTCTCAAAAGAATGAAGCCCTATACCAAATACTCGAAGGTATGCAGTCTTCACTTCACCCAGGCGGACTACAACGTCACGACTATGGGTAAGAATAAAGGTAGACTTGTTTTCCCACATTTTTATTTTTGTAATATTTTAATAAGTTATTATTCCAGCCAGATGAGTCATACGTCATAATAATAATGCGAGTGTGATATTATTTTGTTGAGTGTTTTAGAAGAATAATCCTGATTTATGCAATTAAACACTGCTCTTGCTTTTTAATTATAAATAAAGCATCTTAAGAAACATTATTTCTTAGTTATTTATTACATCACCGATCTGTTAGATAGTAAATAAACAACATAAGTGGTTGTTTTTTCAACTTTACTTGAAAGCTTAATATTATCATACATTACAAATTAAATATATTTATTACTCAATACCATCAAAATAATGATTTTGCACTTTGAAGGTTACATTGTAATGAGAATAGTATAAATGTTTGGTGTTCTCCAAATAGAAAATCTTATTATTAGGTAATTACTTTCTTATATATTCATGTAACCTTATGTTTATAAAGTGATGAAAAAGGCAGAATAAGTGCTATTAAACATTACCTTTGCCTCTAATGTTGGATTAAACCATGATAGTGACCAAGAGAGAATTTAATAGAGAACCAAAGCAGTAAATAATATTCGGCAGATAATTTTTTTTAAGTATTTATTAGATACTAATAAACTAAAACTATTTTAAGTAGTGATATAAACAAATATTTGTAAACAGAAATATGCTAAAGTTTGTACATAAATTGAAAATAGTTGGTATAAGTCTGAAATAATATCTGCCTGCTTCAAGATAGGTTAGCAGTTTTGTCATTGAAGTCTTTATCAGAAAAAGAGGCCAATTATAAAAAGTACCACTTCTATTTCAAGTATGAGCACTACAAAAAGTTTTAATGTAACTCTTTGTCGTAAACAAGAGCTTTTCTCACTGTCAGCACACCACTGCATCATGGGAATCATCCATTTGTGTCCTTTATACCATTACTTCTTACTGCAACATAATTAAATTAAATTCAACAATAAAAACAGACATAGCTCACACCCAATTATAACCCATTTTGGGTAGAATGAAAATTTGCTACAACTATTTTAAATTAAGATACCTAATACTAATATCATCATAATAACATCACACATATTCTCTAGATGAAATATGTCAAATGGTGAGGAGGTGACCAGTGTCTCCCCCACTCTGATACTAGACAAGATCCTATTTTCGTAGACATCTTCTGTCTGGGACACTTAGGACCACTCTTTATAATCTTAATAAGGGCCTGCCATTTATCAAGAGCTTTCGTAACATAGATGTTACTAGTAATAAAATTTAATCTGCTAACATGATGTTATCTTGAATTCTTCTAAGGGCTTTTAACATCCTTTAGGCCTTTGTCCTTAGATTTTACCTGAACAGTTAAAATGCTACAAAATAAGAATTAAAGCAGGCAACAATTTTCCATAACAAATTGATTGACAGCAACAGATGCTACTATGAAAAAATGCTGTGATAATTTGTATGATGATTAGTAATATCCCTACAAAATTATTATAAGCCTTTTTTCAGAAAGTATATAGGAACATTGCTATGGTCAAAATATGATTAATTAATAATAGTTTCAAAGACTGTCAAAAATATTTATTTCGAAAGTGCTGTGCGTATTTAATACAAATTTACACTTGTTTTATGTTATTTTTGTCTTAAGCTGCCAATGCAATTTGTATTCTGTTGTTATGGTAATAAATGTATAAACTGTTAATAGCAAAAAAAAGTGACAAATATGATATTAATTATTTGATAAATTTATAACTTTGCCTCTATCCTTGTGCAATTGTCAGAAAAATGATAACAATAACTGTCTAGCACTATAATAATTTAGCTGACTTAACAGCCTACTTTTCCCTACGCGTCATTCATGTAAAATCAATTATACTTTAATATTTGTGTATTCAATAAACACACTCAATCAAGTAAAAATTATTTGCCTGCTACAACTGCATGGCTGCTATGGAAAGCTATGCGAGGCTTTGCTAACATCGACAAATGACAATTCGACGCTTTTGATTATAGTTGCGTTTCCACAGAAGCGGAGCTGAGCAGACAAACAAAAATATGTACCAATGCTATTTCTCGAAACACATTACATCTCTGCTCCGCTTCATTGGAAACAGTATTAGCGGAGTAAAGAAGAATTATATTAAAGTATAACGCACGGAGTTTAGCGGATTTCGGCTTATCGGAAGTAATGCTTAGCGAGGCACACCGGCATGCTTGTGGCCAAAATGTTGAGCTTAGTGTAGCTGTGCGAGGCAGAGCGGGGTCTGTTTAATTTACTACAAAACAATATGTTTTTACGTTCGCACTGCATTACGCTCCCTTCGCCTCAATTTAAGTTAGCTACAACGCTTAGCTTTCTACTACTCGACGTGTTACCACTGTGTTCACGTCTTTACATCGCCGAAGTTTGAAGTCTCTATCCACTGATTGTAGGTTTATTTCGCAATATGTCCAATGGTGATTAAAAACAACAAATTCGTAATTATTATTAGTTAAATTAAAGTCTTTAAATGGAAATAAACCGTATTTACTCTATAACTAAAAATAGATATGGCGTGGAGGCGAGTATACCTGCACTCCGCTCCTGAGGTCGTGGGTTCGATTCCCACACAGGAAAATCATTGTGTGCACAAACATAAATTTGTTCTGGTCTGGGTGTATTTCCTGTGTATATGAAGTAAGTATTTACAAAAAGAAGTATTTATATACGTTTATCCTTTACGTCAGTATCCATAACACAAATTCCTAATGGTAATTATCCTGGAACTAAATAATTTGTGTAATTGTCAGAAAAGTATTTAATATTTATGTATTGTATCGGGTCTTTTTACTTAGACTAAACTTTCTGTTGCGGCGGGAAGCTCGATTTCTATAACCAAGGAACTTATTGTTTTGCTTACTAGCTGCTAGAAACTAGAGTCTAAAACAGTCTAGTTAAATAATTGTTTGACGATAAAATGACTTTTTCCTTGCTATGACGAATGAGCAGATCTTATTACATAATGGTAGGACAAAATGTCTATTACAAAACGACTATTATTATTATTTATTATACAAACAGCAACTTGGGCATTGAAAATAAGTAGTCCCACAAAACTATTCATAGTATAATATTTTATTTATAATAAAATATTATACTTATATACTATTTTATTTATAATAAGTATAAATATATAATATTCATTTGCATAGTTTTTCTGTGGGATCATATTAAAAAAAACTTAAATGTTGAGTTAAAATTTTTTAATTATTTAGTGCCATTACAATGTAATAATATCGCCTACGGTAAAAGCTTAGCTAATACAAAAGTGTATGTAATATAGGTATCTACTGTTAAAGACATTTATTTTTCTCAAATAAATTACAAAATTCACTTACAGAGAAAATAGAAAACTATATTATTTACAACACCAACTAGCATTTCAAAAAAAGTAGGTATGTTGACAAAAACTCATTTAAACAGAGGGCAAGTGCACCGGCAAATCGGTGACTTCGTGCATACATTGAGAACTAATTAATACATTAAATTAAGGGTTATGATACAGTGCGAGAACGCGTGATAAACAAACTATATTATACAATTTTTAATAATGACTACAAACTTTAATGGTCACTTTAAGTGTAACGTAATGTTACGTATGTAATTAAATGACACATTATATAATTTAATATATATATTTTTCATTTAAATAATCAATATCAAAATAAAAATTAAAAAATATATATATTTATTATATTATTATAGTTAGTTATATCAATAAATATTTATTTTTCAATCCCATATTGTAACATTACATATTTGATAACATAATATTTTATTTTATGTAGTTAGCAAACATTATTATTCTATCTAGGTTAGAAATATTTAACGATTTCAATATCTGATACTAAAGTGTTAGTTTATACTATGTATTACCATAATAACGTTACTTCAAATACACGTCACAATATTCTATGTTGAAGAATTCCTTAAAATGTGATTGATAAGTAATTTTTTAAAAGTATTCAGAGAATCACAATCTTTAATAGTTTTTGGTAGTTTATTATAAAACTGTACTCCTTCGTAAATAATAGTTTTCTTGCCATAGTTAGTATGTGGCACATTAAGACAAAGATGGTCACCCTGTCTTGTTAAACGTTTATGACGATTTTTTATTTTTGTGAATGTAATTTGGCTGTGAATATCCCTCGTCAGTATTTTTCGTATGTGAATAAAAGTATTAATTTATATATTTGTGTAAGGTTTAATAAATTTGTTTCTTTATAAATTTTAACAGTCAATGTGAGGTAATCATACATAAAAAGAATTTTTATTAATTTATTTTGTGCAATTTGTAGTTTATTTAAATGTGTGCTGGCTGCTGATCCCCATGCCTCTATCAAATATTCTAAACGGGATTTGACTAACGAGTTATACATTGTGTATCTTACATGCTTTGGTAGACACCCCACTATGCCTCTCAATGCTCCAGCGAGTGATGTCAATTTCTTACAGATCGAATCTATATGTGTTTTCCAAGTGAGCTGATGATCAAGAACTAGGCCGAGATATTTCTCTGAATTTACTTTAAAAATTATATTATTGTTAATTTTTAGCAGACTATGGTGTTTGATTTTTTTTGTTTTAAGCAGCAAAAATTATGTATTTTGTTTTCGCGACATTTATAGTTAATAAATTTGCCTGTAGCCAGGTATGTAGGATATTCAAGTCTTGTTGAGCTTGATTTATTACGGTATCGATTGAGTGGCCAGTGTAGAACAAACTGGTGTCATCTGCGTATAAAAAGATTTCACCCTGAAGGCCCAATTCATTTACATTATTGATATATACAAGAAACAACAAAGAGCCCAAGACCGATCCCTGTGGGACACCACATAAGATCGATCGAGGCCCACTCTGCTCGTTATTAATCCTGACAATTTGACATCTATCTCTCAGATAAGAATCAAAAATATCAAAAGCTTTGCCCGTAATACCAATGTTGTTCAGTTTTAATAAAAGAATTTTGTGGCTAACGGTATCGAACGCCTTTTGCAAGTCAATAAATACTCCAAAGTAACCATTCTCTGATCAATATTTTGCTTTATCTTCGTAACCAAGTCAACAGTTGCAGAAACGGTACTAGATTTCGGGCGAAACCCATATGGTCTTTCGAAGAGAAAGTCAATCGATTGGAGATATTGAAATAGCCGGTCATGCATTAACTTTTCGAAGATCTTTGATAATACTGGCAACACTGATAAAGGTCTGTAATTGCCAGGCTCCATCCTGTTACCTGACTTATATATGGGACTAACTTTGGCAACTTTCAAAGAGTCAGGAAAACATCCCTCGGCAAAGCACTCATTGATACTTTGTGTTAAGTGGTCTGCTAATATGTTCTTGGCGCATTTTACATCTTTCGTGCTTATGCCATCTATACCAGTTTTGTATTTGCATCCAAGTTATTAATTATGTTTAAAACCTCTATTGTAGTCGCTGGTTCTAGCTTTGATAATTTGTTCGTATAATTTACCGATTTTTTACTCGATAATATGTAAGTTAAGTTATTGTGACATTGTTGAGGTATCTTTTTAGCTAATTCCACACCCACTGTAGCGAAAAAATGGTTGAAATGTTCGCAAATTTCTTTTGTGTTTGTAATTGTATTTGACTGTATTTTAAGTTTTTTTGGTCCTTGATTATCTTTAAACTTATTGTTAGATAAATTATTTATAAGTTGCCACATTTTTAAGGGATCCCTCTGACAATTTTGAAAAGATTTATGATAGTATTGATTCTTAGCCGACTGGATGCGAGTTCTTACTTCTTTTCTTTGTTTGTTGAAATCCTCACGTAATTGTCCGTTTTCAGGTTCTTGCTTCAACTGATGCCATACGTCATTCCTTTCATTTAACGATGCAATTATTTCCTTAGTTATCCATTATTTTCGAGGAGGATTTAATATCTTATATTTTTTAAATTTATTTTTATGTATTGCCATCAAAATTGTTTCTTCGAAATTCTTGTAGTCTCCACCTGGATATGATGTTATGTAATTTTTAATTGTTTTGCAAAAATTTGAAAGATCTAACTTTTCATATTGTGTTCTTTTTAGAGGTTCAGAAATTTGTCTATGTATTTCAACATAAATTTGCTCATATGAAATGTATTATGTTCGAGATTTGTAGCCACATGATCCAGTATGGTTTTGGAAGTTGCCGTTTGACGTGTGCAATACTTTGTGTTGATCTTGTTAAGAATACTTAAGTTGTTATCTCGTAGTACTTCCCTGTAATCTTTAACGCATTTTTCATCGCTAAGTAGGTTTAAATTTAGGTCTCCAAATACAATAACTCGCTTTCTTTTAGATACCTGTTCATTATACATTTCAAGAAACTTACTGGTGCTCGAAGCTGGCTGCCTATAAATAGCTCCAAAATTCAGCGACAGCGTTTTCACATACACCCACAGAAAATGATTACCATCCTCAAGGTACTCCTCCAGAAGTTCATGATCAAGATTATTGTGCACATAAATAGATACACCACCACCTTTACTGTACATCCTAAAATTATAAAAATGTGTATAATTAGGTAGTTTTAACCTGAGTGCCTCGTTTTCGTTCTTTATCCAGGTCTCTGTAAGTATTATGACATGTATAGTAGTTTTAAAGAATTCAACTATACATCTCAGTTCGTCTATTTTACCAGATTTTACAATGCTTCGAACATTCGCATATAGAATTTTAAGCGGTTTTTTCTGTATTGTTATATTGGAATAGTTTGTGCTGATTTCGTGCGTTATAAAAGTTCTTTTTTTGTTAACTATTATATTTTCTCTTGACTCTAGTTTTTTGTATCCTGTTTCACAATTTTCGGAATACCTTTGATATATTTTATGATTATGTCTTTCTCTCCCTTTTCCATACGACAACGAAGCTCTTTTCGGAGATTCTGCAAGTACTTTCTTTGGTTAGGTGTTTGATCAGAATAAATTTTAATTAAATCAGTTTTTACCTTTGCCTTATTTTTAAGAATGATTTTGACTGCTTCTTTTGGATGGATATTGAATCTTTAAAGGTCGCATCTTTCCTTTTTCATATTTTCCTAGACGAATTATTTTTTCTGGCTTTGGACACAATGGGTAGATTTCTAATATAATTTTATTCATCTCAAGTCTAGTCGAGCTCTCGCCTTTCTTCTAGCTTTTCCATGAATTGTTCCGGTATACCCATTATTATAATATTCCTGCATCGGACTTCACGTTCTTGTATCTCATAAATTACGTCTTCATACATAAATTCAGATGTTAGTGGTTCTGATGACAACAAAGTGTGCTTGTTACATTTAAGAGTATGGACTTCTCCTTCTAGGCTTTTTATTTGTTCTTGATTTTGCACAAATGTATTTATAAGGTTTACTATTTGAGTTTTGAAGTTGATATTGTCTTTCATTAAATTTTCAGTTCAGTTCTTTTATCGAAAACATATCTTTTTTTATCGTCTTAATGCCTTCATCCTGGGATTTTCCAAATTATAATAAAATCATAATAAAATCATTAAATCCTATAATTAAATCATTAAATTGGTGTGTATAGTCATCATCCGGCACATTTCTCTGTCTACAGCAGGACTTCCCAACCAGGGGGGCATGCCCCCCTGGTGGGGCGTAGAGGTATGTCAAGGGGGGCGCGAGACGTTTGTGTTTTCGAAAGAAAATGTATCTCATTAGTATTTATCTATGTTAATTAAAAAAAATATATCGGATTTAATTTTGTAGAAGTTACAAAACAAATAAATGTTTTTGAAATAATGCGAGTTTTGACTGCATAATTTATAGGGGGGGCATGAAAATATTATTTTAAATCCGGGGAGGCTCGACGAAAATAAGGTTGGGAATCCCTGGTCTACAGGATATGTTTCTAGGCTCCAAATCAGACCCTTCCAATTTTGACAAATCATTCTGGGAGCTATTGTTTTCGGTTGCAGTATTCATAATATTATTTGTGGGTGAGCGTAAGACACTCATACTCAGTTATTGATCAAAAGGTGTTGTCCGCTTGGCTTGTCGCTCCGCTTGGCTAATATGTGGGCAGCAGTATCTTATCATAGCATTTCACTGATAAGGAGTGACATTTGATTTATAAGGAAGACATGCAATCAAATATGTGTTTACCTATAATTGCAAGATGTGTTTACCTATAATTATAAGAACAGTTAGTTGTTTAATGTATATTTTTGTAATTTTTATTGTAATTAATGCTGTCTTATGTTGGTAATCCAATAAATAAATATATATAAATTATTGTTTTCACTGCTTATTATTATTAGCGCCAAGCAGTAGGCTTATTAAGTTTTAGAAAAGCTTGTTCAGTGTTTTAACTCTTTTAACTCCAAGCGGATTTTCTATACGAACTGATGTACTACTTTCATGCAACGTTTCATTTAGCAGCACCTCTATATGCAGTGGGCAACCGCCTTAATTTATTTCCGCACAGGCGCGGACGGTGTTATGACGAGTGGTCAGTTTAAAATTGACCTCTGTTACAGAGTATTAAGCCCTACTCTTAACCTCTGACTGACTGTAAACAACCACTTATTAACATAAATATTTATTTTCAATACTCTTAACTCGTGTTCTCAAAAATACATTAATAGTAGATACAGAATACGGATAGAAATTGTACTGACGAAAACTAGAACAGTTTATCTGCGGTAAGAAGTAGTCGCGAATTTTGAAATAATGCCGTTCACAATAGAACATTTAGAGTAGTGTCTGTTAAAAAATGACATAGAACTACAAATGTACAGGTGCTTAGAAATAAAAACTAAGTGAAATCGATATATGAAGCGGATTCTGAGTCTACCGGGGTATTTCCCGTTAACAGTTGACATCATTCATGCGTTTTCCTTATTTGCTTGTTTGTACAATCGTTGTTCAATGGTCTTTCCCTTATATGTAAGTGCATGTATAAGAATTATAATAATGCACTCTCACAGTAGCGACTTGACTTACCCTATTTATGATCTCAAAGGTCACAAGAATTTTGTGGAACTGAATGAAAAGCTTAAATTTTTCTTCTTGTCGTTATCTACTCATGTAACATAATTAATTCAGCTTTTTAGACGTGATAAACAAACAGACCGGGTTAGTTTCACATTTTATATTATTATACAGTTATTTTGCGTGATGAGAAATCATCCCAGCTTTTATAACTAATATGAGTAAAAAGAAAAAGAAGTATTTTGTTTTATCAATGAAAGTATGTGGCACTTTAAGCTACTCTTTGAAATAATGTGTTTCCTGTTTAACAAAAAAAGTAATATATCTATACATAACATTACAAACATAATGATTTATATTTTGAATGTATGAAATAGCTGTTCCCTCATTGCGCGAACTCTTAGAGATGTCTAAGCATTTTTTAAATTTATTCAGTTATTGTGAAATTGGAATGAAAACGACTATAATCTACCTAATTGCGAAAAAATGATCATGAATTTGCAATGTTATAGTTTTAATGAAGTTTCGTTTAGAATACTTCATATTGTATGTATATTTTAATTCCCAACTTTCTTTCTGTGGTACATACATACACTCACAACTATTATCCCCGAGGGGGTAGTCAGAGACTAGACAATAAGGAACGCAAAAGCAGTCTACTGTCACAGTCTACTTTTCTTCAAATAACAACTTCACATGTGCTCAGCGTCATAGGTAGTGAGCCCGTCGCCGCTCTATAGCTGTTGGATGTATGTGCAGTCTTTAGTCCTTTAGTCGCCTTTTACGACATCCAAGGGAAGAGATGGGTTGGTAGTATTCTTTGAATGAGCCGCCACCACACAGCTTCTTCTTTCTGTGGTTTATTTTAATATTGGTCTTTGTTAATGTGTAATTTTTAACGGTAATTAAATTAAATTAAATGTCTAACTATATACCTGACGAATTAACAATAATTGCTGATTTTATGCTTATAAAAAGTATTTTATAGTATTTACCTATGTCGTAATAAGAGCTCTTTGGTTATAGACTCGACAGTTAGCTAATCAAGAAAAAATAATTGTTATCGTTAATCCCATATCTGGGATTTTTTGACGGGAAAGTGAAGAGTCCTGTCTACCACTGCAGACAGGACTCTTCACTTTCCGAAGTGTTGTTCTATATTCTAAAATTTGTGATATTTCGAATATTAATGTGTAATAACGGTGGAGTATTAACCGTTTAGTGTTTGTGAACGTACATGAGTTTTGGTAAATAAAACAAAACAGTGTAACATCACTTTTCAAATTCTCTCAAGAAGTCCATGTGAGATCTCAGTGTAGTCCCACATCTTTATTGAGGACTTATGGGGTTTAGGGGGAGGGCATCTCAGTGACCACTTATCACGACTCTTTCTCATTTACTATAATTTATATATTATTAATATATCTCTAACTTGACACTGGCTAAATGTGCTGAACGCACGAAGTCATTATTTAAAAGAAAAGAATACGCATATCTGTAGTATATCGGCGAGGTTTGAAGTCCCTGCCAACTGATTATCTGCTCAACCGCTTGGCTACGCTACGACCACCTTGACTTAATTGATACAGTTTGAATTGATTTAATTGATGCCTTTATGTATATTGTTTTACTGATTACTTTTGGCCCATAATTGATAAGTTTTATGTAAAGATTAGGTTACAGGTAAAAAATAAATTTGACTATTGTAACTTTCAATTGAAAAAGGAAGGGAACACAGTTTCTATTCCTTGATGATGGGGTAAAAGTGTATCTTCTGAACTAGACGTTAGAGTACTTGGGAGCTTTACTATAAATACAATTTATTTTGTTGTAAGCTTTTCACTTTTTGGTTATACCCCCATGTAACCCCCTGAGCTGGCGGGTTAGTGATAGCAGTTTAAGCGAGTACGCAGGATGACTGCTGCCCATCATCCGGTAGAAATTATATTTAATTTTGGCGTTTAAAAATTATATTTGTTTAATGTTTAACTATATTTTGTTAAACTCGTTACAAGTGTGATTTTTGAATAATATAATTATGCCATGTTCATACATAAGTCATAAGTTTGGCATCACAGATTTTGTCTCTATTGATACGTTGTTGGTAATATTATTTTGATCTATACTTTTTCCTTAGTGTGTGAGATGTTTGGACGAAAATAATATATAGTGATAAATAAAGAAATCAGCTTGATTCGTGAACTTTTTATTGTGAAATATCACCAGTAATAAAGTAAGTTTATTTTTTGTTCCTAGGTCAACTCAAAACTCTAAGTAAGGATGCAATTCCATCACAGAATTTACCTAGATTGCATGAAGATGGCACTGTAATGGTCATCAGAAAGAGCCGTTCTACCAAATACAGGGAGGGGAAGAAGGATTTGCCAATGTGAGATAATATTTACCTTCTTAATTAACCTGTATAGCTTAACTACACTAAACACGTTACGCCATTGGTTCTATTGGACGGCTTAAAAAAATCTATCTGACAGCAGGAGACCATACACATGCCTCCGCTAATCCGCACTCCCTTGGTGGAGTATGATATAAATCCCTTCAGATAAGATGATGATGGAGTGGATATTGGTGTATCTACTCTCCGCCTCTAAGTTCGTGGATTCATTTCCCGAAACAATATTTTCCAAAAAATCTCTTTTTTGGTTCTGGTTTCTACTGAAAGACTATTGGTATTTTTTTCGATTACGAATATTTTCCAAGCTAGATTTCGCTTTTTTTTTCCTTAATAACCTAACTGAATATGATCATATGAATAAATATTATCTGAATGGCGTTCTTTATTATGTTTAGCCCCGCCATGATTAGCTTGATTTATTTTTCTTTATAGGCAAAAAGTGGACAAGTGGCCCATTCAAGTGCCGACTCAAAGCACACCTCACCCGATTCCGTTAACCACAACCGACCCGGTTCCAGTTGAGATTCACGACTCTAGTGTAAGTTTAAGAAAAATTGCAATACTTAATTAGAATATATGTTCTGAAACAGTCGCAGCCACGAGCGTTTAGCTCAGAGAACTATTATACCTTATAGACTTACCTTAGAGACCGTAAAGTCTACTATACACGTTTGTGAAGTTTAAGTGAAGCTTGGCTCTTCAGTCTGAGCCTGCCAAATATTGTCAAGACAAGGTCTAGTCTTAGCAACATTTTACATGATGGGATAATATTTTAATTTTGATATTAATGTAATGCTGGTGGATGCAGGCGGCACAGGATAGATCAACGTGGAAAGCGATGGGGAACATAGGCCGTTCAGCAGTGGACTTCTAATGGCTGAAATGGCCATGATGATGATTAATATATCAAATAAGAAACAGATTTTTAGTATTGTACTCCTAAAATAAGCAAACTGGTGATTACTTCACGACATGAATGTGCTATACGACTACTTTTTATATGCAGCTTTTGCAATAAATTATTATCTTATCTTCGTGTTATCTCCATGTTCAGATGGGAAGTGGCCACTCTCGTTATAACTTTTAATAAATAACCCATCCAAGGGTCCTAAAACGTAATTTATTATTAAATCGGCTTCTGGTTTACTTAAACTTATCGTTAAATAAATTTGTTCTGTTTAAGCTGGCGTATCGTCTTCAAAGTCTAAGTGCTATAGCTACCACAATATCATCTCCTATTGTAAATATGTCTTCGCCTCCAATTTCCTACGAGAAACCGAAAAAGCAAGACGCCATTATGCAAACAGACCCAGTACAATCCGAGGAGGACTCGCAAGACTCCAGCTTCGATACCGATACTGAAAGACAATATCCGGACGAGTTCCCGATATCCGATCAATACCAAAAAGAACCCATTGATAATTCTTATTCTAAAAATACCAGCCCGTACCCGAGAGAAACATTAGAAAATCCGGAATACCCAAAAAATAATAGTCCATACTCGAAAGAGAATGGCTACAAAGAGACCGATACGTATCTAAAGGATACCGATTCTTATTCCAAAGATAGTAGTTCGTATCCGAAAAGTGCTGATTCGTATCCGAGTGATTATACGAAAGAATCAACTTCATACCAAAAAGAGCCTAATACTTTCAAAGATGCGGACAATTCTAAATCTTACGACGCTCCTAAAGATTATACTAAACAACAAGAAGATTATATCCCCCAAACTAATGAGGAATATAATAATGAAGCAGAAAAGTATGCTTTAGAGAGGAAATCTCTTAATGGTTACGAAAAACCGGAGATTTACAGCAAACCTGTACCGATAGAGTACCAGAAAACGGAGAACAATATGTATCCGTACCCAGATAAATATCCGAACAGACCGGAAAACTGGTACCAGAACGGGTATCCAGATACTGTAGAAATGTTAAGAAATCAACAACACAATTTGCAAATTTTACAAGAACAACATAGAGCGAATGAAAATCAGAACTTTTTCAACGAAAACCATATAAAACAGGAAATGGATATTGCGGAAGAAGAGTTCATTTATGAAAGAACTAAAAATCAAATAGGTAACTTGGTTCAGGTATTTTTTATATAAGTATTCTTTGACATCTGGTAGAGTAGTAGATTCCTAACGAAACAAAGCTACAGGAAACGAATAAAAATATTGAAATATCTTAATTTTTTTTAAATAATAGAAAACACTGTATATTATCAGAAAATATTTTATTATCATGCAAGCAAATATTTATGACTTATAGGCAAAGAGCCAATATGTTTATACAAGTATATTATATTAGTACAGTCAATGACGTCCAAAATTGAATTCAAGTGGCATTATTTTAAAATTAACTTTTATTTGTATACATCACGGCTTGTGACCAACTGATGTTGTAGCAATTTGTCATGTTTTTCTTTAATTTCCTCCACATTATACATAAATAACAAATGTGTTTTATTTGTAGATGCAAATATAATAAATCGATACGAGGAGCAGAGGCGCGTTCAACAACAGCGGATAATGGAGCACATTCAGCATCAGGTGAAGCAGGAGCCGGGCACTGGCGAGCTGGTGCCTACTGGTGAGTGGACTTCTCAATTAGTCAATAGACTGAATGCAGGTAAAGGATTGAATGGGCAGTGTGAACAAATTGCTGAATAAAGTAAATTAATGAGTCATCATATCCTAGCATTATCCCGGTTGCCCTAGACTTAAGCTTAGGGCCCAGGGTCTGCTCACTGGTTCAACCAGATTTGACTGAATTTCAGTTATTACATGGAGCGACTGCCGTCTGACCTCCGCAACCCAGAGGGAAACGTTATTCTATGGTTAAACCGGCTGTGAGTCTGTTAGAAGGCACTGACTTCGTAATAACGACATAGATGTTCATGACAGCCGGGACCAACGACTTAACGTGCTTTCCGAGGCACGGAGCAAGTGATAATTACGCACATAACTTCGAAAAGTCATAGGTGTGCGCCACCTGGGTTTAAACCCGAGACCCTCTGAATTTAAAGGCTAGGGGTCTCGCCACTGGGCTATCGCTGCTCTCCGTGAAAGTAAATTAATGAGTGAGTAGATTAAACATATATGTGTATATAACGAATAAATTTTAAATGGAAGAAAGGAATGAGAGGGTAGATTAAACGAATCTATAGGTATGGTGAAAGAATGTGTCTATAGAATAAATGAATGTTTGAACAGAGTAAAGGAATGAGTGGAAAGTTGAACGAATCTGTAGGTAGTTAAAAGAGTTAATGCCTGAATAGAGTAAAGAAATTAATGGGTGTGGTGAACGAACGTGCGAATGGAGAAAGCCAAAGTGCGTTTAGAGTGATCTAAAGTGTAAATACAGTGAATGAAAGTGTGAGTTTGAATATATTAAACGATTGTATTGTATGTAAAGAGTAAACTACATACTAGTGTAATAATGATAACTACAAGTGTAATAATGTCTGAAAATAAACAAATGACACAATAGAGTTAAGGAATGAGTGGGTACATTGAACGAATTTGTATGTAAGGTGAGCAATTGTGTGAGTAAGGTGATAGTTCTTTAGTGAAAAAATGTGTTGTTAGATTAGGTGACAGTTAGTATTTTTAGGTCAGTTTTAGATAAGCTTCCAATGACCGGTTGCAGGCGGCCTGAATCCAGCTTGATCCTGAAAGTTTATATTTGAATGAAAATATTAAGTATGACTCCTATTTCAGGCTGTGAGAGTGTCATGTTACCACAAAGCAGTCCTTACTACGTTACCAGTCATAATAACGTCGCAAGTAAGTAATTATTTGTTCATTCACAAAGCCATTGTTGCAATGTACTGTGTAAGGGCTCGTACACATATACACAATGTGACGTCGGGTTGTGGAAATCTTGTACGAGCTTGATAGAAATTAAGATGTTATTGTATGAAGCTTCTCACCGATTTCCACTAAACGACGCTCCAACGTGTATATCTGGACGAGCTCTAACTAACAGGTAATATGAGGCAGACGGCATTAGCAAGATATTAAACAATTTCTATGAACCGATTATTTTACAGTTTTATTATGAAACCAATAAAATTTACATACGCCAAGTTAGTGGCAATTAAATAAATGATTCGATAAACATCATAATATCTACTCTAGTTATAGAACTAATGACTGAGTCAAGAATAGAAGATTATTATAAGAAAATCTTATAGTAATGTTTAAACTCACCAAAGTTGTATAAGAGGTTTTTTTGTCATTATGTAGGTATAAGATTAGTGCGATGACGAGTTTCTTGCCTGATTCTTCTCTAGCCAAGCTTCTGCCCGCAGAGAATGGGCGCGATTGTTTTTAAGTTGCCCTTCATAAGAGATTTATTGGTCCAAACTTAAATTTTAAAAAAATTACTCGAGTTTTCAGCTTAACGTTTTTGTATTCGTTCATATAGTATCGCCACCATTAGGTCTCGATATTCCAGGAAATGTCTTACGATTAATTGGCCTTTTAAACCGTATTATTATCATTTTACATTTTTATCGTTTGTAAACACTATATAATCATATTAAACATATTATTGTTTACAACAATTAGTTATAACTGCACTTAGTCCTAACTTAGTGTTGTTCATTATTTTTTTCTAGTCAGATGTTTAAGAAGATTTGTTGTAATAAATTTTCATAAATCTGTATTTCAATAAAAAATATAAATTTGTGATTTAATAAATGAACGCTATAACATACATGTGTTTTCATAGTGTTAAAGTAACAATTATAATATTAGTGCATTTAACAATAACATTCATTCATCAATAATAATAATGTATTTAGTTATTATGGTATTTAGCCATAATAACTAAATACATTAAAGTATATGTAGCACTAAAATGTCATATGTCACAAATACGGCAGGTCTTTTAACTTATTTTTTCTGTATAATTATTTACAAAGTTTGAGCTTTTAATAGACCTATCGTTTCTATCCTATACATTAATGTCCTCATCATCATATCCTAACATAATCCTGGTTGCCCAAGACTTAAGCTTGGAGCCCATGGTCTGCTTACTGGTCTAACCAGAATTGTCTGAATTTCCTGTTACACGACTGCCATCTGATCTCCACACTCCAAAGATAAACATAATTCTGTCACTATAGACGACGACTGCTATAGATGTTCGTGACAGCCGGAACCAACAGCTTAACGTGCTTTCTGTGACACGAAGCCAGCAATACTATCCTATATGCATTCCTATCCTATACTACTGACTATTAATCACTGCATTGAGTATTGTTTTTTTCAGCAAGTAATGTTGTGTTTTGTTATATGTTTAACTTGTTTTCTCTTCCCTCTTTCTATCTTCTCTTGCAATTGTGTAATCAGGCGGATACTACGACCAGATATCGCGACCGGGCCCGGAGCTGCTCATAGCCAAACAGAATGCATTGGCGGCGCACACGCAGCTATGTGAGTATGCTGTGTCAAATCATATCATATATTGCATGTCACATTACATCTAGTACTTTGTGATTTGCGTAGAAAGATTCAGTGCGTCGATCAGAGTCCCCGGTAGCTCGAGTCCTACGCGTGGACGAGTTGATTTTTTGTAGTAAAAGTTTCGTTTCATAATTTTGATATAGACATAGATAGATGATAATAATCTATATCGGAAGAAATAAGATATTTAGTTATGAAATTTCCTTGCTGTAAATATTTTTTTACTATCGTATGACCTATGCATATATTGTGAATATTTTATTAAATTTTATTTTTTAAAATTTTATTATTTATTTTATTATTTTATATTAAATTTTCAGGGCAGAACACAATGAAAAGACCGTTCTTCTACAGCGAGAATCCGCACTACAACAGCCCCCCTCTGCTGCACAGATATGAGGTTTGTCTCCATTTTTTTAATTGGAAACGTGTTGGGACCCGACCAGGATCTTAGAAGCCCAAGCCAACCTTTCCTGCAAGTGGTTGCCGATCAACAGACGAGTCTTAGGCAATAGCTTCGCCACCTATTACGTGGGCCTAGCAGTAAAGTTGGAAAATGTTGACGTATAATATACCTCTGTCTACCCCTTAAGGGAAACGAGCGAGATAGTGTGTATGTATTATATAAACTAATTATTAAACACCCTTATAGACCTAACCAGCTGCGACCTTTTGCAAAGAGTTTTAAAACGCATTTTATGCAATAATAATAAATAAATAATATAATATACATAGTATTCAGAGCCTGTACGCATAGTAATTTATTTTGCATAGTTGATTGGTTATCATTACATCAATCTAAATCAACCAAACTTCTGCCTGAGATTAACTTTTTGCCATGTTTGTTTGTGACAGTAAACCATTTCACCAATTATTAACTCCAATAAGAATTAAGCCATCCGAGATTTTTTTACTCTCGAGCTATTCTTTTGATTTATAACTTCCATTTATGATAATTACTCAAACCTAAAACATTTTTCAGGACATATCAAGAGTACTTCAGTGACGTGAAAAACATTCCAAAGCAAAGAGAATTATAAAAATATATATTGTTTTAGTGGTACAAGGAACATTATCCGTTAAGCGACGGTAATCTCTCGACTAAATTTATTTTATTATTATTATAATATATAAAAATATATTTTTATTGTTTACAATTTGTGGTCAACCCCTGACTAGGCAGTAATTTATATTTTTAATTATTTTATTTTTTACTAAATAACAATTTATTTTATTATATAACAAGTATGTATGGTTTTTTAAAATCAGATATCAGGCAAGTATCAGCCATTAGATCTACAACAGTCAATGAGCATTCGTAATCTATTAACGATACTTGTAAATTTCATCGAGATATCGAAATATCATCAAGATATCGAAATACCAGTTATAATAAAACTAACAGAATAATGAGGAGTGACAGCAATATCAAAGGTCATATTTATGTCTGGGTCCATAGGTTTAACTAAAGTTTTCACATGCAAAATCCTTATAGAAAATACGGCATTGGCCGTATGGCCTGTTAATCAGAGACGAGTTCTCATACTTTCTATAGCTTTCGTCGCCCACCTGTGCCTTCCAATGGCCTGTCTATTTTATATTTCGCAAAAAAATATTGAAAAGGGTTAAAGTTTACTGAATAAAAATAAATATACACTTAAACTAACCTCCTGGTGGAAGTTAACGTTTTTTAGTAATCACTTTCTTTTTTCTGGCATACAGCAATTTATTCCCGATATACAATAACTTAGGTCCTTTCACGACTTAAGATATATGTGTTATCACTTATCACAAACCAACTGTTCATATCAGTAGTATGATAAATAAAACATGTTATGTTATAATAATTATTGTCATTTGACGACGGAGAACTTGATGGTGAAACAAACAGTTATATAAAACTAAAATTGTTGATTTTTTATAATATTAAATGTTATTATTTTTTAATAAGCGTCAGGGGTGACTCGTTTTGGTTGTACTATAAATGATGGGATCGTAATGTACAAAATAACGTACTATAAATATATGGATAAAAATAATTTATACTTCCAATGTGTAATGTATCAAATATAATTCAAATTATATTTCTATTATGTAATAATCATTTATTAAAACTATTTCTTTTTTACTATTTATCGTCAGCTAAATCTTATATTTAGTTACCCTTTCAAAGGGTAATAAACTAAGTACGTACATTGTAATTAAATCGCAAATACGGTCAAATATTATAAACGCTTCATAATTGAGATCAAATCTAAGATCTTCTTAATCTTGTTAAAGTGTCTTAAATAACATTCCTATCATATCTCGGACATGTTTCAAGCCCGAATCATAAATCATGTACATATAAGTACACAGTGTTAAAGTGAAGTGTGGCTTAAATGTGCGCTGACTTAAGTGTGCGCAGTGCTGCTACTGTGAACGTAAGTGCAGTAGAAAAATATAACTTACCTGCAATACAAATGCGTTTCCACAAATAAATATGTTTATTAATTAGTGAGAATTATTCTAAATTAAAGTTATTTTGAATAATTTGACTACTTACGTATCACACATAACAAAACATAACTTTCACGTACGATATTACGTCACAAACGTGTAATACGTACACGTACGTATTACACGTTGCATCTGTTTATGGACGTATACCAATTACTAGACATTAAGCGGTTTTAAATATCACACGATATTTATAATATTTTCCCATAATATATTCACAGTAATTATCCCTATAAAATGTAGGACCCTCTACAGTAATTTGCAACAATAATATGTACTTAAATTATTTATTAAATTTAAATCATGTCAATGTTCTTAGAACATATTATATTTTTTATCAAATATTTTATACAAAAATAATGATAAATTTTCTCTAAAGCCTCTGCTAAAAGTATGCCAGGATCGTAGCAAGTGAAAGAATGTTATTTCTGTCTTCTCCTATGGTAACGCGGTCGGTTAAAAATAAATGTTTTGGAAGTTTTTAAGTATTTGACCGTATTTATTTATTTAAGTACACCGGGCCGTACTACCATAGTGCGTGCTGACTATTCGATAATTTTTTTTTTCAATTTTTTTTTGATTTTTTGGTGCTTTATTTTCTCTAATCTATCACAATGGTTAAGTGATCAAATCGTGTAGAAAAAAATATTGTTTTTTAATTAACTTTACGTCGTCATGCGAGTTATTAAATTATATTATATAAGTACAAAAATTCTGTTGTCTTGTGCGATATCTTTGGCATAGCTTGTACTATCAGTTTTAATTCAACATATGAAAGTATCTTGAGGCTACGATGGAGAAAAGATACGAGGGTAATAGTGGTTCCTGAGTATTGATGGCATCGTCACAGGGAGGAAGGTAATGCCGACAAATTCAAAGGCATTCGTCATCTGATTGGTTTTCTCATATGAAGGCCCATATTTATGACGTCAAAGCCTACATGAGCAGATCACAGGGCAAAATTGCTTAGGCCATATCTTATTTGTTCTGGCTCCGTATTTAAAAGTGAAGATATGTAGGTAACATATTTATTGTAGTCAGAAAAATAATAAGTAAAGCAGATGTTTTACTGGACAACGTTTTCTTTGCTAGCCTTAAATATGGCAAATGCCTCTCAACTTGGTATGTAAGAGGAGGCTTGTAACAAGCACTGGAAAGTTAATATACTGAGGAAATAATGATAAAGCAATATTTTTATAATTCTTAGTACTTACCATTGTAAACATTTCATTCGCATTTTTGTTGGGGTCTCGCTGTATTCCACAGTATGTAGGCAATATTTTTTTCTACCACTTTATAATCCTAGTCTTCGGCTAGAGCTTAAAAAAGTTTATAATTTTATAAGAGTGACATGATTATAAATACATATATATTTTTAATAAAAATTGCAATGCAACTATTTCAAATTATTTTTATTATAAAACATGTGAATTTTATGATTAAGTAACAATTGTGAATTTTACTTTTTCTTTTTATTATTTTTGTTAATTTTATTTTCATATTTTATATGTTCTGATATTGCAATATAATAGTATGTCAAAAATAGTTAAAGAGAGTAACATAGAAACGAATTGAAAAGGTCTAATTTTTTACTATTGAATTGAATCATTTCTTCTGGGCGTTAGCCGCTTACGTGTATCACTTAAGTATTTTCTCATTCTGACCGTTTAAGATAACGATATGTATCCGTTATCTAGTACCCATAGCAAAAAGCTAAGTAATAAATGAAAAGCTACCCTGTCTTTTTTGGACAACCGCTATTTTTGTTTAACTTACGTGCTGACTTCTGTCAACCTACCTTTAAGTAATGTTGCATTAGCAGCAATACACACTAGCAGATGTCACGTGATGTTTTCACTTCGGTGACAAATAAAAGGCAGATTGTAAATTAGCGGGTTTTTTGAGACTGAAAGTTACTTATTTGGTGTACACATGATAGCCAGTTCGAAAAAGTGATATTTCATAACGTATTTCTGTAAAACAAACTCTTAGGCCACACTTGAAATTATGATACTTTCTTTAGCTGTTTTGTTAGTTATGTGTATTAGTTACCATTTGAGTAATATTATTTGCCATGTATAATTGTGGTTTGCCAAAGCATGATAAGCTAGTAATGTGTGTATTTCGCTATCGAAAATGTTTACCAATTGAAGTTTTTTAAAACTATTTTACGTAATTTCGAACGGTGCATAAGGTGTTTATTTTATATTCCAGAAATTCACCATCGCTTAGGGCAATTTGTTAGCCCAAATTTATTGTTGTTGTGAAAATTAGGCAGTCTGCATTCTGTGTTCTCTTAACGTCAAATTTTACACTGACGGTCGTGATGTATCCGTTTATAAGTTATCTGTCATGCTCGCGCACATCATAACGCATTCGACTAACTATCCTCGTCAGCAAAGCTGTCAGTATAAATCTTCTAGACTTACATAGTGGCGTGCACACTATAGATGTAAATAAGCAATACATACCCTAAGCTTAGCCACAAAACATCCAGTACCTACTTTAGTTCGATCACTTAGTCTATATATCCTGCCCAAAAACTTTGTGCACACTTCTCCTCACACGTCTAGGCTCCGTACGGTTAAAACTAATAGGACGCATACCTAACTATTATAACTATGTGTCTAATAATGTTCTCGGTACGAAATAGCCATTAAAGTACTCCAGGCTTATACTGAGACCATTGATCGGGAGACCGCGTAGGGGCTGTTAACGATACTGGATACCGGGATAGTGCTCTTTGTTCGATGCTATCCAAGTTTGAAGTGAGTCTGATTGAGACTCATAGATTGTTTGTCAGTAATATTTGATTAAATATATCTGTTAAAACACTTCGCCTAGACAGCATTTAGCCTGTGGTACATCAGTGATATAATTTGTAATTAAAAATATAAATTGCATTTTAGGTTACATAGTTTTGTCATTATTTGCATTTTGTTTTTCATCGACTTTGATTTGCATTCTTAAATTGCTTAATCAAGTTTCGAATCACTAAATAATACCAATACGCGGAACTTGAGTTATGTGTCATGAAAGCAAAGTCTAATTAATACCTTCTAGCTACCTAATAAAAGCCAACTAACGAAATGCCTTAAGTCGAAATTTTACTTAATATCTTAACATAACCCCACGAGGTTCAATATATAGTGGGAACATAGATCCTATTTCCTAATTAAAGGTTAAATAAGTTAGGTACAGTCGGCAACCTTCTAGCAATGACTTTTGTATGCATCTTACGCCCAGTAATAGATAAAGAACCAATTATCTGTTTGGAGGACTTCCCTACCAAGTAATCGTTTTCGATTGTGAAGTGCACATAGAATGAGGAATGCAAAATGCGTTCGATATAAATATAAGTAAATTAATGATGTGTAGTGCTAGATTTATTTTTACCTTATTATTGATCAAGAGTAGTTTTATATACTTTCACAGCAATTTAAAAGTACAAAAGAGTTTAAATTGTTCAGCTCTTGTTTCGTCCATTCTATATTTTTAATTTTTATATGTTCTCTAGGTACGCTAGGGTAAGCCTCCTTATCTTATCACTAGTTCGAGAGTGGAGGCCTGAACCCGAATAGTTTCTTAATGGTCCCATTTTTACTCCGACATGGTGAACTGACTTGTTTCAAAAACATAGTTGATCAATAATGTAATTTTCTTGAATGGTGTTTTTTGCGTACCCATAGGGTATTTGTTGTTTTTTTCTGTATGTTGTCAAAACATACATACAACAAACATACATATACGCCGCTGTAATAAAATCTTCGTTAACTTGAAAATATCATGTTAGATACTATAGAGATATGGCAATATTATAAATTTTTTGGATTTATTTAAAATCCTTTCACGCAGCTTAATTCTGACGGCAAATTTTATTGGTATGATATTGACCATTCAAAATAAAACAAATACAATATCTATTGTTCTCTATTCAACTATTGTTTTTTTTATTAATTATATGTTCGGAACAACAAGTCTGAAGTCAAAAGGGGGTTAAAAGCATATATAATTTTTTATAAGGGGGAACCTAAATTAATTTTTGTCACGGTTTGCAAACAAAGGATCTTGCCAAAGTTGTCAAAATTTTGTTTTTCTCATATATATTTTTGTAATTACTATTTTCTTACGATAACTCATATGCTTTATATAATACGTTTAATATATTTGTTTCTTTTTAGAGTTTACTTCTATAAAAAAGAGAAAAAAAACGTATTGTAAAAGTATTTGTCTTTAAAAGAAATGTGGATATATCTATAAAAATATGATAATAATAAGGATAAAAACGAAAATAGTTGATTAATAATACTATTTTTATCTACTGAGTTATATGTGTCAAATAATTGTATAATTATTATGTAATGGTAATAGATCTATCAAAAGCTTACCATCAAATTCTTATAGACAATAACCCTAATTATAAAATCTTTAAATAGGTAGTCATTATTTGCCGACACATATAACTCAGTTTTTCATTTTGCAACAGTTTTTAAGCATTTCTTTTTACGTATTTACCAGGGTTAAAGGGACGGCAGTACAAAATAAATCACTATATTGACGATGTCGTAAAGTTATTGACCATAATTTTCCTTGAGTTACATTTTTTACTTTTTAATTCATATGGATTAAAATATATGCTTTAAAATTCACAAGAGCAATAATATTAAAAGGAATAATCTACATGTCGATGATATTTGGGTAATTTTATATTCAATACGCTCTGCTAAGTCATCTACGTGATTTCTTATGTATCTGCCGATGTTTTCATGAGTACAATCGTAATTATAAACGCACATAATTCTTAGATCGGACGCTAGATTTTTTAAGAAAATACTTACCCCATTTTTTTTTAATTTTCTCTTAGGGTAATGATTAGGTTATTAGGAAAGAGGGATGTAACAATGAGTGCATTGAAATTTTGTTGATTTTAATTTTTAAGAATTCTCTTTTCAAAATTTTATTAATTTACGATAATTTTGTTTTTGTTTTTTAAAAATTTATTAAAATGAGGAGCCTATTTTAAGAGAAGTGAATAAATACATTGATTATTGTGTATATTTTTATTATACGTGATGCGCTCTTTAGACCAAAGCTGTGAACTATTCTATGTAAAGATTGGTTAAGATTAAAATATATGCTTTTTCACAATTGGTGTATCATTTACAAGCAGGTTATTTTTAATTTGAACTTCATGTATTTTTAAAGTCCTAAGAGACTCAATCCTACTTTCGGGACGACGGGAATAGTTGACAACTACACTCGCGAGCAAGTTTCAAGCTTTCGAAATACATACTTTTTTATTTAAATGTTTTACTATACAAAATTTAAATATAAACGGTTAGCGGTTTAGTCGATTATGTTGCTCGCGAGTGAATATTATAAAATACAGACATAACTCATCAAAGGCAGCTTCCGGTCCCTCCCTGCCTATAAGAAATTGATCTAAAATGATCAGTTCCCTTTGTCACTTTAATACGAAAGCTTCATCAGTAACTTGCAACCTTATTATTCAAATGCAAATATTGGCGGCACGAAGTACTATTGTGTTCAGCTACTTCAGATGCAGAGCAAACGGTGTAGCCACATAAATAAAAAAAACAATTAACCAATCAATAAACATTTATTTTTATACACAATCTAGTAGTCCAAAACATATACACTTATATACAAAAGTAACTTCATCATACAATATTTACTACAAAACATTACATTTTACATAGGACATAGTTTGTAAACTTATGGTAAGATCTATAACATCAAAAGTACTTTACTTGACTAACAACAAGACAATTGTATTTTTATTCTTTAAAATTGAATGATATGATACCCTATTGCAGTCTATTCAGAAAGGCGGCTTTCCGTTTTCGTCAGAATGGCAGACGTATGACTTCCAAGTAAATCATAAAAAAACGTACATTTATTTGATAAAAAATAGAAAAATTAGTTTAGAAGCAACCCATTGTTATGTCAGGATGGCGGCTCAGATGCGTTTCACAATATGAGAGCTAATGTAAAATTTAATAAGTTTTTAACAAATGACTTACCATTTTTTTTCGAATGTCAGATTTGGTTAAAGTATATTCGAATAGAATTTCCCTGACAAGAGGCCTCTAGCCAGGTTAGTTAACGGCCGCTTCGCGTACGAAAACGTACATATTAACACATATTTTAGTACTAAATCGTACATTTTTATAGATTTTATGATTTATTTCGTCCGTATCATGTTCCGTCGAGTATCGCGTTACGGCTGATTTTAATGTATAGAAAAACCCGGTCAAAACGTTGCACCAAGCGGGTTTTCTGTACCGTGCAGTGGTTATCCGCTGTAATACTGTCAGTATAAAATTTTTTTTTATGGAAACTGTCAAATAATTTATAAAGGGGAAATGTTGCCAAAATATGTGAAAAATAATGGTATTTTTCTTGTAACATTTTAATTGGTATACTTGGTTCTTCGTTTAAGCGTTTTCCGCCAATTGACGACTGATACGACTATTAGAGGTGTTAGCTGTATTGCTCCAACCATCCCCTCTCCTCGATATATATTCTACCATTGTTAGCCTTAACATCCCTGAAGGTCTCAATACTCGGCCTGCACTCTGCACTTCAGCTGAACGTAAACATTACGGCTGCATTATAGGCGAGTGCAGTTTTCCACAAGACATTGGTAAAGTCTTATCTTCTAATGCCAAACGATGCATCTATACCGCAGTTACTTATTGTTGAGCAACACTTTTCAATCGGTAAGATACTAAAACTTTTATAATATATATACTAATGTTTGCAATTTAATGGACAGAGCTATGCTCGAAGTGTCCCTACGTGATAGAATCAGAAATGAGGAAATCCGTGGGAGACAGTTCTTCACTTCAGTACGTGACCGACGTAGCGAGGCGAGTTTTGAAGCTAAGTGGCAGTGGGCGGGGCACATAGTTCGAAGAACAGACGACCGACAGGGCGTTGAGCTTCTTCAATGGCGAACGCTAACCGGCAAACGTAGTAGACGGCGGCCTCACACTCGATGGACCGATGATATGGTCAAGGCGGAGGGAAGATTGCTTAATGTGGAAATCTATCGGAAACGTTTCTCAACAAAAAGTAACTGCGGTGTGGATCGTTGTATAGCTTGTAGCGCTTGTCAAACCAGGCCCCGTAGAAGGTCGAACCTTGAAATTCATTATAACGTATTTACATAGTTATTTCTGCATGCACTTCTTTTACAAGATCAGCTAGCTCGCCCGCCGAGTAGCCGATCAGTTGTTGCAAGTCACATACGAATTTATACACGAATCTGAAAAGAAACACATGTTTTTTTAAGTAAATCATCACACTAACCCAGGAGAAAGAGAGTAAGTTATAAGACAGCCCTTGTAATAGTAGAAGACCGGGTAGACTCTCCTATCTTAGTGATATATAATATTATAAACGCGAAAGTTTGAGTGTACGAATGTTTTGTAACTGTTAGACTTTAACTACCGAACCGGGGTGCATAAGGCGCCTACCAAGACCTTAGGAGCCCAAGCCAACCTCACCTGCAAGTGATGCTTCAGTTTCTGGCGAACATAATATTTCCCGGTAAGCGGCAATAGGCTCGCATTCTATCACGTGGGATCATAAAACATAATTAGCGAAATGTGGGCATATAATATGCCTCTGCCTACCCCTTCGAGGAAATAGTCGTGATTGTATTGTACCGAACCGATTTGGATGAAATTTGAAACACAGGTATATAATCTGGAATAACACAGGGGACGGGAACGGAGAACACCCGGGTTACCGCTACGAATACTATACCCTAACACAAAATTGCAGATCTTAAGGACAAGTGGTGTTAAATGAAATAACATTTTGCTTTTTTACAAACAAATTTTTTTTTAATACCAATATAAAAAAATTGCAAGAGTATGTGGGTACTGTTACTGTTATGTAAGCTTCTAAAATAAGTGAACATTTTGTAATAAGCTGTAAATTTTCCTATAATTATATAAATAATAAAATAAAATTCTCACCTTTTCCCAGGTACCTTGGCGATCATGTCTCCATCGTAGTAATATCGGAGGGCCCTTGACAGTTTCTCGTAGTTCATGGCCGGCTTGTGTTTCCTTGCACCCCATAACCTGGCCACACGCTCCGGTTCCAGTAGCTTAAACTCTCCATCTGTGCCTATAAAGAAATATTTTTATTTAGGACTTTAGGTATTAGATTTTATTTCTGATTATAGAAATGTATTTGTCGGATCCGGTGAAGTCATAATCACAGTGGCGTTGCCAACGGTGCACCAAACGACGTAAACAACAAGATGGCGTCGTTTGACGGAGTCTAGATGGTTCGTGTTCGACTCGAGAAAATCTAGAAGATAGGCCTTCCATATCCGACATATTCATTAAAAAAAATTGTTATGCCGTGTACCGGCCTAGAATAGTGCCATCCCCTCTCATCTCACGGGGAGTCGTAAGAGTCGACGAAGAGAAATCCTACCGGATGATAGGCAGCAGCGTCATCGTGCGTACTGGCTTGAACTGCAATCACCAACTCACTGGTGATTATGAGCAGATACCCCAAATAGAATGTAATCTATTGGGGAGGCTAATTCAAATTCAAATTTCTTTATTTGCTAATGTTCAGCATTGGACTCTATAAGACTGATATGATGAAGTTAAGGTTCTTTAATGGCGACCGCGAACCTGCCAACCATAGTCGAAGACGACCTCCTACCCGATTGACAGTTGAATTGGCCAAGGCGGCGGGAAGCCGGTGGATGCAGGCAGCTCAGGATTGCTTAGTGGGGAAAACTATTGGGGAGGCCTATGTTCAGCTTTGGATGTCATATGGCTGAAATGATGTTGATAAAATTTATTAAGATATTACTTTCTATATTATTTCCTGAAATAAATGATTACCTATTATTTTTGAACCTGTTTCATAATGTTACGCAAAACATTTCACTTTAGTATTTACTTGATATATTGTCTAAACTAAGCCCTGGTTTTATATGCCATATATCTCTTACCTAGACACTGTAAAACAGACCTATGCTCTACGGCGACGATTACATTACATCTCGTAGCGTAAAGACTGATGTTATGAATATATCATCGGTTGTGGATAAGGAAAAATATGGAGATAAATGAAAAATATTATACCGGTAACAGATATTAAATTATTTTAGATTATCCGATAGTTTCTGTTACGGATATTAGAATTTTAAGGGAGCGGTATTTAGTGAAGTACCCACTACTTTACTGGGGTAGAACTAATAGGTTGGGGAAAAAGTCTTTTCGTATTTTTGTATGAAAAGTCAAGACATTTTTTTCAAAGTTTATTTACATTTATTTACAAAATATATGTACCGTTTTGTTGAATAACTTTCTGCCATTTTGTGGGCAGAGACATTATCCCGTTACTGTAGAAACTTTGGGACTTCTGATCAAAAAAACGGGACAAATAGTTTTGGCAGTCCTCTCTTGAGGTCAACCTTACAGAACCTAAAGAATTCTGCAGAGACCGAAACAGGTGAAAATCTGAAGGCGCAAGGTCAGGGCTATATGGTGGATGCACTAGGACCTCCCAGTCGAACTCTCTTAATTTTTGCTGAGTGGCTAAAGATGTGTGTGGTCTAGCGTTATCGTGATGAAAGACCACACCTTTCCTGTTGATCAATTCCGGCCGTTTTCTCTCGACTGCTTCCTTTAATCTCATCAGTTGCTGGCAGTAAAGATCAGAATCGATGGTTTTGCCGGGCGGTAAAAGCTCATAATAAACAATGCCCTTCCAATCCCACCATACACACAGCATCACCTTATTTCGTGTTAGGCCAGGTTTGGCCACAGTCTGTGAAGCCTGGCCAACTTTCGACCACGACCTTTTTCGCACGTTCTTGTCGTACGTGATCCACTTTTCATCGCCAGTTATCAATCTCTTCAAAAACGGCTCGGTTTCATTACGTCTCAATAATGAATCGCAAATGAGTACACGGTTCATTAAGTTTCTTTGAGTGAGCTCGTGTGGCACCCAAATATCGAGCTTTTTTGTATAACCAGCTTTCTTCAAATGGGTCAAAACTGTTTTGTGGTCAATTCCCAGTTCTTCAGCTACATCGTAACTACTAATATGCCGATCTTGCTCCACTCTTTCAAAAATGGCGTCCATTTTATTCGTAACAGGGCGACCAGAGCGAGGTGCATCTTTAACATCAAAATTTCCGAACTAAAAACGTTTGAACCAAATTTGTGCTACTCTTACTGACACTGCATCAGGTCCATAAACATCACAAATTTTTTTCACTGCTTGAGTTGCATTTTTGCCTTTTTTATAATAAAATTTTAAAATGTATCGAATTTCTTCATTAGATTCACTCATTTTAACGGAGAGAAAAACAAATGAAAAATAGCGGGAAACAACTTTATTTTATTTTTTTCTTTTCTTTATAATGGAACCTTTTTAATGTTACCAAAACCAGCCAGACACAAATAGTACAGTCAAAAAAAATTTATAATAAGTTTATACCTACGTTATGCGAAAAGACTTTTTCCCCGACCTAATATGATTTGACTTGACTAAGACAGTCTTTACTTGACTTTGCCTGTGACTAAATGACGAAAACGCAAATAACTTGATTTATCAAATTACTTGACCCTGGCAAATACTCCCAACGAGTGAGTTCATAGTTAAGAAAAAATAATTTCATTATACAAGATACAGTATAATGTCAGTATTATCAATTATTGTTAAACTCCGGATTTTTATATTGAATTCGGTTGCAGTTATCGATAGTTTTATAATTTCGGATATCCGATAGTTACGGTTACGGATATAGATAGTGTTGTAAAGGAACTGAGTCTTTTAGTCCTCATTTTGCAGCTATGAGTTCTTTTTGCAGACTTACGACTAATTAGTCTTGTGAGTCCTGAGTCTTCTTTCGTTCGAGAAGTTCTTTCGAGTCTTTTCAGTTCTTGCAGTCCTAAAATTTCTTGGGTCGTTAGATTTATTCTAAGTCCTTTCGGGTTTTTTTCAGTTCTTTGAGCTCTTTGAGTTCTTTCAAGTCTTATAAGTCATGAGTTGAACAGCAGGACTGCAGTCCATTTAAAAAGACTCGAGTCATGAAGCGCTTTGAGTTCTTTGAGTCGCGAACTTTAAAGTTAAAGACTGCACCCCAGGATTTTTAAATTGTAACATTCCATTCACAAAGATTCTTGCGTTACTATTTGATTTGTTAGTTTTATTTTTACATAATAGTTTATAAACTAAAATGTCGTTGTTTTCATGTTTTCATAATAAATCTAAAGTACTATTGTATTATAAATATTTTTGTATTTCACACTAAAGTGATTAATATAGGCACACCTGTAAGTTGATTATTAAAGTTATTGGCTACACCTGTACTTTTTTGTGTAGCAAACCACCCACTATAAGGCTAAGTTTATATGACCGCGCCGCGGTACCGCGCGGTACAAGATCTAAGTGAACGGTGATTATCGCCTATATTACCTTGTACATTAACTTGTACGAGTACGTTTGAGAATCCAGTTCAGAGCTCTTTGAAAGAAATGACTCAGACGCAAGCCCATCTCGTCATCTTCGCACACCATGCCTGCGCTCAGGGGACGTCCTCCGCTACCCGCAGGCATCAGGGACCTTCTCGCGATCAAGAGGCGCCTCAGGAGGGAATGGCAGCGAACCCGCTGCCCCACCATCAAGACGCAGCTAAACAGAGCGACAGAAGCAGTGAAGAACGCCATTAGCTCACACGACGCCGACGCCTGGGAAAGACACCTGGAGGGCGTGAGCGGGGACTGGAAGGACATCCATCGCCTCTGCCGCCAAATCTCCAAGGCCCCACCCCCGGTCAGACCGCTGAAGGGATCCGACGGGATGCCACGCTATCGTGCAGCAGACAGAGCGGAGATCTTCGCGGACCACCTCGAACAACAGTTTCGACCCAACCCGACGACCAACATCGAGCACGAGCGACTCGTAGTGGACCGTCTGGCCAGCTTCTCTGCACCGATGGCAAACGAGGAGGATCCCATCGTCTTCTCCCCCGGCCAAGTGCAGAGACAGATCAGGAGAACTAAGCCCAGGAAGGCACCTGGCGCAGACGGGATCACCAACGTCGCGCTATCAAACCTGCCGCCGAGATCCGTAGCAGCCATTACCCGACTTTTTAATGGCATCATGAGAACGGGCCACTTCCCAGGCTCATGGAAGACGGGGCTGGTCATCATGCTCCCGAAGCCTGGGAAGAACGTACTACTTGCCGCCAGTTACCGCCCAATCACCCTGCTGTCTACATTGTCGAAACTGTTTGAGAGGCTCCTGCTTGAACAGACGATCCCGCACATCGAACCACGCAGTGAGCAGTTCGGATTCCGTGCCGAACACTCGACTACATTGCAGCTTTCGAGAGTACTGCACTACTTCACTATGGCTGCCAACAAGAAGGAGTACACCGCTGCAGTACTCTTGGATATGGAGAAAACGTTCGACCGTGTTTGGCACGAAGGTCTGCTGTACAAGATGTCTACGTCCAGCGCACCCAGACGCGTAACGCAGGTGCTAGCTTCCTTTCTGGAGCACAGAAGCTTCAGAGTGGTGGTAGAAGACGCCGTATCATCGGAACGGAGGGTCGAGGCCGGAGTCCCGCAAGGGAGCTGTCTCTCACCGTCCCTGTACGCACGATATACGGATGACATGCCCACCACCGACAGAGTCCACTTAGCATTGTTCGCAGACGACGCCGCATACTATTCATCGTCGTACAGGAGACACCTTGCGGCGAACAGAGTCCAAGAGACACTCGACCTCCTGCCAGAATGGCTAGACAAGTGGAGGCTATCGGCCAACGTCCTGAAGACCCAGGCCATAGTCGTCCCTTACACCGTATTACTCCCACCACCACTCCGCCTGCATGGACTAGAGATAGCGTGGTCTCCGAATGTCAAGTACCTGGGGATCACGATCGATCGGAAGCTTAACATGAACTCTCACGTGGCGATGACAGTCGCAAAAGCCAAGACGGCGCGGCACCTGCTCCGTCCAGTGCTGAACTCGTCGCTCGCCACTAGAGTGAAGCTAGGGGTCTATAAAACCTACCTTAGGCCCCTACTCACCTACGCAGCCCCAGCCTGGTACGCGCTCACCGGGAAGCAGGCCAGAAAGAAGCTTGAAACATTCCAAAACCAGACCCTTCGCCACATCGTCAAGGCACCTCGCTACGTGAGAAATGCTACGATCGCGAGGGACCTGAGGCTAGAGAGCATAGAATCCTCTCGTAGGTCGATTGGCGGGACCGATGTTCGCGCGTGCGGATGCGTCTAGCCACGACCACATCAGAGGGTTGGCGCCGCTACACGCGCGTCCACCGGATGCCAGGGCCTACGCCCGCAGCCTCATCCCTCAGGAGACCCAGGACTTGACCTGAAGACTCTAAAGGACACAACGCGCCGCTGATCGCCCGAGGGCTTGATTGCGGCGCCCCACCGGACTAGACACCCCGGACTACTACTGGCTGAACAGCCACCCCAAGGGCGCCGCCAGACACCGCGATCAGGGGGCCTTGGCCCCGAAACCGCGCCGTGACCTCCACCAGGGGGATCACGTAGAAGACAACACTACGTCAGACGCAAGCTCTTTTCGTAAGACTGGGCTCCTTTTTAAAAGACTTAGTCACTAGTTCTTTTTAGAAAAGCCAAGTTTTTAATTAAAGGACTGAGTGAGCTCTTTTAAAAGACTCAGTCTCTAGTTCTCTTTGGCAAGACTGAAGTCTTTTTTTAAGAATACTAAAAACTCCAAGAGACTTGAGCTTTAATTTATAAATTTTTGACTCGAGTCTCAAAAAAGAATTCGGAGTCCCAAAATTAGGACTAAAGGACTCAGTTCTTTTACAACACTAGATATAGAGCTTCATAACGATCATAACAACTCTGCTTTAATGTTATTCTCGGCCTAGTAAATCGACTTTGAATTCCCTTCTGAGTTTGTCAGACTTAGTTCTTAAGTAGGACTCACCATGCCACCGTATGAGATCATAGTACTCAGCGCTGGTAAGCAGTTCTAACAAAAACTGCCATAGTTGAATTTGGCCGTTGTTCCCATTCCTGGATGTCACATAGGGGCAAGGGTCCTCGTCTGTAGCTCGTATCATAAGCTGGAAAAGTTATTTAATTATTAAATAATAGTAATTGTTATTATTAATGTATTTATTACTCGTCTGTAGCTCGTATCATAAGCTGGAAAAGTTATTTACATACATAATGTCACGCCTCTTTTCCGTAGGGGTAGGCAGAGATCACATCCTTCCACTTGCACACACATCACACACACACAAGTGTGAAGTGAAGTGTAGGTATACTGACCTCCACGCCATATCGGTCGTCAAAATCGGTCGGCATAAGAGGTTTACTATTATTATTATACTATACTGTGACTTATATTATACTTTGACTTCCATATCTTACACACAGTGAGAAAAGAGCGCGTAAGAAATGTACATTTAAAGTAGCTGAACATTTAATATTATATCGCGCCAATCACAGCGCTCAAAATAGTGTGGTAGCTTACTGACCTAGCGTTTTAGTCAATATAACAAGGTACTGTAATGATCATCTACCTCTGAAGTAGTCTGTACAAGTAGAACATACCTGCTTAGGTTTTTTCTTTATGGCGGACTGGGGCGTTTCTAGACTATCCTTTAGGGTCGATTCGTTGCCTTGAATTACGGCTAGAAATATAAATAAATATTTTATATTAATTAAAAAACATTAACGGTCATTTTACACGGCGTAATTAAGCCCCAATTTCAAAAGAGTTTCTACTATTAGTCATTATAATTTTTTCAGTCACCGGCTTCCCGCCGCCTTGACCAGATAATTTTGTCTACTGATCAAGAGTCTGTCATCTATTTGTTCAGTATGAAAAAAAGAAAGAAAGAAATGAATCATCCCTAGTGGAAACGCACCATTAACGTCCCACTACTGAGTACTCTTCTCGTAAACCAAGGCGAGAGGGTATTTGGTCATACTCCACTACACGGACCCACTGCGCATTGGCCGACGCAGGTGTGTGGCAACCTGCTATTAGAATGTTTCAATGCGTCCATTTAGGCCTGTGACATGGATTATCTACCACGTATAGTGATAAATTGAACAGAATATATATAAAAATAATTAACTTTTAAAAAAATATTTATTCAATATGACCTTACCAATAAACTTGCACTTCCTTAACAACTCGAAATGTGTCCAAAATATGTCGCCAGGATCAGAAGGTACTTTTTCTCTAAAAAATTAAAACAAAAAAATATTTGTGCGATAATCTTGTTTTCTATATAATTCTGAGTTATTATTTTAAAATATATAATAGACAACCAATATTTGTATATACTTCGTTAAGTTACATACTACAGGCATACATATAACCAGGAACATTTTAAACTACCCGCAGTATACTACACTTTTATATAAATAATTAGTGGCACTCCTCGATCGCTTCTTTGCTTCTCGTGTTACATTATAGAAGTTTTAGTAAGAATCCTATTTATTTTTGTAATCAATCAATCACACATAGCATAAAACAATATAGCTAATTAGCGCTGTCTGTCCCTATATATGCTTAGATATATGCGGTTTTTTTTAAATAGATAGATTGATTTAAGAGGAAGGATTATATGTAGGCCACGCGGGCGGCGGCTTATTAAAAATATAGCCTGTTTTATTCAGGGATAAAGTAGCATTTTCATGATGAAAGAACTACCGAAATACGTCTAGAAGTTTTTAAGATTATTCGTAACAAACATCCATAAAAAATACAATTCTTTCCTCTTTATATTATTATTAGGATAAATTGGTACCGGTCTACAATAGTACCAACCCCCTCTCATCTCATTCGACGAATGAAAGACTCAGGCTCACATAGTCAAAAGCGCAAAATGCCATGCGCAAAAATAATTATTCTACTTTGGGTTGGGGTTATTTTTCTTACCATTAAAATCTTACATCTATTTAAACAGAATCTGCGGTAGTGCGCTTTTAAAATTAATAAATACTCTTTGTACAATTTGCAATCTCTTGTCATTTTGCGCTTTGGACCTTATGCTCCTAAACGGATGAGAAATGCTACCGGATGGTGGGCAGCAGCGACATCCTGCGTACTGGCTAAATCTGCGATCACCAATCCGCCTGCCCAGTGTGGTCATTATGGGCAAATACCCCCAATATAACAAAATATTGGGGATGCTAACGTTCAAAATTCAAAAATTCAAAATCATTAATTCAAGTTTGGCTCAATAGAGCTCTTATGAAGGTAAAACTTAAAATTTAACGCGCCCATTCACTGCCGGCGGGAGCTTGATCGTAAAAGAACGGGCAGGAAAATCGTCAAGTTTGGTTTTACTCCCGCCAGTCACAAATGTACTTACACTAAAAACATAGTTTACAAAACAAAAAACTTTGTGTTTTGCAGTAGTTCAGCAGTGGATTTTACATAATTGAATTTAAGACTGATACTAACTTGAATTCAACATTAGAGATGGCGCACAGTTCTGCCCCGCTAATGCTCCAGTCTGCCAATTTGACACCTGCCAAGTTGAACTGACGCACGGCCCACTGAATCCACAAACGGACGTGCTGGACCGACCTGGAAGTACATGCGTGGTAGTAGTTTCTTTCTAGATACAAGTTCGCACTAGTCAACTAGCGTATAAAATCCTTCCACTTTTGCTAAATCAATGAAACCCATTATTTGTTTCATAGCAATTTTTTTGTAAACTAGCTTAAAAAAATACTATAGATTTTAAATAAATCATGAAACTCCACAGGCTCATAAAACTTATCAGAAAAAAAAAACGATATTTTCATACTTTAGTCTCTAGTATTATTAAGCACTAACATGCTAAGCTGTTGGTCCCTGCTATCATGAACATCTATGGCAGTCGTTATGAAGAATTAAGTGCCTTATAACCTCCTGACAGTGGTTTAAGCATAGAATGATGTTTCCCTCTGGGTTGTGTTGTGGGTCAGAAGGCAGTTGCTCCATGTAATAACAGATATTCAACCAAATTTGATTAGACCAGTGAGCAGATCCTGGGCCCTAAGCAACGGGGATAATGCTACGATATGATGAATATGAGTCTCTAGTATTATTAACAAGGGACTTACCATTGCTTCGGATCCTCAGGTATTTTAATCCTATGATCGGCTTTGAACTGAGTGTCCACTATCCACTTGACTGACGCCGCGTGTGACGACCCTTCATCTGTGTCCTTTTCTTGTATTTTATCAATTTTTATTGCTTTATCAGTTTCTAAGACTGAAAGGAAATGTATAGTTTCAATATAAGAATAGCAGGTATTAAAAGAATTTCAATAATGTGTCTTGAAAGTTTAGTACATTGACTATCACTTATAACTCCACTAACCTCGTTATATTATTAGCAATTAGAATTATTCAAGCCGATTCATTGTGACGACTGAACAAACATCTCAACGTGTATTCCGAAGCACGGAAGCGGTCAATATCAAAAACCATACAAGTGTTCACCGATTAAAGGACTGTGTTTGTATGCTTACATAAATGCTCTTAACACTGCGCTTACATAATACTTATACTATGGAAAACTCAGGGGTGTGCATCTGCATTGCGAATTGGCGGGTAGGATCCCATACCCTACCCTACACCTTTGTAGCGCTAGTAGATACTTTTGTTATTGCAACCACTAACCCCGGATGAGTATAGGCCACCATAATATTCCGCTGACATAAGCGAATCACCAGGCAACAGCTAGTTTATACTATTATATACATATAAATACTTACAGTCTGGTTCGGGCTGCTGTGGAAGATGTAACAACTCTTCGTCCGGCTTCAGAACATCGAGTATGTTTATTTTCTTCTCCGCTGCCCGGATTTGTATGTTCACTTGCACCACTCCCTCGCCTCTTATACATTGTTCTACTAATGTTTTGTGGTTTTCCAGCTGTCAAGGAATAATATACTTTCTAGGGAAATATTTCAATCAACATAGTTTAATGTCAAGCTTGAAAACAGGCTTCTACAGTAAAATAGAGCAATATCCTCATCCTCAGCCTTTTAACTTCTCAGATCACCAATTGCACATTAATTGACTTGATGAGAGGGCTTGCAAATCAAGGTGACAGGGATCTCTATCCCTCATACTTTATCATTCAGATCCAGTGCGGATAGATGAAGGAAAGTCCGTCTGTCCTCTCTTTAGAGTTTTTCAAGCTAAGTCCTCAAAGAATTTCAATTCACAACTTCTTACCACTGATAGTTAAATCCCAAAAACCAATAGTTTAAGTTGACTTGTGAAGCACAAAAGAGCTTGATTTAAAATACCACACATAATGGTAGACAATAAAAAAAAATTACACCTTTCTGGAATTCGGATTTATTCCGGTAATTGTTTCCAATGAATCGAAATAGAGCTGGTCCATCATCTTGCTAGTAATAATGTACAGACTTTAGTACTTACTTTGACTTAAGAATGTAAAGTTAATTTATAATACTTACAATTTTAGCATCCTGCAACCAGAAAGTAAAGTCTGTGAGATCAGCCCCAATTCGCTGTTCTAACATAGATCGTAGTTTGGATAAGCGTGTCCTTATGTCCATTAGTTGTATAATTACTTCTTCTGCAAAAAATGTATAGACTTTATAATAGAATTCACATTAATTATAAATTGTTATTAAGTTTATCAAGAGAATGTTCTGTTCTAGCATGATTTTATAATGATTAATTTACACATATAAAATGAGTCATTCCTCTAAAGCTCTTTAAGGTTGGCTGACAAGATCCGAAACACTGGATAAATCCCTAAGCTTCTTGATTACTCCTGACAAACCACACCAGTGAGTAGAGCATGAGACAGCTATGTCAACAATGAGAAAAATTACTTATTAGCTCTTTTTTCATAATAGCTCATAATAAAATGCTGAGTAAGAATCAAACTACATATATGAAGGAAGCACTAATATTGCAAATGACTGCTCAGGACAGTTGCAATATTTCTAAATTAAAACGAAATACTTAGAGCATTTTGTATATAAAACATACATGCATACATACATCATATCATGCCTTTTCCCCGAAGGGGTAGGCAAAGGCATACTGTATGCCCACACTTTGCCAATTATTTTAGTGGTCCCACGTAAAAGGTGGCGCGCCTAATGCCACTTTTCGGGAACTTTTGTGTTCAGCAGAGCCTTGTCCGTTGTTCGGCAGGTGCACCACTTGCATATAAAACAGTTGACAACATTCAGTGTTATTAGGAAAAAATATGTTTCTTACCACTCGAGTCACTGCTTTGCATAGTATCATCATCATCAATAGTATCAAACACAGCTAGTGGTGTTTGGAGGAGCTCTGATCCTGGAGTCATTAATCCTAAAATAACAATTTAAAGTGTAGTTTTCTTAATGTGTACAAAAAGTGTACAAGTCACTGGTGGTGTCCAATATCATGTTGTTATATTCCCTAAAATAAAGTTGAATAGAACGATGGCTGGTGTATGTGCCATACCCGTAAATGCGTTGCACCTGTGGGGTCTGCTTATGTCTGGTTTTTTATATAGAATTACTGAAACTTCTTACCCAAAAGTAAAAACCCTTAGACAATCCTCAATGATAATAATGTCTTACCAATAATACCAGTATTGTATATTGCCTATATAATGTGTCTTGAAAAGAAAAAACATACAGCCTCAAAACTGCAACCCAACCTGTTGGGGGACCCAACGCTGCAACTTTTGTGCTGTGCAAGTTAAGTAAGTGAAGTAATGCCCAGCTGATTCACTAAACTTGCTATAAAAAATTGTGCTATTTTACCTCCTTTGTAAGTTATGCTTAATACCATACAAATATTGTCCATAAGTTAAATGCAAAATATTATCAGACTGATACATTTCATATTACCACTAAATGAGACTATTACTAGGGAGCTTCTAATACAATGAAATGTACACATTTCCTTATAAGATCTCTAAGTTGGTGTCTAAGTTGTAAACGTTTGTATTGGGTCAGAAAGATTATTCCGTATACTGTCAATAGATGTCACTCTCTTACAGTTGAATCGCGCTAGCGTTTTCAACTACGGATTACATATATATTAAGTTCGAAGGTTCATTAAATGTCTTCACCTAGTATCGAGTGGTGTTTTATTCATGGTCCTGTACGAGCCGGAAGTGATCAGAACCAGTTGTGGAGACAGTGGTGCCAGCAGCAAAATTAAGATAAACTACGGTAACGATCGAGAGAAAATCATAAGAGCGAATAAACTGTAAGTGAATTTGAGCTTAGTAGAAGTTTCTAAGAAATTAAAGTAGAGCTTGGACTTGTAAAATTTTAAGTAAAAAAGTGGTTGAGACGGGGAATCCATGCCCGAATTTCTATAGAGTCTATTAAAACACTTAGAATTTTTTTGTTCTCTCAGAATTATATGCTCTGATCTATAAACTCAAAGTAAAATGGATTCATTGTTGAGATTACAAGCTGATATAAATAAAAAAATAACCAGAGATTATTGTAACTTTAAAAAATCTCCCAAAACCAGAATAACGTCAAGCTACATATTAACTAGACTGGAGAATTTGGAAAAACAATGGATTTTGTTTGATGAAAAACATCAGGGAATAATTTGTGGTTATAAAGAAGCTGAGCTTGAGTTTACTGAGTACTATTCAAATGATTTGTATGGTGAAACAGAAGATCTTTATTTGGAGTATAAAACAGAGTTAAAAGAAAATTTGGAACTACACTGGACAGCAAATAAACCGGGCCACCCGCTACCTTGGAATTTTGATTCGATTTTCTCAAAAAGTATAAACCTCACAACTATCAAAATTACACCCACAAAAAGTGCGTTTCATGTTGTTTGAGAAATGACCACAAATTTATCCAAAGTACCCTCAATTCACATTGTAATCAAGCAACAAACACAATACCAACGATTTGCTCTGTTTTGACTAGAGTTTGCAATTAGCGTTCTTTTTTTCTAAATGAGGATAGTCGGATTTTTCTTATAATTTCTTTGGTTGCCATCCATTATTTGCTCCAGACGCGTGTATTTCTGCTATTTTCTTCTGTCAATAATGGATACGACGCCTCAAGAAGCAGCTTAAGCTGTAGCACTACTTCAAGCAGGCTTTTCGCCACGTGAAATCGCTCGGAGACTTCGAATCAGCAGATCTTCGGTACAACGGGCTTACAGACGATACTTAGAGACTAGAGCATTCGATCGCCGTCTAGGTACGGGCAGACCTAGGGCTACATCAGCAGCAGATGATCGTTATATCCAACTTACTGTTTTGCGAAATCGCCGCCTCAACGCAGTTGAAGTCCAACGAAGTCTGCGTGACGAATGCCAAGTGGTCATAAGTTCAGATACCGCTAGAAGGAGACTTGCTAAACGAAATTTGGCTCCAAAGAGAGCTGCTACAGGCCCAAAATTAACCGTACCCTACCGTAGAGCACGACTCGAATTTGCCCGAGAGCATAGGGATTGGACGTTAGAGCAGTGGGGCAATGTACTCTTTACTGATGAGACCAGGGTGAGTCTACAAGGAAGTGATCGACGTCAGAGAGTATTATACGCACTTTTTGTAGGTGTAAGTTTGATAGTTGTGAGGTTTATACTTTTTGAGAAAATCGAATCAGAGTTCCAAGGTAGCGGGTGGCCCGGTTTATTTGCTGTCCAGTGTATTATCAGGAAAAGAAAAGCAAATGCCACAGTCTGGATCATTTAATGAGTCTGAGCAGATTAATGTGCAACTGCCCAAAATTACTATTCCAAATTTTTCAGGGAAATATTCGGAGTGGACAACATTCAGAGATCTCTTTTTGTCACTAATTTATAACAACAAGTCGCTACAGGAGGTTCAGAAACTCCACTATTTAAAAGGTTTTTTGATCGGCGACGCTGAACAACTTCTTCGTCATCAACCTATTTCAAATAAAAATTATTCTGTATGCTGGGAACTTTTGGAAAGCAGATATAACAATAAAAGATTTTTAACAAACAGTATACTCAAGAGGTTTATCGGGCAAAGGAGCATTACAAACGAAACATCAGCGGCGCTTAGAGATATGTTAGATACTACTAATGAATGTTTAAACGGTCTTAAAAATTTAGACATAAATACAGATAGTTGGGACGTTATAATTGTATATATATTGTCATCAAAATTAGATAGCGAAACCCGTAAGCGGTGGGAAGCTAAAATTTGCAATTCAATTAACGATTTACCGACAGTAAAGCAGTTTTTAGAGTTTTTAGAGGTTCGATTTAGAGCGTTGGAATTTTTAAGCCCGAAATGCACTAAGAATAATCAATCTCATTATGTCGTTGCGAACACTAATGTGAATAAGTCTATTCCATGTTCCTATTGCTCTGAAACTAACCATAAATTAGGGAATTGTAAAAAGTTTGCCAATGAGACATTGTCGACCCGTCGTGATTTTGTACAAACTCGAATTTGTGTTATAACTGTTTAGGCATTAATCATTCTGTGATGTCATGCCGCTTGCCCACTAGATGTAGAATTTGTAAGAGAAAACATCATTCGTTATTGCATACAGACCTTAATAATATACCAACGAATTATGTTCAAACAAATTCGCAACCAGAGAGTAAAAATGTTGTAGCGGCAACAGCTACAACGTCAGGTGAGACCATAAAGACCATAACAACTTTTTTGGCCAACAACAGGAGCCAAGTTTTGTTAGCAACAGCCTTAGTAAATGTGGCGGCTAACAATGAGTTTTATATGACACTTAGGTCACTTTTAGACCAGGGATCACAGGCTTCGTTCATAACGGAGTCTGCAGTTCAGTTACTTGGACTGAAACGGGTACTAAGCAAAAGTGTCATATCTGGGGTAGGGAGTGACAATAAAGCGCCGCTCAATTCTAACTATATTGTTCATTTAAAGGTACAGTCAATACATGATCCAAGCTTTATCATAAATGTAAAGGCTCATGTTCTGAACAAGTTGACTTCGTTTCTTCCTGAACGAAAATTCAACATGAAATTATGGAAATAAAAAAAACTTGCTAACTCTGCTAACTTTATAAAATAAAGTTAGCAGATCCACAGTTTTATATACCAAGTAAAATTGACTTGTTGTTGGGGGCCGAAGTATATTGCCAAATCTTAACTGAAGGACTCATTAAAGGGTCACCAGGATTCCCAATTGCACAAAATACCAGCTTTGGTTGGATTCTATCAGGAAACGTGTCAGATATTTGTGAAACCAGTTATCCCTCTTCCATCTGCGCTGCTATAGTGACTTTACACGCTGAAATAGAAACGGGAGACGATGAGGTATTCAATTTAAAAAAGTTTTGGGAGATCGAATCTGACAATTTATCTGTACATAAAGTTTTTATCACAAAAGAGGAACAACAATGTGAGAAGTATTATGAACAAACTACTACACGAGACCATTGCGGTCGTTACGTGGTTAGACTTCCTTTTAGGGATCTTCATTCAAACTGCATAAAGGGTAATTCTCGAGAAGTAGCCTTGAAAAGATTCTTATCGCAAGAAAAACGTTTGATGAAACATCCAGATTTAAAGGTTCAATATACAGATGTGATTACAGAGTATTTAACACTTAACCATATGAAGAAAATACCGGAAAAAGAGGTAGAAAAATTGGCGTGCGTGTACTTACCGCATCATGCGGTAGTCAGAGAGGACAAGGTCACCACCAAGGTTAGAGTTGTTTTTGATGCATCTTGTAAAGATAACAGTGGAGTTTCTCTCAATAGTGAACTTTTAGTGGGACCAAGGCTGCAGTTGGATTTGCGTCATATAATTATGAAATGGCGAACATACCCCATATGTATAGTTGCAGACATCATAAAAATGTACCACCAAGTAAAGGTAAATGAAAAGGATGTAGACTATCAACGTTTGTTCTGGAGAGATTCACCTGAAAAGCCCATAAAACATTATCGTATGTTGAGAGTCACATTTGGAACTGCTTCCGCCCCATACTTGGCTGTCAAAACTCTGCACTTGAATGAGGTATCTGAAGTGCTAAAGGTACCAAAGTACAATCTACACGCCTGGACAGATTCTACTGTAGTTTTGGCTTGGCTGAGCAGCCATCCAAGTCGATGGAAAACATTCATCGCAAATAGGGTTTCAGAAATTTTGAACATTTTGGATCGAGATCAGTGGTCGCATGTCGTATCAGCAGAAAACCCTGCAGATTGCGCCTCTCGAGGAGTCAACCCTTCAGAATGCGAAACGATTCCTCTGTGGAAAACTGGACCTCTTTGGTTAAGAAACATAACAATCCAATATGATAAGATAGAGGAAACAAATTTAGAAGAAAGAGAAAAACAGGTGCTTCATACCTTAAAAGAAGATCAATTAGATTTGTGGACAAAATTTTCATCATTGCAAAAACTAGTGAGGGTGTTAGCTTATTGCAGAAGATTTATAACGAAACTAAGATCAGGATCTAAAGTAATATTTCCTAAGTGGGTAACTAGTGATGAACTTACTCAATCAAGTCATATTTGTATTAAAGAATGCCAAAAAACATATTTCGCTGCAGAAATAAATAACATCAAAACTAACAGCGTAGTTGATAAGAAAAGTAAGCTCATGTCATTAACTCCGTTTCTAGACGCGGAAGGTATCTTGAGAGTTGGTGGTCGTATTGCAAGATCAAGTTTTGATAATTATAAAAAACATCCAATAATACTTCCTGGAAAATCACATTTCACAAATTTATATGCTTATTTGTTTGCCTGGCAACCAGAGCTGTGCACCTAGAAGCGGTCTCTGACCTGACCTCACAGGGTTTCCTAGCAGCATTTAAGCGTTTTGTTTCGAGACGTGGGCACTGCGCTGATCTTTTTAGCGACAATGGTACAAATTTTGTTGGTGCAGCTCGGGAACTTAAGAAACAATTCAATCAGGAGCTGTCGTCATTAACTAAAGATATCGCTCAGAGTTTGGCTAATAATGGTACAACTTGGCATTTTATTCCACCACACGCACCACACTTTGGTGGATTATGGGAAGCAGGGATTAAATCAACTAAACATCATCTTAGACGTGTCATTGGTGCAGAAACACTAACCTATGAGGAGATATCCACACTACTTCACCAAATAGAAGCTTGTCTAAATTCTAGACCTCTATCACAAATTAGCACCAATTCAGAGGATCCAGTACCGTTAACTCCAGGTCATTTCCTTATTGGTGAGCCTCTATTGCTAGTTACAGATGCGAATTATGAAACATCATCAATATCGAATCTCAAACGTTGGCAAATGACTCAAAAAATGTTACAGAATTTTTGGCGTTGTTGGTCAAATGAATATTTGGTTCAATTCTTACACAGATATAAATGGGCAAATCAGAAAGTAGAACCCAATGTGGGCGACTTAGTTTTAATTAAGGAAGATAATCTTCCTCCCGGCAAATGGCTAATGGGAAAAATTGTTGAAAAACATCAAGGTTTAGACAACATCACGAGGGTTGTAAGTCTAAAATGTAAAGATATTATAATAAAACGACCAATTGTTAAGCTGTGCATACTACCTGTAACAGATTGATTGTAAATATTATTTTTCTTTATATCAATATTTAGTTCTGCTTAAAATATTAGTTTTTGTTTAACACATTAACCGCCATGGGGGGCACCGGTGACCGGCATGCTACCCTTCTTATGGGGCCATGGGGGGCACCGGTGACCGGCAGGGAAGACTTATATACCAGATGGCCTAAATGGAACATTTGGGTCAAATTAGCTTGGCAGTTAATGTATTAATAACATAGCATCAGTAATGAATTAAACTGTAATTTCTATTCACCATGACTCTGAAAGACTATCGTGATACTCGTTTAGCTGTTAATTATTTGTTAATTAAGTATTGTTTTAGATGTAAAAAATATACAGTCCACTTTGTTTTGTTTTGTTTGGACTCATGTTGGGTGGAAATAATGCACATATGTCCATGGTGGGCGGAATGTCTAAGTTGTAAACGTTTGTATTGGGTCAGAAAGATTATTCCGTATACTGTCAATAGATGTCACTCTCTTACAGTTGAATCGCGCTAGCGTTTTCAACTACGGATTACATATATATTAAGTTCGAAGGTTCATTAAATGTCTTCACCTAGTATCGAGTGGTGTTTTATTCAGTTGGTTTATTTATTTAATAAGGTACATCAACAATATACATAAAAATACATTTAGTTTATAAATTTATAAACATTTCTTCAATACAACATTCATATAGGTTACATTTTATTAATATTTACATACAAAATATAAATGTGATTTATCTTAATTAATTTGATACAAAACTGAAGAAAGAGCAATCATATAGGTAACATAAACAGTAAATAGGGTGCTCACTTTGGAAATTACATGAGAAATTGTTGTTAAGAGATTCACTATACAATACTGAAGGTCATTTTAATAAGGAAATTGTCAAGTAGAAGAAATCTAATATAGTAAATAACTTACCAAGTTCACTTTCAGTAACATATTGAGGAATAACTGAATTTAAAGGGTCTGATGATTCCACAATAGAGACTTCATCAAAATCAGATACTTCACTTTCCATTTTAATGTTACGAACACTCAACATATCTGCGAAATCCGTAACTTCCATGATGAACACCAACTCACTATTATGCTAGCCAAATGAACAACAAAAATAGAGTATTTGCTATAGTTTTACACTTATATTAAAAATGTAAGCAACCGATAAAAGTTTTTGTTATTATATTTTGAAAATGAAAGGAAAAGGAAATCACTAGTGTTCACTTCCGCGTGCGCTAAAACGGAAGCCATACATAATTCCATTACATTTTGACAAGTAAAGCTGTCTCTGGCTCGATCGATAGTGCCGTATCTATCATTTCACATTGTTAGCGTTGCTTAACGTTATTTTGGCAATATGCTTTTATCGTATTTTGGACTTATAGGAAAAAATTGCAATATATCAAAAATAGTAAATAATATTGACACAAGTTAAAAAAAATTCTTATCTTGGTACTAAATAATTGGTGTGATTGTTAAAGAGTAATTTATTTAATAGTCAGATAAGACAGTTGGTTGAAACTCAGCTTGAAGTAAATTATTAGTTCCCTAAGTAACTTTAGAACTATATCTCCCTTTTAAACACCTAATTGCGAAAAAAAATGGTATAGTAAACATCGTGAAGCCTAAATAGCTAAGCTTTAAATTTTACACTTTCATGGTATTGTTGAAAATATGTCAAGTATACTGGGTACAGTATATTGGGTCAAAATAATAATGTTATTAATTACAATGTAAATAAATAAATATCCTCTTCTCTTCTTCGTCGTGCAGGCTTTTTCCGCAATTAGACGTCTCATGCGTCAATTTTGCGAAGGAGGGTGAGAGCTGGATTACTCCAGCCATCCCAGTTCCTCCAGGAATCCTATCAGCGCCCTAACTTCGATGAAGGCTTCCGGAAGGCTGCCTGGACCAGGCGTCTTCAGGAACCTCGCTCGGTAATCAGCCACCACCCTGCATTCCAGCAAGACGTGTGCGGCTGTCTCCTCAGTCCCCATGCATGCTCTGCACAGAGGACTGTTTGTTATACCTATGTTAAAAAGATGTCTGTTAAAGCTACCATGACCCGTTAGAGCGCTTGTCACCAGGCGCATTTTAGGTTTTTTAAGCTGCATCAAAATTTAGGAGAAGCGTGGTTCGATCCACGGTAGTGCTAGTCTAGCTTGCCTGCATTCCTCCAGGCCTGCCCAGAAAAGATTGTGGAGGTATGAAGTATGTTTATTTATTTTGCTTTTGAGCCAACTTATTGGTAGTGGCATAATTGGGCCGTATGGCTTGATGTTGGACCCTCTTTTCGCTAAATCATCCGCAATGTCATTACCCTTATTGCCACTATGCTCTTTAATCCATCTGAGGATTAGTTGATTGAGATGCCCTACTTCGTTTAAGATTTGTTTTGTTTGGCATCTTTGATAAGACAAGAATTTGTAAAACTATGATTTCTTGCCTGTAGAACAGATTTGCTATCTGAAAGAATAATAATACGCTTATCTGATACCTTCTTGTTTGCTATTGCCTTTGCCGCGATGAGCACTCCCACGTTTTCCGCTTGGAACACAGTGTGGAGGTCGCCGAGTGGCATCACAATTTTAATATTTAGGTCTTCAGAGAAAACTCCCGAACCTGTACCTTTTCTTGTCTTCGAACCATCCGTGTAGATGATTAGAGATCTATGAAGTTCTGCTGGATCATCAATTTCCGAGAGTTGGATTTCGTATTTCTTATCATAAATGAAGGCGGGCTCAATTCTGTCGCATGGGGCTACCACCAATGGTGTATTGGCCCAAACATGTATTAGGTTCAGAAAATGTTGAGCTGCTGGAAATCTTACTAGTTTAAGCTGTTGTAGTCTTAAAGCTGATTGAGCTGCTTCTTGTTGAACAAACAAGTGAAGAGGTGGAATGTTAAGCATGGCTTCCATGGCAGTAGTCGGTGTAGTTCTCATGCAGCCTGTAATTGCACAACATACCTGACGTTGGAAACTATGTAGTTTGTTGGTACAAGTCGTTAATTTCGTTCTGGGCCACCATACCAGTGATCCGTAACTTACCATACGTCGAGTTACAGTAGTATAAAGCAATCTGATGATTTTTGGGGACAGTCCCCATTTTTTGTCTAACATTCTGCGGCATTGCCATAGCACGATGCCTGCTGTTTTCAGTTTTTCCTCAACGTGGCTTTTTTTTTTGTTTTACGTCGAAATCAAAATGCATTTGCTCACTGCCTTCCGGCCAAAGGGGGACCGAAAGGGGATGTAGGACTCACCACCAGCAGACGCAACTGCCAGCATTTATACCCACTAAAAATCTTTCGACGACGCCCGCCGCTTGTTGAGAAAAAGGGGGGCCAGTACCTGGGTTGCAGCTCTGACACCCCGCCTGCAGCCAACGTCCCCGGACCAAAACCGGGAGGACCTCCTCAGAAAGGCGCAGTGGACGCGCCCCTCCTACCTCCTTGTGGGACCATAGCGTGTGTGGCCGACTTCTCGGAGGGTCTATGGTTACACAGCAAGGGCCCCCTGCCCCGACAGCCTAAGACCCTCCTGGCGATGCTTGACGAGCCCTCCTGGCCCGCCCGCTGCGCCCTCCACGGGTCCCTCTTAGTTTCCCCCCCGGTAGTCAGTACTAAGGGCACCCAGAGTCGCCAATCTTTAGGTGTTACCTTTTCCCTAGAGCCCTCTGCGCCCTATCGGAAGGTACTCATCCCTCCCACCACGACAAGGTGAAGACGAGTCGGGGGGTCCTCAATATGGCTGTTCCAACTTAGTTTGCTGTCTATTCTGATTCCAAGGTACTTGACAATAGTTGAGATTGTTAAATATCCTCTTACAATCACACCAATTATTTAGCTCCAAGAAAAGCTTCGAAGACAAATGAAGATTGTAATTCAAGTACCTACCAAACCAATGGATATACTTAAAAGAGCATGTGAGTTTCTTGCCAGTTCTTCTTACAGCGATGGCTCGGAACTAGCACTTAGATTCACTCACACTTAATTATTTTTTGTTTTTAAATTGTTTTGTTGCATGTAAGTGAATCTAAGCTTCGTGATTTCAGTGTAATTATATTTCGATTGTTTCTTTAAATATTTATATTTAATTATGACGTTTTCAAGTACTATGTTACTTGTTTATAATAGTTTATGAAATAAATAATTTTTGACTTTGACTTTGACTTTATAGGCTGGTTCCTATAAATTTCTTGTAAATCTCCTGTTATCGCTTGCTCCATGACTCGGAAAACTCATTTGATCTCGGCTGTCATAAACCTCTATGGCAGTCGTTATTAGGAAGCCTTCTCATATCCAGTCAGCTGGTTTTAATCATACAATTATGTTTTTTTCTTGGGTGCAGATTTCAAATGAAAGCCGCTCTATGTAAAAGATTAAATCCAGCCTAAATCTGGTTAGGCCAGATCCTGAGCCCTAAGTTGAGCTTAAAGTCCAGAGCAATCGGGATAATACTCGGATATAGTAATGATTTTCTGCTAGTTTTTAACCCTTTACTTGGCAGGTTTTTTTTGTTTCCGAATTTAATATTTTTTTTAGATAATCATGGTCTATGGGGTCTAAATGAGGGTAGAAAAATAAAATAAAAAATAATTGATAGTCAAAAATAAGTTTTATTTAATGTATCCTTAAATACACATTGCCTGATATGTAACAATCAAGTGTTAAATTTGAGTGTATCTTTAAAGACACACTGCCGTATATCCAATATAACTAAAATGAAAAGAAATAGAAATGAAACTTTTAAGAAAATTATTATAAATTAACAAGTTTCATGAATCTTTATAACAAACAAAACATCATCTACATTTTTTAAATAACAAAACAAAAAATTATATTTTTTTGCTTTCAAAATCAAATTAGTTGTACTTTCTCCTAAAAACATAACTTCTATAAATTATAGGAACCAAATTAACAAATTATAAACTATTGAGATCAATCAATCAGTCAGTGTCATTATTATCAATAAATTAGGACTTAGTAACTATGATAAGCAAAAAAACAATTTCGTACTTCTACTAAACATAGCCGTATGTTACATTTTTGGCAAAAGAACGTAGTCAGACCTTTTGTCAATTTTGAATTTTGTAAATTTACATCTTTAGATGTAAATGTTGGCACATGACCGACTTGATCATATCTTACGACATCTGGAGGTCTTTCAACCACAGGATTCTTGATTACCTGGCCAGGCCGTACATTTGTCCCAGAATCATCCACATTCCTCCCAAGCGTCAATAAACTTGCATGAATTTCAAACTTGAAACGTTTAAGTGTTAACTGTTTTTTTGAACGTTGCCCTTTCAAGGAACGTCTAAATAAAAGCCATGCATTGTTTACACAGATATCCAACATTTGGGAGAATATAGACTCCACCCATATTGGAATTATATTCTTTGATCATTTTTGGACACAGTACTGGCACTTTTCGTCTTTCCTCTTTACTGTAACTATCTTAAAATATTTTCAACAGGATTCGCGTCGACATAGCTACCAGCAACGGTCACACATTTATTGTCATACCATTTCAATATGACGATCTTATTCTTATTACAAACAACCTGACCATAATTTCCTTTTCCTTTCTTCTTTAAGGCTTTGTCTGTTGGCAGCATATTTTCAGCTCCTCGAAGTCTATTTTGCCTAATAGTTCCTCATTGATTGTAATTTCTTCAGAGTCATAATATTTGCCATTTTATTGTAACGTAAAGCTTTTGACCAGTAATCAGTATATGCAGGTAGTTTTACAATTCCCATCGATAAAATAATTGCTATAAAATCTTTAATACCATTTTGTGTAAAATTCAAAGATACACCATTTAATTGTGTACTATATAGATTTGTTTCTTCAAGAATCATAGAAATTAAATCATCTGAAAAGAATTGCTTGAAATATTCTATTGGGCTTTTTTCCCCTACACTAATAAATTCTGATATATCTTCCATATCTGCTGTCCCATAAAACTTTTGACGTTTCCAATCTGGTGTGGTCTCGGTCTGTTTGACCGAGTAGCTGCTGAAGGAGAAGGTGCTGATAAGGTGGAGGCTAATTGAACAGATCGTGAAGTTTCTTGAAGCGGAGAAGGCACTGGTGACTGTGGAATGATCCCAGTCTCTAATTGGCATAGCAATGACTGATGTGGAGATAAAGTTGATGGCGAACAAGCTGCAATGAGACTTGATGATTGAAATGGTTCATTGATAGAATGGATGTTTGGAAATGTTGTTACCTCATTGTCGCTACCTGATAACAGGTGTAAATTTTCAAGCGAAGACGGTATGATGGACGGATGGTGGTGGTGAGTTATCTGAATGATTTGTCGGATTATAACTTTGTAATTCTTCATCGGAGGATCCACTGCTACAATTTCTGATCTAGCTCCTGATCTTGGAACAAGAGCCACCAAAAGCGGAGACCTATTTTGTTGCTGAATGCTGGTTTGTGAAAGCTAAAAATATAATTAATCTTAAATAGTAACATAATGTATTTAAATATCAAAAGTATTAATCTGGCGTCTACTAGTATATGGAAATATAAAGTAAATACATATATATATATATACAAATTACAACATATATCTCAAAACGTTGAAAACTGGCAGTGTATCTTTATGGATACGCAATAAAATGCATTTATTATGTAAGAAACCGAGCCGTGTGCATTTAAAGATACATACCTAAAACCAGTGCTATAACTTTGATTGTAAGAAATATCTATATAAAAAAATAACATTTTTGAATCGAACATACGATATTTAAAAGAATAACAGCTTCATAGCAGCACATAAATAAAATAAAATTATCAAAAACTGAAATATTTACCTTACGCGGCGCAGACGCACGTGCACGGTTCGCAATTTTGGCGTCTACTGGTAAAACTAGTGTTGCCAGCAACATACACATATTTTTTTTTATAATTAGTAATATTTATTAAAATAATAAAATGAAAATAATCATAATTTATTTATTAGTTTAGTGTCTAGAATTTAATAACGTCATATGTGCATAACAATACACACTGCCAAGAAAAGGGTTAAGCCCGGCACACGCCAGCAAACTTTTCGTGGTGCCATCATTTTAGTTTAGAAATGCTTTCATGTTTTATTTGTACGTTGGTAAAAAATTAAATGAAGTGTGAACGTAATAAACTATTTATTAATTATCTTTGGCTCCAATATGCCAATAATTTGAGCATAGGGAGCTTCCTCTGTTTTGGGTGGGTTCTGTGAGTTGTTGTGAAACTGTAAGTCGGCATATTGCACGTGTGGGTCCACCTGAAAAAAACTGGCAAATTAGGTAGGTTGCTTCGTTAAATTACAGCTTTATATCTCACCTAACTTTTGATTTGCTATAGAAATTTTTCCATGTGTAACTAGTGGGCTAGTGATTACTCTACTTAGTAAGATTATAATTACTTAATGATTAAGTAATTATGTATGTATGCAAGGGCAAACTCGGCCCTAATTCAAAATTTTATAAAGGCACAAGAGGCTTGAATATACATATTGGTAGGGTATACAAACCTTCTTATGCCTCCCAACCCATCCCTCATGTGCTCCCTCCTTCATCTGAGCACCCTTTATACAGAAAAATATTTTTGACAACAATTGGCATACATTTTCTTCTTTTCTTTTTTTTAAATAATGGCTTCGTGCGTCTAGTGCATACATTTTAATATGGAACTTATATTTTTTTTTATGTGACACGTCATAATGACTACATCCTGCCTGATGGTAAGCAGTTGATTATGATAACGCATTCCAAGATGAGCTCGTAACTCATTAGCTCAAACCATCATAAGGTCATTCATGAAAACATCTCGGACTTTGAAAAATTTGACTTATGTTCCAAATTTCAGCCAGTACAACTCGGATTCGGGTTTGAAGGGTTGCTGTGAAGCCGCGGTTTATCCAGCCCGCAACTTAATGCTCAATGATGGTGGCAAAGTGCTACCTAAGGTGGATTTCAAAAACGCCTTCAACTCCGGAGACAGTGGTGCCATGCTGGCAAAAGTAATAAATACCTTTTTATTATAATTATCTTTGGCAATGTTGCGGTGATCCAACTAGTTTGATTCACCGCAACAATGTTTTGCATTCTACAGTTGGTTGACAGCAGGGCTATCCTCTGGCACCAGCTATTTTCTCGTTGGCTATTCACCTTAATGACGGTACTTTAGAAGGAAACTATTGTTTAGTTCTCGGGGATAATTTAGTAAATCAGTTTGGCACTATTGGCTTAGAATTAAATTTCCCGAAGTGTGATTGGTGCATTTCAAATACCGTGGCCCTGGGTTCAGGTCACTGGCTCAAAATGGTAAGCCATTTGCTATTGTCGGGACCTTGTTGGACGGATCGTCTCTAACAATTTTCTCAGCGTATCACAATAATTATTTTATTGAAAAAGTTCCACGAACTTATTGATTTGCCTACAAGTTTTTTGAGTGAGTTCGAAATAGTGACACTAAAACTGATTGTTAATGATTTTGAATCATAGATACATTATTGCATTGGGAACTTATCTGTAATGATAAATTGTACAAATCTATATGATAAATCAACTCTAGCGGTTTGCCTCGGCCTTGGCGTCAGGGTAATACACCCACACTGCTGTGTTTGTAGGGAGGCGGTTGACATATTCTTTCAAATCATTAAAACTACCTTCGGAACATATAAATGTTTCCTGTTCATTAAGCTATTTATACTATTCCTATGGGGTATTACCAGCCAAATATATATGTATATACAAATAATACTCACATGAGTACTTGTTTCATTGCCTGTATTATTGTGCACATTGTTCTTAGTGTAGCGCCAAATAGAACATATTAAACAAGAAATGATTATTGATGCTGAACTAGCAGCCAATATCACCACTAAGTGCGAGGGGCCATTTGTATCTGAAATAAATTGATGTCAGTAAACTGATCAGAAATGTACCTAAATTGGATATACGACGTATACCTACAGTTATTTTTAAGTCAATTTTTATGTAGTGTGGGTGTGTGCGTATGGTGTGTGGGTTGTATAAACTGTTTCACAATACGTAGATAAACTTAAAAGTTTCCCTGGGATATTTTATTATATTTGTTTAGTGTAGTTTTTGTTTATTTATACGCGAATTGAACCCAAAGATTTACTGATTTACTTTATCTTGTATCGTACATATTAATATATATACCTGTTATTTCCTGAGATCGGTCCAAGTGTTTCATCACTAGTCGTACTTTTGACGCTCTCCGCTCTATCTGCTGATGTCTATCATTAATTATTCTCGAATAGTGTCTAATGCAAAGGACATCTTTATTATTCCATCCATTGTCCATTTTAAACGGTAAATTTAACGTCAATTTATGTGAATTTTGAATTAATTCATCGTCGGTATATAGTACTTCATCGATGGAGTTATCTAAAAAATAGGCAAATATAAGAACAAATACTAGTCTAAATACATAAATAATTGAATTAAAGTGTCTAGTTGTAATATCAAAAAACGATTCAAACTTTATTGAAAAATTTATTTGGATTAATGATCCAGCAAATTGCCGCCACTCCTAAATATAGACGTCCCCCAAACTATCTCAAGCAACCCGGGGTTTTGAAAATCGCATCCATTCAAGTCGTCGCGTCGCAGGGTGGATCATGTACTATGGACCGTTTGGCCAAAATTATATAAGTACATTTTATGACTGAAACTAATTTGTAGACGTATCTTATAGCAAAATATGGCAGTAATTGAGCTAAACAATACGTCTTCTCAAAAATTAATACGTTATGATAGAACTACTGACTTTAAATAATTATGTGGACCTTAGTTGCTTGAAATAAAGGTTATTAATTAAATGACTGATGTAACAATAACAAAATTAAATTTATGTTTCATTTATTTCATAATTCAGGGTAAAAAATTATGTATGGTCTACACGGAATAAATAATTTATAAAACCCCACTAAGAACTACTCTTGAGCACGATTAGGATCTAAAGATATCAATAAGGAACTAAAAATATCAGTGCGGGTTTCTCGTCTTGAAGTTTTCCGTGCATTGAATTAAATATCTTCTTTCTTGCCTTTAGAGCTTCCTCGCTCAAATGTCCCATAGCATTTGATACTATGGTTTATAATTTTTGGTTTTCCTACGTTTACTACAGTCGCTAGACGTACCAAAGTCCTTCACCGGCCTACCAGTACTGACTTTATTTTTATCATAATTTTTGAATATGCACACTCTATCTAACCCAGACGTATTATTTTTAAAGAATATTAGTTTGTACGAGAACAACCACTTGGCCTTAAAATGTTTAAAAAAATATCGTACAGTTTTTTTAAGTTCCAGTTGATCTAAAGCAGTGGGCAGTTGATTTCAGCAATAATGATTTTCAATTTCAATTTCATCTAATTTGTTATCATGTATTAAAAAAATAAACATCGGGGTATATCTGAAATGAGAATTTTAAAAAAATGGTGGCGAACCTTTTATACGAAGCCAACTTCGAAGATATGTATGGGCTCCGCATTCACCATCGCACGCATCCAGTGTTACATTTTCACCATCGTTAAAATACATGATATTATTGTGTTCACTTTGTGATGTGATCATTGAGTCATCGTCTTAAAAGAAAAGAGATAATATTTAATTAGTAAATAAAATTACGACTTCTTGGCGAGAAAGTGAAGAGACATGTCTGCAGTTTTGTTCTATTTTCAAAAATTTGTGATATTTCTAACAATAATCTGCAATAACGGTGGATTATTAACCGTTAAGTGTTTGTGAACGTATATGAGTGTTGGTAAATAAAACAAAACAGTGCAACATCCCTTTTCAAATTCTCTTCTTCTTGTCTATGTGAGATCTCAGTATAGTCCCACATCTTACTGAGGATTCAAGAGGTTTAGGGGGAGGGCATCTCATTTATCTTCTTTATCACCACTCATTCTCATTTACTATGATTTATATATTATTAATATATCTCTTACTTGACACTGGCTAAATGTGCTAAATGCACCAAGCCATTATTTAAAAGAAAACAAAAATACCTTTGCAGTAGGTATAAGAAAATAATAAACCTCTTTTACTTACTAATAATAAACTTCAGAATATTTTGGACATAATAATGTATCTAAGGCCAGAATTGTATGTGGCATAGCTATAGCTACCCAGTACTTATCCCAAATTCAGGATTTCCATATGTTAATGCTAATTAACACTAACTTAGTGTCGTTCCAGCTAGGTGCATAGTTTAGCGATGCAGTTTGATGATGCATACCTACGTTTGCACACCGGTATCTTTGAAAAAACTTATAACTTATTATCCACCCCCAAATTAGTGTTCGCTATCAGAATCAACCAACTGTAAATCCATCAAACCATTCGCTGTGATAACTGTGCTATCTTTAAGCGGATAATAAATTCCCAACTCTTTTTCTACATATTAAGATACCAACAATCAACGGCTGGTCTTCTGGATTTTGTACTCACGACTCGAATGGTGTGCATATTTGACGGTATGGAGTGCTAAAATTCCTTTTGGACTGCACCGACTGCTTGCCATGAGGCAGGATATTAAAAATTACGTAAAATTAAAAATTGCTAGCGCAGATCTTACAGCTAGTTAGACCTTTAAGTAAAACTTAATATTGATCTCAATGCCTTATGAAAAAATACTCATAGTCTTACATGGATAATCACTGTTTTCATCACGTTGTACTATTATCTGTAGGAATTGACTTATCATATTTTGTGCCGTCGGAGAATACGCCGTACATTGCATAAATGTATTATTATCATAAATATTTGGCAAAAACGTGTAGCTAAAAGAGTGATGAGATATAAGCAATTGACTTATTTTCATACGACCTGAAAATAAAAAGATTGGTCATGTTTGTTAGAGCTAATTATTATGAAGCAAGGTGTTATCGCTTAATTCTTTTTGAGCTAAATTTATTAGAATTATTGAGTAGGAGATGTGTAAAGACCGTGATGTGGCACAAAATCGTATACATTCCCCAGCTCACGTCGGCTTGCATTTTCTTGTTTCGCCTTTCTTCTACCGAATATTTCCATAGTGACTTAGCAATATATGAGCAGTACGAAACAGTCTTCATTAAATTGGACCATACTTACTGACAAGTTTAAGAAAAATAAAGGATGAACTTGTTTAAATATCATATAGGTATGGTAATATTTAGTATGCTTTCTAAGCGTCTTTAAGCTCTCTGGGTTTTAAACTTCTCTTTATTTTTGGCAACAAACAGTCATATATAAATTAAGTAAAACAACTATTGTGCCAGTTAAATATTATTTCATTTACAACACTTCCTACCATTGCTTTCTTATCTCACTTGCTTACTTTTTTAACCGCGTATGTTGACTTACCAGATATTTGTGCCCATCTCGAGTTTGTATCTATTGTAGAGTTATAATCTATTTCGCATGTCAATGTGTACCGAACACCTTCTCTCAATCTTAATGTTTCATTTCTTATCCCTAGCGAACTATTACCCTGCAGTATTTGCAATTCTGTAAAACAAATGTTTTATTAACTGTTATCTAAATTTATAAAAAGATAACGGAAAGGAGTCTATAGTATAGTATAGAATAAAAAGAGGTTTTTTAAAGATACCTTCTACTGAATTGAATACTTACTAATAACTGTAGGCGTTTCCGTCATAGAATTATCTGTAAGCAAATGATATTTAAAAGCATTGCTATTAACACATTGTTTAGAAATAAAAAATATTTAATAAAGTATAAGAAAAAAATTTGATCTTCTGTAAAAATAAACAAACAAATAATAATTAAGCTTGTACTTTCGTAGGTGTATAGGAAACGGAACACAATGAAAAATATAAATGCAATTCTTTCTCAGGTATTGATTATAAACCGGAAGGGCCCGCCAAGCAGCGCCAAGAAGGTCTTAGGCGGCGGGAGCAGGGGGACCCTCCGAGAAGTTGCTATGGTCGCACTCGGAGATAGGAAAGGCGCATCCACTGCGCTTCTCTGAGGAGTTCCTCCCGGTTCTGGCTCTGAGAACGTTGGCCGTGCGCGAGGTGTCAAACGCTAAAATACATATACTGTACCCGCGCCCCTTTCTGTCGATTTTTGATGAATATTTTTAGTGGGTATTAGTTACTGCTAGTGGTCGTTTCTGCTGGTGGTGAGTCCCACACCCCTTGGCCCCGGGAGGCGGTGCGTTAATAAACCCATGTAAAAAACGCGCGTACATTTTTTTGAAGCATTCGAAATTTAAAACCGCGGCCAACAATTACTAGGTTTTCTCTTAAATATCTGCAAAGTTCAATTTCATTTACTGTTTGAAGACGAAGTTGGCAAGAAACTCGGCAACCTACCTACAGCCTTCTTACCCTATGTATAAAATAAAGACGGTATATTTAAAAATGAAGAAAAGGGTGTTTAGATATCCTACCAACATCTAAGGAGCCCAAAGCCAACCTCACCTACAAGTGGTTCTGATAACAGACGAGGCTGAGGCGAACATAACTTATCCCGGTAAGCGGCAATGGGCTCGCCATCTATTACGTGGGTATCCCTTCGGAGAAACAGGCGTGACTATATGTATGTCTGTATGTAACTTTATAACATAGTAAAACTAATGACATAACTTAATAAAAAGAACTTACAGGCACTTGTGAAGCACATTAACACTAAATAAATATACACAATTGATGAGAAAACAACTTGAAATATAGCCATTTCCAAAACTGTAGTTCGTACCAGGATGTTGTTATTCAATACGTATAAATTACAGATTTTCCTTATTTGATAATGAATCATGTGGAGTCACAGACAGGAACGTAGAACAAAAATAATTATATTAGTTAATTAAAAGCAACAAGTTACAGTTCAGAATATTCTTCTACATATTTCATAAAGTAAAATAATATGTTACAGAGAAAATTTCATCATCATAATTTCAGCCATATGACATCCACATAGGCCTCCCAATAGATTTCTACATTGGGCGATCCTGAATCGTCTGCTACCGGTTTTCCGCCGGCTTGGTTCATCATGTGGGAGGCCAGCCTCTACTACCCTTACCGGATCGCGGTCGCCTGCCACTAAAGAACCTTAACGCCCCATCGGTCGTCGGTTTTTCGTAAATAAATAATCATGTTGCATATAAATTTATTTTTCAATAAATTATGCTACTATTGTATATGTAAATTTACTGCTATTTTCGTTAACTTCTTAGACGTTTTATAATGTTTTATCTTTGTTACAAAAGTTAGCAATTATGTTTCATTCAGAGACAGGTATCATGATATCAATCATCATCAAAACCGCGACTTCTTAGCGGGAAAGTGAAGCGAAATGTCCGCAGTTTTGTTTTATTTTCTAAACTTTTTGATATTTCTAACATTAATGTGTAATAACGGTGGATTATTAACCCTTAAGTTTTTGTGATCATATATTAGTGTTGGTAAATGAAACAAAGCAGTGCAACATCACTTTTCAAATTATCTCAAGGAGTCCATGTTAGATCTCAGTATAGTCCCATCTTTACTGAGGACTCAAGGGGCTTAGCGGAGGGTATCTCATTTACCATTTATCATATTTATCACTACTCATTTTCATTTACTATGATTTATATATTATTAATATAATATGTCTAACTTGACACTGGCTAAATGTGCTAAGCGCACAAAGCCATTATTTAGAAGAAAAAAAAATTATCAAAACTGGAACGCACTTCATTTTTGCAATGCTACTTATGTTTTGCTCACACATGGAAATATTATTTCCGCTCCTTCTCATTCTTTTGGTATCAGCTCATCTACTATGTCTACGGTGACGGTGAGCAACTGTCTACTTTGTAAACATCGAAATAATTATAATTGCGTTATAACGTTATTTTATCGTTCGTTATCTATTAATATAAATTTCTGACGGTTTATATTTTTAGTAAGTACGTCACTATGCCGTGTTGTCAAAAATTATTTAGCTGTATTGCAATATATCAAATTTTTAAGCAAGAGTGAAATATTAAATTATTAAATACTTTGATAAATATCCAAGGAAACATGAAAGAGAAAGTATTAACGGGGTGTTGATTATTCTTTTGACGTAGAACGTAAAATCATAGTGTTCCGTTATTTGATTAAAACTGTAAAAATAATCTGTGAACATGGATGGTACTTGGGTTCTAATTTTGCTGGCTGTGGTGATGTTAGTGGGATCCTATGTGGCTGGAAGTATCCCTTTAAATGTCAACATGTCTGAGGTAAATCAGTTTCTGAATCAGAGCGACATTGTTTAGTTACGACCTTAGTTTATTCAAGTGTAACTTATGAACCATATGTTTATGTCATGTTTTGATTAATGCTTAAATTACGTACTATTTTTTTCCGTAAGCAAGCTTTGCTTGCATAGATGGAGAGACAGCTAAATCACTTCCATATGTGATTAGTTTCCAATAATACTGAAACATATGGCCATAGATTATAAATCAATGAGGTGGCAGTTGGCTGGAACATGAAAATGAAACAGTTTTCCATGAAATCCCGAAACCTATTACTTAATAGGTTTAAGAATATTTGTTCGCACAATTTTTATGTCTGTGGTTATACCAAGAATTTTTAAGTATTATCTATATTTAACAATATTATTAGTATACACATACATTCTATACCAATATTATGCTTGTTGTATATACTCTTTTACGATAATTCTATGGTCAATCTCATCCTGCTCGTCATCACTGCAAGTTGCTATAGACAGATATATAGACATATTGCATAGGAGAGTTTTCTTGGCCATATTACTCCTACATCCTTTGATTAATTTTCGAAGAAATGAATATGAAAGGCTTTGCAAGTCTACCTGTGTAGTTTATTTATTGTTAGATTTTATTTTTTGAAATATGTCGATAACATGGCGAAGGTTAGAACTTAATTAAATATCATTTTAACTTAATTTAATTGAAACTAAATAAAATGTTTATTGTGCTTAATGTCAATCATTTTATATCTGAATACTTAATTTAACATAGACTAGTTACATTTATAAAACAACTATGCATTAATTATATACAGATCTATCAAAAAGGACTAAAAGTCATTAAGTATAATTAAGTTTTATTTCATTGCGAATTTCTTTATGATAATAATTTAAGAAACTCAAATTTTGTGATATTTTTGTTTTTTTTTTATTAACATTTGCTTTCATTTTATAAGCGAATTTGTTGAGAGTATTCATTATAGTCTGGAGGGGCTCCCCAGTGGAAGACCTCCCTATTGTTTAAAAACGCTTCTCTAGGCTGTTATGGCATTTGCTGTATGTCATTTTTGTAAGTGCAGTGGCTAGTTGATTATAAATAAACAATCAAAATCTGCTATAGGTATGGTTGTATAGGATACCAGTAGTAAGGAGGAGTTCACATAGGTTAATCTTTTACTATTACTATTGAGTGATTCAATGCTTCATAAGGCACTTTAAGCCATTAATTACACACCTGGTCTAAATCGTATATGTTAATCTATGTTAGAGGCTCGAAAAACACTACTAGCGGAACACCACAAACCTAATGCCGCCTGGCCCCACTGGAACAGCGAGTATACCTCTAACTCTAGTTTTTGAGAGGAGGCACATGCTTAGTTTTGAACAGGAAATTCTCAGAATATACAGTTGTTTACTTATTTAGCTGGCCTCTTTATTTTCTAGATTTTACACAATTTTACTAGTGTATTATGTTTAGTTGTCCATAATTTCTTTAAGAAACATACATAATTACACTCCTGTTTTCCCGAAGAGCAAAGGCATACTATACGCCCACACTTCGCCATTTTTATTGTTGGTCCCACATTATAGGAGGCGAGCCTATTGCCGCTTTTCAGGCACTTTTATGTTCGCCAGATCCTTGTCTGTTGATCGGCAGGTGCACTACTTGCAGGTGAGGTTGGCTTTGGCTCCTCAAATCTTGGTAGGAGCATTATACACCCCTTTCTATAAGAAACATTATAATAATAAAGACACTAAAATAGATATTTTCTAGTTTAGTTCTATATAATGATGATTAATTACTTTATTAATAAGTTAACTCCCAAATCTTCTTTTTTGGGTATACTTGGTGCTACAATCGTATTGTGTCATTGGGTCAGTGGGTTCTTGTATATGGGTCATTTTTCTCTTTGATGACAGTGAATAATTTCCAATGTGGTAAGCTAATAAGCTGATTTAATAGCTGTTTATTAATAAAAAAGGTTAGGAATTGTTAATCCCAAAGTATTTATGTGTTTAAAGCTTGCACTTATTTTTATTATCTTTTGTACCTGTACCTATATTATCTAACTTTTGAATTATCTTTGGATAAAGAATTAAACCCTTCCACAGGATATTCAACTTTTGTCTATGGCACAAAATCTTATCAGACCTGAGTTTAATTGGATGCGTAATTTTGAGAATAAGTTTGCAATATAGTTAACATTTACTTTCCCCAGGACAAGCTTCAAAAAGTAACAGTGTTTGGTGCCGGTCTTCTGGTCGGCACGGCACTGGCTGTGATCATCCCGGAAGGCGTTCGTGCGCTGTTTAGTGAGAGATCTGCACCAACAATTGTCACCAAAGACTACACAGCTGAACCGCCGGGCCATGCTGACGATCTGCACTCAGTTATTGGAATATCTTTGGTTCTAGGTGGGTATATATAGGGATCCTACCAATATCTTAGTAGCCCAAGCCAACCTCACCTGCGAGTGGTGCATCTGCCGATTAAAGGGTGAGGCTCTGGCAAACATCAAATAGGCTCGCCACCAACTGTGTCTAACAATGTTGACGAAATGTGGGCATATCATAGCCTCTGTCTTTCTTTCGGGGTATCAGGCGTGATTGTATGAGGCTTCGCGGTTCTATGTGGCGTGGAGGTCAGTATACTTGCACTCCGTTTCTGAGGTAGTGGGTTTGATTCCCACACAGGACAAACATTTGTGTGCATGAATAGGAATATATTTATGTTCTGGTCTGAGTTCCTATTTACATTAATTATGTATTTAAAGTAATACATATTTAAGACCTGAATAATTCGTAAGATGGTGAGTTGTTTTTTATTCCACTAATGTTATAAATGCGTAAGTTTGTGAGTATGGAACGTCCATACGGATGTTTTTTACTCTGTCACGCAAAAAATACTGAACGATTGGTATAAAATTAAGCACACAGTAGTTTATAAGCTGTATTAAGACATAGGATACATTTATCCCGGGTTATATTGGTGGTTTCTTTTTATTCCGGTATTTGCACACCACTTCCACACAGGTGCCACCGAGGGGCGCTTATTGTAAGAGCCCTAAATAAGTACGAAATAATACTATGTATTGATAAATTTGTTTCAGGCTTCGTGTTTATGCTTCTCATCGACCAGATGTCCTCCAGGTTCAACGATCAGTCAAATCCAGTGGAGAAAAATGTCACAGCGACTGTCGGGCTAGTCGTCCATGCTGCGGGTATGTCTCCTTCTTACTAATATTTATTTATTTATTCATGTATTAGTTACACGGGTATAAGCTCCATTACAATAATCAAGTCAGTGAGTAATTTTACAAGCATAAAAGTTAAAAATATAATTAAAGAGGACCTTTATATTCACCAAAAGACGACAACTTTGCCTAGATTGATTCCTTCCTATCTACGAATATGTCACAGCCAGGATACTGACACAGGAAAGCATTAAGGCCGATGTGCATTCGTGCAATCGGGGGAGTGATGGTGCGCAGCATTGCGACACGTGGGCGGCGCGAACTTCATCATAGCCTAGCATAATCCTGGTTGCTCTAGATTTATGCTTAGGGTCCAGGATCTGCTAGCGAGATTTGGCTGAGTTTCAGTTTTGACATGGAGCGACTGCCGTCTCACCTCCGCAACCCTCCTTCAAATTTTATAATATTATTGTATAATTGAACTGGCAAAGTAGAATACAATTTTTTTTAAATTCTATAACTTTAAAAAAATTAAGTATTATTATAAAATAAATAAATTGTATGTATGTATGTGTATCCATTATGTAGTCCATGATACAAATTCTTAATGATACTTATCTTGGAACTCATTTATTGGCGTGATTGTAACGAAATGATTTATTTGACCATGTGTCGAGGAGGAACTAGGCGTTTAACCTATTATATTACTGGCGGGAGGTTAAACTCGACCAGTTTATTGGCCGTTTCTTTTTCACTTAAGCTCCTGTCCGTAGTAAATGGGCGCGTCAGTATAAAGTGAAATCGACATTCATATTATGTCCACTTATGAATTTCATAAATGCTCCATCTGAACCAGGATTGAGTAAAACATTTTTTATTTTATATAAACCTGCAAAATAGTAATTAACTCTCACCGTATCAGCTTTATAAAGTCCATTGCTGAACATTTGCCTCTCCAATATTACATTCTATTGGGGGTATTTGCCCATAATCACCACGCTGGGCAGGCGAGTTATGATCGCAGTTCAAGCCAGTACGCACGGATGACGCTGCTGCCTATCATCCGGTAGGGTTTCTCTTCATCGACTCCTACGACTCCCCGTGCGATGAGATTGGCACTATTCTAGATCGGTATCACACGGCACGGTGTTAACTAAGCTTTCTACAAAATAAGTATTTTTCGATTACTTCAGATTTTTAAGAAAGTGAGTCATTATATTTATAGCCGTTTCTTTATGTCCATAACACTAGGTCACGTCCGCGCTTTGCTTCGGTAGCAATCTTTTTAATGTTTTCCAACTTGGGTTACATTATTGAAGCTTTTCTAGTAGTATATGTGCTACGTTACTCGAAAATAATGTAGCATTCTAATAGTGAAAGAATTTTGGAAATCGATCCAGTATTTTTTGATTTTGGTCATTAAATTAATCCAAATCTATTTGTGTCAGTTACAGAATTTTGAATATTTGTTAAATTTAATACATACATACATTCACGCCTGTTTCCCCGAAGGGGTAGGCAGAGGCATATTAAACGCCCACACTTCGCAAATTGCATTGTCGGTCCCACGTAATGGGTGGCAAGCCTATTGCCGCTTCCCGGGATCTGTTAAATTCAGTCACAGCCTCGCCTGCTAATCAGCAGGTGCACCACTTGCAGGTGAGGTTGGCTTGAGCTCCTTAGATGTTAGTAGGATCCCTATACACCCTAAATTTAATCTCTGAATTTATACAAAATGTTTACATTTAAACAATTTAAGTTTATAGGCTTACCTATAATAACTTATTATAGATGTACATGAAATTCATGAAATTAATTAGTTCACGATATACGATAAAACAAGAAATTATACATAACACACTGGACTTGTTGAATGTTTGTTTTGGTACAATCAGTCACAGTTCCAGAGTAACACTTTTACGTTTGTTTTAACAGACCTTAGTTCCTTATATCAGGAGTAAATTTTGCATGGACCTTTTATACTTGCAACGTGATGTACTGTACAAGAAATTGAATGTTGATAGTTTTTAGTTTTGCTGTATTTGCTTGAAAAGCTATAAAATTATGAAAGCACATTTTTTTATAAAGACATGAAAGTTACTTTATCTGATAATAACTCATCATCATATCCCATCATTATGATGGATGCCGTAGACTAAGGCATTTTACTATTTTTTTGTGAATATATTTGTTTATTTTCAGCTGACGGTATAGCATTAGGGGCGGCTGCGACGACCTCACACGCTGATGTGGAGCTGATCGTGTTCCTCGCTATAATGCTTCACAAGGCGCCTGCGGCCTTCGGACTCGTCACCTTCTTAATGCACGCAGGACTTGAGAGGTAAATCTGTACTAATGTTAGCGCTCGTAGCTCCGCCAGTGAAGCCCTCTCAGGCCCGCAGCACCTTGTGGAAAACCTCAAAATAAAAAGCCTCTTGTCGACCATATGCCAACAACGTATTCTTTCATACTTTGGCCACGCGCAGAGGCGATGAAAGCCTGGAAAAACTAATTGTCGTTGGAAACACAGAAGGCAAACGATCGCGCGGTCGTGCACCAACCAGATGGAACGATCAAGTGAAAGACTCATCGTCCTCCAAATTCTACGCGGTCGTGAAAGACGCGCTGGATCGGAACCGGTGGAAACAGATCATCCGCTCCAGTTGTTACTCCGATGCTAACCACGATCCTCAGACATGAGGGACCGACTATAGATAGAGACTCTATGGAAACGATCGCGAAAGTTAGCGCTTCCCGCCCGCTTATCACTATTTTTATGTGGATTAACAAATTCGAACAGCAGGACACCGCACACCTGCCCCGCCAATCGTCATTGGGTTTCACACTGGAGTATGACTTGAATCCTTCTCACCTTGGTTCTGGGGAGAAGGCTCGTGCTTAGTAATTGATGGTATCCGGAGATTAATCTAAATACGCTCTCCCAAGGGCTAGACTTATACACAAATAAAAACATTCTTTATCAAATTAGCACTAAAGCCAAAGGCCTATAAAAAATTATAAAAAATGCCGACCAACTCAATTGCGACCAGCGTCCAATGCTCAATAGTCCCACGTGATAGGTCACACAGACATGAGGACATCCGTAGGAGATCTGAAAGGACCGGCATAGCGAGACGGATTTGCAAGTGTAACTGAAATGGTGACTAGCGAACTACATGCCTAGCATGAAGAACCTACGATTAATGAAGCGTTAAGGTTCTTCAACGGCGACCGCGCAAAAACGTAGTAGAGAACGGCCTCTTGCCCAAAGGTTCGATGAGCCAGTGGATGCAGATGGATGTCGAAAACAATGGGGACCTCTATGTTTAGCAGTGGCCTTGTGGTTTTTGTTTCGGATGGAAAAACATTAAATAATTCGCTATCGCCGTAGAGCGGATGGGCAGCCCGATATGTTTCGCGGCCGCGGTAACTCTTTAGAATAGTCCCGCAACCCCGGCAAGCTTGGCCCCGGGCTCTTTGAGGCGCTCGTGAAACATAAACGCGCCGTCGACGCGGCCTGTCGCCTAAAGAAGGCGGAAAAGCGGCGGACTACTCGTGGCTAAATTTATAATGAAGGGTGTGCCGTTAAAATCGATTCGGCATTTGAAAGAAAGACGAATTTAAATACTAACAAATTGAATTTTCACTTGTAGGAACAGGATACGGAGGCACCTGCTCATATTCTCAACGGCCGCGCCTCTGCTCGCTTTGCTCACCTACTTCGGTATCGGCAACGAGAGCAAACAGACGCTTAGCGACTTTAACGCCACTGGTGAGTTCATTGCTTTTTATACCAATAGATGTGAAATAAAAAATAAAAAGGAATCCAATCTAATCGTTAACACTTTAACTGTTCCATGAGTTGTACTAACAGGATATTACTTATTTCCAGGTATTGCCATGCTGTTCTCAGCAGGTACGTTCCTATATGTGGCGACTGTCCATGTATTGCCCGAACTTACTCACAACCACTCGCACACACACACCCTGTTGCCGCAAGATGGCGTCTCGACGAAGCGCGGCTTCGGCGGCCTTCAGTTTTGTGAAATGATCATTTTAACTGTCGGCGCGCTCCTGCCTTTGTTACTTACTATGGGGCATAAACATTAAGCTGTATTTGTGTTAACTACATTTAGGGTATAGTTAATGCGTAGAAAATATGTAAAACGACTGCACAGGTTTCATAACTATCTTCGTGAGATAGTGTGATCGCGAAGCAAAAGAAATTTCATATTACCTGTCTCTGGTGATCCCGCAATTTTTTTTTTAAAATGGCTTTGTGCGTCACGTTTAGCCAGTGTCAAGTAAGAGATATAAATCATAGTAAATGAGAATGAGTAGTGATAAAGATGATAAATGGTAAATGAGATACCCTCCCCCTAAACCCCTTGAGTCCTCAGTAAAGATCTCACATGGACTTCTTGAGAGAATTTTAAAAGTGATGTTGCACTGTTTTGTTTCATTTACCAACACACATAACTCACTTAACGGTTAATAATCCACCGTCATTACACATTATCGTTCTAAATAACACAAATTTTAGAAAATGAAACAAAACTACTGACATGACGCTTCACTTTCCCGCCAAGAAGTCTTCCGCGTGGTTATATTGCATCATGCTCGCAGACCGCCGTCTGAATGTGTTGCAAACATTTTACCTGCAATATTAAGGTCTGTTCTTCTACCTTCTTGTACTCTTGCACTTATACAAAAATGTTTGTGACCACTGTCAGTAGACAAAGAGGTCAATGTACGACTTTCCTCCTGCTACGCGATCGCACGATGGCAAGGTTTATTATAAAGCTGATAGTTCTTAAAAATTTGAGTACTTACTACATTGAGTAAGGCTTCGTATATTGTCAAAAAATCATTAATACATATATTATAAATATGAAAATCACATTTTAAACTATCAGCGAAATCAATCATAAACTTTGGAACAAAGATAAATGGGAGGAGTTTGCTTATAATACAAACGACGGGCTTTGTACAAATTCACGAGTAATTGAATCTGTTCGCAGATTTACACTCTACTATACTCTAAATATACTCTTAAAAGGTCTGAATAATAATAATATTCCGTTAAAAAATGGCTGTTCTTATATTTGCATCGACTAAGTTTGCACACTGCCAAACATCTCTGAATGCCACGACTGATCTTCCATAGATACCGAGACATAAGGCCTACTTTGATTAAATTGCGAAAGACATAATTCTTTTTATATTTATAGATTATTATATTTTTTTAATATTTATGGATTATTATAATTTTGAATGTTACCCTGTGTGTTTGTTTATACGTTCGTTTTTAATTTAAACGTTATATGCTTAAATCGCTGGACCGAATTTTTGAAATCGTTTTTAACTGAACCCATTTTAACACGTTCCACGGGGTACCTGTGACCCAAATTTCTCTCCTAGTCGTTTTGGCGTGAATAAGGTAACATAACACACACAGTCGATTTAAACTAATTAACATTTCGTTGTATGTATATTTGTTTGATAGTTAGTATAGGCATTTTAAATACATTTATGTATGTAAGAATTTTTTAACATATGATTTCGTGTGGCTACAGAAATGTTTCAGTCATTATATGTTTTAAATGCTCATATTTCTTTTATTATTTTTTTTCTATCGTCTATGAATGAAATAATTAGAAAAGTACAAGTTACGGATAAAAATGATCTTCTACGATACGACACGTACTAGTGAAACAAAGGCAAAAGGTTTACCACCTATCACCATTTGGCACGTTTCCCCTAGAGTTCTCTGTGCTAAAAGTGATTTTTACAACGATATAGATTCCTTTTTAGAGTTGTAGAAATGTTTATGCCCACCACAAATAGGGTATGGGCGTCAAATTGTGCATATATAGGAATGCTCTGGCATTGTTAACTGAACTTCAGTATTTTTTACAGTTCTTTATAAAGAATGGTTCTTTATAATGTACTATAGTACTGGGGGTATATTGACAAATATAGACGATTTTTGTCATTCAATGTCAGGTACATCGCGCCGTACATGGATGTATGTGTACATTATTTTTTAAATAATTAAAAATAATACTTTTTGATAGTTCCTTATGCACACTCGGCCTAATAATTAAACGAACACTCTAGTACTTTGTCACGTTCACAAGGACTGTTGTTCAGTAAATTGCAAACTGAAAATCTAATTTATTAAATAAACTTTTTGGTTTGATTTTCATGTTTTTATTCTAGACCATACACGACTAGGAACATTCACGACTAAGACCATACACGACTAGGACCATATATATGACTAGGACCATATACGACTAGGACCATATATGACTAGGACTATACACGACTAGAACCATTCACGATTAGGACCATACACAACTAAACCAAATTTTGTTGCAGGGAATATCCAAACTAAGTTTTTAAATTCAGTATAATCCCCTTTTTTATATAAACCGCTACTTTTTGTGACAGCTTCTATAAATTAAACGTACCTACTTATATAAATCTTTAAAAAGTATTTATTCACCGTCAACAAATTGGTATGACAATTTCACTTTATACTATGATAATAATATATTTAAATTAAATATGTGTGTGTATATATTTGTTACTTACGTAGAAAATTGTATAACTATATTTAAAATATATTATATGTGTGATATGGTTAAGGCATTATTATATCGATTAAAAATGTAACATAATCAGGTGTGTTATATACTATTAAGATAAGTATATGTAAAACTGAAAAGCTGTAAAAATAGTTATATTGTAATACTTTTGCAGATGTTCGTAACTTCGGTTTTATAATAAGAACTTTGATTTGTAGAACGAAATAAATTAATTTAGATGACAATAATTCAAGATTTTATTGTGCAAAATAAAGCATTTAACATTTTTTTCGTGAAGTTATAACGATTTTATTAGAACGAAGAGACCTGTTTACCAAGAAGCAATTAATAACTTTAATAAAAGAAGTCGTGGTGATCAAAAAAAATATCAAATATAGCTTTTCATTCATAAATTTCAAATCTTATTGTCTCTTAATTAAATAAAAACTTGAAGCACTGATTATCTAAATTCATTAATTTAGATTTACAAAACATAGTTCTTTTTGAAAAGCCATATACTACCCACTTTAATTATACTACCTGCTCTATCGAAGCTACTATCTCTACGGAATGCATACCCTACCCGAAATCTCTGTGTATGCCCTTGAACGTAGTGCATACGTTTATAAATGCTGGTGTACTATATTTTCATGTGTTACACTTGATTTGCTATATTCTGCGTATAGAAAACAATGATTTTATAGGAAAATGCGCACGCATACAATAGACGCGATAAGCTGAACGCGTACGAAAATTGTTTCTTCGGACATACGTTTAATAAAAGCTGAATGAGTTCAATAATTCCTAACGTTCGAAATTGGGTTATCTGCAATCCGAGAATGAAAGCAATCTTAGATAGATATATGTATATATATTGCCTTTCTTGGTTTCAATATCCCCTAAAGTTTCTATCCATGGATTGATCATTGGGATGCTTTACTTGAAAAAAAGATTGATATGTTTATCGTAGATAACTTTGGATTGAGGTTGGCTATTATTTTTCGTCTTTAGTCTATACTACATGTACTTACACTACATATCGTCGTGTCGTGTAACTACAGTGTACATACAGGATGACACGGTTGACAATTCGTCAACGACATTACTTTTTCTGTGTCGATAAATAGTCAAATTTAATATGAACTGCTCGCTCGACATTCCTAAAACGTTAAAAAGACGTCTCGATATAGTAGGAGTGCACTCTTACCGTTATTCATTACATCAATATTCGAACTAGACTACATACTTTAGTGCCAATAAGATTATAAAAAATTAAAAAAAAACCATATACATAAATAGTACTGTAGTAATTAATATAAATTTCTATATGTATGTAAGTAATTTGTCTCCGATATTATTTGGTAGACAAAAAATTCTTAAGAAGATTTTTTTATTAAAAAAATAGTAAAATATTTTTGAATACTAAGTATAAAGTTGTATAAACTTTTTGTTGAATTTTATAGAAATAATAATAAAAATTAATATATTTTTTTGCGGTTTTTAAAAATGCAATAAAAGCATTTAAGGTTTTTTTATTTTCTTTTTATTTAATGTTTTAGATTATCATAACTTCAGATGAATAAATATTATCTTGCGGACAATATTGGGTGTGATTAGTTAATTTGTATTTTTTTAAACAATTTTATAAAATATTTGTTCAGTCGTAAGTTTTAGGCCATTTACTAATGATGCGATTTAATTCCCGCAATATTCTTGTTTTAGATGTTTGTGAATAGTTTACGCGGGAATCACAACAATAACAATTACTAGTTCTAGATGCAAATTCTTGTAAGCGATAAATATACTTGATGGACATGGGAAAAGCATTTATTTGTATTCAATAAATGCTATTTCTAACGTCGGGTCTGCGATGAACGGTTTTCGTGAAGACGACGAGTAATTTAGTCGATATCGCATCATGTGTAAATGGCCTGTGTTTTTTTTGCATCGCTAGCAAAACTGACATTTGATAAACGGCTTTTTACCCTCATAAATTAAAGTTTAGGTATAGTTTTTATAGGCATAAGTTTACACTTTTAATGTATTGTTTTTTTTATCGTTAATTTACTTTACCTATTTGTTTTCAATACTTAAATTGAGTGTGTATTTTATGATTGTGGTATGTAGGAGCCTGTTTCTATATTTACTGCGTGAGATCTTGCGGTTTTTTTAAAAATATGTCTGCCATTTAGACATAATAATATGTATATGAAATATCTTAATATCATTAGATATTAATGTATCAGGCACTTACATCTATATGTTAAGTTTATGCTATATAAGTATAAAATATAGCAGTTATTTTTTTAATTTGCAATGTTTATATCCAGGTATAGCGTAAACAATGATTGAATTTTTTATAATTTGTTATGGACATTTTATATCCTTACAGCATTAGACAGTTAGAGAACAGGTTATTATTATAGTAGCTAAAATTTTAATGCTCTATTCCTTATTTTATTTAGAACTGCAGCTATTAAGGTTATTGTTTAATGTATCACCTGGAGTTACGTTAGTTTATAAACGGACGGCATTTTGTGACACTTTTTAAAATTAATACATTGCAAACAAAAATACTTATTGTGCTTTAAAAATCGTATTTCATGCTCAATCAGTATTTTTGATATAAAACCAGAACAGGTGTTTTGTAGGATCGCTTTATTACATATTTTTTAATACTACTTACAAAGTTCAGCAAATTACGACAGATATGGCGTCGAGGAAAATATGCAATGGTCATCGGTTCGATTTACAAGAAAAATACATACTTGTATAAAAATACGTTTTTTTAAACTTTTAAACATTTGTGTTACATAATTATATACCTATGACTATTGATCTTAGTATTGATAATTTATAAATGTATTCTGGGTGTGTATTAAGATAAAAATTATATCGTCCGTTTAAATGCCGTCTTTGAATAAACACGTCAGTTTTTAACTAAAGGTTAATAAAAAACAAATATTAAAGGTTAATTAATATTTGTGAACTACAACTTTGTCAGTTTAATTGTCTAAAAAAGTTACTTACGACAAATCGTTTCAGCGGTACTAAGAAATAATTAAATACTTAGTTTAATAATTGTGATAACTACATAATTATATTAAAAGTGTCTACATATGATATACCTCTATGATATTTGTAAATAGTTATTATACATAAATAAACAAATATCTGCTTGTGTATTGATGTGTTTTTAGCATTATCCCGGTTGCCCCAGATTAAAGCTCAGGGTCTGCCCCGTGAGCATCTTACTAGAATCGGCTAAACTTAAGTTATTATTACAAGGGTGTATCCTACCAAGACCTAAGGAGCCCAAGCCAACCTCACCAGCAATTAGTGCAGCTGCCGATCAACGGAAGAGGCTCTGGCCAACATAAAAGTTTCGGTAAGCGGCAATAGGCTCGCCACTTATTACGTGAGACCAACAATATAATTGGCGTTCAATATGCCTTTGCCTACCCCTTCGTGAAAACAGACGCGATATTATATATGTATGTAATTGTAACTTTGTCTTATTATGCGAGTTACTTGCCAACTTCTTCAAGCAGGCTCCTGCTCTAGTGAAGTGTCGTTCCTTAATTTAAGTGAAGTTCACAAGTGCTCTAACATAAGATTAGGCGATTCGCAGTTCCAGCCAGTAAGCAGCATGACGCTCGGTATATCATTCGATAGGATTTCTATTCGTTGACTCTTACGACTACCCGTGAGATGACTCTTACGACTCCCCGTGAGATGACTCTTACGACTCCCCGTGAGATGAGTAGGGGAGGGGGGCGCTATTCTAGGCCGATATCACCAAGCTAGTGATTGCAATAGCAAGACCTCGTTCTTTTTTAATATCGGCATTTTCGGTATTATGTTGTCTCAATATAGGTATTTTCTGTTATCAGTCATTTTCGGTTCTTTAGGGTGCTAGAAAGTAAAAATAACAGTCAACAGTTATTAAATCACGTGTTTGTTAGCGCCATAAAATATATTTTTTTAGTTCACTTCTAGTTATACCTACCACAGAAAATTTCAAAATTTCTTATTTAAAAGAAGTTATTATCTAGATATACGCAGTTGGTCATAGCGGAAACGCTTCTGGACGTGGGCACTATGCTCGGAGACCTCGACAGAGGTTCCTGAAGAAGGGATCGTACTAACATCTAAGGAGCCCAAGCCAACCTCACCTGCAAGTGGTGCACCTGCTGATCAACAGACAAGGCTCTGATGAACTTAACAGATCCCGGCAAGCGGCAATAGGCTCGCCACCTATTGCGTGGGACCGACGATGTAATTGGCGAAGTGTGGGCGTATAGTATGCCTCTGCCTACTCCTTCGGGGAAACAGGCGTGAATGTATGTATGTATAATACGAATATCATGTCAAATATCCCTTTTGTGCCTACCCCAGTAACGTATACCTGGTACAGAAAGTCCAATCAGGTAGGTCCAACTTAGAGAAAGAGGTCAATTGTCCCTACGTGATACAATACAAACAGAAATGAGGAAATCCGTAGGAGAACTAGAGTGAGCGACATAGCGAAGCTAGTTTGCAAGCTGAAGTGGCAGCGGGCGGGGCACATAGCTCGAAGAACCGATGACCATATGGGCCTTAAGGTTTTTCGATCGACCACGAATCAGCAAACGTAGTAGAGGGCGGCCTCCAACCTGATGGATTGATGATATGGTCAAGGCGGCGGGGATCCGGTGAATGCACGCGGCACAGGATCGATCAACGTGGAAAGCAATTTTAGAGGCCCATGTTCAGCAGTGGATGTCAAATGGCTGAAATGATGATGATGAAATAATATTTTACTTCAAAATATCATTACCTAACCACAAATCATCAAAAACATCCTGTGTGATTAGCAATCACAAAAATTGTATATAGCATTAATGTTCGTATAGCAGCTAAGTGTGAATAACAAAGTGAAAATATAAAAATACCAGAAAGTCTTTCATTTTACATTCTAATTACAAAAGAATTGTGTCATAGGTAGTAATCATATTATATAAACTAAGTTCTTAAAAACATCTAACTTCAGTCAGATAGTATTGCCAGGTGAAGTACTAAAATAGTACGTGTGCGAACGAAGCCTGAAGCCTGAGATGTCTCCAAGGAACCAATCGAACACATACCTAGAGTGGGTATTTTTTAAAGAAATTACTGTTTACAGTTTCCTGATACCGAAATAACCGAATAACTCGGTTCTGATTTTTGTAATACCGGGATTGAAAATTTACGCAGTATTCTCGGGAGTCGGGATCCCGAGTTGCGACACACGGCTCAAAAAAATACAAATTGACGTGTCTAAAAAATCATGTGCCTAACTAAGGTTAGGGTAAAAACATGCATAATGACGTATTGCGTTTCTGATGAAATGCGTTTAATCCGACAAGTTGGAGTACATACGAGAATAAGTCAAACAAAGGAAATACGTAACTAGCGACCTTTTAGTTTGAGCACATTAAGGGTCCGTTTCATAAATGCTGAACAAGAAACTGCAATTAAAGTCATAATAAATGTTATTGCGCCCATTAAACAATGTACAGTCAGCGTCATTTACTAAGTAACATTCAAGGCGCCATAAAGTTGCGACACACTCCTCAAGAGCGTGTTCCAAGGTTTGTGCTACCAACTATTTGTCGCTGACTTTCTTTGCTTAGTTCGGGTTTAGTAGAGGCTGTGGGGAATGTATTTTTGGATACTCTTATCATTATATTTTACTTCTATTATTATTATTATTATAGTACAATTGTTCCGGTTTAACCTTTAACCTATATTACACACTCAAGGATGATTGCAACGTCAATGTCCCACCGTAGACCATTCAATTATTCCATTGTTTTCAACTTCCCTTACTCTAGGAAGTTAAGCGTTAAGTACCTACCTAATTAGATGATTATCGACCTTAACAGTTTAAAGGCATAGTGACACTGGTCCAGTGGTATCTTTCGTTATAAAATGGCCGAAAACAAAAGACGAGACGCAACTTTAAATATCTAATACTAGCGGTCGCCCGCGGCTCCGCCCGCGTGGATGTCGGTCACCGCTGCAAAATGCCAACCCAGGAAAGACACGGTCAGCAAAATGATTCCCAGGTCAATTCACAGACACCGACACTAACATCGACGACGCAGCCATTATCCGCAGGCTGCATAGATTGTCTTTATGTAGATGTTAAAGTTGTTAATGATGCAAATATTTTAATGGAATTAATACTAAGTTTCCACTCCTACCGGCAGTCCCAGAGTGCAACCCGTTGTTTTAGGATAGATAATTTAAGCGATTATTGTAGAGCTTCTCTATAAACAACATTTGACGTTAAATTATTTTCAGGTAACAAAATAAACTAATTTGTTAACGGGGTCGGGAGCCCCGACTCGTGATAGGGCGCCGTGCAGCAGAAATCTTAATAATTTAATTTTGCCATAACTTCAAAACCAAACGTCCAATTTTGATTATTCCAAGACCAAATATTATCTACATAAACTGCACTTAGTGATGAAATATAAAAATAATTTATTTTGATAAGGATTTATAGCATAAGTATAAGTAAAACGTAAGTTTTTTGGACTACATTTAAACGCATTTAGCGTTTAAGCGGTTACCCATGTACTGACTTCTTCAAACCTTCATTTACTTCGGTTCTCGTTTCCAACCACGTATCACGTAGCAATGAGGAGCTACGATTGTTTTCAGTTTACTAAACCAATAAAAATTGGCAGGAGGACAATTTGGTCGATTCTTCTCCACTCAAGCTTCTACACGTAGTAAAAATTGCCGCTCTCATAAATGCACTATCGGAGCCTAAATTGTATAAAGCATTTTGTTATTTCCAGAGAATGGGTGTCGTTAACATAATTGACACTTTTGCTGTATAATTTGTCCCGAAGGTCGTTGCCCACGTACTGTTCTTTAAAAAATCTATCTACAGGCAGTCAACAATGTAATTATGCCCACAAACTTCCACGCGTCGTTGTATTTTTTAATCGATTTAAATTGATTAAAGTAAGTATTTTAATTATGTATGCGTTTGTATTTTTTAACGCTATGAACTATTCATGGTAAGTACCTTTGACATTATTTAACATAATTATGTACGATTCCGTGCGACTGTCATACATAATAATTAAGTATTTTGATCAACAGAATGCGAAGTTCAAGATGGCCTTAAGTCCACTAAACGACTTTACTTATTAGTGATATTATGATAAGAGATACAAGCTTCTAGAATATTATACGATATCATAACCGCAGTACCACATAATTATTTTGCCGCCACATATTTTTTTCTTTTCTAGTAGCGCGCACCAGTATTGCATCAGCCACAAACACTATATAGAAATAAATATTTACGTAACATTTTTAGCTATTGCATAGCTTCTATCGCGGGCCTTGAGCGTGGAGACCGAATCCAGAAATTCCGTAACGAAAATAAACCTAACACCCCCCGCTCCGACCGGCACAGCGGTGATACTTTTTAGTTTTTCCATCTATCGATAAATAGCAGAACTTTTAATGACTTTTTGAAATATCACGCTTGTCTCTTTAGTTCAGCAACCCGCCTTTAGGTGGCATTGGTTGTATCGGCATTACTGCGCATGCGTAATACCCTTCTTAGCCCCGCAATCCACACGTCTTTTATTTACATAGGTAATACACATTAATGCCGCGCAGAGAAAGTGTATATGATATTATATCTACATAAATGTACATAAAAATTAATAGTTATAATTGCATAAGTTGATAAAAAATGCTATGCAATAGCTTTACCGCGGCAGTCTCCGAGTGCCACACGTCTTTTTTTATACTACTAGGTGGCTCTCAAGCTTGCTGCCTATCTGATGGAAAGCCGTCACCTATGGACGCTTGCAACACCAGGGCATCAATAGCGCGTTGCCGACGCATCGGGAACCGTTTCACGCCCTTCTGCCCCATACTGTAATCTCTTGGGAAAACCTCGCCAAGGAGCTCATTCCACAACGCAAGGGTAGGCCAAGAAAGTTTCTTTCTAACGTACCGTGCGTGCACCCTTTTTTTCTAATGTGCGGTGCGATGGTAGAAACAACCCGTTGGCATCATTTCAAATAATCACATTATCTTCGGAACACTAACAAAATATTACATATTATTATTATAAATTTCATTTAACATCAAGCGGTTTCGTACTTCGGAAGGCAGTTAAAGACGTCGGTCCTGGTTGGTTATATTAAGGAAGTTTGTAAGCCATGTTAGAGGCCTTTTTGGGCGACATGAAAATTTCTATCAGCGGGACATTACCTGACCTGCTGGAGTGTGACCTCATGCCCTCTCGAAAGAACTACAAACCATGTTTCGAGAGGAGGAGACTCGTGCTCAGAAGTGGGATCTTAATGGGCAGAGATGATGACGATTATGCCCCATGAAGCAATAAACAGTTATAACTACGACTGAGGGTATCTTAGTGTGTCTGGAAATCAACACAATCGATGTACCTCGTATAAAAATGTACCTTTAATTTTGAACCCAACGGTCTTAAATTACCGCTAAACATTTGTTAAAGTACACTTAACCGCAACAGGACAGGCCATTGCTTATTTTACGCTTGATTTAAAAACTTATATATCTACATAGTAAGCATTTTTTGAATAAATATTTGTATTTGTAAATTGTCCCGTGATCACACTAAGTCACTAAGTGATTACTTAAAGTGAAATTGATTGATGTCAAATTACTACTGCTTAAAAAAAAATTAATTTAACAGAGATATAGAACATTTTTGATAGCTGTATGTCTTCTAATATACATATCGCGTACCACGTCCCCCGGACCAAAACCGGGAGAACCTCCTAAGAGAGTCGCAGTGGACGTGCCCCTCCTACCTCCTTGTGCGACCATAGCGTGTGTGGCCGACTTCTCGGAGGGTCCATGGTTAGACAGCAGGGGCCCCCTGCCCCCGCTGCCTAAGACCCTCCTGGCGCTGCTTGACGGGCCCTCCTGGCCCGCCCGCTGCGCCCTCCACAGGTCCCTCTTAGTTTCCCCCCCGGTAGTCAGTACTAAGGGCACCCAGAGTCGCCAATCTCTGGGTGTTACCTTTTCCCTAGCGCCTCCTGCGCTCTACCGAGAGGTACTCAGCCCCCCCACCACGACAAGGTGGAAACCAGTCGGGGGGGATCCTACCAAGACCTAGGGAGCCCAAGCCAACATCACCTGCAAGTGGTGCACCTGCATATCAACGGACAAGGCGCTGACAAACATAAAAGTTCCCGGTAAGAGGCAATAGGCTCGCCGACTATTACGATTAGCTTGGAGTCCTAAGTTGTTGGTAGAATCCCTATACACCACCCTTATATCTTAATTCGTATTCTACTGGTTATTTGGAAGTAAGTAGGTACAACACGCTTAACGTGTGTTCCCCTCCCCCCTTTAGAATCACGACAGGCTGACTGAAAGATTCCCCGATAAGAGTCACCGACAGACCGACAAATCTTGAGAAAAACCAGAACAGACAGATAAACTGACCTTGACTAATTCTGACAAAGAATTCATTTGCTTTTATTTCTTTTTTCCAGCATCTCCATTTTTTGTGTAAATATTTGACGAATCTAAATGATCCTATTGATCTTAAAGAGAATAAAGTATATCTTATTTTATTGTCTTTTGTAAAATATCAAACAAAGATCTAAAAAGGTGAAAAAAATTGTAATTATGATGTCAAACTATGTAAGAATCTTGACAATGACAAGCGTTATTTAGGTCAAAGGCAAGGTTTTTCTGCGAACTTGACAATTTGCTTTAAGGTTAGCGTGAAAGGGAAAACGTTGGTACTTGGCAAATGCGTACTAACGTGGGAAAATTACTCAGTCTGTTTATATGCTAAATTATCTCCTAGATATACCAACAGTGTAAGTACATATTACATAAAAAACCTTTTTTACAATCGTACCCATTATTTAGTTCCAAGATAAATATCATTCAGAACTTGAGTTGTGGATAATGAATAACGAATAAACATAGATTACATTAGGTAACAAGACCCCCAGACCAAAACAAATATTTATGTTTATATACTTATAGATTTGTTAGGTGTGGCAATACCCCACAAACGCAGGAGCGTAATGCAGGTATACTGACCTCCGAGCCTGCAAGATCAAGTTCTGATATTCACACCTAATAGACGTACAACATTTGCAAACATTAGTTGAAACAAGTATTTAAAACTTACATTTAATAATAAACCCGAGTTTCCCGTACCATAGCATACACAAATATGTACGATATCTTCGTACATACGTATCGAACACGGTTTGTAACAAAACGAATGCGTCGTAGCACGCACACACTGACAAATTTTGCGTTGCTTCAAGTGCGCCAGTCGTGGCATTATGGCGGCGACCGTACGTAAAAGCGTCCGCATTTGCGTACGATACGCTGCTATGTCTATGCAATTTTGACCAATAAGCGACCGGTATAGAAATCTGATAAATTCTTTGCGCCGCACTGATGTCTCGTATTATCGTTGTCAACCGATTTGGTTTGGTCAAAAATCAAAATCAAAAATCATTTATTCAAGTTTGGCTTAATAGAGCTGTTATGAATGTAATACTTACAAACTAACGCGCCCTTGCCGCGCGAACTGCGGGCGATCAAGCTATCGTAAAAGAACGGGCATGAAAATAGTCATATATTCCTACCAAAACCAAAGGAGCCCAAGCCAACCTCACCTGCAAGTGGTGCACCTGCCATTCAACGGATGAGGCTCTGGCAAACCTAACAGTGCCCGGTAAGCGGGAATAAGCTCGCGGGAACGTGGGACCAACTATATAAATAACTGGCGAAGTGTGGGCTTAGAATATGCCTCTGCCTACCCCTTCGGGGAAACAGGCGTGAATTTATGTATGTATGTAAAAAAGAAAAGAAGGCTAAACTCTATTTAGCAATATTAACATAACATAGTAGACATGAGCACATGACCAGTCCCCACAGGCGGCACCCGTTCACGAGTATGACGCATGAACCAGCCATCGTATCGCTCAACTATATTTTAGGGAACGTGACGACCCGACGCATGACGGCACCCCTGCAGAAACATTGAAGTGAGCATGACATACTCAAGCTACAGGATAAAAGGATAGGTACAAAAATAACATTAATATTACAAGAATAAATAAAATGTGCTGCAAACCACTAAAAAAATTGTACCCGCAATCCGCTCCAAAGGTTGCATTCCCACATAGGACAAACCTTTGTGTGCATGAACATGAATATTTGTTCTTGTCTGGGTGTTTTCCTATGTATATTAAGAATGTATTTACAAAAAAAATATGTATTTATGTATGTTTATCCGTTACTTAGTATCCATAACACAAGTTCTGAATGATACTTATCTTGGGACTAAATAATTGGTGTAATTGTCAGAAACCATTTATTTATTACCATTTTATCTTTTCTGTAAGGATGGAAAATAATCAAATGACAGCCTCCCGCAGTGGAAGGAGCGGAAGCGGGGTGTCAGACTCTTACTGACTAAAAACTATAACCATGGTCCTTCTTGAGCCTTTTATATTCCGGGGCCGCGGTAACCCTTTCGGTCCATCCCGCAACCCTGGGCAGGGCCCCGGGTCTCCTCAAAGTTAGCTGACATCTCTTTGTGAAGCACGAATGCGCGCTTGCATCGCCGCACTAGAGTTTATGAAGTATGGTTAGGGAGCTTGGAGTTAGAAGCAAGAAGTTATGTTATCTGACTAAAACGTTTTATATAAATAAGTAAATATTAACACAGTACTGAGTCCTCGTAGCCCTTGTCGTGTGATACCGGCCTAGAACGTCGTAAGAGTCGACGAAGAGAAATCCTACCGCATAATGGGCAGCAGCGTCATCCTGCGTGCTGGCTTGAACTGCGATCATCTACCCGCCTGCCTATTGTGGCAATTATGTGCCCCCCAATATAATGTAATTTATTGGGGAAGATAATGTATAGCAGTGAATAAATTAAAAAAAATAAAGTTTACTTTAGATCATTTAGATTCGTCAAATTTTTATACACAAAATGGAAATTCCATTTTTTTTTCTTAACAACAATGAAAGAGATAGTATGCATTTTAATGAAGTAGATAGTAGAGTGTACTTTATAAGCAGAGGTCGGAATTAGGTAGAGTTATTTATGTACTTGCATCGAAATGTTGATATTAATGTGGACCTTCCCGGGATTTCAAATGGACAATCCCGTGTGGCCAACAATATTACAAATAAATAATAATAAAAACATCATAGATAGACAAATAAAACAAAATAAAAAAGTAAAAGTAAATAACTTTTTATTAAAAAGTAACGGGATTTTTTCTATTCTTTAAAATTAATCCCGGGATTTGAGGCATATCCACTATATTCTTTCGCTGTGTGAAATCAGTGTAAGTACATGAATAACTCTACCTAATTCCGACCTCTGTTTATAAGGCTGATTTGATAAAATCCTCGAAGCACAGTATGACCAGAATCCCTCTTGGTTCGTAAAAGGAGGCCAGCGAAATTTAATGTTGGTGATGGTGAATAGAAACAAATGAATCAACGCGGTAAATGTATTTGCTCCGTGATACCATCTATCGTTAGTGACAATAATCGTTATGATTGCTTGAACGGAACAAACTAAGAACTCGTAAGTTCACTCGTGTATTTGTATTGGTATAGCGGCTCAATGAATGATGTCTTAGCGTTATGTTGTTGTGATCTCTGAACCGGGTCCAGCTGTCTATATATTGGATAATTCTCTCAAGTATAAAGTAATAAACCTTCATCGATGGACCGATGAACTGATCAAGACGGTGGGGAGCCAGTATATGCAGGAGTCTGAGGATCGATCGATGTGGATAAGAATTTGGAAGAACTATGTTCAACAGTAAACATTCAGTGGCTAAGATAATTATTATAATTTTATTAGGACAACCAACAAGTTAAACTCTACTACAAAAAACAAAAGCAACGTTTGATTAAGATGTCACTTTAATATGTAAGATAACCAGTGCCTGCAATGTGGACTTTCCTAATAATATAACGAAGTATTACTTTGAATTCCTCTCATCTTAGATTAAGCCCTGTAGGGGAATTTTAACACAATAGGTCCCACTACATACAGAGTTTAAGGCTAACTAGCTTATTTAAAGGGCTTGTCATATCAGCCTTATAAAGTCCACTGCTGAACATTAGCCTTGCCATTAACCAGTACGCAGGCTAACGCTGCTGCCCATCATCCGGTAGGATTTCTCTTCGTCGACTCCTGCGACTCCCCGTGAGATAAAAGGGGGTGGCACTATTCTAGGCCAGTACAACACAGCACATTTAAAGGGCTTACAAGAAAATATTTTTAATAATTCAAAGTTTTCTCTTCAATGTTCCAAAATCTCTGTGGCACCAAGAGCTCTTTAGACGTGAAAACTGACAAAAGCAAACAGACATAATAATTGAGCATCGTTTTGCAAAATTATTGAGTTCCCTGAGGTGAAGGGTTGCTATTAAATAAAATAGGAGGAATATATAACACATATAAAACTATAACAAACAATTCAGGCATCGATTTTTAATAATTTATTATTTTGTGATAGTATAAGAAAGTACTTATATCTGTCTTTAAATATATCTGTATCTCTGTGCCACACATGCATGTAACCAATGTAACCAATATTATAATCTATGTCTTGTTAGAATATAGTATTTACTCAGCATTCGTTCTTTTAAATTAACTCCCTTCGCTCTACTGTATTTGGGGACCCGTGACAAACGAACGATGTTATAAATGCGTTCTAATATTCCTTTAATACTACACTTACGTTACCTTACGAGGGCTGTACTAAAAGTACCGGGAATGTAATATTTCCACAGTTCCTGTCATATTAAAATCTGTTTAATTGAAAACTACGTAGCTTTAAATATCGAATACCATTTATTTATTCAAAAAAAGAATCTCGGTCTTGTCACAAGGTCTTGTCAAACTTGTTTAGTCGTTGAGAAAATGCAATTGACGCGAGAAAATTCAACAGCGATGATTTATTATGACTTTCGAAGTGGTTGAACACAAAAACAGTGTATTGACCGGATGATTTCTGCATTTGGTGATGAAGCCCCATACAAAACTACAATTAATGGCTGAATTTTAACGTGGACGTATCACGCTCAGTGATGATCCTCGTCAAGGTCGTTCAAAAACTGCAGTCACCCAAGAAAACGTTGATGCTGTGCGTAAACTGATTGAGGAAGATCGACATGTGACATACCGGGAAATTCAGACCACTTTAGACATTGGCATGAATCAAATACAAATAATCTTGCATGAACAATTAGGTGATAAAAGTTGTTTTCCCGATTGATATCGCATTTGCACTGTGAAGTGCAAAAAGCGGCTCACGTTACTTGGTGCGTCAGAACTCTCGAAAGATTCCACGCAGGATCCTCAAATGCTGTATACAACATTGTATCAGGTGACGAATACTGGATATAAGCATACGAACCCGAAAAAAAAAATCAGTCACGAGTTTGGGTGTTCGAAAATGAGTTAAAGCAAACAAACAACAAAAATTTTCAGTGCCTCCCTTGTATACTAATCGCAATATGTGTCGCACCTTACTATCTTACAATTTATATTATATTATACTATCTGACAAAATATAATAAAGCACGACTTAATAATAAATTTTCTCTGACAATTACACCAATTATTTAGTTCTAAAATAAGTATAATTAAGAAGATACTAAATAACGTATAAACATACATATATACTTTTTATTGTATATAGGTACATATTTTATTGTATATTTATATTTATATATAAGACTTAAAGCAATCGTTTATAAACAAGCTTATTTACTTGCGTACCTACTTTATTGAGCAATTTATAAATAGACAAAAATTAAAACAAGGTACTATTGCTAATCAAAATATTTACAGAAATATGATTCATAATATAACATAATCATTATAACTGAGCTTAGTTTAAAATATTTAAGGTGTCTAACAGGCTTATTACAATTAAAACAATTACAAGAAAATAACATAAGAACGTAATTAAGATAAAGATTGACATTGGTGTACAAAAAATAAAAATACAAGAAACAAAAAAATACTCTATTTTATTTTTGTTTTTTTTTTCAAATAGTTAAACTATCCTTTAACATATCTATCCTTAAAAAGAAAATATTGTATAATTAAATGCGACATTACTTTTCAAATAAAATAAATGTTGATCGCCCCTGACTATCGATGATGGACACCACGACGAAACAAAAAGGTTTCATTAAACTCGGTAGTCAAGTCAGTACTTACTGATATCAGTGAGAAGTTGGTCGTGTGAACCTTACTATTGAAAATATAGTATTTTTTCATTATAAATCTTTAAAAAGGTTTAACTGTAAATAAAGTTAACTTTATATTGTGTTGTGATAACTTCTTTAAAGAAATTTTTTGGTAAGTATAATTTTTTTCCTAGTTATTTTTCAAAAATTTTGTCTACTTAAAAATGTGTTTAAAAAAAGTGCGGTTTTTATGTAATATATTGTTTTTGCAATTGCCTATTGTTATGTATTAGGATTTTTTGCAGCAGCTTAATTAGACATAAACAGGATTTATAATTTAAAAAAAGAAAAGAAACTGCATAATATTTTTATGAATATCATTCAAAAGTAGTTTTTTTTATAAAGTTATTAATTCCAATGAGGGTTCTCTCGTTTTTACTAGGGTTCTTCTTGTGTTCGAGTAATTTGTAGTAAACAAACCAGGTTTTATTTATATATATTATATATGGAAAAAATACTATTATAAATTTAATGACGGTCCCTACGTATAAAAAAAGGACATGTCTAAAACTAAGGTTTACAGGAGAGTGAAATGGCTCTAGAATAAAAAAAATTGTAAATATAACAAATCATTACGTGAATAATATTTTTATTTATAACTGAAAGTTTTTTTTTCTGGAGCGATTTCAACTTTCATTGCACTCTCCTTTAAACCTCAGTTTTAGACATGTCCTTTTATACGTAGGGACCGTCGTAATGTTCTGGAATGGGGAGCCTTTGACGGGTAACGTAGGTTGAGATGACCAACCGTAAGATGGACGGACGACTTGATGAAGGTCGCAGGCCGCCTGCAGTTGGTCACATTAGAGGCCTATGCTTAGCAGAAGACCTCCTTGGGCTGATGATGATCCAAAACTATTCGGGCAGACATATTAATATAGAAAGAGGACTTCTTGGCGGGAAAGTGAAGCGTCATGTCTGCAGTTTTGATTTAGTTTCTAAAATTTGTGATATTTCGAATATAACGTACATAAGTGTTGGTAAATGAAACAAAACAGTGCAACATAACTTTTCAAATTCTCTCAAGAAGTCCATGTGAGATCTCAGTATAGCCCCACATCTTTACTGAGGACTCAAGGGGTTTAGGAGAGGGCATCTCATTTACCATTTATCATCTTTATCACCACTCGTTCTCATTAACTATGATTTATATATTATTAATATATCTCTTACTTGACACTGGCTAAATGTGCTAAACGCACGAAGCCATTATTTAAACAAAAAAAAAAGATAGAAAGAAAATGTTAACTGATCTTAAGGTACTTACGATACTGAAAGCTACAAGAACCAGAAAAACTACGTAGGAATTGAAATTAGTTACTAAGTCCATAGGCAAGTTTTTGTGTATCTAAAGCTTCAAAGATTTTAACTTCATTTTTCTATTTCAACCAAAAAAATGCTGTCTTAGCGAATGCCTTATGTGTGCCAAATTTAATCCTGTTCGATCGTGTAATTTGAGCTGAGCGTGATAGATGAAATAGTTTTTATTTAAATTTATGTAAAACATATAAATGGAAAAATATGTTACATGACATATAATCAGACCTTATAAATAAGTATAATTTTACTTGTATATTATATATGTCTTATCTGTTGCATGTAATTAAGGAAGGTCATCCGTGAGAGTCAGCAAAAAATAGTAGCAGTAGGTACCTAGTGTATTTGTGTTGTGTTTGTGTTATTTTAAAGGTTCTTCCTAGAATTATTGCAGTCTACTCCTAAGGTCATGGGTTCGATTTCCACACAGCAAGAACGTGGTGTTTTTAGACCTTTATAAGAAAATAAAATTTGTGTTAGAATGTTTATAATTCGATTGTACCCAAAGTAGAAGCTCTGCTTAGGATATAACTAAAATCGCTTTAGTAAATGTCCGAGTATATTTATTTTTTATTATTATTAATGGCACAGTCACATATATGTATGTATATTTATACGTTTTTATCATAGTAGTAGTAGTATAACACAGAACAGAAATTAGTATACAAGCTCTGCTTAGTGTCGCCCTAAAAGGATATTATGTGTATTTATTTTATTAATTTCTTAAAGCAAGCTTAAAATTAAATTTCTATGCTTCTAGCAGTTTCATATAAACTCGAATCCCCATTTACACTTAAGGACTTTCAATCAGGCGTCCTACTCATTAAAAGCTGTGCGTTAATAAAACAGTATTCGAATTCAATATTGGCCCTTTCATTTTGAAAAGTGTTAAGTCGATCGACCTCGGGGCTTGAGGATATTATCGCGAACAATTGTTGTGCCCTTTATTTAATTTCAAGGTAATGTTAAAGTTTATTTTCCATGTTGATTAAAAATCTGTGAGTACAGTCAGCTTCATGTAGTAAGTTGGTAAGCCAAAGCGCCACGCCATAAAGATCGACGCACTTCTCTATTGTCAGAATGGAAGTGTAGGCGTATGTTTGTATATAGAATGTAGTGTGATGGTAAGCTTAAAACAACGATCTGATGGAATGCGATCACACTATCTATGGACGCTAGCAATTTCTGTAGACCCTTTGATAACGGTTTCATGTATTTTTGAAGAACCCCAGGCTGTAATCACTTAAGGAAATCTCGCCAGGGAGCTCATTCCACAACACAATGTTACGCGACAGAAAGTTTCGAACGGGCTCCTGTTATTTCTAATTTGACTAAATTTTAGAACTGGCGGCTGACATTTAATAAACCAATACGAAAAGTTGCCTTCGCGTCATACCCATTTCATTTATTTAGTATATTTATAATTCGTTTAGTACTCAAAGTACAAGCTCTGCTTAGTATGTAACTAAAATCGCTGTATTAGATGTCCAAGGATGTTTATTTATTATTATTATTTGCAAAGTCATATATATGTATGTATATTTATACGTTTTTATCAGCCATAGTACAAGCCACAAAACAGAGGTAAGTGTGCTAGCTATGTTTTGTGTCGCCCTACAAGTATATTATGCATATTTATTTTAATCATTTCTAGAAGCAAGTTTAATAATAAATTTCTTACACACACCCTACACACTTGCTTAAGGGTAGGACATTCAATCAGGCATCCTACTCATTAACTGTGCGTTCATAGATCAGTCAGTCTTGTTTTACACCCCGGATTCAATTTTGGCCCTTTCATTTTGAAAAGTGTTAAGTCGATCGACCTCGGGGCTTTGAGGATATTCTCGCGAACAGTTGTGCTCATATTTAATTTCAAGGTGATGTTATAGTTTATTTTCCATTCTGATTAAACATCTCTTAATATGATTTTATTGACTTTTTCACCATTTTTTGACAAATACACGTTAACTTGTTATATGTAATAAGCAAAGTTGTACCGTTAGCATCGTATAGTTGGTAACAACCATAGATACATTGACAGTTGACAGTTTCAAGGTATTGCATCCTAATTCCACTTACATGATGTTATTAAATTCGTACAGTTTATAACAAAAAGAACTTAAAACTATTTGGTCTATTTGTGTAGAATAGGAAGCAGTTTGATGGTAAGCTTAAAACAACGCTCTCATGGCTTGCGATCACACTATCTCTCACTATCTATGGTCGCTTGCAATTAACCTAGTCCCTTTGAAAACGGTTTCACATATTTTTTTTAGAACTTCGCTTTAATCAATTATAAAAATTTCGCCAGAAAGCTCATTTTACAACCAAAAATAAACAAACCAAAGTCGTGAATGTATGAGTCTGGTGAAAATTTCTTAATTGAAATAGCCAATAGTCTTTTTCCTTTATCCTAAATATGTCTTTTCAGATTTTTATTAAATCGGAACAACAGGCTTAGTTTAAAAAAGGTGTAAACTGACAAACCGATTTCTTCACATTTATGGTATCTACACATTTCTACACAATACTATTCACTCTTATTCAGATCTGAGGTCCTACTCTAATTCAAAGCAAAACGAATCTCCATTATACCTCTCTCTTTTATTCTCTAGGTATATCATTATCGAGTGTAAGGGATGGGTACAACGATGTTTCGTTTTCGTTGAATTAGCGTAGGCCCTCTGTTTCGTTCAGTTTTTGGTGTCTGCTTTAGTTATACGCGCACGTGCAGGAGTACGCGTTACCATACAAAATAACTGTTTTCTAAAAGAATACGCTGATGAGAGATGAATAAATGCATTCCCTAAGGCATTCATAAATCTCAGACAGTGGTTCTAGGCGAAGCTGAATGATTTCTCCTTGCAATAGTAGAATGCTTTTTTCTTAGTTCATTTACTACCAGCACTTCCCTACTTGTGCTCATTGTGTCTTAAAATGTCTAATTTATAGGCTTCAGTTTTTAAAAATGAAACGACTGATGTGTCTTTTTCCTTCTTGACGCCAAATTTCTCAGGTACGATGACAATCACTCAAGGTTTTTCCCATAACGACACGGATCAGAGAGAGGCATTTTTGGACAATTATCACTACTAACAAAGATATATATAAAAAATATCATTTAATAAAGTTATAAGAGTTATATTTAACGTGTTATTAAAATTAATGAATTGTCTGGCTGCCTTAACGTTATTGCACGGCAAAATGCTCCAAATTCCTCATTAGATGCTTCATCAGTATTTTCAAGCACTTCGTAGATGAGCAGTTTAGTTTGTTTTGTTATTCCACATTAACTTGCCATGAAAATATTGACTAAACATTAGTCAATAATAAATTGTTTATAACAAAACAATACAAGTTAATTTCTCCATCAATAATTTTAAGGTCGGTTAATAATTGGTGGGTTAAGTAGTTTCTTGAAAAAATTACGTAATAAAATAGTGAATCTACTGCATTCAGTACATTGACTTAACACTGAGACTAGTTAGGTTCCACAAGTGATACCCTTTTATTTGTGATCTTAAAATAGGTGCAAAAATCCAGTTTGTGTCCTGTATCGATTGTACATGCCATAACATTTCTTAGTGCTATTCGTTTAAAGGATAATTTGGTGTGAAATCTGGATCTTAGATGACGGCTATCTAGGAATTTGTTCTTGTTTAGAGGGCTTAAGGGGCTTGTACACATATACAAGATGCGACGCTTCATACAACTTCACATAATATTTCTATACCTCACACGTAAGTTGAAGTTCAAGATGCAAGCATCGGCCCAATTTGAACATTTCAAACGCTCTGCTATAAAAATACAGTTTTGGGAAACAACAACTTACGTAGGATGTATCGATTGGTATGAAGTTCGTGGAAGATTTCCGAGATACGACGACGAGCGACGTTGTCGTATAGTGTGTAAAAGCCCTAAGAGTTCGGCAGTGCGCGTGATCGTACAGACGACCACTACGGATTGCAAGATGTGCAAGGGTGCAGTAATATCGAGGCATAATTTAATATATCTATTAAGAATGTGTTAATAATTATTAGCCATATAACCAGTGCAGTTTGTACACAACATAACGAAAAGTAGGAGTAAGTACCATAAAGAACTATTAGTTGCAAAAGACATACAAGATTATTTTTTATAACTTATCGATTAGTTATAATTTTACATAATTGAGCGGCTATGTACTCGTATGTCCTAAACTTACAAATGTTCCGAAGATAATGCACTAATTGACAACTAAATACCTACCGTATCTAATTTATAAATATATGAGACTAAGATCAAGAGCTTGTAAATGTAGACTTAAAACTAAGAAACCCTCTTCTCTTTATATTGTACATATTTGTCATATAATTATAGCCTCATAGTGGAGTAAGGTTGTGGCGAGACTTTTTCGCGGTCATGTCTGCAGTTTTGTTTTATTTTCTAAAACTTGTGGTATTTTGAACATTGATATGTTATAACGGTGGATTATTAGCCGTTAAGTTTGTGCGTATATGAGTTGGTAAATCAAAACAAAACAGAGCAACATTACTTTTCAGATTCTTAGTATAGTCCCACATCTTTACTGAGGACTCAATGAGTTTAGGGGAGGGCATCTCATTTATCATATTTCTCAGCACTCATTCTCATGTACTATGTATTAAATATTAATAATGTATCTATAACTTGACGCTGGCTATATGTGCTAAACGCACGAAGCCATTATTTAAAAGAGAAAAAAAAAGTTATGACGCACTTATTCCAGTTCAACATGTACTCGGCCGGTATTTTTTGCAACGTAAATTGTATCTGTCATTGTTATAGCGGTCCGTTGTTTTGCTTAGTAAAGGTATTTTATAACAGTTGAGTTTCCGTGTTGTTTGCCTAGATTGCGAAATTAAATTGGTCCAGAGATGTGCCTTTGTGTCTTGAAATTATCACGTACCGCAATCACGCACGTATAATTTAAATGTGATAGTATATAGTTTTACATATTGTACTAGCGGCCGCCCGCGACTTCGTTCGATGATCTACATATTACCTTCCTCTTGAATCACTCTATCTATTAAAAAAAATCCGTTGCATAGTTAAAGATCTAAGCATATATAAGGGCAGACTTTGTTTTATATTATGTAGAGATTTATACTATACCGGTATATTTTTTAATCTGGAAATGTTTTGTTCATATATTAAAGACCTTGCCGTCTTATGGCCCATTCATTCACTTATTTTTTTCATTTAATCTATAAATTTAAATAAAATATTATACAAACCTTGTCCCGAGAATATCGAACACAATAAGGAAAGAATTAAACATTTTGATGAAGTCTTTACAAAAATATGCGCGTAAATACATTGCTTTTGTATTCTTATAGATATGTTATGGTAAAACATGTTATAGATAATCATAAATTACCGTACATATTTGTCTTAATGTAGTTAATTTGTGGATTACGCTGCTGGCTTTACAATAATGTAAGCAGAATGGTAAAAATAGTTTATAAGATATGTTGTAAATGCTGTTTGTTGTCCTAAATAAATAAATAAAATTAAAAAATCCGATTTATTAACAAGAAATAAATTTTTAGGGGTCCGTACCCAAAGAGTAGAAAACGGGACTCTATTACTAACACGCCGCTGTACGTCCGTCCGTGATAGTCAGATACTTGGAGTTTACAAATACTAAAACAGAATAAACCCTGTAACCAATGTTTCTTAGTTTTTAGTTTTTCTGTTTGTTTATTTCTGTGTGTGTACTAAATAAATAAATAAAATAAACCTTTAGTTACACGCCCTCTTTAGTAACCATAACTCTTTATGGATACAATTTCGAACTGAGCAATAGATTTAACAACAAATAAAATTCAGTACCATTGTTATAAAAGTGTGTGCCAAGATCGTAGCAAGTGAAAGGATGTGATCTCTGCCTACCCCTACGGGAGAGAGGCGTGACGTTATGTATGTATGTTATACATAATGGTCCGGAACCCTTCGTGTTTTCGTGGCAAGTCACACTTGCACTTGGTCGGTTTTTTTACTATAACAAGATGATGAATTGCAATTATCACAATGTTATAACGACGCTAGGGAAGTGCTGGGGCACTACCTTATGTCAAAACCCTCATATCGATAACGGAATAACGAGATATCAATTCCATAGCAAACTGTTGTATAAAAAAGTCAGAGGATGTTCTTATTATAGTATTTAATTAGCCATCAGTCAACAATGGAAAGCTTCATGACGCGACAGTACCTTTAACATGTCGTAGTGGCACATGACGTCACTGTCACGTAGCACACTGCAAGAGTGAAGGTTGTAGGATTTGGCTACGTGTCGCGTTGTGTAGGTCACCCACGTAGCACAAAGAGCTAAACAATTAAAACACCATTTTTGTTACAAGCAACCAGGTAGGTGGCCCATAAAAATATGTCGCATCATTTTCGTATGTACTCTAGAGGCGTTATTTACAAGGTGACTTCCTACTGTCAACATATCACTGCATCAGTGCGACGTACTTTCACACTTCCTTTTTCATTCGTTTTATTGCTTGTCTAATAAAGTATAAAAGCGCCTTAAAGAAATAACGCGTTTAGTTAAGAAATTACTAACTTCCCATACTTACTTTGGTTTGACGAACTCAATGAGGATTTCAACGGTAAAAACTATTATATTCAATGAATACATACATACATACAATCATTATATTTTTGAGCCTATTGCCGCTTACCAAACTATTAGATTCGCCAGAGCCTCGTCCGTTGATCGGCAGGTGCACCACTTGCAGATAAGGTTAGCTTGGGCTCCTAAGGTCTTGATAGGATCCCTATACACTCTATTCAATGAATAACGGGATGAAAAGGTCACAAACTATCTCCATATCTTTTTCTTTATAAATAAAAGAAGAAAGACATGAGGTAACAGAGGTACTCTCACATTTATGATACTAGTATAGATGTTTTATGAATAATATTTTTTCATTTCGGCTCGAGGATAGATATGTGCTTACTACTAGACAGATTCACACGAAGTATCAATACTTTATATGTAAATCTCACAATGAAACATTTATAGTTATTGCCCTTTGTTTTAAATCCGACGATGTTAAGGTTCTCTTTAAGGTTTTACTTATAGTTATCCTTAATTATTGTACCTTTGTATTGCAGTATTGCACCTTTTTATTGTAGTTTGGCACACGTCTACTTATGCATCGACTGGATGATGGACAAGCTACTCTATTTTATGTGAATACATTCATTTCATTTCATATGAATAACAAAATATGACGTACAAAAAAAACCCGCAGTGTAGTAGTTTTTAAGTTTATTATACAAGAGCTTTGTTGAGACTAACTTGAATAAATTATTTTTAATTTTTAATTTTACCTTTAGTATTTTACACAGCTCCGAAGTAAATAATTAAGTAAAAATATCGCTCAGTAAACCTCATAATGAAGATAACCTTGAAAATTAACGCGCCCATTAATTGAGGGCGGGAGTTTGATCGTTAAGGGCAAGAAAATTGCAAGGTTAGTTTTTTCTCCCTCCAGCTACAAGTAAATGTACTCTACAAATAACACATACGTAAACAAATAAGTTTACAAATAACATAAGCCTAAAAAGGACTCATCACTCAGCTTGTGCTGCAGTGGAGGACCACAACAGCGCTGGTCTTCCGTGGATACCAGCGCTGTCAATCCCACAAAGGTTCTACAACAATAAAACAAAGTATATAAAACCACAAAATACAATGACATTAAAAGTTAAATTAGTGAGTTACAGCTGAATTACTTCACAATGGTGAAGTTGCTTCTGATTAAGTAACACAAAACACACACAGTTGGAATTAAGATTAAAGAAATGATTTTTTAATATTTACTTAAGATAATAGATAGTTCGACAGCATTAAGTAATATTCTTTTTAATTTATATTTAAATGCACCAATAGAACAATGTATCGTTGATAACGTTTATTCATATTTAACAGGAATAATTAGATCGAATGATACTTGTCATAATAGTTAAGTACGCAAGAACATTGTAGCAGTTCTCCTTGTAATTGCAGAAAACTATGTGACGCAAACTTGAGCAAATTGCTGTCTGCAGGAAACGTAAATGGATATACGTAGTACGTTGTGCATTGATAGGAACTGGAATAATTAAAGCGAGCAATAAGATGTGTAACGATTACGCGAGATTACGATATGGAAGTGTTTTCTTTAATCGACGATAGATAGAGCTGTTTTGTTTTGTATTAGTAAGGGCCTGTTGCTCAATGATTGATCGGGAGATACTCGGCAGTTTAAAAGTTTTCTATGGACTATCAAATAAACGCTAACAGGAACTCACTTTTCGAGAAATAGGAATTCGCGTAACTTTGTTGTAGACTCACTTGGTTATAGTGTTTGCCGGTGTTAAGTTTTCATTAATATTTGATGTAGATCATTATTCTCTTAGCCTATATGTTCTTCAGTATTGGTGATTAGCAGTTCTTTTTGATGAAATCTTCACCATTTTACTTCTTGATGGAGCTAATGGTGTGTGAGTGACTGAGCCGAAGCCATTCTGCAGCGCTGCGACACACATGCACACTATGCGAATGTTTCACTTTTAGTTTTTTTTGTTGTTATATATATATTTTTAAATTATTGTAATTTTGTTTTTGTTGTCTTATATGTATGTGTGTCTTTCGTTGCAATAAAAAGTTTTTGATGACCAGCTTTTTACCAGATTCCTGTCCAATTTATTAGGAATTCTTGCCAATAGAGAATTCAATTTGATATTTCTAGAAAATTCACTTGGAAAATTTTACTTTCAATCAATCAGTCGACTAGAGATTTTTCTTAAATGTACCATTAATTTACTAAGTAATTAGTAAATACTGAGTAATTTGATAAATCCCGGGAGGTGGTCCCGGCTGTGCCTTGACCTAGAATTTATGCTAAGGATCAGTCAACGGGTAAACGTACTGATTAAAATTTTATTGAACCCGGGCTAGTTAAGATCGCAACCGGGGTAACGCAAAGATAAGATGACGATATAATAGGTTGGGGAAAAAGTCTTTTCGTATTTATGTATGAAAAGTCAAGACATTTTTTTCAAAGTTTATTTACATTTATTTACAATATATATGTACCGTTTTGTTGAATAACTTTCTGCCATTTTGTGGGCAGAGACATTATCCCGTTACTGTAGAAACTTTGGGACTTCTGATCAAAAAAACGGGACAAATAGTTTTGGCAGTCCTCTCTTGAGGTCAACCTTACAGAACCTAAAGAATTCTGCAGAGACCGAAACAGGTGAAAATCTGAAGGCGCAAGGTCAGGGCTATATGGTGGATGCACTAGGACCTCCCAGTCGAACTCTCTTAATTTTTGCTGAGTGGCTAAAGATGTGTGTGGTCTAGCGTTATCGTGATGAAAGACCACACCCTTCCTGTTGATCAATTCCGGCCGTTTTCTCTCGACTGCTTCCTTTAATCTCATCAGTTGCTGGCAGTTAAGATCAGAATCGATGGTTTTGCCGGGCGGTAAAAGCTCATAATAAACAATGCCCTTCCAATCCCACCATACACACAGCATCACCTTATTTCGTGTTAGGCCAGGTTTGGCCACAGTCTGTGAAGCCTGGCCAACTTTCGACCACGACCTTTTTCGCACGTTCTTGTCGTACGTGATCCACTTTTCATCGCCAGTTATCAATCTCTTCAAAAACGGCTCGGTTTCATTACGTCTCAATAATGAATCGCAAATGAGTACACGGTTCATTAAGTTTCTTTGAGTGAGCTCGTGTGGCACCCAAATATCGAGCTTTTTTGTATAACCAGCTTTCTTCAAATGGGTCAAAACTGTTTTGTGGTCAATTCCCAGTTCTTCAGCTACATCGTAACTACTAATTTGCCGATCTTACTCCACTCTTTCAAAAATGGCGTCCATTTTATTCGTAACAGGGCGACCAGAGCGAGGTGCATCTTTAACATCAAAATTTCCGGACTGAAAACGTTTGAACCAAATTTGTGCTACTCTTACTGACACTGCATCAGGTCCATAAACATCACAAATTTTTTTCACTGCTTGAGTTGCATTTTTGCCTTTTTTATAATAAAATTTTAAAATGTATCGAATTTCTTCATTAGATTCACTCATTTTTACGGAGAGAAAAACAAATGAAAAATAGCGGGAAACAACTTTTTTTTTATTTTTTTCTTATCTTTATAATGGAACCTTTTTAATGTTACCAAAACCAGCCAGACACAAATAGTACAGTCAAAAAAATTTTATAATAAGTTTATACCTACGTTATGCGAAAAGACTTTTTCCCCGACCTAATATATTTAAATGTAAAAACTTACTTATTATAGTTTATAATACCCAGACCTAGACAAAATATGGTATATGCAATTTTGTTGATCTCATTATTATTACTTACAAATAATTTTTTTGAAATAATTTTCGTTGAAAGAAGTATGGAGCATGATATATTACACTTTAGTCAGTTTAAAAAAAAAACGTTTTGAATGTCTCTAATCTCATTCCAGACTTCTTGGCGGGAAAGTGAGGCGTCATGTCTGCAGTTTTGTTTTATTTTCTAAAATTTGTGATATTTCTAACATTAATGTGTTATAACGGTGGATTATTAACCGTTGAGTGTTTGTGAACATACATGAGTGTTGGTAAATCAAACAAAACAGTGCAACATCACTTTTCAAATTTTCACTCAAGGAGTCCATGTGAGATCTCAGTATAGTCCCACATCTTTACTGAGGACTCAAGGGGCTTAGGGATTACCATTTATCATCTTTATCACCACTCATTCTCATTTACTATGAATTATATATTATTAAGATATCACTTACTTGACACTGGCTAAATGTGCTAGACGCACGAAACCATTATTTAAAATAAAGAAAAAGAAATCTCATTCCAAAGCCATCGATTAGCTACATTGGCCTGCACAACTACTTTTATTCTAAACTATAGAAGTTGAAGATAAAAAAAAAAATTAATGCAAATCTTATCAGCTTTCTATGAAACAAATATTTCTTTACATAAAACAAAAATCATCATGTCCTGGCACTGTCCAGGTTGCCCTAGACTGAAGCTTAGGACCCAGGGTCTGCTCACTGGTCTAACCAGATTTCGGTAAAATTTCAGTAATTGCATGGAGCGACTGCCTTCTGACCTCCGCAACCTGAGGGAAACATCATTTAATGGTTAAACCAGCTGTCAGGATGTTAGCAGCAGTGGCTTTCTAATATTCTGCCATAGATGTTCATGAAATCCGGGACCAACGGCTTAGCGTGTTTTTCAGAGCAATAGTGATAATTTCACACATAACTTCGAAAACTCATAGGTGTGCGACCAGGCTCTTTCGATCCGAGAACCTCTGAATTTGAAGTCTGTGGGTCTTGCCACAAGGCCATCGCCGCTCCTCTGTTTTAATCAATAATTGAATGACATAAAACAAAAACAAACAACAAAATCAATTATATACTTTATTAAAATTTTAACTGTGTGATACTTAGTTTTGCAGGCCAGTGTAATTGGAATATGTAAAGAGGTCATCGTTTACAAAGTTTAAATATGCATTGCTAATGTTGGTCGGGTCAGTATGATTGTATTCTAATGAGTATTTATCAGGGTTATAGTTCAATTCATTTATATCCAATGTATAATTTCAAGTGTCTAGGTTTTCAGTGTCAATGTGAACATAGTTGACGACTCATGTGATGTGAAGGTATGAAAATGAATATATGTGCGCTAAACACGATTGGTCTTAGTGTTTGCTATGTGTTCTAATTAAAGATAGATATAGCATGGAGGTCTGTATATCAGCACTCCGCTCTTAAGGAATAATGGCTTCGTGCGTTTAGCATATTTTGCCAGTGTCAAGTTATAGACATATTAATAATATGTCATACATAGTAAATGAGAGAGAGTGGTTATATAGATGATAAATGAGATGCCCTCCCCTGAACCCCTTGAGTCCTCAGTAAAGATGTGAGGCTATATAGAGATGTCATATGGATTTCTGAAGAGAATTTGAAAAGTGATGTTGCACTATTTTGTTTTATTTACCAACACTCATGTACGTTCACAAACAATTAACGGTTAATAATCCACTGTTATTACGCATTAATGTTCGAAATATCACAAAATTTAGAAAATTTAATAAATCTGCAGACATGACGCTTCACTTTCACGCCTAGAAGTCACGTATGTAATTATAAAATAGAATCCTTTGTTTAATACCAATCGATATTAGGTCTGCATAGTTTGGAGCAGTGTGAGTTCAAGAATATTGATATGTCTAAGTAAAATTTTGGTTTATTTCTTATATAAATAAAAGATATTTTGTCTGAGCCTCCAGTGCTCTTAAAGTCGTAAGTGAAAAGTCGTTATAAGTCGTTACTTTTTACTTACGACATTGTTTGAAGTAACGGCTTTTCACTTACGACATTGTTAATTGCTACCGTCGATATGACGCTGACTGTACAACTTTTGTTATTAAATTGCAGTACATATAACCAATGCACGTGTATTCGTTCAATGTAATGTCGCAGACAGATTGAAGAAATTCGACATTTTACTAAACGACCAATTGTGAAAGTATGGGATACGTTATGTTTATACAGCAACAAACCCAGTAATTACTTTGGGAGCCACTCGTATTGAGTGATATCAAAAATTATTGACCATATAATTATGGTTTGCCTAGTAGTTGTGTAAAACGTCGCTTTCTCTAATCTGCCTGCGACATATACACCACAAGAATGAAAGACTAGTTGGACAAAGGACTTCTTGGCGGGAAAGTGAAACGTCATGTCTGCAGTTTTGTTTAATTTTCTAAAATTTGTGATATTTCTAACATTAATGTGTAATAACGGTGGATTATTAACCGTTAAGTGTTTGTGAACATACATGAGTGTTGGTAAATCAAACAAAACAGTGCAACATCACTTTTCAAATTTTCTCTCAAGGAGTCCATGTGAGATCTCAGTATAGTCCCACATCTTTACTGAGGACTCAAGGGGCTTAGGGGAGGGTATTTCATCTTCGAGTTATCATCTTTATCACAGCTCATTCTCATTTATATATCACTTACTTGACACTGGCTAAATGTGCTAGACGCACGACGCCATTATTTAAAAGAAATAAAATAAATAGTTGGACAAAAGCTGGGGTTAAGCTAAGCCAATAGAGGGTATATGATGTTTCATTATTCATGCATACGTGCCATGTCATAATAACCACGTCCTGACTGTTAAGTTGCCCGATATGGTCAGCAGTCGATGCAGTTCAAAAATGTGAGTGCTTCATATCGTGGTAACAAACGCAGCCGCTCATGGCGGCCTCAAAAATAACTTAATTCACAACTGCTTAAAAGACCCGGAAATGTATAAGTTGAATTCCAAAGCCGAACAGTCTTACTGAGGAATAACTTACCTTACCTAATTTCTTGGTTCGAGTGCTGATAGTCTGAACCCAAATGTGTATATGCACCTCTTGGCAAAACCATCGCAAATTCTGAGCCAATGACTTAACAATATTTTGCTGCAGTACAATAAATTACAACATAATCAGTAACTAAAATCAATGATAAATGACTGTTTCTGAGGACCGCTTGTACAACAGCTCTTAATTTAATTTCAGATAAATATGTCTTAAAAATTTTATTGCATCTCTGTCTTTTGTTTGAAGATGAGCGGGACAGCACGATGTTTTAAATCGATTTAGCACTAAACAGGATTAGTGACTTGTGCAAGTCGGCCTCAGTCTTACCTGATAACTATCAGGTTCAATTTGTCTGGTGGTAGTTTTAGTAAGTACAGTCGTACTAAGAAGTAACTGAACACTTGTACTATGTCACGCAAAAAAATGCAATCAAATAGTAATGTTAAAACTTAAATTAAATATTACATTAAATATGAAACAATGAAATATGAGGCACCCACCTGCCTCACCGTCCTGCTGTTAGAGTTTTTCAATCTGCTTGCCCTATAAGGCCTCTAACATGGCTGTACTACTATCTCATAAAGTAACATCTAAACGTGCCGTAAAATTGCACACAAACGGTCACCAATCTATGGACTTATCTCTAAAAACTTTGCTTTACTTCGGTGATCGTTTCCCCCACCGCTAAGCCACGATTTAAATAATAAAAGTGTCAAAGTAGATTTAATTTTATTACTAATTCATTTATTAGTTGAAAATAAATATACATTTATGTTACCCTTCCAATGATCGTGAAAAACGTAGTTAACCGTACTTGAAATCATAAATGGAGCGCTACTGACTGAAATTATTGTAGAAAACAAGAAAAAGTTCAACGAAATTCGTCTAACTCTAAAGTATTAAAAAGTAGTTATTCCTTGGAATTAAAAAAAAATAATATCATACTGTATAACTATTCCGAACTGAAACTATACACTATAAGGAAAAGTTATTATTTGACTGGTTTACTTATGTACTCAATATACGTCGTAAGTGGTATTTCAAACTAGTTTGCATACTGTGCGGATCGTTAAAATAGTATTGGTTGTATCTTGAAGGCTTACAATATGTTTGGAGTCTAATTCGTTAAAATTGTATTGGTTCGATATTGGAGGCTTAAAATACGTTTTAGTTTTACCACTTTACTACAGGTTAAACTGTAGCGAATAATTTGACGCGATATCTATGTTTGGAAGTATTTATCTGGTTTTTTTTTTCTGGTTTAAAGATCTATAACTCCTACTTAAAAATATAATTTGTATAAGTACAATTTGGGCAGAGTAACCTTGTATTACGACCACTAATGTCATGGAAGAGCTGGATCGCCTCAGACAAGTTATATGCACATACGATGAACTGCTAGTCATAAATCAGTCTTGTAAACTAGATATCGAATAAAAAATATATTTATTTACTCCATCTTACCACATTTTAGATTCCTTTTGCTTTTATGTTACACATAAAGTCTACTTAGAAGTCTTAAATGTTCAAATTAATCATTTTCTTATTGACATTGAACGCTCGAGTAAGTTTTAAAATAAAATAACACAAGAAAATAATTGCATAAGAGAAGTAATACAAATGGCGGCCTTATCTCTTACAGCGATCTCTTCCGGGCATCCATTGGATGGAAAGTGATTCAACTGGAAAAAAATTACAGCCGTCAAAAAACGGTTTATTTTCCTTATATAAGGTATACCGCCAATCAATCAGCAGCCTGTCGGTGTATATTGCGCAACAATGGCCTGTCCCAAGGCTTTTACTATATTTTTAATTTAGTGTCTTAATTTTTTGCCGTTAAAGGGCGCAAATCAGTGCCCCATCTGGTAGGTGGGCGTAGATTCTAATGGAATAGGTATATATGTACATATTACCTGTATTTATATAGATAAATACTGTGGAAACCAAAAAGTTTTAAGTTTAACAGACCTCTTTTTTACATGGGTCTCACAGTAAGATGCCATCTTTTATTTATAGTTTTCTGCTTAAGTATTTCATTTAAGTTGCATAGTTTTAGTTTGTTAGTTATAATTATTTCAAACAATTTGGTAAGTAAATACAAGATCATTTAACCCTGTTATTACAAAGTTACATTAAATGAAGGAGCAGGGTGTATGTAGATGGGAGTACTATTGCGTAAAACTCAGTGAAAGAGAAGGTGCTTCCTAGAGAGGGTCATGACCCTCACTGAGGATAAAGACGCAAGAAGATGGAAGAGGAGTGTCAAATTAAATAATAATAATTCACTTACAATCACACCAATTAATTAGTTCCAAGATAAAGATCATTAATAACTTGTGGATACTGAAGAACGTATAAAAATACTTAATAGTAAGACCGCTGTCGTCGAATTGACGATTCCGGGAAGTAAAGCGCTCACATTTTGATAATTATGCCTTATTAAAACATTACGCTAATTGACTTTTATTATTTTGTAGTTTTATAGCTCCTATTTTAAGAAACTTGTGTTGTTGTCTTAACTGGTTTTCGAAAAACAATGAGTCAGAGATCTAAAAAGACCACAGTCGTCAAAATGACGCATTGTAGAAATACCTACAGTTTGTGAAACAATTACTAGGTACTCCACGTTATGATTCCTTTTTTCTTTTCATTTAAATAATGGCTTCTCGCGGTTTGCACATTTAGCCAGTGATATATTAATAACATATAAATTATAGTAAATGAGAATAGGTGGTGATAATGATGATAAACGGTAAATGAGATGCCCTCCCTCCAAACCCCTTGAGTCCTCAGTAAAGATGTGGGAGTATACTGAGATCTCACATTGACTTCTTGAGAGAATTTGCAAAGTGATGTTGCACTGATTTGTTTCATTTACCAACACTTATGTACGTTCACAAACACTTAGCGGTATTAACCGCTAATACACATTAATGTTCAAAATATTACAAATTTCAGAAAATAAAACAAAAGTACAGACATGACGCTTCACTTTCCCGCCAAGAAGTCATGATTCCTTTTTTTGAAGACAGCTCCCAATGCTTCTTTGACAATTTATCAAGGGAAACCAAACTAAAATGTCATTATTCTTATTACTCTACACCAGAGTGTTTAAAATGGCACGGTCGAAAAGAAAATTCCACACACTGTTATAGTTTATAATTATATGCTCTAATTGTATTTCAGATCAAAATTAATAAAAAGTAGTAATGAACAACTGTTGTTTTTCTATATTAATCATAATAATAATTTTATATCAACGTAAGGGTAAAAATGGCGACGTTGGTATTTTTAGGTAGCATACGAATGCCGGTTTTTCCAGGGTGAAATACCTTTTTCTGTTGATAAATAATTAATATAAATAGAATACACCCAGACCAGAACAAACATTCATGTTGATGCACAGAAAGATTTGTCCTAGGTGGGAATTGAACTCACGACCTTAGGAGCGCAGTGCAGGTATTCTGACCTCCGCGCCATATCGGTCGTATTTCCAACATTGTTACTTATGTATCAATATCATCTGTGTATTTAAATGAATACAATTACCTACTTTGAAATTCAATAAATGCGGTCACATTAAATTTAAATAACTTATTTAATTGCGTACTTCACTCGTGGTTTTTCAATTTCAAATTACACGACACAATGTATTTTCCAAGGCTTATTGTAGGATCTGACAATTATTAGAATACCTTATAAAGTATTAGGAACACAGAAACCATAAGTGGTACAAATATTAAACTAGCTATAGAGTCTATAGGGACCCACGGATTCTACCAACATCTTAGGAGCCCAAGCCAACCTCATCTGTAAGTGATGGACCTGCCGATCAACGGACGAAGCTCTGAGAAATGTAAAAGTTCCCGGTAAGCAGCAATAGGAACCTATTACGTATGAACAACAATAAAACTGGACTTCTTGGCGGGAAAGTGAAGCGTCATGTCTGCAGTTTTGTTTTATTTTCTAAAATTTGTGATATTTCTAACATTAATGTGTAATAACGGTGAATTATTAACCGTTAAGTGTTTGTGAACATACATGAGTGTTGGTAAATCAAACAAAACAGTGCAACATCACTTTTCAAGGAGGCCATGTGAGATCTCAGTATAGTCCCACATCTTTACTGAGGACTCAATGGGCTTAGGGGAGGGTATCTCATTTACCATTTATCATCTTTATCACCACTCATTCTCATTTACTATGAATTATATATTATTAATATATCACTTACTTGACACTGGAGAAATGTGCTAGACGCACAAAGCCATTATTTAAAAATAAGAAAAAGAAAACAATAAAACTGGCGAAATGTGGGCTTATCATATCATATGAGGCATATGCCTCTACCAACTCCATCGGGGAAACAGGCATGACTGTATGTCTGTTTAGGGACTTACTTCTATCTTTATATTATAAGAGTACTTATTTTGAAATGATACTCCAGGTTGTCTTGATAAATTAGGACTAGGCACATGCTAAAACAGTTGAAATGATTCATATCTTCTATGCCTTTAAAAGTCGGTCGCCGCTTAGTAAAACTTCAAATTGTGCAATCTGTTGAACGGACTTTACATGAATGCCCTATTATTAATATATGGACTTCTGAGCTTGTTTAATGCAATTAAACTAGATTGTAAATACGATAATTAGCTAAAAACCAATATAAGTGATAAATAAAATAAACTAAAATATTATATTGCAATATATTTAACGTTGATTCATTATTATCTTTATAAGAAATAGCATAATTACTTTTAGATATAATTATAATCTTAGGCTATCTGACGCATCGCCCTCCATTCAAAATTAATTTAAGCTTACTTATTAATTTGTATGCTTTGTGTTAACCCCTGACAATTCAGCGGGTTCGAACGCATTTACTGGTTACCCCTAACTGAATAACAACTTCCGTATGTGAGAAAAGACGCGAATCTAGCAGCGTGACATTAATAACCTGAGATGGTCAGGAAACCAATTATTATCATCATCTCAGCTATAAGTTCATTGCTGAATATAGGCCGCTCCAATTGGTTTTCCTCGGTCAATCTATCTCAAGCCGCCTGCGTGCACTGGCTTGAACAAAACATCGGTTAGTGGTTCAATTGTATTAAAGGACTTTGATGCCCCATCGGCACAAAAAATTGCAATTAGTATTATTATTGAAAAAAAATTTTTTTGTTGACAGAAAATGAACCATAGCACAGAGAAATCACCTCTCATCCCGACAGAGGAGACGAGGCGCAAAATGGAGAAGTGGGTGGAAGCCCAGAACAAAGGGGAGACGGTAGACTCGAACCTGTACGGGAAACCTTCTCCGAAGCAGATCCAGGAGTTGGAGAACATCAGGAGCTTGAGCCGGGAGCTTCAGGATAATCTTCATGTACGTTAATTCATCATCTCAACCCGTCACCGTACCACTATCTGGGCACGGTCATAAACTTCTCACAAACCAAGGTGAAATGGTTTTGGTTCACTTTACTACTCGGATCTATTGTTGATTGGCAGAAGCTGGCTTGTGCGGCTTCCTACTATTAGGTTGTTTCAAGCCACCAATTCAGGCCTCTAACATGACTTAACGTCTATCACATATACGACCGATATGGCATGGAGGTCAGTATACCAGCATTCCACTACAGAGGTCGTGGGTTCGATTCCACACAGGACAAATCTTTGTGTGCATGAACATGAATATTTGTTCTGGTCTGGGTGTTTTCCTATGTATATTAAGCATGTATTTACAAAAAAGAAAAAGTATGTAAGTATGTTTATCCGTTCTTT